>OY856409.1:514186302-515520052 GCA_963693085.1 Alisma plantago-aquatica
TATATGTATATGTATATGTATATGTATATGTATATGTATATGTATATGTATATGTATATGTATATGTATATGTATATGTATATGTATATGTATATGTATATGTATATGTATATGTATATGTATATGTATATGTGTAAGGACCCTGACCTTTGTTTTGGGCTTGCCCTATTTGCTTTGCCTAAACCCTGTGTTTAGAGGCTTGCCTAATCATCTGAGTTGTGATTTGGGTTTGTTTGTGCTTTGTTGAGAGGTTGAGGTGCAACTTGCAATTTACCCAAGTTTTAGGGTTGGTGTGTAAGTTTGTCACCTTGAGAGATGTCCTTCTCTCTCCTTGCATCCTCCAGGGTTGAGAGGATGGGTTGGGCTCTTTGTTTGAGGGCTTTGGGCTTTGTTGAGCCTTGTTTGAGTTGTGTTGAGCCTTGTTGGAGCTTGTATCGAGTTGGACCTTGGTGTATCGTCCAGGAGTGATGGATGTGTCGGGCTAGGGGCTGTGTCGGCCATGATGTGTCGGGTTGCCATGTTGGGCGACACACACCCTCTTGGCCTAGCCTCGTTTGTGTCACCATCTTTGGACAAGTGGTCGTTGCTTTGCTAAGTGGGTGGCAAGTCGTGGACTAGTGGTTTGGAGTGCTAGCATGTGGCATAACCCTTGGGAAAGTGTGTTAGGGGTGGGTGCCACCTTGCCTTGCTTCCCCCCTTCACCCCATAGTATCTGAATGAACCCCTCCTTTGCTTGCTAGGCTCTTTGGTTCCTTTAGTTGCTTCCCTTCCTTTGGTGGTAGAGCTAGGAGAAGAGTGGAGCAAGTGGTGGCCGATACTGCTGGTGTGTTGGGCAACACACCATGCTAGATTGTCCCTTTCCTTCTCATGTGGTAGGTATCTCTCCCTTTCCTTGGCATCTTCATCTTCTTCTTCTTCCTTCTCTTCGGGCATGATGGTTACAAGTTGTTCTTCTTTGTGTTGGCTGAAGGTGGTGCCTTAGATCTAGGATCTTGGAGCTTTAGATCTTGAGGCGGATTACATAACTCCTAACCCTAGCTATACTACTTCTTTTTCATGTTGCATGCTATATGTTCTATCATGATCGGCCATGTCATCTTTTAGCTGTGTTTCTTGCTTTAATTGTTATAAGGTTGCTTTAGATGTACCCTAGACCTTGTGGAGATGGTTATCTTGGGTTGGCCAAACCATGGATGTGGAGTTCCATGGGCAAAACCCCTCTCTCACTTAGTTGTTGAGAGGTGAGCTTAGGGTCTCCAAATCCAATGGTGAGTTGAGCTTTGCTTGGTTGGCCGGTATGATGTGATGGACCTCCTTGTTGCCCGATAGATGATGGAAGTTGTGCAATACCCCTCTCTCACTTAATTGTCTTGAGAGGTGAGCCAACTCTCTTAAACTCTTAGGGCTTCTTGGTGGTAGCCTTGAGGTTGAAGATGACCAACCCGTCATGGTCCTTGAACCCTTGCACGATACCCCTTTGATGTGTTCTGCCTGATATCCCTCTTCTAGGGATGAGTCTTGGGTGATATGCTAAGTGGAGTTATGTTGACCCTTCTGACCGATATGAACCTCTACCTAAGATGATGTTGTTGGGCAATATGCCTTTACGCGATATGGTCACTTACCCTAGATGATGTTGTTGGGCATTATGCCTTTGGTCGATATGCTTGGTAGACATCCCTAGTTTGAACGATAGGCCACCTTGGGCGCCATGGTGTCGTTTTATGGATGTTAGTAGCGTACCTTGGGCAGTATGAGAGTTTCCTTGGGCACCATGTTGTGCTAGATAAGGGGTTGCTTATTGGGCGGTAGGGTTTTAACCTTGGGCGTAATGGCTGTGGATGACACGGTCTTGATGGTTGCCCGGTATGGAAACCCTAACCCTAGTTAGGCGATAGGGTGTCTTGGTCGATAGGGTGAAGGTGATGCTCGATACACTCTTGTACCTAGATGCCTGATACCCACTTGGTTCGTGGTTGCACGACACACCTTTGGTTCTAGTCTGCCTGATACCCTCCTTGTGCATGGGTGCACGTTCTGCTTGTAGCTGATATGTGTGGCTTGGCGCCCTAGGTTTTGTGGTGACCGATAACATTTTGGGTGAGGGATATGACCCTACCCGATTACCCTTTGGGTGAGGGATAGTGCTCTACCCAATACACCTTTAGTGAATGTAGGTGGCACCTTTGGTGAGGGATATGCCTATCCTGGGAACCCTAGATAGGTTGTGACCAGTGACATGTTTGTTACCTAAGGTTGATGTTAAGTGAGATGATAGGATGTATCCTTAGGGATGGTTGTGTTCATGATGTTATGAGATATAGGGCATGGTGGATTCTCATGGTTTTTTAATATTAATATAAGTTGTTTGACATACCATCTACAACTTTATGCTTCATGTGTTCATAATCATGAATGTTGTTCCAATCTTATGCATCTAAAATATTAATGGCACATGTTCTCTAAAGATCTATGTTTGCTGATCAAGTTCTCTCTTAATGTGCATACTAAACATGCAGGTGTTATCAATTGAATTCATAGCCAGGTAAGAGCTATGAGGTGTATGTTTTTTTATAACACTTAATAATGATACTCCTTGTTGATGAGATAACATGTATCACCAGTATGATGAGAAAGATCTGGTGACCTGATAAAGGCTGAGTGCCTGAATGATGTGTTATCCTCTAATGATGGCATGAGGGATTGTTATCCCATGATGATGATGAATGATGATGAAGGCCTTGAGAGGCAGTGGCATTATGTGATGAGGGATTGAGATCTCATGGCAATATGATAATGGCAGTTATAGTGTGATACAATGTTGTTTATGTTTTATAACCTGGTTGCCTCAACAATTCACCTAAAATATACTAATTAATTACATTGGAACATTTCATGTAGTTTTGCCCTGGCCATAGATACATCATCGTCAGTAGTTGGTGATGGTGAAACACGTTTATCCTGCGGGATTACCTGGAGCACATATTGTTGAATATGTGGGGTTTCTCCTAGCCGAAAATAGGAGGATTAGAGTGCAACTGTGGTTGGGGACTCAAGATGTGTATAAGAGCATGGTGAACAGGCCCATGGCTCAGTGTGATGGAGCATGAATGCATTCATGGCTCAGGAGCATGGTGAATAGGCCCGTGGCTCATGATATACTAGCATCGTGACCTGTACCAAGGCGGGGTAGAGGAAAGGGTAGCCTGCGGGAGCTGACCCTGTGATTGAGGTCACTTAAGAATGAGACTGCAGTCCTACTTTGGTTCTCGTGCACTAACCACAAGGAGGTGAGGTCATGGAGTCCGGCTCTCTCATTGACCTTGTATGGCACCGGTTTTGGGCTTCACAGCCGAAGGTTGGATTTGAGCGGTAAGACTCACTTCCTCATGGCAATAATAAATCGTAATCTAGTCGTATAGTATATGCAGCTTAGGGCAAACACGGAACATTGGTTGAGGCCTTGTTTGTGTAGTTGCTCTAGTTATATCTTGTAGTCATTTACACGTTCCTCATATCTTATGATAAGTTCTTATCAAGCTTGTCTTGTCAATCATGTTCCATAAATAAATATTTGGTTATATGCCTCCCGAATATCTTGGTAAGATTGTTAATAAAGTTAAGTTCTGCTCAGTATGCTGCACATATGAACTACTTATAACAAATTATCTGCTTTACCTGTTCTAGCTTCCCTGAAGTTTTATAGTTTGGTGGGGAGTTATGTTTCTCTCTGGGACTGTGTGTCTCGCCCCGCTGGTTTACAACCTTTTTAGGTGATCGTGCTAGATGTGGTGGTAGTCGTGAGGTTGCGTCCGAGAAGCAAGAAGAATAGTAGGAGACAAGAGATGGATATGCTGCTATTTTTGTTGTTTTGTAGTAGAGTCCTAGAGTCATCCCTACACACTCAGGTCCTTGGAGGTGTTTTGACGACGTTTCATGATGTATAGCTGATGTAGCTTGTTTACCCTGTTGTTGGCATGGTATGGCCTGTTCTGTATATAAACAGGTGGTGAACTCTTTCTGCATGTATGACAGCTGGATCTTATGAAATGTGGACAGGTATAAAGGTTTATGTATGTTTATATAACATGTTTCCTTGCAGGATAAGGATCTGGATGCAATAGTTTCTTTATTATCTGCTTTTCTCAATCAGTTTTAATTAACCTGTATTTTTTGTAACATGTGTTTTTTGGAAGTTCTGCACGTTTTCACGTGGAATTTCATTGTCTGTGTGATAGCGGGATGTCACAATAAGTTTTGGTATCATAGATCTTGGTTCACTGAGTCTATAGTGATCTGGGACTAGGTTGTGTCTATTCTTGTGAGTTTTCTAGATTTTCTTACAATAATCTTCTTCCCCTAGCAGATGATAAAGCTAAAAGATGTCTAGAAATCATGAAGAACATGTTTTCGAGAGCAGTGATGATGCATCTGTTGATGGAGCACGAGTGCAGGCACATGCAGATCGGGTGCCTGAGGTCCCCCAAATCGGCCCAACCATTCTTGAGAACCTTTTCTACCAGCACCTCATGGGATAGGTAATGGCTACGATGAATCTCAAGGTGGAAAGATTGCCAGTGCCTCCGCCAAGAGCACAAGCTCCTCATGGTGAATCTTTGAGTATTAGGAAGACCTTCGAGTGGCTTCGCCGAGTCAGAGCTTCGGATTATGTTGGAACGGCTGATCCAGCAGATGCAGATATGTGGCTGATAGGTCTTGAAAAGGCCTTCTGGATCCTTGACATCCCCGAAGCAGACAACTTCAAGCATGATGTCTACCTTTTGAAAGGTAGTGTTGGCCACTTGTGGGCCATCGAGGAGGAGAAGTGACCCAGTGAGGTGATCTGTTGGGACGTTTTCCAGTGGGAATTCGTTAATCGATACTTCCTGAAGATGTATCTGGATGAGAAGATCAACCAGTTTGAGCATATGCGCCAAGGATCGATGAGCATCACTGAGTATGAAGCCAAGTTTATGGACCTACTGAGGTTTTGTCCTCACATGGCGACGATAGATGATGAGAGGATCAGACATTTTGAGAAAGGTTTGAGTGTCGAGTTGTCGACACCTATTACTACTTTGGAAAACTGAGAGCGGTTTGCCATGTTTGTGGAATCGGTCTGAAGGATTGAACAGTCAGTCCGAGAGAATAGAGAGGCTATGACCAAGAAAAGGCCTGCTCAGTTTCAGAAATAGAGGTTTGACAGCCACAAGAAGCCGAGGTTTTCTGCACCTTCTGTGAGGCAAGGTTCTAGTGCACCATCGTAGTGGTTACCAAGTAAAGGAAGAGGGTGTGGTTATTCACCATCTAGAGCTTACAGCACAGCTTCAGTAGCAGTGACAGGGCCATATAGGCCGTAGTTAGAAGATAGGTCATGCTATCTCTATGGATAGACATGGCATTTGAAGTCGAATTGCCCAAGGAAAGATGTCGAAGTGATGCAGTAGTTGAGGCAGAATCAACAAGGATCGGATAGACAGTAGTCCAGTGGCGCCAGAGCGTAAGGGTGTGGTCAAGCGTCACAAGCTGGATCATCTGCTCAAGGAAGAAAAGGACGTAGACAGCAAGCAACGGCTCGATTCTATGCTATGAGTCAGCCAGAGGTGATAGTCAAGCCGCAAGTGGTGGCAGGTCAGATGGAGTTATTTCATTCTGATTTGTCTTCTTCTTGCTTTGTATCTGTTTTGGTTGACCCGGGTGCTACACACTCTTTTATCGCTTGTAGTATGCTCGATAGTTGTCTTTTACCTATTAGTTGTAAGAAGGATAGCTTGTTGTTAGAAACCCCTCTTGATGGTTCCTTGATGCTTCGAGAGGTGTGTCCGTCTTGTGTCCTATCCTTTTCAGGACACAATGTACAAATGGATATTACACCACTTGATATGTATGGATTCGATGTAATCCTTGGGATGGATACCCTAGAGAGGTATAAGGTTGTGCTGGACTGTGGTTCCAAGCAAGCAGTGTTTGCTGATGATGGTAAAAGAAGTGGATCTTCCAGGGCGATAGGAAGATTCTTCTGACATGTTTGGTATCAACTATGATGGCAGAAAAGTTGTTGCATCAAGGTTGTAGAGCATTTTTGGCTCATGTTGTGGATACCAAAGCAGAAAGTTCTAGCCTTGATGATGTGCATGTTGTCAGAGAGTTTGCGGATGTGTTTCCCAATGAGTTTCCCGATGTTCCCCCACCTTGAGAGATTGACTTTGAGATCAATCTAGTTCCAGGGACACAACCAGTTGCTTAGACACCGTACAGGATGGCTCCAGCTGAGATGGCAGAGCTAAAGTAGTTACAGGAGATGTTGGATAAAGGTTTCATTAGACCAAGCACATCGCCGTGGGGTGCTCCAGTTCTGTTCATGAAAAAGAAGGATGGATCGATGTGTCTGTGCATAGATTACCGACAGTTGAACAAAGTTACGATCAAGAACAAGTATCCTTTGCCGAGGATAGACGATTTGTTTGATCAGTTGTGTGGTGCTACAGTGTTCTCAAAGATCGATCTACGGTCTGCTACCATCAGTTGAGGATTAGGGACGATGACATACCAAAGTCAGCTTTTAGGACGAGGTATGGTCACTATGAGTTTGTGGTTATGTCATTTGGGCTAACCAATGCACCTGCTGCTTTCATGGATCTAATGAACATGGTGTTACGTCTGTTCCTAGATTAGTTTGTTGTGGTCTTCATAGATGACATCTTGATCTATATTCGAGATAGTAAACAATATGAACAACACCTTCGACAAGCGTTGACTATGCCAAGTTTAGTAAGTGTGAGTTCTGGTTGAAGGAAGTAAGTTTCTTAGGTCATGTGATATCCGTGGAAGGAGTCAGAGTGGATGCCAAGAAGGTGGAGTCAGTTGTATAATGGGAGCAACCGAAAACGCCGACTGAAGTTTGTAGTTTTCTGGGTTTAGCAGGATACTACTGGAGGTTTATAAAGGACTTCAGTGTGATCATGTTGCCATTGATGAAGTTGACCAGGAAGGATGTACCTTTTATTTGGGATGATCGTTGTCAATGAGCCTTTCAAAGCTTGAAGGAGAAGTAGACTAGTGCTCCAGTGTTGGTGTTGCTAGAGCCTGGGAAGGGCTATGTTGTTTTCTGTGATGCTTCCAAGAAAGGCTTAGGTTGTGTGTTAATGCGGGAGGATCATGTGGTTTCTTTCACTTCGTGACAGCTTAAGAAACATGAGGAGAGTTATCTGACACATGACTTGGAGTTGGCAGAGGTGGTCCATGTGTTAAAGATATGGAGACACTATCTTTATGGGGAAGTGTGTCAGATCTTTACAGATCATAAGAACCTGAAGTATATCTTCTCGCAGAGTGAGATGAACATGCGACATCATCACTGGATGGAGCTAATTAGTGATTATGATTGCACCATTGAGTATCATCCTGGTAAGGTGAACGTGGTAGCTGATGCGCTTAGTAGAAAGTCTTCTTCTCTTCCTACGAAGAAAGCACAGTTATGTTCTTTGATATGCCATAGGCGGGATATGTTTGTCCCTTTGCGGCAGATGAATGTATAGTTGGAAGTATCTTTGTTGGCAGGATTGTTGGCACAGATGCAAGTGAAGCCTATGTTGAGGCAGCATATCAAAGACACACAACTAGAAGATGCTACAGTTCAGTCGATCAGATCAGAGTTCGACAGTGAGAAGTGGGATGGCTTCCATGAGTCTGAGGATGGACTAGTTTTTTATCATCACAGGATGATAGTTCCCGATGTTGATGATTTGAGGAAATTTGTGCTCGAGGAAGCGCACACGTCAATGTATGCTATGCATCCAGGTGTCACCAAGATGTATAATAATCTAAAGGAACTATATTGGTGACCTTGCTTGAAGAGAGATGTAGCCAAGTTTGTGGCTAGGTGTGCGGTATGTCAGTAGGTTAAGGCTGAGCATATGAAACTGGCAGGTACGTTGCAACCCATGCCGATACCACAGTGGAAATGGGGTCAAATAACCATGGATTTCATAATTGGTCTGCCAAGGACAGCTAGGAATGATGATTCCATTTGGGTGATAGTGGACAGGTTGACGAAGTCTTCTCATTTCATACCCGTGAAGACAACATATACAACAGAAAAGCTTGCTCAGGTGTATGTGGATGATATTGTGTGTATGCATGGTGTGCCCGCAACGATAGTCTCCGACAGAGGTCCCCAGTTCACAAGTCATTTTTGGGAACAGTTGCACAAAGCATTGGGAACGTAGTTGAGGTTCAGTACCACTTTCCACCCATAGACAGATGGACAGTCTGAAAGGACTATTCAGACTTTGGAACATCTTCTCCGAGCTTATGTTTTGTAGTTCCTAGGCAGTTGGGACGTGCATCTCAGTTTGATAGAGTTCGCGTACAACAATAGCTACCAACAGATTATCTACATGGAACCTTATGAGGCTTTATATGGTAGGAAGTGCAGATCTCCTCTATGTTGGTATGAGTCTGGTGAGTATCAGCTTTTGGGTCCTGAGTTAGTGTAGCAGACAACAGCAAAAGATCAAAGTGATACAACAACTTTTGAAAGCGGCACAGGACAGACAGAAGTCATATGCAGAAAATCATTGACGACTTCTAGAGTTCCAGGTGGTAGACAAGGTGTATCTCAAGGTCTCACCCTGGAAAGGCGTGATGAGGTTTGGCTGGAAAGGCAAGTTGGCTCCCAGGTATATGGGGCTATATCTGGTAATAGCACATGTTGGCAAGGTAGCTTACAAACTAGAACTACCGCCAGAGTTACACATGTTACATCCGGTGTTCCATGTCAGCATGCTGAAGAAAAGTCATCCAGGCACAGAGACAGTGATACAGTCGGTTGAAGTTGAGTTGAATGAAGATGTGACCTACGAAGAAGGTCCAGTGATGATCCTTGACAGAAGAGTAAAGAAGTTGAAAAGGAAGGACCTAGTGCTTGTGAAGGTTCTTTGGCATCATCATGGCATTGAGGAAGCCATGTGGGAGCTTGAGGAAGAGATGAGGAGGAAGTATCCCTCGCTTTTCTCTTTGGATTTTGGGGGCAAAATCCCTTTTAAGAGGTTTATGGCTTGTAAGGACCCTGACCTTCGTTTTGGGCTTGCCTAGTTTGCTTTGCCTAAACCTTGTGTTTAGAGGCTTGCCTAATCACCTGAGTTGTGATTAGGGTTTGTTTGTGCTTTGTTGAGAGGTTGAGGTGCAACTTGAAATTTACCCAAGTTTTAGGGTTGGTGTGTAAGTTTGTCACCTTGAGAGATGTCTTTCTCTCTCCTTGCATCCTTGAGGGTTGAGAGGATGGGTTGGGCTCTTTGTTTGAGGGCTTTGGGCTTTTTTGAGCCTTGTTTGAATTGTGTTGAGCCTTGTTGGAGCTTGAATCGGGTTGGACCTTGGTGTATCGGTCAGGAGTGTTGGTTGTCTCGGGCTAGGGGCTGTGTCGGCCATGGTGTGTCGGGTTACCATGTTGGGTGACACACACCCTCTTGACCTAGCCTCATTTGTGTCACCATCTTTGGACAAGTGGTTGTTGCTTTTCTAAGTGGGTGGCAAGTCGTGGACAAGTGGTTTGGAGTGCTAGCATGTGGCATAACCCTTGGACAAGTGTTCTAGGGGCGGGTGCCACCTTGCCTTGCTTCCCCCCTTCACCCCATAGTATATGAATGAACCCCTCCTTTGCTTGCTAGGCTCTTTGGTTCCTTTAGTTGCTTCCCTTCCTTTGGTGGCTGAGCTAGGAGAAGAGTGGAGCAAGTGGTGGCCGATACTGCTGGTGTGATGGGCGACACACCTTGCTAGCTTGTGCCTTTCCTTCTCTTATGGTAGGTATCTCTCCCTTTCCTTGGCATCTTCATCTTCGTCTTCTTCCTTCTCTTCGGCCATGATGGTTACAAGTTGTTCTTCTTTGTGTTGGCCGAAGGTGGTGCCTTGGATCAAGGAGCTTGGAGCTTTAGAGCTTGAGGCGGGTTACATAACTCCTAACCCTAGCTATACTAGTTCTTTTTCATGTTGCATGCTATATGTGCTATCATGATCGGCCATGTCATCTTTTAGCTATGTTTCTTGCTTTAATGGTTATAAGGTTGCTTTAGATGTACCCTAGACATTGTGGAGATTGTTATCTTGGGTTGCCTTGGGTTGGCCAAACCATGGATGTGGAGTTCCATGGGTAAAACCCCTCTCTCACTTAGTTGTTGAGAGGTGAGCTTAGGGTCTCCAAATCCAATGGTGAGTTGAGCTTTGCTTGGTTGGCTGATATGATGTGATGGACCTCCTTGTTGCCCGATAGATGATGGAAGTTGTGCAATACTCCTATCTCACTTAATTGTCTTGAGAGGTGAGCCAACTCTCTTGAACTCTTAGGGCTTCTTGGTGGCATCCTTGAGGTTGAAGATGACCAACCCGTCATGGTCCTTGAACCCTTGCATGATACCCCTTTGATGTGTTCTGCCCGATATCCCTCTTCTAGGGATGAGTCTTGGGCGATATGCTAAGTGGAGTTATGTTGACCCGTCTGACCGATATGAACCTCTACCTGAGATGATGTTGTTGGGTGATATGCCTTTGACCGATATGGACCCTTACCCTAGATGATGTTGTTGGGCATTATGCCTTTGGTCGATATGCTTGGTAGACATCCCTAGTTTTATTGATAGGCTACCTTGGGCACCATGGTGTCATTTGATGGATGGCAGTAGCGTGCCTTGGGTGGTATGAGAGTTTCCTTGGGAACCATGTTGTGCTAGCCAAGGGGTTTCTTGTTGGGCGACAAGGTTTTAGCCTTGGGCGTTATGGCTATGGATGACACGGTCTTGATGGTTGCCCAGTATGGAAACCCTAACCCTAGTTAGGCGATAGGGTGTCTTGGCCGATAGGGTGAAGGTGCTGCCCGATACACTCTTGTACCTAGATGCCCGATACCCTCTTAGTTCATGGCTACATGACACATCTTTGGTTCTAATCTGCCTGATACCCTCCTTGTGCATGGGTGCACATTCTACTTGTGGCTGATATGTGTGGCTTGGCGCCCTAGGTTTTGTGGTGACCGATAACATTTTGGGTGAGGGATATGACCCTACCCAATACCCCTTTGGGTGAGGGATAGTGCTCTACCCAATACACCTTTAGTGAATGTAGGCGACACCTTTGGTGAGGGATACACCTAGCTCGGGAACCCTAGATAGTTTGTGACCAATGACATGTTTGTTACCTAAGGTTGATGTTAAGTGAGATGATAGGATGTATCCTTAGGGATGGTTGTGTTCATGATGTTATGAGATATAGGGCATGGTGGATTCTCACATTTTTTTAATATTAATATAAGTTGTTTGACATACCATCTACATCTTTATGCTTCATGTGTTCATAATCATGAATGTTGTTCCAATCTTATGCATCTAAAATCTTAATGGCACATGTTCTCTAAAGATATATGTTTGGTGATCAAGTTATCTCTCTTAATGTGCATACTAACCATGTAGGTGTTATCAATTGAATTCATAGCCATGTAAGAGCTATGAGGTGTATGTTTTTTGTATAACACTGAATAATGATACTCCTTGTTGATGAGATAACATGTATCACCAGTATTATGAGAAAGATCTGGTGACCTGATAAAGGCTGAGTGCCTGAATGAGGTGTTATCCTCTAATGATGACATGAGTGATTGTTATCCCATGATGATGATGAATGATGATGAAGGCCTTGAGAGGTAGTGGCATTATGTGATGAGGGATTGAGATCTCATGGCAATATGATAATGGCAGTTATAGTGTGATACAATGTTGTTTATGTTTTATAACCTGGTTGCCTCAACAATTCACCTAAAATATACTAATTAATTACATTGGAACATTTCATGTAGTTTTGCCCTGGCCATAGATACATCATCGTCAGTAGCTGGTGATGGTGAAACGGGTTTATCCTACGAGATTACCTGGAGCGCATATTGTTGAATATGTGGGGTTTCTCCTAGCTGAAAATAGGAGGATTAGAGTGCAACTGCGGTTGGGGACTCAAGATGTGTATAAGAGCATGGTGAACAGGCCCATGGCTCAGTGTGATGGAGCATGAATGCATTCATGGCTCAGGAGCACGGTGAATAGGCCCGTGGCTCATGATATACTAGCGTAGTGACCTGTACCAAGGCAGGCTAGAGGAAAGGGTAGCCTACGGGAGCTGACCCTGTGATTGAGGTCACTTAAGAATGAGACTGCGGTCCTGTTTTGGTTCTCGTGCACTAACCACGAGGAGGTGAGGTCATGGAGTCCGGATCTCCCATTGGCCTTGTATGGCACTGATTTTTTGCTTTGCAGCCAAAGGTTGGATTTGAGAGGTACGACTCACTTCCTCATGGCATAATAAATTTTAATCTAGCAGTATAGTATATTCAGCTTAGGGCAAACACGGAACATTGGTTGAGGCCTTGTTTGTGTAGTTGCTCTAGTTATATCTTATAGTCATTTACACATTCCTCATATCTTATGATAAGTTCTTATAAATCTTGTCTTGTCAATCATGTTCCATAAATAAATATTTGGTTATATGCCTCCTGGATATCTTGGTAAGATTGTTAATAAAGTTAAGTTCTGCTCAGTATGCTGCACATATGAACTGCTTATAACAAATTATCTGCTTTACCTATTCTAGCTTTTCTGGAGTTTTATAGTTTGGTGGGGAGTTATGTTTCTCTATGGGACTGTGTGTCTCACCCCGCTGGTTTACAACCTTTTTAGGTGATCATGCTAGATGTGGTGGTGGTCGTGAGGTTGCGGCCGAGCAGCAAGAAGAATAGTAGGAGGCAAGAGATGGATATGTTGTTGTTTTGGTTGTTTTGTAGTAGAGTCCTAGAGTCATCCCTGCACACTCAGGTCCTTGGAGGTGTTTTGATGACGTTTCGCGATGTATATCTGATGTAGCTTGTTTACCCTATTGTTGGCCTAGTATGGCCTGTTATGTATATAAATAGGTGGTGAACTCTTTGTACCTGTGTGACAGCTGGATCTTATGAAATTTGGACACGTATCAAGGTTTATGTATGTTTATATAACATGTTTCCTTGCAGGACAAGGATCTGGATGCAATAGTTTCTTTATTATCTGCTTTCCACAATCAGTTTTAATTAACCTGTGTTTTTGGTAACATATGATTTATGGAAGTTCCGCACATTTTCGTGTGGCATTTCGTTGTCTGTGTGATAGGGGGATGTCACAATATGTATATGTATATGTATATGTATATGTATATGTATATGTATATGTATATGTATATGTATATGTATATGTATATGTATATGTATATGTATATGTATATGTATATGTATATGTATATGTATATGTATATGTATATGTATATGTATATACATATGTATTTGTATATTTTTACATGTACATGTATTGAAGATATATTTACAACAAATTGTAAATGTTTTTATCTATTCAAAGTGAAACGTATTAGTAATAGTAAAAGTGTTGAGAAGGTTGTATTTAGTTAAGATATCTAATGATGTAATAAGATTAA
The DNA here is from genome assembly GCA_963693085.1 of Alisma plantago-aquatica. NCBI lineage: Eukaryota > Viridiplantae > Streptophyta > Magnoliopsida > Alismatales > Alismataceae > Alisma > Alisma plantago-aquatica. The sequence continues at coordinate 514,199,800 of OY856409.1, forward strand.
TATGATATGTTTTGATGTCTTATATTTTCTCTAGTAGAATCAAACCATGCATACCTAGAATATAATTAGAAGTGGTAGAAAATCTAAACTCTATGGTGGGACTCAATGTAGATAGAATTTATTGTGGTTATTAGTTATCCATTTACATTCATTCCAAGGATTGATAGAGTGTATATATAATAATCTATCTTATGCATATATATCTAAAGGTTTTGGTTTTTTATTTGTATCAGATCAATGCTTTAATTATATGTAATTGTTAGGAGAAGAATGAATGTTGTTTTTCTAGGGTGTAATAGAGGATTATGTTAACAAACTATTTAATGTATATATATCTTTAAGATGAAGTGTGTGCCATGGGATCCTCCACCCTCACCCCCACCTAATTATCATTATGAGTTGGACTATTAAGGGAATATTTGATAAGGATACCCAAAATACGCCATGGGAATTTATGTCTGAAGTAGCATATCTCAATTCTAGGTCTCTATGAACCTAGATGAAATGGCTCTTGAGAAGCAACATCATCCAGAACTTCATCTTCAATCAGTATTATAGTTAAATCTATGGGGTTTTTGAGGGGTAATTGGGTGTTGTGGAGGCAAAACACCACCTAGATGGATATTGTTGCTTCCCACAAGTAGTTAATTCATTTACAAATCAACCACATGATCTTCTATACCTATGTTTTAGAAAAAATGATGAAGGGGGCATATGTCTCCTATAGAACTAGCTCCATAACCTGGCAACCTAGACCCGTGATCCTTGGGTGGTTGTTGAGGACTTCAATGCGGTCATGTACCCTTTCAAAAAGATAGATAGTGTAACCTATTGTGGAGCCAGTAGTAGAGTATTTATTAAGGGTTTGGATAGATGCAACTAATTCGACCTTAGAGATAATGGTTTATGCATGACCTTTAGAAGAGGCCTATGAAAAGAACTTCTATATGAATCTTTGGGCAACTAGGCTTGGATTGATTGTGTGATAAAAAAACTTAATTGAAGTGATTGATCACATACATTCGGACCACACACTTATGATGATCATTGAAGTTGCTTAGCACAAGTGCTAACACATTAATTCTCACACCTCTGGAGGGTGGGAAGTCATACCCCTTTTCAAAAACTTTTAGTGATGCAATTGAAAACGAGCTTGACTTTCAACCATGTGGCCAACAATTTTTTTGAAAGAAGCAATGATCTCAAAGAAATCTATTAAGAATAAGGAATTAAGACTTAAAATGAATAAGATCAAATGGATACAACTACAACTCTCCCTCTCATAGAAGCATGATTTACAACACTCTATGATTGACCTACAAACACAGTTATACCATATCATAAGGAAAGAAGAACCATAGTGGAAATAGTGTGCATGATTAAGGGAGATGAAAACAAAATACTTTCACTCTCTGATGATAACTAGATGCTACATTAACAAGATAACCAGACTCAAGAACTTAGAGGGGGTTTGGGTCAAAGAAGATAACCGAGTAAAGGAACATGTCAAATCCTTCTTTGAACATCTCTATTAAGAGGTGAACCGAGTAGGTCATCGTGTTGTAAGCCAGTCCTTTGTCAGAAAATTCCCTTAGGATGGAAGACTCTAAAGTGGCTTGACTCTCTCACGACCTAGAAGAATGAGATATGTAGGAGTCACTCAGTTTCATGTCACCTTTAAAGGTGTCTGGGAAAGATTGTGTGGATCTATCTTCATCTAGAATAGCAGGCCAATTGTAAAGTATGGATTGTGCTCTCTAGTACGACTCCCTTTCAAGGGGACACCCATTGACACCAAGCTCATCAACTTGAACCTTATTCTCATTACAAAGACTCATCTTCTAAAAAAATTCTCAAACATGTGACCAATCTCCCTAAACAATGTTTACCTCAACCTTTCCAAATTAATCACGTAACTTACCAAAACATTCCTTGATGTTGGATGTTGATGCACTGAGTTTTAGTTACTTTTGACAGGCTATTTTTCCATGTATTTATTGCATAATTACTCGATTTGATATTATTTATGCATTGTTTATCATTATTGGCATGTGAAACAATATTTCATCAATTAATAAGTATTTTCACTAAATTATGTTAAATTATATGTTGGTTTTCCTTGTTTCAGCTATTTGAGCACTTTCAGCACAACTTGGTGCTATTGATACATAATTTGGTGGTACCGACATCAAAAAAAAAATCCAACATGGAATTTAGGAAATCTCAGCACTACCGATATTGCACTCAATGTACGAGATGATGTTTGATTCTACCAAAAATTAGAGTCGGTGTTGCCGACTTATTTCCTAAAATGCAATAGTAGCATATTTTATGGCATCGGTGACACTGATAGGCAATTCAGTGGTATCAACTTTTGCATCTAGAGCAAGTCATATCTCAAAGGAATCAACTTAGTGCTACGATAGTACCGACGCTTATCAAGGGTTTTGAGTCTACTAACAACTCAGATCCATCGACACCCAGTCGGTGGTACTGACTCTGAGCGGTCAGTTTAGATAAAAGATAGCCACAGATCCAATGATAGTGACTTAATGACAACTCGGACCCCACTTATGACCTAAGGGGAATTCCACCAAAGGATGATATCATGTTCTATCTTGTTGCAACAGATCATAGAATCGAGAGAGGAGGAGAAGGATGAGATATCCTCATAACGGATGCTCTGAGAAACTCTGGGAGGTAGATTCTTAGACGTGGTGGACCAAGGCATCTTTCAATAGGGATTATTTGGACCGTCTTCTCCAAGGGTTATCATTGGTTATTGTGATGTTTAGCTTTTTTCTCTCCCTTTTCCTCTCTATATTCGATGATAGAAATCATACGGGGCTAATCCCCTTATTCCTTAGTAATTGGAAGAATTGTGTTATATTTGACTTCCATAAGTATATATTTATTTATTTATCTATTTATTTATTTATTTATATATATATATATATATAGTCAGGCTAGTGTACACTCGAGTGTATCGGAGGCACCGTACACGTCAGTCATTTTTAAAGATGCAGTAATTTTTTGAAAATTCTAACCCATTGATCTTCTTGAATATCTTAAGAACATACTATATAATATATTTTAGCTCATTTGGATACTTATAAGTCGTGCATCTCAAGGAGGCAAGAATCATGCACTTCAAATTAGTTTCATGTGTCGATTTTGTTGTCCTTGGATGAGTGACTTACACTCATCCAAATGAGCTCAAATTTTGTATGTGGCCTCTTATTATTGTAACAATGAAGATCAATGGATTGGATTTTGGAAAGACAAGGTCTATATAGGCAAACATCATTGAGGTGTACAGCATAATCTATACACTCGAGTATCTCTCTCTCTCTCTCTCTATATATATATATATATATATCCCCTTTAACTTTAGATGTAAATTTATGATTTCTTGATGAAATTTTTGTGCTTGATCACCACAATCTATGTTTTAGACCATTAATTACTTCATGAGAGGGATTAAGGGTTGCACAAGTGGTAGATTTACACATCCAATATGATGCCTCAGGAGAGGGCCTATAGCTATGAAGGTAATAACCTAAAGATAACGTCAATGGACCTATCTAATTCTTATATTGTAATGAAAGTGGGGTTTGTATTAGTATAGGTAGGGAATTACGCAGTGGCAGTGGGTAGTACTTGCTACATGTCCTTAGTCCAGGGTTAAAGGTAAATGATTATTGTTGAAATGGAGTTAAATGCAATGTATACCATGGTGAAACTGTAATCCTAAGGAATCCATAAATTCTTGATCACGTTCCACTTAAATTAGATTTCAATTCTTATCTTAAGTTATAAAAAATAACCAATTACTTTTTCCAAGGCTCAGTTGATTTCCTATAATTAGTAGTAGTTTATGGATTAGTTCTCCCTGAGTTCGACATTCGAGCCTCATAGTCCTATATTGTTCGACGCATACACTTACATTTTGCACCCATATTTTAGTTGTCTTAAGTTTTTTCCATCGTTTCCAGGGAAATGACAACTCCAACACTAAGAGTATTGTGACCGACCACTCTAGGCCATTTTATTTTTCTTGTATTTTACATTTCAAATAGTTTCTTTGGAATTTAGCATAATTGAAAATTGTTCTTTTATCAATTCACTAGTGTTCTCTATTATCACATTGCCATTAATTTCCAGGTACTATTGCATTATTCACACTCGAGACATAGATTACAAAGTCTCTACTCCATCCATTCTAGATCAAGAGGAGATTTTTTTCTAGGCACAAGATTATGGGGATTTAGCTGAGAAGCTCATCCATACCCCCACCACCTTAGGCAGAGTAGGCACAAGAAGTAGACATGGACCCAAATGTTGAAGAACGTGTTGAAGAACGTGTTGAAGAAGAGCCTGAAGAATAGGCTGTCTGGGAGAAGATTTAAGCATCTTCAACTACAATGCAACGAGGTCCTATCAATCAACAAGTTGTCAATGTGGGTAGCTACAAGATAGATCCTAGATTGGTGCACTAGACAAATCTCAGTCATTTCATGGCCACAACATGGAGGTCCCTATGAATCATATCAATAGCTTCATGGAGAGTTGTAATATTCTTAAACTCGACAGGGTTCCAACTACAATGATCTACTTGAAGTTGTTTTCTTATTCACTTTCAGACAAATCCAAGGCATGGTTCCTGAGTCTTCCACCAGAGTCAATAAAGACCTAGGATGAAATGATTGATGCCTTTTTCGAGTAGTACTTTCCACCTTAGGAGACCAATGAGGAAGTAGGGAATATTCACAACTTTAAGAACCATGTTGAGGAGTCCTATTCTAAAAATTTGGGAGAGATTTTAGAAAATGCTTAGGAAGGTCCCTCATCATGGGGTTGACCCTATGGGTAGGCGAAGACATTATACTATGGCCTCCACAAATGGTAAAGGACTAGTCTTGATAGTGCATGTGCATGTTTCTTTCTAACCAATGAGGCTACAACCAAAGTAGTGGCACCCAAGTGGTAAAAATGTTGTTGTATGACAGAGATGTCTCAAGTTCAAACTACCATGTTGACAGGATGAATGAATCACCAATTTTTTCCCCAAAAAAAAACAACAAGGCTACAAAATGTCCTGAGATTATAAAGAATATGGCCAAGAATCAGTCATGGGGAGAGGATCGAGAAGCACTAGAAACAATTAAAAGTGTTACAAAACAAGTGAGATAAAAAAACTCAAAGCCCATATGCACATACTCACAAAGAGGCTTGATCATGAATCTGGTACCTCCTTTGGAGGTGAAGAGGAGGAGTGCATGTACTTACATCAAGAATATCAGTAGGATAGAGATCCTAGTAAGATAGATAGAATTGATGACATGGTAGGAAGACTAGCAATTCAGAATGAAGCCTTACTATACCCAAAAAATGGGTGCAACAAAATCAAGGAGCTCAGATCCGCAAAATTGAAAATCAAGTCTCTTAGCTAGCAACGGAGGTGGCATCCATAACGAATCCCATTCAGTAGGGATTTTCTAAGAAGACAAAGACTACTCGTCAGCATCATCAAGTGAATTTTGTCTCTATTCTCAAGAAACCAAAGCACGTTATTGAGGATTCACCAAATCGACACATTCTAGAGTCGGATTGGGTGTATGTGCCAGAATTTCCATTTCCCCAAAGCCTCAATAGAAGACCAGGGGGTGCAAAACACTAGTACATTATGTTGATGCATGCACATCAATCAATATAGAGTCAGAAACAAGTAACAAGGATACCCCATCTTCACTGTTTGTGTAAGATAATGAATTTCAAAGTCCCATCATTGCTATGTCCACAACTCCAGTTACATAAAAGGTGCCCATGCAAAAAGAGCATGTGAAGGTTTTGCTTCATAGTGGAGCGGTCACAGTAAACAAGGAAGCAACCAAAATTAAGAAAGAGTAGGGACAATTCATTTCATACATAGGAGATGTACCAGATTATGTCCTAAGAGGTGGCGTTGATGTAAGCTTAGGGGAGGAGATCCCTAATGTTCCCTACATTCTTCCTCATAAGCCTATAGAGAAGCCACATGTGCCATTCCTAGATAGTCTGATCTGAAAGAGGAGGAAAAGCAATTCAATAAATTCCTATACATATTTCGAAAGATCCAAATCATCATCCCACTCGTGGAGGTGATAGAAAAGATTTATGCATATGGGAGATTCTTGAAGGATATCATCAATAAGAAAAAAAGGACAAAAGATAGGGATGTCTTGCATGTTGATGAAGTGGCGTGACAACCTTGATTTTCTCTCTCCTATATTGTAATCCTCCTCTCTCATCAAGTTTCTCACTCATTTTGATATTAATTTCATAATTGTATAGTTGTTCTAATTTGGCGACTACCATGATCAATTTTGCAATGTGCAACTTTAATCTGTACTTTTAACTAAGTATCTCGCTATACCATGTCACCTTCTTATATCTAATTTTGAATCTCAACACCATGATCTTTTGTATTTCTAATATGCACCACGTTGTAGTGGATTCAATTACAAATACAATAGAATAAAAATCAACCCAATCAGACCTTTGTAGCATGAGTTATGAAAGCTTGAAGGTGCTTTGATTTACTTTGATTTTAAGTGCTTTTGTACCCTTGCTTGCTTGTTGGAACGGCCTATCCATGGGCCCAGCTGATGTAATGCCCTTACGCACCCCAACCCCTTTCTCCTTTGGGAAAGTATTGAAGGTAAGGAGTTTCCCTCCTCCTTCCTTTCCAAAACGGACAACGTAAGGATGCTCAGGATTGCTGGGATCTAAACCCTAGCATTCAAGATGTTTTATATAACCCACCCCCATCTAACCCTAGTTCTTATTCTTCTTTTCCTCCTTCTCCACTCTTGCGCCGTTTTTCCCTAACCCCTCAGTGGTTGTTCCTTTTGTTGTTTGAGTCTGACGCTGGCCTGGTAGATAGCAACACCGGCTCATACACCCTCATCGGTGGCGGGTACACAAGAGCTTGGGCGGCTGAAGTGCCTTAGTCCACCGTCACTCTGACCCTGCCCACCTGTTGCGGTCCCTGCGGTGCTGAAGAAGTGGGGTTGGGATAACCTGTTCCTCCCCTGTTCGGCTACCAAGAATAGGGGAATCATGCTGGAGTTGGCCGCGATACTGGAAAAACTCGGCTGCCGACATGCCTTACATATCTGCACACCGGTCTGCTTCTTTTAGGGCTTTTTCAGATGCAACAACCACTGGAGGTGATGGGGCGCAGGACCCTTGTTGCTCCCCTATTCCCGCATGAGAAACAAAGGATGTGCGATTGGGCCAGCTATGGAGCGGCGAGCTGAGGTAGCCGGACGCTGGGAGCGTAGGGTGTGTGAACTAACACACGCCTTGGACCAAGATCTGAGGCCCAAACCTGAGAACCAGCGGCCACGAGCGGTTGACCATCGCCCAGGTTGGTAGAAAGGCTGACAGCGGCTTGGTAACAAAGTAAGCATACTGCTCCATGGCGCTGCCACTTGATCGGGTGGGGATGGCTGAGATGGATCACATGATATTAGGTAATGCCCCCAAAACCCTATAGTTTTCATTCAAGAACTTCTAAAATGCATAACTCCCTCATCTTAAGGCCAAAACATAAGAACCTATATACCAAATTGATCCTTTCAAAAAAAATCTACGCAATGAACTAGGTTTCAGGGTCTAATTCCATCGTTTTTTCTATATTTTCCAAAAAGATGCATACTTTAATCATTTGGAATATAGTTGATGTATGATCATGATGCAAAACTTGGATATTGGCTACTTAATCTATCCATGATCCTTAAATCAGTAACAATAATGTCTTTGTATCCCTAATGAAGGTCCTACTATCCCTTCTGCTCATAAATGACTCCTTTTTGTACATATGTGCCTAGTGTGGACTTTAATGATGAACTTTGCCCTAGATTGTTAATCTTGCTGCTAATGGACAACCACATAATCTTATTATATGTTTCTGATGACTTAATATTGCTGATCTAAATCATCGTTTAGATCTAGACCTCTTGAATCAATGAATCATGTTCTAGGGTGGCCTATTGTGAGTCTTTTGACCTTAGAATGCATGTAAATGCCTTAAACCTTGATATGATCATAGAAAGTACACAAAACGTCATAGTGGCATGACACTTGAACCACACACACATGATGGACTTTAAATCAAGATAGGGTCATCAAATGAATGAATAAGCAACTTGGAACCTATTTTGGCCAAAACCCTAAAATGCATCTAATTAGAACTAATGATGAGAATCTAATGCATACATGCAATCTTGTTCTTAATCAGGTTGGCTTATGATCTAGATGGTATTGGACGAGTTAAGTTAAGAATCTATGAATCAGGTATGGGCCTTATCTAGTTATATGAATATTGCTTTCTTTCTTGAAAAGACATGTAATGTATCTTGTTTGTTTACTTGCTCAAATATTGCCATGTAGTATTGCTATGTCTTACTCGATGTTTGCCTCGTCGGTTTTATAACTTGAACATATATATATAGAACTCCATTATAATGTTGTTGATAAAGGGTTAGCTCTTGGCTATGGCCTTGAGGTCCCTCTCGTATAAACAGGTTAGCTAATTTTGTAACCCTTACGGACCCTTCCGGCGAAAAGATGGTCAAAGGCCTTAAACATGCTTGATATTGTTGGTATAATGGAATGAAATGACATAAAATATGGTTTCACATTTGTTAAACAATTAACATATTTATTCTTGTTCATTTAGTCTTGAAATCTTTTCAAAATTATGCAAAGCTTATACATATATGTATCTTTCTGCCCCATACTCAACACCTCGTGTGTTGACCCGTTTCTCATATTTTGTTTTTAAGTTCAAAGATGGCTAGAAGGTTGATGGGCTTGGTGAGCTATGATAGGTGTACTTGTTGTAAGATCCAGATTTAGTGCACATGAATAACTTGTACCTTGACTATGAAAAAATGTAATTGAATTTATAAATATAATGCATTTTGTATAATGTATACTTGTTGAATGTTGAAACTATGTTGGTGCCTTTCTCTTGTTACTTGTTCATGTGCACTAAGCTTTACACTTCCGCATGTCACCTATGGTATTTGTTTGGTTCATGGGACTGGGATTTCGGTTCCATGACAAGTTGTTAGTTCTATGATCAAGTGAAGGTTTTCGATGAAGAAAAATGACTCTGGATGCTTCTACATTCCTTGTTCTATAAGTAGATAACATTTCCAAGAAGCAAAATATGACTTTGGGGAGAGCATAAATTGCATGCCTCTATCTACCTTTTAGAAGGTGGGATTGAATAAATCAACAAATATGTTCATGACAATCCAGTTGACGGACTGATCGGTTGTGAGGCTATATAGGATATGCAAGGATGTTCTAGTTAAAGTCAAAAAAATCATCTATCCTATCAATTTTGTGGTTATGTATATGCACAAGATGTGAGGATCTGAGATGTTGTTAGGAAGGTTGTTCCAATACATGACCGATGTGAGCATTGCCATGGGTAGAGGTTATTTGACATTGGGGATAGATGATGATAGAGTGGAGTTCAGACTTCTAGATGAGTCTTTACAACCATCATGTGATAATCATAGTTGAAGAGATTCACCTTGTCGAGCCTAGGACATTAAACAAGGGTTCTTATTGGAGGCAACTTAATTTGATTTATGTTATTTACTTTTTGTTTAGGACATTCCATTAGTTACATTTCATATTTGTCTTGTTATATTTTTAATTGATGTAAAAGGGTACCTTGTTGCTTTTGTTTAGTGTGCATGCAGAATCAGTGTCAGTACTACTGAGAATTTTGTCAATACCATCGATCTGCTAAAAATGTTCATAAGGGATTTTACAAAAAATTGATGCCACTGACACACAAGTCAGTGGTATCAAATCCATGATAGGTTAAAGTCTACAAAAAGTTGATGCCAACGACATCCAAATATGTACCACATACATTTTTTTAGAAAAATCACAGAGCTACTAGAAAATATTGTGGATACCACCAACACACAAGTTGGTGGCACCGTCTCATACAGTGCAAAGAAGGATAAAGGACATCGTATGTCAGAACCATAGGCATAAAAGTCGATGGCACCAACATAGGATAGACACCATTAGAACTTGATCTACTGATGCAACCAAGAACGTTTCAGTGACCACCACCCCTCCGAGCTCATGGTACCCCCATCCCACCTCTTTGTTTGAATTTTGACTATGTGGACATAGTCAAGTTCAAGCTTAAGGGGGTGTTGGTATGGTTTTATCTATTTAATTTTCTATCTTATTTTAGTTTTCCTTATTTGTGAGTATAGGATCCACATCTATCAAGTGAAATCATGGAGATTAGTTATCATGATTTCATCTATCATCAAAAGAAATTGTGTTTTGTGTCCTTGCAATGAAAATTAGAAATTTTAAATGCTCACATATTTTTAATCTTATTTTTTAAAATCAAGGGAAACACCAACAACATGAAGTGTTTGGGTTAGTCAGCTTGAGGACACTTAATACGAATGAAAAAATTAATTTATCAAAGACTTGTATATGATAATGAGGTTTGAGCCCAAATCAACCAAACAAGTAATGAGACCTTAAATGAGATTTTCAAAAAGAAATCCTAAGGTTATCATGTACACAGGTTGATAGGAGAGGGACATATCATAGTTAGGCATTGTCTCTTAACCATGTGATTCCACCCACCTTTCATGACATTTTATCCACCACCTTATGATGATCAACTAACCCAAATTGTTTCCTCTTGACTGCATTGCATTGCAAATAGGTAGCATGGTATCTAGTTTATTTATATTGCATTAGTAGAAAAAGAAAAATAAAAACATAGAGATGTGCATAACAATTAGTTGCATAACAAATTTCATATAGATTGCATTTTTCTTTTACATCATTCTTTACATCGTGTATCTATGTAGCTTTTTCCTCAAATTTAAAGTGAAAGGATACACATACACATCCCTACTAATGAAAATAAGGCAATAAAATATTTGAATAAAATCCTGACCATATATCATATATAATGCTAAATTAAGAGGGCGGAGAAAGAACAATAGTAGGCAATAGAATTCATACATTTTTCATTTCCTTCATTCTTAGTTTCATCATATTTTTCTTTTTGCATTTATGATTCGAATGTTACTAGTGATTCTAACTCATAGTCACCAATTTCATTCCACCCATTTCTCTTTGTAGTAGGCCACATAGATGATTGATCCTCTCAAATCTATATTATATGGGGAACTGCTTCCAACATAGTTTGGTAGGTAGATAAGAGTAATGTAGATAGAGAATCACATGGTACATCAAGTGTATGCCTTATTGACTAAGATGTTAACTACTCTATTGATAGTATTTCATTGATCTAAGGGTGGACATCTTTAGTGAACATTTTTTGTCACTTCTGAGTAGTTATTTGTTTAGTGTTTGGTAAGTGTCAGTTTAGGACTGTTAGATGGGGGTATTTGAGAAATGTCATCCATATTTCTTGTCCTCTAGTTGACTGATTTCAAACAAATCCAAAGGTAGTGTAGCTCAAGGGCGTGCAACATTCAAGCTTAGGGGATTTCGATGAATTGAGTCCCATTTTCTTTCACAAGCTATTTTTCCATGTATTTATTGCATAATTTCTCATTTTGACATTATGTATGCATTATTTATCATTATAATCCTATAAAACACTATTGGATCAATTAATAAGCATTTTCACCGAATTATGTAAATTAACAATTTTTATTCAGACTTATATTGATTTTTCCTTATTTTAGGCTATTCGAGCACTTTCAGCATAACTCAGTGCTACTGACACAAAATTTGATGGTACTAACATCATACAAAATCCAAAATAGAATTTTGGAAATCTCAGTGCTACTGAGATAATACTCTGTGATATCGAGATGACGTTTGATGCTAAAAGAAAGTGGAGTTAGTGCTACTGACCTATTGCCCAAAAAGCAATAGTATTGGATTTTATGGCTTCAGTTCCACCGACATGCGAGTATCTGGTGTTGAATTTTGCATCTAGAGAAAGGTAGAACTTAAAGGAATCAACTCTGTTCTACCAACATACTCGATTTTAGTATTGACACTTATCAAGGGTTTTGATTCAACTGACATCTCAATGCCACTAACACCCAGTTATTGGCACCGACTAAGCATGATTAGTGCAGATTAAACATAATGATAGATCTAATGGTTGTGACTTAATGACAGAATGAGTCCCACTTATGACCTAAGGGGAGTTCAACCAAAGGAGGACATCACATTCTATCTTGTTTCAATGGAGCACAGAATCAAGACAGGAGTAGACAAAGGAGATAGCCACATATAGGATGCTCTAGGCACTTCTGGGAGGCAAATTCTCGGTTGGAACATAATGGATCAAGCTCATGTCAAAGGTTATCATTTAGACCAACTTCTTTGAGGGTTATGATTGGTTTTTATGATGGTTAGCTTGTTTTCTCCCTATTCCTATTTGTATCTGATGATAGAATTCACGCATGTTAATCCCCTTGTTCCTCGGGACACACGAGTAGCCCGTTGTATCATTGCATTTAACTTCTATGATTTCACACACACACACAGATATATATATATATATATATCCTTTAATTCAGGATGTAAATTTATGATTTCTTGATGAATTGTTTGTGCTTGATCACCACAATTTGTGGTTTACACTATTAATTGCTTTGGGAGAGGGATTAAGGGTTGGACAAGTCTTACATTTACATATCCAATATTGTGCCTCGAGAGAGGGCCTACATATGTGAAGGGAATAACCTAGGGATTTTTCTAATGCACCTATCTAATTCTTAAATTGCTACAAAAGTGGGGTTTGTCTTAATATAGGTAGGGTATTATGTTGCAGAAGTGGGGTAATACTTGCTACAGATCCTTAGTCCAGGGTTAAAAGTAAATGACTATTGATGAAATGGAGTTAAATACAATGTATATGATGGTGAAACTATAATATTAAGGAATCCATCAATTCCTGATCACACTCCACTTAATTTAGATTTCAATTCTTGTCTTTAGTTATAAGAAAACAACTAATCACTTTTCTATAGGCCTATCTGATTAGCTTATAGTTAGTAGTAGTTTCTAGAGTATGTTTCCCTAAGTTCGACATTTGTGTTTCATAGTCCTATACTACTCAACATGTACACTTGCATTCTGCACACATAGTTCAGACGTGTCAGATCTCCCCCTTGTAGTTTAGTTTTATATGCAACAAAATGATTGGGGCAAAATTTCCCTAGTTTAGGAGAACATACATTCCATGGATGACAATTCATTTATCAGAAACTACATGACCATCAAGCTTGATTGTGTTAAATCTTATGAAAAAATGAGTTTGTGCTTCATACATGATAGCCTTCAGATAACACTACCTACAAACATGATTGCACTATAATGTAGATACAAAATCTAGGCACTACCTCCATCCTTAGGAATGGGAGAAAAGATTGATGATGTCAAACCTTTAGGTGGTGTCATGCAAGGGGATCCATTGTTCACTTATATCTTTGTTTTGTGCCTTGATAGTATCAAAATTGATTAATATAGAAGAGACATGCGGGAAATGGAAGCCAAATTGTCCTGAATAAAGAGAATATGAGGTTCACCCATGCCAGCTTTGTCAATGACATCATCCTCTTAGGGGAGACATCACTAAGACAAAATTTTGTTACTTTGAGTTGTCTCTACAAGTTTGATTCTGCTTCAACCAATGCCTCTCATAAGAGAAATCACACAATTTATACTCACATAATAGTACAAGGTCATGAAAATTCATATTTGTAGAAAGTTTGTCATCTCTATAACCAGTAATATGGTATGGAACCTAGTGGTCCCTATAATTCACAAAAGGAAGGGGAAAGATAACTTCTCTCACTTATCAACAAAGCTCCAACAATAGATCCAAGGCTGATAGAATTGCATGCTTTCTCTCTCTGGTTGAGAAACTTTACCAAATTAGAACTCATCTCATAGTCTAATACCCGATGCAAACCATCCAATTGTACATATCTCAATTTATGAGAAAATAGAGCATATAATCAAGAACTTCATTTGAAATAGAGTTGACCAATGACAACACACCAATCTAGTGGCGTGAAACATCTCGCAACACCCCTAAATCAAGGTAGAATATGGATCAAGATAACAAGAGAACTCAATATGTCCTTGATTATGAAAAAAGGTTGGGAGGTTTTGCAAGACAAACAGGCACCCTAGGTCAAGGCCAAGAAGTTCAAGTGTATAAGACAGAATCACCCTCACTCAAGTTGGTTACATACTTGGCGTTGCCTGATGACTTCACTTCTATCTTTAAAGATCAACTCTATTTGAGAAGAAATATAAGGATTGGATGTTCTTGCATGGTCTGTAGAGTGGGTTGACGATGGGAAAAAACATACCACAAACTAAAAAAAATTATTCCTGCTACTCTTGAAGACCTACGAGTGGCTAGTGTAGTCACTGAAAATGGAAGATGGGACACAAACTTTCTTGAAGTATGGTTCTTACCTCAAACTTTTTCCTCTATTCTTAATGCCTACTCCTAAACTTACTTATCGATCTTAGGATAAAGGAAGGCACATTCATGATGATGTCTTATAATAGATACCTTACCAACTCTATTGATAATGATGATATCAATACTTTTTTTAGATACATGACATTTCTCTCTCTCTCCAAGGGTCAAGACTCATCTATATCTCATATGTCGTGATAGACTCATGACCAATCTCTTTAGATATATGTTCAATGCCCAAGATTTAGGAAGCATAAGAAATCATGCTCCATGCATTGAGGGGACTATAAGCATAAAAACACTTATGGAAACATCTCATATCTGGGAGGTATCCAATTTTTTCACCCATTCCAACACTATTGACTACTTGTGTACAACCTGTAGAGTTTGAAGAAGTTACAAGGATGACAATCGTTACTTGATTACATGCTCTTTGGAATGGAAAAATAGAAAATCCTTAGTCTTCAACCTACACACCATACCACTAAACTAGATGGTGGTTGCTTGTAGATCCAAAGCAGGATATCTAGGAAAAGCCTTCATTATGTCATCAAAATTATCAACAAGCAATGCATGAAAGGTGACTCATATTGGTCTGTCCCATTTCAACAGTTTTTCTTGTTGAATGTTGACACTATTACAAACTAAAGAGGGACATCTAGTTGACGAGATTCATAATCAGGGACCACTTAGGTAGCTAGATTATTGATAATCCAACATGTATTAAAGGATAAGATGTAATGTGTGGAAAATTTTATTCTTTGCTCGGTTGTGCATAATATTTTATGGAATGTGCCATGTATATTCCAAGCTAATTAGTGATTGTAGTAGAGTAGTAAAGCTTGTGAAACCCACAATGGTCTTCCTTAAAAATATAAAGTACTCCTTGAAGAAGGAAGGGCAACCTGTAGAGAAGCAAGAATTGAGAAGATAGTTTACAAGAGTAGAAAGAAGAATCATCTTGCAAACCAAATGGAAAAAACATTGCTTATAACAAACATTAATTCAAGTTCCATGGATCCATTGTCCTTCGTTCATTGAAGACCTTTTCTTACAAGAAAAAGGTAGAGTAGCTACTTCTAGCAGGGATGATAATGGGCCAACTGGTATTGTTGCTGGTAAGACCTCCCTATAATAAAAATGCATTACTAACTTTGGTAGTCTTGCAAAATAAAAATGTAATATCATGTTAACAATTCTAAGTTATAAAATTATTTTTTGTTTACTGTTTAAATATGCAAGTTCAATTGGATTGTGTTAAGTGTCAAGTTACTCACATAATATATATATATATATATATATATATATATACATACATATATAAACACACATACATACATACATACATATATATATGTGTGTGTGTGTGTGTGTGTGTGTTATTGTGTCTTTAGACTTGTTACTGAGTTTTTTTTGTTTTATGAATGATACAATACAATTATTGTTATAACAAGACCAAAATCTAAATATACACCTATATGATGTGTGAATTACATATTGGGCCGACAATCCTCCTTATATGGAAAATCCCACATATATAAAGACTAAATAAGAATAAGTTGATGACGGAATGATCATATTCATGATGATGATATGTGCATGCAAAATAGGAGAGAAATTGAGTCATCAGCTAGAACCTAAAAGATATCAAAGGAAAGGGAAGGAAATAGTAATGCCTTACTTGACACTCTTCACCATGCTTTTCAAACTTTTTAGTGACCAAATTGGATGTATATTGGTCTACTATGAAGTAAATAGAATTATATCTAGTGATAGGGAAGATCCTAGTAAGATCAACATGTGTGTGTTTTGCAAAATTCTAGTCAAATGAAAAGATGTCTACAAGTGACTGAAAGTGGATACCACTATGCAAGGTGCCTAGAAAATTGATTGATGTATCTCTAATAGCTTCTATCCTAGTTTGAAAAACAATTATAATCAGGGCATCTAGTACAACATTGTAGTGAAATTTGAATCCTAGGTGAGCGTGTCAATGCACAGCATGGTCGGTGAAAGAATCAAGATTTATAAAACAATAAAGAGACAATGCTCATTGCTAGGATGTAAGGAGATCATGATTAGATCTATGTTCAGTTCCATGGATCATCCCAGACCATCACTAGGAACAACACATAATGAAATATTATGCACATTCTACTTGTAGAGAAGTGAGAACTAGTTGTTTTGTTTGGGAAAACTCTGATGTGAAGAGCTAGAAGACTACGTTATTGTAGGCAAATGCCAAAAGATAGTATGTCTTTGGGTACTATTAGGGGTACATAATAACTTCCACTATAAAAAGGATTCTAGAAGGTAACATAATGTAGCATAATATCATCATATGGGGAATCAAAAGGAATAGGACCAACCTCACATAGAATATGGTCTTTGAGATTTCTAGAATGAATAGAGAGGCAAATATGCTCAATTGTCCACATCTTGAGCAGTCATAATTTCCAACTCTCTAAGACACATAGGTAGTTTGACTATGAGCCATTGTAGAATGCAAAATCCTTGGATGTCACAAACTATGTTGTGTCTTGGGACATTTTTGAGTCCACAATCAAAGTCATCTTAGGATGAAGCAATAGAATAGGGTGGCATTGTTTGAAGGGAAAACAACAAGTTTGTCATCTCAGTGTACAACATGAAGAGAGGAAGTTTACATTGTGGACCATTGAGGGAACGAAGGAGACCCATCATAGCTAGATATTTGACCACATACTTCCTCAACAAATTGAAGGCAATGCTTGGATCAAAGGATACATGACCACTAAGAAGTTCATTCACTATGTAGGTTGTGATATGTTAAGAGGGAAAAAGTCACTACCTAGAATTATCTTGCAATTCCATCCTTGAGTTTGTTGATGTGGCTATTGTTGCACCCAAAAAATTCACCTAGAAAAGAATCCATTGATTTTTCCCAAAACAAATGTGTAGTAGCCACCAACCACAAGTAGACAAGTCTTTTCACAATATAGTTGAGGATAGTATCCCAAGAGACAACCTTTTTAAGAACCTATCTAGTTGTATCTAGTCAAACTAAGACTAATATTTAAAACCAAGATGTAATTGGATTGAGTTAAACTAATTGCAAGAAAATAAAGGCTTAGTAAAAAGTAGAAATAGATTAATGATGGAAAACACTAGGGTAAAATTGGACTACATTGCCACTACTCGATCATGTGAGATCATTCCATATGTAAAATTTATACAAAGACTTAGATTGGTGCAAATTTCTCCTTCTAATGTAAGAAAGTTGCATGAGCAAATATCATTGTAAGCTCAATGTCTCTTTGCTTAAAGATCATGTATTCACTACTTCGAAGACTTACCATCTGAAGTTCTCACTAGGGCATCATCCAAAGCTAATCGATATCCAAATCTTGAAAATCAAAGTTCTCTCCACCTAAGAATATAATGAATCACATAGAGCGGATGATCAATCCCAAAAAGATGCATTAAAAAGATACTAATGAATTACTTGAGGTCCATACAAATTAAGAGATAATGGATTGAAATTTCAAAAATAAGTAGATGGGATAGTCCCTACACCCCAATGAAAAGACTACTCATTCCTCATATCAATATTTTTACAACTATATGAAGCAGAGGGGGATATATCACACATCCCTACAGGTACGAAGTAAGTGGTTTGGTCATGCACAAGGTCGATGGACCTCCTGGGTTGGAGGTTTATTGTTCTCATTCGAAGATGGTGTGTGCAAAGAAGATTGGCCAAGGGTTTAATCAATGTGGGGAGACATTGATCGATCTTGGATTGCGGTGGTCGATCACCAAGGGTTGATTCATATAGTGATCAAACACATGGAGGTCGATCATTTGAGTTGCTGGTGATTGAACATGGCTAAACTACTAGAGGTCAATAGCTCTTTTGATGGAGAGGTTGATTATTCTAGGAAAGCTGGAAAATTGATCGCTCATGAACCTCCAATTGTCTATCACTTTTGTTAGAGAGGATTATCACCTAAGACGAACAACATGTCAATCTATCATAGTCTCATGAAGGACACAAATACAATTGCACTGGAATGGGGTCCGAGCGAGATTCTCTTTAGGTATACAATGGGTATTTATAGTCTTTGTACTCGGGTGTTACTAGCCAGATTTGTGTCATGTGTATGGTCTAAATCATTGCTTTATAGTTAAGAAAATTGGGTGATTTTGATAGCAAGATGATCAATCATTTGAGAGGTCAATCATTGGATTCTTGACCTGGTATTTGTGACCATGGAAGTCGATCACTATAGCTTGAGGGGTGTTGTGCTTGTTGAGTTCCATCTATCAACCTGAGAGTTCAATTGATTAGACATTGATTGGATGTGTTGCTTGAGCTCTAGATTTGTGTCACAAACCTTGAAGGTTGATAGGGTGCTAGAGCATTGATTCAATCAATTTCTTGGAGTCAGTGATGGTCATTGAGCTCTAGCTATCGACCTTGAGTTTGATTGATGGTTAGTTGACCAAAAGGGGTCAATCAATCTTAATGTAGTGGAGCTTGAGTGTGACATAGATCCTTCCACTGATAGGTTGATTGCCTAGAAGCACTTGGACTTGGTCGATTGTTGAGGCACATCAATTAGTTTGATGGTCGAGCAATGGAGCTCAATTGGAGGGCATCAATTCTTTGATATCAATCAAAAAATTGAATGTGGTCATGGATCAAATTTTTTGATTGATTTGCCTTCTATAAGTTCTTATTTTGGGCCGCGGCGATACCCCACACCTCACGAGAGTCGTCCCCCTCTCAACTCCCCCCTCCCACTGAAGGGTAGTGAGACCCCCTAGGCCTCTCTAATATACAAAGATAAGACTCCAAATATACAAGTGGAGTTGAGACAAATATGGGAATCCTACAAATTAGAATAAAATATAAATGGAGCTAAATAAAGTTATTCCTAAATAAATCTAAGTGATTGGATTGCAAAATTTGGCTAAACCTATGCCTAAAAATAGGATGAATATGCATTCTTCATGGACACATGGGTTTTTCTTAAGTATAATTGAGGTATTGATGCACCCACCTCAGGTGGTATAAGATCCTAGGTTGATTTAAGCCCATAGGGATATTAGTGCAACTATGAGCAATCTATCTTTTCTATATACCTTTTCTCCTAAATGGTATGTATATTATCTTCATTTATGATTTGAAATTTTGGAAGAGACAAATTTGAGCATATATACATATTGATGATAGTTCTAAACAAGACAAATGATCCTATTGAGCGTAAGATGTAGACAGTTCAACAACTAGCATAAGTTTGATGTTCTTGTAACCCATCCCTTAAGTATTACTCTAGGTTTAAAGAAAATATACATTTTGGTTTCAATGTAATGAAGTAACTTTCAAGTTTCCTATTTGATAAGTGAGTGGATATTCATTTAAATATCTTGGAATGGAAAATGCATATATCATTTCAAGAGAGGTAATTGTCAACATGCAAATGAGAATACAATTGTATTTCTTATTAAATAGAATATTTGGTGGAATTGGTAAATGTGTTTGAAATAATATATGACTTAAAGTCTAGAATGTGTACATCATAAATACAAACTAAAAACAAGAAAGAGAATGATATTAGAAGAATAAAAATAAAGAAGAACATAGAATGCATTATCAAATGTATTAAACAAATATGTAGAACCTTTAGTTGGGTAGAATTAGGTTAAGTATTCAAATTAAGAACTTGGCTTAATTTTACTTTGGATAATTGTATTATGTATATCACTAATGGGATTATTCAAAAACAAATAAACAGAGGGGGCCCAAAATAAATCTCTTTTGTGAGTATAGCTTCCAAAGATAAATTGTGAGTGTCCCTACTTTAGTATACAGTGCTCATTCAACCTTTAGATAGTCGTACTGACTATCTAGCAGTAAAAAGCCATGGCAAGTTCTTGTAGAAAATTTGTGTCAACAATAGCGAGGAAATCGTCGATAGAATAATCACAAGTTGTATAAAGTACCGGTTCACTATAGGAATTCAACAAATGGGGAGGGTCAGATTCATAGCTACGAATCTTCTATCAATGGTTGAAGGCAAACCTTCTTTGTATTTTGATGCTTGTGCTTAAGGATTTGTTTCTGGTATTGTTTTCTCTTGAGAAAGAATCATATGGCCAGGTCAGAGGAATGCTTCTTCGGCTTACAATTCCTCCAATCGACTAAAAAGAGTGGATGACTAAGGAGGGTTGACAAAGAAATATCACAATGATTAGTCAGGCTTCTACATGTTGTTACTCAATCGACTAATGGGCTAGTTGACCAACTAATGGGTTCATAATTGCAAAACTCTAGAAAGAGGCATATATTCAAAAAAAGTGTAGTGTTAGTAGTCATTTGACAATAAAACATGAAATTTGAGTTCAATTAAACATACCTTAGCATTTATAGACCCTAATTGAGTTGCAAAGATAATCAAGGTGATACTAAGAGTGGCATGGAAAATGAAGGAAGAAACGAGATGAACTTGAAGACCAAGATAGATCAACCTAGGGTAAGTGTATGAGTTTGATTCCTCCTCTTATTCATATGATTCAAGGAATAAATAACTTATGGTATCCTAAGTGCGTTCAAATTCACATATTGTTATTCTATATTCTTTTATGTTTCCTTGTTATTTTTATTGACTTTTTGCTTATTATGGTATCTTATTTGATTGTATTTATTTCTAATATATAATCAATCATTTATGAGTGTAATCAACTATTATATGGAACTTATATAATTAGTTTTCATTATATATATATATATTTATATATATATATATTTATATATATATATATATTTATATATATATATAATGTGTCCATTGCATTGCCAAAGATGCACAGTTTATTAATAAATGATGATAGTGTCAACTAAATATTCGATATAATCATCTTAAAATACAATAGCATTGATCGTATCTTTTTTGTTGAAATGCTAGGTTATTGGAGCCTAACAAATTGACGCATTGACTCCCAACTCGACAACAATGACCATGTGGAACAATTTATTTCCAAAAATCACAATTTTAGTCCTAAAACTATTATATAATGTGAAAGATAGGTACCTTAAGATTTAAATACGTTGTAAGATTGTCCCATATCATTATTCACATTTTTGAATGGATGGAGAGGAGGATAGGATAAAAATATCCATTAGAACCCACATTGCAGCCAAAGGTGGAATCAACAGATCGAAGTTCCCTAAGAGTGTTCTCAAACTTGGCACTTAACATCTACCACAAAGTCACTTCTTTATTTTTCTATGTATATTTACCTTCCTTTCTTCTATTGTATGGAGATTTCCGATAATGAGAACCTTATATCTATTTGCAAATTTTTATTTGATTAATTATCACATAATTAATATCATTATCTATTTATGATGCATTCAAAAACCAATTTGGACAGACCAAAAGTGGAATGGCAATAGTTTTATCCTCTAAAGGGGAGGTTTGAAGCGTGGTTGGAGGTCCATCCATGATTAGAGGAGAAGTATCAAGACTGATTGATAGACTTTTTAGTTTAATGTATGTCAAAATGACATGTTAAATTGGGTTTTAAATTGGGTCCAATCATACTTATGGAGGGAGTATAACTGGTCCAAATAATCATAAGGTATTTATCAAAGTAAGGACTGGTTTGTGCTTGTTGATCGAGGTTGCTTCTCAAAATAACACTTTGAAGGATTGAGTATAGAACTTGTTTAATCTAGAGTTGAAATCATATATTGGTCAAAATAAGGCATAAACTGAGTTTCTAATGTAAATTTGAGGCTCTTTCTAAAGGTAGCAATAAGGCCAGAGTGGTGAAATCAAGAAATTTGGAGCATACCATGTTGTTTAATGCCAAGTAGACATGAAAAAGGGCTTAAAATGCTAACCATTGGTGTTTGGGCCTCAGAACTCAACCTAGCCAATTTTGGCATGTGTTAGGCATCTTCCCATCTAGGTTGGAAGATGCGGGAGGGGTGCACAATCGATTCACTTTTCAATAGGGAAATACTAAGGTTTGGATGGGGACAAGGTGACATTGTTCAAGATATGATCAAGATGTTGTAATTAAATTGGGCCATTATAAGTTTCCTCCTTAATTAATTCAAAGTTAGATTATTTTTCTCTAATAGTTTAGTTGTCTTCAATTGTTGGAGTCAAAACTTGAACTCTATCTCTTTAGTCTCATGGTGAAAGGATCCCAACTTGACCACTATTTTCCATCGAGGTTCCAAATTTAGAGCAAAACCTATGGTTTGTCTCCATTCTTTCTGTAGAGATGGTGTTTTGCACCCGCCTATGGGCTTTATGTTGATGTTGGGGATGAAAAATTGTATGTCACAAAGGTTGGGCATCTTTATCATTTCCCTATTTTGAGGGACATGTGGATGCACTAAAAGTATGACCCTCTTATGAAACAAGGGTAGGTTGGATATCCTTCATGTGTGGTGTATTTATGACGTATAATACATCCTGGTGAACATATGTTTTTTAGAAATACATCAAACTCCGTATGCATCCCACTCAACTCTTTTTGGTTAAATCAAAATTCCTACATAATGAAAAATAATGAGAAATAAAAGAGATAGTAGTATTACCCTTATATATAACTGGTTCAATTTTAATTGTGCATCTTAACTAAAACGAAATTTTTTCCCTTTATAATTATTTGCCATATACCTCCCAATCAAGATCAATCTGTTCCATAATTTGTGCATGACAGCCTACAATAGCCATGTGATTGTCTACTTCATCTGCAAAATCTTTAATTGCATTACTGCTAGTAAGTCTCAACTAGATCTTCTTCCATCCTTACTCTCTAGCGTTCACTAGGGTCAACCACACTAAAGCTATTTCACCTTGAGTCACCTAGGATACCTTAATTTTTCCACCTCACCATACAAACCATTTACTTGTTTCATATCTAGCCACCACTTCCCTAGCTGCATTAGATATATGAATGACAACATCTACATCTTGTTTTTCCTAGTCACATAGAGATGGTGTCCAACTCAATTTAGCAGTTGAATAATGTCTTCCATTTTTTATGGACCTCTCTTCCCAAGCCCTCCTAACTATATCAAGGTGTTGGGAATCATGGAAGAAATAGGTGCAATGGTAAAAATACATATTTTGTCCACGTATCCAAAGATCATATCTCATCAATAACAATATATGAAAAAGGAGGGGATGTGAGGTTTACCCTGTCATGGAGTAGATCCAATGATGTTGCTCACAATACATACATGGTGAGATAGAAGATTTCACTGACATCCTCCCAACTGAGTCACAAAAGCATTTGTGTCTCCATATCAACCATGTAGATGACGAGAACTCCAAGTTGTATTACCAGAGTCGGCGGGGAAGGATAAGCCTTTCCATTGTAAATGTGCTAGCATTACACAATATCTCCTTCTTTGTACTTCTCCTTGTGGATAACAACGAGTATGGTTCACGTGTCAAAAATGTAACTTGAAACCTAATAGTGATGCCCCTATTTATAGAACGGGCAAGGAAGGAGGGTTTCTAATAAAACCTGTGAAATAAAATCGACATAAGTTACATTCTAAGTGGTCAGTTTGGATATCTAATTAGCCAGTGGTCCATTCAAGTCAGCATATTGTCCATGTCAGTCAGGCAAGTGGGCTACATCAAAACTTACTAGAAAAGTTAGTTGACTTACTAATCAAACCCAGTCAGTCGAATGGGTTGGCCAATTAACAAAGGGGATCCCAGTATGTCCTCTCAAGTAATTACCAGGAGGGTTCAGGGAGGAAGGGGAGGGGAAAAGGGTGAGTTTGAGTTGCGCATTTTTCTCCTCGGATCATACGTCGAGTATCACATTGGCCCACCCCAACGTTATCTTCCTTATAAGTGAACCAGAACATATTGCATAGGTACCCTTCGATGCAACGAGGATGAGACAACATGACATACTATTAGGATCATATTTACTACTATGATGATGATGCCCTTCGGCTCAACAATATGGAACCTCTCAACCCTTGTTGGGGTCCCTCAGACTTCCCCCCTCATCCCCTTGCCTCATACATCAGCGTAGTAGTTCCCAACGGTTGGGAAAGGGAGTGTGACAGCCACCTCCCCCCCGCTTTGATCCCCACTTGGATTGGTCCTTATCTACGTGCACACTATGTCACAATTCCCAATTGAATAAGGGGAAGATCCAAATATGGTGCAGAAAAACCAAAAAAAAAGATGAATGGAAGATTTTGTGGTTTTTGTTGTCATTTTTATATTCACCTTGTTCTCCAACTTGGAGTTGGAGGAGTGCGTCAGACCTGTCGGGTGGAAGCACCTGAGGTGATTCACGCATTTAGGGAGAGGTATAAAGTGAATTGACTGAAAGGAGAGGAATGAAATAGCTCAACATTTAGCGAGAGGTACAAAGTGAATCGACTAAAAGGAGAGGAACTTGAGTATCTCGAGTGAAGCAAGAGGCGATAGAAGGGAAGAAGGCCCTCTCTCAAAGGCATTGGAAGTGATTGTTGACTTGAAAGTCAATTGTATTTTTCATTTTATTGGGCTAATCTCATCATGTCATATGATGAGGCTATCTAGTCAACCGATTGGGATGATTTCATTTCATTTAATCAATTAGATATTCAATTCAATCAACTAGTATGTTCAATGAGGTGGTTGGACTTTCCAGTTGGCTGATTAAGCTTATAGTCAATCTGTCAATGTACTAATTGGTTAGTTAAATCTTATAGTAACGAATTAATCATGTTTCCATCATTATACTCCTCTTTTGTGTGCCTCCTACTTGTATGACCCTATAGGCTCCACATCATGTCGTTAATGATGACTACAATCATGTTATAACTTCACAGACAATGATTGGTATCTAGCAAGACTTCATTAACAACCAAGCAATTTGAGAAGGTGGAGAACAACTTCAACCTAGTATTGTGACTAGTGTTACAACAATTGTATAATTCCTTTGTCTCTGGTAATATCATCCTCTTAATTTTCAAAGTCGACTATTTGAGATATATATGAGATCAAAATCATCTAGTGACTCACTTGTAGCGGTTAAGAGGTTTTTGAGGTACTTAGACAAGATCCAAAATTTTGGACCATGATATCCCAAGTCAAAGGACTTTACTCTAACCACCTATAGTGATGCAGATTATGATGGGTGCTTAGTTGATAAAAAGTTCACAAGTGGCACTTGCTTTCTCCCAGGACCTTGTTTGGTTTATTAGTTCTTTAAGAAATAAAACATAGTAACTCTACCAATGATTGAGGTTAAATACATAGTTGTTGTTAGTTGTTGTGCACATGTTCTATGGATGAAGCAAGTTCTCCAAGACTTCAATGTTTTCCATTGATGCTTATCCTGACTATCATGACAATACTAGTGAAATTAACTTGTATTAAACCATATATTGCATAGTAGAGACAAACACATAGAGGTTTGACATCATTTTCTCTGTGACAACGGTAATAAGGACATTTATATTGTTCATGTGGACATAGAAAATCAACTTGCGGATATTTTCCCTGAACATCTAGCTAGGGAGACGTTTTCCTTTATTAGATCTGAATTATATATCACTATTATTGATGATTCTAGTATGTCTCCTAGTTAGAGTGGTCTTTATATGCCTCTATCACCTGTGTATCTTATTCTTCATATACTTGTGCTAAATAGAAATTTCCATGAATATAATGCCTTGTTACATGTTCTTTAACCAAATTGGCTAAGTTTTTGTTTTCAACTTTTTAATGCCATAATATGGTCTTGCATGATTCAAATATGTACATATATCACTTAAATACATGTTAGGCTCACAAATCATATTTATGGATTGGTTTAGACTAGGTTTGCATTTTTGCTTTCCTTTTTGATAGGTACTTTCATCAGTTGAGATTGTACAATTAGAGATCTCAGATGATGAGGTGCTTTGGCTGTTTAAATCGGGCCATCGACTGAGTGACTTCATCTCGATTGTTGACATTGTGTTACAATTAGTGATAAGGGTGCATCGGCCGAGATGAATCCCTCCCAACTAGTTTAGCTTGACAAACCTCCCTCATCAGGTCATACCCTCCACCTCTAAAGCTCCTAAGCCTATTTTGACATCCCTCTCTCTAGCTTGATTTCTCTACCTCTTTTACCTCTAGCCCTATTTTCGTCTCTTCTTTCTAGCATTTTTCCAACAACCTTGTTATTTCTATACAAGAAACCAAGAATCCTACAAACACAAGGTTTGAGAATTTAACAAACCCTCCTCATGCTTTAGACAAACTTTTGACCTTCAATGGTATTCAATTCATACATCTTCAAGCCATGAAAAATATAGATCTTTTTTCACACAAACCTTTTTCCTTCATACCTTGCCTTGATTCTGGATTGGAGCAAATTGTCTTACTTCTTTGTTTTACTTTTATCATCTCAAGGCTATGCTAGTGTACCATTGTGATTTTCTACTTTTTATTCTAGAAGGCAACAAATTTTATGCTAATCATAATTGAAGTTACTCCACCAAATTCACTCCCATTGACCAACGTTTTGAAACATATAATTGCATCAGTTTGATTTGAAATTTCTAATGAAAGCCTCCTTCATTACTTTTGTGTATATAACTTTGAGTAGTAAAGAACATGTATGATGCCTCCATTAATCTTCTTTATACTTGAAATCTCTATGAATGTTATGATCCTCATTTCCAACTTTATGGCATTCACATGGCCATCAAGAAGTCTAAGTATGCCTAGACCAAGAGGTCAACCCTTTCCTCTTCTTATCTCACATATCAAGATAGTCTCTTATCTTTTATTGTCAATTTTAATATCAAGGGACTGAGATCCCGAGTGTTATACATTCAAAGTATTCCAAAGATCTTAAAAGTACTATACCTTTATTTCTAGCATTTATTATAATTCATGATTGAAACTTGGTTGATGCTAAAAGATACTTTAATGTACCTAATTAATCAAGTTAAATCTCATCATGTAGTTGCCCTGACCATAGATCCATTCAATGTCAGAAATTGCTGATGGTGAAATGAGTTTAACTCGGAGAGCATATTTTTGAATATGCGGGGGTGAAGGACGAAGTATATCCATACGTCCCAATGAAGAATCGATGTCACACCTTCCTTATTTATCATGGGATGATGTGAATCTCCCGACCAAATGAGGAATTGATGTGTAAAATCCTTCTTCATTCTAAGTGGTATCGGGATTGAAGTATAAAATCTCCCGACCAGGTGAGCAATTGATGTTTAATCTTCCTTATCCTTATAATCTGGGAAAGCTCAGTGGTCTTATCCCGAAGAGAGTACATGTTATGATAGTAACTCTATAGCAAATATGCCGCTATACCCCGACATGCTATTTGCATATGACATAAGATGTCCTGCCAGTAGCTGATACGAGATGTCCTGCTAAGTTGCCTCGTACTGATTGAGATAGGTGAGATCTTGACAGTTGGCTCTGCCATTGAACTTGTATGGTACTGATGCTTAACGTAGTCATAGTTGGTTGGAGCATGAATGATATACTTCATCTCCTCAAGGAATAAGTGTGATTGTAATATGTAATCAGCCGTGTAACATATTTGCTTAAGGATCGAATACGGAAGACATTGGTTGATGTACACTCCTTTTATACATCTTATTTGGATAGATGTTATTCATGTTTCATTATATTCCTTGTAAAGTGAATAGATGATTTATTGCTCTACAATAGATAGATGCATTATTTTAAGAAAAGAGATTACTCTGTTCTTCTTATAATAATGATTAAATTCTATTGGTTAATATAAAAAGGACCTCTGCTCAGTTTTATACTGCTTACTTGTGATAATAATATTGTCACCGGAGAGTTATATCTCTCGCTGGGACAATTGTCTCATCCCGTGGGATCCACAATTTTTAGGTGGACGTGCACGAAGAGGTAGAGACCTTTCTGTAGAGGGAGAACAATAACTGGGACAACAGTAACATCTCAGGTTGAGTGTACTGTCTGTCGTGTCTTATAGATAGAAGTCCTATGTGTCGTCTATGAACTCTCATGTCCTTAGAGTCAGTACGTAATGGTTTCATGAATGATCTGAGATTTTTTCTTGTATGTCTCGAGATTTTATGTTGCTTCAGTATATGTTTTGACAGAGCAATTGTCATATGTTGTCCTCAAGATAAGATGAGACAGTGTATGTACAATGTGAATCATGATATATATAAGTTTTAGATCTCTCAGTGAGAGCTTCCTAGTATTGGATCTCCTTGCAAAATGGTTTTAATTCTTAGTAATTTTTGTTAATCCACTATTTATGATTATTCTGCAATTATTATTGGTGATGTCTTGATTTATTTTGGATCATCACAAAGTTTTGGTATCAGAGCCTAAGGTTCGCTGAGTCTATAGAGACATATGACTAAGGTGTTGAGTCTGTTCTTGTATCCTCCAGTATATCTTATAGTGACTTCTGCTTATGTAGAAGATAGAGTAAAGCTTCAAGATGTCTGGAGAACATGAGGAATACATTGATGAAAGCAATGTTGTTGCACCAGGAGAAGATGAAAGGGGTTAGGCAAGAGAAGAATGATTGCATAAGAATCCCCAAGTTAATCTAACCATGATAGAGAACCCTACTTTTAATGCTCTCACTGGATTGGTTATGACATCATTGAGGCATATCGAGGATCACATACAAGCAATACAACTTAGATCACCAATCCTTAATAATGAAATTTTGGGCTCTAGTAGGATTTCTGATCAACATAGTTATGTTGGAGCAGTAGAGAATGTTGAAAGAATTAGGATACAACATGGAACCAGAGTCTGCTACAAGTGTAGGCAAGACGGACATTTTATAAAAGACTGTCCAGTAAAGGATGATGAGGTATAAATTAAGAAAAGATATGTCTGAACATGAGAACAGATGCCTAGTGGCCCTAATATGGGGACGTTTTTGGTGTCGCCAATGCAACAAACACCAAGTGCACCGGGGCAACGACTAGAATGAAGGGGTAAAGGACCTAATGTTCCACCAGTTAGAACTCTTGATTTAGCTTCTACATTGGTAATAAGGCTGACAAGACCATGGGGTGCGTGTAGGACATGTTATGATTGTGGACAGGTTGGGCATATTTGACCATTTTGTCTGAAAAGAAAGAAGGAAATGACCCAACCACCGACGTGGAGTCAACAAGGCTCTCAAAGGCAACATGATAGCAGTGGCACACAAGGACGTAGACAGGCATCCCAAGTAGGGCCATCTGCACCAAACAATAGAGAACGACATTGGAAACATGCAACGACATGATTTTATGCAATGAATCATCCTGAGACAGTAATCGATCCACGAATTGAGACATGTCAGATGAAATTATGTCATTCTGATATGTCATTTCATGATTTTATCTATTAAGTATGAGAAAGTAGTTGTTGTTGAGCTTCCTTTGATTAGTCCTATGAGGACATAAGGAAGATGAGAACTTACATTCTACTCAGTAATCTTTAAAATGCTTTATAATTTCCTTTATCGGTATAAGAGAGGATGAGGTGTAAAAGAGATGCTTGGAGACATCCAGGGTTGCTAAGTCCTATGTTTTTTATGATATAAAAGTAAGGTATATGATACAAACAAGGTGCATACTACCTAATCTCAATACTTGTATACCATAGCCAGGTATTCAACTATTGAAGGCGAGTTAAGTATGGAACTCTTAGATTGCTATATTTCTAATTACTTTGATCAAGTAATCATTTTGAGATAATCTAAAGAGCATAGTGAAACTAAAAATATGGCATGGATATTTCTATCCCATCCCAATTGCAATGAAATAGAAATTGAGTTTATCTTAAACCGGTCTGTGTGTATGAGGAAGTAAAAAGTACAATCCTCATAATAAGAGAAAGGGAACAAGGGAGATGATCCCTGTTCAATAAAGAATGTGTGAAATGAAGATCTTTCCTATTATGTGGAAATAAATAAAGTCAGAAAATGACTCATGAATAGTTGAAAGTTCATGCAATAATCAAGGAAGATGATAATCTTCTTCCTTTAGTAAACAACCTTGGGTGGTGATGGGGTGATAAGAGGAATATATTTCCATATATTCTTTCCTTATAGGGACATGATAATTAAGTAAGTCATATGACACCTGATGCGCAAAGATTAGAAGTAATCTATAGATGGGTACTTTGTAAAGTATTAGCTAGTCCTTGATTTTTGGTTCCAAGACAAAGTTATGTGGGATAACTAATGTCCCAAGATGAAAGAAAGGTTTTATTATATGTATGGCTTTGGTAATAACAATAGGGATATGGATATGATGAGGATATGATGTGTTTATGGCACATGTAACAGATACCAAGGTAAAGAATCCTAGTATCCAAGAACTTTCAATGGTATGAAAACGAGAACATGACTCTTGATAAGATGAATCATGATTTGGTTACCTAGAAGGGCCAACTTTGAGATGACTATAGTATGGATATCATATGTTAGGGGTTTATGCTCTGCATAAACATAACATCGATAAGGATGTACCAATTAAAGGAACAATTGTAGAATCATTTTGGGAAAAAGCTTATCAAGCTACATATAATTCCTTAGAATATCCCTATCTAGATATGTTGAGACAACTTATACATAACATCTAGAGATGCCTATGAGATAAGCTCTTCTTTGATAATTAATTGGTACAAGTCATAAGAAAGTTTAGTATTGTGTCAACAGATTAGGAGTATAATAAGACTTGTAATTCCAAGTGGGTGACAGAACGTAACTCGAGTCTCTCCATGGAGGAGAAATGCTAAACTAAGTGAGGAGTATGGAATACTCCTAAGGTCAAGAACCTTATTACATAAAAGATGTAAGTTGAGAAGATGAAAAATCAATGAGGTTTGACACCTGAGTTAAATAAGGTATGTATAATGCTTCTCTAACTTAGAAAGTATTACCCGACACAGAATTTATATTGCAGTCATTAATGAAAAGGATAGTTGAATGTGTCTCATGTATGACAGATTCTATGATAACCCTGAGTGGAAGGAATTTGTACGGGTCAAAAGTTCTATGGAACCTCCAGGACATCAAGACATTATGTGGAGACTTGATGATATGATGCATGTATAACAATTGTCTTCCTTCATCTGGGATTTTGGGGACCAAATCCTTGTTAGGGGTTTATAATTGTAACAACCCTGACTTGGGTTATGGATTAACCCTAGAAGTTTTTCTTAAACAAGTTATTTACAAACTTGTTCTAAATATTTTGAAAAGTAATTAAGACTCTTTGTGAAGTTTATTTTCAAGTGTGAGCTTAATTGCAAACTATTTGTGCATTATATGATAGTCTGAGTGTAAAGTGCAATTTACCCAAGATGAGGGGTTACATTGCAATATGTCACATGTTGAATGTTTCCTAAGTGTTTTAATATTATAAGATAAAGAATGATGCTAAGTGGTGGCTTGTGGAAAGCCTAAATTCCAAGTATTGAGCTTGTTTGAATAATGTTAGTGCCTTGTGTACCAATTTTGGTACAAATTGTAATTTACCCAAAATGTAGGGTTGATATGCAAATTGACACCGCTAGAGTGTCCCTACTCCCTCTATGTATCATTTAGAGGAGATATAAAGAAGGATACGCCATGTTTGAACCATATTTGAGTAATGGTACTCTTGGTGATGAAAATACTAAGAAAATATTGAATTTGATGCCCTTACTTGAGTTGTATCAGGTTGTAGACTTGAAATGTGAATGCCTATCAGCCAAGGAGCCATAAAGGGGATCCCATATAGGTTTGTGGACTCTTATAAAAGGCCATGATGACCTAAGCACCTCAGGGAGGTAATCCATGATGAGTTAGATGCTCCTTGCAAAAAGTGTATCAGTTTGCATTATTTGTGAGATAAAGATGAGATATCTTATCCAACAAGATAAAGGATGGATGAAATATCATCTCTAGATTATCATCTAAACATTTTCATTTCAAGATAAATGTAAGAGCATGCATGGACATGTGTCAACCATGTATGGACACATGTCACCTAGTAGCATATGGTGAAGACACCTCTTATACATTCTCTTTCATGAACCCCAAGTATATATACTTATCCTTCCACCTACTAATGGAAGTTTACGAACCCCACAACTCTCTTTCTTGGATATATCTTGCATACCCTCTTATATATAGTACGTAGTAGCTCAAGGAGCAAGGGGAGCTCGAGCACCAAGCTTAAGGTAATGCTTTGGTCATCTTCAACCTTGGTTGAAGCATGATTGCGGGTTATAGTTATTCCTCTCTTTTCTACTTCACCAAGTTCTTAACTATGGTGATTCCTTATATATGGAGGAGTTGTGAACAAGCCTTGGACCTTGTATAAGCTCATCTTCAACCTTAGGAACTTGAATCTTTGGATCTTAGAGCTTTGAAGTTGTTCTTGATGCAAGTTATATAACTTGAACCCAACTATGTTATTATTCACCTTCAATATTATTAAACTTGATGATCTACTTTCAAATTCAAACTCCTTTGATTAATTGATGTTCCCTTGAGTTTCAAAAGTATCTTAGGACTGTTGTCCATATTTTAGAATAGTAAGAACAATAATCTAGAGGTTGATGATGATGACATCATCATGGTCCAACCCGATATTGGGTTGACGCCCCTCTAACCCGATATGATGGAGTGAATACACCATTAGCACGATATGGTGATGAGTAGGTACCTCTTGCACGTTATGATCATGAAGTTCACCCTTGTGCATGACATATTATTAAGCATACACTATGTGCACGATATAAGGACAAGTATATATCTTATATACGACATGGAGTCAAACAAATGGTCCAACCCGATATATAAACCCTAGAGGATAAGTAATCCGATATGTTGATGTGAACCCACCACATAAATGATATAGTGAGAAGTGTATATCTCATGGGAAATATAAATAATACATATACACCCCTTAAGCATAATATGGGGTCATATATTCACCTTATGCACGATATGGTGTTAGGTTTATATCCTAACCCGATATGGGTTGAAACCATGGATGGTGATATGAAACCCAAGATGAAGGCTAACCTAATATAGTGGTGAGTGATACCACATGAACAATATGAGTGATATCTCACGAATGATAGGAGTGGCACCTACTTGTACCCTGTGAACGATATGAGGTCAAATTCATACCTCATGCATGATATGGTACACTCTACCCGATATGGTGAAAAACCCTAGATGATAGTTTGACACCTGATACACCCTAACCTTTGTGTAATGGATTGTTGTAAAAGAATTCAACTAGATACCTAGATTTTTGTGTAACTATATGATAGAACTGGTCCTCAAAGGTATAAAAGGTTATGAGCCTAAGGGTCTACCTAACATGGTAACCCAATATGTTACCCAACATGGAGACCTGATATGATAATCCAACATGGGAAACCGATATGGTATTGTGTATATATCACTTAAACAATACCATCATGAGGAACATACCCCATGTACGATATGGTGCACACCTTGTGCATGACATGGAACAAAGTACACCCATATGCCCGATATGAGGTCAAGCATCTAGCTCATACACAATATGAGCATAACATGAGATGATAAGAACCAAGTGATAGCTAACCCAAGATTGATACACGATATGGTGTTAGGGGATACACACTAAACATGATATGATGATGTGGATTTTACCATATGACCAATATGGATACACGATAGGATGTGAAGGTGGTATCTCAAATACAATGTGATAGCATATATACACCATGACGCCCAATATGGTAGGTATGCTTCAATCCAATGAATTTGACTAAGTGATATATATTGTGTGTTATGTTAAATGCAATAATAAAAGAGTATGAGTTTAATCCAATTTGATAATGATGAATGAATGTACCTTAAGAGGAGAATTGAGCCAACTTAGTAAAATTATGATGCAATTAACATCCTAATGAGGATAAGAGAGTGAAACTTTTACATGTGTGATAAACATGTTAATAAGCATGCATTAATACTCCTAAGATGAGTGGAGTATGAATAAGGGTTTAATTCTAGATAATATGATCTTGAATCCTGAATTTGTTAATAAGGGAAAAACCTAACCCTAATGAAGGGTGATGGTATGCACTTACAACCCTAGTCGGTTAGATTGAGAAATCCTAACCCTAATAATGGGAAGGATGTATTTCTCTTATATCAAATAGTGATGATGTGAATTTGAAACCATGTTTGGTTAAAATAGGCAATCCTAACCCTAATAAGGGGAAGTATGTAATTCTCTTAAATTGCATAGTGATGTCATATACTATTAAAGTTATTATCACGAAGTGCAAAATATTCAAGAATCATGATATGATGAACATAGCCATGTATGAGCTATGATGTTTTATATGGTATAGATTTAAATGAGCCTTGTAAGCCATGTTAAATATCTGTACAACAAGTATAATGATTATACAGTCCGATATCATAAAAGATAGTTGTTGCCTAGTGAGAGGTGAAAAGATAATTATTAAAACATGAGAGCTATGTGAAATACTTGTACAACAAATGTGTTGAAAATCTTGGTCTGAGGACCTAGAGGTAATAGTTACCTGTTACAGAGGTAACAATCCTCAGTGATGATCTAAGGGTTTGAATACCTAAATCCAGTAATCATGATGATGATGATGTGAAAGGATGAAAATTCCCAGTATTGTGATAAGGGACTGAGATCCCGAGTGTTATAGATTCAAAGTGTTCCAAAGATCTTAAAAGTGTTATACCTTTCTTTCTAGCATTTATTATAATTCATGATTGAAACTTGGTTGATGCTAAAAGATACTTTAATGTACCTAATTAATCAAGTTAAATCTCATCATGTAGTTGCCCTAACCATAGATCCATTTTGTGTCAAAAATTGTTGATGGTGAAATGAGTTTAACTCGGAGAACATATTTTTGAATATGCAGGGGTGAAGGATGAAGTATATCCATATGTCCCAATGAAGAATCGATGTCACACCTTCCTTATTTATCAAGATATGATGTGAATCTCCCAACCAAATGAGGAATTGATGTGTAAAATCCTTCTTCATTCTAAGTGGTATCAGGATTGAAGTATAAAATCTCCCAACCAGGTGAGGAATTGATGTTTAATCTTCCTTATCCTTATAATCTGGGAAAGTTCAGCGGTATTCTCCCGATGAGAGTAAATGCTATGATAGTAACTCTATAGCAAAGATGTCGCTATACCCCGGCATGCTATTTGCAGATGACACAAGATGTCCTGCCAGTAGTTGACACAAGATGTCCTGCTAAGTTGCCTCATTCTGACTGAGACAGGTGAGGTATTGACGACCGACTCTGCCATTAACCTTGTATGGTACCAATGCTTAACGTAGTCATGGTCGGTTGGCACATGAACGGTATACTTCATCTCCTCATGGCATAAATGTGATTGTAATATGTAATCATCCATGTAGCGTATTTGCTTAAGGATCAAATACGGAAGACATTGGTTGATGTACACTCCTTTTATACATCTTAGTTGGATAGATGTTATTCATGTTTCTTTATATTCCTTGTAAAATGAATAGATGATTTATTGCTCTACCATAGATAGATGCATTATTTTAAGAAAAGAGATTACTCTGTTCTTCTTATAACAATGATTAAATTCTGCTAGTTAATATAAAAAGGACCTCTGCTCAGTTTTATACTTCTTACTTGTGATAATAATATTTTCGGCGAAGAGTTATATCTCTCATTGGGACAATTGTCTCACCCCATGGGATCCACAATTTTTAGGTGGACATGCACGAGGAGGTAGAGAGACCTTTCTATAGAGGGAGAATAACAGCTAGGATAGCGGTAACAACTCAGGTTGAGTGTACTGTCTGTCGTGTCTTGTAGATAGAAGTCATATGTGTTGTCTCTGTACTCTCAGGTCCTTGGAGTCAGTATGTAATGGTTTCATGAACGATCTAAGATTTTGCCTTGTATGCCTCGAGATTTTATGTTGTTTCAGTATATGTTTTGACAGAGCAATTGCCATATGTTGTCCTCGAGATAAGATGAGACAGTGTATGTACAATGTGAATCATGATATATATAAGTTTTGGATCTCTCAGTGAGAGTTTCCTGGTATTAGATCTCCTTGCAAAACAGTTTTAATCCTTAGTAATTTTTGTTAATCCGCTTTTTATGGTTATTCTACAATTATTACTGGTGATGTCTTGATTTGTTTCGGGTCATCATAGCTTTAGTAATACAATACTAGTAGAGTCCATTAATATATAGTTTGATAAGATACATATCATCCCAACACTATTGTCTAACATCATGCATGAATCTCTTCCATGCGCTACTAGTGCACTCTGGGTGAATGATGCACCTGCAACATATAGCTATCTAAATAAGACTACATGGAAAGGTGTTTAAGGTTTTCATGAGTTGATCATCTCATTAGGAGTAGTGCATGGTGAAAATGTTTGTATCATAAATGTGAAGGAAAATCAAATTATCAGAAACAACATTCTTTTTGCTCTTCTTATCTCATATCTCTAGGTCTAATTCTTGTAGAAGGAGAATCCACACACTCAATCTTGATTTGGCACCCTTCTTTGTCAATTGATGTCGGATATCATCATGATCAATATAATATATATCTTTTGAGCTCAAAAGATAGGATATGCATTTATCAAAAGTATATACAACTTCTAAGAATTCCTTCTCATTAGTTGCATAACTTCGTCAATCTTATTTCTAATTTTTTGGCAGCATAATAGATAACATGATGTTTCTTATCTATACTTTGACCCAAAACAACACCTAGAACATAATCACCGGCATGACACATAATTTCAAAATGGTTGTGACCAGTCTAGCTCCCAAATGATTGAGGTGAGAGCTTCCTTTAGATTGTTAAAACTTATCATGCATTCTTCATAAAAGTAGAAATTCATATCTTTGAGCAATAGATTAATCATTGGCTTGGATATCTTGGAAAAATCCTTGATGAATATTCTATAGAAATATGCAAGACCTAGAAGGTCCTGACTTCTTTTAGCATGGTTGGAGGAGTAAGCTTGGCAATCACTTCTATTTTTGCCTTATCTACATCAATTCCTCTATTGTTGACTATGTGACCTAGTACAATGCCTTCTTTCACCATAAAATGACATTTCTCCCAATTCAACACTAGATGTGCTTGAGTTCTAGAGAGAGATGTATTAGGCATGAGTCGAAAGAATCTCCATAGATAGAGAAATCAACCATGAGTACTTCCATAATATTTCCAATTAATCCAACAAAGATGGATGTCATGCAAATCATTATAGAGCCGAAAGGGCATTCTTCTAAAAGAATAGGTCCTAAAATGATAGGTGAATGTCATCATCTCTTGGTCATATGGATGGATTGGAATTCGATACATACACACGACTTAAAACCATTATCTATGGTCTTGCTTCTATGGGCAACATTATGGATAGAGGATATATCAACTCAAATATTCTTAGGTCCATTCCTCACCGGTGGCAAACAAAGGTGACTACAATTGAAGGAACTAAGAACCTCTCTAACATTCCTATTGGTGAGCTCATAGGAAATCTCCAAGACTATGAATTGAGACTTGACAAGCAATATGTAGAAGAAAGAGAAGAAGATAAAAAGTCTAAGAAAAAGAAGGAGGCTGCATTCAAAGCTCAATTTTCCTTCTTTCCCATCTTGAAGTTTTCAAGGAGACCATTGAGCATATATACCTTATTTCCCTTGACTTTCTTGGTACCTTCATAGGTGATTCAAAACTTGTCCCAAATCTCATGGGTTGTGTCCCAAGATAAAATCCAGTTCAACTTGGTTGGAGTGAGGGTGGAGTAGATGATGCTAATACCTCTAGCATTTAGTTTGGTCTTCTTCATGCTTGCCTCATTCCATGTAGCTATCTCTCCTTTCGACTCAGTGTAGGGAAGAGAAACCAACTTCTACATATCAAATCTCATACCTTGATTGTAGAACTACATCCTCATTTTCCAATAAAGTAAGTTGGCACCGTTGAAGATAGGTGGACGCATGGAAAAGCCACCCTCTATGTTGAGAGATATCAACATATTTTCACCCATCCTCTCTCACTCGTGGGACTATATTGTTGGAGAAGACCAAGCTCTGATATCACTTTTTGGGTATATGGGCTATAAAGGTGGGGGTGAATAGAGCTAAAACACTTAAACAAAATTCATTGGACCTTCAATGTATTTGCTAAAAGATAATTTTAGTATGAAAAGAAAAGTAGAGAGAGATTGAGAAAACACCAAAGAAGACTAAGATGTGTAGTGATTTTAACCTCCAAACTAGGATATGTACATCCAATACCTATATGGGTCAAACTCTAAGTTCTTAAACCTAGTAACACTCTTTATATTTCACAAAGAGAGTTACAACAATAAACCACCCATTTCAAGAACAAGGGCTAAACTAGCATTCTTTTTTGGATCAAGGAGCCAATGACCACTACAAAGGTCTTACCTATCAACCTACCAAGAATATTCTACCTTTTTTAAGGACTTACCCATTCTTATAGAAGATCTTCAACCTTTGATTCACCGTATCCTTCTTCAAGGAAGTCACCTACATATCAATAAACTAAGAGAGAGAGATTGGGAAGAACAATGGAGAGCTTTGACAATAGTATAATGGAGCAACTCTCTAACAAAGATCCTAAATCACTCAGTTTGGATGTAGAGTAGCAATCAAGATTTAGGGAGAATAGGGGCTCTTTGAGGCACAAACACTCAGCTATACCAAGGGAGTATAGAAGGGAAGCTTGGAATGAAGTCCAAGGAACACTTGTTATAGTTTAGGTTTCCTACTAGCCAGTAGAGACACTTTGATTGCGTTCTAGCCATTTTGGGGTTGTAACAGATCTATTTTTGAAGTTTGCAACACTCTAAATGACTAGAAACACTTTTATGCACTTTATCGTATTATGTTGTCATGCCTTTTGGGAAACTTGACCGTTAGTACTGCCTGTCAAACCCAATGAATTTGTCAGTCCAGTTTATGCTGATAGGAAACTCGGTCAACAGTTGCATATGACTTCATCAATGCAGTATGTCAGTTGAGTTGTCACCATGACAAACTCAACCAATGCTAAATTATATTAAAAGCCAGGGTTGGCTATCAGTTGAGTTACCTCAAGGGAAACTCGATCGTCAGGTCTTCATGTGAAGACTTATGACAAATGCCCAAAAATGTTTAAACATTCAATTTAAGATCTCTAAATTTCTATTAATCCTATTTACAAGTCATACATTTAATATAAATAATTTACAACATGATTCTAATATATATACTATCTATTCTTCAATTCTAGCATTTGTGTTGAATTTGACTTGATTTTAAACAAACCAATGTTTGCTAAGTTTATCCTCTTCATGTACCTAATACTTGAAATTGATCTCAAATAGACATATTAGACACACATGAATGAGATGGTTAAATCATCATCAAAATGTGGACAATGTATAACTATTAGGTCAATAGATTTGACCACTTATCTTGCATGCCCTATTTATGCATTTTGGATTGCTTGAGTAATATTATCAAGGATTAGTGGTGTATTCTAGGTATTAGAACTCAATGAACGTCCATACATATTTGGGTGATGGTGATCTCACCTAGACTCATGTGATGTCACTAACTTTTATATAGATATGGGATTGAGGTCCTCTCACCTCCTTCCTAAGGCTCATAATGTGATGGTGTTCTGACCATATTTGTAGATGTTCATAGTATGTTATATGATCACATGAATTGATTGATGTTACTTATTGTTGAGAAACACTTAATGGTAAGAATAGACTTTTTAAATAATATCTCTTTGTTAACGCCTCATAACCTCTTCTGAATACTTGCCCTGATAACTGCTTAGTTGCCTCTTTTATACTTTTTGTTGAATGGGAACAATTCTCTTATTGCACCTAATCCTTTATTACCCAATAAGTGACTAACAAATGCACATACCATTACTTTAGTGATGCTCACCCTAATTTCTTTAGTTTTTGGGTTATTTATCCCAAAGCTACCCAGATATAGGTTACCTAAGATGCTTCAATAAGAACCTACTCTAGGATAATAGACTTCATGGATATCTTGATATGGTCAGATTGCCCTCTACAAATGGTCCTTTTGTGTAAGTTAGATAGTGACTTTTCCTTAAGCTATGCCACCCATGTGAGTAAGGAATAATGTTGTAATTAGAATAGTGTAACATTACATTTCTATTATTATAATTGATGTTTCTTGGGATATCTTATTTAAAATATAAAAATACCTCCTTTTCCTCATACATGTATGGTGTGTTTGGATTGCATGCGGTTTTAGTTCTTATAAGTAATGAGTGGAAACCCTATAGGGGTCCCACTTATTCTAATAGGAATGTCCAAAATTACAAGTAAGACACCAGTGAAAAGAATAGATATTTTATAATATCCTTCTAGAGACTTGTGTCTTGGCTTTAATTATATTTTTTTATATTATAGGAGAAGGTACATGTTTTGATTGATGGACAAAGGTTGTAAATAGCACAAAAGATCAAAAAATGGATGTAGAACCCTAGTTATGTTTCAATTTTATTCTATGTTTATGGTCATGATTTCTATGCGATATTACATGATTTTATGTTTGAAAAGCCCCAATTAGGCCTAGATACCCTAATATAACTATGAATTACCATGACAATAAGTAAACATAGAGAAGATTAGTATAAAAATTGATTCAAGATATGGACCACAATTGAGATATCTAAAATTAGTTACTTAATTTAAATAGTATTGATATATGTACTTAACCCTGTCTAAATGTTCTTAAACCTATGTAGGGATACAAATTATAGTTAGAAATACCAGTAATGGTCTGTAATTGCCCAAATTGTCAAGAAGATATTATAATGATTTAATAAACATGATTATGTAGTGTAAGATCAATAATGGTGCTTAGAATGAATGTTTCCATGTAAATGACTTATTCATGAGTTCTAAACCATAGATTAATGGTTGAACCCCAAGTTGAGGTGCATATAATGATATGTGACTTTAATATGCAAAGCAGTGTATGTTACACCAAATTGGTGGTGCTGATTAGTGAGAGAAATAAAGAGCATGACTTTGGTTTAATTTTAAGATACACGGAATATGAAACCTTAATACCCAATTTAAACCTTACATGACTCCAAAGTATATGGAAAATAAAAAAGTATAGACACTGGGTTTATTTCTGTAGGGGATTTTCACTGAGGACTAGTTTCACAATGCAAGTTGGATTTTTCTTGCTCACTTTAGGTAAGTGGGACGTGGCCATTGAATTTTAGTATTATCATGATTTAGATCTTACATGAACTCCTGTAGAGTACCTTAGGATTTGAGTTGCTTTAAAATTCTCATCATTTCAAATATAGAACTCATATTCAGTTGTGCTATTAGTAACTAAATTTAATCTAAATAAGTTACAAGAACTTTAGATTTCATATATGTATATTTAGTTATTTTAGACACGCTTAAATTCACACTTTTGTTTGAATTAGTTCATTAAGGTTTTAGATTCAAAAATAAAAGATAACATATATGAAAAATGAATCAGACTGGAGTTATGTTGTAAGAAATTATATCAAATGAGAACTTAAGATTAAGATTAAATCATATTGTAAGAATATAAGATCTTATATTAAAATTAAAATTTATTCAAGCTATAAGAACCTATATACCATATCCACCTTTTGTTATTGATAGTTTCATATTCTCTTTCTTTTATTAAGACTTCATATTCACATCCAGTTATTAGTTTTTTTATTAGATATTAGTGTTCAGAATATATGTTTATTAATAACATCATAACTTAGCATTATATAAATGATCATTGCATGTCACACCTAGAAAATTCAAAGATGTATCTACATCAATTTAGGTACTTTAGTACCACTCAAGTGCACTCCAATACAAAGATAGGTACTTTGACATCATTCATTTACACTTTAGTGCAAAGTAGAGACACTTTGTTGTCATTCAGATGTACCTTTTTACCAATTCCGAGATACCTTAGTGTCACTCTGAGTCACCACGTGACAACTCAAAGTGGTACGAAAAACATGGAATCCCCTAACCAAGATGACTTATAATTGTATAATGGTGGTCATAATCATATAAAAGGTCATAAAATTAAAGATACGTCAATTTAGCTTAAGTTTACAACTTATAATTTTGATTTTTAGTGCTAGTTAAAAAATTATACACGTTTTACTTAGTATGAGTTTAGTGCTGCTTAGTTTGACATAGATTATGTATTTGCGCATGTCTAGGGACTAGATGTTCATAGGTAAGGATCTTCAAAAGAATAAGTCAATGTAGAGAATATGTATACAACTTTAGACGATTTCTTTGGTAGGGTGCCACCTACATGATCCAAGAGTTGCATATGAAACTTTTGTATTTAGGCAATATATTTCATTGTGCATAGTTTTATATTTGCAAAATTTCATTATGCATATTTGATATAATAATATTTCTTTTCTTTGAATAAAATGAGAATTTATTTTCTACACTCGTATGTGATGATTTTTTCCTGTTATTATATTGATGCATATCATGTCTGTGACACTCTTTAAGAGCTAAGAAAATTGAATGGTCCTTTTGTATTTGTGATCAGGTGTTAGAGAATTTGGGATGACATATACATGCATGTGATG
The DNA here is from genome assembly GCA_963693085.1 of Alisma plantago-aquatica. Classification (NCBI taxonomy): domain Eukaryota; kingdom Viridiplantae; phylum Streptophyta; class Magnoliopsida; order Alismatales; family Alismataceae; genus Alisma; species Alisma plantago-aquatica. Next base: position 514,243,055 of record OY856409.1, read on the forward strand.
TGATTAGATCCTAGCTACTCAAAGATCGATGTTTACAAATCACCAAGAAAACTATATTTCCAAATTCATGACTTCCAATTGTCTTATCCAATATAAGGTTTTGTGTACCACTTGCAAGGGGATTGTGCTTAGTTTCAATAAAAACGCGAATAAGTACTAAACGAGCATTCATCGATTAATATTCATAAAAAGGAAAATGTTGTTGTAAACGTTGTTCTTGCAAACAACTAGGACACCTTAAGAGTTTTAAGAAAATTTGTGTAGGGGTATTTATGATAACTAGTGGTACCCTCTAACCCTTTTTTTCATTATCTTAGGTTTCAGTCAAACCATGAAAATTTATATTATAATGTCAATTTTAGAAGATCTTGGATTACACATGCATTAGAGAATTTTTTTTTTGATGACGAGGAACCCCTCTCGCACGAGTGCCACTTTTGTGACCCCCGCAGATAGGGTAAACCCCGGAACCAGCCGCGTAACATGGGGGCACCGCGGCACGCTCAATAACGTGGGGCCTTAACTGCACCCCGAGGATTTTCGCCGAGGGTCGAACCCGGGTCCCTTTTCTGGGACTTACCGAGCCGCACCACCCGAGCTACTCCCCGCCCCCTGCATTAGAGAAATATAAATGGATAAAAATAATAAAATTACAAGAATCAATAAAATATATACTTGTACATGTTCGTATCAATATGATTTGGCATTATTATATCATTTCACCAATACTTGTTTTGTGGCTACTAGATGTAGTATGCAATTTCTACGATCATGTGTAGTTTAAGAAACTTGTTCATATATTCGTATAAATACACACGCACGTTTTTTATTATTATAAGTTTAGTACTAGTAAATAAAATTTGTGTAGAATGACATTAACACCTAGTTAATAGATATTCCAAATCGTAGTTCACTAGTGACACCCTATTATAATCTACAACCCAATATGAGGGCATGGTGTGGTTCGACTTAGAATGTATGATGATGCGTGATATTTGAAAATACATCAGTACCACTCGGTTGCAAGTTAGGTGCAGCTCAGAATTACTTTGGTGTAATTCAGAGAGGTAGACCAGATATCTGGCACCAATCCAGAGAGGAGAAATTTAAAAATGTTGGCCATATTGAGACAATATCCCACTCATGGAAAATAGATCTCTAACTAGTTTCTACAATCTTCCATTGCAAAATACATGTATGGATATATGTTTGCATATGTAGAAACTCGCTGCTACTTAATATAGTACACATTCTCAATTTGTGCATAACTATGGACAGTGTATTCAAACACGGATAGTAGCAAGAGTTATCTTCATAGACATAATTTCAAAAGTCAGGGCCATCAACATTGGTTGGCTTTCATTTTAGGCGATCCTATCAGTCAGTGTGATTAAGTTTTACATCCATCTAATGTTGAGGGAGATGCTTGCTCCGAATGCTTTTTTTCCTGAATAAGATGTTGAACATACGTTCATCTTTTCGTATGGTTGTTTTCTGATAAATTTGATTCCATATGGGACAGTTGCAGAACTCCAGTACAGAAGAACCCAGCAAACCAGCCCTAAAATTTACACTTATGAAGTGCACATAACTAGACACTCCGGCAAAAGCTTGTGTTTTTCTAGATTCTTTTCAATTGAAAACAACATTTCCCTTAAAAATTGAACCAGGCAGGAAGGCCGGGAAAGAATAGCTGGAAGGGTGTAACCGTGTCACGCCCGGCTCCCAATGAGGGCGGCCGGGGCGAAGCAAACTTAAAAAATAGACAGAAAGAAACCTTCTCCCAAATTTCCCAGAAAACTCCAAACAATTTCAAGTCCTCCAGACAGCTCGCTTCTTCTTTCCCTCTCCGACCTCTCTTGCTTTCCCTGTCTCCTCCCTATTCTTCCCCTTCCCTCCATCCCTCACTCTCTCTCTCTCTCCTTGTCCCTCTCTCTCCCTTGCACCCCTTCCCTCTCCCTCCTTCTTCCCTCTCTTAAGAAGCAGTGACCATTGCCGCCGGCAGCTCAACGAATTCTCCGTCGACTGCTCTTTGTGCGCCAGCTGCCGGCGGGCTTACGTTCGACTTCTCTGAGCGTTGCTTCCTCCCAGGTTTGGGCATCTTCTTCTTTTCTCACCTGTCGTGATGCTTGCTTCCGCCCCCGGAGATCGGATCCTTGCCCTGCCGTGATTAAGTCACGGGCTCCACGGAGCGGCTGCCTTCGGCGGTGAATGCGCGTGGGCGGCGACGTTCCGTTCGGTTCGGTTTGACTTGCCACCGTGAAAAGCCGGGTAATGCGGCGGACTGAATTGTGTCGGGATTTCTTTCCGCACACTTTTTACCCTCCCACCGGATTCGGCAGCTTCCTCACCTTCTATCCCAGCTGTTATAGACTCTTGATTGGATAAGTCCACCTTAGTCGTAATCCACTTCTTCTTCACCTCTCGCGGAATTTCAGGTGCCTCGCTAGATCATCTCCACACCTAGATACAGAAAAACTAGACTCGCGCTAGGCACGGCCATTTGTTGAGTCCGCCTTCATTCTGCCCTTGTGTAGAGCGACGCCGTCAGAGGAGTCGTCTGCCATCCGCCCCATTTGTAATATTGGGGGCGGCAGCTGCGCGGCCTCCGCGGGGTTTTGTCCGAATTGATACCTCCCAGCTCAGAAGACCGGCAGGAATTAAAACGATGGCGCGGGGAAGGAGACATCAGCCAAAGGACAAGCTCCGGTGGAGCAAGATCTACTCCTTCGCATGTTTCCGTCCAAGCGTGGCTGGGGAACTCGACTCCACCACCATACCGGCGCCGTCCCTCCAGGGCCCGGGTTTCTCGCGCGTGGTCTTCTGCAACCAACCGCGCGTCCACCGCCGGAAGCCACATAAGTACTGCACCAACTACATCTCCACCACAAAGTACAACATCATCACCTTCCTCCCCAAGGCTATCTTCGAGCAATTCCGCCGAGTCGCCAACCTCTACTTCCTCCTCGCGGCGATCCTGTCGCTCACACCGGTAACCCCCTTCACTCCCGTAAGCATGATTGCGCCCCTCCTCTTTGTCGTTGGCCTCAGTATGCTCAAGGAGGCCATCGAAGACTGGCGCCGGTTCATCCAGGACTTGAAGGTCAACCACCGCAAGGTCTCGGTACACAGAGGGGACGGGGTTTTCGAGCACAAGACCTGGGAAAAGCTCCGTGTCGGGGACGTCATCAGGGTACAGAAGGACCAATTCTTCCCCGCGGATTTGCTCCTGCTGTCTTCAAGCTACGACGACGGGATTTGCTATGTGGAGACCATGAACTTGGATGGAGAGACCAATCTCAAGGTCAAGCGATCCCTCGAGATCACCTTGCCCCTTGACGAAGATGTGGCGTTCAGAGACTTCCAGGGTGTAATTCGGTGTGAAGACCCTAACCCCAGCCTCTACACATTTGTCGGGAAACTTGAGTATGAGCAAGAGGTCTTCCCGCTTGATCCTAATCAGATCCTGCTCCGCGATTCAAAGCTCAGGAATACATCCCATGTCTATGGCGTGGTCATATTTACTGGTCATGACAGCAAAGTTATGCAGAATTCTACCGCATCCCCGTCAAAAAGGAGCAGGATCGAGAAGAAGATGGATTACGTCATTTACATCCTCTTCAGCGTTCTTGTTCTTATATCTTTCATAAGCTCAATTGGTTTTGCCATCAAGACCAAGTATTCCATGCTGGACCAGTGGTATCTGGACCCACGAGAATATAATAACCTGTACAATCCTCGCAGACCAGCTTTATCGGGCATCTACCATCTGATCACTGCACTCATTCTTTATGGATATTTGATACCGATATCACTCTATGTTTCAATTGAATTCGTCAAAGTATCGCAAGCCATGTTTATTAACAAGGATATTCAAATGTATGATGAGGACTTTGGCAAGCCTGCACAAGCTCGGACATCAAATTTGAATGAGGAGCTAGGGCAGGTTGATACGATCCTGTCCGACAAAACAGGCACATTAACCTGCAACCAAATGGACTTCTTGAAGTGTTCTATAGCAGGTGTCTCTTATGGTGTACGCTCCAGCGAAGTAGAAATGGCTGCTCAAAAGCAGATGGCTTCGGAAGGGACAAATACTCCAACAGCAGCTAGCACTGCACAAGGACTAAACAACAGACATTTTGACTCTCCAGAAATTGAGTTGGTCAAGGGGAGTAATTTCAGAAACGATGCGGAGAAGAAACCTGCAATTAAGGGCTTCGGTTTTGAAGATGAACGACTGATGCAAGGTAACTGGATGCAGGAGCCAAATGCAAGCACGATTTTGTTGTTCTTCCGAATACTTGCGCTCTGTCACACAGCAATCCCTGAGCTGAATCAAGAAAACGGGAGTTTTAACTATGAAGCAGAGTCACCAGATGAAAGTGCTTTTCTTGTGGCTGCCAGAGAATTTGGGTTTGAATTTTGTAGGAGGACTCAGTCAAGTGTGTTTGTCAGAGAAAGATATCCATCGCATGGCGAACCAACTGAAAGGTAAGACCTAGACCCTTCTATGCTAAATTGAGCAAATTCATGTTTATTTTCCTATGTTATTGATTTCACTTTCTAACCATCTTCAGGGAATACAAAATTCTGAATCTGTTGGAATTCAGCAGCAAGAGGAAGAGGATGTCAGTTATAGTGCAGGATGAACATGGTGAAATTCTACTATTGTGCAAAGGTGCTGACAGGTCTGATGGCAAGCTATAAGAACGATTGGCCTCATCTTTTCTTTTTATTGGCAGTTGTCACTACAATTTTCTTGCTTGGAGTAAACATGTAGTTTCTGTTTGACTTTTGGTTTTGTTGGAAATTTCAGCATTATTTTTGAAAGATTGGCCAAGAATGGTAAAATGTTTCTGAATGATACAACGAAGAACTTGAAGGACTACGGTGAAGCGGGTCTACGAACATTAGCACTTTCCTATAGAAAACTTGAAGAATCCGAATATCGCTCTTGGAATGCTGAATTCACAAAGGCAAAAAACACCATAGGGCATGAAAGAGAATCCTTACTTGAGAAAGCTGCTGATGTGATGGAGAAAGAGCTGATTCTTGTTGGAGCAACTGCTGTAGAGGACAAACTGCAAAAAGGGGTAAGGAATTTTTGATAGTCTAGCTACTCAATTGCATTTACTGAAATGTGTTCTCGTGACAGGTTCCACAATGCATAGATAAACTAGCTCAAGCCGGTTTAAAGATATGGGTTCTGACTGGTGATAAGATGGAAACAGCCATTAATATAGGGTAAATATTATATCCTTCAGCTCACTCTAAGAGTCAGCTCTCTGATATCAACTCAGAAGTTTCATGTGAAGTTAATTATTGCACAACTCCAAAATTTGACTATGCTATACTTGCTTTTTGTTTTTCTGCAGATTTGCATGCAGTTTACTTCGGGAAGGAATGGGACAGCTATGCATAAGTACAATGAACACTGATTTACTGACTCAAGATGTGGAAAAGGTATGTCTGGGTTCTGGTAAACTTAGTTCCATTTAATTTGCTTTGGGAGTTGATTACACAAAGACTCACTTCTGTGCAGGCTGTGAAGGAAGACATTTTGAGGCAAATCACCATTGGCTCGCAAAAGATAAAGCTGGAAAATGATGCTCATGCGGCATTTGCCTTAATTATCGATGGGAAGTCATTAACATATGCCTTGGAGGATGATATGAAGCATCAGTTCTTGAATCTTGCTGTTGGTTGCGCTTCTGTGATTTGCTGCAGGGTGTCTCCTAAGCAGAAAGCTATGGTATAGTAGAATCTCATTGGTGAATCAATTACAATTATACATGGATATTAAATGTCACATTTGAAAAAACCCTTGATGAAATTGATCTTTTTTGCACTTTAAGGTAACTGAATTGGTAAAGGAAGGCACTGGAAAAGTTACTTTGGCCATAGGTGATGGGGCAAATGATGTGGGCATGATCCAAGCAGCTGATATCGGTGTTGGCATCAGTGGTGTGGAAGGAATGCAGGTAAAGCTCTAATGAGTTATATATACATTGCATATGTTCATGCTCATGCAGGAAGTTGCAAACCATATCTCTCTTTAAGCTAAAGTAAATGAGTATATGTTCACTGTCATTGAAATGTTTTAGATACTTTCTTTTCTCCAACTTCGGGACATCCTATCTTAAGCTTAATGGAGACTAGAACACACGCATGTGGCTGTCTTTATTTATATTTGTCTGTGTTAGCGTTATTGATCCAAACCTCTTAGGCTCTACCCAGTTGCTGGACTTGGAACATTGATGAAATTTTCAATATGTAGGCTGTAATGGCAAGTGACTTTGCAATTTCACAATTTCGTTTCCTGGAGCGCCTGCTTGTTGTTCACGGTCACTGGTGCTACAAGAGAATTGCACAAATGGTAGGACATAGTTTAGTTTTCTGAACGTTCTTTAATTGGTTGTTGCTCTTATGAATGATTTCTCACGATAAGGCACTGATGAATAATGGTGAATTTTCAGATATGTTACTTCTTTTACAAAAACATAGCATTCGGCCTCACAATTTTCTACTTTGAGGCATATACTGGCTTTTCCGGGCAGTCCGTCTACAATGACTGGTATATGCTATTATTCAATGTAATTCTCACTTCATTACCAGTGATATCACTTGGAGTTTTCGAGCAGGATGTTTCATCAGAAGTGTGCTTAACGGTATGTTTCGGTTCCCATTCTGCTATACTGTCCTACAATGCTAAATCATAATTGACTAGTTTCTGGTTGTATTCTCATGAAGAAAAGGTGTTGACTTGGGTTTTGTGTTCTTGATTATCTGTTTAACTTGCTAAATGGATAGCTATATGTAATATACTCGATACAGTCCATTGCGTTGTCACAATGTGGCTATTTTATTGTACCTGTGCTGTTCTAGATCTTGACCTTTATATTTCTAGGGTGACTTACATAACTGAGTCTGATGTATTCCAAGAATAAATCTATCCCAACGTATTAAGCATTGTTAGAGGGTCCAACCTATTCCTGCTTTAGAAACCTATATCTAAAGACCTACACATTCTGAACCTGCCATCTGCTATGACCTACCACCTCCTGATATGGCTTCCCAGGGAAGCCCTCATTCTGCCTTGGCACCGAAATGGATCCATGCACTAACTTGGCACGTTGGTAAGACACTTCAGTGGGTCGCATCTGCTGGAGAGCCTGTGAAAGATATGTTATCCGTGGAAATATGTTAGGATAGATCGTGTATGCATGAAATAGTATGCATCCCTATTTTGTAATTTTCCTAATTCCTAAGGTTTTTGACTTAACTGTATAAAGAGGCAATAGAATGAATATGTTAAGCTTTCTTATGAAAAGGGATGGCAATGGGGCGGGTATGAGCGACCCATGCCCAAACCCACTTGACCCATGTAAATTTTTGCTTGACCCATACCCGCCCCATTAGAAAAAGAACTATAAATGGATACCCATACCCGCCCCTAATGGGTCGTGGATACCCATTACAACCCATGTATAGGAGCAACACCTGAATAAGTCTAAAATAAAAAATGATATTTGTGGTTAAATGGGTTATAGAACAGATACCCAATACAACCCATGCCATAGAATTAAATGCTCGATTTCGATGCCGTGTCCGATGGCCCAGAAACAGAATTTTTTCGAAATTTCGACCGAAATTTTGATATTTACGGCCCTAACGATTTCGACGACTAAATAAGCAAATCAAATCATGAAAATTTACCAGGACGATCTAATCACCAAGATCTACTCAAATATGCAATAATATTTCATATTGGATATGTGTGTGTGGGGGGGGGGGGTCTCCCACATTTGTAAGTGAAGGAAGCTGAACAATTTTGACAAAATTTCGATGGCAATTTCGATGACAAAATGAAGGAATTAAATTATGAAATTTTGCATACACAATGTTTAGACATAGATACAGTAGATTATATAATAAAGTTATATGTTTAGAGGTTAGGGTGGGATCCATGTCTTGATGAGTGAGTGCACAAATGATCAGAAATGACAAGTTCGCTAGACAGTTAGACTGTTAAAAACTTTAAAAGTTACAACTTAGAACGTATAACTTACAATTACAAGTTACAAACTTACGAACTACAAGTTGTACAAGTCTAATGTTCACATTTAACAAGGTTACATGGGACATTTATACATAGATCCTCGAAAGAACTTTGTTATTTTCGGAGTATTTCTCCATATCTCTATAGAGGAGTGTAGAAATTGATGAAGGTAATGTATAGATGGTCTAGGGATAAGGGAAACATGCCTTAGAATTAGGAAAAATAGGCTTTAGAAGCAAGAGATTAAAAACAATTGCCAAAATACCCAAGATGTAGTATTAGCAGCCTTAGGAACAAATTTCTCGAAATTGATGAAGGTAATGTATAGATGGTCTAGAGATAGGGGAAACATGTCATAGAATTAAGAAAAATAGGCTTTAGAAGCAAGAGATTCAAAAACAATTGCCAAAATACCCAAGATGTAGTATTAGCCATGGAACAGGACTTCGACTTCGAGCCCACTTCGTCAGGTGTGGACATGGAAGCTTGTGGAAATGTCTGAGGAAATGTCGAGGATTTTTACAACCAAACTTCGATGCAACTTTGACAAAAATTAAGCTAAAAAATAGTCATTTTGTGATGAAAATCGACAGATTTCATCAAATCTAGCTAAAGAACACAATATATGTTTACGTATAGCCATTCATATAGGTTTACATATGTAGATAAATACACGATTACATGTAGTCATATCCGAAGTACAAAGTTCATATATAAAGTTTGTGACAATAAACAAACTACATAAAAATGGTGTAAATTTGTGGTAGATTTAGCAGAGAGGGGATCCGTCTATTATTATTAGCTTAGAATAGTAAAAAATAACATTAAAATCATCTTACCTCAAGCTCCAACACTTTTTCCCCTCACACAACAAACTCCACAAAATACCAGAAGAATGTCGCCAACTTCGACGACTTCGACAGATGTCGAGGACATTGTGGAATTTTTGTATAGACTTGGGTCAACTTCGTCGACATATGGGGAAATGTCAAGGATATTGTGGAATGAGGATGTTGACATGCATTCGACGTCGCCGGTCGTCGACATCGACAATATCGGCAAAATTTCGCCCCATGTCGACGGCATTTAGTTCCATGGTATTAGCAGCCTTAGGAACAAATTTCTCGAAATTTAAGTTGTGTTTTTATACTATTTCGCGAAATTACGGCCCAAACTGGCCTTTTTGCTGCAAAATTTCACCCTCTTTTGTGAAATTTCGCACCTAGGGTCAAAATTTTTGCGAAATGACGGACCAATCTCTGCGTACCAGCGTTTCGATGTCCAATTGGAAAAAAATCAGAAATTTCGCTCGAAATTTTGCAATTTCGATCGAAATTTTGTTCCATGACCCATGCTAACCAAACAATAATGGGTACAAACTAATATATATCGGGATCTGATAACAATTTCAGAAAAGTACTTTGACGTTAAATATTTTATCCAAAGCGCATCTCACACATCTTACACATGTATGATCAATCATTAAATTTTAAGAAAAAATTGCTTCAAACTTGTTTTTGGTATCTACTAGCACTATTCATACATTGACCCTACTAATTCTTTAATGACCACGTAATGTAACAGAGGTCCGTAGTATACAAACATTTCAGAAATTCTACTGTGACATTTCCTCAAACGATTACCATGCCGCATCACCAGCCACATAACCAATATTCTTAGTGAATCTATATTTGTTTCACACAACGAATCACGCCTGAGTAAAAACCGATGCACATTCGAACGTTTTGCTGGTTGCCGAGTCCTCGCAAGATCTGTTCGGTTTTTGAGTTCGAAGCTCAAAGCACAGAGGCATCACTCCCCCTGCCTGATGTCTACGCCATCATCTTCTGTGTGAGGTGCAAAACACGACGATGAGGATGACGCCTATTGCGGCAACTTTAGCAGAGGACGAGAACGTGGAGCTCGATGGTGGCAACATGACAACATCTTGTCTTTCACGGTGTTGCCGCTCATCGTCGTTGCACATGTAGCCGGTGCCATCTGCACAGGTGTCCCATGGATTAGGCGTCAACCTCCTGCAATGAAGATTTTGATTCTGGTAGCCGAACTCAGGATGGACTAAATCACCGGAGCAGTTGTCGCGCCGTGGTATGCTCGTACTGGAATCGAATGGACTTCAGGACCGCGTTTCTGTTCTTCACGGAACAGATGGAGGCTTTTGGGGCTGCGTCAAGGTCCACAAACTTGACGGCGAAGTCGGATCCAACAGTCTACGGTGAGGCTGACGACTACGAAGGATCCTTTGCCAAAGGATCCCTGATCAACGGATTTTGACGGCTCCGAATGACCCTTTAATGAGCAACTTCAAGGTCAGGACTGGTGAGATGAGACATAGGTCGGGTTTTGAGAGCAACGACTAGCGGTTTTCAGGGATTAGGGAAGGGTGGGAATGACGGTCAGACAGGGCAGGGCCGACAGGCAAGACGCTGAGACTGAGAGACAGACCGAGATTAAGTAAATGGGTCTCGACGAGTCTAAATAGGTCCCCAATTGGTAAATGGGTCCGAGACTCCTATCCCCATTTCAACCCATTTATTATTTAAAACCCATTTAACTCATTTTTATTGGGCCGTGGTGGGCTGGGTCACAATGGGCATGGGTCAAATGGGTAATTCTGCCATCCCTAGTTTGTTATGATATAAAACGACCTCACTTCGATATCAAAATTTATGAATTTAAGCTATCCGTACTTGTCAAGGTGCGAGCCTAGGAGTGCCTAGGCAGCCGCCTAGACTTCAAGATGCCCCAAGGCTGTGCCTTGACTTATGTATGCTTTGAGTCTTGTTTATGGGTTCTCTACCCCATATATGGGCATTATAGTCCCTTTGAAGGTCATAGTATCCTAATTACGTTTCATTTCTCATGTTAGAAGCCGAATTCCTCTAATTTATGGCTTTCTACCATTCAATTTTTGGTTTGCATTGGTCTGCGCCTTGAATATATTGCTCCTGTTGGGGTTTATCTTGGCGGCTTATTGGAGGGTCAACTACGAAATAGATGTATATACACCTATGTATATAACCATAAAATATATTTCTTAAAGGGGATATGGTACTAATAAGAGCAATAAAATATGTGTATACAATCAATAAATCTGGTCTGAAAATTTAAATAAAATTAGGCTGTCTAAGCGTCAGGGTTGGCTTAGCTAAAGTGATTTGGGTAGAAGCAGGCCAAATAGTTCGTAGCAAATAGACTCAGAATAAGGCTGGTTTAGTTGTATTCTAAATCAAATAAATTTATTATTTTCCAAACAAAATGAGGTGGTTTTTTATGTGTCAAAGTTTAAACATAAACTTTCTATTTGTCTTTCTGAAAGTTTATCTTTTATGTAAAACAATACATATACAATAGAAATTAAGTAAAATTATAGAATATTGTAAGCTATTCCCTTAATAAATATATTATATAGGTGCCTGTCAGTATGTAAGCGCCACTTGGGTATTGTGTAAGTCGCAGGTTAGTTAGGTTAGATGGCGGCTAACAGTATCCTGGTTTTAGGTTAGGCTTGTCATCACGATATTAGGTTGAACCCTCTATTACAATGCTTAATTGGTTCGGTTAAAATTCATTATCTGGGGAATAAGTAGGATCCTGTTATGTGATTTACTTCAACGATGTAAAGAAGCTCAGCTACCTGTTATAATCTTAGATTCGTTATAAGTTCACTTTTATTTTACATAGATGTTCCTAAATTGTAGTTTCATAATGGTTGCCTAATATGTGACTTTCTTTCTGTACATCATATGCAGTTTCCAGCCTTGTACCAACAAGGGGCAAAGAATTTGTTCTTTGACTGGTATAGAATTATTGGATGGATGTTGAACGGCCTATATTCATCTATTGTAATATACTTCCTCAGCATAAACATATTGAATTATCAGGCATTCCGCATTGGTGGTGAGATTGGTGACATGGCTATTGTTGGAACTATGATGTTTACCTGCATCATATGGGCTGTCAACATGCAAATTGCTCTCATCATGAGCCATTTCACCTGGATACAGCACGTCTTTGTGTGGGGAAGTGTTGTTACATGGTACATTTTCTTGTGGGCATACGGCACAGCTTTGACATCTGAAACGGCGTACAAAATCCTTACTGAAGCAATTGGACCGGCCCCCATGTTTTGGTTGGTCACATTCATAGTCACCGCTGCGTGCAACCTTCCATACCTCGTGCATATATCATACCAGAGATTAGTCAACCCCATGGACCACCATGTCATTCAGGAGATCAAGTACTACAGAAAGGACGTGGAAGACCAGCACATGTGGAGAAGAGAAAGGACGAAGGCAAGGCAGGACACCAAGATTGGATTCACTGCTAGGGTGGAGGCTAAAATCAGGAACTTGAAAGAAAAGTTGCATAAGAAGGTATCATCTTTCAGCCAACCACTATCCAGTCCCCCGAATACATGAAGTGTATGCAAGCATTCCATCTCTTGATTGTAAAGGCTTCCCCTCGTCTCTTCTTTTGTATTTGATTTGATAGGGGTTCTTTTATTCTAGGATACAGTTGAATATGTCGCAGGACTAGAGAGTGGCCTCTGTACATGTGTTTTTTGCGTGGGCTGGTGGTTATACAGATAGATGATATAGGAAATATGTAATTTTTGTCTCCATACAAATTTAATGAAATGATTTTCTCGATATTGAATTTCAAATGTCAATGCTACTGAATATTCATGAATTCCTAAGATTTACTGTAAGTAACAATTTTTTTACACGATCTCTTCATTTGAGCCATGTCGAATGCGTTACTTCGTTCTGTATCTCACCATATGTAATAATATGGTGATGCCACAAATTGCTGAAACCTTCCAAGTATTGGTTAGAGTTTACTTTTCTTAAAGAAAAAGGAGAGGAGGATTCATCCTTCCTACTCAACGTGCCAACTTCAAAAACAGCAAACCTATACGGTATGATCAAAGTCTTTATACCCTCAGATTAATAGAATATCTCTCGCGTGCGTCTATCTCTTCAACTACCGTCACACATAAAACAAACTATAACTCTCCTGACTTCTGGTAATGTTGTACGTGCTGCTTTGACTCTGAGGGATGTGGTAACCGGGTTGGCCCGAACTGACGGCAGATGCTGCACGGCCCACCATCAAGGCCTGCAATCGTGTTTTGCTTTTTAGAGGTTTAGAAGCCGCACGTTCTGGCCAACCACCTGATACCAGAATTTCCGTCGTCTAAACTACCACGGGATTCTTGACGCCCTGTGATGAGCCCCCAATCCACATGGTGAAGCTGAAGTCACCTTGCACTGCATCTACCAATACCTCTGGTATCACAATGGTCCATCGCTTTCCCCGACAGTAACAAAGCTAAGAACAACTTCACCTTTGTCCTCCGCGCTGCAGAATCCCGCCATGGCCAATTAGCCATAGGAACTCTTTGATCCCTAATCACCGCTCAACTTGCTTTGCTCCTATTAACATTGATAATCAAATTCTTCTCCAATTGTTGCTACGTCGACCATGTTCTCACCACTGTATCTTTCCTAACTGTATAAAACTTGTAATAGTTCAAAATTGATGTATACCTTAGCTCCAGGGAACCTTCCTCCTAAAGGTTGTTCAAAATCGGTGTACACCTCAAGTCCAGGGAATCTTCCTCTGTAAGGTTTTATCAACAACTACCATTCTCACCATCTTCCCTCACTGTATGTCACTCGTGATAGTTAAAAATCGGTGCATACCTCAGCTCCGGTGAACCTTCCTACTAAAGGTTACCTTCCTTCACTGTGAATAACTTGTAATAGTTCAAAATCGGTGTATACCTCAGCTCCAGGGAACCTTCCTCTTAAAGGTTTTATCCACAACTACCTTTGTCACCATCTTTCCCACACAAACATGTTATGTCGTGAGGCTTCAACCGTCGAACCACTTCCTTTATCTAAACCTCCACAACATCCCAACAAACCTCCTAGAACACCCAACGTCCAATTGATGAGAGAGGTTGGATGTCTGATCCTAGCAGTGCCTAAGAAGCTGTCATGGTGAAGCATAACCTATTCGTAGGAGCGTGAGGCCCAACAGTGTTGAAAGCCTACTCCAATTATCCTTGCAATCACCATTAAGGAAGAGCTGGGATGTAATCAAATGGCTTAATACTACATTTGTTGGGCCGACGCCCTTGTCCATCCGAATATGGGCCGCAGCGCTTAGCGGCCACGCTGTATCACGGGGTTTAATAATCCCACGTTCACGTTTTGACGCAAAGAGCAGACTGTAGGCTAAAAGCAGAAGAAAACAGAGAAAAAGAGGGTTGTTTTGTTTTGTTACCTCAAAATTTCTCTTCTAGCAGTCAATGGCTATTTCCTTTTGTGTAACTGTCGCGGATATTTTCTGGGTAGTCACGTTATAATGCTGTAATAGGAACATATGTTTATTTGATAATCTCTGTATTCCCTTTAGATGAATAAGAAAATGAATCATATATGATGCATAACCACCATGGTAGAGACATCTAGTGAATGTAATAATGACACACAATATGATGTTGAAACCCTAACATGGTAAATTGAGAATATAATCTATCTGAATGACCAATTAAGATAAAGGAAATTCAATTGATAAGATAAGGAAGACTTTAGTAAATCTTGTGAGATCCAAAGTTTGAATTTCAAATTAAGGAAGCAAAGTCACATCACAATAACATCATGCTTCTGATAAGGACCAAACCCTAGAATGTTTCGAGTTGTAGTAGTTCAAGGGATGTCACTAGTGATTTGATCTTGAATATTAGCATCTCTATAAAACTAGATCATGAGATTTGCACTATGAGAAGTAAACTAGCACTAATAGTAATCCAAGGTTTAAAGATAGCTAATCTGAAAGGTAGATAAACAATATGGAAATGATTCAGAGCAAAGGATAAGAAATAGATTGAAATATAAGAGGTGTAATTTTAACAAAAGGAGAAGTGCAAGATGAGAAAAGTGTAATCTAAAACAAATTCTTGCAGTGATATCAAGAATGATGAATAATCTATTCTTACCTTGTATATTTCAATTTTTGGGATATTTATTCTATATGATCAAAATGAGAAGAATAGGTAACAAGACGTAAATAGTAATGAATGAGGCGATAAGAGAAAATAATGGCTTTTAGTAATATGTGAATTTGTTTTTAGAAGTGTAATTTGTTGAAGCTATAATGAGGGATGTAAATTAGTTCTACGTATGATTTTAGTGTACTTATGCAAGCAATATGTTAATTAAAGGTGACTGATAGTTGTAGACATTCATACCAGTAGTCATCTTAGTATTGTAAGATTGTGGTATGGTGATATGGGTTGAATGATGATGAAACAAATGGATGCTTACCCTGAATAAGGTAGTCTTACCTATTCACTCATATGAATAGAAGGGATGATAACCATATTGTATTAATATGTAACCCTAATGAGGTATAGATTGTTATACCTAGATTTAATATAACTAAGTGATAGTAATTGGGTATGAATAGTCCTTGAATGACTAATACAATCATGGAGTACTATGTTATTATTGTTGAAAACTTAGTATGCTATAACCTGATGGTTACACCTTGATATATGTGTGGGTTCATACTTAAGAATAATATGGAATTTGATGCTGATGCTTCACCTTATGCATCCATGATCCAATAGGGATGCCATGAGTAAGGGTTTGGGTATAAGTGTTGATTAGTAACATTAATATAATTTATCTTGTTGAACCTAACTCTAATGCAAATAGATAAATATAAGTATTCATGTTTAACATTCTTATATGATGGAATGATGGTGGAATAACCTACTTAATATGATCATAACCTTAATATGTTAATTGGTGGTTATCATAGCCACATGGTTGATACTTCTTATGCTAAACATGTGCATTATGAATATGATGAGGGTTAATCATATCTAGACTCCTTACATGTTGATGTAATAAATGAATGTTCTCAATGTTAATATAACCCTATGATGATTTTTATGAATATCTCCTAGCTCATTAATACAATATTGTGTTGATCCAGTGTATT
Organism: Alisma plantago-aquatica; assembly: GCA_963693085.1. Lineage (NCBI taxonomy): Eukaryota > Viridiplantae > Streptophyta > Magnoliopsida > Alismatales > Alismataceae > Alisma > Alisma plantago-aquatica. Next base: position 514,259,157 of record OY856409.1, read on the forward strand.
ATATGTAAGTGATGTTGTTGAGTCTTGTTATAAGGCATGCAAAGATAATGATGATCTTGCAGGGAATAGTATGATGGTCTTAATGACCTTTGGGCATGGTTGAGCCCTGGATGAGGTGTAATCCTCTTGTTGATAAGGGTTGATACCCTGTGATATTGTGAAAAGGATTTATATCTTATGATAGTATGATGACTAGTGTGGTCTGATGAATGGCAACTGAATAGCACCATGTGATGATGAGATGAGAAATTATGTTTCACACATTTTATATCTTTTAAAAGTTGTACTTTGAAGAGAAACAAATGACTCAATGTTGAAAATAAAATTCTAGACTATGGTATTTGAAACCTTAAAAGGAGAGAGATACCCCTAGTAAATGGTTTTTCAAAGGAATCATGTATAGAATAAGTTACTTGGAAAGTAAAATCAAAGATGTTCAACAAGTATCTTTTCCTCTGTTAGAAAATTTTGAGACGAAATTTTTATTAGAGGGGGAGAATTGTTATAACCCGTTCCTAGATTTGCTGGTAATCATAGAGATTTAAGATAATCTTAATGCTTATCATGCTTTTGTTAGTAATATTTTATCTTGTGCTTTGTCTTAAATTTGATAACCTTAAATACTTGTTTGTAAAACTCATAATCATGACTTAATCATACTATAAAGATCTGAGTTGGAGTTAATATATCATTAACCCATACATGTATGTAAGAAGAGAGTTAATGATATTGAAGGAAATAATTAATAAATGATTTATAATTTGATAATATTATAAAAATAATATCTTAGGATTTTATATAATTCAATTATGAATCCAACAAAAAAATAATGAACAAAATAGGAGTTAAAATGAGAGAGTTATGCCCTTTTTAGTAAACATATACAGAACACCGCGACCGACGCTGCGTCGACATCGCGACCTGCGGTCTATACCGTGACCCGCGACGCTGCATTGATACCATGACCCATGACGCTGTGTCAACACCGAAACCCACGATGATGTGTCGACACTGTGACCGCGACGCTGCGTTGACACCGTGACCGCGACCGACGCCACCCAAGATAGTAAATCGTAAAACGATCATATCTCGAGCAATACTTATCTGTTTTCAACAAAACGAAGTGCGTTGGAACTGCAATTCGATCCTCTATCTTCCCAGATAATTTTCTCTATGAGAGGGAGATCTATAAGGTGATTTTTGGCAAATAACGTTAAGAACAAGAGAAATTAAAAAGGGTTGTTATAGATTTGACTTGGTAAGCAGGTTTAACCCTTGATTCTTCCTTCTTTCTGTTTCCCCTTGCTTGGAATCCCTGATCCAATGAATTTGAGGTTTGGTTTAACCTCTGGTCTTCTTCTTCTACCTACAACAGATCCTGTTTAGGGTTAAAAGGAAGAAGAAACCGCAGATTTTGCTAGAATTTGGATATGGATTCGAGATCTTCAGAGATGGGCTACATTTTTAAGGTGTTTTCACACCTTAGGGTGAGTGGGTACTTCCTTTAAATAGTAGATTGCACGAAAATAAGTTAAAGCATAAAATATCTTCAATTTATTAGCATGTGAGTACAAACCCTAAGTTGCCTTTTTGATCTAGCTTTTGCAAGATGATATGAAATGGATTATTTCCCTATTGTGATGAATTTCAGATTATGAAATTACATTAGAAATGATTACGATTCATCTACATGAACATTCTTAAAGTAGTTGTAGAGGTTACATGAATATACTAAAATCTAAGATTTTCGGCTATGTTTGAAATTGTTGTATAATTGAATAAAGAAGTTTGTCTAGTTGAATCTTTTTGGTTACGAATGATTGTTTTATTTGTGTGCGTATTACATATATGTTAGATAAGATCTTGGATTTCATCTGATGATATCAATGTTTGCTTGATATATCATTAAGAGTGTGGAAACCCTAGTTCAGTTCATTATGCAGTTTCATATATATATATATATATATATTCAATTATATGTGAACTGCTGAGAGCAATTCTTATGGAATGATGTTATGATGTATTCAATCCTTATGCGAGTTATGTTATAAGTGAATGAGGTAAATGAAACCCTAATGATATGATGTTTAGTGAAACACATCTTGTGATATCAATGTTTCTCAGTTTGAGATGTGATGCTTAACAGTTCAGTTGTGGTAAATGTTATCAGATGGTTTATGAAATGAACTATTTACAAAGATGAACAAAAATATGTTGATGTGATGATTGAATTGTGAAATTAAAGAGTGAATTAGACATGTAGATTCCCTGAACACTGTAGAATCCTCATAGGATGAGACCTGCACTGTGAGGAGGAAATGACTTCTCGACTGGAGGTAGTCCAAATCGAGGCAAGCTAGAGCACACTAGTAGGGTGCGGGGGTCTTGACTAGTAGGGAAGACTCCTTGCAGTTGTGTGGTACCCAACACCAACCGGGGATGTCGATGGTACCTGTGTAACATGTTGAGTGATGAGTGGTCAGTAAGTCCACTGATGCACAATAAGCCTGAGGGCTTTGACTCACTGCCTGAGTACCCAGGTTGAGAGGTGGAGTCTAATATATATGGCTACTCCCATTATCCACCGAGAGGCAGACGTGCCGAGGCCCGCTACAGATGGGGTCTTACTCAAGAGATAGGCTTAGGAACCCGGGCATGATTCTAAGCCTTGTACAATGGGATCGTAGCTTGCTACGATTCTTTCACATGTTTTGGTACACCTCATGTGGGTTTAGGGCATAATAAGATGAATGAGAGGTTAAACAAGTGTGCACAATTATTCAATTATTCATTTTATGTTTCTGAATTATTAGTTCTCTTTATGATCAATCAAGCATATTTATATATTGGTTCACTCTTGTAGATATCTAGAGTATCCTACAATATCTATGATTGTCAATGATTAGAATCTTTAAAGCTTACTGTTGTTATAATTGACATCAGTTGCTCGACAATATATCTATAATTATATAAGTGCTTTAAACTATTTCTTTGAAGTACTCATTCACTGAGCGAGCAGGCTCACCCCTCTACTCACAATTTTTTAGGGAAACCACATGGACTTGAAGAAGGTCAAAGCATCAGAGTAGATCTACCACATGAGTTAAGTATGAGATTAGTTAAGTTCAGTTGGTCCCTATGACTCTAGGTCCTTGTATAGATGTGAGAGAGTTGTAAATGATGTTTTGTATCTTTGTTTCCTTAATAAGAGAGAATGTATCTGATTATCATATCGTATGTACCTGGAAGAGTAAGAAACAAAATGAATGTATGGATGTGTATCATTAATGTTGAGATCATATTAGAGTAATCAAAGTTTAATTCGCTTGTAAAGATTGTTTATGTGATTGGATGCGAGAAAATAAAGAGTTTGAAATAAAAAAGAAAATAAAAAAATGGGAGTGAACTTTGTATTTAGTATAATCCTCAAACTCACGCCCACATCTCATGATTAGTGGTAATATTAGGATGCAGATGTGACACTTTAGACGAGGGAGTAGTCCCTTATGAACATGATTAAAACATCGTCTTGCCTAAATGATCCTCTAACGAATGAGAAAGGGGACAAATACCAAAGGGTGATAGCCTTGAACATAGGTTTTTATGCATATTTTGTGGCACAAAAACAACATAGAGAGTTGTCAACATATTGGATTCTAAATTCAAATGCCTTGGGAAAATGTTATGCAATTCAAATAATATTTGTGGTAGCAAATGAATGATATTGTTATGATGTATAAGATCTCAGTGATTCCTTATATAATAAATTCTTATGAATATGTATAGGTTTCTTCCTTTGATGTTTGACTACCCATGTGAGCAACTATGAATATATTTACATTGGTGAGGAGTAGAACAAGTATAGAGATAAGATATAGAGTTGATTTTTTATGCATATAGTGGGATTATAAAAGCGATGCCTAGGCTGCCGACGCTACTGTAGTACACATATGTCATCACTTATTTTAACCAAAAAATTGATGCGGTAGAGAGCCGTCATTTTTTCAGTATAAATAAACTGACACTACAATGAAGTTATGACATCACTTTTTTATAAAGATCCAATGCTGACAATGTAGTGAGTTTTACAAATACTTATATCATCAATTTTATATGTAAAATGAAGCTATAGTGAAGCCATGGCATCATTTCTTTCACAAAAAAGCCATGCTAAATTTGTTGTGTAGCATCATTTTTGAACAAAATCGATGCTATTTTTGTTGTGTAGCGTCATTTTTGAACAAAATTGATGCTACTAGTCAAAACTTATCTATTAACGTCCCTCCACTTATATAGTCAGTTTTTAATAAAATCAATGTTATATGTATTGATTTGTCAGTTTTTAATAATATAGATGCTATATGTATGGATTTTGTTTCTATAAAAATATTTTATAGAAAGATTCAAACCTGCTTTAGAAAGAAAAAACTCCAATAATAAGATGAAAACATGCTGAATACACGCTAGATTTCAGATTCACTCCCATTTGAATGAATTGATACATTAATCACCAAATCATACACATCAACCCAAAATAGTGATTCAAACACATCATCAATTGACACATTCCACATCATTCACACATTCCTTATCATTCACAAACAATCCACATCATCCACAAATTTACAATAAGATCATCATTCATAAATTTCTTGGATGTATTAACCAAATGTGATAGTATTTAAATTTAAATATGATATGAAAGTAACTTTGTAACTAAAAGTTTTGAACTAGATAACTTGACCTAAAATACTCATCAAAGATCAAATGAACTTATTTTTTGAAAGCATCTTTCCACTCTTTCCGAAGTTCACCTAAAATCTCCAATGTGTAACTTTGAGTGTTAAATATCTACAAAAGAAATGTGTGTATTATATAAAATTATTATAACTAAATATAAATTGTATATTAATGGTTCTATTATTTTTAAACTGATCCATATTCTAAATTTCTTATGATGTATTATTGATAATGACTTCCATACATTTCATTAGATAATATTTACACGTCAGCCATTTCTCATCAAAATATATCTAAAGTTGACTAATTACTATAAGCAAAGTTGACATAATAGTTTTTGTCATAAAATTACCTTCACATTCTTAAAACTCACTCTTAATTTTTGAAACTATCTTTCCTTCACATTCTTTGAATGCTAGCTTGGAACTGAAGGACATGGCATGGTAGGGTTCCATATGTGGCATGTTACTAATACTGAATCATTTTTATCACATAATTAGTGATTCCTAGACTTTATATATACTTTTAATTTCATGATATGTATGAGGCATGTTTAATCCCTTAGTTTTGGATTTGGATCTCATATTCTGATCACCATACATAGTTGGTTTTTTGTAACTTGTTTCCCATGAGACTTTGTCTATTTATTATGTCACTTTATGCTATAAATGGGATATTTATTGTGTCACTTTATGCTATAAATGGGATATATTGGTTTTATTTTACATATATGGAACTAGAGCAATAAATTGGATTGATACTAAGTCAAATATCTCATATGAATACATGTTGGATCTTGAGACTAGGTCTGAAGGAAAAGTAAAGACCCTGATGGTATTTGAGAATGAGTCCTCCTTTGAAGTTTGAACATTAGTAGGATCAAGAAAGAGTTCCAATTTTACCTTCTAACATCCTAGTTACATACCTACATATATGGGTAAGGGTGAAGAAATATATATTAACCATCATATAGGCAACTATGGGATCTGTCTAGTTGACTTCCAAAAGCTTAAGCTTGAGTTTTTTTTGAAGAAGTGGTCGAGCTCTTATATATCAGACATAAGTTTAATAACCTAAATTGTTATAATATGAAATTATACCTGAATTAGAATCCATGAAGTGAAAATGTAAAATATGTGGTGGTTACATTACATTTCTTCATATGTATACATAATTACCTACCCATGGACATGGAACATCAATTATGAATTTAAGCATGAGTTATGCACATAACAAGAGTTTTCTTTAACCCCATAAGAGTTTTGGACATCAATTTATAAGGTAAAATGCATGTATTAACGAGACGCCTACCTTGATTTAGAGTAGAATGGTTTCATCTTTCAATTCTACCTTAAAATTAAATATACATTGGAATCACTCAATAATTTATAAATATGATGTTTCTTAACATGAGCATGAATTTCTCTTTCATTAACATGAAACTTTAGATATCATAAATTTAGATTTTATAAAAACTTTTTTGAAACATATACTTTATCATTACAAGCATGTAGTAAAAAACCCAAGTTCAGGCATCATATCTAGATAGTGACTTAAACTTGGATAACATGGACTAGAAAAAGGAAGTACCATAGCTCAATTTCATGAAGAACTTAATTTATTGGTAAAATCAAGTCAACTTTGAATTGATGATCTATTTAAACTTTCATACTTTCCTAAAATATAACCATATAGACCACCTTAACCCCAGGTTTCCCTTCATAAGTCATAATGACGATTATTAGATTCACTACATGGGCTCAAAAATTTTAAGTATCCGTTATTTATGCTTGAATGTGACTAAATATGAATCACAATTTATTATATATAATAATATCCATTATAATATATGATTAATTATGTCATATTCTTTGAAGGGAGTATCCCAGTGGTGCGTCTTAGCAATCCCCAATGAAGGGACTCGTGTTTGACTCTAATGGTTTCCCTCGGGGTGAAACAAGGCCCCATGTTTTTGAGCGTACTGTGGTGCCCTCAAAGTATGTGACTGGTTCTAGGGCTTACCCTTGATTGAGTCGGGTTCAATTGTGGCCTTTCCCAAGAGGGGTTCCTTGTCATTAAAAAAACATACACTGCATAGTAAAATTCATATTATTTCACAATTTTTTGTTTTGATTACTCGAAAGAAAAAATACACATTTAGGTTTTAGAATAAAACATATACTTCTAGACAACACATATACATCTATCAAATTTCCCTTGGATTTTAGGACTTATCTCTATTTTTAGTTGCTATAATGTCCAAATAACATATATTAGTATAGATCAAAATTTAATTAGAATGTATAGTTTCCAACAAATTGACATCATCATAGATTGGACAAAAAAAACTTCAAACTCGTATGTGGTGCATTGAAATTGGATGTGTGGACCTGTAAATGAGATTTTCTAAATATTGTTGGTATGTATGCCCTGAGAGCCAATCATGGGATGATTGGTGGGATACATTAAGATTGATTTGATAAACATCAAAGGCAAGCTTCCAATTCTTTCTGGTTCAGTCATATGAGATAGTGATAGAACATATTGAATGTCTAGAGAATGACAGTACTCAATGACGTATGCCTTCAGGTTGAGGACCTGAACGATGAGATCATACAGATGCTAAGAGTTTGTACATTCTTGTTATGTCCCTAGTCAGATGTCATTGTGGAAGGTAGATAGACAACAATGACACACAAGACTAGATTGTGGTGTTGGTTGATGACAGAATCTCATTAGTCATGATGTAGAGATATCAAACCAAACACATAGGTACTTGTTAGAGAACAAGTGTACCAGACAAACCCACTGTGAGTTTGACACATGGAACCATGACATGGTAGTCACAGTCAGTACTCACAGTGATGGTGGTGAGTGTGATTCTTAGACCTGAAATCACTGCACTCAACACATGTCGTTGGACACACTTTGACATCATCAAACACAGTCCTGAAACATGGGTTGTTATAAAGGTGATGATTGGGTGGCTTTGACACATGGGGCTTTTGAGGGGTGAGTGATAGATATGGGATTTGTCCCTCCTGAGGGAGTTTGATATCCAAGGCCACTTGATGAGTAGGATTAAAATAGGCGTGCACACGCATGTGTGAATCAGTATGTGATATTGATGTCATACATATCTCGTTCAATCTACTCTGAGATCAAGAAAGTGAATGAACGTTGACAGGATGACTGTTCTATGCCTCGAGTTCATTCGGGATATCAGCATAAAAGGAATTATACATTCACTGTAACACCATTCACGGATTGTAGTATTGAAAGTTGTTCTCCAACTTTCTACTTTCACTTGGGTAGCACTGATGTGTGACTAGGCACCGCTCTTTGCTTGTGAAGTCATAAGTGTTATTGACTTTCACTGGCAACGTGAAATGGACCTGCAGGGTCACACACATAGGATTTAACCTGGAAGAGGAGTTTTGTCCACAAGCAATGTTTAGATTGATTACTAAAAGAGTTTAGTAGTTCAATTAAACACTCAGTCAATTGATAGCTCAATATCATAATGTTCAAGGTGTTGGACACATTGATTGGAGTATCAGATTGATGGAAATTGCAATTGACTGATTCTGCACAATCTGCACTCCCAACCGATCAGCTCATGTGATGAACCGATCGGCTGAGCTTGGTGAACTGGTCGGCTCAAGTGTTGAGTCGATCGGCTCAAGGACAGGGTGAACAATTGCTTCAAGTGTTGAAACGATCGGTTCAACTGTTGCAACTGGGGTAAGTTGGGAAAGTAAGATTGGTGAGAATTTTCCTTGCGTTTCACTTGCCCAATTTGATTGGAACAAGGATTGGTATTCGATACCAATTAGAAACAAAAGAAGGAAAGTCAATCGGGAACCGACCAGGACCACCAACCGACCGGTTCACTTGTGAACTGACCGGTTGAGGTGTCCCAACTGATCGGTTGAGGTGTCAACCGACCGGTTCAGGTCCCCAACCGACCATTTCAGTTGTGAAACGATCAGTTCAGGTTGCGAGTTGGTTGTTTTGTGGAAAATCTCGAACCCTTCTAATCTTGCTTTTAGTCCCGCATTACCCGGGATGGAGAACCCTGTCCCATGACCCTCCTATATATATAGGGGTATTGGGGGCTTCTCAAAGTACAACTCAGTGCAACTAGTTGCTCTGTAAAGTTGTCGTTCTCTCTAGTTTTGGTAACCGAGAGAGAGCCCGAGCAAGTGCTACCCGCAAAGGGAGGTGCAACAAGGGAAAGACAACTGCAGTTGCAACTGGAGGAAGGAGAGTGTATTTGTGACTAGAACATCAATAGGAGGGTGTGACTCCTTCCAACTCCTTGTGGGAAAAGGAGTGTGGAGTTCCAGCTGGTCTGTGTGGATTACTTCATAGGCGGGAGGTTTCTTCCGCTCAGGAGGACAACTGTCAATCCCGACAGTCCCGGTGAGAGGAGGAGTCGTGAGTCCCGGTGCGACCAGGAGTTGCACAGACACCGTCCAAGACCGGAGGTGAAGACCGTGCAAGACGTGAGGTATTGTCGCCGAGCAAGTCTCGGGACAAGGTATGATTCCACAAACCATCCTTTCCTATTATATAGACGTTGACACGTTTCCTTGTTCCGTGTTTGGGGATAAAATTTTTGTTTCCGCTGCCTTCTCTGCCTCCCCTAAAACCCAACAGTGGTATCAGAGCCACGTCAACTGCTCTATATTTTAGGAATATCAATATGATCGATTTTGTTTTGTCGCCTTTATTTATTGCATATAATGCGAATAAAACTAGCTTTATGCATGTCTAATCCTAAATCCACAAATCCCAAATTACATATATGATATGTATTATTAATGCACTCGATACACATCGCCCTTAAACGAGTTTTGTGGTGGATGTATAGCGTGGTTATGGCCAATAAACCCTATATGTGTATGGTTGTATGTGGTTGCTTGCATCTCGGTCTGCGCACCGATCTTCCCTCTCTTATTCCTGATGTAACTCGAATTAATTCAAGATTCTTTCCTACCTTTGCTCCCCCCGAATGTAACTCGGGTCCCTTTTAAGCAATGTAAAATTAGGATAGATTTTATTTCCTATTATGTCGAAGAACAGCGGACATCTGATGACAGCTGAGACGATCGGTTCAAGGCGTGAACCGATCGGTTGACGTTCCAGACGATCAGTTCAAGGAGTGAACCGATCGGTTGATGACCGGTTCGAGGAGTGAGACGAGCGGGTGGTGACCATGACGAGATGCATGACGACTGGGCGAACCGATCGGTTGGTGACACCCAGACGACCGAGCCAGAATGAGAAAGTCATTCATGTGATGAGTTGATCTTCTCCAAAGGCAAGGCACATAGTTCATCTTGTATAGGTTGCATGTGATGTAGACCTAGATGACCATGATTCCTCTTGGCTCGAGGAATTACATTAGGATGGCCATAATAATTGCTTTTATCATTTTGCATGTTTTCTGTGGGATATAGCATGTATATGATACGTACTATATATTGTGGTGATTGGATATGTATATGTATATAAAAACCAAATCCCTCATTAAAAATATTAAGTCTTATATGCCTTCCATTAGCGGCACACATGAAAAACTCGATCGACCAAGCATAGGTTACGCCAAAGCGTGGTGCGCCATCTATCTTGTTGAAGTGTGAAGGGTAGACATGTAGGTTCTGCCAAAGCAGGGTGCATGTTTACCGTGTCGGCTTTTGGGTTAGACTTAACTGGTGATTCTTAGAGCGTCTAAGCCCAGAGGCAAGGAATGTTCATGGCAAGGTGTTGCGCATGTTCATTCATCAAGAGTTGCATATGATGCAATTGGCATGATGGCCTACCTAAATAGTCAAGATTGTGGGTGATCAGCCAAAGCTGACTCATGACTTGATGAAATATGGATCTTGCCCACTAGAAGGTTGTACGCTGCAATCTTCCGAATTAATGGTGAGGGCTATCGATTTGAATTAAAATAATGGGAGCGATAATTAATTAAAAGCCTAATTATATCGTCTAATTTTCAAATCAATCAAACAAGTCAAAAAGAGTTTTGGACTAAAATTGCATATATTTCCTTTTGTTAAAATAAATGGTTAATCAACAAATCACTTTATTTGCGATCGGTCTTTGAGACCAACAAATTAAATGGGAATAATTCCATGAATGGTTAGGATGATGAGAAGTGTTCTCAAAGAGCAAAAGCTCTAAGTCCTAGTTATACCAAGACCAGATAAACTCAATCCCGCCACATCAATGGATGAAAGTATGCTTATGGAAGCATACCGAGGAAGACATTGATGAGGAGTGCTTGATGTTGTGTTTTTTGAACTATGAGTTGCAGAGACAACATGAGACATATGATGTCTCCAAGACACTGTCCTAGTATGTCATGACAGAAGGAGATCCAGTAAGGTATTCACACACTCAATGTGATTGGGCATGTGGAAAACCTAACTAAGAAGGATTCCCTCTGAGCCAAGAGTTGGCTATTGGTATGTACCTGCAAATGTTGCGAGAATCATACAATTCATGATAAACTACAACATGAACAACTTTGACAAGCGTTGATAGAGTTGTTGGACATGTTGATGATAGTAGAGGCAAAGATGAAGAAAAACAAACCATGAACTTTGATGTGATCAAAGAGAAAGGTAATTCTTAAGGACAATGATAAGGGCAAAGCAAAGAAGTGTTCTGATGCTAGCCAGCAATCCAAGCCATCTTCAGCCTCAAGGCACATGAGGAAAGGGTGTATGAGGGAATTGCCCTCTATATCTGGAAGAACAAAAGAAGATGAAGGAGGGGATGAAGATCTCCACCTAAGGTATCATGAAATGAACCTCTTCTTTATCTGAGGTATATGATACCAAGATATGGATACGTCATATATGATATGCAATATCCCCAAAGAAGTGATGGCCTTTGTGAAAGGACCAAGAAAGAAGCACCCATCATTGGAGCAAGTGTTGCTGCCATAGATAGGAGTATCTTTCAGTTTATTTCAGCCTAAAGGGCACAAAATAGAGTTGAGAACTACTATTTCATATATTGCCAATAGATAGAAACACTTTATTTTGCATATTGTATGACAATGATGGCAATTAACAAAGTTGATGTTTCAATCTTAAAGATATGATCTTTGTAGCAACGCCTTGTTTATCTTGTGATACATGGTATGCATAAGATAAAATGATACCTAAAAGTTATTGATAACTCAAAAAATCAAATTAGCATCAATCATGAGAAATTCATTTCTAGTTTCCATATGATGGGTAAATCTAGACTCTTTTGGTTAGAGAACCAATAAGAGACATGAATATCTTGGACATGATTAATCAATCTTCACTAATGGTAGTGGGAGAATGATTGTCCTATTAGGTATAATACATGTGATGTATTTACATACCTATTGGAACAAATGCTAATACTTCAAATATGAATATCTTGAAGTGTTCAAGATTATCATAGATGAGGTGCAAATTTTGTAAAGTGTTAATTCTTAATGAGATCAATGAATAAGATACTTAGACCAAATGTTTGAGATCCTTATGAGTAGTTATGATAGTGTATCATAATGAACTCATGATTAAGACATGGTGATGTCTAAATCAAGAAGGAATCATACTCTAAGGAGTTAGAGAATGATTATCAAATAACTGAATTCTTCTTAATAATAGAATACCCCTCACTGACAAAGGACATTGAGAATCACAAGGAGTTGTGAGTTCTTATATCCTTAACAGATACACCTCAATTATCTATGTGATGAGTTGTTCATGAAATGAGTCAACTATCTAGATGAATATGAGGAACTGAATTTTGAGTTATGGTTTATGACCATTACATCCTAAATGACATCCATGTCAACCATAAGGTATGACCTTGATGGTAACACTCATTGGATGAAATCCATAAGTGCAAATGAGTCTTAAGTGTTAAGACACATGGATAACATTTTGAGAAGGATGATGCTTGATTGCAATTTAATGACTAAGACATTTGGCATATGGATACTAAAACCGCATTCCTATGAGGAATAAAACAAGGATGTGTACGTGACACAACCTATAAGGTTTATGAATCCATTAATGCAAATGAAGTCTATAAGTTACAATGGAATAATCAATGTGATTGATTGAGTACAAGAAACTCAGAATTGGATCTTTACTTTGATGATATAGTCAAAGGGTTTAACTGATATGTCAAAGATAAAGAAGGGATCTGTGATTTAGTGGGAGCGTATTCACATTCCACATATTGATGTGAAATGGAAATGTTCTAGAATAGAAATCCAAAAGTGGAAATTATCTTTAAGGAAGATATAGATGTTTCCTATGAGATAGGAATAGATCTATAGAGATAGTTCTCAAAAACCTCTTGACCTAAAAAAGAGAAAGCATACATTGGCAATCTATACTGAAGGGTTCAGTATGCACAGATTCAGTGGGAGAAAACTTGTCCATGTTACATGGAGTTAGTATCCCAAGGCCAAGTGTCTAATTCTTATGAAGAATGGGAACACTAAGAATAGATATGGATCTATCATGTATGTAATCATCCCATTATCTTGCATGTATGGACATGGCAAGAATACAATGCATTTATCATCTTGTATGTACGACATGGCAATATGATGTGCTCATCCTGATAACTCGTATGTGGGACATGATGAGTGGATGTCTATCTGATTCCAGTAAGGGTTACTGGAATACCATGAGAACCTGGTAAGTGCTTGTGAAGTACTAGTTCTGTGGTGAATAAGGAAGTGTTTGATGTAAAGAGTTACATTGATGAAAACTTCCGAAAAGACAGAAAATTAATCGCAATATATATATAAGATATATAAAAGTGAAAGTTTGTTGATAATTGGAAGTGTTCCAATAAAGCCGTTTAAAAGGAAATGCCGAGTATCTATGTGTTAGAAAACAACAGTGGATACTATATGGATCTGGAAGTTCATGTGATGAACTTAGAGAAATTCCGCTCATTGATGACAAGTATGGAATCCTTGATCATGCAATGTGGCTAAAGGTTAGCAAAGGAATACTAGATCGCATATTACGGAAACTCCATCTCATATGTGTGACGTACAGCGAGGAGATGAGAGACATGCAATTTGTACCTACTTTGGCAAGGTGTTGCCATTACTCACTATGTTAAGAACTAGAGCACAGTAACATGTGGGACATGTTTGAAGATCACTATGAATATGATTCAAGGGTAATTGGTTCACAGTGCAAGTGGGAGTCTATTGGTATGTATGCCCTGAGAGCCAATCATGGGATGATTGGTGGGATACATTAAGATTGATTTGATAAACATCAAAGGCAAGCTTCCAATTCTTTCTGGTTCAGTCATATGAGATAATGATAGAACAAATTGAATGTCTAGATAATGATAGTACTAAATGACGTATGCCTTCAGGTTGAGGACCTGAACGATGAGATCATACAGATGCTAAGAGTTTGTACATCTTGTTATGTCCCTAGTCGGATGTCATTGTGGAAGGTAGATAGACAACAATGACACACAAGACTAGAGTTTGGTGTTGGTTGATGATAGAATCTCATTAGTCATGATATAGAGATATCAAACCAAACACATAGGTACTTGTTAGAGAACAAGTGTACTGGACATACCCACCGTGATTTTGACACATGGAACCATGCCATGGTAGTCACAGTCAGTACTCACAGTGATGGTGGTCAGTGTGATTCTTAGACCTGAAATCACTGCACTCAACACATGTCATTGGGCACACTTTGACATCATCAAATGCAGTCCTGAAACATGGGTTGTTATAAAGGTGATGATTGGGTGGCTTTGACAAATGGGGCCTTTGAGGGGTGAGTGATAGATATGGGATTTGTCCCTCCTGAGGGAGTTTGATATCCAAGGCCACTTGATGAGTAGGATTGAAATAGGCGTGCACACACATGTGTGAATCAGTATGTGATATTGATGTCATACATATCTCGTTCAATCTACTCTGAGATCAAGAAAGTGAATGAACGTTGACAGGATGACTGTTCCATACCTCGAGTTCATTAGGGATATCAGTGACAAAGGAATTATACATTCACTGTAACACCATTCACAGATTGTAGGATTGAAAGTTGTTCTCCAACTTTCTACTTTCACTTGGGTAGCACTGATGTGTGACTAGGCACCGCTCTTTGCTTGTGAAGTCATAAGTATTATGGACTTTCACTGCCAACGTGAAATGGACCTACAAGGTCACACACATAGGATTTAACCTGGAAGAGGAGTTTTTTCCACAAGCAATGTTTAGATTGATTACTAAAAGAGTTTAGTAGTTCAATTAAACACTCAGTCAATTGATAGCTCAATATCATAATGTTCAAGGTGTTGGACACATTGATTGGAGTATCAGATTGATTGAAATCACAATTGACTGATTCTGCACAATCTGCACTCCCAACCGATCGGCTCATGTGATGAACTGATCGGCTGAGCTTGGTGAACCGGTCGGCTCAAGTGTTGAGTCGATCAGCTCAAGGACAGGGTGAACGATTGCTTCAAGTGTTGAAACGATCGGTTCAATTGTTGCAACCGGGGCAAGTTGGGAAAGTAAGATTGGTGAGAATTTTCCTTGCGTTTCACTTTCCCAATTTGATTGGAACAAGGATTGGTATTCGATACCAATTAGAAACAAAAGAAGGAAAGTCAATCGGGAACCGACCAGGACCACCAACCGACCGGTTCACTTGTGAACCGACCGGTTGAGGTGTCCCAACCGATCGGTTGAGGTGTCAACCGACCGGTTCAGATCCCCAACCGACCGTTTCAGTTGTGAAATGATCGGTTTAGGTTGCGAGTTGGTTGTTTTGTGGAAAATCTCGAACCCTTCTACTCCTACTTTTAGTCCCGCATTTCCCGGGATGGAGAACCCTGTCCCATGACCCTCCTATATATATAGGGGTATTGGGGGCTTCTCAAAGTAAAACTCAGTGCAACCAGTTGCTTTGCAAAGTTGTTGTTCTCTCTGGTTTTAGTAACCGAGAGAGAGCCTGAGCAAGTGCTACCTGCAAAGGGAGGTGCAGCAAGGGAAAGACAACTGCAGTTGCAACTAGATGCAGGAGAGTGTGTTGGTGACTAGTACGTCAACAGGAGGGTGCGAATCCTTCCAACTCCTTGTGGGACAAGGAGTAAGGAGTTCCAGGTGGTCCATGTGGACTACTTCAGAGGCGGGAGGTTTCTGTCGCTCAGGAGGACAACTGTCAATCCCGACAGTCCCGGTGAGAGGAGGAGTCATGAGTCCCGGTGTGACCAGGAGCTGCACAGACACCGTCCAAGACCGGAGGTGAAGACCACGCAAGACATGAGGTATTGTCACCGAGCAAGCATCGGGACAAGGTATGATTCCACAAACCATCCTTTCCTATTATATAGACGTTGATGCGTTTCCTTGTTCCGGGTTTGGGGAGAAAAAAATTTGTTTCCGCTGCCTTCTCTACCTCCCCTAAAACCCAAAAAATATTACCTTTATAAAGGATATCCATCATTTGATCAATATCTAACAATGATTTCTCAACAACCAGATGTAGCACACTGAGATAGTGCTAGAGTTGCATGGCAGTATTGCAATCCCATGTTGTAATAAGTAGAGATCCAATGAAGCCATGCAATTTGTGAGATGAATCAATGAATGCATATTCATCCTACTTTTACTTATATTCTAATACAATTTTGCATTCCAGTTTCTTAGTTTACCCTAGAAGTAGCTTCATTTAGTTTCATTTATGGTTTATGTTATTTTTTAGGATTTTATTTGTCTTCCTTTGTAGGTTTGGAGTTTAATCTCTCAATACTCGCACGATCTATAGATTCCCGCTACCCTTCAATGGGTGGGAGTTGAGAGGGGGACACCTCACGTGAGGTGCAAGGAAGTGTCCTGACCCAAAACATATTTTGAGCATGTTCAGAAGGAAACTTGATTGATATTTTTGGCTCAAATCCATGACAAACCTCCTTGATCGACTACACAACTGATCAATCATTTGACCTCCCAATCAACCTCCACTAATAGAGTTCTGATGATTGAGATTCACCAATTTATCACCTTGATCAAATGCCTAATATAGGTCCATTGATCGATCACTCTATCAAACAAGCCACCTAATGATGATCGACTTCCACTAACTAAGGTGTTGTAATCAGATCCATTGATCAAAATCTGGTATCAAGCTTCACAGATTGACTCTTGGTGATTGACTATCTAACAATCAACCATTACCATTCGAGCTCCATTAATAAATCTCAAGTGATAAACCTTCATGTGCTATCCAGATCCCATGACCTTTTGTATTATCCCCGCTAGTGCATTCACTATATGTGCCACATTACCTTCGTTGAATGTTGTAGGTCTTCCTCTCTACCTCTTATAAATAGAAAGCCATTGCCTCCACTTTATGCAGGCCAAGACATTGAGAGGTTAGATAACTCTATTCACACCTCCACCTTGCATCCATTTATAACAAGGCTCGATCAATCAACCTTGAAAGTGGAAGCTCAGTTGACCTACGCTCGACCTCAATCAACTGACCTTGAAAGAGGGAACTTGATAAATGTGGATATCATCTTGATCGACCAGCCTCAAAAGAGGTAGATCGACCATGCTCTGCTACTCAATTGATCAACCTTGACAAAGGGAAATCTATTGACATCTTACAGTCAATAGTTTGATTGAACTCCACTCATCTCCTATCAACCATTGTTAGCTTGATCCACCACCTTGATAGAAGTGAATCGATTGACCATTCTTCAATACAATCGACCTCCACTCCACCATCCAGTCAAATTCTATGGTGTTGTACTGTTGTGATCCTCTCAAGATGTCCCTAAGAAAAAAGACAAACATTTACACATCATGTCTCCTCATATTGTTGATTTTGTGACTATGGAATTTTGTTCCCCGAATGATATTTATCTAGAAAATTCCATGAGGAGAAAGTAGTTTCTTATGCTAGGGCATGGGGGTAGCCCCACTACATACCTACTTTTGTTCTTTTACTGCACCTAAATCTGTATAAATCTTGTTGCATTTTGAATAAATTGTTTTATACTTGTATACATTTGATCTTCAGTTTCACATGGTTATCATGATCTTGGGTGTAGAGAGCTTTGGATTCAAACCTAATCTATACTATAATAATATATGTATGTAGGTGGGTGGAATTGTCATCCTATCGTTCTGGTAAAAGATAAGAATTTTCCACACCTAATGAGTTTGATGTGTGAAAAATCCCACATCATGAATCCCATAGGAAACCATGACATCTTAAGGCCTCATGAATCTCTCCTTGATTGTCATAAGATGATGGGAAAATGTTTTTGTCCAAGTTGCACTATTGACTTCTTACACTTTTTTCTTTGATTTCATTAGCTTCATTTTTCTTTGAGTTCATTAGCTTTATTCCTCCATTAAAAGCCAAAATTGGTGGCTCCCAAGTTTGTGAAAAAATTCCCCTATTAGGGATGCATGCCATATTATACACCACTTACCCAAAAACTCTCTAATTCAAGATCCTCCTGTTGTAGAAAACTTTGTGATTCCCAATTATTGAGATATAGTGATGTACTTTTATGTATTGTTTTCATATTGTTTACTTATCCTGTAACATGGGCTTTTGTATAAAGAGGCACATTAGGGTTTTATGTTTGCTTCACTGTACAACCTCCTCCTATTTATATGAGTGAGGTTTCTCTTTTCTAAAATATAGAAAGATGACACCTCTCATA
Organism: Alisma plantago-aquatica; assembly: GCA_963693085.1. Taxonomy (NCBI): domain Eukaryota; kingdom Viridiplantae; phylum Streptophyta; class Magnoliopsida; order Alismatales; family Alismataceae; genus Alisma; species Alisma plantago-aquatica. Next base: position 514,277,646 of record OY856409.1, read on the forward strand.
TGGTATCAGAGTAGGATACCTAATTTTGATCTCCACTAGCCACTATTGCCGTCTTCTCTCTCTATCTTTCCCTCCACAAATCACCACTGGTGCTAGCTCCTCCATCTTTAGTACACTGATGTTCACACCTAAGGTGATCTACTCCCCTCTCTAACATTATCCTATTTTACAACAAGAGGATCTAGGTACATGGCTGACGGTCTATCCGATGGTCTTATACCCTGAAGACTGCTATTTGTAAAACCATTCATTAAATCTATGTGGTCATCCATGGCCACCTATTATAGGGATTTATCCATCTTATTATTGATATGATTCAATTTATCCAACATATCTCTCTTATTTTGAGTGAACCATAGTGTATTCCATCTATTTTGGGTCCTTTTGTGACCTTTCTGTTGGTTCTCCACCACCCTACATGACGTGGACATGCTGTGTATCTATCAAACATGCCGTATCTCTCTGACAAACTACCTATTGTTGCTGCAATATGTCGCCCTACATGACATGGACATGTCGTGTCCCTTTCTGCACATGCCATGTTGCCTTATCGACATGACATATCACTACTTCTAGACATCTCTGTCAATTTTGAACACATTATGTCTATTTCTTGACACGCCGTGTCCTTGCCGCTAAAGACTTATGTCAACTGTTCATACATCCTATCGATTATCTAACACACTGTGTCCATGCATCTGTCAATTTCTATCAATTGCTACTGTTCTACACTTTAAATCATGGCTTCATCTTCTTGTGAGATCTTTAAGACACATGCTAGATATGTAAGTTGTGTCCAGATTAATGGATCCAACTATATTTTATGGACACAATACTTTCAAAATTTATGCTCACTCCTCAAGAAATCTTGAGTACCTTATCAAACTCCCTCCTCCTATAGATGAAATGACTAATAAAAAGAAAGCTGAGTATATGAAATGGGCAGTGTGTGACTGTCAAGTCATCTATTGGATTCTAAATAGTTGTGAATCCCAAGTATCAACCAATCTTCTTTATAGTGATACTATCAAGGAAGGCTTGGGATCATATTGCTCAGATCTATTCTAGCAAGGGAGATCCTCCTAAATTTTTGAACTTTATAAACATCTGCATTCTTTAAGACTTAATGATTCTACAACATTTGCTTCATACTTTGATACATTCAAAGGTATTTGGGGAGATCTCAAACTCCGCCATTATCTATCCACTAATCTCACTAAACTAAAGAAACAATAAGATGAAGTCCATCTATGTCAATTTTTGGCATCCATGTCTCCCAGTTATGAATTTGTTCATCAACAAATTCTAGCATCTGAACCATTTCCCATTCTAGACAATGTTTATCTCTGATTATCTCACTCGGTATATTCTACTACTAAATAAGAGCCTATTGCTATAGTTTTTCTAGATGATGACATGGTAATTCTATTCATGGATGAGGGAGAGGTCTCAATAATGGTGGAAGAGGGCCTTCTCCTCAGTCTTTTGGAAGAGGGTCCTCTTCTTTTCAGTCTCAGTATTGCAACTTTTGTAAATGAACTAATCATACCAAAGACATATACTGGAAGAAGCATGGAAAGCCACAATGGGCAAACTAAGTATCCATTATTGATGCTGATGGAGAATCTACATATGTCTCTAGTGGTACCAATTTTTAGATGGTAACATTAATTTATTCTGACCTTGACAAGCTAATCAAAGCCACTTCTTCTGTTACTACTATGCCTCACGCAAACTCGCTCAACACTTAAGTGATCCTTATTATCTTCAAGCATCTTCTTCTTTGACAAAAGAATATTAGATTGTTGATTTAGGTGCTACGACCCATATGAACGGTAATAAAAATCTATTCACTTATCTAAAGAAATCCACCTATCATTCTCTTGTACGTATGGTGGATGGATCTACTTCTCCAATCACATGAATAGGGGATGCTAATAACACCCTTCTTAAATCTATTCTATTTGTGTCCAGATCTCCTTTGAACTTGATGTCTGTCAGTAAAATTACAAAGTCTTTAAACTGCAGTATAACCTTCTTTCCTTATACTATCTCCATGCAGGATCTCAGGATGAAGAAGACAATTGGTGGGAGATATGTATGTGAATATGGTTTGTACTATCTATAGATCTCATCAACTTTGCCTACTACTGGCTTTATGGCCTAGTCTATTGAAAGATCTAGAGGGTGGGGGGATGAATATAGCTTTATAATAATTTTAATCAAATTAAAATGCAATAGAAATTAAAGAGGAAATCACAAGAGTGGCAAGATTTGGAGTGGTTTTATGTACAACGTCAGTATACTGCCCAATTATTCCCAAAAGATATTTGCAACAAATAATTATATTTATCTATCTATCACGACAACTTACAAACTAGTTGTTGCAAAGAAACCTCCTTTTTTACCGATCATGGAAAAGAACTAACCAAACCTATTCTTTTATGGACTCCCAAAGCACCTTCGAATGTGGAAGAGAACCATATGCTACCTCTTCTTTTGTGGACTCCCAAATCACCACTGGATGTGGAAGAGAATCAGACGCCACCTCTTCTTTAACGGTCAAAGGAACAACACTTTCTCATGTGAGATCCCAGACAACCTTCTCCACTAGAAGTAGCCCAACCACAATTACAAATAATAGAAATAAGATGAGAGAAAATAATACACCAAGTAAGCTCCACAATGTCCTTATGAATCAAGCTTATGGACCAAGCCACTAAGGATGTATCAAGTTTGAGTGGTGGTAGGATAAGCTAGTCAAGGACACGAAAGCATTGTTACGAATGATTTGCAAATTTGATTCTACAACTCTTATTGCTCAAGATGTAGTGTATGCAAGTGTCGCTCAAAAGATGTATCTAAGTGTCCTAAGACCACTATTATTTATAGGAGTAGTTTACAAATGTCTAGGACAACTTAGGGAGTGTTTAGAGGGTTCTGGATGGTCAACTAGCCAACTAATAGAAGTTAATTAGGTTATGACGGCTAGTTTGAATGTTAATTAAGTTGCAACGACTAGTTTGAATGTTAATTAAGTTTCAAAGACTAGTTTTAATGTTTCATTAAATATCATTCCAAAATATGTTTCTCGGTCGACAACTTTTATCGATTGAAAATGTTTCGGTCCACAATGTTCTTTAACCAAAAAAATCACAAAATATGTGTTAACATTTGTAAATCCTATCTAATTTTTTTTTTAATATGACCTACCTATACAAGACACTTAGTGTTGACATATAAAAGATTTTAAGATAGGTGGACTTAGTCAAATCTTGATTTTACATGAGTTATAAAAATATACACTTATGAAAATAAACACATATGAAAAACAATTTAAGTTTTTGTTTTTCTAATCATGATTTTTCCAAGATGTGCTTGATTCCTGAAACACTTGGTAGCACATTAAATCTATAAATAAGAAATATTTGTCATCATCAATATAGAAGACAAGCTCATGTTCAATTTAGTCAAAAATCTCCCCCTTTTTGAAGATGGTAGACATTTCAAATTATATACAAAAAATCAAAATGAAATTTTCATACCTCAATGAAGTTTTCCTTGAGTATCTTTAAAATATGTGCATATTTATATTTGAGAGGTATAAAAGTTCAATTGAAAAGCTAAAGGAAGTAATTTTTTGCTTAAAAATATTTCTCCCCCTTTGTTATCTCAAAATGGTAAATGTTATAAAGAGAAGATGACTCCCCATATGTGGGACAACCCCCTTAATATAATTATGAAAAATATCAAATTTAGTCAAAAATAATTTCTCTATCATTTTCAAGGGATGTTAAGCGCAAAAATGAGTAGAGATTCCATAAAGCACGAATTTTTTTGATGAGAGAATATCTATACCAAATATAAGGGATGTTAAGCACATATTTATATAGAGAATCCATTAAGAAAAAAATACAAGTTAAATTAAGAGATTTTGAGCTCCCCCTTAATCCCATACCAAGTATAAAAAGCTCAAAGATAAGAAAAAGGTTAACTAAAAATAGCCATTTAAGATCCCAAACTTTAAGATAAAATCATTCATGTCAGATGTAGAAACTAAGAAACCAAGTAAATGTTTGAATTTGAAAACCATGTCTTAAAATATTCAAATAAATTCTGTTAAACACAAATGAAAGATTTTTTTTCTTTGAATTATTTGTCCTCCTTTGTCATCTCAAAATGTAGAAAGTATAAAGACAAGATGACTCCCTTTTAATGGGATACTTCCATTAAATACGTTGTCCATGTTTAGACATATTAAAAATTTAAACATGAATGTGATAACTCATATCAGGATTAAAACAATAATATGCAAATGAGGCTCATGCTCTTTTTACTTCTTATCTAGAAAAAAGTTGTGGTACCCAAATCATTTGCTATAAATGAGAATGCACAATATCTGAGTCTTTTATAAGAATGACTTGTTTCATGACTAATGCATAAGATCACGTTAAGGAATATAGTCAAGTTCATGAGTACCAACATGGGAATGTTACAAGTTATTCAACATATTTTTACTATTTTGAAATTTATCTAAATACTTCTTAAGATTTTTATTTTTCTTGGAAATCGTCAAAGCACTTTTAAAAAAATAAGAATTTTCTTTTTGTATCAAGGTTTTCTTGTACAATGTCATTTTCCTTTAAATACACAATCTTAATAAATATACTTTGGCTTGTAAGCACCGCAACATATATATGTGTGTGTGCGTCTATTAAATTCTATTCCTATCAAGGTAGTTGTGGTAATATAAAGAAATAATCAACAATTATACATTGTTTGAAAATAATGGAAAGTGCAACAATTTTAAGTTGAATATAAATAAACCACATGGATAGAGTTTATTAATATGAATAATGGAAATTCTTTGAACTTTTCAATTTGAATTATGACAATGCTTTGAACTTGTAAATAAATTTGAACGATGCATCCAGTGTCTATCAAAACTTCTTTGACCAAAGAAAACTTAAGAGAAGGAATTAATTATCCATCTTAGTCAATAGAATGAAAACATGAAACTCAGGTACTTTGAAGATTTTCCTTTAAGACTTACTTTTTCACACTTTGTCATTTAAAAAAAGGTTAGCATGATAATCACGACTCTCCTAAAAATATACTTTCTTTTAATATAATGCTTCTTCCAAAAATATATTCAAAATTTATGGTGAAAGAAGGAAATATCAAATTTATCCACAAGAAGGTCTAGCATTATATAGGGAGTCAAAACAACCCATCATTTAATTCGGGCCAAACAATGTTATAATGGTAAAAATGCACATCTTTAATAATACATATGAAATAAACATTGTTTGGACAATGTAACAAATGAACTAATATTTGAGATCCATTGTATATGATGGTAAAAGTGCATATGAATCACAAATAAAATGTTGATCAAACTTAATGCATAATTTTAATTTATTAAAAAATGTCTATGGATTGGTCATTACAAAAACATGTGTCACTTTTAGAAATATGATCGTAAAGTAAATGATGTCTTACTTCAATATGTTTGGATCAACTATGTAAAAAGGGATTATTATATAAATTATGGCATTGGTATTTTATGTTATTTGAAACATCTAAATATATTTTTTGAATTCAACAATGACTGCAACAGAAATTGCAAATTTTGACCAACTCTTTTGATCAAATTTAAGAGTGGTCATAGGAAGAGTGGAAGATGAGTAGAATATAAAAAAATTAATATTTTATTATGGCAAATTAGTAATTGTGAAAATGTTGTAAAATAATTTCATGGAGCATTTTGAATATTTTGTGTGTACTCTTTTGTAAATAAACTCATCTCATTAAGAATGGTGGCTGAACGGAGCAACATAGAGATGAGTTGTTTCCAATTTTTAAATAGCACTGTGGTTCCAAGAAAGGTATGGGCATAACTTGCACAATAATAAATACAACAAAACCTTATCTTCTATTGTACTATAAAACACTTATAAAGAAATATATAAATTATAAAATGCCTATAATAAAAAATCATTCAATTCTAATCATGATTCATGGCAAAAAAGTTCCAATTTTATCATTTTAATCGAGCACATGAGAAAATATCATGTTTGCAAATAATTTTTTTTTATCTTGAGAGACCAAAAATAACACGTAATAAAGTAAATCTAAATATTAGTTGTAAGATAGTTAAAATAGAGCATGACAGTAAATAGATCGATCAAAAAATATATTGACCGAACTACCCCTCGATTGAACAATCTTTCAACTGAGAGGTAGTCTTCCTGAAACAATTATCCATTCTCATTAAATTAAATCAAGTAAAGAGAACACTATCAATTAGATATTCAACATTTTTCTCATCAACATTTATAAGGGAGTTAACAATAGTATCCAATTTCTTTTCTTGTATTCAACCTTTTATAATTTGAATTTGAGAATATCATTTTTAAGAAAAGTTGAAATAAATATATCACTGTCATCACATTCTTCAATATTAAAGAAAGTAACAACAATAGACAATTTTTCAACTTTATTTAGAGTAATTTTAACAAGTTCCATAACATTATCTTTGAATTAAGTAGAAAGAGATACCTTATCATCATTATTTTTACCTTCATCTTCCCCATGTGCATGTGCTTCTGTATGTGACCCTTATTCTTCATTATTACCTTCTTTATGTTGAACAAGGAGGCAATTGAATACATGATGGCAATCTTCATCTTCACTTTCTTCATTTATGTTCTTCTCTAAGACACTCAAATCATTTGTTATACAAGAAAATCTAGCATTCATTTCAGACATAGTTTCATTTTCTTGAAGATGAAATGATTCAAACTTTTGCTCAAACACATAAACCTAATTCATTAGACCTTCAAATTATATCAAGAGAAAAGGTTGCATATATGGAATTTAAATGCAACTAAGCATACATAACAAGGATGAAAGAGATGTAAAAGAACACTAATACAATCTATGTATAGTGGTTCCAAACTCCAAAGCAGGAGATGCACATCCACTACGTAGAGGGGTCAATCTCTAGGATTTGCAACCATTACACACTTCTTATATTCCAATATAAGAGATACAACATGACCTTCTTTTTCAAGGACAAGGATACCTAGCCTTCCTTTGAGGATAACAGATCCAATAACCTTACAAGGACTTACCCATCCTAGAGCAAGAGTCTTCTACATTCACAAGGGCTTACCCACTTTTTCAATGAGCTAGCACCTTCAACAAGGAGATCTACTTTGGCAACAAGTCTTCTGCCTTAAAGGAATTACCCACTCTTCTTTTGGATCTTCAACCTTCAAATTCACCTTCACCAAGGGGAAGCTTTCACCATCATAGCTTGAGAGAAAGGGATTGGGAAAGGGAAGTTGAGAGATTCACAAGGAGTACAATGAAGCAACTTTGTCACAAGTAACCTATCTCAATTAGATTGATGCTGATTAGTAGATATCTAGAGAGAGAAAGGGTCTCTTAGAAAACAAATCCAATCAACTATAGCTAAGAGAATAAGAAGGCAACTTGGAATGAAGTCTAAGGGAACCTATTTATACTTGGGGGTGTCTACTAGCCAGTAGATGAACTTAGTCAGTAGATGCACTTAGGAACAAATTCTAGCCATTTGGGGTGTTGTAACATATATTGTGTTGAGTTTTGTAACTCTCTAGTAGTTAGAAACACTTTTCTCACACATTCCATATAGTGTTGTCAATTAAATTTCAATAAAGGCAACTCAATCGATAGTACTATGCAATCAAAGAAATTTTGAGTTGCAGGTCAAGTTTATCCTACATGAAACTTGGTTGATAGCTTAAAATTGATTTTCTTGTGCAGGGTGTCAGTCAAGTTTGTCCTGTGATGAACTCAGCCAACCCTAGAAGTTACCAAGACCCACACAAGGTTGTCAGTCGAGTTTCATGTCAGTGAAACTTGAACGATAAAAGTGTCTATGATGAATTTTGAAAAGTTCCATTAAAGTGGTTATATATTTGATTTAAGTGCATTTTATATTTCTATCAACTTAGTTACAAGTCATAGCATCAATACACATGATTTACCTAAAATTTCTAAGTCGTTTAAGGTACTTTCCACAAAAGTGCAATTGAATTGATTTTAGCTTTTTTTGGTCAAGCTAGGGCTTGGTTGAATTCATTCTTTTCATGTACTTAATACCTAAAATCAATATCAAATAGACATATTAGGTACATATGAATGTAATGATTAAGTCATCATCAAAATATGTTCTATGTATAACTGTTAGGTCAAAATTCTCCCCCTTTTTGAAGATGACAAACCATTCCTCAACATATCAAAAAGAACATAGAATTTAAACTTTTACCTTTTCATTGTAGGGGGATACATGAATGAACAATAGCAATTTCTCCCCCTCAATTCATGCTTACCTTTGCATATATAGTTAGTTCCTCTAAAAACCATAAACCATAACATATATGTTTTATTTGAGTCCACTTCCATGGTCACAAGATATTTCATAAAATTAACCAGAAAATGGTAAAACTGAATATGTACTAAGTGCATTTCTCCCCCTTTGTCATATAAAAAAGGGATGGGGTAGAAGAGCTAAAAAAGGTCTTATCCAAATGCACAAACATCACCTGCAACCACCATATGCAAGTACGACACATAAGCTAGAGAGAGAACAAATATACTAAAGTCATAATCAAAATATGGAAGCAAACACCAATAACTCATGAGATATAGCATCATATAGAGTTAAGGTACAAATAATAATATTACAAAAAAAGTAAATCCTCTCAAGATGAACACTACAAACAACAAAGAAAATGATGAGATATAAAAATAGTTGTCCTCAGATACAATGCCAAATGTTCAATACATGAACGCCTACAAAAGAACATATATATGAGTACCCTATAGACCAGAAACTAAATGTCAAGCTCGTCGTTGTCAAATTCCTTATCAGTTTGGTAGTCCTCATCACTGAATGTCTCAAAAGGTGCAACAGTGGCATCGGTTGTGTCCTCATAACCATCTCCATCACCACCATAGCCATCATCCTCATCACCATCACCCTAGTCTTCATCACCCTCATTATCATCATCCTCTTTAGCCATTTTTGTATCCTCCTCAAGAATAAAAGAGCGAGGATTGGGCCATCTATAGTTTTTCTCTTCCCAAGAGATTCCATACTTGTGCACTTCCTTAGCTTGCTCAAATTTGGGTATAGAGACCTATTTGAATTCAGCAAGAATGGCATCAACATGGCCAATAGGGAGGGCAAGTAGTTGAGAGGCATCATGATGATATGAGATAGGGGTAGGTCCCTCACCATAGGTAGGAAGTGGAGTGGAAGAAGCGGACTGGTAGATCGGCTAGAACTAATCATATGCATAGGAAGGATAGTTGGTTGTTGGGAATGACTGATAGGAGGGATAAGGGTGTGAGAAAGACAAGTTCATGTTAGACATGATTTGAACAAGGTCCTAATGAAGGTTCTCCTAAACCTACATCTGATAGACATTCTGGTGCATCATATAACCCGGAAGGGTTTCATTAGATATAGAAAAAGATTTATGGGTAGGTCTAAGAGGAGGTAGAGGAGCCTAGGTAGAGGAGGAGGCACCAGGGGTAGATGTAGAGGTGGAGTGGAAGGACTTCTTGACAGTGGAGTCACTAATGTAAGCCCTTTTCTACTGGATTTTTATCCAAGATCCCTAAAAATAGATTTGCTAGTATGATATTCAAGAAGACCACATATCAAGTTAGGGTAGGGTGGGTGGGAGTCCTTGGTGTTCCTCTCTATGTCAAAATAGGTCATATGTTGTAAAATATATCTGGTCCATTTGACTTTGACATTTTGAAGAAGACAATTCATAAGCACAATAGAATTCTCTGCAATATTTGTTTGGTTTTGATATGGATGGATACTAAAATTAACTATGAGTGTTATAAGATGTGTATTTATGTTTAGAGAAGAAGAGGGTAGGATTAACTTCTTCCTATAGGGAACCTTGGGTTTCTTTACAGTTTTATGGTTGCCAGGAAGGGTTAGCACCAGGGTTAAACTCTTGAAGAATGTTTGAGGGTCAAGGAGGTCACAATATGAGTTATAGGAAGAAATGAAATCTTGCAAGGACAAGGATCTAGAAAAGTACTAATTTAAGGAGTACTTAGAGATTTGAAATCTAATCCCCAGAATCATGGAAGAAAGGATGACATGGTTGTTAGGGTGTGGCACTAGAGTTGCGTAGTTCTATGTAAGATTGGCATAGAATTCATGAACAACTTTAATACTAGATTGAGAATTTGAAAAGCATGATCGCTCTACACAAAGTGCATTGAGGTTTTGGGCTATGAAAACCTTCTTAACCTCCTTCAAAAACTCATTTCTAGTCTCAAACAAGGGCCTAAAAGGATATGAATTTCTAGGAAAAAACTCTTTGTATCGATTAACAAAGTTGATAAAAGAGGTTCCATCATACCCAATGAGCCTTGAAGAGGTGGAAGAATAAGGCACAACACCAAGACCCATCCTTTTTCTTTATTTTGATGCCATGGAGAAAAGAGTAGTGATAGATGATGCTAGAGGAGGAAGAAAACACCAGCAATTGGCCACCCAAAATGCTAGGTTAAGGTTAGATATGGGTAGGGAAGAATAAACACGGTTGGAGAAGGTTAGGAGATGGTAGGATATGGTCTAGGGGTTAAGGACGATCACAAAGGGATCCTGTTCAGTTGAGTTTCCTCTAGTTGAGAGGGAGGAAATTGGCTGAAATTCCCTATATATTTCCACACAACAGTGTCAATCGAGTTGTGATTTGGGAAACTCGTCCAACACTGCTGTCAGTGCAATCCTTGGTCATCTTGTCGGATGAGTTTCCCCAGAACAAGCTCGGACGACAAAGATGTCTGCAAACAAATTTTGAAATTTAGTTCCAGAGTCATAGACCACTATATAAATGTATTTCTCTAGCCTATCATGAATTTTGAACAAATAAAGGCACTTATGACTCATAATTGACAATTATTTTGTGATTTAACAAGCAATTCCAATTTTAAAGAAAAAACACCACAAATAAGGCAATGAACCTTGGCATTTGTATCACAAACAAGTACTTTATGAGCATTTTAAGAGAAAAAACATATGGATAAGTGAACATATTATCTAAAAGGCATGCCATCATCATTAAGATCATATATAAGTAGTTTTAATCTAATAAATAGAAATTTCTCTGTAGCTAGAGGTTTAGTGAAAATGTCTGCAAGTTGAATTTCCATGTCCACATGAGTGATATAGATAATTTTCTTAGAAATGTGGTCACAAAGTAGATGATGGTGGGAGTATATATGTTTAGCTCTATAGTGTAATATAGAATTATAAGATAAATTGATTGCACTAGTATTATCATAGTAGATATGAGAACCATCATAGAAAACATTAAAGTCTTGGATCATTTTCTTCACCCATATGACTTGGGCACAAAAACTCCCAACTGCAATGTACTCAACATCAGTAGTTGAAATAGATATTGTGCTTTTCTCATTAAAGAACCCAGAAACTAAGCATCATCTTAGGAGGAAGCAAGTGCCACTTGTGCACTTTCTATCAATTAAGAACCCAATAGAATCCACATCACTATAATCTACGAGAGTAAAGTCCCTTGACTAGGATACTAAAGTCCAAAATTTTGGGTTTTGGTTAGGTACCTTGGAATTTTCTGAATAGCTGTAAGATGGGATTTTCTAGAGCTTGATTGAAATCTAGCACACAAGCCAACACTAAACATGATATCCGGTCTAGAAGTAGTTAAGTATAGTAAGCTACCAATCATACCTCTATAGAGCTTCTCATATACCTTTTCACCTTTTTCATCTCTATCTAGTTTGTTAGTAGTGGACATGGGAGTATCCATTAGCTTCGTGTTCTCCATCCCAAAGTGCTTCAAGAGTTCAGTTGCGTACTTGCTTTGGTTGATGAAGTTTCCATCCTTTGTTAGCTTGATTTAGAAGCCAAAGAAGAATGTGATCTCCCCAACCATACTCATCTCAAATTCACTCTAATAAGAGAACTAAACTCCTTGAAAATATCAAGATTAGTTCTACCAAAAATAATATCATCATCATATATTTTAATAATCAAGAAATTGTTAGAAGTGTGTTTAGAAAAGTAGAATCAGCTTTGTCCATGACATAGCCATTGTCTAACATTTTTTTTCAATTTCTCATACCGAGCTCTAGGGGATTTTGTAAGACCATAAACAACTTTTTATAAACAATAAACATGGTTAGGAAGCTTGTCATCTTCAAAGATGAGAGGTTGATCCACTATAAAGAGGTGATATCACCTCTCTACTAAAAATGGTAAACAAAATCCAATTGGATATCAAAGGCAGTTAAATTTTTGACTATATTCAATTTAATAAAGAGTACATAAATGTTTCCCAAAAGGGTATACGTGATTTATACAAAAAGAGGATCTAAGTAGAGGGAAACTAGACTACAAAAATATGTCTCCAATAAAAACAACTTTACAAATAATTTCATGAGGGAAGGATGGACTCCTTTTTCCTGGTCATAGGCTGGTTCACCATGCTCCTACTGTGCACTTTGATCCTAACCTGGGTGGTTGGAATCACCCAGTAAGAGGAGAGAAAATGTATGTGTCAAATAAAGAAATAAGGACAATTATAAACTAAAATAGGAAATAATAAAGATTTACTATGCTAAGAGGGTCAAGAGTATGAGGCAAGTCAATAAATAAGAATTCTGCCAAGTCAAATAATAATAAAGTGTGCATGCATGATTAAATGTGACTACATTAAATTAATATAGGGCTAAGGCACCTACCGGACCTCAACCTCTGGGTGAGGAAGAGTAACAAATTCCCCAAAACCCAAATATATATATATATATAAATATATATATATATATATATATATATAAATATATATATATATATATAAATATATATATATATATAAATATATATATATATATATATATATATATATAAATATATATATATATATATATATATATATATATATATATATATATATATATATATATATATATATATATATATATATATATATATATATATATATATATATATATATATATATATATATATATATATATATATATACGGGAGAATTATCACATTCCCCTAGGGAGAGTGGTCATATTCCCCTGTGCTCATGCCCAAAACTATGGGTGGTTTGTACTCATATACACTACATTAGTTTATTAGTCAATTATATCATCATGCTAGAATAATCCAATGGCATATTTAAGAATTAGAAATAACTTTGCAAGTGGGCTCCAAGACCCTAGAATAATTGAATTAAAAGTGCCACAAGAAGGTAATAAAGAAAATGAAGGCTAATCAATGCCTCATTGGAAATTAGGGTTGGATATCAAATGCCCAACTAAAGGATAATGTTCAAATTCATAAATAAATAGGTTGCACATACATACCTCACTCGAGATTCTTAAAGAAGATTTTTCATCAATTAAATGTGTCCAATCTCACTTTTGTCCTAGATACAAGTTTATACACATGGATTAGGGTTTATAAATCATATTAGGTGAGAAACTGTAATTTGGACCTTTTATGAAAACCATCTATTTAGTACTCAAAACTAGGACCAGTCGATTTCTTGGATTCTTCTAATTAAGAAAACATATTTATTTCTTAGATTTGGATTTAAAATGAATTCGATATATATTTTAAGTCATTTTATATGATTAAAGTGGTAATTATGACAAATCTCGAAATAGGGATACAAATCGATACCATGAATTCAGATTCAACACGAAAAATGCTTTCCAATGACTATTTATTTATATTTTTTTGATAATCCTACAATTTATTGTGAATTATTGAAATCTGACCAATCACAATTCGAGAAAAATACATGTGTGTATATCAGAAACCTGGTCAGTGGCCAGAGGGCCTAGGCCCGCGCTGACTTGGGCCAATACGCACCTTCTAGCTAGCACAATGGGGCTCAACTCAGTGCTCAACTGAAACAAAGAATAAATGATGAGAATGCCCTTGTGATATAAATAGATCAATTAACTTTGCGGGGGAAATTAAATCATTTAGTGAAGAAATAACTCAGAGTTGCAAAACAAAGATACAGGTGAAAACCCTAAACTACCCTTATGAATAGAATCAATGGATCAAAGTTGCAAGGACTCCAAGGTCATTATGTGACCTGGTTCCAGCCCCTATAATGGCGAGAGCAGAACCTAAAGGTACAATCCTCTGATCCAAAACCCGTGAGTCGCAATCACCCATGCGAAGGGAATACACGAGATGCATTCCTCGAGCATCTACGAACCCAAAGAGCCAAGGCTCAGGTTCTAGAGATCACAGGTACTCGAGTAGTGGTGTTGGAATGACAAGAAATAGAGCAGATGGTCGGGGGATCTGCAAAGCATCAAGTAGGCGTGGAAACATGAGATGAGATGTGGAACACATCCACGAAGGTCAGAAGAACTCGACCGACACCTCTCTAAGACCAGGAGACCACTGAGGTGTCAAGGCAGATAGCGTCGGTGAGGGGTTCAAAACACATCAATAGGGTGCGACGATACGAGCCAAACTAGGACCAACTAATGATGTAGAAATGAAGGAGGAGGATCAAGGTTACTATTCACTTGCTTAATTCGATTGAGGCAACACTTAGCGTCATAGCAAGCTTGTCATCGCTGGAGATGAGGAGAGAGAAGGCCAAGGGTCTCGGGGTAGTTTGAGGAGAAATTAGAGGAGGAGGAGCACATTTGTGTGCAACTTAAGGGTGCTCGACATGCCCTTATATATGTGGGAGAGGGGTCAGAGTGTCCTATGTAACTTGGTGGTGGAGAAGGGAGTCGCTGCCCTAATGGGCGATTCTTCGTCTGGTCGCGAGAGGAGGAAATTGATGGCTCATTTGAAATGTCTAAGGGAGACGAAGGTGAGGGGGGGAATCCCACATGAGATGGTGGAGTAATGAGAGAGAAATGTTCGAGGAGGGTGTCACTATAGGATTGTTCCTAGACTTGTGAAATGGCCAGAGGTAGAGGGTGACTCCGAGACTATTGGATCGAATAGAGGTTTAGATGATCAAATACCGATCGTTGGATGGAACACTGGGGATAAAAATCAAATAGGGTAACGTGTGACATTCATTAAAGCCAAAACCATAGGTAAATGCGACACTTCAATGAAATTAAATTGAAAACCATAGTTATCCTACAATCAAATTTGGTAAAATCGATTTGAAGGGTCAATCATGGGTCAAATGACCTCAAATTTGAGCCATAGGCTAATATTAATGCCTAGATTAATTCTATGTAATTAGATTTTTATTTTCCACAAGATATGGCCATCAACCACTATATTGTCCATTAATGTGTATATTAATGCATTTTAAAAAGGTGAATTCATACAAAGCTATTTTATTAGCAAATACTTAAATAAAATTCTAGATGGATATTATAAAATCATTAAAGAGTCATGTCTCACCTCCTATTCTCCTTTTTATTGCTTTAATAACAATTAGGAGGAGAGAGAAGATAAGAGGGTGATTATCTCATTAATTAAACACAATTTCAAATTAATTCTTATTTCTTATCCTAAAAAGCCACAATTACTCTAAATTAACATAATCTACTCATTATCTCTCATAATTGTCCAATTTGCATTATTTGACTATAATTAACATATAATTTGAGATATTTGTGCAAACACCCATTCATTGTCATGAATGTGGGTAAATATAATTCAAGCCATCAATTATATATCAAATTCAACGTTGAGGCCAAAGATGATAGCAAAAGATAGGAAAATTTAGGGAAAAGTCTAAAAGGATAAGAAGGAAATGAAACCTTGAAAATGGGTAAAATTGCAAAAGAATATGAGATTCAATATGTTACAACACTCCACCCCTTAAAAAGAGTTTTGTCCCTGAAATCACAACACGAGGAAAGGGTGAGTACGTAACATCCCAACACTTAGCAACTAGGCAGTTACCCCTAATCTATTGTACATAACATGCTCCACTCAAAAGTCGGGTTTTCTAAGGTTTCTTTTTATCAAACACAATATACATTTTGGGTTATTAGCATTATCTTTATCGTGAAATTGCATCATCCTTAATATTCTATTAATTGTGTCAGGTTATATTCACATTGTTGTAAAAAGAATTATATCTCAACACTATTGTAAAAATTATATTGATTTTCTCATTTACTAATTAAGAATTTTAGGGTTTACTAAATCATCTCAATATTTATTAATATATTAGATCACAATCCTTAATAACTTGATTTAACTCTCCATTATCCTCATATTACCTTCATGTAGAATTATCACAAATTATTTTGTAAGAAATTGATAATATTATCCAACAAGTTATTAAGTCTAAATAATGTCACATTAATTTCTTAAACCTATATCACACATTGTTATATCACCTTTTATATTCACATTAATTCCATCACTAACCATTTTCTCCTATTTACACTTCATATGAATTATACATTTAACATCTAATTAGGTATTTGGAATTATTAATAATCATGCTTATGTAAATCCAATTACTCCTTATCACAATCGAGTCATTTATATGTATTTAACTGAATAAGGTGGAACACATTCCATTGATTCATATACCAATTTATGAGTAGGTGATTATATTCCATTTATATGCATCAAGATACATTATTGATGATGACACCTAATGTCACTAATGTATCATGAAGGCATTAAGGATATGTATACATGTTAAGGTTAGATAATTACATTTTAGGGTTTAGGTTAACATGAGCATTACATGTTATGCATTCTTAGCATGCATTAGTTCCATTTATTATATCATCAGGTTGACATGGTCACCATTATGTATATTCACAATTAGCGAGTTACTCATATTATGTGCCTTAAATATTTGTTGGGGTTCAAGTACATTAACTAATAATTATATGACTTATTATATATTCATTTGTTTATAAACAAACAAGTTAAATTATAATTATAATTTGTTTGGCCAATACTTATCATATAAGCTCACTAATCTCTTATCTATGGAGTTAGGGTTTCTAATTCCAAAGTGGCTAGATTTTGCTATGTATAGGATTCCATCCCCCTAAAAAGGGATTTCGTCCTCAAAATCTGCAAATGCAAAAATCTACCAAGGTACTACTACTGCCACTACTCCACCCCTTAAAAGGGTTGACCTACAAAGTCAAACTAAACTTAAGGTAAAAGCGTGAGTCTAATCAAACCAGGTATAAGATCCAACAAGCAATTGTTTTACTATTCACTATTACTAAACTTCTAAGTCTAGTATAGGGTAGACTACCCTTAAACATGGAGATCTAATACTCATATAAGGTACATAAGGGAAATTAGGTGATTTTATTTTGTTTATAAGGATACTCAATAGTGAGGTTATTTGCCTAAAGGTATGCTATTTCGAGAATTCTGTATCAGATCAGGCCAGGATGGTGTCATATGAACTCAGGAGTCCCCGTAAACCAATCTAGTGGTGCAGAGGAAAATATTGCTAGCCCCCAAATTCTGACCCTTTCTAGACACCATCATTTTCAACTTTGTGCCCTAGTAGCTACCTAATAGGCTAATAATCTAAAAGTTGATTAAATATGTATCTAATATGAAACTGTTATGGTTCTAGATCAATATTTTATCATAGGTAAATTCTAAGGTGAACTAAAGGGATACTATATGAGGTAAGGTTTTCTAACTAAGGAGATGAATTGAAATAGTCAAGGATCCGACTATACTTGGCTCTGATACCATGATGTAAAGAGGCAATATCACCACTCTACTAAAAATGGTAAACAAAATCCAATTGCATAGCAGTGGAAGTTAAAATTTTGACTATATTCAATTTAATAAAGAATACATAAATTTTTCCCAAAAGGGTATACATGCTTTATACAAAGAGAGGATCTAAGTATAGGAAACTAGACTACAACAATATGTCTCCAATAAAAACAACTTAACAAATAATTTCACGAGGGAAGGATGGACTCCTTTTTCCTAGTCATAGGCTAGTTCACCATGCTCTTATTGCACACTATGATCCTAACCTGGGTGGTTGGGATCACCCAACAAGAGGAGATATAATGTATGTGTCAAATACAGAAATAAGGACAATTATAAACTAAAACACAAAAGAATAAATATTCACTATGCTAAGATGGTCAAGAGTATGTGGCAAGTCAATAAATAAGAATTCTGCCAAGTCAAATAATAATAAAGTGTGCATGCATGATTAAATGTGACTACATTAAACTAATATAGGGTTGAGGCACCTATCAGACCTCAACCTATGGGTGAGGGAGAGTAATGCATTCCCAAATACCTGAATATATATATAATTGGGGAGAATTATCACATTCCCCTGGGGAGAGTGGTCACATTCCCCTGGGCTCATGCCTAAAACTATGGGTGGTTTGTACTCATGTACAGTAAATTAGTTAATTAGTCAATTATATCATCATGCTAGAATAATCCAATGGAAGATTTAAGAATTATAAATAACTTTGCAAGTGGACTCCAAGACCCTAGAATAATTGAATTAAAAGTGTCACAAGAAGTCAATAAAGATAATAAAGGCTAAGCAATGCCTCATTGGAAATTAGGGTTGGATATCAAATGTCCAATTGAAGGATAGTATTCAAATTCATAAATAAATAGGGTTGCACATACATACCTCATTCGAGATTCTTAAGAAGACTTTTCATCAATTAAATGTGTCCAATCTCACTTTTGTCCTAGATATAGGTTTATACACATGGATTAAGGTTTATAAATTATATTAGGTGAGAAACCCTGATTTGGAACTTTTATGAAAACCATCTATTTAGGACTCAAAACTAGGACCAATTGATTACTTGGATTCTCCTAATTAAGAAAACATATTTATTTCTTAGATTTGGAGTTAAAATGAATTAGATATATATATTTTAAGGCATTTTATATAATTAAAGTGTTAATTATGACAAATCTCAAAATAGGGATACAAATCGATACCATCAATTTGGATTCTACATGAAAAATGCTTTCCAAAAACTATTTATTCGTATTTTTCTAATAATCCAATGATTTATTGTGAATTATTGAAATCTGACCAATCACAATTTGAGAAAAATACACGTATGTATATCAGAAACTTGGTCAGTGGTCAAATGGTCTGGGCCCGCGCCGACTTGGGCCAATAGGAACCTTATAGCTAGCATAGTGGGGATCGACTTAGTGCTCAACTGAAACAAGGTATAAATGATGAGAATGCCCTTGCGAGATAAATAGATCGATTAACTTTGCAGGGGCAATTAAGTCATTTAGTGAAGAAAGAACTCAGAGTTTCAAAACAAAGATACAAGTGAAAACCCTAAACTACCCTTGTGAATAGAATCAATGGATCAAAGTTGCACAGACTCCAAGGTCATTGCATGACCTAGTTCCAACCCCTGTAATGGCGAGAGCAAAACCTGAAGGTACAATCCTCCGATCCAAAACATGTGAGTCACAATCACCCAGGCGAAGGAAATACATGAGATGCATTCCTCGAGCGCCGACAAACCCAAAGAGCCAAGGCTCGGGTTCTAGAGATCATAGGAACTCGAGTAGCTGTGATGGAATGACAAGTAACATAGGAGATGGTCGGGGGATCTACAAAGCATCGAGTAGGCATGGAAACACTGAGATGAGGTACAGAACATGCCCACGAAGGTCATAAGAACTCGACTGACACCTCACTAAGACTATAAGACTATTGAGGCTTCAAGGAAGCTAGCATCGGTGAGGGGGTTGAAACACATCTATAGGGTATGACGATACGAGCCAAACTAGGACCAACTAATTGTTGGATAAGTTGGACATTAATATAATCCCTTTGTTTCGATGATGACAAACATTTCTTTCTTGTGGTTTTAACTTGCTATTTGAGTGTCTCAGGGATAAGCATATAAGGTGGTGGATAGCAAAGACTTGGAAGATCAATTTGCTAAAATTGCTTTATTTTCATGATTGTAATCAAATGTAAAAACTTGTACAAATATATAATTTACAAGTACTTAAATATCATGTAAATCAAGAGTTTAGATCTTCCATATCCACACACAACACTTAGATAGGTCATCTCCTAAGTTAGCGTCACAATTGCACATTGATACACACTCAATAAATGAATACATTGAATCAGGGATATTCTCGGTGGACAAAAACTTCGACCGAGACACTCTCGGTCGACAAAATTCTCAATTGAGAATAGACCCTCCTAGCCGTTAGACTGAGTTAGAAAAATTAGTTGGGAGTTGAGTTGAATGTTGCAATACACTTACTCCAGACTTACCCTCGGTCGAAAAATTCCTCGATCGACAAACTTCTCGACCGAGAATAGTTCTGTCTGCACTTTTTAGAACTAATCAACTAGCCATTACAAACACAATTAGTGGATAACTAATGGCTATTTGAGAACTAAGAACACCCTAGAAGGTGTCTAGAATGTCCCCGAGCATTAGCAAACCACTCCTATAAATAGGAAAGCCATATGACACCTCAAGATACAACTGGTATACACAATTACACTTGAGATTCAATCCTTGTGAGCAAACAAGCTGAGCTACACTTGCAATCTATTTTCTTTGAGCTCTACATTCGTGTCCTATAGGCTGATATATCCTATCCACTATACATCCACGTCCATCCACTTTGGTTAGGAGATCTAATGCTTGATATAGGATCAAATCGCAGTACTCAATTGTAACATTGTTTCTTTCTTCCAATCTTGTTCCTTTTATTGTATTTTGTTCTCCTTTGCTACTCCTAGGCTGGAGGCTATGGAAAGGAGGTTGTTGGAGATTCTTCAGGTGGTGAAGGTATCTTGGCGGACTTTGGACTACTTCTAGAAGGTCTCAATGGGAAGCTACTTCAAGGGGGAGCTTGAAGTTACTTCAAGTGAAGGCTGCTTCAAGGTTGGTGAGACGACTTCGGGGTGAAGCCTGTCCAAAGGGTGGTGAAGGTGTTTGTAATTTTATGTAACATCCTTGTGAGGTAATAAAATTCAAATATTTTCAAAATCCCGATTGGGAACAACTAGGTAGTGGACTGACTCCCTTAGTTTTTGCTAAGGGTGGAACGACGACTCTAAATGCCGTGTCTCCTTCTCCAAATTTCAATTGTAGTTACTTGGTTGAATTCATTTTAAAATTATTATAAAACCCTATTCACCCCCTATAGTGTTTTTCAATTGGTATCAGAGTAGGCTTCAAGGATCTCTAATCGAATCTTGAAGAAAATGGGTGATGGGGTACTAAACAACCTCAACTTGGAAGGAACACTTGTGGCTCGGCCTCCACCATTTGATGGCACCAACTACACCTATTGGAAGAGGAGGATGCAATTCTATTTCCAAGGAATCAAATGGGATATTTTGAGAATGGTTTCAAATTCCTATGATCTTCCTCAAACCAAATATGCTACATGGGATGCAAACACGGTGAGAGTAGCCCAATTGAATGCAAAATCTGTAAGTATCCTTTATTGTTCAATTTCCGTAGGTGAGTTCAATAGAATCTCAAATTGTGAAACTGCATATGAAATATGGCATAGACTCTCTATTACTTATGAAGGAACTGTTCAAGTAAAAAATTCCAAAATTGGCATGCTTAAACAAAAGTTTGAACAGTTTCGTATGGAACCATATGATTCTATTAGTAAAATGTATGCAAAGTTTTCTTCTATTGTTAATGGGTTGAATGCATTAGGTAAATCCATTAGTGAATAGGATCAAGTATCAAAGATTCTTAGGTGCTTGCCTCCAAAGTACAAACCAAAGGTGACGACCATTGAAGAAGCCAATGATCTGACTACATTAAGGATGGAACAACTCATTGGCAACTTGGAGGCTCAGGAAGCTACCCTTGAAGAAGAAAAAATATTGGCAACTAAACACAAGAAGGAGAAAAGAAAAGACATTGCATTCAAAGCATCAACCAAGACTAGTCATGACACAATTGAAGAAGACTGTGAAGAAGAAACTCTCATTGTAAATGGTAAGAAGTATAGAAGTTTTAAAACTAACAAAACTTCTAGTGTTTCTTCCTTCAGCTTCTTTGAATGTGGCAAAAAGGGACACTTAAAAGGAGATTGTCCAAAACTTAAGAAGGGAAAGAAATCATCTCACAAGAAGAAAGAGAAAGCCTACAAAGATGCATGGGATGATTCAAGTGATGATAGTGAAGATGGAGAAAAACAAGTAGAGTGCCTTATTGCTACAACAAATGAAGGAAAAGAAGAGGTAAGCCTTTTTTATTTATCTAAAGAAGATTTAGTTGCTAGCATTGAGAATTTCATGATAAATATATTGATTGTAAAAAGAAACTAAAAAGAGTTACTAAAACTAATGAGGATTTGTATGCACAATTAGATGATCTTGCTTTTGAAAAGGAAAGTATTATTTCTAAAAATTCTTCCTTGAAATCATCTTTTAATGATTGCAATACAAAATTGCTTACTCTTGAGACAAATCATAATTTGCTTTGTCAAGAAAAGGTTGAATTGCTTGCAAAATTCAATGATCTTCAATCACAACCTATCTTGTGTACTCATCTAGATTATGATGCTATTGTTAAAGAAAGAGTTACTTTATCATCTGATCTAGATCAAGCAAAGTCCTATATCAAAAAGAAAATGGATGAGATTGCAAAGTTACAAAAAGAAGTTAGTAGCTTGAAAAATACTAGTATTCTTGATAAGATCCTAAAAGATTCTTCTGGTCAGATTGGAAGAAGAGGACTAGGTTATAAGCCCAAAAGTAAATCCTTTCAAAAAGCTAGAATAAGAACGACACAAGTGCCCAAGACTAAATTTATGTATGTGCCTAAAGACAATCTTGTTAAGAAGAGAAATGAAATTGATTCTATATGTTGCCATTACTGTATATGTCTTTGACATTATTCATTCTCCTGGCCATACAAGGAAAAGGATGTTGATCTAGTTTGGGTTCCAAAAACCTAGATATTTGAATATGATTAGTTGAGATTTGACCTAAAATGCTACCTTGATATTCAAATGTCTTATCTCAACTAAACTGAGCTCTAAATTGCATATTTCTGTAAAATTGTATTGGAAGTGATCTATGTTTTTATAACTACTAAAAATAGTAAATAAATAATCTTGTTCGACAAAATCTTCGACCGAGACAATGTCGGTCGAGAAAATTGTCGACCGAAGTAGTTTCTATCTCTAACATGTAGAAATCTGGAAAAATAGTAACTATACCGGTCGAAAAAGACTTCGACCGAGATAAATTCGGTCGAACATTTATTGGACCAAATTTTAACTGATAAAACTGGAGATACAACAACCTTCTCGATCAAAAAGTATGTCGACAGAAAAGAAGTCGGTCGAGAAAGAGTTTGACTGAATAAGGTTCTGGAAAACCTGTTTAACTGGTTCAGTTTGCTATAAACTTGCTATAAATTGGTATAAATGAAAATTGATTGGAAATTATGAATGAATCCTAAATCTTGGAGACAACTCTCAAATCACATATTGATAATTTGCATCATGATCTATATGTTGATTCTTGATATCCTTATGAAACATGCTATAAATTTACTAATTATGTGACCAAAAACTATATGCAAATAGAAACTTGAAATGTTTTCTTAAAATCACTGCACACATTGTAAAGTCTTCAATTGCTATTTCTCTTAAAATGATTAAGCATGTTTATTTACATGGTATGTCTTATATTTGAAAATTGATGAACCATGATTGATCAAGAAAAAGATATCGCCTTGATAAATCTTCCTGAAAAGGTATCATTCTCTACATTATGTATCTTAAAACTGAAAAATGTGATGATTTGAGTAAGTTTAATCAAGAAATTATGAATATGCTTTTATTGCTCTATCATGATCATTGTGTTATGGATATGCCTTTACTGTTTCACCTTGATCATTGTGCTTCATCTTTTACTTGGTTTACCTAAAATAATCTTTGATCTATATATATAAACCATGAATGGATATTGTTTTCAAAATGATCATAGTGATTCAACTCATTACACATAAATATGGTGTTATCATTGAAAATGCCATTTTTACATTAAGGTAAATCTCTATGGCACAAATGCATCTTGACATATTAGTTAAATGATTATCCTGTGCTTAGCTTATGGTAAATGATATCATCCTTGTTATACATGAATACTTTTTACTTTGTAAGCTATGTTTCAAATATTCAATCAATTGGATCATTGTGAATGCTTAAACTGGAAATCTATAGAAATTACCTCTCAGTCAAAATAAAAATCAACCGAGGGGTGCCCAGGTCGAAGTCAAGGTCAACCTAAAATAAGCTTGACAAAATACTTAATTGCAAATCATTTCCTTGCACTCAATCTTAGTATATTGAAAACAAGATTTTAGTGCATAGCTCTCATAAAAGGTTAACTTATTATGATCTAATGCTTATTATGACCTTATATTCCTTAAATTATCTTAATTATAAGATTAAGAGGGAGCTCAAAAAAACTATATTGACTATAAGAATAAGAGGAGCTCACTAAACTTCATAAACATTCTGATAAAGCTTGATCAAATCAAACTTTAAAAACTTGATATGACCTTAGGATTATTAAATTATCTTGATCTAAAATGGACTCTCTATATCAATATGGGCTTAACATCCCTCATTATTGATTAGAGATATATTTCTTGATCCTACTATTCCGTTAAGAAAATCTTATATAATTTTCAGGGCTTAACATGCCTTGTAAAATGGATGGGAAATCAATATATGAATCTATCATGAGCCTAAATGGATCTCATACCATTTTCGGGGCTTAACATCCCTTGTAAAATGGATGAGAAATCAAAACACATATGCCATGAATCTAAAAGGATCTCATATCATTTCCAGGCTTAACATCCTTTGCAAATGATTGAGAAATAAATTGTGGCTAAATTTGACATAAAAATAAGTGGTTTGCATTAAATTGTGTTGATTACCCTTGCTTTAAAAAATGAGTATCAAATTATCAAATTAAGGGAGAAAAATAAAAGTCATACTTAATGATTAGCTTGGTTATCTTTTTGAAATGACAATGGGGGAGAAATAATATAAAATCAATAACATAAAGTAAAATGAGTTTCATAATCTCTTGGCTAGCACACACTTGTAAACAAGAGAATGGATGCAAAAGGTAAACTTCAAGTATGAAACTCATATGATTTATATTTCCTTGATTTATATTTTAGAAATGTTTGTCATCTTCAAAAAGGGGGAGATTTTTGGTTAAATTGAACATAATATAATCCCTTTGTTTCGATGATGACAAACATTTCTTTCTTGTGGTTTTAACTTGCTATTTGAGTGTTTCAGGGACAAGCATATAAGGTGGTGGATATCAAAGACTTGGAAGATTAATTTGCTAAAATTTCTTTATTTTCATGATTGTAATCAAATGTAAAAACTTGTACAAATATATAATGTACATGTACTTAAAGATCATGTAAATCAAGCGTTTAGATCTTCTATATCCACACAAAACACTTAGATAGGTCATCTCCTAAGTTAGCATCACAATTGCACATTGATACACACACTCAGTAAATGAATACATTGAATTAGGGATATTCTCAGTCGATAAAAACTTCGACCGAGACACTCTCGGTCGACAAAATTCTCGACCGAGAATAGACCCTCCTAGCTGTTAGACGGAGTTATAAAAAGTAGTTGGGAGTTGATTTGAACGTTGCAATACACTTACTCCATACTTACCCTCGATCGACAAATTTCTCGATCGAGAGACTCTCGGTCGACAAACTTCTCGACCGAGAATAGTTCTGTCTGCACTTTTCAGAACTAATCAACTAGCCGTTACAAACGTAATTAGTGGATAACTAATGGCTAGTTGAGCACTAAGAACACCCTTGAAGGTGTCTAGAATGTACCCAAGTATTAGAAAAACACTCCTATAAATAGGATAGCCATAGGACACCTCAAGATACAACTAGTATACATAATTACAATTGAGATTCAATCCTTGTGAGCAAACAAGCTGAGCTACACTTGCAATCTATTTTCTTTGAGCACTACATTAGTGTCCTATAGGCTGATATCTCGTATCCACTATGCATCCACGTCCATCCACTTTGGTTAGGAGATCAAACGCTTGATATAGGATCAAAGTGCTGTACTCAATTGGTAACATTGTTTCTTTCTTCCAATCTTGTTCCTTTTATTGTATTTTGTTCTCCTTTGCTACTCCTAGGTTGGAGGCTGTGGAAAGGAGGTTGTTGAAGCTTCTTCAGGTGGTGAAGGTAGCTCAGCGGACTTTGGACAACTTCTAGAAGGTCTCAACGGGAAGCTACTTCATGGAGGAAGGCTACTTCAAGGGGGAGCTTGAAGTTACTTCAAGTGAAGGCTGCTTCAAAGTTGGTGAGATGACTTCGGGGTGAAGGCTATACAAAGGGTGGTGAAGGTGTTTGTAATTTTATGTAACATCCTTGCGAGGTAATAAAATTGAAATACTTTCAAAATCCTGATTGGGAACAACCGGGTAGTGGAATGACTCCCTTAGTTTTTGCTAAGGGTGGAACCACTCTAAACGCCATGTCTCCTTCTCCAAATTTCAATTGTGGTTGCTGGGTTGAATTAATTTTAAAATTATTATAAAACCCTATTCACCCCCTCTAGTGTTTTTCACTAATGATTTAGAAATGAAGGAGGAGGATCAAGGTTACTAGCTGCTTGCTTAATTCAACTGAGGCGACGCCTAGAATCGGGGCAAGCTTGTCATCATCGGAGATGAGGAGCAAGCAGGCCAGGGGTCATGGGGTAGTTTGAGGATAAATTGGAGGAGGAGGATATTTGTATGTGGCTTAAGGGTGCTCTATGTGTTCTTATATAGGTGGGAGAAAGGTCAGAGCATCCTCTGTAACTTGGTGGTGGAGAAGGGAGTCGCTGCCCTAATGGGCGTTCTTCATCTAGTTGAGAGAGGAGGCAATTGATGGCTCATTCAAAACATTTGGGGGAGATGAAGGTGAAGGGGGAAATCCCATGTGAGATGGTGGAGTAATGAGAGAGTAATGGTTGGGGAGGCTGTCATTGTACGACTGTTCCTAGACTTGTGAAACGGCCAAAGGTAGAGGGTGACTCCGGGACCGTTGGATCGAATAGAGGTTTAGATGATTGAATATCGATCATTGGATGGCTTGCTGGGAATAAAAATCAAATAGGGTAACACATGACATTCATTAAAGTAGAAACCATAGGTAAATGTGGCACATTAATGCAATTAAATTAAAAACCACGGTTTCTATAATCAAATCTTATAAAATCAATTTGAAGGGTCAATCATGGGTCAAATGACCTCAAATTTGAACCATAGGTTAATAATAATGACTAGATTAATTCTATGTAATTAGATTTTCATTTTCCATGAGATATGGCCATAAACCACTATATTTTCCATTAATGTGTATATTAATGCCTTTTAAAAGGGTGAATTAATACAAAGCTATTTTCTTAGCAAATTCTTAAATAAAATTCGAGATGGATATTATTAAAACATTCAAGAGTCATTTCTCACCTCCTATTCTCCTTTTTATTGCTTTAATAACAATTAGGAGGAGAGATAAGATAAGAGGGTGATTATCTCATTAATTAAGCTCAATTTAACACTAATTCTTATTTCTTATCCCAAAAAGCTACAATTACTCTAAATTAACATAATCTACTCATTATTGTCCAATTTGCATTATTAGACTCTAATTAACACACAATTTGAGATATTTGTGCAAACACCCATTCATTGTCATGAATGTGGGTAAACATAATTCAAGCCATCAACTATAGCTCAAATTCCACATTGAGGCCAAAGAGGATAGAAAAAGCTAGGAAAATTTAGGGAAAAGTCCAATAGGATAAGAAAAAAATGAAACCTTGAAAATGGGTAAAATTGCAAAAGAAATTGAGATTCAATATGTTACAATGACATAGACTTCCTACTCTATTCTACCATTCAAAAATTCACTTTTAACATCCATTTGATATATCAAAAGAATTTTATGATTAGAAAAGGCAAGTAGCATTGTAATAGATTCAAGTCTAGCAACAAGAGCATAAGTTTCATCAAAGTCAATACCTTCCTATTGATTATATCCTTGAGCTAATAAACTCCTTATTTCTTACCACTTTGCCACTTTCATCAATCTTGTTGTAGTAGACCCACTTTGTGCCAATGATCTTTCTATCACTTGGTCTTGGCACTAGAGTCCACACTTTATTCTTATCAAATTGTTCTAGTTCCTCTTGCATTACTAGGATCCATTCATAATCTTTAAGAGCTTCTTTGACATTCTTTGGCTCAAGTTGTGAGATGAAAGCACCATCAACTTATTCTTTGTTGAAGGCAGCTTGTGTCGTCACCCTTTCAAAAGGATTTCCTATGATGAGCACTTTAGGATGATGTTTAGCAAACTGGGGAGTAGGATCATTCTTTTCATCTTATTTTAATTCTTCATCTATGAACACCTTTTTCCTTTGTTATTTATGTTGAGTTCTTTCAATATAGAAATCACTTATCTTCAACATCATCATTCATAATATTCTTGGAAATCAAGGGGTTAGTCTCACTAAAATTAACATTGATAGAATATTCTTCTACTTTAGATAGTTCAGTTTTAAAATAATCTAGAACATATACTTGTAGTACTATAGCCAAGAAAGAAATCCTTATAAAATTTAGCATCGAACTTATCAACAAAATCTTTAGTGTTCAAGACAAATCAAGGACAACCAAAAGTATGAAAGAAGTCGATTGAAGGCTTTGTACCACTCGATAACTCATAGGGGGTTATCTTAAGCAAAGGATGTGTGAAAACCCAGTTTTGCACAAAACATGCATTGCTGACGGCTTTAGCCCAAACCTTCATGGGAGTATCATACTCTAAAAGCATTGTTCTAGCCATTTCTTGTAAATAAATATTCTTCCTTTCAACTACCCCATTTTTTTGAGGTGTACGGGGGGAAGAAAAATTGTGCATATAACCGGACTCCACAAAGACTTTCAAACAAATCATTTTCAAATTTTCCGCTTGGGTCACAACAGATATACACAATACAACATGAAGCTTCATAATCTTTTTTTTTTCAAAAAGTAAAGAATACATAAAGTGTATTACTTTCTGAAACCAAAATGAAAGTCCATGTCAAATGAGAGACATCATTGACAATCACAAAATAATATTTATGACCAAAATGCAATTGAGTTCTCATTGGTACAAATAGATCAATATGAAGAAGTTCAAGAACCCTCCTGGTAATAAGGAATCCTTTGGATTTAAAGGAGTATTTAGTTTGATTTCCTTGGGTATAAGGTTGGCAACCTCATACTTCTCAAAATACAATTTAGGAAGTCCTTTAACCAAGTCCGTTTTTCTCAACTTCTTCAATTGATGTATATTTACATGACCAAGCCTACAGTGCCACAAAGATACATACTTTTTTATCAACAACTAGGCATTTACCAAGAATAGTCTTAAGAGAATCAAGAACAATAACATAAAGATTTCCACTTCTAGTTCCCTTATATATGACATTGTAGGAGAGGGAATCTAGAAGCAAGCATTCATGTGTAGTAAAGAGAATAAGATATCCCTTATCACAAAGTTGGCTAATACTAATTAAATTTTGATGTAGGTTATATGCAAGAAAACATTCATTATTCATAGAGAATCACCTACATCACCCTCACCTATAACTTTCAAATGTCACCAAACCTCCTTTCTTCTTAGTAACAGTGTTTAAGTGATCTCTATAACCAGTCATGTGCTTTGAGAATCCACTATAAACAATCCATTTGCCTTTATCCTACATAGAAAGGAGATGTCGGTGCCCAATTCAAACTTCGGGATCCAAAGTTATCTTGGGGACCCATTTCATGTTTGGGTTGGTCCCCTTCTTTTTGTAAGGACAAAAAGTAGAATAATTATTATCACACTTACAATGAGAGCAAACTGTAGATGCCTTAAGAATCCATAAGTCTCTCCATGATATATTGAAGGCCCCTTGATCTTTTTCTTACCTTTCCCTTTGTTCTTAGGGGTGACCTCATATCTCAAACCACTTCTACCCACTTGTTTGGTAGAGTGCTCTAGGACTTCATTTAGGGCCTTTTTCCCTTTGAGGAACTTTTCTAAGGTATCTCTAAGTCTATGTCTATCATCACTAAGAGTAATGATAGTAGAAGATATACTAGAAAGATCATCTTCATCATATAAAAGGTCAGCCTCCTAATATGGTATTTAGTCAAATAAGAGACCTTTTCAAGAGTTAAACTTGTTATTTCTTTATTGGACAATATATGTCCAGATTCAATATCATTAAATTTAGAAAGAATACTAGTATTTTCAGTTCTAATTATAACAAGTTCATCAACATAGATTTGGTTTTTATGTTCAAGATCATTCATTTTATTTAGATAAACACCATTTTCAATTTCTACTTCATTATATTGAAGTTCTAGATCAAGAAATACGACCAATCATGCTATACGACCATCCATGCTCTATGGGAGTGAATGTTGGGTGGTGAAGAAACAAGGTCTCAACAAGATGAACGTTGCTAAAATGCATATGTTGAGATGGATGTGTGGGAAGACAAGAAAAGATCGCCTGAGAAATGACTATATCAGTAATAAAGTGTGGGTGGCGAGCATTGAGGACAAGTTGTAGGAGGGATGAATCAGATGGTATGGATGTGCAATGCAGACCGACTAATGCTCCTATACAAAGTGATACTATTAAGGCAAGCACAATTAATATAAGAAGAGGAAGGCCTAAATTAACATGGTAATAACTTATAAAGAGATATTTTAAATCTCAACATCTCAACCATAATATGATCCATGATAGAGCTGAATGGAAAAGAAGGATCCATGTAGCCGACCCCAACATAGTTGGGATTGAGGCTTAGTTGATGATGATGATGATGATGATATCAAGAAATTGTCCTTGCAAGGAATTTATGGTATTAAGATGAATGCTTTCATTTTGTTCAAGAATTTAAATTTTAGCATAAAGATCATCTATGATTTTCCCTAATTTCTTATTTTAGATTTGCACTTAGAGTAAGAAGAATGGGAAGCATTAATCATATCAATGAGAGGGTCTTTAGAAGTTTCATTCAAACTTACTCACTTACCTCAGATGCATATTCACTAGTTGAGGCCATGAGAGCAAGGTGACACTCTCCTTCACTTGAGATGGAATCACTTGAGGAAGACTCCTCCCAAGCGACATGGGCAACATCTTTGCCTCTTCTTTCCTTCTTCTCCCTTTTCTTGAATTTTGTTCTCCTTGTTGTAGTCCTTATTCTTAGAGATACTCTTGTGGTGTGACTTCTTTGCCTTGGGACAATAATTCTTATAGTGTCCCATTTGACCACACTCATTGAATCTAGGAGTAGAGGAGGTGGAATTTCCCTTGAAGTGTTTCCCTTTAGAGTAGTGATCTTCAAGATCACTAGGGGCTTCATCTTCACTAGAGGGAGGAGTAGGTTGGAAATCAAGTTGTTTTTGAATAACAATGGCCTCCACTTAAGCTTTGAAGGTTGCATCCTTTATCTTCTTGGATTCCTTCTCTTCTAGATTGTCTTCTTCTTTCTTGCTTCTCAAGCCTCACTTCAAAAGCTTGGAGATCCCAATGAGCTCTTTGGTAGAAGCATCACCAAGGCTTCTTGTTTCTTTAATAGAGGTCACCTTGGATTGTCACCTCTTGGGAAGAGATCCAAGAATCTTTGAATTGACCTTCCCTTGGTCTATGGGTTATCCCAAAGATGCAAGCCCATTCGCAATGGTGTTGAGCCTAGCATACATTTCAGAAATTCTTTCTTTCCTTCCTATCTTGAAGTTCTCAATAAAGCCATTGAACATGTATACCTTTTGACTCCTTGACTTGCTTGGTTCCTTCATAGGTAACAAAAAGCTTATCCCATAAATCATGAGCTGTATCCCAAGCAGAGATCTGATTGAATTCAGTGGGAGTGAGGGTTGAATAGATGATGCTTATTGCCTTGGCGTTGACTTGAGCCTTCTTCATGGCACCTTCACTCCAAGTAGCCATGTCTCCCTCCAGTTCTTTGTATGGAGAAGCAACCACTCTCCACATGTTGTAGTTCATCCCTTGAAGGTAGAATTGCATACTTCTCCTATAATAGAGAAAGTTTGTGCCAACAAATATAAAAGGACACATGGTAAATCCTCCTTCTATGTTAAGGGATCCCAAAAATCCTCACCCATCTTCTCATCTCGTGGGAGCACTTGGATTAGATAAGACCTTCTCTGATACCACTTGTAGGGCTAGTGGGCTCTAGAAGGGGGGGGGGGTTGAATAGAGATAAAACACTTATACCTAATTCATTAGACCTTCAAATTATATCAAGATATAAGGTTGAATATATGGAATTTGAGTTCAACAAAGCATACATAGCAAGGATGAGTTATATTGAACAAGCACAAGAACACAAAATATCGATAGTGGTTCAAACTCTAAACTAGGAGATGTAAATCCACTCCATAGGTGTCAATCTCTACCTTCATAAGGGCTTACCCACTTTTTCAATGAGCTAGTTGCCTTTACCAAGGAGATCTACTTTTGCAACAAGCCTTCTGCCTTGAAGGAATTACCCACTCTTCTCTTGGATCTTCATCCTTCAACTTCACCTTCACTAAGGGATTGGGAAAGGGAAGTTGAGAGCTTCACAAGGAGTACAATGAAGCAACTCTATCACAATTAACCTATCTCAATCAGATTGATGTTGATCAGTAGTTAGCTAGAGAGAGAAAGGGGCTCTTAGTAGACAAATCCACTCATCTAAAGCTAGGAGCATAAGAAGGCAACTTGGAATGAAGTCCAAGGGCACCTATTTATACTTGAGGTGTCTACTAGCTAGTAGATGCACTTAGGAATGAATTCTAGCCATTTGGGGGTGTTGCAATAAATATATTTTTTTACTTTTGAAACACTCCAATGGTTAGAAACACTTTTTCTACACATTTAGTACAATGTTATCGGTCGAGTTTCAGTAAAGGTAACTCGACCGATATTACTATACGATGAAAAAAATTTGAGTTGTTGGTCGAGTTTATTCTGGATAAAACTTGGCCAATGACTTAAATTGATTTTCCTATGCAGGGCATCGATCGAGTTTGTCCTGGGGTAAACTCGGCCAATACTGGAAGTTGCCAAGACCCACACAGGGTTGTCGATCGAGTTTCATGTGAGTGAAACTCAGCCAATAAAAGTGTCTGCTATGAATTTTGAAAAGTGTCATAAAAGTGCTTAAATATTCGATTTGATTGCATTCAATATTTTTCTTAGCTTAGTTACAAGTCATAGCATCAATACAAGTGATACAAACATGCTTTAAGCGGTTTAAGGCACTTTTCACTAAATTGCACTTGCACTGATTTTGGCTTTTTTGGTCAAGCTAGGGCTTGGTTGAATTTATTCTTCTCATGTACCTAATACTTCAATCAATCTCAAATATACATATTAGATACATATGAATGGAATGGATAAGTCATCATCAAAATATGGACAATGTATAACTTTTAGGTCAATATCACCTTCTTTGAAGATATATAATTCTTCTTAGAGTGTAGTAAACATGTGTCTCTTCCTAATGTGCCACAATCTTGTGTACCTTCCTTGAACAAATCTTCTACCCTAGATCTAAAAGTGTGTGAGCAATGAAGCAAAATGACTCTACCTATAGTATCCCCTGCTATGACCTCTTCTACGACTTATGATCCACCACAAGATGATAGTAACTCTACTACCTCTGTTCCTATTTTTGATTTGGACATTCCTTTTACATTATGGAAAAGACTACAATCTGGTGCTAAATATTGTATTTCTCAACATGTTTCTACATACCACGTCAATGCTTCAATGGCCCAATTTAGTACTACTTTATCTACTATTTCTATCCCAAAAAGTGTTCATGAGGCACTTGTACACTCTATATGGACACATGCTATGGATGAGGAGATGGATGCCCTTCGATCCCATGGGACATCCGAACTTGTTGATCTACCTATGGGTAGCAATCTTATTGTTTGTTATTGGGTGTATACTATTAAATATCCTCCAGATGGGACAATTGAACATCTGAAGACTAGACTGGTTTCTAAGAGATATACACAAGAATCTAGGGTTGATTACTTTGAAACTTTTTCTACAATGGATCTTTTTAATTCTATCCACATTCTTGTTTCTATTGACACCAATCAAGGATGGCATTTGCATCAACTAGATGTCAAGAATGACTTTCTATACGGTGATTTGGAGGAGATTGTCTATATGTCCAACCTCTAGGTTATGCTACTGAAGGGGAGCATTTTGGGATTTTGTTTCTTCTTAAGAAGGCTATGTATGGTCTCAACAAGATCCCTCGAGCATGTTTTGACAAATTATTCCTTATATTACAAAATTTTGATTTGACACGGTCTTAATGTGAACATTTTGTTTTTATAAAGATCACTAGTTTTGGAATTTATTATTCTCATAGTTTATGTTGATGATATCATTTTTTCTAGTAGTGATGACACAAGGATTGTTCATATAAAGAATTATCTTATGAACCACTTTGTAATCAAAGACCTTGGACATCTTCGATATTTTCTTGGCATTGAGGTAGCACACAAAAAAACTGGAGTATCTATATCATAGAGGAAGAACACTCTTGACTTACTGACTAAAAATAGAATATTGAGGTATCAACCTACAGTCCCACCTATGGATCAAACACATGATTTATGGGCTGATTCCACTCCACCCTTAGAAGATAAGTATTTCTACAAGCGGTTGGTTAGTAAACTTAGTCTATTTATCACTATTACTAGGCCAGATTTATGCTTTGCTATGGGAGTTCTTAGTCTATTTATGGATTGACCTAGGCAATGTCTCTGGGAGCATGCATGTCATGTCCTGAACTATTTGAACAATTTACCTGGACTATGACTATTTTATAAAAGAAATGAACACCTTGATGTCACTGGATATTCTGATGTTGATTATGCAGTATATAAGTCTAATAAGAGATCCAGTTTTAGTTACTGTAGCTTTGTAAGAGATAATCTAGTTACTTCAAGAAGAAAGAAACAATTTTTTTGCTAGATCTAGTGCAAAGTCTGATTATCATTCCATGGCACATACTGTTGGGTTTTGTGGAGAAAACATGCGCGGCGGAAGCGATAAAATCCACGCAACCCAAAACAGGATCTCGTCGACAACAACGTATTTGGAAGGATTGTTTGCGGGATATACCTTATCGCGGAGCAAGTCCGGCGATGTCCCGCTGCACGACGGTGCAATGCTGCTTGTCGACACGGATGGAACTTCTCTCCTGTTCACTATCGCAGGTTGATCCGGCGGCGCTCCTTTGCGGCAGTGATGTCCGCCACTCGTAGCGCGTGCAGGTGGTCGTCGACGTCCTCCGAACGCAGGCGTCAATGCGTCTGCGTCTCTACTTCGTCCACGCGGATGGACGGAACTCCACGTCGTGCTTATCAAGCCGGAGGGAAGGAGTGTGTCTCTGTGGCGGCGTGCTAGCGGCACGTTTCCCTCCTTTCTCTCCTAAGGACGATGATGGCTAGGGTTTACTTGCGTGAGCGTAAACGGAAAAGCCTCTCTCTATCTTATATAGATATTGGCCATCAATCCTCCTTTAAACAGGATACAAAGGGAAATAGGGTTTCCTAAACCCATCGGTAAACAGAAACGTTGCGTTAATTAAAACGCTCGTGGATTAATTACAATATTCCAGAATTCATTAATTAACCAAATAATCGCATTAATTGATTAATTAATATCCGACTCCATGCAATCGCTTGGGATGGCTCTACGGGCATACATATACCAACAGACTCCCACTTGCACTTAGAGCCAGTCACTCCAATATTATTCTAATCGATTACATAAACATTTTAGTAATCAATGTGATTCGAAGCAATTCCAATCAAATCCACAATTATACTCCTATTCCAACACATCCTATGTGTGTGACCCGGTAGGCTCCAAATTACGTTGGCAGTGATATCCATAATCATATTATGATTTCACAAGCAATGATTGGTATCTAGCAAGACTTCATTGCTACCCAAGTAATTGGAGAAGTTGGAGAACAACTTGACCTATCATTCATGACTGGTGTTACAGTGATTGTATAGTTCTTTTGTCACTGATATCCGGATTGAACTCGAGTCATGGAATTGTTATCCTTTTCAACGTTCAATCCATGTTCCTTGAACTAGAGCAGACTGTCTGAGATATATGTAAGCTCAATATCACATATTGACTCGCATCAGCATGGCCATGCATTTCTCAGTCTCACTTATCAAGTGGCCAGAATATCAAACTCCCGTAGGAAGGACAAATTCCATCTACATCACTCACAGTCATCCCCATGTGTCATAGTGCACCCAAGCACCATCTTTATAGCAATCCTTATTCAGGACCACGGTGGATGATGTCAAAGTACACCGAACGACATGTGATAAGTGTAGTGACTTCAGGTCTAAGAACCACAATCACCACCATCATTATGAGATGTGACTCTAACTGCCAATCATGGTATCCATGTGTCACTCTCAAGGTGGGTCTGTCCGATACACTGTTCTCTAACAAGTATCTATGTATTTGGTTTGATATCTCCATATCATGGATAATGAGATTCTTCCATCAACCAACAACATTCTAATCTTATGTGTTATTGATGTCTATGGATATTTCCACAATAACAACCAATTAGGGACAAAACAAGAATACATACTCTTAGCATACATATGATCTCACTGTTCAGGTCATCAACCCAAAGACATATGTCATTGAGTATATCATTCTATAAACATCTATAAGTTTTATGGTCATCTCACAATATAAAACACAAACATATAGACTGGAAACTTGCCTTTATTGATATGATCAATGTCGTATTACAAACCGTTTACATAGTATCCCATTACAATCATCGAATGATAGTCTCTATGGGCATACATACCAACAGATTCCCACTTGCACTTATACCCAATCACTCATGAATCTCAATCCAAGTGACCGAACATGTCCGTCATGTTTCTGCTGTGAAAGTGCTTTTGTGAGCGGGTCAGCCACATTGCTTTCTGTAGGTACTCTGCAAATCTTCACATCTCCTCGTTGTACGATCTATCATATGAGATGGAACTGCTGTAGAATATGTTTGGAACGTTGGTGCAATCTTGGTTCTTTAGCCTGTGCAATTGCTCCATTGTTGTCGCAAAACAACTCAATTGCATCACCAGCGCTTGGAACCACTCCAAGTTCAGAAATGAACTTCTTGATCCACACAGCTTCCTTTGCAGCATTAGATGCGGCAATATATTCGGCCTCTGTTGTAGAATCCGCAACCGTCTCTTGCTTGGAACTCTTCCAGCTCACAGCTCTGTTGTTCAGGCAAAACACAAATCCAGACTGCGATCTGTAGTCATCTTTGTCAGTTTGGAAGCTAGCATCGGTGTAACCCTTTACCACAAGCTCTTCCTCACTGCCGTATACTAAGAATTGATCCTTAGTCCTTCTCAAGTACTTTAGGATGTTCTTTACGGCTGTCCAGTGACATTCACCTAGATCTGACTGATACCGGCTCGTCATGCTCAAAGCATACGACACATCAGGACGAGTACATAACATTGCATACATGATAGATCCAATTGCTGATGCATATGGAATATTACTCATGCGTGCCCGTTCATCACATGAACTAGGACACTGGGCTTTAGAGATTGTAACCCCATGGGACATGGGCAAGTTACCTCTCTTAGAACCCTCCATGCTAAACCTCTTTAGCACCTTATCAATGTATGTGCTCTGGCTTAGGCCTAGAAGCCTTCTAGATCTATCTCTATAGATCTTGATCCCTAGTATATAGGATGCTTCGCCTAAATCCTTCATAGAGAAAGTCTTCCCTAGCCAACCTTTTACTATCTGAAGAGTAGGGATGTCATTTCCCATCAATAGTATGTCATCCACATACAATATGAGAAATACGACTGTGCTCCCACTAACCCTTTTGTAAACAAGGTTCATCTTCATTTTGACTAAAGCCAAACGTTTTGACTACTTCATCAAAATGTAGATTCCAACTCCAAGATGCTTGCTTCAATCCATAGATTTACCTTTGTAGCTTACAGACTTTATTGGCTTCCTTTGGATCGATAAAACCCTCAGGTTGTGTCATGTACACATCCTCGAGTAAATTCCCATTAAGGAATGTTGTTTTAAAATCCATCTGCCAAATCTCATAGTCATGATAAGCTGCAATGGCAAGCATGATCCTGATGGATTTAACCATGGAAACTGGTGAGAAGGTCTCATCATAATCAACACCTTAAATTTGACGGAATCCTTTTGCAACCAATCTACCTTTATAGGTTTGAACATTTCCATCCATGTCAGTCTTCTTCTTGAAGACCCACTTGCACCCTATGGGTCTTACCCCTTCGGGTGGATCCACCAAGGTCCATACCTTGTTGGTGTACATGGATTCCATCTCAGATCTCATGGCTTCAAGCCATTTCTCAGATTCTGGTCCCTTAGTAGCTTCTAGATAGGAAGTTGGCTCATCTGCTATGCCCAATTCATCACTATCTTGAGTCACGAGAAATCCAAATCTCTCAGGCTCAAGTCGTGTCCTACTAGACCTACGAGGTTCCTGTGTTACATTTGGAACTTGAAATTCCACAACAACTTGTGATTCTTCATGTTCCTTATGTACCACCTCAGGTTCTGTGCTTTCTTGTTGGTCTCGAACTTCTTTGAGCTATACATTCCTCCCACTAATTCCTTTGGAAATAAATTCCTTTTCAAGAAATACAGCAGTCCTAGCAACAAACACTTTGTTGTCAGTTGGTGTTTAGAAGTAGTATCCCCGAGTTTCCTTGGGGTATCCAACAAAATAACATTTTTCCGATTTGGGTCCAAGCTTTTCAGAAAATTGTTTCCTAACATAAGCTTCACATCTACAAATCTTTAGCATAGACAAATTGGGACGATTTCCATTCCATATCTCATATGGTGTCTTTTGAACCGATTTGGAAGGTACACGGTTAAGTGTAAATGCTACAGTTTCAAGAGCATATCTCCAGAACAACATTGGAAGTTCGGCTGAACTCATCATTGATCGTACCATGTCTAATAATGTACGATTCCTTCTTTCTGACACACCATTATGTTGTGGTGTACCAGGTGGAGTCCATTGTGATACAATACCACGGTCTCTCAGAAGGTCCTCAAACTCTTGGCTTAAGTTTTCGCCACCTCGATCTGAACGGAGTGCTTTAATACTCTTACCAAGTTGCTTCTCTACTTCATTCATGAAAGTCTTGAACATTTAAAGAGTTTCCGACTTGTGTTTCATAAGATATACATAGCCATACCTACTGAGGTCATCAGTGAAGGTAATGAAGTATTGATAGCCTCCTCTAGCATTTGATCTAAAAGGTCCACATACATCAGTATGTATGAGACCTAGCAGATCACTGGCTCTCTCACTGTGTCCAGTGAAAGGAGTTTTGGTCATCTTCCCTAATAAACATGCCTCACATGTCTCTAATGATTCAAAATCAAAAGAGTCTAGATAACCATCCTTATGGAGTCTAGATATGTGCTTCTCGTTTATGTGCCCAAGACGACAATGCCATAAGAATGTTTTGTTTGAGTTGTCAAGTTTTAACCTTTTAGTATTTACGTTATATATGCTAGTCTCAAGTTCTAACAAGTAGATACCATAAGACATAGGGGCATTGCCATAAAAGATCTCATCTTTAGATATAGAAATAATTCCATTCTTAATGTGAAATTCAAATCCACTCTTGTCCATACAAGATACAAAAATAATATTTCTATTAATGGCATGTACGTAATAGAAATTCTCTAATTCTATTACAAGGCCCGTAGGCAAAGATAAACTAATAACTCCAACTGCGGTGGCAGCAACTCTTGCTCCATTAGCAACCCGCAGCTCGACTTGGCCCTTTCGTAAAGGCTTACTTCTTATCAGATCCTGCATATTAGAACATATGTGAGATACACATCCGGTATCCAGTACCCATGATGAAGAAGTATTTAAGTTTATCTCAATAACGTATATACATGAAGTGGAGATCTCTATCCCCTACTTCTTCTTCCTCAGTTCCTCCAGATAGAGAGGACAATTTCTTTTCCAATGTCCAGGATGGTGACAATGGTGACAACTGCCTTCTTTGGAGATCCCACCTTTAGCTTTGAGCGCGGATGACTTTGGCTTCTGCCCGACTTTAGAACTTTTCTTAGCCTTGCTTTTGCCTTTTGACTTTCCCTTTGCCTTCCTGATCACCATCACAGACTTGGGCTTGTCTTTCTTCATCTGTGCTTCAGCTGTCCTCAACATGCCTAACAATTCTGACAACGGCTTATCAAAATTGTTCATGTTGTAGTTCATGACAAAATGATTATATGATTCAGGCAACGATTGTAGAATCACATCCATGGCCAACTCTTGACCTAGGGGAAATCCCAGCTTGGATAGACTTTCCACGTACCCAATCAAGGTGAGTATGTGGGTGCCAACTGAGTCTCCCTCTTTCATCTTGCTTTTGAACAAAGCCTTTGAGACATCATATCTCTCCTGTCTTGCTTGATGTTGATACATGTTCTTGAGATGTGTTACCATCTCCCTGACATTCATGTTCTCATGTTGCTCTTGCAACTCATAGTTCATTGAGCACAACATCAGGCACTTGACATCCACGACATCATCAAGGTGCTTCTTGTAAGCATCCTTTTCAGCCTTGGGCGCATTTACGGCGGGCTCCTCTGGCTCTGGTGTTTCAAGGACATAGAGCTTACGCTCATGTGTGAGAACAATTCTCAGCATCCTAAACCAGTTTTGAAAGTTGGTTTCGGTAAGTTTGTCCTTCTCAAAGACCGATCACAATGAGAAAGTGTGAGTGTTGGTTGCCATTTGATTGCTACAAAAGAAAAATTTGCATTTAGTCCAAAACATTTTGACTTGTAACGATTTGATAAATGAGATTAATTAGGCCTTTAATTAATTACGCTCCCACTATTTTATTCAAATTGATAGCCCTCACTATCAACTAGGAAGATTGCAACGCACAACCTTCTAGTGAGCCAAGTCCCAAAATAATTGGATCAATGCCCAGCCAACACTGGCGTCAAAGACCAAATACTAAGGTAGGCAACTTTTGCCAATTGCATCATATGCAACTCTTGGATAGATGATCATGCACAACTCCTTGCCATGATGCATCTGTGTGCCTCTAGGTACTTGATCCTATCAAGGTTCCCTAGTTAAGTCCAACCCATAAGCCAACATGATGAGTGTGCATCCTGCGGAGGCAGACCCACACACCCACCATCACACTTCCACGAGATAGACAGTGTACCACGCGGAGGCGTGCCCACACATAGTCGATCAAGCTTTTCATGTGTGTTTCTTTATGGGAGGCAACTAAAAATTAATATTATTAATTGAGGGGTTTTATTAATACATATACATATCCAAACACCTCATACTTATAGTACGTATCATATACTACTATATACACAATCACAAACGATAGACATGCAATCACAAACACAAATACATCGGTTATGGCCATACTATTGTAATCCTTTGGAGCAACAAAGAATTACGGTCCACCTATGGTCTTATGCATCTCATGCAACACCTGTGAATCAACCTGTAAGCATGTAATGATCAACATTACAATGAACAACTTCATGGATGCTTCGTGAGGTTGGAACTTCAAGTTGCTTCTTGGAATTGGATCTTCTTATTGCTTCTCCATGGACGCTCCTTGGAGTTGGATCTTTAGGTTGCTTCTTGGAATTAGATCTTCATGGTGCTTCTCCATGGACACTCCTTGGAGTTGGATCTTCAAAGGGCCTCCTTACATCAAGTATACAAAAACTAAAACTAATCCTATCTCTATTACATCATATGAGTACAAATATAAAAGGAAAGAATTAATTACACTTTGAAATAAGAGATGAGGCTCGGCATGCAAGCCGAATACTTTATACAAAGGATCCATATGTAACCATTATACATCCATAGAATTCATAAACAACCATATCCACAAGATTGACATCCACATTCATTCACAACATTCACACAAGGGGATACTAGCCATAACCGTGCATGCACTCACCACATAAAACAAATTTTAAAGGCGACATGTATGCTATCATAGGTATATCTACATATACGTATATACATATTAAAATTGCAGTACTTTTAATACGGGACATTCCCCATTAAATAAATTTTTGACTCCCACGCAGACTATGCGGGGTACACAGGGGCAGCACCCCGGT
Organism: Alisma plantago-aquatica; assembly: GCA_963693085.1. NCBI lineage: Eukaryota > Viridiplantae > Streptophyta > Magnoliopsida > Alismatales > Alismataceae > Alisma > Alisma plantago-aquatica. The sequence continues at coordinate 514,320,057 of OY856409.1, forward strand.
GCGGGGATCCCACTGTCAAGGGGAGGCCGCCCCTCGCGGGGTCTCAGGGGTAGAGCCCCTGAAAGGTCTACGGAATTTTACTTCTGTGCACTAAGGAAAATCAGTATTTTCCATAGTCGACCCCATCCGAAACGTCAAAAATAGAAGCCTGCGGCGTATGTGGAATTAGGTTTAGATTTGCACATTAACAGTTTCAATTCACATCGTATGCAATATAGAAAACAGTATATGACGATTCAATCATATCGAAACTAATCCAAATACGTCATAGATCGACGCTGCTCAGATACCACTGTTGGGTTTTGTGGAGAAAACATGCGCGGCGGAAGCGATAAAATCCACGCAACCCAAAACAGGATCTCGTCGACAACAACGTATTTGGAAGGATTGTTTGCGGGATATACCTTATCGCGGAGCAAGTCCGGCGATGTCCCGCTGCACGATGGTGCAACGCTGCTTGTCAACACGGACGAAACTTCTCTCCTGTTCGCTGTCACAGGTTGATCCGGCGGCGCTCCTTTGCGGAAGTGATGTCCGCCGCTCGTAGCGCGTGCAGGTGGTCGTCGACGTCCTCTGAACACAGGCGTCAATGCGTCTGCGTCTCTACTTCGTCCACGCGGATGGACGGAACTCCACATCGCGCTTCTCAAGTCGGCGGGAAGGAGTGTGTCTCTGCGGCGGCGTGCTAGCGGCGCGTTTCCCTCCTTTCTCTCCTAAGGACGATGACGGCTAGGGTTTACTTGCGTGAGCATAAACGGAAAAGCCTCTCTCTATCTTATATAGATATCGGCCGTCAATCCTCCTTTAAACATGATACGAAGGGAAATAGGGTTTCCTAAACCCATCGGTAAACAGAAACGTTGCGTTAATTAAAATGCTCGTGGATTAATTAGAATATTCCGGAATTCATTAATTAACCAAATAATCACATTAATTGATTAATTAATATCCGACTCCATGCAATCGCTTGGGATGGCTCTACGGGCATACATATACCAACACATACTATGTGTGAACTGTTATGGATTGAATCTATTCTTGCAGACTTTGGATTTTTCTATCTCTTATCCTATCCCGATGTATTGTGATAGTTGTGTTTCTACCTTCATAGATAGTAACCATGTTTTCCATGAGAGGACCAAGCATATTGAAGTCGAATACCATTTTCTGCAAGATGCAATATTGAATAAGAAGTTATCAACTCCTTTTCTGCCATCACATGAGCAAACTGTAGATATATCTACTAAGCCTATCTTTGTCAAGAGAGTTGTGGAGCTGTTCTCCAAGTTGAGCATGATTGATGTCTATGCTCCTACTCAAGGGGGAATATTGAGATTTGAGATATACTATTGTACTTTTATTTACTATTTTCATATTGTTTACCTATCTTGTAACATGGGATTTTATATAAAGAGGCCCATTAGGGTTTTCTAAAGAGAGTTCTGGAGTTGTGCTTCAAGTTGGGCATGATTGATGTCTATGCTCCTACTTGAGGGGGGATATTGAGATATACTATTGTACTTTTATTTACTATTTTCATATTGTTTACCTATCTTGTAACATGGGATTTTGTATAAAGAGGCCCATTAGGGTTTTCTATTTGCTTCCCTTACAACCTCCTCCTATTTATATGAGTGAGGTTTCTCTTTTCCAAATTATAGAAAGATGACACCTATCACACCTATTATATTAAGGAAGACACAAAGCACTAGTGCCCATTGTATGAAACAATCCTCTAGCACAAAAAGATCCTTACATTCTATTCCAAAATGGAGACTAACTCCTAATTAGTCTCTCTCATTTAAAATCAATAATCAAAATGCATCGTCACAAGAAATTGAACATGGACATCAAGGATCCAACTCACGATTCCTTGACTTGGAATGTGGGATATGGTCCCGTATTTTAATTGAAATCACATTGAGTCTATTGGGCTTGAGATGATGTCAAATGGACATGGGGACATGAAATCAAATTTCGAATTGACTGTGTTGGAGTTGAAGATTAGGTACCATGAAAGAGTAAATGCCAATTCTAGTTTTGGGTGATCTCAGAATAAATAGAGTGGAAGTGGATGGTCGGGTCGGAAAATGGATACCCCACCATTTAATGAGGAAAACTACAAAAATGCATGGTAAAGAAGATGGACAAGACAAAATATGAACCAAATAAGAGGGTGAGACATCAGGTTATCTGCGAGGAAGGTGTTAGGCACCCTCACAACACCCTTTTGATAGTTTCCAATCTTGATGAGGTGAACTAGATTATATTGCATGGAATAAGTTCATATGCTAAAAAATGATAAAGGAACATCTAAGAATGAGGTTTGCACATAAATATAATTGTGAATCATCAATTCTAGGTGCTCATTGTTGGATTCTTGGGAGAGGAAAACATAGTGGAATAATCTTTTTCTTGAAAAACTTATGAGTAGGATTTGTCTGATGCAACAATACCAAATTATGGTTTACAAGTTTATACCTTATCGTGGAAAAAGTTCCAAATGATTAAATCTTAGTCGCTTGGTGTAGATTTGGACCTCCCAATATATGTCACTTTGGAATTTCATTGGAACACCAATCAGAACCCATTCTAGTTTTGGCACTTACCTTAGAATGTGTGCAAAAAACTATTTGTTTGTGACATATTGTAGGAATCCACTGATGAGTGTTGGGAAATATGAAATAAGATGTGGTAGAAAAAATAAAAATGTTACTCACCATATTTCCCATAAATAGTAGATCACGTCAACAACTATGAGATGGGAAGTAGGGTTGCAAGGTTATACCCGATCATGGAGCAAGTCCAATGACAATTTTCTTATAGTAGCATGCGCCTATCTTCGAGTCACACCTAGAAAACTACTGTTGTTGGCCTTTTGGTTGGACACCACTGTGACACCCCACGACACACAAGTGAGATTATTCAAAACAAAACCATGGAAGAAAGATTAAACAAACATGTTACTAGAAAATACTAAAAATTAAAAACCATTTTCATAAAACTGCCAAATAGCAAAAGACTTAACATACGAGTCCTTTCACATCTCAATCACAAACTGTGTGTGACATCAGCCAGTTACAAGAAAAACATGTTCCAGAATATATATACATATATCCACTATAGCTATGCACAAAAAGGGGCATACAAGCCAACCATATATCTAAAGCACATCTACAAATATACATATATCCACTATAGCTATGCACAAAAAGGGGCATACAAGCCAACCATATATCTAAAGCACATCTACAAAACATCCCCAAAGACCCGAGTGTACATGGATGACTCTAGGACTCTAATGAAAAAAGACATCCAACAACACTTCCAACCTTGTTAGATACTGTCTTTCTTGCTACTACTCAACCTCCGCTGCACGATCTTTGCCTCCTCATGCACATCCAACTGAAAAGGATGTGGGAAACCCACGAGGTGAGATACCAAATCTCAGCGGGAGATATAACTCTCCACCAACTTTATTATTATCATAGTTAAGATGATTAAAATAAGTAGTAAAGTTATAATCATGATAAGTAGGTAACCATTATTAATAGAATAAGCAATTACTATTGGATTCTAAAACATATTAACATTTTAAAAGGAATATAAAGAACATGTATAATTTCTACTAACAAAGCTATACAAAATCAAGCAAGGCGTCATCCAATGTTTCTATATTTGATCCTACACAAGTATACTACATGACTATTTACATATTTTATTTTGCCCTAAGGATTTCAATTGTACCACCCAAATCCAAATGACCATTGCTAAGTCAAAATCGGTGCCATACAAGGTCAATAGAAGAGTCAGAATCCCCGACCTTACCATGCCTCTTGTCAGCACAAGAGAAACACCAGAGAGACATATCAGTTAATTGCAACAATGACATATAGTCAAGCTCAGGGATTGGCTCACGCATGGCCATCCACATATATAATCACACCTACCCCACCTTGGTACATGTACGATGCTAGAAGAATAGGCTCACGCATGGTTGTTCTATTAAGGAGTGGCTCACACATGGCCATCCACATATCACAATGAGATTGACTCACACTTGTCCATCTCACACAACCTGTGATTAAGGATTCAAGGGAATACTCGACTTGCACCTCACATATTCAAAAATATGCACTCTGAGTTAAACTTGTTTCACCATCCAACAAATGTTAACACTGAATGGATCTGTGGCACAGGGCAAGCTACATGATTAAGTTTCACTTGGTTAGTTAGGTTGTTTCAGTGCCTTTTAGAATCAGTCAAGTTACAACGTATAAACTTTAAAGGCGTGATATCATCACATTATCACTTTATGATAGTCATTCACCATATTTTTCATTACAAGGACCACACACTTTGAGGTAACAACCCCATCTCATTGTTGAGGAAATTATCATCTTACATAAGGCAATAAACCATCATTTGGTCATAAGACCCATTTAACTCCTCTTTTTATGTTTCCAACATCACACATGCCTCATAAGGCCCATTCAATTATATCATAAACACCATAGCTCTTATCTAGCTATGCTTATCAACTGGTGTTACCTGCATGGTTAGAGACTTGTAATAAAAAGGATAATACTCATTGCCACTACCATTTCATAAGGGTTCATGTCATTCACACTACATCATTAGGGTTAGGGTTCTCTTTGACCAATTAGGGTTTATAAGGTTGGATCAACAACCCACATTCATTCATCACTTCCATTATCACTATGAGGTATGTTCTGAGATTAAAGTTTATAGAAAACAACACTCCCCTTGTTGCTCACACAAACACCTCATAGAGTAGACTATCTTACCATGTAACCCACCATCATCATGATGTATCATGACTACCATAACAAGGTATCAGTTTCATATGGCTAAAGAGATCCTATGTCATCATCTACCCATGTTGGCCTAGACACACCAAGGTGTGTTGGGCAACCTCATCCAAGGGTATCACTTTAGACCATCTTGTGGTGTATCAGTTTCGACAATCATCCCAAGCATGTAGGGTTAACTACACATGAGGTATATTGGTTTAGCACCAAGGGTGTCAGGTTGATACTTGCTATTGGGTGTTGACTTGTCACCATCGTAACATGTCGACTACCACTATACAAGGCACAAGGGGCTAACCTCCCCAAGGTGTGTCGATTTAGCCCTACTTGAAGGTGTCATAGGAAACCTTACTTGAAGTGTGACGGGAAACCCTAAGTGTGATGGGTTAGTCATCTTCATGTCAACCTCTTTCTCAACCAAGGGCATCACAATTTAGCACTCAAAGCATACCATCCCGCAAGATGTCATCCTGGTCATGACAGGCTAACACCCTCAACCTATCATACTAAGGTGTCGACTAGCAAGCATATCAGTCTAACCCTCTAGAGCATGTCGATTTAGCATTCCTAAGTGTGTCGACTTATTACATGATGTTTCAGGTTAAACACCACAAGTCATGAAGACCACTCACAACTTGGTGTATGTGTTGACTTGTCATATTCAACCTTAGGAATATCGACCACTAGTCCATCTACTATCATGGAAAGAAGTTATAAGATGTGGGAAGAAAACTAAATGAAATTCCTTCATCAAATGAGTTCTCAAAACCACCAATACCTACTAGAATATATGATATAAACAATCTAGAGATGAGAAGAAACATAAACACATGAAAGAGTAAAAATAACAAAGTAGGTTAAGATTTATATAACCCACCTCAAGGATCACCACCAAGATTCAAGCTCTAAGGTCAAGCTTCAAGCTCAGGAGCTCAAGGTTGAAGATGGTCCTCCACTTGGTCACCACAACACCTCCAAGGAAGAAGATGAGACCAAGGTTAAGGTAGCTCGAGGTGTAAAGGAGATATCCCTGATCCATGGATGAGAAGAAAAAGAAGAGATCTAGGAAACATAGCTTACCAAGGACCCCACAAGCTTGGGACTCATCCTCCAAGCTCTAAGAGAACCTCTCTAGATCCTAAAGCTTCTTAAGTTCATCCACCAAGAAGGAGAGAAAGTAAGAATGGCCAAAATGATGCTCTTGCATGGAGAGAAAGAAGATTATATACTACGGGGATGAGAGAGAGATCATGGGAGAGGTGTCATCACCTTAGGAGTGTAAGTGGCACTTGTCCACAAAAAAGGGGCCACATGCAACAACACAAAAGACATGGTGATATGATCTAGGTTATATCTCACCCTCTTGGTCTCCTACCAGTCATGGACTTACAACCCGATATGCCAAAACCCTACACATTCACAAACCGATATGCCAAAACCATACACACTTACAAATTGATACACCATAACCCTACACATTTACAAATCGATACACATCCTCTCCAAGACTCTCTAACCTGAGACAACACATCTAGGTGCAAGATACACCTCACCAAAGATGTTAACTCATAACCAAGACCCAAAAAACACTCACATCTCTGTCTCTCTCCTCTAGATGATGCCAAGAGAGAGAAGGAACACTCTAGAGGTGGAAAAATTGCACATCAACCCCTACTCTGGGTGAATTGCAATTTGCACCAAAACCACACCAAAAAACAAAAGCATCATCCAAACAAGCTCAAACATGAAACTTAAGCTTTCTACATGCCCTAATTACATCTTAGATGATTAGAGAAAGGTTCTAAGAAACATACTTAGGCAAAACAAATAGGGTTATTCTAAAATGTGGGTCAGGGTCCTTACAAGCCATAAACCCCTAATAGGGATTTCGCCCCCAAAATCCTAAGAGAAAAGAGAGGGGTACTTCCTCCTCATCTCTTCTTCGAGCTTCGACATGGTTTCCTCAACACTGCGATGATGCCAGAGAACCTTCACAAGCACTAGGTTCTTCCTCTTTATCTTCTTCACTCTCTGATCAAGGATCAACACTGGACCTTCCACATAGGTCATATCATCATCAATCTCTACCTCCACAGGCTGCAACACCAACTCTTTATCTAGGTGGTAATTCCTCAACATACTCACATGAAACACTGGATGCAACCTGTGCAACTCAGGTGGCAACTCAAACATGTAGGCCACCTTCCCAACATGTTCCACCACTGGGTAAGGTCCCATAAACCTGGGAGCCAGCTTACCCTTCTTCCCAAAACTCAAAACACCTTTTCCAAAGAGAGACTTTCAAATACACTTTGTCTCCCACTTGGAACTCCAAAGGTCTACGATGGTTGTCTGCATATGATTTCTATCTGTCATGTGCTGCCTTCAATTGTTGTTGGATTACCTTGATCTTTTCCATCATCTGCTGCACCAGCTCAGGGCCAAGAAGATGATACTCACCTGTCTCATACCAACACAACATAGATCTGTAACGTCTCCCATACAACGCTTCGTAAGGTGCCATGTCGATGCTATTCTAATAGTTGTTGTTGTAGGTAACTCTATCAAACTGAGGTGTATGTCCCAACTTCCTGAAAACCAAAGAACACAAACTCTTAACCGATCCTCCAATGTATGAATGGTCCTATCAAATTGACCATCTATCTATGGGTGGAAATTAGTGCTAAACTTTAATTATGTACCCAAAGCTGTATGCAGTCGCTCCCAAAAGTGACTTGTGAACTGGGGACCTCTATCAGACATGATAGTTGCTGGAACACCATGCAAACACACTATCTCATCCACATAGATCTGGGCAAGCTTCTGTACTATGAACCTCATCTTCCCTAGAAGGAAATGCACTAACTTGGTCATTCTATCAATGATCACCCAGATGGAATCATGACCTTTGGCTGTCCTAGGCAGACCAACAACAAAGTCCATAGTCACATGATCTCATTTAAACTATGGTATATGAAATAGTTGCAATGTCTCTATAGGGTTCTAATGCTCAGATTTAACCTGCTGAAATACAACACATATTGCAACAAACTCAGCCACATCCTTCTTCAAGCCTGGCCACCAATACATATCCTTTAGATTATGATACATCTTGTTGCTACCTGGGTGCATAGCGTACATGGATGAGTGAACCTCTTCCAGCACCATCTTTCTTAGATCATTAGCATCAGGAACCACTACTCTGCCATGGTAACAAACTGTCCCATAATCTGACTTGTAGAAATCATCACACTTCTCACTGCCAAACTCTGATCTAATCTCCTGTATCATGGTATTAGTCTGTTGTTCCTCTTTGATCTACTATCTCAGCATGGGCTTCACTTGTAAATGCACCAACATGACTGCTAGCAAGGAAACCTCTGACTTAACATTCATCTGACGCAAGGAGACCAACATGTCTCGCTTGTGGCTCACCAAAGAACTCAACTAGGCTCTATCCATAAGCAAAGATGAAGACTTCCTACTCAACAAATCTTCCATGACATTCGCCTTCCCTGGATGATAATCAATCATGCAGTCGTAGTCTTTGATTAACTCCATTCAATGACGTTGTCTCATATTCAACTCTTTTTGTGAAAAGATGTACTTCAGGTTCTTATGATCTGTGAAGATCTAACACTTCTCCCATACAGGTGGTGCCTCCAAATCTCATAGCATGAACTACAACAACTAATCTAGGTCGTGGATCGGGTAACTCTCCTCGTGTTTCTTAAGTTGTCGATAAGCAAAAGAAACCACTTGCTTGTCCTGCATAAGCACACAACCCAAGCCATTCCTAGATGCAACATAGAAGACTATGTATCCTTTTCCTTGCTCAGGAAAGACCAGAACTGGTGCACTTGTCAACTTCTCCTTCAACGTCTGAAAAGCACATTGACATCTGTCATCCCAGACAAACTTCACATCCTTCCTTGTCAACTTTGTTAGCAGTAAAGTGATAGCACTGATTTAACATACTAGATCTTAAATCCTACAATAGAATTTTGACCTTTTGGTTTAGCCCAAACAAGGTTGCAGATAGATCTAAAAGATGTTTAGTATAACCCTAATGAGATAATGCATGTATAAATCACCCTAGTGTAACATAATGTTCTTATATTAGTCTTAAGCTAATAAAGGATGCATAAAATGTGTCTCATGAAGTAATATAAAATTCTTGCAAATAATCACACCTAATTATTTTGGTGATAATATTAAGTTATGGAACATAATGGAATGAGCAATAGTGACAATAATGAAATAATGGGATAATAATGGCCACAAATATTAATTGTGACACAACTCATTAGAATCTAAGTTAAGAATCATGTTCCTTGGGTCCCAATTGCCTTGGGAGTCAAGTTTCACATTATTCACAAAATAATAAGCAATTTAATTCAATTTGGAAAGAGAAGATCAGAGTTTTCCCCAAAATATGAAATAAAATAATAAATAATTCCAAAAGAGGAAAATAGTCATGGATTTGTAATCTACATAATAAATATAGCCTTTGGGTGAATTTTCATCCAATTTGAAGGATATTTGATTAAAAGATTAAATCAGGAGAGAGAAAGTGTGTAGAACCTTCAAAGTATTGAATAAATGCACAAACAACTCCAACATATAAAATTGATGGAAAATTCATATCCAACACATTAAATATGACTTGTGGGTGAAGAATTGATAATAGTCATGTTTTATATTCCGCTGCTATAGTTTGGTTGTTTTGAATACCATTAATAAGATTTGAAAATTTTACACCCACTCCAAGAAACCTAATGGGGGTGTTTGGACTGCAGGTTCTATTGTTCAAATTTTTAGTGGGGAGTGGTTTCCCTCTAAGATACCACTCCTTACAGCTGAAGTCCTTGATTAAACTCATATAATAGCTTGCAAAACCTAGAAAACTGCTCACTTCTGTCAGCGTCTTTGACTGCTCCCACTCTGTTACCAACTGCACCTTCTTGGGATCCACATGTACTCCCTCAGCAGATATAACATGCCCCAAGAAAGCTACCTTCTTCAACTAGAACTCACACTTGCTAAACTTGGCATAAAGATGATGTTATCTTAGGACAATCAATGCCTAACGAAGATGTTGTTCATGCTACTGATTGTCACTACTGTATATCAAGATGTCATCTATGAAGACCAACACAAAATGATAAAGAAATGACCGAAACACTTTGTTCATAAAATCCATGAATGTTGTTGTTGCATTGGTCAGCCCGAACAGCATAGCCACAAACTCATATTGAGCATACCTCATCCTCCTTGATCTTCAATTGGTGATATCATGGCCTTAGGTCTATCTTTGAGAACATTGTCGCACCACACAATTGATCAAATACATCCTGTATCCTTGGAAAGGGATAATTATTCTTTATTGTCACCTTGTTCAGCTGTCTGTAGTCTATGCACAACCTCATAGACTCATCTTTCTTCTTTAAAAACAATATTGGAGCACTCCATGGAGATGTACTCGGCCTGATGAAACCTTCGTCAAGCAGTTATTGCAACTGTCTCTTCAACTCTGCCATCTCTATTAGAGCCATCATGTACGGTGTCTGAGCTATTGATTGTGTGCCTGGAACCAGATTGATCTCAAAATCATTCTCTCAGGGTGGGGGAACACCTAGAAACTCCTCAAGAAACACATCTTCAGACTCTCTGACAAATGGAACCTCCTAAATACTAGGACTCCTTACCTCAGTATCTAGCACATATGCCAAGAATGCCTCACAACCCTATCTCACCACCATCTACAAATGTTTCCTACTTGGAACTACAGTCCAAGACCACTCTATACTTCTCTAAGGTGTCCATTCCAAGGATTACATCGAATTAATGCATGCCAAGTGGTATGAGATTCACTTGAATGTTGTGCCCCAAAAATGATAGGATACATAAAGGACATACCTCCTGCAACACTATAGAACTGACTAACGGGGTTTCTAACAACAAGCTACTCTTTTTACGACTAACAGGCAAAAGACAACTATCAATCACTTCAAGAGCGATAAGAGAGTGTGTTGCACCTGGGTCAATCAAAAGAGATACAAAGTAAGAAGAAGACAAATCAGAATGAAATAACTCCATCTGACCTATCACTACTCACGGGTTGACCACCGCCTCCAGCTGACTCATAGAGTAGAATCTAGCCATTGCCTATTGTCATCCCCTTCCTCTACTTACCTGAGCAGATGATCTGACCTATGAAGATTGGCCACGTCTTCTTTCACCATTGCTGTTGTTTTGCTACCTCTGCGAGACCTACTAGCTCTGCCTCCATTGCTGGGTCACCTCATCATCTTTCACAGGGAAAAACGGTTTAGTATCCCCAACCTGTCTGCACTTATAGCACATCATGTTCTCATACCAAGTCCTAGGTGGCCCTATCATAGATACTGATGCAACACTTTGGGCTCCTGTGGGTGGAAAACTACAACCTCTACCTTTATTAAGTGACCACTGCGACTGTGTACTGTACCTCTGTGATACTGGCGGTACAAAAAACCTCAGATTCATAAAGCCTCCTAAAGACTATCCCTGAAACTGTGCATGCCTCTTCCTGGTGCTTGCCTCCCATCTCTCCATCATAGATCGCTCTATCCTATGAACTGACTCTACAAACACAAAAAACCTTTCTCGATTCTCCAAAGAAGTTGTTAGGGTAGACAACATAGCATTCAACCCTTTCTCCAAACATCAAATCCACTCGTCCTCCATAGCAGTCATGTGAGGACAAAACCTCAACAACTCCATAAACCTTGCTTCATACTCATTGATCATCATGGATCCCTGTCGGATCCTCTCAAAATGGATGATCTTCTCATCAAGGTACATCTGAGGGAAGTACCGACTAACAAACTCACATCAAAATTCCTCCAAATTGATAGCCTCTCCAGGCCTCTGCTCCTCCACTATGGCCCACTAGTTGCCAACACTTTCCTTCAGATGGTACACCACATGCTTCACCTTATCTACTTTGGGGATACTAAGGATCTTAAAGGCTTTCTTAAGCTTAGTAAGCCATAGATCTGCATCTGCTGGATCAACCGTCCCAACATATTCCAAAGCTCTAGTTTGACGAACCCACTCAAAAGTCTTCCTAATACCCAAAGATTCAATATGGGGAACCGGTGCCCTAGGCTGAGGTGCAGACATTCTGTCCACCATATGAGTCATAGTAGCCATAAACTACCCAAAAAGAGATTGAAAGGCATGGTTTTCAATCATAGATGGGTCAAACTGGGGAACTTCAGGCACCTGATCTTCTCGTGCCTAGTTCCTTACACCACCACCTGGTGTAGCAACAATGTGTTCTTTGTGTTCTCCATACGTCTTTAATATTTCTCTTCTTATTTTGCATAAGAAGAAGTCACTATAGAACAGACTAGAGGACACAAGAATAGACACAACCCTAGTCCTAGGTCCCTATAGACTTAGAGAACCTAAAGCTCTGATACCAACCTGATTGTGATGCCTCACGCCACACAAGCGAGATTACTCAGAACAAAATCACAAAAGAAAGATTAAACAAATAGGTTACTGTAAAATACTGAAAATTAAAAACCATTTTCATAAAACTACCAAACAACAAAAGCCTTAACATACGAGTCCTTTCATGTCACAATCACATATTGTGTGTGACAACACCCTATTACAAGAAAAACTTGTTCCAGAATATATATACATATATCCACTATATCTATGCACAAAAAGGGGCATACAAGCCAACCATATATCAAAAGCACATCTACAAAACATCCCCAAAGACCCGAGTGTACATGGATGACTCCAGGACTCTAATGACAAAAGATATCTAGCATCACTTCCAACCTTGTCAGCTACTATCTTTCTTGCTTCTGCTCAACCTCTATTGCATGATCTCTGCCTCCTTGTGCACGTCCACCTAAAATGGATGTTGGAAACCCATGGGGTGAGATTCCAAATCTCAGTGGGAGATATAACTCTCCACCAACTCTATTATTATCACATATAAGATGATTAAAACAAGAAGTAAAGTTACAATCATGATAAGCAGGTACTTATTATTAACAGAATAAGCAATTACTATTGGATTCTAAAACATCTTAACATTTTAAAAGGAATATGAAGAACATGTATAATTTCTACTAACAAAGCTATAAAAAATCAAGCAAGGCCTCATCCAATGTTTCTATATTTGATCCTACACAAGTATACTACACTGTTGTTTACATATTTTATTTTTCCCTGAGGATTTGAGTCGTACCACCAAAATCCAACCGACCACTGCCAATTCAAAATAGGTGTCGTACAAGGTCAATGGAAGAGCCGGAATCTATGACCTTCCCACACCTGTGGGTCAGCTTAAGAGAAACACCGCAGAGACATATCAGTCAACTCCAACAATGACATATATTCAAGCTCAGGGATTGGCTCACACATGGCCATCCACATATAGAATCACACCTAGCCCACCTCGGTATAGGTACGACGCTAGAAGAATAGGATCACACATGGCCATTCGATTAAGAAGGAGTGGCTCACACATGGCCATCCAGATATCACAACGAGATGGACTCATGCATGGTCATCTCACACAACCTATGACTAAGGATAAAAGGGAATACTCAACTTGCACTCCACATATTCAAAAGTATGCGCTCCAAGTTAAACTCATTTCACCATCTAACAAATGCTGACACTGAATGGATCTATGGCACAGGGCAAGCTACATGATTAAGTTTCACTTGGTTAGTTAGGTTGTTTGAGTGCCTTTTAGAATCGGTCAAGTTTATAAGATATAAACTTTAAACAAGTTCTACAAAAATAAGGGCATAACACATTACCGGAAAGTAATTGAGCATATAAGGTGTGATCTCATCACATTATCACTTTATGATTGTCATTCACCATATTTTTCATCACAAGGGCCACACACTTTGAGTTAACAACCACCATCTCATTGTTGAGGAAATTATCATCTCACATAAGGTAATAAACCATCATTTGGTCATAAGACACATTTACCTCTTGTTTCTGTGTTTCCAACATCACACATGCCTCATAAGGCCCATTCAATTATATCATAACACCATAGCTCTTATCTGGCTATGCTTATCAATTGGTTTTACCTACATGGTTAGAGACTTGTAACAGGAAGGATAATACTTCATTGCCACTACCATTTCCTAAGGATTCATGTCATTCACACTACATCATTAGGGTTAGGGTTCTCTTTGACCAATTAGGGTTTACAAGGTTGGATCTACAACCCACATTCATTCATCATTGCCATTATCACTATGGGGTATGCAATGAGATTAAAGGTTATAGAAAACAACATTCTCTTCTTGCTCACACAAACACATCATAGAGTATACTATAATACCATATAACCCACCATCATCAAGATGTATCATGACTACCATAATAAGGTTTCAGTTTCATATGGCAAAAGGGATCTTGGGTCATCATCTACCCGTGTTGACCGACATCCAAGGGTATCAATTTGGACTATTTTGTGGTGTATCAGTTTAGGCCATCAGCCCAAGCATGTTGGGGTAACTACACATGAGGTATATTAGTTTCGCACCAAGGGTGTCGATTTGATACTTGCTATTGGGTGTCGACTTGTCACCACCATAACATGTTTACTACCACTATACAAGGCACAAGGGGCTAACCTCCCCAAGGCATGTAGGTTTAGCCCTACTTAAAGGTGTGATGAGCAACCCTACTTGAAGTGTGACAGAAAACCCTAAGTGTGATGGGTTAGGAATCTTCATGTTTTCTTCTTGCTCAACCAAGGACATCACTATTTAGCACTCAAAGCATACCGACCCACAACATGTCATCCTATTCATGATGGGCTAACACCCTAACTTATCGGTCTAAGGTGTCGGCTAGCAAGCATATCATCCTAATCCTCTAGAGCATGTCAGTTTAGCATTCCCAAGTGTTTCGACTTATTACATGATGTGTCGGTTTAAATACCACAAGTCATGGAGACCACTCACAACTTGGTATATGTGTCTACTTGTCATCTTCAACCTTAGGAATATTGGCCACTAGTCCATCTACTATCATGGAAATAAGGTACAAGATGTAGGTATCAAACTAAATGAAATTCCTTCATTAAATCAGTTCTCAAAGCCACCAATAACTACTGCATATATGAGATAAACAATCTAGAGATGAGAAGCAACATAAACACACGAAAGAGTGAAAATAAAAAGGAGGTTCAGATTTATATAACCCACCTCAAGGATCACCACCAAGATTCAAGCTCCAAGCTCACGAGCTCAAGGTTGAAGATGATCCTCCACTTGATCACCAAGACACCTCCAAGGAAGAAGATGAGACCAAGGTTATTGTGGCTCGAGGTGTAAAGGAGATATCCATGATCTATGGCCGAGAAGAAGAAGAAAAGAGATAGGAAACATAGATTACCAAGGTAGGAGATGAAAGGGACAACACAAGCTTGGGACTCATCCTCCAATCTCCAAGAGAAGCTCTCTAGCTCCTAAATCTTCTTAAGGTCATCCACCAAGAAGGAGAGACAACAAGTATGGCCAAAAGGAACCTCTTACATGGAGAGAAAGAAGATTATATACTAGGGAGATGAGAGAGAGATCATGGGAGATGTGTCATCACCTTAGGAGCCTAGGTGACACTTGTCCACAAAAAGGGGCCACATGCAACAACATGCAAGATGTGGTGATATGATCTTGGTTAGATCTCACCCTCTTGGTCTCATACCAAGGTAATGGCCTTACAACCCGATATGCCAAAACCTTACACACTCACAAGATGATATCCCAAAACCCTACACACTCACAAACTAATACACCATAACCCTACACACTCACAAACTAATACACAACCTCTCAAAGGCTCTCTAACCCGAGACAACACATCTAGGTGCAAGACACACCTCACTCATGTGTTCCAAACATCACCAAGGATGTTACCTCATAACCAAGACCCCAAAAAGGAACCCATCTCTCTCTCCTCTAGATGATGCCAAGAGAGAGGAGAAACACCTCTAGAGGTGGAAAACTTGCACATCAACCCCTACTCTTGGTGAATTGCAATTTTCACCAAAGCCACACCACAAAACACAAGCATCATCCAAACAAGATAAAACATGAAAATTAAGCTTTCTATGTGCCCTAATTACATATCAGATGATTAGAGTAAGGTTTTAAGCAAAATACTTAGGAAAAACAAATAGGGTTATCCTAAAACACGGGTCATGGCCCTTACAACCACGAATAACAATTGACGAGGTCTTCCTATCGGGGAAACTACCTCTTACCTCTAGAGAATTCCACGTAGACCACTGGAACTCCTGTCATTCTAGATGAGCCATATAGGAAGGAGTTGTCCCTTCTAGTTGATATGCTAGCATCAACTTTCTCTGCCACAATTGTCTCTCCTTTAATGTACCTCCCTTTTATGAGTAGAACATGATCAGGCTCTCTTGGTTACCAAAACCAAAGAAGACACTGACCATCAAAGTTTATTGTTGTGTCTGGAAAACCCCCAGTATGCCTCTATTTATAGGAGGATCAGGGTCAAGGTCAAGGTATATAGTCAGTTTGGGAGTCAAAGATACCAAATTTCATGAATTTTCCAGAACCTACAAACATCAAACCGGTCGGTTCACCAGTGAATTGGTCGGTTCACACTTGAAACGATTAGTTCAACACTTGAACCAGTCATTTTGCTATGTTTCCTATTCACAATTGTTTTAGAAATCAATATCTGATTAATGCACACCATGATGTTAGCATCAATCCTTTATCCAATCTCATTTATCTATCAAACAGATGGTTTACAACTTGAGTCGATTGATTCATGCACCTGAATTGATCAGTTCACTTGTTGAAACCAATCATTTCAGTTTGTAGATTGCCAATGTTGATGAAATTGAATATCTAACACTTTAGTAATCAATGTCAAACATCATTCATGAACAAACTCGTATTCCAAGTGCATGCCTATGCATGTGACCCTATACGTCCCAATCTACATTGGCAATGAATGTCCATGACATCAAAAGCAATGATTGGTATCTAGAAAGACATCATTGCTTCCTAAGTAATTCCAAAAGTTGGAGAACAACTTCAACCTACAAATTATGATTTTTGTTATAGTTATTGTATAGTTCCTTTGTCTCTGATATCTGGATTAAACTCGAGGCATGGAATCTTCATCCTCTTCAACATTCAATCCATGTTCCTTGAACTAGAGCAGACTGTCTGAGATATATGTGAACTCAACATCATATATTGATTGACATGCGCATGCCCATGTTTTCTCAGTATCACTTATCAAGTGACTCGAATATCAAACTCCTATAGGAGGGATAAATCCCATCTACATCACTCACAATCATTCCTCATGTGTCATACTGCATTTGAACATCACCTTTATGGCAACCCTAATTCAAGGTCATGTTTGATGATGACAAAGTATAACAAGAAACATGTGATGAGTGTAGTGATTTCAAGTCTAAGAACCATTATCACCACCATCACTATGAGAGATGATTCTGACTACCATTCTATGGTTTCCATGTATCACTCTCAGTCTGTCTGATACACTATTCTCTAACAAGTATCTATGTATTTGGTTTGATATCACATATCATGACTAATGAGATTTTGTCATCAACGAACACACACTCTACTCTTAAGTGTTATTGTTGTCTAACAGTTGACTAGGGACATAACAAGAATGTATATACCCTTAACATCCATATTATCTCATTGTTTAGGTCCTCCACCCAAAGTCATATGTAATTGAGTAATATCATTTTTTGGACATTTATTATGTATCATCATAATCTCATAACTCAATAAAATAGAATAAATTGGAAGATTGCCTTCATTATTAATCAAATTGTTTACAAGTTATTCCATTACAATCATCATATGATTGGCTCTCTAGGCATACATACCAACATACTCTCACTTGCACTTAGAGCCAATCATCCATAAACTTAATCCCAAGTGATCTAACATGACCATCATGCTTCTGCTGTGAAGGTGCTTTTGTCAAGGGGTCAACAATATTGTTTTCGATTGGCACTCTACAAATATTCACATCTTCTCGATGTACGATCTCTCGTATGATATGGAATTGCATTTGTATATTCTTGGAACACCGATGTGATATGGGTTTCTTAGTTTGTGCTATAGCTTCATTATTGTCACAATACATCTCAATTACATCGTTGATGCTTGGAACCACCCCAAGTTCAGAAATGAACTTGTTGATCTGCACAACTTCCTTTGTTGCATTGGATGTAACAATATAATTGACCTCTATCGTAGAATCTACAAGTGTCTCTTACTTGGAACTAATCCATCTTACAACACCATTATTGAGGAAAAACACCAATCCTAATTGAGATTGATAATCACATTTGACAATTTGGAAGCTCACATTGATGTAACCTTTTACCACCAACTCTTCCTTACCACCGTAGACAAGCAACTGCTCCTTAGTTCTTCTCAAGTACTTAAGGATGTTTTTCACAACAGTCTAGTGGGTATCACCATGATCTAACTGATATATGCTCGTCATGCTCAAGGAATATGAGACACCAGGGCAAGTAAATAACACTGCGTACATGGTAGATCCAATTACAGATGCATATGGAGTCTAATTCATGCATTCCCTTTCTTCACAATATTTGGGACATTGATCTCTATATATAGAAATGCCATTATACATGGGCAAGTTTCCTCTCCTTGACTCCTCCATGTTGAACCTCTTCAACACTTTGTCAATGTATGTGATCTGACTAGTCAATGAAGCCTTTTAGATCTATCTCTTTAGATCTTGATTCTTAAAATATAGGATGCTTCACCCAAGTAATTTATAGAGAATGTATGTCATTCCCCATCAATAGTATGTCCTCCACATACAATATGAGGATTATAATCATGTTCCCACTAACCTTCTTGTAAATACACAATTCATCTTCATTTTGACTAAAGCCAAACTCTTTAACTGTTTCGTCAAAATGGAAATTCTAGCTCTGAGATGCTTGCTTCAATCCATAGACTGACCTTTGTATCTTATAAACTTTATTAGCATCCTTAGGATTTATAAAACCCTCATGTATGTCACATACACATCCTCAAGAAAATTCCCATTAAGAATTGCAGTTTTAACATCTATCTACCAAAGCTCATAGTCATGATAAGCTGCAATGGCAAACATCATCCTGATGGAATTAACCATGGCAACTAGAGAAAAGGTTTCATCATAGTCAACATGTTGAACTTGTTTGAAACCCTTTGCAACCAATCGACCTTTGTAAGTTTGTACATTACCATCCATTTAAGTCTTATTCTTAAAGACCCACTTGCACGCTATGGGTTTTACTCTTTCAGGTGGATCCACTAAGGTCCATACCTTGGTATACATGGATTCCATCTCAGATCTCACAACTTCTAGCCATTTCTCATATCTGGTCCCTTAACAACTTCTTGGTAGGTAATTGGATCATTATCAATGAACAATTCATTTCCTTCTTGACACATAAGATAACCAAAACTTTCTAGCTCAAGGCATCTCCTATTAGATTTGTGAGGTTCCTGTGTTACAAGAGGAATTTTGAGATTCCATAATGATTTGTGACTCTCTTTGCTCCTCTTGTACCTATATAGGTTCAATGCTTTCTTGTTGGTCTCGAACCTCTTTGAGTTCTACTTTCATCTCACTGATTCCTTGAAAATGAATTCCTTTTCAAAGAATGCAACATCTCTGGAAACAAATACTTTGTTGTTAGTTGGGTTATACAAGTAGTATCCTTTGGTTTCTTTGGGATAACCAATAAAGTAACATTTATCTAATCTAGGGCCAAGCTTTTTAGGAAACATTTTCTTTACTTAAGCTTCACACCTCTAAATCATCATAAAAGACATTTTGGGATGTCTCTAGTCCACATCTCATATGGTGTTTTTTTGAACCAATTTAGAAAGTACACAGTTAAGTGTAAATGTTGCAATTTCTAGATCATAACCCCAAAAGGATGTAGGAAGTTCAGAAAAACTCATCATTGATCGCACCATATCTAGAAATGTGTGATCCCTTCTTTCTGATACACCATTATGTTTTGGTGTTCGTGGTCGATTCCATTGTGATATAATACCAGGTCTTGTAGAAGGTCCTCAAACTCTTGACTGAAATATACTCCTCCTCGATTAGAATGAAGTGCCTTAATAACTTTACCAAGTTGGTTATATACTTCATTCATGAAATGTTGAAATTTTCAAGAGTTTATGACTTATATTTCATCAAAGAAACATAACCATACCATCAGTGAAGGTAATGAAGTATTGGTACCCACCTCTAGCATTTGTTCTAAAAGGGCCGCATACATCAGTATGTATGAGTCCAAATAGATCACTAACTCTCTCACTTATACCATTGAAGGGAGTTTTGGTCATCTTGCACAACAAACAAGACTCACATGTCTCCATTGATTCGAAATCAATAGTCTAGATAATCATCTTTATGGAATCTAGAAATACGATTCTCATTGATGCGCCCAAGTTAATAATGCCAAAGATATGTCTTGTTTGAGTTATTGAGTTTTAATCTTTTGGTATTTATATTATAAGCATTTGTCTTAAGATCTAATGAATAAAGACCATAGGACATTGGGGCACTACTGTAAATACTCGATCTTTACGATTGAATATTGACAAAATAATATCAAAAACATAAATAATCTTTATTACAATAATGCTTGTACATCAGAGTCACAGAAGCTTACAAATATGATTACAAAATTTAAGTGTAAGAATTCATCTCTATCTAGTCTTCAACGGAGGACTACCCATGCACATCTCTTCAAGCTCTTCCATCTACCACATGTCCATGATTTCCCAGAGGGAACAAAAATACACATGAACCCCCATATAGGGAAAATATGGGCCAGCAAAGCTGGTACTGAATCCAATCATTGAACTATGTATGAAATAAGATTTAGATGTATAATAAAAGTTAGGAAAGAACTATTTGGTGGGATAATGAGAAGAAATTCCAATATCAATTTCAAGATAGAAAATCTTTCACAAGGATATCACTAAGCAAGATTCAACATTTCAAGTGCAAAATTTATCCAATATATTCACAAAATATATCAATTTCAAGATATTATATTTGAAAAGTTTTGACACCTTTCTATCATGTCTTTTCTAGGGCTAAGTACCTTGTATTCTCACATTCTAGGAGAGAAAGATACTAGTACCTCATTAACTATTTTATTTAACTGAGGGACAACTAATCCCTATCCACTAGGTAGGGTTGTGGGGTACTTGGCCCAATTAAGTGAGCCAAAGCTCTATAGGGCCAAAGCACTATAGGGCCAAAGCTCAAGGGACCAAAGTCCACATGGAGTCAAAACTCCAATAGATCAAGTCCAGTGCCAAAATTATTATCAACAATATTTCATCAATTGCAAAATGAGAGTGGTAAACTTTCAAGAATAAATAAAGGTTTCAAAAATATATGGAATTCACCACCAATCAAGATATATGTGTGTCCCTCAAGAGGGAAAATAGTTCAAAAATGAAATAGAAGATTTAGTACCTCAATTATTCAGGACTCCAAGAATTGCATAATCACCATAAATGACTGGGAGTGGAAAATCTATAAAGTATGGTATAATTTATTTATATATGGTTTGGGATCAATAAATTGTGCAATCTTTTCTATTTACTATTTTCTTTCCCAATTAGGGTTCTTGACTAGATCAATTATACCGGTATTACACATTTAGTTGTTTTATATCCTTTTGATTAGAATATTCTATTAGTCACTAGGCTCAAATATATTTATTTACCAACATACCCTTACTAGGGATATCTCGGGTATAAAAAAATATTCTCAAGTACATTATCTTAGTATCTTTTAGCCATGTATGTTACACATTAACACAATACTAATATACATTGACATTATGTATCATTGTCTTGAAAGGAATACTTAGTTACAAGTATGGAGTAAGTAAAACAAGGTCACCCATTATTATGTTCATAGAATCAACTTTCACCTTATATTGCCTCGCTCTTATCTCATTTTATTAAAAAAGACTAGACTCGTTATAGGCATCCCTTACATTTGTAAAATATCAATTAGTACATGTTTGCATCCCTAGGGTTTCCATGTATAATAAGAATAACGGTGGTACACAATATATACCTCCTAGCCATTGCATGATTTTGTTGGAACTCCCCATTGGTTTATATATATATATATATATATATATATATATATATATATATATATATATATATATATATATATATATATATATATATATATATATATATATATATAGACAGTCATGCTAGAATACACTCCAGTGTATGGATTGCACAAATACACTCAAGTGTGTTTGTATATCAAGACTATTTTTTGCAAAATGTAAACCGCTCATCTTCACCGTCATACTATAACTAGGCTACATACAAATTTTAAGCCCATTTGGATGAGTGTAAGTCACTCATCCAAGGGCAATAAAATCGACACGCGAAACTAATTTGAAATGCATAATTTTTGCGGTCTTCATAACATGAGCTATACATATCCAAATGTGCTCAAATTTTGCGTATGAGTTGTTCACAAGATGTTTAAGAAGATCAATGGATTAGATTTAAAAAAAAATATTGTATCATGAAAAACTACTTGAGTATATTCTGCTCCGGATACACTCGAGTGTATTCTAGCCTAACTCTCTCTCTCTCTCTCTATATATATATATATATATATATATATATAACACTAATATTGCCAAAACTAATCCACCTATAAGTAGATCCCTATAAGTATATAAATACATACATTCACTAGTGTGTTGCTTATATTATGATTCACACATTTTCTCTAGACATTATCTTGGTTATCATCTTGTCTATTATTCGTGTTATATATGTTATAGTAGGTAGAAGGCACAAGAGATTGAATACCTTGCATATTGTCAGATGAAATCCCTCCTGCTCGGATCTGGGCAACAACTAGCTAAGATCTAGCCAGTCGAGTTGCTTCAGCTTAGATGGAGGCATCCCAAATGACTCTCTTTTTGGATTGTAGATCTCACTAGGTGAAGATGCCATGTTTCATTTATACTTTGATGCTCAGATCTATAGATTCGAAGGTGTGTGTGCTCTCTTGTTTTCAGATTTGAGAATATACAGATCATAGTGTGGTGACACCGCTGGTTTTGCAGGTCGTGGTTGTAGGATTGCAGGGGAGATCGTGCGGTTGGTGGTGTGGTGACGGGGTTCTGGTGCGAATATACAGATCATAGTGTGGTGACACCGCTGGTTTTGCAGGTCGTGGTTGTAGGATTGCAGGGGAGATCGTGCGGTTGGTGGTGTGGTGACGGGGTTCTGGTGCCCTCATTGGGATCATTAGTGGTTTGACGACCAGTAGGGAGTTCACGGCGTTGGTGGTATTCAATCCTCAGGTGGATCCAGGTTGTCGGAGTGGGAGCACAACCTCGGCCATGAGAAGACAGCATGATTGCTTGCAGATCGCCGGTGATCTAGGAGGCGATGATTTTCTGTCGCAATGGATGGCGTTGCAAGCGGTGTGGGGTCGGGTTGGAGATCTATGGACGGCGATCATGGCGGTACTTGCAGGTCTTCGAGGTTGAGAGGGGCGGCCGCAAGTGTGCAACAAGGCTTCCACTCTCTGTGATTCTGAAGGTGGCACGGTATCTATTCAGGGGTCACCTCACTACCAAAAAACATAGTATAGGTGACAGTCATGTACAAAGTTACACACTTTAGGTGACATGTTTGTACATGACTAATAATCTGTGTAGGCCTACGTAAAATAGATGACATACATTTTTGTATATTTGAAAGGGTGACATACTTTAGGTGACATGTATGTATGTCACCTATAGTCTGTGCAACATAGGTGACATACATTTTATCATACTTGAAAGGGTGACACACTATAGGTGACATACATTTGAATCACCTATGTTCTAATGGAGGTTTATACATGTATATGAGTCAAGTGTAATATACAAGGAGACATAACATTTAGGTGACATGTATGTGTGTCACCATAGTTATAGATGACATAAATTCATGTCACCTAACCTTAGAATTTTTACATAATTACTATGAGAGGACACTGTCTTGATATGGGCCTTGAACTCTCACAAATGCATTACGGGGGACTTACTGTTAGAGGAAATTCTCATGATATGGGCCCCAACCCTCACATATGCATTTTTAGAGAATTGTTGTGAGTGGACATTGTCACTATATGGGCCCCAGTTCCTAAGAAATGTATTGAAAGGGACTTTTTGTGAGAAGAAATGTGTCATGGCTCCTCCCGAGTGTATTTTTGTTGGAATATATCAACACTTATTTGGTCACCGCGCGTTGGACGACGTCGCAATGCGAGGGCACTGAGCCACTGCATGTGACATGGGCATCGATGAAGATATCGTTTATCTCCCACCTACCTCTGATTAATTATTGCACCTACTCTGGTGTCACTGATGGCAGGGGTTCTCTGCTCGTCTCGTTGCCCCACACCATAGTATCAAGTTTCGGCTTCCATAGTGTCTCTCGAACGCGAACAGAAGGCGACCAGAAAGGTCTGGTGGTAACTTCAAGTCTGATTCAACTTATCGACTTGTTGGACTTGGTCAGACCGGTGGTGGCTGCCCTTTTTCGGCAGCCATGCCCATAGTAGCAAGGGATTAGGGAACGAGCGCGCTCGGAGCATCCCTGGTGCCTAGCCGTCTAGGTCTCAGCACGTTGAGGATCGATACGATAGAGACCGTCATCGATCTCTAAAGGCAACAACCCATACATGGTTCCCTATAGTCGTGTGTTAAGCAGGCTTGGCGCTGGTCAACCCAGTAGGAAGGACTACCCTACTAGCCGCCATACATGGGAGGGTTCCCTCCATGTCTCAGTTCTGCTCTCTTTAATGGGAAAATTCAGTTCTCCCACACTGGAAACGACACATTATGATTGTCTTGCTACATCACAGGTGAAAAGTCATGAGGTTGTTCCTATGGTCCCTTGCAGCGCTAGGCCTACATCATGCATGGTTGGACCTGCTGCACAAGCTTCATGTCCTTTTAGGAGCCTCCATACATGTCGCAACAAACCATTAGCAACTAACAGTTTTGCTAATCATCTTTGGGTTGTTCATTTATCTTCATTGAGTCGTGTTGATGGAATCCGTAAGGTGTTGGAATATGTTGATGTTTGGGAGGGCTTGGTGTTTGCTCTTTGTTCTTCCAAGCGTTGGATGTGTGGTGTATGCCTTGGCATCCTGCCTTGGTCTAAAGCATATCATCAATCTTCTGATGACTCTGATGTTACGACCACTCTACCTCGATAGCCTGGTGAGGCATCACTCGATGTGATAGTTGGTTTGCCTGCTCCCATCAATTCTAGCTTTCCAGATTCTGTTCCTTGAACCCTGTCAACTCGTCAGTGTATTGAGCCACCACCTCTTCCTATTGACCAACTACAACTCGACACAGATCTTCTAGATTATATCTTCCGCACGGGTGTCCCTAATGTAAAGAGCATCCCTCTTCTTTGTTGTTTGCCCTTTGCCGGCACTCTTCGTGCTTGCTTACTCTAGGTGGATTCTTGCCCACACTCTATTGATGCATGGATTTGTCTTTTGTTGCTTCCAGCATGTGTTCTATATCGCTTCTCCCCTAAGTCTACTCAAGAACAGTCTTGTCGAAAACACATCTCTCTACAACAACTTATGATCCTTAAGGCTTTGAAGACTTGGAATTCAGGACCTAATGGCATTCAACAACTCCTGGCTCATATTTTGGCTCACTGTTATCCTATTGGGCGAGAACATTCTTCTAAAGCTTGTATTTCACGTGCCAAGTCTAAGATCAAAGATAGCCAATTTTCTACTGCGTGTTCTATCCTCTAGTGGTGTTGCCCCCACAAAATCTACTACTCATTCAGATCTTGAAACTAAACACCCTCAACCTCCACTACCATTGGTACAACCTCAGTCTAAAATTTCTAGCTCTCCATTTGTTGCTTCTTGCTCCATGGTTGAAGAAGCCATTTTATCATTTGAGAAAGGGACCGCTTGCGCACGTGATGGCCTACGAGCACAACATCTTATTGATTATATGTGTGGGGCTATCGCTGTAGTGAAAGATTATTTTTTGAATGTAGTTTCAACTGTGGTGAATCTTTGGCCCATTGGTCATTGTCCAGATTCCCTAGCTCCCTACATTGCCAGTGCTCCATTGACTCATCTTCTCACACCAAACAATGGCATTCATCCTATTGCTATGGGTACTATTTGGCGGCGCCTTGTATCCAAAGTTGCAGCAAATGGTGTAAGGTATGATGCCGTCCCTTATCTTAAGGATCATCAGTGTGGTGTTGGTATTTCTGGTGGTGCTGAGGCCCTTCTACATGTTGTCATTTGACTTGTTATGAACAACAACACTGCACTAAGGTCACCATGGCTCTTGTTGACTTCAACAATGACTTCAACATGGTTGATAGATCTACCATATTCTGAGAGGTTCATCATCGTTGCCCTTCTATTGCATGATGGGTTGAGTTTTGCTACAACTCTCCATCTCCTATCTATATGAATCATGGAGAGCCTCTTTTTTCTTCTTCTGGGGTACAAGGTGACCCATTGGGCCCCCTTCTTTTTTCCCTCGGACTCCACCCTCTTATTTTACAGGTAAAGGATGCATGTCAACTTGACCTCCTTTCTTTCTACCTTGATGATGGTACCCTCATTGGGGACACAGAGGTTGTTTCGAAGGCTCTATCCCTCATTCAGGAGCGATGCCCTATGTATGGTCTTCATCTCAATACTAAGAAGACAGAGATTTTTTGGCCATCTGATGACCCTAGAAGAGGCTCGAATGTGGGCTTGTTTCCTAATGACATCTCATGTCCAGAGCGTGGAGGGAATATTCTAGGTGGCCCAGTTTCTACAGATGCATCCTTTGCAAAGGAACTTCTCCAGAAATGTGTAATGAAGACCCTTGATATGATGGACTGCATGTCCTCACTCCAAGACCCACAATGTGAGCTTATTCTTCTTAGGTCTTGTGTTGGGATGCCCAAACTATTATTTGGTCTTCGTACAACACCTCCTTCTATCACACCTGTGTTGGATATTTTTAATCACGATCTTCGTCGTTGTCTGGAGCGTATTGTGGTTGGTGACGACCCGTGTTTTGGTGATGTACAATGGTGTTTGGCTACACTTCGTATGCATATAGTTGGATTGGGGATCAAGTCCTCTCATGATGTCAGTAAATTTGCTTTTGTTGCCTCTCATATGGGTTAGTTCATTATCATGCCATTTATGCTTGTAGTTTCCATGAACCTGTAATGGTTCACGGTCCTTTTAGTAGGGACTTTCTTGTAATAGCATAAACTGATTTGAATTGATAAATCAATATCTTTGACTTTAGAAAAAATATGGAGGAAGATATTTTCCTCTCTCATACCAAAGTGATGAGAATAATACGAAAATCAAGTTAAAATATAGCTAATGGATACTGCAATTTATAGTTAAAATGTTGTCAAAAGTATGCAATTTTCCTAACCAAGCATTCACTGCATTCCCACTCCGTCTTTATCCAATGTCACGTCATCACACACGATAATCAAAATTGTGATTTGTGAACCCATCCTAGAGTCCTCTGCAAATGTATTTTTAGGTAGTGGCACCTCCCAAATGTATTTTTAAGTACTTGATGTGAGATAACATTTGTCTTGAAACAGGCCCTAACACCTCCCAAATGCATTTGAAGGGACATGTTGTGAAAGGACACTATCATGATATGGGTCGTGGCACCTCCCAAATGCATTTTTAGGTACTTGATGTGAGATAACATTTGTCTTAAAATTGGTCCTGACACCTCCCTAATGCATTTGAAGGGACATGTTGTGAAAGGACACTATCATGATATGGGTTGTTGGGTCTTATTTTGGTCAAGATTGTCGTTTCTCTTATGTTTTTGGTCTAGAAAGAGGTGCACCATGTGCATTTGAGTTTTAGACAGTTGGTGTTGTTTTGGTTGTGATGGTTGGCCTTGTTTTAGTCATGATGGTCTATTCTGCTTTTGGATGTGACACTTCATTTTGGTCTGGTCGCGACACTACGTTTGATACGGTCGCAACACTGTGCTGTGAGGGTGGGTCGTGACATTGTGTTGTGGGTTGGTCATGAAGTCTATGTGTAACACTGGTCGTGACGCCTTGCTTTAATGTTGTTGTATCACATTCTATCACGGTCACGACGTGCGTCATGGAGACAACCACGATGTTGTGTTGTGAGATATGGGTTGTGGCACCTCCCAACTGCATTTTTAGGGACTTTATGTGAGATAACATTTGTCTTGAAATGGGCCCTGACACCTCCCAAATGCATTTGGAGGGACATGTTGTGAAAGGGCACTATCATGACATGGGTCATAGCACCTCCTAAATGCATTTTTAGGGACTTGATGTGAGATAACATTTGTCTTGAAATGGGCCCTGACACCTCCCAAATGCATTTCGATGGACTTGTTATGAGAGGACATTTTCATGATATGGGACCAGACACCTTCCAAATGCATTTTTGAGGACTTACTATTAGATAACATTATCATCATATGTGCCATGGAACCTCCCAAATGTATATTCAAGTACTTGGGATGGTTTTGGTTGTGATGGTTGGCCTTGTTTTATCGTGGAGATAGTCGCGATGTTGTGTTGTGAGATATGGGTCGTGGAACCTCCTAAATGCATTTTTAGGGACTTGATGTGAGATAACATTTGCCTTGAAATGGGCCTTGACACCTCTCAAATGCATTTGGAGGGACATGTTGTGAAAGGACACTATCGTGATATGGATTGTTGCGTCTTATTTTGGTCAAGATTGTCATTTATCTTGTGTTGTGGGTCGAGAAAGATGTGCACCATTTGCGTTTGAGGTCATGACAGTTGGTATTGTTTTGGTTGTGATGGTTGGCCTTTTTCATTTATGACGGTCTATTTTTCTTCTAGACATGACACTTCACTTTGGTCTGGTCGTGACACTACGTTTGATGCGATCGCAACATTGTGTTGTGAGGGTGGGTCGCAAAATTATGTTGTAGGTTGGTCGCTAAGCCTATGTGTAACACTGGTCGTGAGGCCTTGCTTTAACGTTGTTGTATCACATCCTATCACGGTCATGACGTGCGTCGTAGAGACATTCGTGATGTTGTATTGTGAGATATGGGTAGTGGCACCTCCCAAATGTATTTTTAGGGACTTGATGTGAGATAACATTTGTCTTGAAACAGGCCCTGACACCTGGAAAATACATTTGAAGGGACATGTTGTGAAAGGACACTATCATGATATGGGTCGTGGCACCTCCCAAATGCATTATTAGGGACTAGATGTGAGATAACATTCGTCTTGAAATGGGCCCTGACACCTCCCAAATGTATTTTGATGGACTTATTATGAGAGGGCGTTGTCATGATATGGCACCGGACACCTTCCAAATGCATTTTTGAGGACTTACTATGAGATGACATTATCATAATATGTGACATGGCACCTCCCAAATGTATATTCAAGGACTTGGGATGGTTTTGGTTGTGATGGTTGGCCTTGTTTCAGCCGTGATGGTCTGTTCTACTTCTGGACATGACACTTCATTTTGGTATGATCATGACACTACGTTTGATATGGTCGTGACATTGTGCTACGAGGGTGGATCGCAATGTTGTGTTGTGGGTTGGTCGCAAAGCCTATGTGTAACACTGGTCGTGACTCCTTGCTTTAACGTTGTTGTATCACATTCTATTACAGTCACAATGTGCGTCATGGAGACAGTCACGATGTTGCGTTGTGAGATATGGGTTGTGGCACCTCCCAAATGTATTTTTAGGGACTTGATGTGAGGTAACATTTGTCTTGAAATGAGCCCTGACACCTACCAAATGCATTTGTAGGGACATGATGTGAAAGGACACTATCATGATATGGGTCATGGAACCTCCCAAATGTATTTTTAGGGACTTTACGTGAGATAAACTTTTTCTTGAAATGGGCCATGACACCTCCCAGATACATTTTCATGGACTTGTTGTGAGAGGATGTTGTCATGATATGGGGACTTGACACCTCCCAAGTGCATTTTTAAGGACTTACTGTGAGATGAAATTATCACCATATGTGCCATGGCACCTCCCAAATTTATTTTCAAGGACTTGGGATGGTTTTGGTTGTGATTGTTGGCCTTGTTTTAGTCGTGATGGTCCATTCTGCTTCTGGACGTGACACTCCATTTTGCTATGGTCACGACACTGCGTTTGTTATGGTCATGACGTTGTGCTCTGAGGGTGGGCCGCGATCTTGTGTTGTGGGTTGGTTGTGAGAGGACATTGTCATCATATGAACCATGACACCTCCCAAATGTATTTTCAAGGACTTGGCGTGAGAGGACATTGTCATGATATGGGCCCAAACTTCACTCAAATGCATTTTCAGGGACTTATTATGAGAGGACATTGCCAATATATGAGCCATGTATCCTCCTTAATGCATTTGAAGGGACATGTTGTAAAAGGACACTATCACGATATGGGTCGTGGCACCTCCCAAATGCATTAGGAGTGACTTGTTCTGAGATGAAACTGTCATGATATGGCATACCAATCCTCTAATCTATGAGTTTACTCACTTTTCATGAGAGGACACTAACATGGTTAGGGCATAAGCTAATCCCTAGTGAAATATGGTGACTTGATGTGAGAGGACACCATCATGATATGGGTTCCAAGTCTAACCAGAAGTATTTTTTCTAACTTGCTATGAGAGGACACTATCATGATATGGGCTCTGACTCCTCACAAATGCATTTCAGGGGACTTACTGTGAGAGAACATTGTCATGATATGTGCCATAGATGCATTTTTGGGGGCTTGCTATGAGAGAACGCTCTCATGATAAGAGCCCTTGCTTCTTCCATATGTCTAGGGACTTGAGTGAGATGACAATGTCACAATATTTGTCCCAAATGTACCTTTTAAGACTTACTGTGATACGCCATTGTCATGATATGGGTCATGGCACCTCACAAATGCTTTTTTAGGGACTGGATGTGAGAGGACATTATCACGATATGTGCCATTGCTCCTCACAAATGCATTGACATGGAGTTTTTGTGAGAGGACACTTCTGCATATGACATGGAAGGCCTCTACTTTGAGGATCAAATTGGAATGTATATAGTCCTTTGTAACAAAATTTATCTCACTTGTCCTGAGAGGACACTCACATGATGTGGGCTTAAACTCATGTTCAGTGATGTATTGTGAAAGGGAACTTCATTGTCTGGAATTCAATTCCCCTCCTCCCCATGTCCCCTTGGTATTCTGAGAGGGAACTTCATTGTCTGGCATTCAATTCCCCTCCTCCCCATGTCCCCATGTTCTCCTCCCTAGGTCACCTTGGCATACCAATCCTCTAATTTATGATTTCTCTCACTTTTCATGAGAGAACACTGACATGGTAAGGGCCTAAGCTAATCCCTAGTGAAATTTGGTGACTTAATATGTGTAGTGTGATTTATCATGTGACATGGAACCATTGTCAATACTAGGGACTTCCTATCATAGGGCACTGTCATTATATCTATCATTTGTCTTGTTAAAAGCATTTCCATGGACTTTTTGTGAGAAGTCATTATTATGATGGGTCATGGTTCCTTGGAAGTGCATATACATGGACTTGTTGTGGAGCACTATGCCATGATATGGGTGTAGCACCGCTCTTGTCCTATCTTGAGGCCCTTTTCTCCCCTATGCCACTAGACATGGGTTAGGTGGATCAAAAGTGGGTCAAGGATGGGTACATGCTGTAGAAAGACCCAGATTCTTCAGAGTTCTACCATGATACATAGAGAATAAAATGCTTCCAGATGAACGTGGCTATATCATTCTTCATATGTCTCCACCAAAAGTGCCTCTATAAGTCCTTGTACATTTTTCGTAGATCCTAAAGGGATAGTGTACTTGGACCCATGAGCTTCATGTAGAATGTTTACCCTATAAACTAGAATCCTCAGGAATCCACATGCATTTCTTGTATCGAATGTTTGTCATGTAAAGCATATCCCCAAGGTTTTATACAAAGGGCCCAATTTTTGCTAATTCAAAGAATGATAACTATACATCATAATGTTCTCATATGTCATGGAGCCCCCGAGGTCACGTTGGCATACTCATCCTCCATTATGCAATACCTCTGACTCATCATGAGAGGGCACTCACATGATGAGGGCCTAAGCTAACTCCATTGTAATCTTTTGAGATATTTCAATTTGTACTATGAAAATCTGAATGTGATTGACTTATATAGACTGAGTTACATAAATTCTCATAGACTATCAAAGTAGTGAAGATATGTAATAGAGATAGATTGGCAAATTGAAGTATGCATTAATTAATTTCAAAGCCAAACTAGTTGGGTAGAACTTTGACAACCCTCGTTTAAAAAGTTATTTAGCTTGTCAGGGACCCAAGTGTAAAATCTGCAACACGCTTAGCTTGCTGGGAGACAAGATGAATCAATATCTCCCATTAAAAAAAAAGCTATCCCAAATCACGGGGATGTAAATATAATATAATGAAACTAAATTTAGGGCACGCAAAATTTCAAGTAACCCCAACCAAACCCCAACGATCGGTCAATCCCCTCTATTTCCCCCACTCGCGCACGGCGCACCAGTCACTCCTATGTCTCTCTTCCTCAAATCATCACCTTCCAACCCCCCGCCGCTCTTCCGCATGCCCATCTCTGCTCGCATCCTTTTTACAGGCGAGTCACGCGATCTAGAAGACTAGTCCAATTGATCTACTCCGTCCGGCGAATCGTATGTAGAGATCCCCGAGGGAGTCAGTTGTCATGTGCTATACAAATATAGGCAAATTATATAGATATAAGCAAATTATACTGGAAGACTCAGTTGTCATGTGCTATACAGATATAAGCAAATTATACTAATAAGTATTTGGAACCACTAAGAAGTGAATGTACTCACATTAATAGAACACCGATTCTTGCTTGCATTTTCAATTTTCTTATGTGAAAATAAGCGATTATTCATGTGAGACTAATTGGAATGTTTTGTTATTGTATACGTGTCCAATTAGTATGTGAAGGTTGGTTCAAGCAGTTGGAAAGGTTAGGCCAGGCAGGACATCTTCTTCAATACTTGTAGGTAACCCCTTATACTTGGTAACAATTACTAGCTTACTTATACAATTACACTTTTCATGGTTCATTTTTTGATACAATAACTAAGTCGTCACTACACCATGCTTTTACTTCCCATTATTGTACGCAACTATGTTCATCGCATCACCTTAAAAAAGATATTACAAATCAGGACAAGTACCAAAATGGTGGGTCTGAAGCTGAAGTTAACTGTTTATACATATTAGAATGTTGTTAATTAATATGATCCCCTTCATATTAGAAGTAAACTTATTCCATGATTTTTTTTATTAACTTTTGCTAGCTGGAAAGCAGGGGCATCGTAGTCACACTTCTCATGAACATGATATGCAAGTATGTGAAATCTCTTTATACCGATCTAGCTCATCAGTTCACGTATGTAATTTAGTTACGTATAGAAACCACCATTTGTATCTAGTGGTGAGAAATATTCAGTGCTTTATAATGGTCATTCATAGTCTTTATTAGCACAATATTAAACAATTTCTTTTTTTGCATGATCAAGCCTAGGAATACTTTCTGTAGTAATTTGTAGCCTAGTATGCATTAGGTAAACTACACATCATCAATTTTTTTTTATAATTACATAATGGTGATTGAAATACAAATGAAACCTTCCTCCTTCATGTTATCACCTTGTGCCATCATCATTTAGAGGTTCTCATCTAACCAAATTAAAAGGGCTCAATGTATATCCTTCTAGGGAAGGTAGTGTAGCCTTCACTGTGATACAATTATAGGTACAACAAAAAGATCAAAGATGTCACCACTATATACTCTATAGTTTAGCCATACTTGTCAAGGAGGCAAGGAGACACAGCGTTCAAGCTGAGAGCCTTGTGACTAGGCGTGACTAGGCGCGACTAGGCGTTGCCTAGGCGACCTATTAAATTAATAATTTCAGAGATATATATGCATTTTTATATTAATGTTTTAACGGTTTTAATTGTTAAAATGTATGAAATATGTGCTAAACAGTCCTAAACCATCTTTAAGCATAATCAAAATAGTTTCTATGAAACTATATAAAAGACAAGTACGAGAATAATTTCACACATAGTATATTAGTAATGAAAAGTAATTTGTTGAAACAAGAAAAAAATGTCACATACCTTATGATCTTCACATAGTAATAATATTAAAGAGATAAACATTTAAAGAAGATTAGTGATAACATACCTTACATTCTGAATCTTCAATAAACTTACAATATTGCAAAAAGTGAAGATAATTCAGTCTTTACCCTATATCCTCAAGTGCACTCATGCAAAAGTAATTGTTTCTAAGACAAAAATAGTGACTACATAAAAAATACAAAGCAAGCAAGATCACCATAAAGACATTGTTGTTTAAAGTCATCATTACAAATTAAAAGTACAAACACTTAACAAGATAAATAAAGATATGGATCAAGCATCATCAACTAGGTGAGAACTTGGTCCAAGACCATCATCTTCGGCTCCATAATCTTCATAATCATCATTCTCAATGAACTCATCCCACTCTTCCTCAGGCTCCACATAAATTCCTATCATCCACTCACTTGACCAATTAAGCACAGAAATAACAATAGGATCAAAATCCTTCTCCATGTTCCCCAACCTCCTATCCTTGAACCTTTGATCAAGACGTGTATTGTATTGAATGTAAACAAGCTTCATCAATCTCTCAGCTTCTAATTTACTTCTCCTCTTTGTATGGCTCTAAAGATTATAAAAGAGTTGAATGAATATTTATTGACTTATACAGTTATACTACGCAATCAAAATAAAATTAATTTACAAAAAGGACTTACAAAGTCAAAGGCACTCCAATTACGCTCACAAGATGATGAAGTGAAACATAAACCCAGAATACGTATTGCTAATGTTTGCAATGTTGGGGTGGTACCCCCATAGCTATCCCACCACTCCACTGCCATCAAGGATATGTAGTCAATTACCAAAATATTTATATTTATATAATGCTATAAGCCTATAACTAATATGAGAAAAGGGCTTACATGGAGTTTTTTGGTCTCTTTGCCTGATAGCCATATCCTTCCCAAATAGGCCACGAGCGTTCTTGTACTCCTCTAGCTCACGAGAAATTATATCTTGCTCTTTACCATCACTAACCATCCGTTCAATACATTCAATGAGGTCAATCTCATATTTCCCAGCTGCAACCCTATTTGTTTGCCTCATATCATAATAATAGACGGGATTTAAGTAAAGACCAGCACCATACAAGGGACGCTTCATCTGCTTGCCCCAACGGTAATCAAGAATATCGAAGATAGGCTTGTATTCCTTTTCCCTCTGGCCAAAATTTTCAATAATCTTCTCTTTGGCCATCTCAAAAGCATGACCTACATACCGCATAGGTGGCTTCTCATCGGCATCAACCAATCTCAACACAACCATAAGAGGTTGGGTTGCCCTCAAATAGTTCTCCACCTTCTCCCAAAATGATTTTGCCATAACTGTATTGAAACTAAGATCTCCATCTGTGATTTTTGCCCAAGAAATGTTGGTCCATATGTCAGAAACAAAGAGCTTAGTAAAAGAAGTATGATGCTTCAACAAGCTAGATAAAGCTAAAAAATGTGTAGCAAACCGTGTCACCCCACTCCTTACAAGCTCTTGGTGATTGTCACTACCTTTCACGAAAGCATCATGCAGACGAGTGTGTTGATAAATAAAAGTAGTGACCTTTCTTGCCCTTGTAAGAACCCCTGAAAAAATGTCCAATTTAGAGATGTCCTCCAACATAAGATCCAAGCAATGTGCAACACAAGGAGTCCAAAATAATTTCTTCCTCTTCTCAATCAACATCTTCCCAGCCAACACCATGTTGGCTGCATTGTTAGTGACAGCTTGCACCACATTTTCCTCCCCAACCTTCTCAACAACTTCATCTATCAAGTTGAACAGTAACTCCCATGTGTGTTCATAAGATGTCGCATCCTTAGCATAGATAAAGAATGAACCCTCAGGAGTATTTATAAGAAAATTTACCAAAGTACGCTGATGTTTATCTGTCCATCCATCACACATTATCGTGCAACCATAAGATCTCCAATGCTTCTCATGAACCACCTGCATCTCCTTACATCTCTCAAACTGCCTTTCAAGTAAAGGCAACCTCAATTGATGATAAGAAGGTGGAATGAATCCCTTACCAGCTTGGATAACTGCCTCAAACATAACATCAAAGCTATTGCGGTTTGCGGCATTAAAGGGAATACCAGCTTCATAAAACCATTGGGATATGCAGTCATAAGCAACCTATGTAGCTTCTTTTTTGTAGGTATCACCTATTGTAGTTTGTGAAGCACTACAATTTGCTTTCCTTTGTGCAACAACGTCCCATGGACTAGGAGTGGTGAAAGAATCCATTGGTCCTTTTCCAGAAGAATATTTGTAGACAGGTGGCCTATTTGCAGAACTAGATGTGGTTCGAGACCTTTGGGTAGAAGATGGAACAACCACAACATCACCCTCATTAACAACATTAGGAGTGTTGGACTTATTCTGACTGTACTGGTAATCAAGATCCACCTTCCTCTTCTTATTGTGGTTCTTATAGTCAAGCAACTCCTTAGAAATTGTATTCGTTGTTTTAGGACACTTGATGCAATCCCAAAATCCTCCAATCAAGTGCTCCTTCAATCTCGTGATGCCCCCACTGCTGATGTGACCGCACAATGCACATTTAACCTTGTTCTTATCACCTACATTTTCCCAAAAGGAATACTTCCACCCTGGGTCTGTGGATTTTGTCCTCAATTTTGGGTCATTCATTGCATCTGCAAAACGAGGGTCAATCTCCCCAGGTCTTTGAGATTGAGGGGTGGAAGTAGGAACATCAATATCACCAACTAAATCAGAGTCCATCACTGTAGATCTACAAAAAATAGAACCAAAAAACAAAATATAAAATTGTAATTAAGTTCCACTTGTTGGGAGAGGCCTCACATGGGTGTGTAGCACAAGACAACAAACGTGGGCGCCAAACAATAAACATTACAGCCGGAGAAAACACACTTGGGTCTTAGTGACGAAGAAGAACATGGGAAGGAAGAAGAATATGATGTACATACAAAATTAAGGTGGCACCAGATCAATTAATATAAAGAAAAAAAATCTAGCATGACATTGATCCTAAAATTCGTCAGTAATCAGTAGCAGTAGTTCTTTGCTGTAGTTGGGAGGGGGAAACAAGAAGGAGATGTAGAAGAAAGGAAATAGGGAAGGGATGGAGCTAGATCAGTAAGAAAAATAGGGAAGAAGTTTGTAAAAAAATGTACTTGAAAGTGTTGGCTGCTATTGGAGTACGGCTACTGGAATTGCCGCTCTGTAATGCTCCCTTTGGGTGTTGGCCGCTTGGGGCAACTACTGTAACTCTTCTCAAGGTCGCAAGGCAGTAAGAAGCTCCACTTCTTCCTTGGCACAAGGAAGAAGGTAGCTGGACAGAGTCCACGCTGCATATGGGAGGAGGAAGAACAAGTGAGGGAGAAGAAAGGAAGATGGCGATGGAGAAGAAATGGAGAGGAGGAGAAGATGGAAGAAGAAATCACAAAAAAAAGACTTACCAGTTACCGGTGATCGCCGGCTTCAGCTGCTGGAGTTGGCGGCTTCCGCTGGTGGCTTCCGCTACACTTGGCGGCTTGGCGCAACTGCCCTCAAGGCCATGATGTAGGTTGGAGACCACCTACCTCGACGTGAGGGAGTTGCTGACACAACTTCTCCTTGCTTCGTCCAGCTGGGGCAATGCTAGCTTGGGGATCACATGGGAGTCGGGGTCGGGGGTTTAGCAGGGAGGGGTTTGCGGGAGATGAATCACGAGTGGAGAGGAATCGCGAGTGGGTCGTGGGTATTTGTTTCTAAGTCGGACCTTAATCGGGTCCCACATAATGGACCACGCCAAGGCATGAAGCGATCGCTCAAACGCCAAGGCAACCAAGGCGTTCGCTTTTTTTTTTCTTCTAAAACTAAGCGTCTCCCACACAGTGAGCCAATATAGCGCTTCAACGCTTTGGCGGCCGCCTAGGCGCGTGCTTTGACAAGTATGAGTTTACCTAGAAGTAACCTTATCATATACATGAAGTCTCGAAGGAACATGTGTAAATGATGCAAGTTGTAACCATCTAACTATGAGTAGACTGTTTGAAGGACAAGCTTTTTCTCTTGATTCAGTTACACCAACTTCTTTGCAATTTTGAAGTATCCACTTCGGTGTTGAATATATTTAGTCGATTCCCTGATGATGATACATGTCATAGATTCATAGTTCTTATGTTATTGACTCTGCCAAGTCAAATCTCATGTTTCCTAATGCTAGTACACAGTTTCTGTATTCGTCAAGTCAAATTTCACCTTTTTCTTATTCGTAGCTAATTTGTACTGGTTGTTAACCTAAACAGAACTCATATATATATTATTTTGATCTTTATCCTTGCTTTTCATTTTATGTTTGACTATACTCACACAGACAGGGGACACTGCACGAACACAGACACGGACACAAGACACGACAATTTTCAAAAATATAGGACACAGACACGATGTTGGAGATGACATACACACATACATATACATATACATATACATATACATATACATATACATATACATATACATATACATATACATATACATATACATATACATATACATATACATATACATATACATATACATATACATATACATATACATATACATATACATATATATATAATTATATATATACATAAATACATATAAATGTATAAGTATAATATAGTTGTATACATATATAGACAAATATATACTTATGATGTAGACGTATGTATACATACGTATACATACACATAACATGGAGTTAATACATATAATGTCTATCTATGAAAATTTGTAAAACAACTAATTATGTGAGATTTAAAGAAATAAACTTAAAAGAAATCTAAATCACACCCAAAATTCACTTACAATATGAACGCAGACTTTATAAGAAAACACTAGTATATTTCCATTATGAGATAATAGTGTAACATGATAGATGTCTAAAGAATTGTTTTAGACATACACATACGTATGTATTAACTCCATGTTATGTGTATGTATACATACGTATACATACTAATTACATGGAGTTAATACATATAATGTCTATCTATGCAAATTTGTAAAACAACTAATTATGTGAGATTTAAAGAAATAAACTTAAAAGAATTCTAAATCAAACCCAAAATTCACTTACAATATGAACGCAGACTTTATAAGAAAACACTAGTATATTTCCATTATGAGATAATAAATTATCAATGTAGATTAATCTAGAATACATTTGCAATATCAAATCAAGTAAGTATGAATGAAGAATGATGAATATAATCAATTTGGATGTCGAATTCTTGGAATACTTGTTATATAATGATGAATTATATATATAAGTATGATGTACAATAGATAAATATGTAATAATCCTTAGGAAAAGGATGGGGAGGAGACATATGGTAGTGATGCTGGAATAAGAGGAGGGAGAGAGAAGATATATAATTTATATTTCTTTTACATAGGGTATTAGTTTGAGCTTGTTGTGTCCACGACGTGTCCAAGCCGTGTCCAAGTTGTCCAAGCCGTGTCCATGCCCTGTCCGGGCTTAAAAAAAAGCAGACACTTCTGAGCCGTGTTTAAGCGTGTCCATCTGTGTCCACGCCGTGTCCGTGTTCGACACATGTCTAGGACGGCCACAACTTTCCTAGGGAAGTGTCCATGCTTCCTAGCATAAAACTATAAATTTGTCTATATTCTGAGTATTATATTGGGGTTGACGGGGAGATACGAGTGTGAGAGACATCAATCAGAGGATCCAAACAGATGAAGAGGATAAGTAAGAGGCTAATGAGAGTTTGGTTCATTTTGCATATGCTGCTATACATAGAGGCTCATCGCTTGTACGTGCATCCTTCATTGATGGTCACTGACCTAGCTTGTGGGTGTGCCAACTACACTACTTGCTTCATCATTCTATCTCCATACATAAATATTTCAACATTTTGCACATGTGCTCTTTGGTGATCGAAAAAAATTCTCATTGTAGTTGCCTCAGACATCTTCTAAGTCGAGCTACAATTCAGCAATACATGCCACAAAAGTTACTCAGGATCTATCCCAATGTGTAGGTTGCACCCTAATCATGTTCCATCTACTAGAAGCCACACTGGGCTCTCTTTCCCCATCCAGTGACTACAAGTTATGCATCATATCAAGTAAGTCCTCAACACTACGACCAAGTCACTATGACTAGGTCCTAAACTACTTACTCTTATAGCCATGTACTCTGGTAGTGCTTGCCTACCTTGCTGCAAAATATATATGAATTACCGTGTTGTTACGATAGAATATAGACTCAAGTGTAAAAAAGATTTACATGCGACCAATTTGTTGACTCATGGATGTTGGTGAGTCACTTGCCGTGGAAACCTGGAGGATATCCAAACATATGAGGCTCCATTTATAATTCCCCCATATCAGGATTTCAAGTAGGTGGGTATGAGAAATAAGAATTTTAACTTGTTTGGGGGGAAATTGAAAAGGAGAATGAGACGAGGGGTTGCCATTTTGAATAAGAAGAGAAAATACTTCTTACCCTTCCCTAGCTCCCGTTGGTTCCTCTTTCTGTCTCTCTCACAATTTCCCACCCACCTCACTTCTATCTCTCTCTCAACTTGTTGAGATCCGTCTGTGGAGATTTTACATATGTATTTATGGGGTATATTTTTGGTGTCCTATTACATGTAACAAACAAGAACACCGACACTATATTAAAGGTTGGTGTGGACGTGGGAAGATGGAAAGTCTGTAATTGTGACGGAGATGGAAGTTTGGAGGAGAGGGATCAAGTGAGGGGGATGGTTTTGTGGTGGAGGACCCAATGAATTCTCCGCTCCACCTGTGAATGTCTCATTTCATGCTATTAATTTGTATTTTGTATCTACAAATGGCCTTTTGGGTTAGCATGAAGATCACGAGATCAATGAAACCAGTTCAGTTTTTCAATTAGCTTAAGTGGGTAAGTTTTTATCATTGATGATGGTTGTATCTGTTGTATCTTAATCAATAAATAAGTACATAGGTGGGGTTAGTACGAGCTCCTTGGTGATGATTGTTTATTGATCCACGCTTGTTCTTACAAAAGCCACAGGTTTGTTTATTTGAATGTTGTTGTGGTATATTATTCTGCATGGTAGAATTTAATGTATGAAACTTGTGACAACCACAAGCCCAACAATGATTGTAGATAATGCTAGTAAATTGTTGTTGTTGAGATTATTTAACTCCCACATTTTTTGTATTAGATTTCAAGTATTTCTATTAAATAACAAATTATTAGTCATTGGGACCATTGACAAACTCAAAACAACAACGAAGAATATAGTAAGGTACGTCTCAGTTAAAATGATGTGCAAGTAGAATCCATCTGGAATTGCTGGCTAACACAGGGGACTCCATTTACAATCCCGCAAGTGTACAAACCCACTTCCTGCAAAAGTGCTGCAAGTGTCAATTTACCATTTAGTTTACTAGTTTGGCTGCACAAGACATACAATAACAGTTACAGTCACTAGAGACTGTTGTTAGCTTTTAGTGCACCCATTATATGTTGTTAGCACATGAGGTGGCTGTCTGTTTTTAGCACAACTATAGAATACATGCAACTACATAATACTGCTGTAAGCTTTGAATATGATCATTTGACCATGAGGCACGATAATTTGTAAAAAGTGTTACTATATGCTTTGTACCTTTAT
Source organism: Alisma plantago-aquatica (assembly GCA_963693085.1). Taxonomy (NCBI): domain Eukaryota; kingdom Viridiplantae; phylum Streptophyta; class Magnoliopsida; order Alismatales; family Alismataceae; genus Alisma; species Alisma plantago-aquatica. The sequence goes on from OY856409.1 coordinate 514,361,960, forward strand.
CATTTACAATACCAAGATGAAAATATAGGGAACATTCTAACTACTAAAACTAATTGTATAATATATATCATTAGTTATTCTGCGTAGAAATGGTAATATCTATATCCTTCATTCCAACAAGTAGATGGACATAATATGTATCTCATTTGACGTTAGAATATGTACATTATTATTGTTTCAGGTGAGTTGGAAATTATAAATTGTGATGGAAGCAATGATCACAGTGGAGAAAATGGGCACATGGGGAATATTTAGTGGACAAATTCTCTCTACAACAGGCCACAAAGGCATACAATTTGAAGTAAAACACTGTCTCAGCTTCTACAACTTAAGAGGAGCGTACTAATAGAAGTCATGCAGTAAAGAAAAGGAGACAATATGTTTGTTATAGAGAACTTTGTTGCAAAAATGTTTTCCAGGCAGGTAGAGGATTTCCTGCCATGTCATGTCCATCAACGTGCATACAAAAGCACCGTAAAATGAAATTTCTACCTACCTTATAGTAAAAATGGGTTTCAGGCTTGGGTTATCTTCAGGTTTCACTACACTGTATTGCGTTGGGGATGGGTCATATGTATGTGTTGGATATTAGAAAAGTTTACAAATTGATTATGTATGACATTACCTTTTATAAGAAATGAGATTGTTCTTTATGCAATTGTAAATTCTGACGTTTTATAAATAGTTTATTTTTTCATGTTGAAAATGAGTTGTGACATGCATATGTACTTTTTTCTGATGTGGTGGTACATATAAGATAGTTCTTGATGTCGTTTGTTAGGCATTACATACATGACGTGCATGCATGTCCCCTATAACTATCTTTTATGAAATGATTGACATGTGTTGTTGTTATGTTTTTGGGGTAGGTGATGGTCAATGATGTCACTTATTGTCATGTCTTAGAATCTGGAAACTACCAATAGGTGACATTTATTCGGATAGGTGTCATAGCACAAAGTCCACACTCTATAGGTGACATACATTTTTAAGGTGATAGGTAGCCATGTCACCCTTTTGCTTATACATCACATGCTTGAATGTCACCTATTCCCTATTTTTTAGTAGTGCCTACAAAGATCCGATTGCCATGATCTTCAATTTCTGCAGATCCTCGGGATGTAGAGAGGAAAGGGCGCTGCTGGTGTGATGAGTGGTGCCGGATCGGAGGAGTTGCAGGTCTACGGCAATGGGGTCAGATTGGCTTTGCACGCCCTAACGCTGGCTAAGATTGGTGATGACGGAGGACCAGTGGCCTTGCTCAACGGCTATGGTTGCTGGCCGGAGGATTGGGAGGGACGAAGTAGAGGAGGAGAAAAGCAGGTGGCGATGATGAGGAATGATGGATCGGAGGAGGTTGTGGTGGTCTGTTACTCGACGGAAGACATGTGGCAGGTATGTCTCTTACAGGTCGAGGATGCTGGGGGCTTATATAGCATTAAGGGCGATGCTAGGGTATGCAGAGGGTAGTAGTAGAGAAAGGGGTGAAGTTCAAGCATAGTTGCTATTTCCCTACGGCATCCGGTCAGAGGAAGACCGACGAGTTCACAGGCGGCTGGAAGTAAAGAGGAGTTCTGAATAATTAGCAACGATCCTGCCGTTTTCTAAGGCAAAAAAACATAAATGGCACATTTGCCATTTTTTATTCCCTAAATGGCACGTTCTTGAACTTATTGCCCAAAATGACACATTTGCAGGCCAATACATCCCCTGCTGGGACGCATTGCTCTCTCGAGAGGCAATGCGTCCCCGGTTGGGACGCATTGCTCTTCCGGGAGAGCAATGCGACCCGCAGCCAGACGTATTACTTTTTATTTATTTATTTTTTATTTTTTTAATTATGATACCATGTATACCATGTATATTATATATACATATATATGTTAAATTGCTAAATTAATATAATATAAATTAACTTATATACAATTAGACATATATTTAAAATAATATCTGAACATAATAAAATATTAACAGAATATTATATTTATCAAAACATAATATTTATAAATGTAGATAAAAATATTAAAAATTAATAGATATAATACTAAAATTATATAATAAAGTTTAAAATTATAAAAATAAAGAAAATATATACATGTATTTATTTGTAAACTTAGAAGAAAAAAACTAATATAGCAATAAAAATAAGAAAATACTAATATAAAAAATAAGAAAATACTAATATAGAAAAATAATATATATATATATATATATATATATATATATATGTATATATATGTATATATATCTGTATATGTATATATATGTATATATATATATCTGTATATATATATGTATATAAATATTTGTATATATTTGTATATATATTAATATTTGTATATATATTTATATATATATATGTATATATATTTGAATATATATTTGTATATATTTGTATATATATTTGTATATATTTGTATATATATTTGTGTGTATATATATATATTTGTATATATATTATTTTGCTATATTAGTATTTTCTTATTTTTTTATTTTTGATATTAGTATTTTCTTATTTTTATTACTATATTAGTTTTTTTCTTCTAAGTTTACAAATATATACATGTATATATTTTCTTTATTTTTATAATTTTAAACTTTATTATATAATTTTGGTATTATATCTATTAATTTTGAATATTTTTATCTACATTTATAAATATTATGTTTTGATAAATATATATGTATACGTATATAATATATATATATATATTATATGTACATATATATGTATATGTATATAATATATATATATATATGTATATATATATATATATATATATATATATATATATATATATATATATATATATATATATATATATATATATATATATATATATATATATATATATATATATATATATATATATATATATATATATAGAGGTTAGGAAGTGTGTACCGGTTGGTACATGAAACTTATGTGTACCGGCCATAAAAATGGCATATCTGGAATACATTTATTCAATCTAACTTTATGGATTGAATCAAAATTAAATAGATTAGATGTGTTCAAAAAATCACAATGATATCGCATGCATATCATGAGATATAACAACATATCATTCAACGGTTTCTGCAATTTTTGCAAGCAACCGTTGATTAGAAAATATGCATATCCTTACATTTGATGATCTGGGAATATCAGTTTGAAGTGATTTTTGATACACTTGTTATCTAAGGGGTATGCATCACATCCATAAGGTTGGATTACTTTTTATAATTTTATAATTATCATAAATGAAGATGAGTACATGTAAGCTACATGTACTCTGGTACACCATTCTTTTAGCCATATATATATATATTATGTATATTATGTATATATATAATGTATATATATGTATATGTATTATGTATATATATAATGTATATATATGTATATGTATATATATATAAATATATATATATATATATATTATGTATATATATTATGTATATATACTATGTATGAATATATATATATATATATATTATGTATATATATTATGTATATATATATATTATTTTGCTATATTAGTATTTTCTTATTTTCTTAATTTTGATATTAGTATTTTCTTATTTTTATTGCTATATAAGTTTTTTTCTTCTAAGTTTACAAATAAATACATGTATATATTTTCTTTATTTTTATAATTTTAAACTTTATTATATAATTTTAGTATTATATCTATTAATTTTGAATATTTTTATCTACATTTATAAATATTATGTTTTGATAAATATAATATTCTGTTATTATTTTATTATCTTCAGATATTTTTTTAAATATATGGCTAATTGTATATAAGTTAATTTAGATTATTTTAATTTAGCAATTTAACATATATATGTATATATAATATACACGGTATACATGATATCATAATTATAAAAAAAAAAGCAATACGTCCGGCTGCGGGACGCATTCTCTCCTGTGGGGGCAATGCGTCCCCAGTTGGGACACATTGTCTCCCGAGAGAGCAATGCGTTCCAGCAGGGGACGCATTGGCCTGCAAATGTGCCATTTTGGGCAATAAGTTCAAGAACGTGCAATTTATGGAATAAAAAATGGCAAATGTGCCATTTAGGTTTTTTTGCCGTTTTCTAATTCGCAGAGTCTGACCAGGCGATGCCAGTTTTGGCTTCCAGTAGCTTGGGAAGAGATCCGCCGTTTCAATCTACCGGCACGACGACGTCCTATCAGATATCTTCTGTTTTGCAAAGATGAAATGAATAGAGTATATTTAATACTACCATCTATTATATGGGTGATGTTAGCGGACAGTTTTACTAAAGAAGTCATATATGCCACTTGACCAATAAAGTTTAATCGTGAGCCATTGACTACCATTGGCATAGTTTAAATTATCAAATCGGTTGGTAGACCGTTTAGTATTTTAATTACACAAAACGCATTCATGACTCGATTAAATTATGAAAGTACAAATGGGTTTGCTAACTTGATTACCCTCTTAAGTAATACAAAATATTAATATATGGTGCAACAATTATGTTTTGGTGTGGTTCCAGGTCATTAGTGTAAAAGGGGATGCATTATTGGAATACAAGTTCAAGCCAATGTATTCAAACATCAAAATTTTAAATTATACTATATGATGTCAAAGTGAATCATGCACATAATTCTAGAGATTGTTTGCAAATATTTGATCAAATGATGGGGATGAAATCATTTAGAGATAAAAATTTCATCAATGACAAACTAGTATCAAGAATATGGAAATTGATACAAATGGACTTGGAAGAAAGGATCACTTTGAAATAGACTCAAATTAGGGGGGAAAGTATGAATTATAGCTCAATATAGATTTAGTACTCAAATTTCAGTATGTTACAACTACCGTAAAAGTTCTCATCTTTTGAATTAGAACATTGACCATTCTTTATATGAAATTCATATCTATTTTTGTCCATACAATATACATAAATAATATTTCTATTTATGGTAGGTACAAAATAGTAGTTCTTTTACTCTATTACAAGCCTTATGGGCAGAGATAAACTATAGGTTACAACTGTAGTGGTAATAACTTTTGCTCCATTTGCAACACGCAGTTCGACCCCACCCTTTCGTAAAGGTCTACTTCTTTTCAGATCCTGCATATTTGAGCATATGTGAGATCCACATACGGTATTTAGTACCCATGATGAATAAAGAAGTACATACATTTATCTCAATAATCTAAATACCCAAAGTAGACAACTCTATCCCCTCCTTCTTCCTCAGTTCCTCCAGACAGAGAGGGCAATTTCTCTTCCAATGACTAGGGTGGTGACAGTCGTGACAATTGCCTCCCTTGTTAACTCCTCCCTTTGCTTTGAGTGCATAAGACTTGGATTTCTAACCATCTTTAGAACTCTTATTAGCTTTGTCTTTGCCCTTGTACTACCCTTTTTTGTTGATGATCATCATAGATTTGGGTTTGTCCTTCTTCATTTGCACTTGAGCACTCCTTAACATGCCAAGTAGTTCTGAGAACGGCTTGTCAAAATTATTCATATTGTAGTACATGACAAATTAGCTATGTGCCTCTAGAAGTGATTGTAGAATCACATCCGTGCCCAAATCTTGACCTAAGGGACATCCCAGTCGAACAAAGTTGTCCACATACCCAATAATCTTGAGAACATGGGACCTATTGGATCTTCTTTTGCCACGTTGTACTTGAATAATGCCTTGGAGACATCCTATCTCTCTTGTCTTGCCTGATCTTGGTAAATGTTCTTAAGACATGTTACCATCTTAATCACATCTATATTCTCATGTTGTCTTTGCAACTCATAGTTCATGGGGTACAACATCAGACATTTGACATTTACGTCATCCTTAGAGTGCTTCTTATAAGCATCTTTGTCAGCCTTAAGCAAACTGGGAGCATGTTCATCTGCATCTGGTGTTTCTAGGACATAGAGCTTGTGCTCTTGTGTGAGAACAATTCTCAATTTCCTGAACCAATCATAAAAATGATTGCCATTTAACTTGTCCTTCTCAAGGACCAATCATAAGGAAAACGTGTTGTTTGTAGTTATTTGATTCTGTAAGAAAAATTTACAATTTTTCAAAACATTTTCAATTTGATTTGATTAAAATAAAATTTAATGATATTTATTTATGCCTTTAATTTATTACCACTCCCACTACTTTGTTCAAATTGATAAACCTCACTTATCAATTCAGAAGATTGCATCGTACACTCTTCTAGTGAGCCAAGATCCATATTTTATCAAATCATGAGTCAACTTTGGCCGATTGCCCACAACTTGACTATTTAGGTAGGAAACTTTTGCCAATTGCATCTATATATAACTCTTGGATAGATGGTGTGCACACTCTTCGTCACAATCCATCTTTATGCTTCTAGGTACTTAATCTCGTTAAGATCACCTAGTTAAGACTGACCCAAAAGCTAACACGATAGAATATGCACATTGCTTTGGCATATCGACATATCTACCATCACACTTTCACAAGATGGACAACACACCACACTTTGGCATAACTTATGCTTAGTCAATAAAGTTTTTAACGTGTGTTTCTTATGGAAAACATCTAAGATTTTATTATATTGAGGAATTTTATATAATATATGTATGCATATCCAATCACCACATACTTATAGTACATATAATATACATTATATAACCACAATGAAACATGCTATAATAAATAAAAAAAATAGTTATGGCCATCCTATTATAATTCCTTTGAGCCACAATGAATTACTACCACCTAAGGTCTACATCATATGTATCAACCTGTTGTTGATGATGATATGTGTTGGATCCAGTTCGAGTCGATCGGTTCAACCCTTGAACCGATTGTTTGGCCTCTTGGTCAGTCAGTTGGTTTCATGAATTAATCATCTGGCCTCTAGTCCTTGTGATGCATGAACTCCTCCAGCCGATCAGTGGGCTCCTCCTATCATCATCCTCCTTGGTCCTCCAGCTGACCAGTTGGTCTCTTGAATCAGTCGGTTCTCCTGGTGCAGAACGTCTTCTTTACCATAATAGGAAAGAAAAGTTATCCTAATTCTATTTAGCATATTACATCGTAATTAGGAAACCTCGAGTTACATTTAAGGGGATCATAGGAAGGAAAAAATTAATACTTTTACATATGAAAGAGAAAAGAGAGGCTCGATATGCAAATTGAGATATAAATAGGAACAAGAAACCATCCCACCAAGAAAAAATGTCTAGGGATATAGACCATAACATGCTTCCAATCACCATCAAAATGATTTTAAGGCAACACGTATTGCATATATATATATATATATATATATATATATATATATATATATATATATATATATATATATATGGATCGTGTGTGTTATTTAATTGGATGTGCACATTAATACTTTAAATATTCACATCATATGTAATAAATAAATTGTAAAACCAAAATACGATCTTATTGATTAAATCCCAAAGCATAGTAAATTGACGTGGCTCTCATACCACTTTTGAAAAATATGACGTTAGATATTGAAGTGAAAACAAAACTTTTACTCGTCATATTCCCCAAAAATAGAAGATCGTGTCAACAACTGTGAGATGAGAAATAGGGTTTCAAGGTTATACATGGTCCTGGAACTAGTCTTGTGATGATTCCCTTGCAATAGTGTGTGCCTCTCTTTGAGTCACACCTGGACAAAAGTCATTGTTGGCCTCCTAGTTGGACACCACAGACAGAGATTGACGGTGTCCTCCTAGAGGGGCAAATGCCTCTCGCCTCTATAGTAGTCCACCAAGACCACCGAAAACTCTTGTCATTATATATGAGCAGACATGAAGGATTTGTCCCTTCTAGTTGACATGCTAGCATCAACTTTCTCTCCCACAATTGTCTCTCTCTTGTTGTTCCTCCCTTTATGGGTAGAACTTACTCAGAACCATAATTAGAGAAGACAACAATTGCCAGCGCTTATTGTTGTGTTTGGGAAGCCCCCGATACCCCTATATTGATAGGAGGGTTAGGGTGAGGGTTTGTAGTTGGTATGAGAGTCAAAGAGTTAGAATTTCTTGAATTTTCTAGAACCTACGAATGTCAAACTGCTCATCTCACACATGAGATGACCGGTTCAACACTTGAACCTGCCATTTCACTATGTTTCTTATTCACAATTTGTTTTGGAAATTAATATCCAATTAATGCACAATATGATGTCAACATCAATCCTTATCCAATCTCATTGATCTATCAAATGGCTAGTTCACAACCTGAGTTGATCAGTTCACTTGCTGAATCGGTTGTTTCAGGTTGCAGATTGCCAATGTTTTTTAAATTGAATACCTAACACTTTAATAATTAATGTTAAACATCATTCATGAACAAACTCCATTCCAAGTGCATTCCTATGCGTGAACGCTATAGATCCCAAGCTATGTTGGTAGTAAATGTCTATAACTAATTTATGACATCACAAGTAATGATTGGTATCTAGTAAGAGATTATTTCTACCCAAGTAAATAGGAAAGTTGGAGAACAACTTCAATCTACAATCCATGATTGGTGTTACATGATTGTAATAGTTCCTTTGTCTCTAATATCTAGATTGAACTCGAGGCATGTAATCTCCTCTTCAACGTTCAATCCATGTCCCTTGAACTTGAGCAGACTATCTGAGATATATGTGAACTCAACATCATATATTGATTCACATGAACATGGCCATATTTTCTCAATCTCACTCATCAAGTGCCCCAAATATCAAAATCCTGTAGGAGGGACAAATCTGATCTACATCACTCACAGTCATTCCCCATGTAATGCATTTGAACATAACCTTTATGGAAACCCATATTCAAGGTCACATTTGATGGTGACAAAGTACATCAAACAACATGTGATGAGTGTAGTGATTTTAGGACTAAGAACCACAATCATTACCATCACTATGAGAGATGATTTTGACTACCATTCTATAGTTTCCATCTATCACTCTCAAGGTGGGTCTGTCTGATACATTGTTCTTTAATAAGTATCTACGTGTTTGGCTTGATATTGCATATCATGAGTAGTGAGATTTCATCATCAATCAACACACAATCTAGTCTTAAGTCTTATTGTTGTGTATAAGCCTTCCACAATAACAACCAACTAGGGATGTAACAAGAATGCATATGCCCTTAACATTTGTATGATCTCATTGTTCAATTCCTCAAACTGAAGACATATGTCATTGAGTAATATTATTCATTAGACATTTATTATGTAACACCATTATCTCATAACTGAATAAAATAGAATAAATTGAAAGCTTACTTTTATTATTAATCAAATCATTTACAAGTTATGCTATTATAATCATAATATGATTGGCTCTCTAGGAATACATACCAACAAACTCCCATATTCACTCAGAGCCAATCACCCATGAACTTAAACCTAGGTGATCTAACATGACCATCATGCTTCTACTGTGATAGTGATTTTGTGAAGGGGCCAGTAGTATTTCTTTCGGTTGGCACTATGCAAATCTTCACATCTCCTCATTGTTTGATCTCCCATATGAGATGGAATTGCCTTTGTATGTGCTTAGAATGTTGATGTGATCTGGGTTTCTTAGCTTGTACAATAGCTCTATTTTTGTCACAATATAGCTCAATTGCATTGCTGATACTTGGAGCCACCCCAAGTTCAAAAATGAACTTCTTGGTCCATACAATTTCCTTTGTTGCATTGGATGCAACAATATAGTCGACCTTTTTCATAGAATCCGCAACTGTCTCTTTCTTGGAACTCTTCAGGCTTACAATAACATTGTTGAGGAAAAACACAAATCCTAAATGCAATTGATAATCATCTTCGTCTGTTTAGAAGCTAGCATTGGTGTAACCTTTTACCACCAATTCTTCCCCACCGCCGTAGACAAGGAACTAATCCTTAGTTCTTTTCAAGTACTTGAGGATGTTCTTCACAATAGTCTAGCAGGCTTCACCCAGACCTGACTGATATCTCCTCATCATGCTCAAGACATATGAGACATAGGGGTGAACACATAACATTGAGTACATGATAGATTCAATTACAGATGCATATGGAGTCCGATTCATGCATTCCCTTTCCTCACAAGATTTGGGACTTTGAGCTCTAGAGATAGAAACACCATGAGTCATGGGAAAATTTCCTATCTTTGAGTCCTCCATGTTGAACCTATTCAACACTTTGTCAATGTATGTGCTCGGACTTAGTCTAAGAATCCTTCTAGATCTATCCTTATATATCTTGATTCCTAAAGTATAGAATTCTTTGCCCAAGTCCTTCATAGAAAATGTATTTCCAAGCCAAGTATTTACCATTTATAAAGTAGGGATGTCATTCCCCATCAAAAGTATGTCATCCACATACAATATGAGGAATACAATCATGTTCCCAGTAACCTTCTTGTAAACACATAGTTCATCTTCATTTTGATTAACATAAAACTCTATGACTGTTTTGTGAAAATGGAGATTCCAACTCCAAGATGCTTTCTTCAATCCCTAGATTGAACTTTGTACCTTACATACTTTATTTTCATCCTTTGAATTTATAAAACCCTTGGATTGTGTCATATACACATCCTCAAGAAGATTCCCATTAAAAATGCAGTTTTAACAATAGTGTGCCAAATCTCATAGTCATGTTAAGCTACAATGGCAAGCATGATCCTGATGGACTTAACCATGTAAACTGGACAAAAGGTTTCGTCATAGCCAACACCTTGAACTTGTTTGAAACCATTTGAAACCAATCGACCTTTGTATGTTTCTACATTAGTATCCATGTGAGTCTTCTTCTTGAAGACCCACTTTCACCCTATGGGTTTTACCCCTTCAGGTGGATCCATCAAAGTCCATACCTTATTGGTATACACAAATTCCATCTTGAGATCTCATGGTTTCTAGCCGTTTCTTAGCTTATGGTCCCTTAATAGCTTCTAGGTAGGTAATTGGCTCATTAGCAATGCCCAATTCTTTGCCTTCTTGAGTCATAAGATAACCAAATCATTTTGGCTCAAGGCATTTTCTATTAGATCAGCAAGGTTCCGAAGTTACATGAGGAATTTGATATTCCACAATGGTTTGTGACTCTCTTTGGTCCTCTTGTACCTCTAAAGGTTTAATGCTATTGTGACACATCGTTCGAACAAGACGTTATTAACAAAGCGGAAGTGATCATTAACGACAGATTACTGAAAATCACTAAAAATTAAAACCTTTTTCAAAGAGATCCAAACACAGGAAAACTCTTTTATCAAGAACCAATGTATTTCATTTACATCCTGGTTCATAAGTACATATCTTGTACCATTCCTTCTCGAGGATTACAAACATCAACTACTCTTTTAAAACTATACATAAGCAGCATAAGAACCTCGAGGCATCAAGCCAAAATCTTATATTGATTCATTCAAAGCACTAACTACTAACTCTGAGGACCTGAGAGTATAGATACGACACAAAGGACTTTCTATACAAAATATGACATCCAGAGTCTCCACCTGGAGTTTTACAGCTGTCCCTATTGCTGCTGTTGCTCTCCCCCTGCTATAGGGTTTTTGCCTCTTCTTCTGTGTCTACGTAAAAAGTTGGATCCCATGGGGGCGAGACAATTGAAAATTGTCCCAGTGAGAGATATAACTCTCTGCCAGAAACATTATTATTGCAGATTGATAGAATAAAACTGAGCAGGAGTTCTTTTATATTAACAGTAGTATTAATTATTGTATGAACAAGATATGATAATCTCCTTTCTTAAGGAGAACATTGCATCTACCCATGATAGAATTATACATCATCTATCTACTTTGCAAGAAATAAAAGGAATCATAAATATATCATCTATACCCTAATGATGCATAAAGAACTGTAACATCATCCAATGATTTTCATATTCAATCCTTAAGCAAACATGCTATACAACTGATTACATTTAATAATCACACTTATGCCCTGAGGAGATGAGGTATACCGCCCATACCCCAACTGACCATTGTTAAGTCGAAATCGGTGCCATACAAGGTCAATGTAAGAGCCGACTTCCATGACCTCCCTTATCTCGATAAGTACAAGATTTAATGCCGGACATCTTTTGTCTTTGCTAAATAGCTTTCTAGGGTATACTGGCAACTTCGCTATAGAGTTACTCATCAACTGCACTCCTTCGGCATCGAGAGATTTAATGTTTATCTCACATCGATCCGACATTAAAATTATTGGGAGATTAGTGATACATCCATCCCAAAATTCGGGGGATTAATGATACATCCACCCCGACATATATAATGAAGGATTGAGAGATTTAATGTTTATCTCACATCAATTCCTCCATTAGGGTGTAAGAATATTTTCACCCATCACCCCCGCATACTCAAAAATATGCATTCTGGGTTATGTCGCGGAGCAACCCATTTCACTATGCAGCAAATTCGGACACTGATGGTTATATGGCCAGGGCAGTACATGATAAGATTCCACTTGACTAATTAAGTGCATTACTGTATTCTTTTATCATCAGTCAAGTTCTCAAACATTATTATGAAAAATTCTACAAAGAAAAGTATCATTCATCTATCAAGTACTTTTCAACACTTTATAAAACATTGGGATCTTAATCCCTTATCACATCATGGGCATTCTCATCCCATAACATCTCATCATCATGATTATGGAATATGGGTATTCAAACCCTTAGTTCATCAAAGAACACTTGTTACCACTTATCAGGCAACTAATTCCTTGAGGTCATCTGACCAAGGTAAACATGATATTTACTACACAAGCATCTCACATGGCTCTAAAAGCCCATTTAGTCTCTTTTTACCTCTTACTAGGAAACAATACATATAATGGCTCACAAGGCCCATAAATAATTTAAATAATTAACACATCATAGCTCATACCTGGCTATGCTCATCATCTCATGATTACCTGCATGATCATTTTATGATAACAGTTATATCAATTACATATCAACACTATGCAATGTAAGAGTAGCATCACTATTCCCTTATTTAGGGTTAGGATTTCTCTTACATATCATCACCATTCATCAGATTTAGGGTTTTCCATAATTAACCATTTAGGTTCTCAAGATCATTTTATTAATGATCAAGATCTAATTCATTGCTCCACACATCTAGGAGCCAACATTGATAACATAAGTATTTAATCATGCTTATTTATTCTCATCACTTATCGTTAAATGAATTATCAACACAAGATATAAGTTCCTCTGTCAACTTTACCAGAATATGATTACATCATACTTTATTGATTTGGCTTAACCTTTTCATAAGGCATATTAGCCTACACTTATCAAAGTGCATTTCATCTCAATGTAACAATTGACATGACACACTTCATGTGTTACTCATCTAGGTATATTGGATTTAGAATACATCAAGGTGTATCAATCTTGAGGTGCTGGAAGTGATATCTATCATGTCTTGATGTATCACTTCCCTCATCACCTTTATCTTAAGTTCATAAACTATTCTTGTATTAGGGTATCTCCCATCCTAATATTGTGTGCTCCAGTTCATCACATTTATCATGTAATGTATTGGTCATGAGTCACTTATTTGAAATATGCAACCATTATCAATGTTATGGACTCATCTTCGAGTTAAGGAATTAATGATATAAAGATATCCATTATGAACCTCTTTAGGTGTTTCACTTATCAATATATTAGTCACTATTCCATTATTAGGAATAGGGTTTTCCATCTTTATAAATTAGGGTTCACATAACATCTCCCCATATATGGGTTTCGCATAGCATTACCTGAAATTAGGGTTTCTCAACTCAACCCAAAGTTAGGGTTATGGTTTATCATCATATTGCCCAAGATTAGGTTTCATTCTCTATAACCCAAAATTAGGGCTTCACATACCTTTACCCTATATCAGGGTTAGGATTTCATATTAGGGTTTCATATAGATTATGTAGCATCACCCTGGGATTAGAGTTCACATCATATCTCTATATTAGGGTTTCACTTGACATCACCCTTGATTAGGGTTTCACATGACTTCACCCTTAATTTGGGTTTCACATGACATCACCCTTAATTAGGGTTTCACATAACATCACCCTTAATTTGGGTTTCACATGACATCACCCTTAATTAGGATTTCTCATTATATAACCCTAAATTGGGATTTCTCATATCATCACCCTAGATTAGGGTTACATCATTACCCTAGATTAGGGTTACACTTAGCATCGCCCTAAGTTAGGGTTAGGTTTCATCAACTTTATTAATTAGGGTTTCATGATCTCTTTATCAATGATCATACCCTAATTACATATTATTTTCATATTGAGAGTGTAGGGGCTTAACCACTTACTTGATCATTATACATGTATGAATTCCTCTCTCTCTCTCATCTCCTCTAGGATGTTGATCACTTCAAACTTGATTAGATTAGGTCAAACCCTCATTTAAGTATACACACTTAAGGTTAGCTTAGTGTGTTGAGATGTTACTTCCATAAGCATCAAAAGTTAACCATTCAAAAGGTACTAATCACTTAAGTACCTTGAAGGTACAACCATTGTAATTACCTTTGATATACATCATCAACAATCATGGGATTGATTGTAATTACAATATTTGAATCAATTAAACCTTCAAATGATTTTGCAGTATTAGACCTTCAAACGGTTTTGAGGTATTAGACCTTCAAACGGTCTTGCCCTAACTCCTTCATTCGGTTTTGAAATTGTTTGCTCAATTTATCATTGAAACTGAATGAACAACTCATCATTGAAACCGAATGAACATCAAACGGTTTGAGACCGTTTGCCCTCCAAACCATTCGAGGACCGTTTGATCCGAAACGGTCCGTCTCAAGACCGTTTGGACTCAAACGGTCTTAAGACCATTTGGTCCAAAACATCTTGAAACCGATTGGATCAACTAGGGTTTCCTCCAACCAATCAATTGATTTTAGGGTTTGCTTTATTGAATCGATCATCAATTGAACCATTGAGAGTACATCCAATTACAACCCTTGGATCTTCAACCATCCATCATAGCCCTTGAACTCCAAACGGTCTTGAAATCCATTACCCACTCAATTTTGAACTCAATTACCCATTCGATCTTGTAGTCATTTACCCATTCGGTCTTGTAGTTATTTACCCATTCAGTCTTGAACTTGATTACCCATTCGGTTGGAAGTAAATTACCCATTTGTTCTTGGGTTCAACTACCCATTCGGTCTTGGGTTCAACTACCCATTCAGTCTTGAACTCAATTGCTCGGTCTTGAAACTGAATCAATTCAAATCAATTTTGAAACCGAATTAGCTCAATCAGTTTTGAAAATTGATTGCCCCTTCCTTTGTTGAGGTGTGTACTTAAGATGACATCATCATATTCAAGCTTCAAACCTTCGAAATCAGTTGTGATTCTTATGGTGATTTCAACAACTAAACAAAAGGAAATCGAGAAAGAAGAAAGGTTCAACACATGATGAATAAATTGCAAGCAATAATGACATTTAAGGGTTCAAGTTATATAACCCGCCTTCAAAATTGAATCCAAGCTTCAAGCTTCACGTCCTCAATGGTGAATGAAGCTTTCTCAACTATACAAGGCTCGTCCTCAAGTCTTTGAGTGAAATGAATGGCTAAGGTTGAAGATTGAATGAAGAAAAGAAGAAATTAAGCATTGAATTTCGATTTCCACCATGAAATCAAGGTTGAGGATGACTATGGAGCTTACCTACAGGTTGGGGCACGTCCTCCTGTTGCTCCTAACCTCCTTTGTGCATGGCCAAATCAAGGAAAGAAAAAGGGATCGAAAAAGCCTTTGCTGTGGGTTGAAAATTGGATGTATATAAGGGAATTCCAATGAGAGAGAAAGTGATAATAAAATCCTTTAATCCCCAAAATTGGTGCCACATACTCCCCTCAATCCCTTGAATACGAAGATATCTCCCCCAGCTTGTAATTCCTCTTCATTATCCATGAATTAAAGAAAACAAATTAAGCACCTTAACCATTATAATAATAATATCCAAAATTGAGTGGATATTACTTTTTAGTTAATTAATGTGAGTGGGCTCTCCACTCACTTTAGATATTTCGTGGCCTTTGCAAGGTACAAGGACGTTCACGCAAATTCAACTATCTTATTTTTGGTTGAAGGGTACTTCCATTAATATATTTATTTTTGCATTAAATTGAATTAGGGTTTCAAATATGCTTAAATCTTGATTATTTTAATATCAAGATTCTATCTCCTCCAAAGGGATTCAAATGAGACGACCCTCTGATTTTTTTGTCTCTAATTGATACCAAGAAATATTAGGGACTCTCTAGAAGTGGTATTTTGCATATTGAACCCTAGGTTTTGGGTAAATTGCACATTACACCAAAACTAGGTTTTAATGTACAAACATTGCTTAATAAACTCTTTCTTGGTTCTTAGGCTTTCACAAGACATACCTCTACATCATTCTCATTCTTATTATGCTTCAACACTTGAGGAAAATTTTATTATGTAAAATTTGCAAGTTAACTCCTCAACTTGGGTAATTTGCATTTTAGTCCAAAACAAGTAAAACATTGTTTCAACATTATTCAAAAAGGACTAAAATTGAAACAAGTTCCTCTTGAGCCTTAATTACTTTTCAAAAGATAAAGACAAGAATATAAATGACTTACTTAAGTCTAGGGTTAAGCCTTAACTGAGATCAGGGATGTTACAAATTATAAACCCCTAACAAGGATTTCGTCCCCGAAATCCCTGGTAAAGGAAAACATATATTATTTATTCATCATATCATCAAGTCTCCTCATAACATCTTAATGTCATGGATATTCCATAGAACTTTGATCAACACAAGGTTCTTCCACACAAGATTATCATAGAACTTGTCATACAGGACACATACTCCGTTGTCTTTTTCATTATATATTGTAGAGTCAACTCTGTGTCAAATAGTATTTTTCTTTGTCAGGGATACAATATACATACCTCATTCTATTCAAGTGTCAAACCTCATTGATTTATCACCTTTCTCAATTTAAAACTTTTTGTGACATGATTCTTGGTTCTGGGGAGTCTCCCCATACTCCTTATTCAGTTTAACATTTCACTTTCAAGGAAAGACTAGAGTTACATTTTGTCACCCATTTGTGACTACAAATATTATCATACATCTGTTGTGTCATCCAATCTGTTGACACAACACTGAATTCTCGTACTGCTTGTACCAACTATCTTATTAGTTGTACATACTTTTGTCATAAGGAGAGGTCACTTACCAATTAAGAACTTATCTTAGAGGTATCTTTAGAATTAGTTTTAGCTTGATAAGCTTTTTCCACCATGATTTTACAATAGTTCCTTTAATTAGTACATTCTTATCGATGTTATGTTTATGCAGAGCATAAACCCCTAACATTTGATGTCCATACTATTATATGTAATTAGACTGATTTCACAATTGGCCATTCCAAGTAACCAACATAAGTCATTTAATTAGGAGTTATGCTTTTACTTTTCCATACCACCAGATATTTCTTAGATACCAGAATTTCTTACCTTGGTATCCATCACATGTATAAAAAACACATCACATCCTCATCATTTCCATTTTTCTGTTATTTTTACCAAAGTCACACATATAAGAAGATCTTTCTTTCATCTTTGGAACATTATTTGTTACATATATATTTATCTTGGAACCAAAGTGTAACGTCCCTAGATTTTCACCTTCTCAAAACCCCATGGAGATGAGAAGACAAAATCCGAAAATGTTAGGCAATTGTATCAGAGTGCGTTGCGGAAGTAATTTGTGCATACATGAACAAACAACTATACATACACCATAACACATCTCAACATTCAACATGTACATTATTACAACAAGAATTACAATTGTGTATTGAAAAAGAATTTTATAAGTCTATGAACATGTATGCTAGCAGGATCTTAGATAATAGGTATAACCTACACAACTTGCTCACAGCCTATTCTTTTATCCCATTCTAGCTCTGGACCTAGAAAATACGAGAAACAAAATCATCAACAGAAGTTGGTACATGGAATTAAAAGCTATATTATGTTGGCATTTAATATACTCGGAATTGAAGAAAGAGAAAGAAAATGTTACTTAAAGGCAAAAAATCAGGTAATCCCAAGTTAGTATCCACATTTAGAATGAATATGCATTACTATGGTGGACTTAGAACAAACATAAATGGTGGGACCTTCCCTGTATACCTTGTACTCTAGGGATCTCCCCATATACCGTGTACTCTAGGGAGGTGCTAGTCAACATTAAAGCTTTCCCTATCTAATAGGGAGTTTAATGAGAACCACTAGTAACTACATTTCATTTATCCTCATTTATGTTCAAGGCGGAAAATTGTCAATATACATACATCTACATCCAATAGTGTATTTCAAATACAAGCAAGCAAGTACATATATTTAACATCCAGCAAATCTAGTCATATAATTATATCCACATACTTGAGTTCAGATATTCTTCACATATCCATGGTCATCTAGAGAAACTGGTCAACACCTGATTTAAAGAAATTAATCATCATTAATATCGGTATACCATATTCTTGGTATTTTAGGTCCAAATTAGGGTTTAGGCCAAACCTTGGTTCAAACTGATCTAAACTTGTGTTTGATATTTTTTCTACTGACTAGGGTGTCATTTTAGAGGTTTGGTCCAATTATCATAATTTTCTGATGCTTAATATATTTTCTATAATTAATATGAGACCAAAAGCATCTAATCATGATTTAATAAGAAGATGCATTGTACTTTGTCATAATAATAAAATCAGGATCCATCATTAGTTTGAGGATAATATTAGAGTTCAATAGTATTTTTCTAAGATATATTATTCATCATATCCTAATTAGGCCATTTAAAACATTCTAAAAGAAGTAATTTCATTTATATTATAAACATACATTTATATTTCTTCAAAAGACTGATGTAAGAGTCCAGTAATATAGGGGATGTTTTTTTTAGTTTGGGGATATTTTTCGGTCATTTATAGGCCATGGGAGCTATTTTTTAAAATTTTTCTAAGAAAAGGACATTTTTTTGGAAATTCGAAGTATTTGCCTTGAGAGGTTGGCCCCACTTCCATGGTTGGTCCGCGCTGGCTCAAGTGAACCGGATGGCCTATGACTACTGGTCCTAGACTATCCTTAGCTCATCTCAGTCTCGCCCATGCGAGAGTTGCCAGGGCCAATAGCCCATGTGGGAGCGCCGCCGTGAGAGGGGACTCCGACGAGCGATTGATAGATAGAACCTCCTCTCCGACATGAATCAACTAGTACAATACCTTCGTAGAGGAACCCAGATCCACGACGACCACTAATGAAGGTGGTGAGTCACTGGGAACGCCATGTTGGTCTCCACCTTGGATCCAAGGCAAATAAGGCTCTATGGGATTGAGGCTTTTCTCACTATGGCCTCCCCACCTCCACCAACTAGCTCCTAAGCTTCTCTGAGGGTCCATAAACCTGATGGTTATCCCTAAAAAAGACGAAACAATAAGGAGGTTTGGTCTTGAGGCGGCCCTATATGGCCAGAGATGGCGAGCTTGGGAGATCTTGACAGAGATTTTGGGCTAAAAATGCTCGCCCAGATGATGCCACAAAGACACAAGTGTCATTTTTCTAAAGGTTTCATCCTTCTGGTCCTGCTCCACACCATTTCTCATCACAGTCTAACCTTCTGTGATAGTGAGTGGAGAGGGAGTGAGGTCTGGTAGGTGGTTCTCCCTCTCTGGGCTACCTCACCCCTAGTGCTCATACTCGTTGGGTAGACCTCAACAAGACGCATCTATCCTCACAATTAGAATGACCTAACAACCCTCATTGATCAGAGGAGCAAGGGGGCGTTAATTGGGCTACTGCTCTGCGGAATCCAGAGGTAGAAGACAAAGTCTCCACCTTTAGATCACTAAAGAACAGCTCACATGGAGCCACATCACTCATCCCTGGGTGTTGCTCACTGAAGTCATGCCCCTCAGTTGAGTGGGTCGGCTGCGTGGCACTATTTGTCACAAACCTAAGTAATAAATGATTAAAAGAGCAAAGTCCAAACAAATTAAGATCATTAATGTCCTCATCTTCAAATGGCTATATATCTTTGTAGGAACAACCAAACATCTTGAAACTTGTAGAATAGGCTCACACTATCCTAGAGTGTCTTTCAATGAAGTTTGAGACTCAAAGTACATTATTTGTCTATGCAAATAAATTATTCAGTCAACCTTATAAATACATGTATAAACCTTGAATTCAACCTATATAGTCACCAAATCTTGATCCTACAAGTCTAAAAACCATTTTAATAATCATAATGTATCAAAGAGAAAAGATTATTATCTCCTCTCATTATTGTATGAACTTTCAACTGTTCATGAGCTATTTACTCTTGTCTCATCCTAAGTTCCTTGCCATTAGAAAAGGAATTATAAGGATGATTACCTCTCATTACTCATTACTTTGTTATTGTCTAACATATTTATGAACCTTTTGTGATTTTATCACATTTCCCATTTCCACATCATGGGAAAAGATTCTTTACCATTCACACAGGCTTTATCAGATAGGGATCATCTCCCTTGTATCATTTTCTTTATCATGAGGATTATACTTTCATTTCCTCATACACATAGATGGATCTGAGATCATTTTAGATTCCATTTTATTGTACTAAGGATGTGATAAAAATATCCATGCCATATTTCTAATTTTGTTATGCTCACTAGATTGTTTCAGAATGACTACTTGATGAGAGTAATCAGAAAGATAACAATCTAAGAGTTCCATACTTTCCATATCTCCAATAATCATATACCTGTCCAGGGTATACAAGTACTAAGACGAGGTAGTATGCACTTTATTTACTATCATTTTCTTCACTTTTCATACCATCATAAACACATGATTTAACATTCCTAGATTTTCTTCAGGCATCATTTCTATATCTCATCCTTTTTCTCACAAATAAGAGAAATTATAAAGCATTTAAAGGAATACTGAGTAAAATATAAGTCCTCATCTTCCTTGTGTCCACATATGAAAAGTGAAAGGAATCTAAAAAGCAACTACTTTATTGTATTTAACACATGAAATCATGAAATAATATATTAGGAAGTAACTATTTCATCTGACCTGTCTCACCTCGTAGTTTGTTTACTACCTCAAACAGATTCTTTTCATAGAATCTTACCGTCGCCTGATGTCGACCTTGTGCTTTGTTATATTATAAACATACATTTATATTTCTTCAAAATACTGATGTAAGAGTCCAGTAATATAGGGGATGTTTTTATGAGTCTGGGGATATTTTTCGGTAATTTATAGGCCATGGGAGCTATTTATAAAGAATTTTCTAAGAAAATGACTTTTTTTTACAATTAGAAGTATTTACCTTGAGAGGTTGGCCCCACTTCCATGGTTGGTCCACGCTAGCTCAAGTGAATCGGATGGCCTGTGACTACTGGTCCCAGTCTATCCTCAGCCCATCTCAGTCTCGCCCACGCGAGAGTTGCCAGGGCCGATAGCTCGTGTGGGAGCATCGCCGTGAGAGGGGACTCTGACGAGCGATTGATAGACTAAACCTCCTCTCCTACATGAATCAACTAGTCCAACACCTTCGCAGAGGAACCCAGATCCACGACAGCCACTCATGAAGGTGGTGAGTCACTGGAAATGCCATGTTGGTCTCCACCTTGGACCCAAGGCGAAGAAGGCTCTGTGGGATTGGGGCTTTTCTCACTATGGCCTCCTCGCCTCCACCAACTAGCTCCTAAGCTTCTCCGAGGGTCCATAAACCTGATGGTTATCCCTAAAAAAGACAAAACAACAAGGAGGTTTGGTCTTGAGGCGGACCTGTGTGGCCAAAGATGGCAAGCTTGGGAGCTCTTGACCGAGCTTTTGGGCTGAAAATGCCCGCCCAGATGATGCCACGAAGACACGGGTGTCATTTTTCTGTAGGTTTCATCCTTCTGGTCCTGCTCCACGCCATTGCTCATCATAGTCCAACCTTCTGTGATAGTGAGTGGAGAGGGATTGAGGTCTGGTAGGTGGTTCTCCTTCTCTGGGCTACCTCACCCCTAGTGCTCATACTCATTGGGTAGACCTCAACAAGACACATCTATCCTCACAATTCGAATGACCTAACAACCCTCATTGATCAGAGGAGCAAGGGGGTGTTAATTGGGCTACTACTCCACGGAATATGGAGGTAGGAGACAAAGTCTCCACCTTCAGATCACTAAAGAACAGCTCACATGGAGCCACATCACTCATCCCTGGGCGTTGCCCACTAAAGTCGCACCCCTCAGTTGAGTGGGTCAGCTGCGTGGCACTATTTGTCACAAACCTAAGTAATAAATGATTAAAAGAGCAAAGTCCAAACAAATTAAGATCATTAATGTCCTCATCTTCAAATAGCTATATCTCTTTGTAGGAATAGCCAAACATCTTGAAACTTGTAGCATAGGCTCACACTATCCTAGAGTGTCTTCCAATGAAGTTTGAGACTCAAAGTCCATTATTTGGCCATGCAAATAAATTATTCATTCAACCTTATAAATACATGTATAAACCTGAATTCAACCTATATAGTCATCAAATCTTGATCCTACAAGTCTAAAAACACTTTTAATAATCATAATGTACCTCAAGACTCATCAATTGACCACTTGAATTCATTACGACTACTAAATGGACATATTGCACTCATACGTACCCAAGTTGGTGAATAAAAAGTTATTCATTGTAATTGAACTCAATTAGATCTAGTAATCTTTTATTTCATCTATGCTTACCCTTTTTAAGAGAAAAGAGTCCAAATTGAATAATTAATTTGTCAATTTGTTATTGATCGTCTACATAACATTCATGGTCTTCAAATTCTATATGGGGTATCTAAACCCTAAAATCTGGGTTATCACATTCACCCCACCTTAAAAGGAATTTCGTCCTCAAAATTTATCTTATGTCATACTTAAGTGGAAATCATAAGGTCCAACTTCATATATGTCACTACTTCAAGGTTTCCAAGTTCTCATATTTATATATGAATCCCAAGTCGACATCTTAGGATCTGGAGCATCTAGGGTGCAGCCACCCCACCTTTATATAGGTTGAAGCATAACATTTTTTTAAGGAATTGAAGAGTCATTTCATGACCTAGTCATATCATGACATTCTATTATTATAGGATTTACATCCGTTATTACCCTAATAGTTAGAGATTTGTTTACACATGTGATATTGAGAAGGTATTACTAAGGGTTTCATCCTTCATCCTACTCATCTATGTAAGGTGATATAAAGATTTCATATCATCAATTATTAGGATTATCACATGTATTAACATCATTAGCATGGTTCATTATAGATATAGTACCATAATTTTATCATAAGACAGGATAGATCATTGTGTTTGCATATTAGGGCTCCACCCTATTGTGTGAGAAGTACCATTAATCTAGAAACTTAGGTTCTGCAGATTTGAGGTTAGGAACTTTATTTTGTGATCACGTACTCAATGATTCAAATATATCTCTATTTCAAGCTCAAATTTCAAATTTATATCTTCGAAGTAATGAAGGGAAATAGGATATACCAAGTCAATCTTATCATGATTTAACTTGGATCTTACATGTATGATATAGGAAGGAAATATAGGATAAGCTAGGATTATATGAGAGACTCTTCATACATGGTCATACAAATAGCTCAAGTGAGGTTTCTAGAATCATATATATAGAAAGAGGAGTGGAAGCAACAACATTTATGAGTATCTTATGCACAAAGCATTTTACTCTTAGACCAGGGTTCATATATCACCTCACTTGCAGTTAATGTTGAGATTCACAAACATATGTCACTCAAGCTAGGACCGAATTCAATCAAAAGGACTGACTTTCTCATTATGAGTCACCTACCCATCATTTTTTAACCCAATTCTCATATAAAGGATTAAATCATACAAAAGGACTCAACTCATCTACTTAGGAGTAACCCATCTTAGGACACATTATTTCACATATATCTCATAATTTTCATATATTGTGGGGTAGGTCCTATGACCCTCTCCCTGTTAGTCTCACTCTCCCTGGATTTTACCATGTATCTTGTCCTAACACTGGAGGTCCTCCTTTGTAAAGAGCTTGAGGCTCATGCATATTCAACCTTATCTAAATTTAGCTTATCTTAAGTAAGAAAAGAGTATGTACTTTCATCACCTAGACTGGTCTTAGATTATTCAAAACTAGATTCAGACCTCATATACAACTTAGATATTTATAAAGAAACTTATACCTCAGGGATCAACCTAGGATACAATCATCCATACTTATATAAACTATAACTCTAACATCTACTCTACATATCACATATCTTGATAATGCTCTAGACATCTAATCTAGATGTAGTCTCTCTTCTAGACTGATGTCACTCCCTTTCACTTAGGTTCATGAACACTAACTACTCTCTAGTGTGAGGGGACACATTTTTTATATTTACATATATATAATAAAATATTATATAGTTTCTCTCTGAGAAAGAAGACGTCAAAGAAAACTGTTGAGGCTCGAGCCGATTGGAAAACAAAGCCAAATCAGCAAAATCGAGTGTCCCACACACCGTAGCTGGTCTAGTGTCATGTAACCTAGTGAAATGGTGAGAACAAGATGTAGACTAGTGTAGCTACCCAATACATGTGATCTCTATAAGAAAAGGGTTTCATACACTTGTCTAAACCTAGTTCTCAAACATCTACGTTCTAACCTAGAGGCTACGCCAAACCTAGTCCCTGTATAACAACTTACTAAGTTTCTAGGTTTTAAAGTGAAAGGTGAAATTTAGTTTTATGTTTCATGGTGAGCAATTGTAAGGTGTATCTATTGTTCATGCTCTGATACCAACTGTAATGTCCTCGTATTTTCACCATCTCAAAACCCCATGGAGATGAGAAGACAAAATCTAAAAATGTTAGGCAATTGTATCAGAGTGCGTTGTGGAAGCAATTTGTGCATACATGAACAAACAACTATACATACACCATAACACATCTCAACGTTCAACATGTACATTATTACAACATGAATTACAATTGTATATTGAAAGAGAATTTTACTAGTCTATGAACATGTATGCTAGCATGATCTTAGACAATAGGTACAACCTATACAACTTTCTCACATCCTATTCTTTTATCCCATTCTAGCTCTGGACCTAGAAAATATGAGAAACAAAATCATCAAAAGAAGTTGGTACATGGAATTAAAAGCTATACTATGCTGGCATATAATATACTAAAAATTGAAGAAAGAGAAAGAAAATGTTACTTAAAGGCAAAAAATCAGGTAACCCCAAGTTATTAGCCACATTTAGAATGAATATGAATTACTATGGTGGACTTAGCACAAACATAAATGGTGAGCCCTTCCCCGTGTACCTTGTACTCTAGGGATCTCCCCGTATACCGTGTACTCTAGGGAGGTGCTAGTAAACATTAAAGCTTTCCCTCTCTAATAGGGAGTTTAATGAGCACCACTAGTAACTACATTTCATTTATCCTCATTTATGTTCAAGGCAGAAAATTGTCAATATACATACATCTACATCCAACAGTGTATTTCAAATACAAGCAAGCAAGTACATATATTTAACATCCAAAAAATCTAGTCATATAATTATATCAACATACCTAAGTTCAAATATTCTTCACATATCCATGGTCATCTAGATAAACTGGTCAGCACCTAATTTAAAGAAATTAATCATCATTAATATAGGTACACCATATTGTTGGTATTTTAGGTCCAAATTAGGGTTTAGGCCAAACCTTGGTTCAAACTGATCTAAACTTGTGTTTGATATTTTTCTACTGACTAAGGTGTCATTTTAGAGGTCTGGTCCAATTCTCATAATTTTCTGATGCTTAATCTATTTTCTATAATTAATATGAGACCAAAAGCATCTAATCATGATTTAATAAGAAGATGCATTGTACTTTGGCATAATAATCAAATCAGGCTCCATCATTAGTGTGAGGATAATATTAGAGTTCAATAGTATTTTTCTCAGATATATTATTCATCAAATCCTAATTATGCCATTTAAAACATTCTAAAAGAAATAATTTCATTTATAGTATAAACATACATTTATATTTCTTCAAAAGACTGATGTAAGAGTCCAGTAATATAGGGGATGTTTGTTTTAGTCTGGGGATATTTTTTGGTCATTTATAGGCCATGGGAGCTATTTATAAAGAATTTTCTAAGAAAAGGACATTTTTTTGGAAATTAGAAGTATTTACCTTGAGAGGTTGACCCCACTTCCATGGTTGGTCTGCGCTGGCTCAAGTGAACTGGATGGCCTGTGACTACTGGTCGCAGTCTATCCTCAGCTCATCTCAGTCTCGCCCATGTGAGAGTTGCCAGGGACAATAGATCGTGTGGGAGCACCACCGTGAGAGGGGACTCCAACGAGCGATTGATAGATAGAACCTCCTCTCCGACATGAATCAACCAGTCCAACACCTTCGTAGAGGAACCCAGAGCCACAACGATCACTAATGAAGGTGGTGAGTCACTGGAAACGCCATGTTGGTCTCCACCTTGGATCCAAGGCAAAGAAGGCTCTGTGGGATTGAGGCTTTTCTCACTATGGCCTCCCCACCTCCACCAACTAGCTCCTAAGCTTCTCCGAGGGTCCATAAACCTGATGGTTATCCCTAAAAAAAGACGAAACAACAAGGAGGTTTGGTCTTTAGGCGGCTGTATGTGGCCGGAGATGGTGAGCTTGGGAGCTCTTGATAGAGCTTTTGGGCTGAAAATGCTCGCCTAGATGATGCCACCAAGACACAGGTGTCGTTTTTCTGAAGTTTTCATCCTTCTGGTCCTGCTCCACACCATTACTCATCATAGTCTAACCTTCTGTGATAGCGAGTGGAGAGGGAGTGAGGTCTAGTAGGTGGTTTCCCCTCTCTGGGCTACCTCACCCCTAGTGCTCATACTCGTTGGGTAGACCTCAACAAGAAGTATCTATCCTCATGATTAGAATGACCTAACAACCCTCATTGATCGGAGGAGCAAGGGGGCGTTAATTGGGCTACTGCTCTGTAGAATCCAGAGGTAGGAGACAAAGTCTCCACCTTCAGATCACTAAAGAACAGCTCACATGGAGCCACGTCGCTCATCCCTGGGTGTTTCCCACTGAAGTCGTGCCCCTTAGTTGAGTGGGTCAGCTACGTGGCACTATTTGTCACAAACCTAAGTAATAAATGATTAAAAGAGCAAAGTCCAAACAAATTAAGATCATTAATGTCCTCATCTTCAAATAGCTATATCTCTTTGTAGGAACAACCAAACAACTTGAAACTTGTAGCATAGGCTCACACTATCCTAGAGTGTCTTCCAATGAAGTTTGAGACTCAAAGTACATTATTTGGCCATGCAAATAAATTATTCATTCAACCTTATAAATACATGTATAAACCTTGAATTCAACCTATATAGTCATCAAATCTTGATCCTACAAGTCTAAAAACACTTTTAATAATCATAATGTACCTCAAGGCTCATCAATTGACCACTTGAATTCATTACGACTACTAAATGGACATCTTGCACTCATACGTACCCAAGTTGGTGAATAAAAAGTTATTCATTATAATTGAACTCAATTAGATCTAATAATCTTTTATTGCATCTATGCTTACCTTTTTAAGAGAAAAGAGTCCAAATTGAATAATTAATTTGTCAATTTGTTACTGATCGTCTACATAACATTCATGGTCTTCAAATTCTATATGGGGTATCTAAACCTTAAAATCTAGGTTATCACACAAAGTCCAAGATGAACTGATACTTTTCTAAGTATCCATGATTAGATTATTTCTAATTCATGCACATCAAGTGTCACATTACTCACTTGATTACTATGTTCCAAAAAGAAGAGAACACAAAGAAACATATTTCTCTTATCACCCCATTATCATCTAGGGTTGTTTATCAAAGAGAAAAGATTATTATCTCCTCTCATTATTGTATGAACTTTCAACTGTTCATGAGTTATTTACTCTTGTCTCATCCTAAGTTCCTTGCCATTAGCAAAGGAATTATGAGGATGATTACATGTCATTACTCATTCCTTTGTTATTGTCTAACATATTTATGAACATTTTGTGATTTTATCACATTTCCCATTTCCACATCATGGGAAAAGATTCTTTACCATTCACACATGCTTTATCAGACATGGATCATCTCCCTTGTCTCATTTTCTTTATCATGAGGATTATACTTTTATTTCCTCATACGCATAGATGGATATGAGATCATTATAGATTCCATTTTATTGTACTAAGGATGTGATAAAAATATCCATGCCATATTTCTAGTTTCTTTATGCTCACTAGATTGTTTCAGAATGACTACTTGATCAGAGTAATAAGAAAGATAACAATCTAAGAGTTCCATACTTTCCCTATCTCCAATAATCATATACCTGTCCAGGGTATACAAGTACTGATATTAGGTAGTATGCACTTTATTTACTATCATCTTCCTCACTTTTCATATCATCATAAACACATGATTTAACATTCCTAGATTTTCTTCAGGCATCATTTCTATATCTCATCCTTTTTCTCACAAATAAGAGAAATTATAAAGAATTTAAAGGAATACTGAGTAAAATATAAGTCCTCATCTTCCTTGTGTCCTCATATGACAAGTCAAAGGAAGCTAAAAAACAACTACTTTATTATATTTAACACATGAAATCATGAAATAATATATTAGGAAGTAACAATTTCATCTGACCTGTCTCACCTCGTAGTTTGTTTACTGCGTCAGACTGATTCTTTTCATAGAATCTTACCATCGCCTGATGTTGACCTTGTGCTTTGTTATTTAATGCAGTTGATCCTACCTGGGACGTCTGTCCACATCCTCGAATGCCACCACAAAACTGTTTCCTCTGATGACCTTGATGTCTCTGCCTCAGTGGTTGGGTTACCATTGTGTTTCCAACCGGATAGTTCCTTGCTAGATGTCTTATCTGTCTACACTGGTGATAGGTTCTATTCTCTTGATATGGTGTAAAAGGTCCTTTAACCTTTCCAGGTAGCCCTTTCCCTAGTGCACTAGACCCTGGTTGTATTGGGGGTACCAAAAACTTCCCCTTTTGAAACTACTAGGCCTCTGATCCCAAGTTTGGTTAGGCCTTTTATTAATTCTTTTCTCATTATCCTTTTCTGGACAGTCTTTTGTGATATTTCTAGGCTACCTACACTTGTGGCAAATCCTGGTTTCAGGTTGTAACCTATTCCTTTCATCAATATTCATTGTTCCAACATGCTGATGTTGAACAAGAATCCTGTTGGAGTCAAAAACTTCATCATTGGGGCTGGTAATCTGGTTGTATTGCTAATATATGGTCCACTATATGCATCATTGCTGTCCTAGCTTGCCCAATAGTGATATTAAAAGTAGGATTCCTTATCATAGTTGGATCATCTTGGGGGTTCTCAGGCAGTCGTTCTTCTCTCTCCTGGTCCCTCACACCTTCTGTTGGCACAACATTGCTGCTTTCGACAACATGTTCTTCATGTGATCCAAACATCTTTAAGTTCTTCTTCTCCTATATGAGTAGAAGACACTATCAGATAAACTGGAAGACACTACAACAGACTTAACATCCTTAATCCTATGTCTCTGTAGACTGAGCAAACCTAGAGCTCTGATACTACTAAATTGTGACGCATCATTCGAACAAGATGTTATTAACTAAGCAGACGCGATCAATAATGGCAGATTACTAAAAATCACTAAAAATTAAAACCTTTTTCAAAGAGATCCAAACATAGGAAAACTCTTTTATCAAGAACCACTGTATTTCATTTACATCCTGGTTCATAAGTACATATCTTGTACCATTCCTTCTCGAGGATTACAAAGATCAACTGCTCTTTTAAAACTATACATAAGCAACATAAGAACCTTGAGGCATCAAGCAAAAAATCCCGAATTGATTCATTCAAAGAACTAACTACTAACTCCGAGGACCTGAGAGTACAGAGACGACACATAGGACTTTCTATACAAAATATGACATCTAGAGTCTCCACTTGGAGTTTTACAACTGTCCTTGTTGCTGCTGCTGCTCTCCCCCTACTATAGGATTTTTGCCTCTTCTTCTACGTCTACCTAAAAAGTTGGACCCATGGGGATGAGACAATTGAAAATTGTCCCAACGAGAGATATAACTCTCTGCCAGAAACATTATTATTGCAGATTGATAGAATAAAACTGAGCAGGAATTCTTTTATATTAACAACAGTATTAATCATTGTATGAACATAATAGGATAATCTCCTTTCTTAAGGAGAACATTGCATGTACCCATGATATAATTATACATCATCTATTTACTTTGCAAGAAATACAAGGAATCATAAATATATCATCTATCAACTAAAGATGCATAAAGAAATGTAACATCAACCAATGATTTTCGTATTCAATCCTTAAGCAAACATGCTATATGACTGATTACATTTTACAATCACACTTATGCCCTGAGGAGATGAGGTATTCCGCCCATACCCCAAACGACCATTGCGAATTTGAAATCAGTGCCATACAAGGTCAATGGAAGAGCCGACTACCATGACCTCCCTTATCTCGGTCAATATGAGATTCAATGCAGGACATCTTGTGTCTCTACTAAATAGCTTTCCTGGATATACTGGAAACTTCGCTATAGAGTTACAACGTCAACTGCACTCCTTCAACATCGAGAGATTTAATGTATATCTCACATCAATCTGGAATTAAAATTATTGGGAGATTAGTGATACATCCATCCCGAAATTTCGGGAATTAATGATACATCCCCCCGACATATATAATGAAGGATTGAGAGATTTAATGTTTATCTCACATCAATTCCTCCATTAGGGTGTAAGGATATTTTCTCCCATCACCCCCACATACTCAAAAATATGCATTTCGGGTTATGCCACGGAGCAACCTGTTTCACCATCCAGCAAATTCTGATACTGATGGTTATATGGCCAGGGCACTACATGATAAGATTCCACTTGATTAATTAAGTGCATTACTGTATTCTTTTAGCATCAGTCAAGTTCTCAAACATTATTATGAAAAATGCTATAAAGAAAAGTATAATTCATCTATCAAGTACTTTTCAAAACTTTATAAAACATTGGGATCTTAATCCCTTATCACATCGTGGGCATTCTCATCCCTTAACATCTCATCATCATGATTATGGAATATGGGTATTCAAACCCTCAGTTCATGACAGAACACTTGTTACCACTTATCAGGTAACTAATACCTTCAGGTCATCTGACCAAGGTAAACATGGTATTTACTACATAAGCATCTCACATGGCTCTCAAAGCCCATTTAGTCTCTTATTACCTCTAACTAGGCAACAATACATATAATGGCTCACAAGGCACATACATCATTTAAATAATTAACACATCATAGCTCATACATGGCTATTCTCATCATCTCATGATTACCTGCATGATCATTTCATGATAACAATTATATCAATTACATATTAGCACTATGCAATGTAAGAGTAGCATCACTATTCCCTTATTTAGGGTTAGGATTTCTCTTACATATCATCACCATTCATTAGATTTAGGGTTTTCCATAATTAACTATTTAGGTTCTCAAGATCATTTTATTAATGATCAAGCCCTAATTCATTGCTCCACACATCTAGGAGCCAACATTGATAACATAAGTATTTAATCATGCTTATTTATTCTCATCACTTATCATTAAATGAATTATCAACACAAGATATAAGTTCCTCTCTCAAATTTACCAGAATATGATTACATCATACTTTACTGATTTGGCTTAACCTTTTCATAAGGCATATTAGCCTACACTTATCAAAGTGCATTTCATCTCAATGTTACAATTGACATGTCACACTTCATGTGTTACTCATCCAAGTATATTGGATATAGAATACATCAAGGTGTATCAATCTTAAGGTGCTGGAAGTGATATCTATCATGTCTTGATGTATCAAATATCACTTCCCTCATCACGTTTATCTTAAGTTCATCAACTATTCTTGTATTAGGGTATCTCCCATCGTAATATTGTGTGCTGCAGTTCATCACATTTATCATGTAATGTATTGGTCATGAGTCACTTATTTGAAATATGCAACCATTATCAATGATATG
The DNA here is from genome assembly GCA_963693085.1 of Alisma plantago-aquatica. NCBI lineage: Eukaryota > Viridiplantae > Streptophyta > Magnoliopsida > Alismatales > Alismataceae > Alisma > Alisma plantago-aquatica. The sequence continues at coordinate 514,394,232 of OY856409.1, forward strand.
GACTCATCTTCGAGTTAAGGAATTATTGATATAAAGATATCCATTATCAACCTCTTTAGGTGTTTCACTTATTAATATATTAGTCACTATTCCATTATTAGGAATAGGGTTTTCCATCTTTATAAATTAGGGTTCACATAACATCTCCCCAGATATGGCTTTCACATAGCATTACCTGAAATTAGGGTTTCTCAACTCAACCTAAAGTTAGGGTTATGGTTTATCATCATATTTCCCAAGATTAGGTTTCATGCTCTATAACACAAAATTAGGGCTTCACATACCTTTACTGTATATCAGGGTTAGGATTTCATATTAGGGTTTAGTATAGAATTATGTAGAATCACCTTGGGATTAGAGTTCACATCATATCTCTATATTAGGGTTTCACTTGACATCACCCTTGATTAGGGTTTCACATGACTTCACCCTTAATTTGGGTTTCACATGACAACACCCTTAATTAGGGTTTCACATGACATCACCCTTAATTAGGGTTTCACAGGTTTTCACCCTTAATTATGGTTTCACATGACTTCACCCTTAATTAGGGTTTCACATAACATCACTCTTAATTTGGGTTTCACATAACATCACCCTTAATTAGGGTTTCTCATTATATTACCCTAAATTGGGATTTCTCATATCATCACCCTAGATTAGGGTTACATCATTACCCTAGATTAGGGTTACACCTAGCATTGCCATAAATTAGGGTTAGGGTTCATCAACCTTCTTAATTAGGGTTTCATGGTCTCTTTATCAAGGATCATACCCTAATTACATATTATTTTAATGTTGAGAGTGTAGGGGCTTAACCACTTACTTGATAATTATACTTGTATGAATTCCTCTATCTCTCATCCCCTCTAGTATGTTGATCACTTCAAACTTGATTAGATTAGGTCAACCCCTCATTTAAGTATACACACTTAGGGTTAGCTTAGTGTGTTGAGATGTTTCTTCCATAAGCATCAAAGGTTACCTTGAAGGAACAACCATTATAATTACCTTTGATAAACATCATCAACAATCATGGGGTTGATTGTACTTACAAGATTTTAATCAATTGAACCTTCAAACGGTTTTGAGGTATTAGACCTTCAAATGATTTTGAGGTATTAGACCTTCAAACGGTCTTGCCCTAATTCCTTCATTCAGTTTTGAAATCGTTTGCCCAATTTATCGTTGAAACTGAATGAACAACTCATCATTGAAACCGAATGAACATCGAACGGTTTGAGACCATTTTCCCTCCAAACAGTCTGAGGACCGTTTGATCCCAAATGGTCTCAAGACCGTTTCGTCCAAAACATCTTGAAACCAATTGGATCAATTAGGGTTTTCTCCAACCAATCAATTGATTTTTAGGGTTTGCTTTACTAAATCGATCATCAATTGAACCATTGAGAGTACATACAATTATAGACCTTGGATCTCCAATCATCCATCAACCCTTGATCTCCAAACGGTCTTGATACCATTTGCCTCCAAACGGTCTTGAGACAATTTGGACCATCAACCAAGAAATTGACCCAATTCAATTGGAATTCTTCAATCAATCGATTAGGGTTTGCAATCCATGGTTCATTCATTCTAGAATCCATTATAATTAAATTAGTTTGAGCCATTATATCTTCATCATTCACATCAGCAATTAACCCCAAACAATTTTGAAGTTCAATTTATCCATTCGATCTTGAGATCCATTACACATTCATTTTTTATTTCAATTACCCATTCGATCTTGTAGTTAATTACCCATCCAGTCTTGAACTGAATTACCCATTCGGTTTGAAGTAAATTACCCATTCAGTCTTCGGTTCAACTACCCATTCGGTCTTGGGTACAACTACCCATTAAGTCTTGGGTACAACTACCCATTCGGTCTTGAACTTAATTTCCCATTCGGTCTTGAAACCGAATCAATTCAATCGGTTTTGACACTGAATCAAACCATTCAGTTTTGAAAACCGTTTGCCCATTCCTTTGTTGAGGTGTGTGCTTAAGATGACATCATCTTCTTCAAGATTCAAACCTTCGAAATTAGTTATGATTCTTATGGTGATTTCAACAACTAATCAAAAGGAAAACGAGAAAGAAGAAAGGTTCTACACATAATGAATGAATTGCAAGCAATAATGACATTTAATGGTTCAAATTATATAACCCACCTTCAAAATTGAATCCAAGCTTCAAGTTTCACGTCCTCAATGGTGAATGAAGTTTTCTCAACTGTCTAAGGCTCATCCTCAAGTCTTTGAGTGAAATGAATGGCTAAGGTTGAAGATTGAATGAAGAAAAGAAGAAATTAAGCATTGGATTTCGATTTCCACCATGAAATCAAGGTTGAGGATGACTATGGAGCTTACCTACAGGTTTGGGCACGTCCTCCTATTTCTCCTAAGCTCCTTTGTGCATGGCTAAAGCAAGGAAAGAAAAAGGGATCGAAAAAGCCTTTCATGTGGGTTGAAAATGGGATGTATATAAGGGAATTCCAATGAGAGAGAAAGTGATAATAAAATCCTTTAATCCCCAAAATTGGTGCCACATATTCCTCTCAATCCCTTGCATACGAAGCCATATCCCCCACCTTATAATTCCTCTTCATTATCCATGAATTAAATAAAACAAATTAAGTGCCTTACCATTATAATAATAATATCCAAAATCGAGTGGATATTACTTTTTAGTGAATTAATGTGAGTGGGCTCTCCACTCACTTTAGATATTTCGTGGCCTTTTCAAGGTAAAAGGACGTTCACACTTATGAAAATTCAACCATCTCATTTTTGGTTGAAGGGTACTTCCATTAATATATTTATTTTTGCATTAAATTGAATTAGGGTTTCAAATATGCTTAAATCTTGATTATTTTAATATCAAGATTCTCTCTCCTCCAAAGTGATTCAAATGAGATGCCCCTCTGATTTTCTTGTCTCTAATTGATAGCAAGAAATATTAGGGACTCTCTAGAAGTGGTATTTTGCATATTGAACCATAGGTTTTGGGTAAATTGCACATTACACCAAAACTAGGTTTTAATGCACAAACATTGCTTAATAAGCTCTTTCTTGGTGCTCAGGCTTTCACAAGCCATACCTCTACTTCATTCTCATTCTTATGATGCTTAAACACTTTAGGAACATTTTATTATGTAAAATTTGCAATTTAACCCCTCAACTTGGGTACGTTGCACTTTAGTCCAAAACAAGTAAAACATTGTTTCAACATTATTCAAAAAGGACTAAAATTGAAACATAAGTTCCTCTTGAGCCTTAATTACTTTTCAAAAGATAAAGACAAGAATATAAATGACTTAATTAAGAAAAACCTCTAGGTTTAAGCCTTAACCTAGATCAGGGATGTTACATCTATCTTGTTGGTCTTGAACCTCTTTGAGTTCTACTTTCCTCCCATTGATTCCTTTGGAAATAATTCCTTTTCTAGGAATGCATCATATCTAGCAACAAATACTTTATTGTCAATTGGGTTATACAACTATTATCCCTCAGTTTATTTGGGATTACCAAAAATGTAACATTTATCTGATATAGGGCCAAGCTTTTTAGGAAATATTTTCTTGACATAAGCTTCACACCCGTAAATCCTCATAAAAGACATTTTGGGACGTTCCCAGTTCATATCTCATATGGTATTTTTTAAACAGATTTAGAAGGTACATTGTTAAATGTAAATGTTGCAGTTTCTAGAGAATAACCCCAGAAGGATGTAGGAAGTTTAGCAAAACTCATCATTGATCGCACCATATCAAGAAGTGTGAGATTCCTTCTTTATGATACACCATTATGTTGTGGTTTTCCAGGTAGACTCCATTGTGATATTATACCACAATATTATAGATGGTCGTCAAACTCTTGGCTTAAGTATTATCCACCTCAATCAGAATGAAGTGCCTTAATAATTTTACGAAGTTGGTTCTACACTTCATTCATGAAATCGTTAAAATTTTCAAGATTTTCTAACTTATGTTTCATCAAGTGAACATAATCATACCTATGAAAATCATCAGTGAAGGTAATGAAGTACTGGTACCTACGTCTAGCATTTGTTCTAAATGGGCCACATACATCAGTATGTATGATTCCTAATAGATCACTAGCTCCTTCAATGTTACCAGTGAAGGGAGTTTTGGTCATCTTTACCAACAATCAAGATTAACATGTCTCCATTAATTCAAAATCAAAGTGTCTGGATAACCATCTTTAAGGAGTCTAGAAATGTGATTCTCATTGATGTGCCCAAGATGACAATGCCAAAGATATGTCTTGTTTGAGTTATTAGGTTTTAATCTTTTAGTATTTATGTTATAAACATTTGTCTTAAGATCTAATAAATAAAGACCATAGGATATCAGGGCACTTCCATAAAATATCTCATCTTTTGAAATAGAACAATGACCATTCTTTATATGAAATTCATATCCATCCTTGTTCTTATAAGATACATAATAATGTTTCTATTTATGGTAGGTACAAAATAGAAGTTCTTTAACTCTATTACAAGACTTGTGGGCAGAGATAAAGTATAGGTTAAAACTACAATGGAATCAACTCTTTCCCATTTGCAACGTGTAGTTTGAACTCTCACTTTCATAAAGACCTACTTCTTTTCAGATCCTGCATATTAGAGCATATGTGAGATCCACATCCGGTATATAGTACCCATAATGAAGAAGTAGATAAATTTATCTCAATAATGTAAACACCTGAAGTGGAAATCTCTATATCCTCCTTCTTCCTCAGTTCCTCTAGATAGAGAGGTAAATTTCTCTTCCAATGACCAGGCTGGTGACAATTGCCTCCCTTGTCCCTTCCCTTTGCTTTGAGTGTAGAAGATTTAGACTTCTGGCCAACTTTAGAACTCTTCTTAGCTTTGCCTTTACCCTTGGACTTTCCTTTTCCTCTGATGGTCATCATCACAGATTTGGGTTTGCCCTTGTTCATCTGTGCTTCAGCAGTTCTCAACATGCCAAGCAATTCTGACAACAACTTGTCAAAATTGTTCATGTTGTAGTACATGACAAATTGTCTATATGACTCTGGCAGTGATTGTAGAATCACGTTCTTGGCCAGCTCTTGACCTACTGGATCTCCTTTTGCCATGTTGCACTTGAAAATACCTTGGAGACATCATATCTTTCTTGTCTCTTTTGAACTTGGTACATCTTCTTAAGATGAGTTACCTATAATCTGTGGTTGGTGTTATACTGATTGTGTAGTTCCTTTGTCTCTTATATCTAGATTGAACTCGAGGCATGAAATCATCATCAACTTTAATGTTCAATCCATGTTCCTTGAAGTTGAGTATATTATATAAGATATATGTGAAATCATCATCATATATTGATTCACATGCGCATGGTCATGCTTTTCTCAGTCTTTCTTATCAAGTCGCCCCGATATCAAACTCTTATAGGAGGGACAAATCCCACCTACATCACTCACACTCATTCATCATGTATTGTAATGCATTTGCACATCACCTTTATTACAACCCTTATTCAAGGTCACATTTGACAATGAAAAAGTACATCAAACAACATGTGATGAGTGTAGTTATTTTAGGTCTAGGAACCACAATCACCACCATCACTATGAGAGATGATTCTGACTATCATTCTATGGTTTCCATGTATCACTCTCAAGGTGGGTCTGTCCGATACACTATTATCTAACAAGTGTCTATGTGTTTGGTTTGATATCACGTACCATGATTAATGAGATTCTATCATCAACTAACACACACTTTAGTCATAGTTGTTATTGTTGTCTATTAACCTTTCGCAATAACAACTGACTAGGGACATAACAAGAATGTATATACCCTTAAAATCGGTATGATCTCATTGTTCAAGTCCTCAATCCAAAGACATATGTCATTGAGTAGTATCATTATTTTGACATCTTAATGTAACATCATTATATATAACTTAATAAAATATAATAAATTGGATGATTGCCTTTATTATTAATCAAATCATTTACAAGTTATGCCATTACAACCATCATATGATTGGTCTCTGGGCATACATACCAACAATGACTTTCTATAAAGTTGCCTCTATTTTAGCAAATTATCAAATTCCGATGGTGAGTGACATAGATTCTAAGGTCACAAATTTGCCTCTATTCACCTAAGATGTGACTCTGATTTCACCTTTGGTGAAATGCATTATTTTTTATTGAGCACTTGTGGCAGAACATGATGTCCCTCAAAGTAGGGATGTTGGAGGAACTTATGTTCTACTGGGAAGACCTTCTCCTCGAACTTAGTGTTGCCAATGAAGCTTCTCATCTAGAATATATTCTCTATGCAAAGTCATATCCATATGAGCACTTAAAGATTAGTATCTGGAGTCTCTAGTCTCCTCCCTCTCTTTTTTTCTCTATATTAGTTGTGCTTAGGGTTTCAAATCTTGGAGTAAACAATGAGAAACCAGATGTTATGTCTAGACAACCTCCTATCATATCATATATATAGAGGATATAAGAGTATAGGATTTCCAAACCCTAATTTGACCAAGCTTGTGAACTCGCTCACTGAATGAGGAAAATTGTCATGCTTTGGATGCTTCTAAATGCCCCATCCCACAAGTTCTAGTATCATGTGAACTTTCCACTTTCCTTGAGGGATAGATACATGACTTATGGAAACTACATTGAAATGTCTAGATCCATATTTAATATAGGTCCTTAAAATGGTGCTTTTAGGTCCATGTATATGTAAAAATTATAGTCGAGTCCAAATCATCCTTTCTTTGAGATATCTCTATGTGTATGAACCAGTGGGCTTCAAGCTACATTGGAAATGGATTCATTAGTCCATATTAACATCCATAAGCAATGATCCATGTCTACTTATACATTATTGCTACACAAGTAGTAGGATTAGTCAGACAAGATTAAACTATCAGTAATTAGTGTTACTATATTTTATAATCCTTTGTCACAAATATCCATATTCAACTAGAAGCATGTACACATCATCTTCATTATTTACAAGCTAAGTTCCTTGATCTTCAAGTAGAATATCAAGATACATATTAGCTAAGTGTTGGTTATTTACAATAACGAGTTTCAATCATAAGAATGATCTTTTACCCAACTAGCTATATCCTACAAGTATATGAGAGTAGTTGTAGTCGAGGTCAAACACAAGGAGCGTTGGTTAGTTAGGCACAAGAGTTATGATTTTCAATAATCTAGATCGTTGTACACAAGATGATTGGATTAGAACAACTAAATTATAGATTTTAAACAAAATAGTAAATTATCACTTAAGAAAGGTTAAGATTCAGATTTGGAAGGATCTTAGACTTGGGATTTCACTATCACATCATAGCTTATATTAAAATACGAATTTAAACATGTTAATTAACTTGCAAAGGAGGTTTGTAGTCATCACTCACCTCCCGATGAAGTGATGATGATTTTAACTCCATACATCACTCTCATGTGTGTATTTTATTTCAAATCACAAACCTTGCTCCTCAACATAATCCCAGCCACTCTCGTGGTCAAGGACAATTTTCCAAAAGAGTAACTCCATACTCTCAAACACATCTTCTGAAATTATGAAAGAAAGCATAAAACATGCAAGTATGATGGTCAATCACACAAACAAGCATTTCAGATCTGAAACAACTCTTAGAACATGCAAGAAACTAATATTTAGTACGAAATTCATATGTTCATACAAGCTATGACATGGGAGTTACTCTCCCATACTCAAGCGAAAGGGTCTACTTGTCCATAATGATGTACACCAGAAAATGTGCAGAAATTTCAGAGTTTAACTTGGTTTAGAGAAGGAAAAGCTAAACAATCCCAAGGTGTAACCAAAGAAAGGTAGAATTCCGACTTGAGGATGAAATCCCACTTCTACAGCTACTCCAAACTAGACAAACTTCCCTCCCGAGAAGATTTGTAGAGTGAAGAAGCTCTGCTGCACCTCTGAAGAAGAAAATAGAGAAGAAGAGAAGAAGAAATGGAATCCTTTGGCAAGAAACCACCTCTTTTCTCCTCCAAATTGCCCTCCTCTGCTCTAGGCTTGCTGTGGGATGAGGGAACTGAAACAAATGACCTAGCCTAACCACCCATTAAGTTCCCACTTCATTTTAAACAAAAACTCATATTTTTCAAAATGCTAAAACTGCCAGGTGCACGCTGTGCAACTTTCTAGAAACTTTTAGTTTGCTCCAGAATGCATTGTGCACGGCGTGTGTTGAAGTAATGCACACCGTGCAACTTTCCAGAAACTTTTAGTTTGCTCCAGAATGCACTGCGCACGACATGCAACTTTCCAAAAACTTTGATCTTCTTGACGCTCCCAGGTGCACGGTGTGCACTTTGGGTGCACAACCTGCATCTGGCTGTTCTGGGCTATTATGTATTCTGCTCATAACTTTCAGTGTGTAGGTCCAATTTACATGCTGTAAAAAGTGGTATTTGTACAATTTCGAACCCCAAAACATGTATATACTTGAGGAGTGATCCAATAAGAGATGATATGATATATTCCTCATAATTTCATTGTAAAATGTAGTACCTACAATCTAAAGAATGAGATAAGTAAGAATTGCTAAAAATATAGAATCTAGAATGAATGAGAGTGATATTGAGTCAAAACAACATGGATATGAAACCAAACATGATACAAAATATGATATGATTTGTGCACATCAAATACCCCTAAGCTTAAACCATTGCTTGTCCTCAAGCAAAAAGAGCATAGAAACACAAATGAATAATTGTCAAGTTCATGCATAGATCAAATGAAAAGAAAGATGTGTATAAGACCAAACCAACCATGATGAACATGTTTATACTCATAGCCATCAATTCAACTTAAACACCTAAGAAAGAGATTTTTAGTTCAGCAGGGGTGGTCACAATTAAATGAATCAATCAATTAAACAACACTACGTATAATTTGGATGACCAAGCCAAGCAATTAGTCGATGTGCAACTCAAACTCTCAACTATTAAGGATACAACTAATGAAATCTTAGTTAAAATAAATAATTTTAGTTGTACTCTCCTTCTTTCCCAAAAGTAATATGATAATGGATTATGGGTTCCGACACTCGGATGCTAATGTAGGCTTATGCACACGTGGAGTGTCAGTTGGGGTATTTTACCCTCTTTTAAGACATACCATCTAACCATCGTGGCCAGATCAGACTTACACTAGGCTAGCATGATATGTGGGTGGTTTAGCCATCTTTTATGTGGTATAAAGATGAGATAAGTCAAAAGATTTTTTTTTTCAAAACATAGGAGAGTCAACTAAATTGCAACATTAGCTAGATTTCATTCATTTGTTTTGAAATTTTTTCATTGAAAGAGTAGTTGAAAATGCACTAAGAGCTTGGCAAGGGCATCCTGTATTCCAAGTGATGTTGTAAAGTTGATTAACTCACAAAAATTGAAACCATTACATGTTTTATGAAATCAAGGATGTGAAAGATGAATGTTCAAGCTAGAAGCATAAACCAGAGTTATGCACATGTTGATGGCCAAAAGGTTTCATATGATTAATGCATGTCTTTTACAATTTCTCCAAATGATAGTTCTCATCAAAAGAAGACAATCAGTTAAGCATAGAATTTCTATCAACATATAAAAGATAAACCTCATATCATACTAGATTTTCCATTAGAAGCGTAGAACTAAAAACAACAACTGAGGAAAAGATGATAAAAGGGAAATAAAACTACACTACCGACCGGTTGCTCTCCCCCTAAGCTTGAAATTAGCAATGTCCTCACTGTATATAACAAACTCAAGAGGATTACAACTGCTTACCTGTCATGGTGAATGATGAACATGGAGGTCCATTACTTTGATTTGAGGCTGGAAATTGTTGTGCTAAAGATTGATGCCTCCTTGCAAATATGTCCTTGATTTGGGGAAAGTGAAAGCACCTATGAGATACAAAAAGAATAGTCTTTTTTATACCAATACAAATTTTCTTTTCATTCCCCTTTGAAGCATCATCAAAATATGAGTTGGGAAGAGTTTTCTCATTATAAGGAAATGTGTCATCTAGAGTGTGAGGAGGAAGGAAATGTGGCTTGCTTGAAGAATAAACATGTAGAGCATGTGTTGTAGCTTTCTCCCCTTTGGTTGCAACTTCATAATCATCATGGATATCAATATCATCATACTTTGAAGGATATACCTCTATAACAACTCCATTCTTCAATGTCACCGACCTGAAATATGTTAGATTCATCTCCAGTGGACTAGGCAAGAAAGGTGGAAATGCTTCTTTGCTGAAAAGAGCTTGTTGGGAAATTTGTTTCTCCAAGATGTGTGTATGAGTGGCAACATCATTCACCTTAGAAGAGAGTTGGCAAATGGCACCCTTCAGTGATTGTCTTTGTTGTTGTAACTCCTCATTTTGTTGCATTTGAGTTGAAACAAATGTTGCAAGCATGAACTCTAATCTAGGAGTTACTTGCGGTTGTTGTGGTTGAATGAAATTTGGGGTCACATTATTGTAGAAGTCCGGGGGAGAGTAGTCCATTGGAGAATAAATAGAAGAAGCATAAGATGTAGAAGATGAGTGTCTAAACAACCCACATGCATCACAAATAATATTGGCTACTTGAAATGGCTGTGTGCTTAGCTTCTCAAACCTTTGTGATAAAGTGTCTAGCTTTGCTGCAATTATGTCTATAGAATCAACAATGTGATCTTCCACTTGCATTCTGGAAGTAGTATGTGAAAAGGATGGGTGGTATCTTGTAGCCGGACTCCACTGACAATGATTTTCTACCATATCTTCAATAATAGCATATGCTTCTCCATAAGATTTGTTCATTAGAGCTCCATTTGCAGCTGCATCAATAGTCATCCTTATATTATAGCACAAACCATTATAGAAAGATTGCAATAGAAGCCAATTGCTTAGACCGTGATGTGGACAAATATGCTGAAGATCTTTGAACCTCTCCCATGTATCATACAAGGTCTCTCCATCCCTTTGAGAATAATTGATGAGTTGACTCCTTAGTTGCAAAGTTTTGCTAGGTGGAAAATATCTTGCCAAAAATACCTTTAGAAGCTCCTCCCAAGTGCCGATTGACTTCTTTGGCAAAGTATAGAGCCATGCCTTGGCTCTATCTCTAAGAGAGAATGGAAAAAGGATTATGCGTATCCCATCAGTAGGAACATCATATATCTTTATGGTGCTTAGCAACTGTAGAAATTCAGCAATATGGAGGTTTGGATTCTCCATTGGTGTCCCTCTAAATGCATTCAACTGTAGCAATTGTATGATGCTTGGGCTAATAGAAAACTCCTTTGCCTCAAATTCTGAAATATTAATAGGCTCACTCATGTGCATTGCAGCTGTACCAAAGTAGTCCTTAAGAGGAAGGTCATCCTCCTCGACTAGTTCTTCATGTGGATCTAAAAGATTAGGTGGATATGTCATAGATGGTGGTGGTGTATGTGGTATGGATGTTGGTGGTGTATATGAGGGTGGTGCATATAAAGGTGATGTGGATGAAGGTGGCATGGGTGAATGTCGTTTGGATGATGGTGACATGGATGATGGTTGTGTGGGTTGTGATTCCTCCATACATGTTTGGGTTTCACTCCTTCTTTCTCCATGAGGGTTGCAAATGATGTTTTCATTTTCTGAATATAGAGATATGCACGGTTCAAGGATCTTTTTATGAACCCCCCATATGCTCCTCTAAATAAAAAAAGTGAGTGAGATACAAAAACAAACATGGAAGATACAACAAATTATGATGATCATGATGAATTATGATTTGTGGATATGATGGTGGATATGAAGGTTGTGATCTAGTCTCATTTACTTATCAACAACTCTTACTCTAACAGGAATACTGATGCTCCTCGGCAACATCGCCAAAACCTTGTTGGTTATTTACACTAACAAGTTTCAATCATAAGAATGACCTTTTACTCAACTACCTATATCCCGCAAGTATACGAGAGTAGTTGTAGTCGAGGTCGAACACAAGGAGTGGTGGTTAGTTAGGTGCAAGAGTTATGATTTTCAATAATCTAGATCATTGTACACAAGATGATTGGATTAGAACAACTAAATTATAGATTTTAAACAAAATAGTAAATTATCACTTAAGAAAGGTTAAAATGGAATCTTTCCATCCCCTCGCTCTGGCGATTAGGGTTCCGAGCAGTGGACGTCTTTCCCACCCGTCTAGGGTTTCATCTCTTGCAGGTTCAAGCATTTAGGTTTTCTTCTGGTCCCGTTCCCATACGGCGACATGGTTAGTAGACAAATATGCAGGTCTTCGGCTGTTGGATGAGGAAGAGGAACCCATTGATGTCCAACTAGTGGGCAGCGACGATGAGGAGGACCATACGGAGTTGGCGTTGATAGGGAAACTGCTGACAGATCGCACATACAATTTCTGTGCTATGGAGAGGACACTAACGTAGGCATGGAGTCTCAAAGAGAAGGTTGATTTCAAGCAATTGGAATGGGAGATATTTGTAATGCAGTTCATTCACTGGCATGATAGGCAGAGTGTCATCGACGGGGCGCCTTGTCACTTTGACGGATGACTATTGATGTTCAAAGAGGTCTGCAAGGAGGAACAACCAGGGTAGGTCATCATTAACAGGAACCCCTATTGGATTCATTTGTATGGACTCCCTCTAGGTTATAGAGGAGAAGTCATGGTTCGTTAAATTGTAGGGCGGGTCAGAGACGTAACTAAAGTGGACACTGACGGATCAGGGTGGGATGTATCTACCCAGGTTAGGGTTTCGCTTGATGTCACCAGACCCTTGAAGCGAACGCTGAAGATCAGAATGAAAGGAGGTAGCATCGTGGAGATAGAGGTGAAATATGAATGTCTATCCAATTTTTGCTTTGTGTGTGGAGTGCTTGGGCACATAGACAAAGACTACAAGGGAGCTAACACTGAGCAAGACCACATGCAACGGTGGGGGAACTGGCTGCGGGCATCACCATGGAAGCAACAGAGGCCCGAGCATGACATCGGGGGGCACAACGGACCAGCGAGGAGCAAACTCACATTCAGAACAGATAAGACGGAGAAGCAGACCCAACAGGGAAGCCATGCACACAGCGGATCAGGCAAGACACAGCCAGAGAATCAAAGCAACGAAGAGATGGAGGGTGCACGTCAAATTTTTCCTGGGCACAACGTCGGGGATGCATTGAGTGGCACCGATGGGGTAGTGATGATGGACAAGCGAGATAGGGCAACACAACATCACAATGAATGCAACGTCGGAAGGGAGGCGATGGGCGCGGGGGGGGGGAACGATGATGCTGTGTCGTTGGAAAGAAGAACAAAGAGGGGAGGCTGTGTTTCGGAGTCGCAGAGGACCGTGGGTGGTGTTGAAGGAGAGACGGTAAGGGGAAAGTGGAAACTAGAAGGAGACAGTCATCTTAACGGTTGTCGGAACGGGGGGCGCAGTAGTGGGGGTCCGAGGAACGCAGGGGTAGACAGGATGGAAATCAACAAGGGCCAAGCGGGGCAGGAAGGGAGGGACGGAGTAACGCTGTCTAACGCCAGGAAACGCCCAGCAGGGCGGGGAGTCAGGGAGGTAACGAGTGACGGGGGAAAGGTAATGATACACATCAAGCAGCATGAGGAGTGTTGCGTGGATGAAGGAGGTGAACGGACTGGGAGTGTTATGATAAATGAAGTTGCACCTGTAGTGCAAGAAGAAAAGGGCGATGGATATGGGATAGGGAAGTCAGGTTGTCAACACAGTGGTGAGGGGAAGGGCAAGCATGTGAATGTATCCAGACCAAGGACACCCCTCTTGAAACACCAACATGACGAGGGACATAGCAATGACAAAACTAAGGGGGATCATCATGCAATCACTAGAGCACAAAGGAGGAAGGCTGTTGGACCAAAAGCAAAGAAATTGTCGAGTTCAACCCGAGCAAAAAAGAAACATCAACTGTGGGTGTAAAAAATGAGTAGAGGTGCCCGACTCAGCATCCCAGAGGAGGAGGTGATGTGGGAAAAATGGGCAGGAAAGTGAGACATGAACTCGGAGTGGTGTGACATGGAACTTGATGAACTACCAACGATTGGGACTGGTGAGAAGAAGGCAAAGCAAACTTCAATAGGGAGATCTACCTCAACCAGGGTTTGTGAGACCCAAGAGCATAGATTGGCGGTGTCCAATCCCGTGAAGAACAATGAAACTCTTCAGCTGGAATTGTCAGGGCTTGGGCGATCCTGACACGTGCACGACTCTCCAATTGTGGTGTTGGAAAGAGCGCCAAAATATAGTTTTCATTATGGAAACTATGCTTTCTGGGAATAAGATGGAGGGAGTTCAAATAAGTTGTGGGTTCAAAGATGGCCTGTGCATCTCCAGCACAGGCCAGGCAGGAGGAATCAGTTTTTGGTGGAAAGATACAGAGGTGGAGGTTCTTAACTACTCTAGTAGACATGTCACCAGTCTAGTCAAAGACAATGATATAGGGACCACTTGGCGTGCCATTGGGATATATGGGTGGGCAGATAAGCAGAACAAAGCAAAGACATGGGACTTGATGAGGAGGCTAAAGGCTGAGGGTAAGGAACCAGTTCTTTTCTTTGGTGATTTTAACGAGATAGTTTCTAATTCTGAGAAGAAAGGTCGACCACTTAGAGAGGAAAAGTTCATGCATAACTTCAGAGACACTATTGATGTCTGTGAATTGGTGGATCTTGATTTTGAAGGAAACGTCTACACTTGGAGACATGGGCTGTCAGAAAGAACTCTTATGCAAGAAAGACTTGATAGATATCTTCCGGAACTCAAATGGTGAGATTTATTTAGTCACTGCAAGATCATCCATCTTCCTATCTATGAGTCAGATCATGCTCCTATCATCTTGACAGCTGAGAATAGAAAACAAAAAGGGAGAAGGAGAAGAAAGTTCTTTGCCTTTGAGCCTATGTGGGCAGGAGAGGAGGAATGTGAAACCATTATTGGGGAAGCATGGACAAGTGGTGGCGACCTGAAGACAAAGATAAATAATTGTAAAGATCATCTCGATAGGTGGGATGTAAATAAGTTTGGGAATCGAAAAAAAAAAGATCAGTGAACTTGAAGGCGAGTTAAAGAGAATTCATGCACAACATCCGGACCATGCATACCTTCAAAGGGCAAAAGAGATTTCTAGAGAGCTGCAATATTGGCTAAAGAGGGATGAGGAGTATTGGGCAGCACGGGCACAAGTAAAAGAACTCAAGGAGGGGGACCACAACACATCTTACTTCCATCAAAAGGCATCTAGGAGGAGACAAATAAACTGGATAGAGGGTCTTGAGAATGATCACGGGAATTTCAAAACTCATGCAGATGATATTTCAGCCATCATCACCAATTTCTTCTCCAAGTTGTTCCAAACTAGCAATCCCATGGGATTTGAACAAGAAGCAAGAGGCATTAGAAGGATGATCAGTGAAGAACAAAAAGAAAATCTTGAAAGAGAGATCACAAGTGAGGAAATCTGGGCAACTCTTAAATAGATGCACCCTAATAAAGCACCGGGTCCGGATGGTTTGAAAGTAATGTTCTATCAAAAGTACTGGGGTATTGTGGGTCAAGATGTGGCTAGCTACATTAAAGGATGGTGGAAAGGAGAAAGGAGTCTAGAGGAGGTAAATAAAACACTGGTGGTGATGATCTCAAAGACTGAAAAACCCAAAATAGTTGGAGAGTTCCACCCAATTAGCCTTTGCAATGTGTTGTACAAACTTGCTTCTAAGGTGATGACAAATAGACTAAAGCCTCTCATGAACAGTATTATAACGGAGAATCAAAGTGCTTTTATTCTGGGGCGTTTGATCACCGATAATGCTCTCATTGCTTATGAACTTTTGCATGCCATGAAGAGGGACAAAGGAAAGAAGAAAGGCAACCTTGCTTTGAAGCTAGACATGTCCAAAGCTTATGATAGGGTTGAATGGAGTTTCCTAAATTATGTGATGGAGAAAATGGGGTTTGGAGGAGTATGGAGGGAGAAGATTCAAGACTGCATCATATCTATCCAACACATGTTTGTCATCAACGGGGACTGGGCCAGGAGAACAAAACCTTCGCAGGGACTTCGCCAGTGTGACCCTCTCTCTCCCTACCTTTTCATCATATGTGCGGAAGCTTTTTCTACCATGTTAAGTATTGCTGCTCGTGACAACCTCATACACGGAACCACTCCATGTAGAGGGGCACCATGAATATCTCACCTTTTCTTTGTAGATGACAACATCCTTTTTGCTAGAGCAACCTCGTCAGAATGCTTGAAGATAGCTGAAATTATCAGCCACTACGAACAGGCATCCGGTCAACAAATTAATCTATCAAAGACAGGGGTAGTGTTTAGCAAAGGGGTGACGACAACAAATTGAGAAGAATTAAAGGGATTGCTGCAAGTAAAGGAGGTGGACAGGCACGCAAAGTATCTTGGTCTCCCAACAGTGATATGAAGATCAAAGAAACATATTTTCAGTTTCATGAAGGAGAGGATTTTGAAAAAACTTCAAGGTTGGTCTGAGAAGTTAATGTCCAAGCCCGACAAGGAGGTTCTTATCAAGGCAGTGGCACAGGCTATCCCGACGTATGTTATGAGTATTTTCCAGATACCAGCGAGCACACTTGATGAAATCCAAAGTATCATTGCAAGGTTTTGGTGGGGCACAAAAGGAAATGAAAGAAAGCTAGCATGGACAAGCTGGGAAAATATGTGTAAACCAAAAAAGGGTCGAGGACTCGGCTTCATGAATTTTCATATGTTCAACCAAGCACTGCTAGACAAACAATTATGGAGGTTAGGAGTGAATCCACAGTCACTTGATCATAAGGTGTTGAAGGCCATATGTTTTCCTAGAACATCCATTTGGGATGAAAGAAGAGGCTACAATCCTAGCTATACTTGGAGGAGCTTATGGGGAGAAAAGGCACTACTGAAGGAAGGAATGGAGTGGAGGGTAGGAAATGGGAAAGATGTGGACATTTGGGAAGACTCATGGCTGCCAGGAGAGGAAGACAGTCTAGCACGCTTCAGGAGCTCAGATGACATACCCTACGGGAAGGTGAGTGAGCTTATGACACCAGATGGCCTTGACTGGGACATTGAGAAACTTAAGGCTTGTTTTCCACCATCTTACATAGAAAGGATAAAAGCTATCCCTCTCAGTATACGTGAACAGGATGATATATGGTCGTGGTGGCCAGAAAAGAAGGGTATATTCACAGTGCAGTCAACATACTGGTTAGCCATGCTTGGAAAAGAGGAGGCCCGACAGCATGTAAGGCAGCAGGGCGCCAACTTATGGCAGATGGAGAGGGAGGTGGACACCCAAGATGGCACACTTTATTTGGAGAGTGTGGACGGGGGGCTAGCAACCAAAGGGAGGCTGTTTGACAGACATTGCATTGAGGATGGTACATGTCAGCTTTGCATGTCGGAAAAGGAAACAATTCCACATATGCTATTCTGATGTCCTAATGCTACCGAGGTATGGGAACAAATGGATAGAGGGACCCAAGAGTGGGTGGAAGACTACAAGGATGAAGACATCACCAACACCATGGGGGCGGCTGTCGAGAGGGCAGATAAGGAAGCGATTGTTGCTGCTATGTGGGCTGTTTGGAGGGGAAGCAACATGCGTGTTTTCCAAGAAGGTGAAGTACACAGTGGCTACCTATACCATTCGACACTAACATGGGTCAAGCATGATGGAGGAGATAAGAATCTAAGGAGGAGCAACAACGCACAACGGGGTAGTGAAGGTAATCCACGATGAACTAAGGCAACACCTGGATGAGTAAAGATAAATATTGATGCTTCATGTGGGGAGGACGGAGAGACAACCATAGGAATGGCAATGCAGGACAACGAAGGAGTGCTAATAGGGGTCGCGAGTGAGAATATTAGTAAATGCACTGAGGTAGCAATGGTAGAAGCCACAGCCTTGAGAGCAACACTCCAGTGGGCACACAGCCATGGAGACATATAGGTGGAGGTGGAGACAGACGCTCTTGAGGTGGTCCAAGCTTGTAGTGACTCCTCTTCTAGGAGGGACTATGTGGGGATCCTTGCAGATGATATTAGGAACCTGAAACAACTCTTTTCTTTTTGCAGCATTTCTTATGTTAGTCGTTCTTGTAACAAGCTTGCCCATGAAGTTGCCACCATGGCATGAAAGGGACAAGTAGATAGCTTTAGTTTTTTCCAGTCTTTTCCTTTAAGTCTTGTAAACATTGCTTTGGCTGATTTAGCCTAATTAAGTTTTGTTGGCGGGGGGGCCCAATCATAGGACCCTCCGTCCCCTCTCAAAAAAAATATTCAGATTTGGAAGGATCTTAGACTTGGGATTTCACTATCACATCATAGCTTATATTAAAATACAAATTTAAACATGTTGATTAACTTACAAAGGAGGTTTGTAGTCATCACTCACCTCCTGGTGAAGTGATGATGATTTTAACGCCATACATCACTCTCGTGTATGTATTTTATTTCAAATCACAAACCTTGCTCCTCAACATAATCCCAACCACTCTCACGGTCAAGGACAAGTTGCCAAAAGAGTAACTCCATACTCTAAAACACATCTTCTCAGATTATGAAAGAAAGCATAAAACATGCAAGTATAATGACCAATCACACAAACAAGCATTTTAGATTTGAAACAACTCTTGGAACATGCAAGAAATTAACATTTAGTACGAAATTCATATGTTCATACAAGCTATGACATGGAAGGTACTCTCCCATGCCCAAGAAAAAGGGTCTACTCATCCATAATGATGTACACCAGAAAATGTGCAGAAATTTCAGAGTTTAACTTGGTTTAGAGAAGGAAAAGCTAAGAAATCCCAAGGTGTAACCAAAGAAAGGTAGAATTCTGACTTGAGGACGAAATCCCACTTCTACAACTGCTCCAAACTAGACAAACTTCCCTCCCGAGAAGCTTTGTAGAGTGAAGAAGCTCTCCTGCACCTCTAGAGAAGAAAATAGAGAAGAAGAAATGGACTCCTTTGGCAAGAAACCACCTCTTTTCTCCTCCAAATCACCCTCCTCTACTCTAGGCTTGCTCTGGAACGAGGGAACTGACACAAATGACCGAGCCTAACCGCCCATTAAGTTCCCACTTTGTTTTAAACAAAAACTTATATTTTTCAAAATGCTGAAACTACCAGGTGCACGCCGTGCAACTTTCTAGAAACTTTTAGTTTGCTCCAGAATGCACTGTGCACGACGTGCGCTGAAGTAATGCACGCCGTGCAACTTTCCAGAAACTTTCAGTTTGCTCAAGAATGCACTATGCACGACGTGTAACTTTCCAAAAACTTTGGTATTCTTGACGCTCCCAGGTGCACGGCGTGCACTTTGGGTGCACAACGTGCATCTGGCTGTTTTGGGCTGTTGTGTATTCTTCTCATAACTTTCAGCGTGTAGGTCCAATTTTCATGCCGTAAAAAGTGGTATTTGTGCAATTTCGAACCCCAAAACATGTAGATACTCGAGGAGTGATCCAATAAGAGATAATATGATATATTCCTCATAATTTCATTGTAAAATTTAGTACCTACAATCCAAAGAATGAGACAAGTAAAAATAGCTAAAAATATAGAATCTAGCATGAATGAGAGTGATAATTGAGTCAAAATAACATGGATATGCAACCAAACATGATACAAAAGATGATATGATTTGTGCACATCACTAAGTATCATATACTGACTCACACGAGCATGGAAATACATTCCTATAGTCTCACTTCATAAGAGGCTTTGGAAATCACTTGCATGATGTGGGAGGGGAAAATTCCTTCTATATCATTCGTAATGAATAACATGATTCTTGTCACACCCAATATGTTACAACGCCAAATTTTGGGTTCCTTTGGTGAGAAATGTAATTTCTCATATTAAATATATTTGGACAAATAATGATATAATTTGTTGTGAATAAATGGATTTCATTTAGCCTTGTTGTTTGATTTGTGGGCTTTATTGGCTATTGGGCCCAATAACAAGGAAATTCAATTAAGTAATGAATAATTGAGTTGATAGAGGAAAGAAAAGTGTGGAAACCTCTAGAAGGCACAAATAGGGATTTCGTGCCTCTTGGATTCCTTGGGTTCCAAGGAGTCCAAAGTTGCATAGTAAATGCATAATAAAAGAAAAGATCAATTACATATTTCTTTATTAAGAAAGAAATTGAAAACAATGATAAAATGTGGAAAACAAGTGAAAAGAGGTGAAATTGAGTTATCCTTAGTGGATTTTCGTATCCCAAGAATTCCTAAAATTAAAAGGTATAGAAATGAGGAAAATAAAAGAGAAATAAAGAGAAATCCTCAAAAGAGATATTTTAATAAGAAATAAACAAGATAATGCAAGAAATAAAGAGAGAAGTGAGGGTTTGGTCATGATGAGTAATAATTCGAACCCCAATTGCTTTCTTGGATTACAAGGAATAGAAATAATGAGAAATAAGAAAATAAGAAAGAGGAAATATCAATTAAATAAATCTTACTAAAGAATAATGAACTTTTGAAGAAAAAGTCGTTTTTCTTTGGAATTTGGGACTCAATTTTGGTACGAGAGTATATAAAGACAATAGGAAATTTCCCTCAAAATTTGGGATCAAACATTCAAGCGGTTTGAGAGATACGATTTTTGGAAGTTTTCCTAATGTGTGGAGGAAATCAATAAATGTCACAATTTGATTTAATTTAGGAAATCAGGGACCTGATTCCCTTATCCTTTTTGCTTGTCCTGATGGCTGTTAGATCCAAGATCTAGGGTGTTTGGATCGTCACCCACCTCAGGATCAGTTTGGGAAACAAGGTTCAACAGTCTGAACCTTTCCAGACTTCTTTCTCTCTACTCCCTTAATAGTTTTCCACGAGATTAAGTGCTATGAATTCGGGAGAGAGAGGTGATTACAACAAGCCTTTATACAACATTTATACCTCCCTGTATAGGAAGTTCCCAAATCTTGGACTGTTTGGGAAGATAGGACAAGCTGGGACAACCCATTAGATCATTAGCTATGCCTATAAAAGAACTTCTGTACAAACCTTGTGTTGTACCCTGTGCTTTGGGGACCTCAATTGCCCGAGAACATCATTGTATCCCCTCACCCCTGTTTCCCTATTCCAGTAGGACGGACTACTTGAGTGGTAATGTGAAGGACCCAGAGGTTGAGGTGAGTCCGAGGAGGTGTTTACTTTCATTTTGAGGAGCGAAGGGGGTGGGTCTACACAGGCTCTAACCATGCAACTACGTGGGCCTGTTCTACAGGATGGTGGGAACTCTTGCGGCCACCAATCCTGACCACTGCATATGGTGGCGAGGAGATAGATGAGTCCGGGAAGACAAGGTGGAGCTCGTGGAATCATCAACTGCTGTTTTGGAGGACCATGGGCAAAAGTCAACTCTCCGATTGATTAAACCATGGTGGTTGTTCGTAAGCAAAGGAAGTAGAGATCGGGGGAAGAAGATGACTTCACATGAAAAGACCTGTGTACCCCTGGGGTCACTCCTTACAGTAAGGGCTATAGTAGACCTTTTGTTCATTTGTTTAAAGCATCCAAGTTTAATTCTGACGTGGCACACCCTAATCGGCTGAGGATTGTTTAATTCTGCAAAAATCATAACTCTTGGTAGAAAACTCAGATGAGAAAAGTATATACATGAAAAGTGATCAGAAAAATATGAGGAATAAATAAAAAATGGTTTGGAAGCCTAAATCAGTATACTTTTGTAAAAATGTATATTTTGATGGAAAAAGGTGTTAATTTGTGGTTAGAAACCCTAATTAATGATTAAGGGTAGTTTTGATGTAGTATAAAGGTTGATTCGATCATTATTAACTTGTTTAGTGATAAAAAAATGAATCTTGATCTGTTTTGAAAAGGCAATTGCAAGAATTAGGGTTTTCAACCTAATATTGTAAGTAATACCCTTAGAAACCCTAAGTGGGGGAAAAGGGAAGAAAAAGATATAGTTAATCCGAAAGTTAGGGTTTTGTGGTCCAAACCTGATATTAAGATCTTAATGGAAAATAAAATGAGATAATTAGGGTTTGATGGATATTTTGATAAAAATAAAGTAAAAGTGGTAAAAAGGAAGTGAATCCCTAATTACGGTCAAAACCCTAAAAGGGCTATTAACCCTAGGGAACGATTAGGCCTATTAGACTTGAATACCATGATCCATGATAGAAAAATATTGGATGTATATTTCAGGACTGAATTGTGCTTGCTTGCTCGATTCTGGATTACTTGATTGTTTGGATTAATTCTATAGTTAAGACAACTTGACAGGTATGTGGTTCATTATGGATAACCGCCTTAGTTTCCCGAGGATTTTCCAGATGGTTAATCACAATGAATGCAAATTATCTGTTGGATGTTCATACTTGCAAATTATAAAGTCACTATGATTATCACATTAATAATAGAAGTATGTATTCTCGCACCTACATGCCACCCTGATGGATGATGCCAAAGGTCAGGCCCAGATGGGTAGACCAATGGACACCTTGAGTGGTGACCCCAGGCACCAAGCTCAGGAATGAGAAGGTGGCCTATGATATTGCATGACTAGTAGGAACCATGAGTGGTGACCCCCATGCACCAAGCTCGGGATTGAGAAGGTGGCCTTAAGTCATTGACAAAGGGCACCCTAAGGTGGGTATGCCAGGGTTAGGGCAAAAGTGGTGGAGAATGTCATACTGAAAAGTGTAAATTGGTTTGTTAATTAATTTGATTGTGATTATTAAATTGTTAGCCATATTTGCAAGATTTTGATTGTTCCCACATACTAGTATATTTCGATATACTGACCGACGTTTTTTTTGTTGGCGTTTTAGGAACAACAATTGAAAGAACAAACAATAAAGTGACACATTATGGAAAAAGAAATAAAATGCAAGGAGGATTAGATAGAATAATTCAAGACTAGGATAGATAGATTTCCAAGGTTTTCAAAGGTAAGTAAAGTTTTAATTTTATACCAAATTCCAATTAGTTAGTAGAATTTCATAATTATTATTGATTGATTGTTGAACCTTTGATCTTCTTAATTGAATAACGACTCTGACCTTCGGGTCTCTCTTAATTGGGGGTTACCGGGAGGCGGGGTCATTACAATTGGTATCAGAGCGTAGGTTTCTCACTTAATCCTTAATAATTATTAAATTTTACAAATTCTATAGAACCCAAGGGAGTTATTAGAGGATTATCCGAAAGACAGAGGTGTCTAGAAAAGGATCACGACTGGGGGCTGGCAATATTTTCCTCCGCACCGCTAGTCGGAATACGAGGACTCCCGGATCCGTGTGACTGCCTGGCTAAAGTCTTAGGGTATGATTCAAAATAAGATACCTTTAGGACTCTCTCATCTTGTTCATCCCTTCTCAACTCAAATTCTGTTAATGACCGTAAGGATTAGGGTTTTCTCTCTTCTCCTCACCCTCTTGAGGTATGCGGAAAGTTAATAAGGTCTAAGGGATCCTCCACCAAATTAATAAAAAGCATGTAAATAAGATGTCATGGACATAAGCTTAATAGATTAAGCACAAACTAAAGAATAGATACATGCTTAGGTCGTATGACACGAGTTTCCTTTTCCCTCAGGAGAGACCTGAGGATAGACCTCCTTGTCTGGAGGATGAGTAGAGAGAATTAGTCTTAGAGATAGAGATCTCCATTAAAAGTAGAGACCTAGCACATCCTTTGAGGATGATGTTAACCCTAACCCTAAGTGAAGATTAGAGAGAGAGAGAGATGACATGTTGAGTTAGATGTCATGGTTGACCAGATGTTTGGTTTGTCATATGAGCCATGTGAGGTTGGGTGACCTAGCACCTTTGGCAGCCCGGGAAAGGGTCGTGCATGTTAAAGCAAAGGGTATCTCCTTCATGGATGAAGTTAGTGAAGGACCTATAGAAACCTTATGGCTTATGCAAGTAAGGGATAACATGGCCCCAGAGTACGTCATTGGTATGGTAGTAGGTTGAAACCCTGGCCAGAAGGGCATGATGGATGGCTTATGAGATAAGCATAATGAGATATGAATAATCTTGAGCCAAACATGAGTTGAGCAAAGGCTTCACCCAGGTAGGGATATGCTGGTAAGCTTGATACAACTTCATGTAGTGAGGCTGGATGTGGTATTAGATCTAGACAGATAAAGCATGACCCCAACAAGAAGGTTGGAAGTCTAAAACCCCAAAACTTGAGGAATAGTGGGGATTTAAGGATGATGCGACCTACATGGATGATAGTGGTTGCCTTATGCTTGATTCCTGGAGGATGATGATATCTTGGTTACCTTTAGAGGAACCAAACCCTAGAGAGAGGACGATGCTTCTAGTGCCCATGGTATAAGTGGTTACCTGCTGGATGAGATAAAGAGTGCCTTAGACCCTAAGGAGGTTTAAGTAACCTATTGTGAGGTTTTATACCTAGTTGGTTGTCCTGGAAGAAGACTCGACCCTGATGTGTTGCTCAAGTAGAAGGATGACAGGGAGTACATGAAATACCTTGGACATGCTTGATTCGTGGTTAAAAAGGGTTGAGCATGTAGTTGGATACCCAAAGGAGAACCTAGGATTCCTAGGCCTAAGAGGGGAAGCAGTGTATCCGATGCTCATGATGAGATTTGAGTCTCTATAGTTTCGAGCATGGTACTCCTCATGTGTAGAGGTAAAGGAAATCCCTTACGTTAAGGGTATGTTTTATGAACCCCTCACAACTAAGTTGATGTAATGTTGAGGATGAGAACAAGTGTGACCTAGCATGGTTTTGTAGGTACTCTTGTGCCTTATTAGTTGTTGGTTTAAGCAATATGGAGGTAAACCCTAAGAATGCTTGTGACCTTTGTTATAAAGGTGTAGTTTCCTCCCATCCTGGGAGAGCGACCCTTTGGTAGGAAGTTTACCGGTTTGGTTGGTTTTGAGGTAACCTAAGGAGGTTTCGTAGGATCTTGAGAAGCTAAGTGAAGAGTACATGGCATGAGAATGAACCTATAGACCCATAGATAACCATCTCTATGTGCATGTGTATGTGTTACCATGGAGGTAACCAGTATGGGGCTCGACCAAGGTAGGCAGGTCGCCATGACCCTTATGAAAGGATGAAAGTCAGCCCATGAATGCAAGGAGAGAGATGATGAATGTTTGGGTAAGGTTCTATTTTGGACATGTACAATAATAGAATACTAAGTCTATCCTAGGGTCAGGTAGGGATAAGACCGATGGAAGAAGGAGTTGCCTAATTCCCTAGTTGCACATGACCATAGGGTCGGGAGGTAATATCTATCATTGTCTAATGGCCATAGGTTAGGAGATTGATCACCTTCATGAACTCATGGGACCCAAAGGGCAGATGAGTAGGGCACTCTCTGGATGCATAAGGGAAGAGGGATGACCCCAAAAGTGCCGACACCCTATAGACCTAGAGGAGATGACCAAGGATTGTGTAGTAACCCAAGTAGGTTCGAGACCAGTTTTCCATGGAAGTAATGTAGATATCTAGATGATGGCACGTTTCAACTTAGAATTGAAGGTGTACTGGTAATGTGGGTTGTACCATCTCTACTCTTGGAATAGGAAGAACTCTGTATTTGGACGGCCGCCAAATGCTTATTTCTTCTTGTTATGGGAGTGAGAGATAGGACAGTACGCATGCCATACACCAAGGGTAAAGATGACGTGAGTTGGAATAAGGAATGAGGACAGAGATGATAATGTACCCTTGTGAAGTGAACGATAGGTACAAACGATAAGAGTATCAAGGTAATCATCTTGTGAGAATGCGTTATCATGAGCTATGAGTTATGCAAAGTTAAGTTTGATAACCAGGAGGATGAGCTCAGAGTGTTCTGATGAAGATAAACTTAGAGATGAGATGAGATAATGAGTGGAATACATGGAGGTGTATGTCTTCAACATTACCTAACAACTAAGGATGTGAAGT
Organism: Alisma plantago-aquatica; assembly: GCA_963693085.1. Classification (NCBI taxonomy): domain Eukaryota; kingdom Viridiplantae; phylum Streptophyta; class Magnoliopsida; order Alismatales; family Alismataceae; genus Alisma; species Alisma plantago-aquatica. The sequence continues at coordinate 514,420,243 of OY856409.1, forward strand.
GGTAATGGATGCTCTGGTTGAGATATAACTTCCTAGTTGAGCTAGAGGCTAGAAGAAGTTGAGGTTGACCTTAAGTTGAGGAAAAGAGATAAGTTTGGCTAACACTCAGATGTATCAATGATGGTTGATCAAGTAAATAGTTATTTGGTTAGTTAGCCTAGTTCTTGATGCAATGAAAGGATGGTGATAGAACCTCAGATACACTTCTTTGGATAGGAAGGTAATAAAACCCTCTTGAGAGTGGTTTAGGGTTTCTGAGGTATCAAGCTTGAGGAATCGTAACAATACAGAAGGTCATGATATACCTTGATACTACAAAGATAGTAAGTGATAGTAGCACTTTGGATGCTTAAAACAAAGTTACATGTAGCATGTGGCCATGCAAGCTAGGAGGAAAAGGACGAACACCAGTAACCCAATGCATGGATATAAAGTATAAAGAGTTCCCGAGAGGGAATGGGAGTTCATCACTGTGGATGTTGTGAGTCTCCCCTTGACTAAGGAAGGTCAATATGCAAAATGGGTTATGGTAGACCGCCTTACCTAGATGACATGAGAAAGAAAGAGTTCTATCAAGGGACAAATTTGGTTGAACTACATATGAAAAGAGATGGTTCAACTACACCATGATGTGAATTCAAGAGTTCTTGATGTGACCTAAAGGTTCACTTCCATAAGGTGGAAGTAGATACATGAAGAGCTCAGTGTTTGTACAGTTTATCACCCCATACTAATGGATAGTATGATCCGGACTAGAGGGTCTGATGAGAGCATGTGTGCTCATTTAGGGTGATACATAGAGACAATTCTTAAGATGTGATGTTAACCACCATAGCCTTTATCGGGATGCAAGAAGTTCTATAGGGAGGTTGTGTCGGTCACCACTTCATTATGATGATGTTGGTGAAGGAGGCCTCACGAAGGTCAGAAAAGAACAATAGTGTGTGTAGATGAAGTCGCTTTGATCATGCAATGGCTGAGAAAGAGCCCAGTAGTGATATGAGTCACGAGCTGATGCAAAGCAGACTAACATGCAGTTCATTGTGGGAGAATATGTGATGTGAAAATCTAACCCCTCTAAACTAAAACTAAGAAAGGTGAGTCCCCGATATATGGGTCCATTTGAAATGGATTGGTGGAGATGGTTGTGGTTTACCTTACCCCTTAGGATAAAATGATGTGTTGCATGAGTCCGATCTAGAGCGCTATGTGAGGTACCCAAGCCAGGTGCTAAGCCCTAAACCTATTCAACTTTTGAAAGGCTGAAAAGTCCAGAGTCACCTATGAGGGTACGATATACCAAGGTAAGAAAGAACTCAGATGGAAGGAAATGAGATAATGAAGGTTCTTGGGAAACACCATGGAAAGGGTGAAGCCACATGGGAGCCCTGATGGACATAAGAAGACTTATCCTGTTTTTTTGCTTGCTTGATGGAATTTTGAGGGAAAAATTCTCATAAGAGGGGAAGGATGTTACAACGCCAAATTTTGGGTTCCTTTGGTGAGAAATGTAATTTCTCATATTAAAGATATTTGGACAAATAATGATATAATTTGTTGTGAATAAATGGATTTCATTTAGCCTTGTTGTTTGATTTGTGGGCTTTATTGGCTATTGGGCCCAATAACAAGGAAATTCAATTAAGTAATGAATAATTGAGTTGATAGAGGAAAGAAAAGTGTGGAAACCTCTAGAAGGCAAATGCAAATAGGGATTTCGTGCCTCTTGGATTCCTTGGGTTCCAAGGAGTCCAAAGTTGCATAGTAAATGCATAATAAAAGAAAAGATCAATTACATATTTCTTTATTAAGAAAGAAATTGAAAACAATGATAAAATGTGGAAAACAAGTGAAAAGAGGTGCAATTGAGTTATCCTTAGTGGATTTTTGTATCCCAAGAATTCCTAACATTAAAAGGTATAGAAATGAGGAAAATAAAATAGAAATAAAGAGAAATCCTCAAAAGAGATATTTTAATAAGAAATAAACAAGATAATGCAAGAAATAAAGAGAGAAGTGAGGGTTTGGTCATGATGAGTAATAATTCGAACCCCAATTGCTTTCTTGGATTACAAAGAATAGAAATAATGAGAAATAAGAAAATAAGAAAGAGGAAATATCAATTAAATAAGTCTTACTAAAGAATAATGAACTTTTGAAGAAAAAGTCATTTTCCTTTGAAATTTGGGACTCAATTTTAGTATGAGAGTAGATAAATCCAAGAGGAAGTTTCCCTCAAAATTTGGGATCAAAAGTGCAAGTGGTTTGAGAGTACGATTTTCAGAAGTTTTCCTAATGTGTGGAGGAAATCAATAAATGTCACAATTTGATTTGATTTAAGAAATCAGGGACCCGATTCCCTTATCCTTTTTGCTTGTCCTGATGGCTGTTAGATCCAAGATCTAGGGTGGTTGGATTGTCACCCACCTCAGGATCAGTTTGGGAAACAAGGTTCAACAGTCTGAACCTTTCCAGACTTCTTTCTCTCTACTCCCTTGATAGTTTTCCACGAGATTAAGTGCTATGAATTCGGGAGAGAGAGGTGATTACAACAAGCCTTTATACAACAGTTATACCTCCCTGCATAGGAAGTTCCCAAATACTGGACCGTTTGGGAAGATAGGGCAAGCTGGGACAACCCATTAGATCATTATCTATGCCTCTAAAAGAACTTATGTAGAAACCTTGTGTTGTACCCTGTGCTTTGGGGACCTCAATTGCCTGAGAACATCGTTGTATCCCCTCACCCCGTCTTTCCCTGTTATGGCAGGATGGACTGCTCGAGTGGTAATGTGAAGCAATTGAGATCAATTGCTTGGACCCAGAGGTTGAGGTGAGTCCGAGGAGGTGTTTACTTTCATTTTGAGGAGCGAGGGGGGGGGTCTGCACAGGCTCTAACCATGCACCTACGTGGGCCTGTTCTACAGGACGGTGGGCACTCTTGCGGCTGCCAATCCCGACCACTGCATATGGTGGTGAGGAGATAGATGAGTCTGGGAAGAAAATGTGGAGCTCGTGGAATCATCACCTGCTATTTTGGAGGACCATGGGCAAAAGTCAACTCTCCGATTGATTAAACCATGGTGGTTGTTCGTAAGCAAAGGAAGCAGAGATCGGGGGAAGAAGATGACTTCACGTGAAAAGACCTGTGTACCCATGGGGTCACTCCTTACGGTAAGGGCTATAGTAGACCTTTTGTTCGTTTGTTTAAAGCATCCAAGTTTAATTCTGACGTGGCACACCCTAATCGGCTGAGGATTGTTTAATTCTGCAAAAATCATAACTCTTGGTAGAAAACTCAGATGAGAAAAGTATATACATGAAAAGTGATCAGAAAAATATGAGGAATAAATAAAAAATGGTTTGGAAGCCTAAATCAGTATACTTTTGTAAAAATGTATATTTTGATGGAAAAAGGTGTTAATTTGTGGTTAGAAACCCTAATTAATGATTAAGGGTAGTTTTGATGTAGTATAAAGGTTGATTCGATCATTATTAACTTGTTTAGTGATAAAAAAATGAATCTTGATCTATTTTAAAAAGGGAATTGCAAGAATTAGGGTTTTCAACCTAATATTGTAAGTAATACCCTTAGAAACCCTAAGTGGGGGAAAAGGGAAGAAAAAGATATAGTTAATCCGAAAGTTAGGGTTTTGTGGTCCAAACCTGATCTTAAGATCTTAATGGAAAATAAAATGAGATAATTAGGGTTTGATGGATATTTTGATAAAAATAAAGTAAAAGTGGTAAAAAGGAAGTGAATCCCTAATTACGGTCAAAACCCTAAAAGGGATATTAACCCTAGGGAACGATTAGGCCTATTAGACTTGAATACCATGATCCATGATAGAAAAATATTGGATGTATATTTCAGGACTGAATTGTGCTTGCTTGCTCGATTCTAGATTACTTCTTTGTTTGGATTAATTCTGCAGTTAAGACAACGTGACAGGTATGTGGTTAATTATGGATAACCGCCTTAGTTTCCTAAAAGGATTTTCCGGATGGTTAATCACAATGAATGCAAATTATCTGTTGGATGTTCATACTTGCATATTATAAAGTCACTATGATTATCACATTAATAATAGAAGTATGTATTCTCGCACCTACATGCCACCCTGATGGATGATGCCAAAGGTCAGGCCCAGATGGGTAGACCAATGGACACCTTGAGTAGTGACCCCAGACACCAAGATCGGGAATGAGAAGGTGGCCTATGATATTGCATGACTAGTGGGCACCGTGAGTGGTGACCCCCAGGCACCAAGCTCGGGATTGAGAAGGTGGCCTTAAGTCATTGGCAAAGGGCACCCTAAGGTGGGTATGCTAGGGTTAGGGCAAAAGTGGTGGAGAATGTCATACTGAAAAGTGTAAATTGGCTTGTTAATTAATTTGATTGTGATTATTAAATTGTTAGCCATATTTGCAAGATTTTGGTTGTTCCCACATACTAGTATATTTCGATATACTGACTGACATTTTTTTTTGTCGGCATTTTAGGAAAAACAATTGAAAGAACAAACAGTAAAGTGACACATTGCGGAAAAAGAAATAAAGTGCAAGGAGGATTAGATAGAATAATTCAAGACCAGGATAGATAGATTTCCAAGGTTTTCAAAGGTAAATAAAGTTTTAATTTTATACCAAATTCCATTTAGTTAGTAGAATTTTATAATTATTATTGATTAATTGTTGAACCTTTGATCCTGTTAATTGAATAACGGCTTTGACCTTTGGGTCTCCCTTAATTGGGGGTTACCGGGAGGTGGGGTCATTACACAATCACTACCTTTCTTCCAACCTTCATCAAGATCATATTGGGAAGTATCAAAGAATGATGATTGTCATGTCACCATTATAGTCAATTCAGGTCAAGCAACCACAACACCACTATTGCATATGAGAGGTGATTATGACTATCATATAATGCGCCATGAACCACTCTCAAGGTGGGTCTATCTAGTAACTTTAACAAGTACCTATGTGTCTCACTTGGTATCCAATACCTATGAGCCATGAGGTATTGTCCTCACTCACCACACATACCAATATCACATGTATTATTATTGTCGCCAAAATAATTCTTGATTAAGGACATTTTAAGAACATTGGTTTTAGCTTCCAACATGATCTCATGTTCAAGTCACATACTTGAAGTCCCATGTATTTGAACCAATCATTCTAAAGGCATTGATTATGTACATAAATATCACAATGATCTAATTTGCATCAATAATTGGAATCACCTTTATTAATCAAATCAAAAGCACACAATATACATATAGACATCATCTAATGATTGGCTTCTAGGGAATATACACCAATAGTTTTCCACTTGCATTAAAGCCAATCACCCACATATCTAATATCAAATGATGAAACATGACCATCTTGTTTCAGCTGTGATGACACCTTTGTCAAGGGATAAAATGTATTTCCCTCTGTCGGTACCCTGCTAATCTTTACAACCCTTTGCTCAATGATTTCTCATATGATATTGAATCAATGATGAATATACTTGGAACACTAGAGCAATCTAGGTTCCTTGGCTTTTGTGATTGCCCCATTGTGCTGTCAAAATACAACTCTACAACATAAATAGTGCCTGAAACAACTCCAAGTTATTTGATGAACTTCATGATCCATACAACTTCCTTTGAAACATCTAATGCATCGATATATTCAACTTCTATTGTAGAATCAACTATCACTTACTTGGAACCCTTCCAACTGATAGCACCACCATTAAATAAAAACACATAACCAGATTGTGATAGATAATCATTTTATCAGTTTGGAAGCTTGTGTTAATGTAACCCCTTATGATCAACTCTTCCTTACCTTCATATAATTGGAAACTATCCTTAGTTATTCTCAAGTACTTAATTATGCTCTTCATTACACTTGAGTGACTTTCACCTAGATCTGCCTAATATCTTCTTGTCATGGTCAAGGAATATGCGATGTGTGGGTGTGTACATAACATTGAATACAAGATAGATCCAATCATAGATGCATATGGAATCTTACTCATGTGGTCCCTTTCTTCCGAAAATTTGGGACAATTGACCTTAGAAATACTTACCCCATGAGACATGGGTAAGTTTCCTTTCATAGACTCTTGCATGTTGAACTATTTCAACTCTTTGTAAATGTATATACTTTGAGTTAAGCCAATAAGCCTTCTAGGTCTATCTCTATAGATCTCGATACCTAGAAAATAGTTGGATTCACTCATGTATTTCATTGAGAAACTATTTCCCTACCACATATTCACCTTTTGTAAAGTTGGAGATCTCCCATGAGTAGTATGTAATCCAAATACAATATGAGGAATACCACAATGCTCGCACTAACCTTATTGGAAATACAAGGTTCATCTTCATCCTCGATGAAGCCAAACTCTTTTACTAATTCATTGAAATGAATATTATATCTTTTGGATGCTTGCTTCAATGCATAGATTGACCATGATAGGTTACATACCTTTCCAGAATCCTTTGGAAATTCATAAACCCTAGGTTGTTCCATGTACACATCATTAATTATATTAACATTAAGGATGTGGTTTCAATATCCATTTTCCAGATATAGTAGTCATGGAATTCTTCAAATGTATTGCATGACCCTAATGCACTTGATATGGTGACTGGTAAGGAAGTTTCATCATAGTCAACACCTTGAACTTGTTTGAAACCTTTATCCACTACTCACCCTTTGTAGGGTTGGGAATTTCCATCCATGTCACTCTTCGTCTTAAAGGCCAATTTGCACCCAATGGGTTTCACCCCTTCAGGTAGTTCCACCAAGGTACATACCTTTTTGGTATACATGAAGTCCATTTATCATCTCATGGCCTCGAGCCATTTACTAGATTATAGTCCCTCCACAACTTCCTTGTAGGTGGTTGGCTCATCTTGATCCATCACCAACACCTCTTTATCTTGATTTATGAGAAATCCAAATCTCTCTCACTCATGGAGAGTCCTACTAAATCTATGTGATTCTTGTGTTTTTTGAGGGGTTGGTATACCACAACAACTTGTAGTGCCTCCTCATGTTCCTATTTTGGTTCATTATTATGTTGTGTATCTCAAATGTAAAGATGAGTTTTATTTTCGTTCCAATGGTATTTTTAGAGATGAACTCCTTCAAGGTACAAGTTCTAGGAACACTTTGTTTTGAGATGAAATATCGAAATAGTATCCTTTTCTTTCCTTAGGATACCTCACAAAACAACACTTGCTATTTCTCGGTCTCAATATGAATGCTTCACATAAGATTCACAAACCCAAACATTTAAGAAGGGATATCAGGATCCTTACTAGTCTATATATCATGTCGTGTCTTTGGAACTAACTTATAAGGAACATAGTTATGTGTAAACACAAGAATAACTAGAGCATGTCCCCAAAATAATTAGGAAGTCCATCTTGTCTCGTCATGGATGATAACATTGAGAAATCTAAATTAAGCATGCAAAATGCAACTGTACGCATTTGAGTAGTATAGGCCTATGAGGCCTGAATGGTGAACTCAGGGAAATGTAATCTAGACACTACTACTAACTATAACCTAATCAGCTAGTCCTAATGAAAAAGTTATTGGTTGTTTATTTTTAACAAAAGATAATAATTGAAACTAAATTAAGTGGAATTTGATAAAGAGATGATGGATTCCTTAGGATTAAGGTTTCACCACGGTAAACTCCATTTCATGAAGAATCATTCACCCTTAATCCTGGACTAAGGACCTGTAGCAAGTATTACACACTCTCGCAACGTAATACACTACCTATACTAAACAAATACTACTTACATAGCGGTTTAGGAATTATCTAAGTGAATTATCATGATGTATAGGTTATCCGTTCACAACCATAAGCCCTCTCCCAATGCATGGTATCGATTGTGTAAATCTATGAGTTATCCAACCCTTAATCTCTCTCTCGAAGCAATTAACAATCTAAGAAATTGATCGTGGTGATCAAGCATAGGAAATTCATTGGGCAATACTATATTTATGTCTAGAATTAAGAAATATATATATATATATATATATATATATATATATATATATACATTAAATCATGGAAGTCAAATACAATGCAAAACTAGGCTACTCCAGGGTCTTAATGAACTAGGAAATTACCTTGCATGATTTTTGTAATTGAATATAGAGAGGAAGAGGGAGAAAACAAGCTAAACATCTGAAAAACCAATTGTAACCCTCAAAGAAGTTGGCCGTGATGATCCCCTCTAATATGCACCTTGATCCACCACGTTCTAGCTATGAATTTTCTTCCTAAAAGTGCTTAGAGAATCTGGTATGTGGCTATCTCCTTCATCTCCTCCTTTCTCAACTTCATACTCTGTTCCAAGAAGATAGAACATGATGATCCCTTTTGGCTGAACTCACCTTAGGTCACAAGTGAGGATTTGACCATCATTAAGTTACACTGTTAGATCTGTCTTGATCTTTAATATTCACTAATCATGCAAATTTGGTACCATCGATAGGAAATCAGTCACATTGAGTTATCAACTGACTCAGAATCCAAGATATATGCCACTACTACCGACAAGTATGTCAGTAGCATTGAGTTGATTCCTTTGATTTTTTTACTTGTTTTGGGTGCAAAAGTCGATACCACTAACTCATCAGTCGATGACACCAAAGCCATAAAATCTTCTGCTAAAAATTCTTGATAGAATGTCAGTTGCACTGACTCCACACATCAGTGGCATCAAATTCCATCTCGGTAGCACTAAGTTCTTTCTTGGTAGCACTGAGATTTTCAAAATTCCCTATTGGATTTTGTCAATTGTCAGTACTATCGACTTTTATGTCGATAACACCAAGTTGTGCTGAAAATGATCCAATAGCCTGAAATGAGGAAAAACCAACATAAATATGAATAAAATTGATAATTTATCATAATTCGATAAAAATAACTATTAATTGATGCAATATTATTTCACATGCTAGAAATGATAAACAATGTATAAATAACATCGAAATGAGGAAGTATGCAATAAATACATGGAAAATTAGCTTGTGAAAAGCAACTAAAACTCAATGCATCCCCTAACCTTGAATGTTCCTCTCCCTAAAGCAACACTATTTTTGGATCTATTTGAAATAAGTTAGCAAGAGGACAAATGACATGAACTACATTTCTCAAATACCCCCAACTAGAGGTCTCTAACCGACCCTTGCCAACCACTGAACAAATACCCACTCTGAAGTGAAAAAAATATATTCATTAAAGATGTCGACCCTTATATCAATGAAACACTATTAATAGAGTAGTTAACACCATAGTCAATAGGGCATACACTTGTTGCATCATGTGATTTCCTATATATGTTGCTCTTATCTACCTACCAAACTATGTTGGAAGCAGTTCCCCATATAACAATGAATGAGGGGATCGATCATCTATGTGGTCTACCATAAAGAGCAATGGTTTAAAATGAAGTAGGTGGCTTTTATTAAGAATCACAAGTGACATACAAATCATTTATGAAAAAATAAAATATGATGAACCTATAGAATGATGGTAATGATAAATGTATGAATCTGAATGCCCAATATTATGGTTCAATGATGAATGCACTAAAATTATCACCTGATTGATGAGTGTGGGTAAAAGAATGAACACATGTAACTGTTTTCACTTCTCCTTGAAGAAAAATTCAGTTTGAGTTCAAGGTATCCTTTTCTCCCTCTTTATTTGATTTCTTTTTTTTGCCCTCTTATTTTAGCATAATTTATGATTTATGCTCAAGTTTTCTTCCACATATATATCATTGTCTTTTTTTCATTGGTTGGGATTAGTATGCATATTCTTTCATTTTATATTGAGGAGAAAGCTACATAAATACATGATGTAAAGAATGATGCAAAAAGAGAATGCAATCTACATGAAATTTGTTATGCAACTAATTATTATGTACATCTCTTATATATTTTTTCTTTTTGTAACTAATGCACAATAAAGGAACTATCTATAATGCTATCTATTATGCTATACAATGCCGTTAAGAGGAAATAATTCAGGTTACTTGATCCTCTTAAGGTGGTGGATGAAATGTCATGAAAGGCAGGAAAAATCACATGATTAAGAGACAATGCCTGTATTAACTATGATATGTCCCTCTCATATCAAGATATGTACATGGTAACCTTAGGATATATTTCTAACAATTCCATTAAAGATCTCATTATTGTTTGGTTGGTTTAGCTTCAAACCTCATCGTCATCCAACAATCTTGGATAAATTGATATTTTTGTTCATATTAAATATCATCAAGTCGACTAACCCATACAATTCCTATAATCGGTTTCGCCTTAGACTTTGCAAAATAAACTTAGAAGATGTTATCATTTATAATTTTTGAAGTTCATTGCAAAGGCACAAAGCACATTCTTTTCTTTTGACGATAGATGAAATCATGATAACTAAGCTCCAATATTACACTAGATAGATGAGGATCCTATACTTGCAAATAAGAAAAATAAACTAAAACAAGATAGAAAATAAAATAGTTAAATCCATTCCAACACCCCTAATCTTGAACATGACTATGTACTCATAGTAAAAATTCAAACAAAGAGGCAGAATGTGGGTACAATTTGCTCAAAAGGGTGGTAGTGGTGGATGACACATTCCATGTGGCATCTGTAGATCAAGTTCAGTTGGTGTTACCCCTCTTTATTGGTGCCACTGACTTGTGTGTCAGTGGTACCGAGACATGCAACCCTTTATCCTTGTTTGATATGTATGAGTTGGTGACACAAAAAGGTATGTCAACAGTATTGCCAATATTTTCCTCTAGCTCTATGATTTTGTTTGAAAATATTGGTGGCACCGACTTGGTTGTTGCCGGTACCAAATTTCTACAAACTTCAACCTAACAACAATTTGATACCACCGAATGGGGTGTCAGTGGTACTACAAATGTGCAAAATCCCTATTTATTTTTTTGGAAGGTCAGTGCCACCGACCTGGGTGTCAGAAGTACTAGCACTAACTCTACTTGCACTCCAAACAAAAGCATCAACAAACCTTTTTACATCAATTAAAATCTACAAAGACACAAAATATAATTAATGAAAAGTTCTCACAAAATATAAATGACAAAAATGTAAATGGGTTGCCTCCCATAAAAACCCTTGTTTAAAAACCTAGTCTCGACAATGTAATTTCCTTACATCCTGGGTTGTCACTGATGGTTGTGAAGACTCAATTGACAATATGAACTGAACTCCACTCTATCACCATTTCAATAATAACATCAGTCATAGCTTGGAATGACCTTCCTAACAACATATCAAATCCTCACATATAATGCATATCCATAATGATAAAATCGACAAGATAGATGTACTAATCAACTTTGACTAAAACATCCTCGCATATCCTTATAGCATCATAATTGATCTGTTTGCTAACTAGATTGTCATGTACGTCTTTATCAGTTTTTTCAATCCCTCCTTAAAAAGGTAGAGAGAGGAATGAGATTTATACTCCACCCAAAGTCACATTGTGCTTGTTGGAAATGTTTGCATCCAATAGAACAAGGATTGTAGAAACATCCTGTGTCCTTCCTCTTCATTGGAAACCTTCCTTAATCATAGCACTCAACACTTTATCAACACACAAGCCATATGTATATTTTATCTGTCTTTTCTTGTTTATGATATCATTCAAGAATTTCCCATATGCAGGAAAATGTTATATTACCTCCATGAGTGGGATGCTGATGTGAATCTTTCAGAAGATATCTAAGAATTTCTTGAATTGTATTTCCTCCTTCAGACTATCCAAGAATGGCACATGTGGCTTCTCTGCATGCCTATGTGAGGGAATGTACACATCAGGGATCTCCCCCCTTAAGCTTGCACCAATGCCACCTCCTAGGATAGAATCCAACATGTCTCGAGTGGATGGGATACCCTACGACTGCTCTTTCTCAATTGTGGGCACCTCCTGGTTGACTTTGACTTCTCCACTATGAAGTAGAACCTTCACTTGTTATTTTTGCACAAACACCTTATTTGGAGCCGGGGGCGTGGACATAGAAATGGTAAAAACTTGGAGTTATTTGTTCAGCAAAACCAACATAGATAGGGTGTCCTTGCTACTTTTTACAAATTCTACATTGACAAACGTGCATGTGTGAGAAGAATGCCTTAGTGTCCTATATCCCCCTGGTCTTCCATACAAGCTATAGGGAAATGGATCTTTTGGCACATACACCCAATCCAGATCTGGAGTGTGTTGCTTTAATGACTCCTCAACAACTTGCTCTAGTTCCTTGAGAATAGAGATCAAATTTACTTGATGATGTTGTTGAGTTGTCTCTTAGTTCCCAGGAAATACCTATTGAACAAGATTCTTTATGGATGCAACCTATGATACTAATTGAGAGATCTATTTTCAATATTGTGGATCTGAGCTCCTTGATTTTGCTGCTCCCATTTTTTCTGGTCCAATAATGGTTCATTCTAAGTCACTAGTCTACCCAGCATGTCTTCAATTCTGTCTATCATACTAGGACCTCTATCCTTCTGATATTTCTTATGCAAGTACATGAACTCCTCTTCATCACCTCCAAATGAGGTGTCACATTTTCTCTCCAACTTCCTTGTGATCCTCTCCATCTAATCCTTAAGTTTTGTGACCTCTTTTGATTCCATATCACTCTTTTTTGTTTTTGGTACTTCTCCCTCCTCACCCCTAGACTAATTCTTGGCCATGATCTTTAAGATCTCTTAACACATGGAAGCCTTATTGTTCACAAAGAAACCAGCACCTACACTGTCAATACTAGTCCATTCCCCTTTGTGGATCCCATAATAAAATTTCTTTGCATGGCCATAGAGATCAATCCCATGATGACAAACCTTCCTGAGCATGTTCTGAAATCGCCCCCAGGCTTCAAAATAGGACTCCTCGACATGTTGCTTAAAGTTGTGAATCTTTCCCACTAGTTCATTCATTTTATGAAGTAGAAAACTTTCTTGAAAAAGACTTCAATCGTTTCATCCCATGTCTCTATCGATTCTGGTGGAAGGCTAAGCTTGACTTTCTTTGACAAGGAGTAAGAAAACAACTTCAAGTATATCACTGTAGCGTGAACCCTATGGAGTTTGACCATATCACAAATCTCTATGAAGCCATTGATGTGAGTCATAGGGTCCTCCATTTTGTGGCTATGAAAAGCTTGTAATTTCATTAATGCCACTAGTCCATGATCTATCTTGTAACTTCCTACATTCACTGCTTGCCTTTTGATCAACCCTAGTTGCATTGCCACTGAAGACACTTTTATCTTCTCCTAGATAGTCTGTTCTTTAGGCCTTTCTTCAACATGTTCTTCAACATTTGCGTCCATGTCTACTTCCTATGCTTGTTCTTCCTATGATGGTGGGGATTGGATGAGCTCATCAGCTAAAGCCCCAAACTCTCGCGCCTTGAGACAAACCACCTGCTGATCTATAATAGTTGGAGTAGACTCTCTGTAATCTATGGTGCTAGTAAGAACCATGCACTAGTACCTAAAATTGATATGAAGGTGTGAGAGAATGAATACTACTAAATTGGTTCTAGAAAAATATTTTTCAATTATGCACAATGTTGAAGAAAAGATTTGAAATGTAAATAAAATAAAAAAATATCCTAGAGTGGCTGGTCACAACACTCTTAGTGATGGAGTTGTTGTTTCCTCAACAACTACGCCAAACACTTGACTCGCCTAAACTATGCAAGCCAAATACTAGGGTACATATCAAGTAGTATAGGGACATGAGGCCCTAATGTCAAACTTAGGGAAACGTACTCTAGAGACTACAACTAACTATAACCTAATCAACTAGGCCTAGGAAAACATTGATTGGTTGTTTGTTTATAACTAAAGATAATAATTGAAATATAAATATAGTGGAATTTGATCAATAGATGATGGATTCATTAGGATTAAAGTTTCACCACAGTATACATAGAATTTAACTCCATTTCATCAAGAATCATTTACCCTTAACCCTTGACTCAGGTCATGTACCAAGTATCATCAACTCTCACAACGTTATACACTACATACACTAAAACAAAAGCCACTTCCATAGTGCTTTAGGAACTAGCTAGGTGCAATATTGTTATATCTAGGGTATCCATTCACAGTCATAAGTCCTCTTCCCAGGCACGACATTGGATGTGTAAATCTATGACTTGTTCAACCCTTAATTTCTCCCCCGAAGCAATTAGCAGTCTAAGATATTGATTCTAGTGATCCAGCACAGGCAATTCATTAAGCAATAATAGATTTTTGTCCATAATAAAGGAAAATAAGTACATTAAATCAAGGAAGTCAAATACAATTCAAAATTGAGCTACTCCCATGTCCCAAAGAAGAAGGAGATTAGCCCTGCATGACTTCTATCATCAAATATAGAGAGGATGTAACGACAGTCACCAAATTGACAAAGAAATCGTTACTAATTAAGTGGAATAAACATAAACAACATATTAACAAAAATCACTAAAATTTAAAACAATTTTGCAAGGAGATCCTTGTCCAGAAAATTTTTACTGAAAGATCCAAAACTCGTACATATCATGATTTACATTGTACAACATTGTTTCATCTCATTTCGAGGACAACATATCACAATTGCTCTATCAAAACACATACTAGAGGACCATAAAACCTCAAGGCATTCAAGCCACAATCTCATATTATTCATGAAACCAGTACAAACTAACTCCAAGGACCTGAGAGTACAGAGATGACACATAGGACTTCTATCTACAAGACATGATAGACAGTACACTCAACCTGAGTTGTCACTGCTGTCCCTACTGCTGTTGTTCTTTTTCTACAGTACAATCTCAATCCCCCTCGTGCACATCCACCTAAAAAAATGTGGATCCCACGGGGTGAGACAATTGTCCCAGAGAGAGATATAACTCTCTACTAAAAATATTATTATCACAGTTAAATAGTATTAAACTGAGAAGAGGATAAGCAGTTTAGGACATTCTCATATTTTAAAGAATTGCAACCATCTATGATAGAGTAGTAAATCATCAATTCTCTTTATAAGGAATAGGAAGAACGTATATCATTTAACCATCATACTATATCAACATATCAAGCTTATCTTGTGGTACTCATTAACATGGTATGTCATCCATGATACATTCCCATTTCTATCTGTTGGCCTCAGCCAATATGCTAACCAAATATTGAATTGTACCAGTTATGTGAGTATACATCATCATATTCTGTCCAGGCATTGGACTATTCCAATCTTTTGCAACCATTCCAGGAATTGGACTATGCCAATCATGTGAAATTATTCTAGGCATTGGGTTATTACCAATCCTGTGCAATTATTCCAGGTATTGGGTTATGACCAATCCTGTGACATTATTCCAGGCATTGGGTTATTACCAATCCTGTGCAATTATTCCAGGTATTGGGTTATGACCAATCCTGTGACATTATTCCAGGCATTGGGTTATTACCAATCCTGTGCAATTATTCTAGGTATTGGGTTATGACCAATCATGAGACATTATTCTAGGCATTGGGTTATTACCAATCCTATGCAATTATTCCAGGTATTGGGTTATTACCAATCTTGTGCAATTATTCCAGGTATTGAACTATGTCAATCCTATGACATTATTCTAGGCATTGAGTTATTACCAATCCTGTGCAATTATTCCAGATATTGGGTTATGACCAATCCTGTGACATTATTCCAGAAATTGGGTTATTACCAATCCTGTGCAATTATTCCAGGTATTGGGTTATTACCAATCCTGTGCAATTATTCCAGGTATTGAACTATGTCAATCCTATGACATTATTCCAGACATTGGGTTATTACCAATCCTGTGCAATTATTCCAGGTATTGGGTTATGACCAATCCTGTGACATTATTCCAGGCATTGGGTTATTACAAATCCTGTGCAATTATTCCCGGTATTGGGTTATTACCAATCCTGTGCAATTATTCCAGATATTGAACTATGTCAATCTTGTGACATTATTCCAGGCATTGGGTTATTACCAATCCTGTGCAATTATTCCAGGTATTGGGTTATGACCAATCCTGTGACATTTTCCAAGCATTGGGTTATTACCAATCCTGTGCAATTATTCCAGGTATTGGGTTATTACCAATCCTGTGCAATTATTCCAGGTATTGGGTTATTACCAATCCTGTGCAATTATTCCAGGTACTGAACTATGTCAATACTGTGACATTATTCCAGGCATTGGGTTATTACCAATCATGTGCAATTAATCCAGGTATTGGGTTATGACCAATCCTGTGACATTATTCCAGGCATTGGGTTATTACCAATCCTGTGCAATTATTCCAAGTATTGGGTTATGACGAATCCTGTGACATTATTCCAAGCATTAGGTTATTACCAATCCTGTGCAATTATTCCAGGTATTGGGTTATGACGAATCCTGTGACATTATTCCAGGCATTGGGTTATTACCTATCCTGTGCAATTATTCCAGGTATTGGGTTATTACCAATCATGTGCAATTATTCCAGGTATTGAACTATGTCAATCTTGTGCATCTATTCCAGGCATTGGACTATGCCAATCCTGTGCATCATCACTGACTACCACATCACCTTTACTAGGTATTAAACCTTGGCAAATTCATCATAATTATTCACATCCTTTATGTAATTCAAGTATTTCTCTTATCTCCTTTAAGCTTATTCAAAACACTATAGCCCTTATTGGGCTATAGGCATAAAGCATGCATGATTAAGATTTCATTATTATTATTGTATCCATTTATTATTATTATTATGTTACTAAGTTTCCATTTTCTAGTTTATTTGAACATTATCATTTCTTACATGAAACTTTTATAAACATATTGTTACCTCTTACTAGGAAACAACTATTCACATGGCTCAAGGCCCATTAAACATCTTGTCACCTATCACTTGGCAACAACTATTCACATGGCTCACAAGGCCATTAAACATCTTATCACCTCTCACTAGGCAACAACTATTCACATGGCTCACAAGGCCATTAAACAACTATTCACATGGCTCACAAGGCCATTAAACATCTTGCCAAATAGGGTTTCAAGATCATATTATTAATGCAAACCCTAATTCATTGCTCCACAGATCTAGGAGTAGGGGTGAGCATTCAGTTGATTCGGTCGGTTACGGTTAATTCAGTTCGGTTAAACGGTTAATTTGTGGTTTGATATTTTAACCATTAACCTAACCAAATTGAGTCGGTTAATTTGGTTTTTGTCCAATCGGTTAATGGTTAATTTGGTCGGTTAATTTGGTTAACCAAATAACACTCGTGTAATAATATTATTTGAAATAGTCATAGAATTTGGGACAATATTGTTATATTATAGTAGTATTGTTGTAAATTTAATTTTGTATGGCTCGTACAAAATTGATTACGATATATATGGGGAAGTATTTTGAAATAAAAGTACAACTATATATGTATATATGCATATGTAGGATATTATTTATGAATAAATTCTGACTATTCGGTTAATTCAGTTAACCAAACTAAAAATATCTTTAACCATCAAATTAACCATTTAACCGATTAACCGAAAAAAAATAACCAAATTAACCGAATTAACCAAATTGACCCAATAAAATTAACCATTCGGAATTAACCGTTCAGTTAATCGGTTATTAACCAAATTCTTCTCACCCCTATCTAGGAGCATACATTGATATCATAAGTATTCAATTATACTTATTTATTCTCATCTTTTATCATTCAATGATAATCAACACAAAGTATGAGTTTCTCTCTCATCCTCTCTAGGATATTGATTACATCATACTTTGTTATCTTGGCTTAACCCTTTCTCAAGGTATGTTAGCCTACACTTATCAAAGTGCATTACATCTCAATGTAACAATTGACATGACACACTTCATGTGTTACTCATCCAAGTATATTGGATTTAAGGTGCATCAAGGTGCATCAACCTTGAGGTGCTGGATGTAGTATTTATCATGCCTTGATGTATTACTTCCCTCATTACTTTCAACTTACTTAACTTCATCAACTTATCTTGTATTAGGGTATATCCCATCGTAATACTTTATGCACTAACACATCACATTTATCATGTAGTGTATTGGCCATAAGTCACACATTTGAATCACCCAACTATCATCAATGATATGGGCTCATCTCGGGTCAAGGCATTGTTAATATAAGGTTGTCTATTATCAACCACTCTAGGTGTTTCACCTATCAAGATATTAGCCACACCATTACTTGGTGTTACCCTCATCACTCCTAAGAGTGTCTTGCCCTCACCTTTACAATGTATCTCAGGTTAGAAGTGTGCATATGATCACCACATCGGGTTGTAAGTATATGAGCACTCACCATATCAGGCTAGAAGTATATACACACCATTCATATCGGGCTAGAGGTGTTTATATGTGTTACCCATGTCTTGCATTAGGTATTAAGCCATCACCATGTCGGGCTAGAAATCAACTAAGGTTGTGTATCAGACTACCATATCGTGCAATAACATTTGCTATTCTTTACTCATATCGGGTTCTACCCAAATTAGGGTTTCATGTCAAATTATAAGTATTCATTTAACCTTGTATCATGCATGGAGTATATACTTGACTACATATCGTGCAAGAGGTGTATAATACACCCCCATATCGTGCAAGAAGATATACAATCATATCCATATCATTTTAGTGAAGTAGGTGCATCATCATATCAGGTTAGAGGTGCTTGCTTGTGTGCTTGCACCCGCTATCACTTTAATAAAGTGATACCATCATCTTCAAGCCCTAGACCTTATTTATAACTGTTATAGTTCATGGAAACAGGTCTAAGAAACTACTAGAACTCATAATTACATCAAATATTTCAGGAAATTTCAAAATTTAAAGTAGATCATTAAATATAGCAATTTAGGTGGTGAATAATAACATGGTTGAGTTCAAGTTATATAACCCGCCTTAAGAACAACTTCAAAGCTCCAAGCTCCAAAGCTCCATGTTCCTAAGGTTGAAGATGAACTTCAAAACTCCTCTATATACAAAGAATCACCATGGATAAGCAATTGGTGAAGAAGAAAATAAAGGAAGATCATAACCCTAAAATCATGCTTCAATCCAAGGTTGAAGATGATCATTGCCTCACCTTAGGGTTAAGTATGAGATCCTTCTTGATCCTTAACACTATTGCACGATACCCTTGTGCCCTTTCACGATATTCCACCCCTCTTGCACGATATGACACTCACTTGCATGATATGCCACTCAACACATCACTCTATGGCCGATATCACCCTATATGGCCGATATCACCTACTTGGGAGATACCCCAAGGCCCATGCACGATACCACAACATCCCTTCACAATATAAGAACTTTATGCACGATACCTTAGGGTAGGAGGGTGGTAAGGGTCGAAAATTTGCACCAAGGGGTGAAACTAGGGGTATATATACTTGTTGTTCACGAAGGAGGGTAAAAATGAGGTGTCAACAATTTGAGGTAGTAGGTGCCACATGTCATGCATGGGTGACACGTGTAAATGCATGCATAAACATTTATATTGTCATGAAAAACAGTTGAGGATCATTTAGGGATAAAGATTCGTCCATTACATATCCTTTTGAATAAGATATATCAATTAATTCATCACTTTATTCACAACTCGTCACAATTTTGCTAAGGAAGTTGTAACCCAACACAACTCACCTCCTTGAGGTTCTTTGCACGATATGGCCTTTTCCAAAAGTTTTCAAGACGTTATGAGGCTCCTCCTATGTTCTCTTGGCTGATAGCCACTCATATATAAGCTTTTCAACTTGATACAACTCAAGTTAAGCTTTCATATTCAACCCTTTTCTTGGTCATTTCATCACCAAGATTAACATCATTCATAAATGATTCAAAAATGGTGTCTCATTCATTATCTCTCCTCTAAATGATACATAGAGGAAGTAGGAACACTCTAGAGGTGGTAATTTGTATATTAACCCCACATTTTAGGTAAATTACAATTTGTACCAAAATTGGTGCACAAGGTACCAACATTGTTCAAACAAGTTCAAACTTGGAATTTGGGCTTTCCACAAGCCACCACTTAGAATCATTATCTCTCTTATGATTCTAAAAGACATGGGGTATATTCAACATGTGACATTTTGCATTATAGCTCCTCAATTTGGGTAAATTTCACTTTGGTCCAAAACAAAGGAAAACTGCTCAAACAACATTCAATCGGGACCAAACTTGAAACATGAGTGTGGCACATGATAACAAAGAACCTTAGAGGATTATATTAAAGTTATAAGAAATTTTATTATCCAAAACAAATAGGTTTACCTCATAACCCAGGTCAGGGTTGTTACAAGTTATAAACCCCTAACAAGGATTTCGTCCCCGAAATCCCAGGTAAAGGGAGACAAATATAATTCATTCATCATATCATCAAGCCTCCACATAACATATTAATGACATGGAGATGCCACAAAACTTTGAACAACACAAAGTCCTTACACACAAGGTTATCATAGAATCTGTCACACATGACACATACTCCACTATCTTTTTCATTATTGACTATATAGTCAACTCTGTGTCAGGTAACACTTTTCTTAGTCAGAGAAACATTATACATACCTTATTTAACTCAGGTGTGAACCCTCACTGATTTCTCACCCACTTGAAACTATAGGTATTATCATACATTTTTAGCTTTGATAAGATTTTTCTCAAATGATTCTACCTTTATTCCTTCAATTAATATATCTTTATCACTGTTATGTTTATGCAGAACATAAACCCCTAACATATAATTTTCCTACTAGAATTGTCACAAGGTTACCCCTTCTAGGTAATCAAACATTACTCCTTGTTAGGGATCATGTTCTCATTTTTCTCATATGATTGAAAGTTCTTGGATAATAGGATTCTTTACCTTAGTATCCATTATTTGTGCCAAAAACACATCACATCATCATCATGATTACTAGATCTGGGTATTCAAACCCTCAGTCCATCACTGAACATTGCTACCTCTCATCAGGAAATTGTTACCTCTAGGTCCTCAGACCAAGGTATACATTATACTAAACATCTTCTTTGTTTATAAATTGATTTATGATCAACTCAGATTTATCCAAATATCAATTACGATGTGGTAGAAATATCCATGCCACATCTCTGACTTCATTATGCTCTTTAGATTGTCTCAAAATGACTACTTGATCATAGTAATCAGAAAGATAGCAATCTAAGAGTGTCATACTTACCTTGCCTTCAATAGATGAATACCTGGCCAGGGTATTCAAGGACTGAAATTAGGTAGTATGCATTTGTTTTATATTATGTTTCATCTCTTTAAATATTTACTACTTAGTATCTCAAATTTTCTATGGGTGTTTCTATTACATCTCTTCCTTTCATCATGAAGAGAGAAATTTCAAAACATATAAGAGAATATTAATCTGAATATAGGTTCTCATCCTCCTTATCTCTTCCTAATGTCCTCATAGGACTAATTAAAGGAAACTCAACAACAACTACCTTCTTATAATTACCAGATAACATCTAGAGAAGACATATCAGAATGAGAAAGCTCTATCTGACTGTCATCCCTCACATTCATCCACCACTTCTAGTTGACTCAAACATAGAGTCTATCTATTTCATGTTGTTTCTTTTGCCTTTTTACACTATTAGGTTGTAACTTTCGTAAGCCCTTCCGAGTCTAACTCGGTTGTTGGGTAATTTACTCCCTTCTTTTTGAATAAAAGGGTTTAGTATGCTTAACATGTCCATGTCTTATCCTCATACCATAGTCTTATCGGTCTCATTACCGATGTAGAAGCTAAGTCAGGAGTTCTTACAGGGGGGAAATTAGGACTTTTGCCCTCACATAAAGAATACTGCCATAGTGCACTAGGCATTTATTACACTGGTGGTACCAAAAACTTTGGCTTTTTAGAACAACTAGACATATGTCTCTAGAATTGTAGAGACCTTTCCTTTATTTTTAGGTTAGTTCCCCTCCTTGGGCACTACCATTACAGATATACTATCTATCTATACTTATGGAAGAATCTAATTTCTTGCCATATGTCATTCCTTCCCACATTTTCCACTGTTCCAACATGACTATGTCATTCAAGAACCTTTTCAAAACCCAAAGTTTCTATGTTGAGGACTGGTAACCTCAGTTGTAATGCTAGTATCCAGTCTATTATATGCATCATTGTTGTCCTAACTTGCCTCACAAGAGCATAAAAAACATGATTCTCTATCCTGATTAGGTTAAGATAGGAATTCTTAGGCACTCATTCTTTTCTTGCCTGATCCCTTACACCCTTTCCTGGTGCAACAACATTGTTCTCAGCAATGTGTTCCTCGTGTTCTCTAGTCATTTGTAAACTTCACCCTTTCTTCTACATAAGTAGAAGTCACTATAGGGTATACTAGAGGACACTAACACATACTCAACACCTTAGTCCTATGTCTCTGTAGACTCAATGAACGTTAAGCTCTGATACCAAACTTGTAATGACAGTCACAAAACTGACAAACAAATCATTACTAATTAAGCAGAATAAACATAAACAATAGATTAACAAAAATCACTAAAATTTAAAACCATTTTGCAAGGAGATCCTTGTCTAGAAAACTTTTACTGAAAGATCCAAAACTCATACATATCATGATTTACATTGTACAACATTGTTTCATCTCATTTCAAGGACAACATATCACAATTGCTCTATTAAAACACATACTAGAGCAACATAAAACCACGAGGCATTCAAGCTAAAATCTCATATTATTCATGAAACCAGTACGAACCAACTCAAAGGACCTGAGAGTACAAAGGCGACACATAGGACTTCTATCTACAAGACATGACAAACAGTACACTCAACCTGAGCTGTCACTACTGTCCCTACTGCTGTTGTTCTTTTTCTACAGTATAGTCTCAATCCCCCTCGTGCACATACACCTAAATATGTGGATCCCACGGGGTGAGACAATTGTCCCAGCGAGAGATATAACTCTCTGCCAACAATATTATTATCAAAGTTAAATAGTATTAAACTGGGCAGAGGATAAGCAATTTAGGACATTCTCATATTTTAAAGCATTGCAACTATCTATGATACAGTAGCAAATCATCGATTCTCTTTATAAGGAATTGGAAGAACGTATATCATTTACCCATCATACTATATCAACATCTCAAGCTTATCATGTGGTACTCATTATCATGGTATGTCATCCATGAATCATTCTCATTTCTATCTGTTGGCCTCATCCAATATGCTAACCAGATATTGAATTGTACCAGTCATGTGAGTATACATCATCATATTCTGTCCAGGCATTGGACTATGCCAATCTTGTGCAACCATTCCAGGCATTGGACTATGCCAATCATGTGAAATTATTCCAGGCATTGGGTTATTACCAATCCTGTGCAATTATTCCAGGTATTGGGTTATGACCAATCCTATGACATTATTCGAGGCATTGGGTTATTACCAATCCTGTGCAATTATTCCAGGTATTGGGTTATGACCAATCCTGTTAAATTATTCCAGGCATTGGATTATTACCAATCCTGTGCAATTATTCTAGGTATTGGGTTATGACCAATCCTATGACATTATTCCAAGCATTGGGTTATTACCAATCATGTGCAATTATTCCAGGTATTGGGTTATTACCAATCTTGTGCAATTATTCCAGGTATTGAACTATGTCAATCCTGTGACATTATTCCAGGCATTGGGTTATTACCAATCATGTGCAATTATTCCAGGTATTGGGTTATGAACAATCCTATGACATTATTCCAGGCATTGGGTTATTACCAATCCTATGCAATTATTCCAGGTATTGGGTTATTACCAATCTTGTGCAATTATTCCAGGTATTGAACTATGTCAATCCTGTGACATTATTCTAGGCATTAGGTTATTACCAATCCTGTGCAATTATTCCATGTATTGGGTTATGACCAATCCTGTGACATTATTCCAGGCATTGGGTAATTACTAATCCTGTGCAATTATTCCAAGTATTGGGTTATTACCAATCCTGTGCAATCATTCCAGGTATTGAACTATGTCAATCTTGTGACATTATTCCAGGCATTGGGTTATTACCAATCCTGTGTAATTATTCCAGGTATTGGGTTATGACCAATCCTGTGACATTATTCCAGGCATTGGGTTATTACCAATCTTGTGCAATTATTCCAGGTATTGGGTTATTACCAATCATGTGCAATTATTCCAGGTATTGAACTATGTCAATCCTGTGACATTATTCTAGGCATTCGATTATTACCAATCCTATGCAATTATTCCAGGTATTGGGTTATGACCAATCCTGTGACATATTCCAAGCATTGGGTTATTACCAATCCTGTGCAATTATTCTAGGTATTGGGTTATGACCAATCCTGTGACATTATTCCAGGCATTGGGTTATTACCAATCATGTGCAATTTTTCTAGGTATTGGGTTATGACCAATCCTGTGACATTATTCCAGGCATTGGGTTATTACCAATCCTGTGCAATTATTACAAGTATTGGGTTATTACTAATCATGTGCAACTATTCCAGGTATTGAACTATGCCAATCCTATGCATCTATTCCAGGCATTGGACTATGCCAATCCTGTGCATCATCACTGACTACCACATCACCTTTACTAGGTATTAAACCTTGGCCAAGACATCATACTTATTCACATCCTTTATGTAATTCAAGTATTTTTCTTATCTCCTTTAAGCTTATTCAAAACACTATAGCCCTTATTTGGCTATAAGCATAAAGCATGCATGATTAAGATTTCATTATTATTGTTGTATCCATTTATTATTATTATTATGTTACTAAGTTTCCATTTTCTAGTTTATTTGAACATTATCATTTCTTACATGAAACTTTTATAAACATATTGTTACCTCTTCCTAGGCAACAACTTTTCACATGGCTCACAAGGCCCATTAAACATCTTGTCACCTCTCACCTCTCACTTGGCAACAACTATTCACATAGCTCATAAGGCCATTAAACATCTTGTCACCTCTCACTAGGCAACAACTATTCACATGGCTCACAAGGCCATTAAACATCTTGTCACCTCTCACTAGGCAACAACTATTAGGGTTAGGGTTTCCCTTTATAGCCGAATAGGGTTTCAAGTTCATATTATTAATTCAAACCCTAATTCATTGCTCCACAGATCTAGGAGCATACATTGATATCATAAGTATTCAATTATACTTATTTATTCTCATCTTTTATCATTAAATGATAATCAACACAAAGTATGAGTTTCTCTCTCATCCTCTCTAGGATATTGATTACATCATACTTTGTTATCTTGGATTAACCCTTTCTCAAGGTATGTTAGCCTACACTTATCAAAGTGTATTACATCTCAATGTAAAAATTGACATGACACACTTCATGTGTTACTCATCCAAGTATATTGGATTTAAGGTGCATCAAGGTGCATCAACCTTGAGGTGCTGGATGTAGTATTTATCATGCTTTGATGTATTACTTCCCTCATTACTTTCAACTTACTTAACTTCATCAACTTATCTTGTATTAGGGTATATCCCATCCTAATAATTTATGCACTAACACATCACATTTATCATGTAGTGTATTGGCCATAAGTCACACATTTGAATCACCCAACTATCATCAATGATATGGGCTCATCTCGGGTCAAGGCATTGTTAATATAAGGTTGTCTATTATCAACCACTCTAGGTGTTTCACCTATCAAGATATTAGCCACACCATTACTTAGTGTTACCCTCATCACTCCTAAGAGTGTCTTGCCCTCACCTTTACAATGTATCTCGGGTTAGAAGTGTGCATATGATCCCCATATCAGGTTGTAAGTATATGAGCACTCACCATATCAGGCTAGAAGTATATACACACCATTCATATCGGGATAGAGGTGTTTATATGTGTTACCCATGTCTTGCATGAGGTATTAATCCATCACCATGTAGGGCTAGAAATCAACTAAGGTTGTGTATCGGACTACCATATTGTGCAATAGCATTTGCTATTCTTTACTCATATCGGGTTACCCAAATTAGCGTTTCATGTCAACTTATAAGTATTCATTTAACCTTGTATCATGCATGGAGTCTATACTTGACTACCTATCGTGCAAGAGGTGTATACTAAACCCCCATATCGTGCAATAAGGTATACAATCATATCCATATCATTTTAGTGAAGTAAGTGCATCATCATATCAGGTTAGAGGTGCTTGCTTGTGTGCTTGCACCCGCTATCATGATACCATCATATTCAAGACCTAGACCTTATTTCTAACTATTATAGTTCATGGAAACAGGTCTAAGAAACTACTAGAACTCATAATTTCATCAACTATTTCAGGAAATTTCGGAATTAAAAGTGCATCATTAAATATAGCAATTTAGGTGATGAATAATAACATGGTTGAGTTCAAGTTATATAACCCACCTTAAGAACAACATCAAAGATCCAAGATCCAAAGATCCATGTACCTAAGGTTGAATATGAACTTCAAAACTCCTCTATATACAAATAATCACCATGGATAAGCAATTGGTGAAGAAGAAAAGAAAGGAAGATCATAACCCTAAAATCATGCTTCAATCCAAGGTTGAAGATGATCATTGCCTCACCTTAGGGTTAAGTATGAGCTCCTTCTTGATCCTTAACACTCTTTCATGATAATATTGTGCCCTTGCACGATATGCCACCCCTCGTGCATGATATGACACTCACTTGCATGATATACCACTGAACACATCACTCTATGGCCGATATCACCCTATATGGCCGATATCACCTACTTGGGCGATATGATCTTGCCATGGGCGATACCCCAAGGCCCATGCACGATACCACATCATCCCTTCACGATATAGGAACTTTATGCAAGATACCTTATGGTAGGAGGGTGGTAAGGGTCGAACAATTGCACCAAGGGCTGAAACTAGGGGTATATATACTTGTTGTTCATGAAGGAGGGTAAAAATGAGGTGTCAACAATTTGAGGTAGTAGGTGCCACGTGTCATGCATGGGTGACACGTGTACATGCATGCATAAACATTTATATTGTCATGAAAAACAGTTGAGGATCATTTAGGGATAAAGATTCGTCCATTACATATCCTTTTGAATAAGATATATCAATTAATTCATCACTTTATTCACAACTCGTCACAATTTTGCTAAGGAAGTTGTAACCCAACACAACTCACCTCCTTGAGGTGCTTTTCACTATATGGCCTTTTCCAAAAGTTCAAAAGACTATATGAGGCTCCTCCTATGGCCTCTTGTCTGATAGGCACTCATATATAAGCTTTTCAACTTGATACAACTCAAGTTAAGCTTTCATATTCAACCCTTTTCTTGGTCATTTCATCACCAAGATTACCATCATTCATAAATGATTCAAACATGGTGTATCATTCATTATCTCTCCTATAAATTATACATAGAGGAAGTAGGAACACTCTAGAGGTGGTAATTTGTATATTAACCCCACATTTTGAGTTAATTACAATTTGTACCAAAATTGGTGCACAAGGTACCAACATTGTTCAAACAAGTTCAAACTTGGAATTTGGGCTTCCCCACAAGCCACTACTTAGCATCATTCTATCTCTTATGATGATAAAAGACGTGGGGTATATTCAACATGTGACATTTTGCATTATAGCCCCTCAATTTGGGTAAATTGCACTTTGGTCCAAAACAAAGGAAAACTGCTCAAACAACATTCAATCGGGACCAAACTTGAAACATGAGTGTGTCACATGTTAACAAAGCACCTTAGAGGATTATATTAAAATTATAAGAAACTTTATTAGCCAAAAGAAATAGGTTTACATCATAACCCAAGTCAGGGTCGTTACAGAGGAAGAGGGAGAAAACAAGCTAAACATCAGAATAACCAATTATAATCCTTAAAGAAGCCAGTCCTTGTGATCCCCTCTAATAGGAAACTTGATCCACCGTGTTTTGGCTGTGAATCTGCCTCCCAAAAGTGCTTCATCTCCTCCTCTCTCAGCTCTTTGCTCTGTTCCAACAAGATAGAACATGATGATCTCTTTTGGCTAAACTTCCCTTTGTTCATAAGTGGAGCTTTGACCGTCATTAAGTCACAATTGTCAGATCTATAACACCCCTAAAATTTAAATTTAGAATAAACATGAATAGTAATGCTTAGTAATGAATTTAATCTCTTGAAATGATGTAAAACCTTATATGAAGTTCATCACAAGATGACTCAAACTTTTATGACATATTAATGGAGGTGATAGAAAAGATTCATGCATATGGGAGATTCTTGAAGGATATCATCAACAGAAAAAAAGGACAAAAGATAGGGATGTCGTGCATGTTGATGAAGTGGTTAGTTATATGATCCAGTGAAGGTTGCCAATGAAGACAAATGATTCTGGATGCTTCTACATTTCTTTTTCTATAGGTAGCTAACATTTCCAAGAAGCACAATATGACTTTGGGGAGAGCATAAATCACATGCCTCTATCTACCTTTTAGAATGTGGGATTGAAGAAATCAACAAAGATGTTCATGAAAATCCAGTTCACAGACTGATCGATTGTGTGTCCATATAGGATATGCACACTACCGGGCCCTAAATTGAATGATTAGGGTTTGAATAAAATTGATCACACATATGGCCATATTATGACATTTGAGCATTTCATGAAATATTGGAATTTCCTCAAATTTTGGTAGTGTAAATCCTTTTTAATTATTATTAATGCATTAATGACCTTAAGTTACATAATGTTGCAAATCATATAATTCCTTTTCTCAAACCTAAAATCTAGCCATATATTTGGGTTAATCATGGTCGAATTAGGCAAGATAACAAATTTCATAAAATTTGAATAAGCCTAGCTAAGCCAATTTATATTAGAAAGAAAGGGTTAATTACATAAATATTTGACCTAGTTACTAGAATTTGCAGCCGATTAATGTCACCTTTCTATGTTATATCTTATCTATTATGTGTGACGTGGTGTGTTTTATTTGGATTATATCACAGCCTCAGTCATCCTCTGGATCCAAATTTGAGGGAGGAGACCCCTTTTTCTTCCTTGCACTAAACCTATGCGTCATGGAAGAAACAATCCCAATGGTCCCGACCGATATCTTACACTCTACTCTCCACGTATCCTACTAAAGTTTCCACCACCACTTTTTAGAGCTCTTTTTGAGTCCATAGATCCCTGACTCAACCCCTAGGTTTCATCATCACGAAAATGCCCAAAACCCCATATTTTCCCCTTAGTGGCAAGTCCACACAGAGAGGCACCCACACACATACATTACCTTGCACATTATCCTATGAACCCTAAGAGAACCTCCTAGAGATATGCAATGTTCCCCCACCCCAAGTTCATCTGAAGCTAGTCGAGCAAACGCAGTAGACTCAAACTTCCTTTGCAGCTGCCATCGATTCTGACCCAGAGCCTCCGACTACCTCTATTTAATTGGAGATCTAGTAAGCCCCCTCACATCTACTCCTTCCTTTACCCAATGTTTTAGTTGACAAGATCTAGTATTTATTAATCTATGAACTTCACTTTCTTGCCGGATATGGTGAGCCTTGCTAGGCCGCCATGACAATATCTGTGTTACAACTCGTTCTTAGCTTTGTTGGTAATCCTAGATATTTAAGATAATCTTAGTGCTTGTCATGTTTTTTTTAGTAATATTTTATCTTGTGCTTTATCTTAACTTTGGTAACCTTAAATACTTGTTTGGGAAACTCATAATCATGACTTAAGCATACTATAAAGATCTGATTTGGGGTTAATATAGCATTAACCCATACATGTGTGCAAGAAGAGAGTTAATGACATTGTAGGAAATAATTAATGAATGATTTTTTTTATTTGAGAATATTATCAAAACAATATTTTATAATTATATATAATTTAATTATGAATCCAACAAAAAAATAATGAACCAAATATGAGTTAAAATGAGAGAGTTATGCTCTTTTTAATAAACATATACAGAGCACCGCGACCGCGGTCGACACCGCGACCGCGGTCGACACCATGACCGTGGTCTACACCGTGACCCACAACGCTGAATTGGCCCCATGACCAATGCTGCATCGATACCATGACCGCAGTCTACACCGTGACCTGTGATGCTACGTCGACACCACGACCGCGACCGCCACCGCCCAGGACAGCAAATCGTAGACCGATCTTATCACGAGCTATGTTTTTCCGTTTTCAATGAAATGAAGTGTGTTGGAACCGCAATTCAGTCCTCTATCATTCCAGATACCTTGTTCTATGAGAGGGTGACCTGGAAGGATATTTCTAGGGGTGAATTTTGGGAAAGAGTGTGAAGAATGGCGGAAATCAAAAGGGGTTGTTATAGATTCGACTTAGTAAGTAGGTTTAACCCTTGATTCTTCCTTTTCTTCATTTTCCCTTACTCGAGATCCCTAATCCAGTGATTTTGAAGTTTGTCTTAACCTTCGATCTTTATCTTCTACCTACAATAGACCCTATTTAGGACCGGGAAACACAGTGAAAGGTTGTTTTGAGTGGGATCTTGAGGTTTAAAGCTTGATCTTGTCTTGTGTGAACTAAGAAATGAGATTATTTAGTGAAAGGGCTAAGGTCGGTGATCTTGGATGAATTATGTGAGTAGGTAATCATCTTTTAACCTTGATTTTAAAGCATACCAATTCAAATAATAGTTTCCAGTGTTTGATTCTTGCTCTATGATATTTGTGATGCTTTAAATAAACATGTGTGGTGAAAATAAGTAGTTGAACTGCTTTATTAATCATATTAATAGTGATGTATTACCATGTTGAAAGTTGTCTTGTGAATTGTTGTGATTTGATAGGTGATGAATGTGTAAATTGAGGCATCAAAAAGATAGGTTGCCCTAGTTCATGTTTTAAGAGTTGGAGTATGGTTGTGAAATATAAGAAAATTATTTAGTGATTTATTATTTAAATCTGAGGCACTTAATTGTTAGAAATAGGGTAATCATTAGCTATGATGATAATACATGTTATATTAACTAAACACTACTAGACATTAATGCCATGGACACTGTAGAATCCTCACAGGATGAGGCTTGCACTGTGGGGAGGAAACGGTTTCTCAACTGAAGGTAGTCCAGATCGAGATAGGCCGGAGCGTACCGGTATGGTGTAGGGGTTTCACTAGTAGGGAAAACTCCTTACAGTTGTGTGATACCCAAAATCAACTAGGGATGTCAGTGGTACAAGTGGTACATGTTGTAGTAATCAGTGGTCAGTAGGTCCACTGATGCACTTTAAGCCTGAGGGCTTTGACTCACCACCTGAGTACCCAGGTTGAGAGGTGGAGTCTAAGATATCTGACTGCTCCCATTATCCGCCAAGAGGCAGGCATGCCGATGTCGGCTGTAGACATTGTATTGAGATTAAAGACTTAGGAACCCAAGCATGCTTCTAAGTCTTGTACAGTGAGATTGTAGCTTGTTGTGATACTTCCACATGTTGTGTTACACCTCATGTGGGTCCAAATGCATAATAACAGGATTTGAAATAATGTAAATAGTTAGGTTATCCTTTTATTTCATTCAATATCTATACTACTTCCATGATCAGTGAATTATAGTTTTAAACTGCCATGCTTACATGATGACATTTAAGTTCTATTACTTGTAAACATCATAAATATCTTGGTTACCTGTTGATTCTCTAGTCACTGAGCCAATAGCTCACCAACCTACTGAACAAATTTTTAGGTAAAGGATTAGCTCTTCCTGAGGAGTCAGAAGCCAACTTTAATCAAGATTAGCTCAGAGGTCTTTAAATAAGAGTAGTTAGAATAGTTAGAGGGTCTCTTATCCTTCCTCTCGATCATGGGATAGAAAGAGTGAGAAAAGAGAGAAGTTTGAAATGTAATGTACATGATGTATATTAAGTGTGAAACTCTTGCTTCTATGTAATAAGACAAGTTCTATTGTATCTTGTTGCTTGTTGTATTTAATCAAGACTTATTGTTCAGTAGGTGTTATTATAATATATTAAAAGAAAAAAATATATGGCGAATATTTCATCAAAAATATTCCCTAATCTCATGATTAGTGGTAATCGTGGGATGCAGATGTTATAGTTTTAGTATCAGAGCATAGTTGAACCTAAAATGAATTCAGGTTTGGGACATGGGTGATAAGAGACCAATAGGATTAGTATGTTTTCCTCTTTGAACTGCAATTTTCTAACAGATGTGTAAAGTTATGGATATGCAGATGGAAGGAAGAGGATGTGGACATGGTGATGAACAAGCTGAGAGCCATTATGGCCCTGACCCTCGAGCAATGGCTCAAGGTGAAGAGGATAATGAGGCAACAAGGATGTATCATATTTTTTTGGAGACAAAAGAAAAATACAAGATGGACAGGAAGTCTTCATCTTCTAGTAAGGATCTGATGAGATCCTATGAGTTGGTGAAGAAGCTTGGTGGAACTGAATTTTCTGGAACAATAGATCCAGATGTGGCATAGGTGTGGCTTCGATAACTGGAAAAGGTCTTTCGCCTAATGGGGTTATCAGAAGATAAGCAAATCAATCATGCATTCTATTTACTCAAGGGAGATGCTGAGTTGTGGTGGTGGGAGTGGAAGATAAAAGGAGAAATGGAGAGATGATCTGGAAGGACTTTGTGGATGAGTTTCACCTTAAGTATTTTCCTCCTACCTTCCTAAGTGATAAGATTAAACAATTGGAGAATATTAGACAAGGAAGTATGACAATTGGCAAATAGGAGGCACATTTCACAAGGTTGGTAAATTCTATCCGTAACTTGTGCCCGATGATGTAGAAAAGTGCAGAAGATTTCAACAAGGATTAAGATTAGAGATTATACACACCGTGTCAGCCATTGGTTGAAGAGACAAAGAAAACTTTGGGGAATTTGTGGAAGCAGTGAGACGTGTAGAAGTGTCAGTTAATGCTGATAAGTAGTCCAAGAATATGAAAAGATCTGGAGACTTCAATGGAGGGGGACAAAGTAGTAGTGGAAACATAGGAGGTGTTGGTTTATTTTCTAAGATAGGATGAGGGCTTGGCTATTTTGGGAGATAAGGATCTAGGTTTTCACCAAGTGGAGGAAAGACCAATTCTGGTAGATGAAATACACAGTCTACATGGACACTGCCAACTAGGTCTTTAGGATCTTCAGTGTCAGTGACAGGACCACAGAGACATGATGCATCCATATGTGACAATTGCGGCAGGGCACATTCTGGTCAGTGTTCGGGAACTAACACTCTAATATGTTTTCATTGAGGATAGATGGGACATATAAAAAGGGACTCCCCAAAGCTTCAATATGTTTCAGAATAAGGTTCACAATTATAGTTTCAGACTCCACAGAGGTAGGTTCCAGTTAGACGGGCAAGTTCTTCAGTGGCTTTAGGTTCTAGAGGCAGAGCACCTAGTACTAGTAGTGGACAGTGAGGACAACGTGGCAGAAGGAGAGCTACTGGACGTTTCTTCTCAATGACACCATCTGTAGTTTCACCTAGAGTTGTGATAGGTGAGACACTTCTCTTTAACAACATTACATTACAGTATTAATAGATCCTGGTCCAAAACATTCTTTCATTCAAAGATCAATAGTTAGTGGACTAAATCTTCTAACCCATGATTTATCTTATGATTGTTGTTAAAAGTTCCACTAGGTGAATCCTCAGTTTTGACAGAAGTATGTCTTGGATGTCTGTTAAGTTTTAGTGGGTATACAATAGTAGTTTATCTCATACCCTTAGATATTAATTCTTTTCAAATTCTTTTGGGTATGGACTACCTTGAGACATATCATGTCCAGTTAGATTATTAGAAGAAAGAAGTTATCTTTCAACAAGGTGGTTTTTCATGTATCTTTACCAGAGATAGAAAAGTCTTGCCCACATGTATAGTATCAGCTGTTGTAGATGATAAGACGATGAGAAAGGGGTGTGAGGCCTTTTTAGCACATGTGGTGGATGCTAGGGCAGAGAAAAGAGCAGTAAGTATAGCAGATATTCCAATAGTATGTGAGTTTTTAGATGTCTTCCCTGATGAGTTACCAGGTTTACCACCTAAAAGAGATATCAACTTTGAGATGCTGACTTTACTTGGTAGCCATCCAGTAGCGTTGCCTGCCTATAGAATGGCATCTGAGGAGTTAAAGGAATTGAAAACCCAGTTACATGAGTGGTTGAATAAAGGATTTATTCAACCCAGTACATCACCTTGGGGAGCTCCAGTAGTATTTGTGAAAAAGAAGGATGGAACCATGCGGTTGTGTATAGACTAAAGACAATTGAATAAGATAACAATTAAGAATAAATATCCTTTGCCTAGGATTGAAGATCTATTTGATCAACTCCATGAGGCAATGATATTTTCAAATACAGATCTCAGGTCAGGTTATCATCATCTAAGTATAAAGGCATCTGATGTACCTAAGTCAACATTCATAATGAGGTATGGATACTATGAGTTTGTAGTTATGTCTTTTGGATTAACAAATGGCCCTGCAGCCTTTATGGTCATGATGAACAAGGTTTTCATACCATATTTAGATCAATTCATAGTAGTGTTTATAGACAACATCCTTATATATTCTAAAGATGCAGAACAAAACGAGAAACATCTAAGGATAGCCCTGCAATTGTTAAGGCAACATCAAATTTATGCTAAGTTTAGCAAATGTGAGTTTTGGTTGGCTGAAGTATCTTTTCTTGGACATGTCATATCAGGAGAAGGGGTGAGTGTTGACCCTAAGAAGGCAGAATCTGTTCTTCAGTGGGAGCAACCTATGACCCCTACTGAGATCAGAAGTTTCCTAGGGTTAGCAAGATATTACAGGAGGTTTATAAGGAACTTTAGTGCAATAGCAGCGCCTCTTACACACTTAACAAGGAAGGATGTACCTTTTGTTTGGTCTGAGTCATGTGAGAAAAGTTTCCAAATTTTAAAGAGAAGTTAACTACAACATCGGTCTTGATATTACCAGAGGTAGATAAGGGCTATGTGGTTTTCTTTGATGCATCCAGGAGAGGTTTGGGATGTGTTCTTATGCAAGAAGGGAAAGTGGTGGCCTATGATTCTAGAAAACTTAAAAAGAATGCAGAGAACTGTCCCACACATGATCTTGAGTTGGCAATAGTAGTGCATGCTCTGAAGACACGGCGTCATTATCTATATGGTGAATTGTGTCAGGTCTTTACTGATCATAAGAGTATGAAGTATATTTTCACACAGAGGGATCTCAATCTAAGACTACACAGATCGTTGGAGCTTATAAAGGATTATGATGTCACTATTGATTATCATCCTGGAAAGGCCAATGTAGAAGCAGATGCTCTGAGTAGAAAGGCAACATTGTTTGTGGAAATGTTTTCAATGGCATGTGTAAAAAGAGACTTGTTAGTTAAGATGAGAGAGATGCATTTGGATCTGAATGTGTCTGATCAAGGTGGACTAATTGCATAGATGCAGGTTATACCTACATTTTATGATCAAATTTAGGAGCTTCATCATAGTGACAGAGAATTGCAACAGATCATTCATGATATGACAAAAGGAAAGAGATCAAAGTTCAGATTTCAAATGATGGGTAGTTGTATCTACATGATAGATTGTGTGTGCCAGATGACACTGAGTTAAAGAAGAAAATTCTTGAGGAAGCTCATTCTTCTATGTATGCAATGCATCAGAGTAACACAAAGATGTATAGAAACCTGAAGGAGTTGTATTGGTGGTCAGGTATGAAGAGGGATGTGGCTGAGTATGTGGCTAAGTGTGATGTATGTCAACAAGTCAAGGTTGAACATTAAAAGATGGCAGGTACTCTGCAATCACTTCCTATCCCTGAATGGAAGTGGGAGCATATCACCATGGATATTGTGGTTGGATTACCTAGGATACCACATGGTTTTGATTCAGTTTGGGTAATAGTAGATAGGCTAACAAAGTCTTCTCACTTTCTACTAATTAAGACAACGTGGGATACACCAAAGTTAGCCAAAGTCTGCATAGATGAGGTATTTAGATTGCAAGGAATACCTATTTCTATAATATCTGATAGAGATCCTAAATTTACATCTAGGCTTTGGAATCAATTGCAGCATTCCTTGGTAACAACGTTAAAATTTAGCACAACCTTTCATCCTCAAACAAACAGACAGTCAGAGAGGACAATTCAGACCCTAGATGATATGCTGAGAGCATGTGTTTTGCAATTCAGTGGTGATGATCATCTCAGTCTAATGGAGTTTACCTATAACAACAGTCACCATTCTAGCTTAGGCATTGCCCCTTATGAAGTCTTGTATGGAAGAAAATGTAGATCTCCGATTTGTTGGTATGAAGTTGGAGAAAGGCAAATTTTGGGCCCATAGTTGGTGGAAGAAACCACAGAAAAGATATATGTGATCAAACAATAGTTGAAGGCAGCTCAAGATAGATAGAAAAGCTATGTAGGAAAAAGCCATAGACCACTCCAATTTGAGGTTGGAGATGAGGTTTATTTGAAAGTTTCACCATGGAAAGGTGTGCTAAGATTTGGAAAGCGAGGCAAACTAACTCCTAGATACGTGGGTCCCTATTCAATTATTCAAAGAATTGGACCAGTTGCATATAAATTAGAGTTGCCATTGGAGTTAGCCAATTTACACAATGTGTTTCATATATCGATGTTGAAGAAGTGTTATCCTAGTATAGAAAAGATTGTAGACCCAGATCCTATATAGTTGAGAGAGGATATCTCTTATATTGAAGGACCAATTCAAATTCTAGATCATAGAATCTGAAAGCTTAAAAAGAGAGAGATACCCCTAGTAAAGGTTGTTTGGAGGAATCATGGTGTAGAAGAAGCTACCTGGGAAGTGGAGATGGAAATGTTTAAAAGGTATCCTTTCCTCTTGTAGAAATTTTGAGATGAAATTTTTAGTAGAGGGGGAGAATTGTTGCAACCCGTTCCTAGCTTTGCTGGTAATCCTAGATATTTAAGATAATCTTAATGCTTGGCATGTTTTTATTAGTAATATTTTATCTTGTGCTTTATCTTAACTTTGGTAACCTTAAATACTTGTTTGGGAAACTCATTATCATGACTTAAGCATACTATAAAGATCCGAGATGGGGTTAATATAGCATTAACCCATACATGTGTGCAAGAAGAGAGTTAATGATATTGGAGGAAATAATTAATAAATGATTTTTTTCATTGATAATATTATCAAAATAATATTGTAGGATTGTAGAGAATTCAATTATGAATAAAAAAAAGAATGAACTAAATCGGAGTTAAAATGAGAGAGTTATACCCTTTTTAGTAAACATATACAAAGCACCATGACCGCGGTCGACACTGTGACTGATGCTGCATCGACATCACAACCGCAGTCTACACTTTGACCCATGATGCTGCGTCGACACTGCAACTGATGCTGCATCGACACTGCAACTGTGGTCTACACCGCGACCCACGACGCTGCGTCGACACCGCCACCACAATCGACGCTGCCCAGGACAACAAATTGTAGAACGATCTTATCTCGAGCTATGCTTATCCGTTTTCAATGAAACAAAGTGCGTTGGAACCACGATTCAATACTCTTTCATTCCAAATATCTTTCTCTACAAGAGGGAGACTAGGAAGGTGATTTCTGGGGTGATTTATGGGAAAGAGTGTGAAGAATGATAGAAATCAAAAGGGGTTGTTATATATTCGACTTGGTAAGTAGGTTTAACCCTTGATTCTTCCTTTTCTTCATTTTCCCTTGCTCGAGATCCCTAATCTAGCAATTTTGAAGTTTGTCTTAGCCTTCGATCTTTATCTTCTACCTACAACAGACCCTCTTTATGACTGGGAAACACATTAAAGGGTTGTTTTGAGCGAGATCTTGAGGTTTAAAGCTTTATCCTATCTTGTGTGAGCTAAAATCTGAGATTAGTTGGTAAAAGGGCTAAGATCAGTGATCTTAGACGAATTTTGTGAGCAGATAATCATCTTTTAACCTTGATTTAAAGCATACCAATTCAAGTAATAGTTTCCAATGTTTGATTCTTGCTCTATGATATTGTGATGCTTTAAATAAATGTATGTGGTGAAAATTAGTAGTTGAAATGCTTTATTAATCATATTAATAGTGATGTATTACCATGTTCAAAGTTGTCTTGTGAATTGTCATGATTTGATAGGTGATGAATGTGTAAATTGAGGCACCGAAAAGATAGGTTGCCCTAGTTCATGTTTTAAGAGTTGGAGTATGGTTGTGAAATATATGAAAATTATTTAGTGATTTATTATTTAAATATGAGGCAGTTAATTGTTAGAATTAGGGTAATCATTAGATACGATGATGAACCCTGTTATATTCAATAAACATCAATAGACATTAGATGCCATGGACACTGTAGAATCCTCACAGGATGAGGCCTGCGCACTGAGGAGGAAACGATTTCCCGGTTGGAGGTAGTCCAGATCGAGGTAAGCCGGAGCGTACCAGTAGGGTGTGGGGGTTTGACCAATAGGGAAAACTCCTTATAGTTGTGTGGTACCTAACACCAATTGAGGATGCCAGTGGTACCTGTGCTACATGTTGTAGTAATCAGTGGTTGGTAGGTCCATTGATGCACTTTAAGCCTGAGGGCTTTGACTCACCGCTTGAGTACCCATGTTGAGAGATGGAGTCTAAGATATCCGACTACTCCCATTAGCCACTGAGTGGCAGACGTGCTGATGCCAGCTGCAGGCATGGTATTGAGATTAAAGACTTAGGAATCTGGACATGCTTCTTAGTCTTGTATAGTGAGATATAGCTTGCTGTGATACTTTCACATGTTGTGGTACAACTCATGTGGGTCCAAAGGCATAGTAACTGGATTTAAAATAATGTAAATAGTTAGGTTATGCTTTTATTTCATTCAATATCTACACTACTACCATGTTGAGTGAATTATAGTTTTAAACTGCCATGCTTACATGATTGCATTTAAGTTCTATTACTTGTAAACATCATAAATATCTTGGTTACCTGTTGATTCTCTACTCACTGAGCCAGTAGCTCACCAACCTACTGAACAATTTTGCAGGTAAAGGTTTAGCTCTTCCTGAGGAGTCACAAGACAACTTTAATCAATATTAGCTCAGAGGTCTTAAAATAAGAGTAGTTAGAATAGTTAGAGGGTCTCTTATCCTTCCTCCTGAACCTAGGATAGAAAGAGTGAGAAAAGAGATAAGTTTGAAATATAATGTACATGATGTATATTAAGTGTGAAACTCTTACTTCTATGTAATAAGATAAGTTTTGTTTTATCTTGTTGCTTGTTGTGTTTAATCAAGACTTATTATTCAGTAAGTGTTATTATAATATATTTAGAGAAAAAAATACGGTGGATATTTCATCAAAATTATGCCCTAATCTCATGATTAGTGGTATTCGTGGGATGCGGGTGTTACAGTCTACCTCTCTATTTTTCCTACTCGCATCTTCAAAAAGTCATGGCAAGCTATATCCACCTTTGTTTCATGTCTTCATCCATTGTTTCAGTGAAACTGATTCTGTTCCCAGTACTCAGTTTCTAGCCATGACGATAGCTAATATGGAGCTATAGGGCTCTGGGAAATCTATTCAACGGCTCGTCGATTCCTTTGAGGTCTGGGCAGTCTCCTAGGCTAGTTATTTTGTGTGGTGAGGCTCTAGTCTCGAGCCCTAGGTGGAGGTTGAGGCTCCAACAGAACTGATCGACACCATGGCTCGAAGAGGAGGAAGCCAGGATACACTTTTTCTATTTGCTCCCGGGTTTTAAATGGCAATGTCACACAAATTAGGGTAGTATAGGGATTTTCCTCAACTACTTTGTAGATCATTTGGGCACTGATGTAAATGTATTTTTGACTAAGGTAGTCCAATTTGGTAAATAATGAGAATGGCAAATCATTCTTTACAACTTATTTAAAACAGAGATTTCAGTAATCCTTTTAATGCTTTATCTAACTCATGATTGGCAG
This sequence comes from Alisma plantago-aquatica, assembly GCA_963693085.1. Lineage (NCBI taxonomy): Eukaryota > Viridiplantae > Streptophyta > Magnoliopsida > Alismatales > Alismataceae > Alisma > Alisma plantago-aquatica. The sequence goes on from OY856409.1 coordinate 514,460,416, forward strand.
ATTCGGGTCTCATCTTCAAAAAATCACAGAAATGTACATATTGCTTAGATAGGGTCTAACCATATATGAATCTTGATCAGTTTCTTGAGATCTAGCTAATGGTTTAGGTTTCAGGACATGGTTCTATTTTTTTCACAAAGCATCCGATTTAGTGTAATTAGCGTTTAGAACCTTAATTAAGGATCCTCAGTTGATTAAGAGATAAATAAGGGAGATCTTAGTAGCTTTTCTAGTACTAATTAGGTATGTGGTCCATGTCCATGAATATTTAATATTTATTATTCTTAGCATGTACGCATGTCTATGTTGTTAAATGAGATATTCATGATTTATATGATTATGGAAAATCATGTTCATGCTAAGAAGTTATATTTTATATTGTGTTCATGTTTATGATTTCAATTGAAATATTATGTATCACTTCAATGCTAATGAATAAAAAAATAATGATAATAATGCTTAATGAATTAAGAAATTATGAAAATCATGTTTAAGATTAAGAAATCATGTTAGGTTGATATAGTCCTCTCAATGATGTTTAAGGGAGCCTTAACCAACCTTTTGATCTATGTGAGAGAATTATGTGAGCCTTAACCGGCCTTATGTGAGCCTTAACTGGCCTTATGAGAACTGTGGTGCATTTAGGAGATGAACTATATTAACTCAAGATAAAATACACAATTTTCATGTAATAATGCCAATTTACTTAACTCTCCAAGTAATAATGTTAGTGACGTTAATTACTAATGTTTTGAGTTATTTTCATGCAATAAATTTCAAGTTAAGAATTAAAATGACATCTAGATAATGGAGTTAGACCCAAGCCTTAGTGCAGGTCAACTCAAGAGACATGACTCAGACCCTTAATGCAGGTCATGCGGCCCATGCCTTAATGCAAGCTGATTTAGATAAGATGACCCATGCCAGAGTGTAGGTCATGAGACCCAGGTACTAGAGTACATGCCTCCGACATAAGTTATGTAAAAAGATAAGAACTAAGCCTAAAGAAATATCATATATTCATGTTCAAGTTTCCTTATGTTATCTTTCATGGATAATGTTTAAGTATAATGTGCAATAATTTTTCTTATTTCAGTATTTCATATATATAGAATACTCATGCCACTTACTGATTATCATTTTTCCATGCACGAATGGGGATGAGATGTCCACAGGTGAAGAGAACAAGAGGATTAGGGCATGATGATGAAAATATGGAGGACCTAACGAAAGTCTAGGAGTGCCTTGGTGGGATCTTAGTATCCACCTTAGTTAATCTCCATGTTTTTATGATTAGTTGTTTTTGCTTAAGTTTTTGAATCATGTCACTAGTTTGTATAAAGTTTCTCTTTTATGTAAATGTTTGAGAGTGAGAAATGATATTGGATGATGATTTCCTTATCTTTCAATTACTCCTTACGTATGATATTCAAGAAATGTGATACCCCAACAAGGTTATGAGTTAGGAATTGAAGTTTCCTCTCATGTGTATGTGTGCAAAATTTGGGATGTTATAGGATCTATCTTGATCTTTAATCTACACTAATAGTGCAAAGTTGGTACCACTGACAGGAAGTCGGTGGCACCAATTTGTTGGCTGATTCAAAACCCTTGATAAGTGTCGAGGTACTACCGATGAGTATGTTGGCAGAACCAAGTTTATTCCTTCAAGTTTTGATTTGTTTTGGGTGTAAAAGTCGATACTAGCGAATCATTTGTTGGTGGCACCAAATCCATAACATTTTCTTCTGACGTTTTTGTGCAGAAAGTCAGTTGCACTGACTCTACACTTTGGTGGCATCAAATGACGTCTTGGTATCACTGAAAAGTGTCTCGATAGCATCGAGATTTTTAGAATTTCCCTATTGGATTCAGTCAATTTTCGGTACTACCGAAGTTTATGTTGATAGCACCAACTTGTTCTAAAAGTGCTCAAATAACATCAAATGAGAAAAAACCAACATAAGTCCAAATATAAAATTGATAATTTGACGTAATTTGGTAAATATACTTGTTATTTGATGTGATAGTGTTTCACATGCTAGAAATGATAAACAATTCATAAATAACCTCATAATGACAGATTATGCAATAAATACAAGGACAAGTAGCATGTGAAAAGCAATTAAAACTCAATGCATCAACCATGTCTAACAATGTATGATTCCTTCTATATGAAAAACAATTATGTTGTGGTTTTCCTCATGGAGTCAACTGTGATAAAATACCATAATCATTTATAAGGACCTCAAACTCTTGGCTCAAATATTCACCACCTAAATTAGCTTGAATCATCTTAATTTTCTTGCCAACTTGGTTCTCTACTTCATTCAAGAATACTTTGAACTTTTCAAAGGATTCATATTTCTATTTGATGAGATACATATATTCATATTTACTTAAATCTAAATGTAGTGAAGTATTGATACCTCCTTTGTATATTTAACTAAAATGACCACATAAATTACTATGTATGAGTTCTAAATGTTTGGTTCTCCTCTCACTATATCCACTAAAAGGCATTTTTCCATTTTGCCCAAGAGGTATAATTCACATGTCTTAATAGATTCGAAATCGTAAGAGTCTAAGTATCCATCCTTACAGAGTATAGAAATGAGCTTCTCATTTATATGGTCTAAACAATAATGCTAGGGGTACATCATGAGTAAGTCATGCATTTTAATCCATTTGACACTTACATTATAAACATGTATCTCAATGTCTAAGTTTATGACAATGGCGATAATTGGCACCTTGCACCACCCTTTGCCTTCATCACAGAAGATTGGTAGTTAGTCTTAGAACCTTTCTTATCATTTTTATTCCCTCAGTCTTTCCTATCACTACATTGACCATCAATACAAATCAAATCTTGACCTTCGTCATGTTCAATTCATCAAGTCACAACATGCTAATAGTTCTAGAAGTGACTTAACCATTTCATTCATGTTTATGTTCATGAAAAATTGGTTATAAGATTTATGCAATGATTGAATAATATAATCCTTCGCTAACTCTTGGAATATAGGGAAACCTAGTCTCTCTGGGTTCTCTACATACCTAATCATCTAGAGCATACAAGGACCATCTGGATCTCCCTTTGCCAGCTTGCATTGAAATAATGCCTTTGATACATCATACCTCTCTTCTCTAGCTTTTCCCTCAAACAATCCTTTGTGATATTCAATCTTTTAAAAGGACTCGATGTTATCATGCTTCCTCTATAGGTAAGGAACAGTGGATGCTAGCATAAGACATGCCAAATCATTGGAATTATAAAAAACATTTTGGTATAGATCCCTTTTAGCCTTTGGCACATTAGGAGTGGGCTCTTTGAGAAAATCATGATCTCGTACGTCGAGCCTATACTCATGGTTGAGAAAATTTCTCAAGACTTAATACCCATCCACAAAGTTCATCCAATTGAGCTTATCCTTCACAAGGACCGATCACAATGATTTATGGTTATTTTCCATGTGATCTACAAAAAATAAGAAGGAATGAAAATTTTAGTTTGAAAAACATGCAAGACGCTAAAGTAGGCATCAGGGAGGGTGAAGATACAAGAATTGAGCCTTGACGCCCTCCTCTAGATCCATCTAAAAAACAAATCCTAGTGATAAATCTATCAATGGGAAGTTGAGATCCTAGTCTGAAATTCAATTTAAGAAAAATCAAAGAGACACTTTGATGGAGAAGTGGATATATAATTACAAGGACATACACTTATATAACTATAGGAAGAAGCTTCAAAGAATGCTAAGAAATGGAGATCATGCCTAGCAGGATATCTTATAGGGCTCAAGGTTCACATTCCCAAGATGGAGAGGTATCTGGTTTAGATCTAGATCTTGAAGTAAAACATTGAAGTGATGAGCCATGGTCTAGGATTTTTCCTTGTTGGCTTCTTAGATCACTCAAATCATTCATCAGTCCTTGATGGTAGAGTGTGTTATGTAAAAGGTAAACCAATGTGCTAATGAAGTGGATGCTTGGAGGGGTCGGAACAACAAACACGTTAAGCAAGTGTGGGAAAAAAAGTAGAAGGTGGAGTGTAATGTCCATAAAGTACCCAAGTTTGTTTTGAAAAAAGAATATGAAATTCCCAATATTCCTTCAAAAGAATGAAATGATCTAAATTTAAAAGGGAGGAATTTCATGGTGCCAGTGAGGAATTTGAAGACAATGATTCCTTAGATGATATTGAAGATGGTATTTCAAAAGAAAATATTCCTACTAAACTCAATAATTTAGATAAAGAAATTGAAGATGAAAGTACTAATGCCAGTCAAGCATTGGGCAAAAAATATTCAAATGGATAGTCATTTCAAAGTTATCTCCTGGAAGTTTAGAGGGCTTAACCTTAAAGCATCTAAAGTTCAGGAGGAGCTCAAGAGGCTTACACCTCATGTGAATATCCTAAATGAAACTAAAGTCAAAGAGAGCAAAGTTCATAAGTTAATTAGCAAATTATTTTTTGAGTATAACCAGATTTATATCCATAGATTGCATGATTTGGTGAGATTCCTTGTCATGTGGAAGGTTTTATGATTGTACTGTCAACAAAATTTTGGACCCCAACAAAATGGTTCATGATGAGGTCAGGTTCAATGATCGAAAGTTCTTCATTACTGGGGTATGTGGTCATAATCTTGATAGTTATAGAGTCAAACTTTGTCTTGATTTGGGGAGTATTCACCATAACCTTACTGGTCATTGGGTCATTATTGGTGATTCTAATGCTATTAGAAATGAAATTGAAAAGATTGATAAAGATCCTTCAAATAGAAAATACATGGAATTGTGGTTTCTTTGATTTTCCTCTAATTGGATCTCAATTACGCTAGGCTAATCATAAAAGTGGTAGTAATTTGTATGCTTCTCACATTAGTAGAGTGCTATACAATTAAGATTTTATGAAGAGATTTTTTTAATTATAAGTTTTTCTTCTACCTAATATCATTAGTGACCCCAAAGTATTTAGTTTGAATATTGAGAGAAGAAGAAGACTAACACTTCGTTCAGAGTTATAAATGCTTCGATAAATAAGAATGAATTACTAGAGATTATAAAAAATAAATGGGACACACATGTTCATGGTCACCCTGTATTTAATGCTTATGTTAATCTAAAATTCTAAGAAATTATTTAGCAAAGTAGTTGAAGATATTTTTTAGATACTGCTAAACATCTTGACAAAGCTTTTCTTAACTGTCAAGCTAAAGTGCATGCCAATTCCTTTGATCATATATTTGCAGGATGAAGCTATTATAGGACAAGATTTGTAAAAAAAATTATTATCTTTTTCTTTATATATTTTTATTATGGTTCTATCTATAGAAGATAATGAAATATAATTCTATCTTTTTCCTTAGATATGTCCTTTAGTGACATGTCATCCTATAATGTGGCATTATATCATGTATATTTCTCAAAAATCATAGCTAAGGCAGTAAAAACTATAATTCTAAGCAAGGTAACTCATGAGGGTGTGGGATCATAATGTGTCAAGTGCATAGGATATTGGACATGCGTGGCTGTATTTTGCCTCTTGTCCCTCATTAGTTTCATAACCCATGTCTCTGGTACATAATGAGGGTTCAAGGAGGACCAATGCTTCCTTTTTCCCCATAACTCCTCACAGGATGTGTGTTCACCTTTGTGGGAGAAACTAAGACTTGGTTATGCACTGGCTCCAGAAAACAATCTCCCCATGGGTTTGGACCACATAAGGGTCTCTTCTATAAAACACTCCATCACAAATACATGTCATAGTGTTTGTGTCAAACATGTTGAGAATTTGAATATTGGTGCTTAAAACCATAGGATGGATGTTGGTTCCTCACTAGTTTTTGACCTTGTGTCAGGTTGATAATTATTTTGTAAAACTATAGGGGTGTGTTTCAGGAGCACATACCTCACGTATAGTGGTGCTTTAAACCTTAGGTTGAATGCTAAATTCTATACATGCATAAATCATGGAAAATGCCTAGAATTGAATGTCTTAGTGATTTGGAATCCCATGGTTATGGATACTTTAGTATTTATCATCACTAGTATAGAGGACACAAGTTGTAAGACCCCACCATTCCTTCAAACACTTTGATTGGTGGAAGAGGTGGTAGGTTGACTTCTCTTGGATTAATGGTATATTTACCATCAACAACTTCTCTATAGAAGTTCTATGAGTGGGGTGTAACTATCACCACCTAGATGAAAAAGTAGAAAACATATCACATTCTTTAACATTCCCATTGGGGACAACATATTCTGTAAGTGTAGATGTGTAATATCATTAAGTTGCATGGATTAGGACTATATAAATTAAGTAGATGTATTTCAGTGAATCTTTATTTGTAAAACATTGATGATGGAAGTTAAAGTCATAGGAGATTCCATACCAATACTAAGGTTTTGGTTGACTAACTCTTGTCTTCACTTATGAACCATGATTGTCACTGTCTTAGATGAGAAGGGCCTTACAAGGTAAATTTTGAACATGTTCCTCTGTAGATATGTTCTCCTAAGTAGTAGTACCTCTTGACGTGCCTAGTGTTGATTGATAGTTGATGGATGCTACAATCCATGTATTTTGGATGCATGGTTCCAATACTACAAATTCATGGTGGATGTATGACCCTTTCCATTTCGAATTGAATTTACCCTAGGTGTCTGGGGTACGGTACATTCTTGCATAAGGTCACCTTTCTAAAACTGGCAAGGTTTTACCTCTTGGAAAAAGATAATTCCATTTGGGCTTAGAAAAATTGAATGTGGTGTACAATGTAGAACATTTCTTCTTCATTCACATTTAGCATGTATGTGCGGTTTCGATCCCAATCTTCCTTGGTGATGTTTTCTTCTTGAAGTATGTATAAGGAATGGATCTGAAAGTCAAACAGAATAATGGCTTCTGTAATGCATGTCTAGTGGTCAACCACAAAACTAGATGTAGAAGCACCAACTCATATATATATATATATATATATATATATATATATATATATATATATGGGGATTAGTTCAATGCCAACGCGGGTAACAATTGTTGGCTACCCATGGCTGTAAACACGGTGGCATCAATTGTAAATACTACCTGATTAACTGATTTATGCATATTTTGGTGGCACCAATTGTAAATACTACATGTTTAACTAATTTATACATATCCCGATTCTGTTGCTTAGCTAGTTCCCAGAGACGGCTAGTTCCGTTGATCAAATATTTACAAAATAATATCAGAATTATAAAAAATCTTTATATCAATCATGCTTATACATCAGAGTCGCGTAAGCTTACAAATATGATTACAAGTTTAAGAAATAGAATTCATTTTATCTAGTCTTCAACGGAGGACTACCCAGTGCATGTCTCTTCAAGCTCTTCCATCTACTACCTGCCCATGAGTTCCCAGAGGGAACGAAACCACACATGGACCCCATTGAAGGGAAACAAAGGGTCAGCAAAACTGGTACTAAATCCAAATAATTGAACTATGTGCGAAGTAGGACTTAGACGCATAATAAAAATTAGGAAAGGACTATTTGGTGGACTAAAGGCTATCAAGTAGAAATTTCAATATCACTTTCTAGATAGAAGTTCTTTCACAAGAATATCACTAAGCAAGATTCAATATTTCAAGCATGCAAAATTTACTCAAGCTATTCACAAAGTATATCAATTCCAAGTTATTCAATTTGACAAGTTTTGGCACCTTTCTATCATATCTTTTCTAGGGCTAAGTGCCTTATGTTCCCACACTCTAGGAGAGAACGACACTAGTGCCTTATTAGCTATTCCAGTTAACTGGGGGGCAACTAATCCCTATCCATTGCGCAGGGTTGTGGGGTACTTGGCCCACTCAAGTGAGCCAAAGCTCTATAAGGACAAAGCCCAAGGGACCAAAGTCCACAGGGAGTCAAAACTCTAAATAGATCAAGTCCTCTGCCAAAATAATTATCAACAATAATTTATCAATTACAAAATGAGAGTGGTGAACTTTCAAGAATAAGTAGAGGTTTCAAAACTATATGGAATTCACCATGAATATAGATATATGTGTGTCCATCAAGAGGGAAAATAATTCAACAATAAAATAGAAGATTTAGTACCTCAATTATTCAGGGCTCCAAGGCTTGTATAAAGACGAGTTGACTCCAAGAGAGAACATCTACAAAGTATGACACAATTTGGTTATCATTTGGCTTGGAATCAATCACTTGTTCAATCTTTTCTATTTAGTGTTTCCTTTCCAAGTTAGGGTTATATTTATCATATTTTTCTGTATGGTTATCAATATTAGATTCCCAAAAAGGTTATATACATATATATATCCAATGTTACATACTTAGTTTTTTTATCGTGTTGTCTCTATGTTAGATCTAAAATATCATTATGTTTCTCATATATATTACAACTACATTTAGTCACTAGGATCATGTATGTCTACTTACTAATATACCTTACTAGGAATATTTAGGGTTTAATTCCGCATACCTCTATACATACTATTCATATGCTAGTACCTTGATCTTGATTTCTTATATGTATACAAGTAGTAATATGTCTTAAGCATTACATAATTGCATATTGTTCCTTAATGATAAGATAACTAGTCACTTCATAATTCAAAATATTATATCCAAGTGTATTGATTAGTACACATAGCTTCAAGGTTTGGATTTATCGCAAGGTTAGATCATTCATAACGGTCAAAACTACTACATTATAGCTTATTAGCTTATCAACACGTACATATATATACACATTGCTAGGTAACCAATAGGCCTAGTCATATGATTTAGTTGATACAAAAATTACTTATATATTATGATTATCTTTATTGCTATTTGTATGTGTGTTGATTAACTAATTTATCCATCTAATGTTTGGGAGAAGTATGTACGTATAGGAGCGAGGGTGTAGGATTTACCTATTCATTGATGAGAGGGAATTGACCCCACACGATCAGGCTGTTGCTCACCCTTCTAAGGGATTGAGGGTTCCTTCTTGTCATGCTTTTAAACATACTTTGTCCCTCACTCTTTCCTGGAGTTAAGATCAACATTGTCTTCATGGCTTGATGGTGGTGTATCCTCCTTCTCAAGATTGTTGTATGTGTCTTCTCCATTCCAACATGGGAGCCTGACTCCTTGTGTTGATTCATCTATGATCATTGTTTGCATGCTAATTATTGGAGTTTGTTGGAGAGGATGTAGCAGGAAAAATAGACATGTAGATCAGTTGGTTACTAGTCTATCTTCCATGTGTTCTAGGCTCTAGGATTGAGCAAGCTGTCGTGGTGGTAGCTGCTACACATATCTGATCTAGAGGTGAGTTCATCTACCAATCTGAGGTATGGGTGTTGTTGTCTGAAGATGGGAGGAACCTGACTATTGTTATAGGTGATGGACGTTGTAAGGTTGCAAGGGATCTAGTAGATGGCAGAGGACATTGCTGGATGGCGCTGTAGGTACCAGGGAGGAAGCAGTGATGAGGTTGGTCTGAAGAAATCTGTAGCGGCGATCTGTAATTGCAGGTCTGCGTTGCAGATCTGTGATGGCTTGCTGCAGATGGTCGGGTTATCTATGAGGTGGCGAGTTGGCATGCAGGTTTGCGTTGAGTGACAGGTTGGTTGGAGGAGAAAAGGTAGATGATGATCTGACTTGGCAGAGTTGAACAGGGCGACACCTACGCGATGGTGGTGTTGGTCGCTGTGTGCTGACGAGGTGATCTTCTACTGGAGAGGGACAACGTTGGTGGCGACACTAGTCTCGAACACCATGGAGCCTGCTAGGCAGTACAATCGGCAGTAGGGACGGTGAGCTCACATGCTCGTGAATGATCGACAGATGCAACCCATCCTCACCGACGGTGTTGTTGGATCTCCAGTCTACAAGTTTGGCAGTGGTGTTGAGTAGGTGAGGAGGTGTCAGCGTGACGTGACTGATCGATGATGGTGGTGATTACAGGAGGGTGCTACATGTTGAGAAGCAAGGCAGGTTGTCGTCGGGTGTTCCCAGGCATTAGTTGTCAAAGTTGTGTGTGGTTTAGTGGTGTGGTGATGGGGTTCTAATGCCATCGAGGTATTGCAGATCTCGATCAGTGTTGTAGTAGGCGTGCAGTACCGTGGTGGTGGTGGCTAGGCTCCCTGTTGGTCGGGCGGCATAGGAGAATGGAGGCAGTTCTGTAGTGCTATCCATCGACATGTGGAGTGGAAGGGTCGCGGCTGGCAAGGTATGCCGGATCTGGGTGGTGATGATCACAGGAAGAAGGCAGGGCGGCGTCGGGTTTGTGTCCTTATGATGAGTTTGTAGATCCACAAATAGTTGCATATGTATAGGTGGGAGATGATGTTAGGGCACCAGGGAGGTCCCTTGAAGTGCTACCACCAAGGTGGGGAAGGAGGGGGATTCAGTGAGATCTTTGTAACGACCAACGTTGGCGGCGTTACGTGGAGGGCGCAATTCCAGGGTTCGCGAGAGAGAGGGGTAGAGTTCAAGCGTTGATGGATGGTGCTGCAGGTACCTGGGAGGAAGCAGTGATGAGGTTTGTCTAAAGAAATCTGTAGCGGTGATCTATAATTGCAGGTCTATATTGCAGATCTGTGATGGCTTGCTGCAGATGGTCGGGTTATCTGTGAGGTGGCGAGTTGGTGTGCAGGTTTGTGTTGAGTGGCAGGTTGGTCGGAGGATAAAAGGTAGATGACGATCCGACTTGGTAGAGTCGAACAGGGCGACGCCTATGCGATGGTGGTGCTGGTCGCTGTGTGCTGACTGAAAAACACTAGAGGGGGGTGAATAGAGTTTTAAAACAATTTTAACAATTATTGAACTCAAACAACCAACCACACAATATTGGAGAAGGGGACAAGGATTTAGAGTGGTTCCAACTATAGCAAATACTAAAGTTGTCAGTCCACTACCCGGTTGCTTACCCAACCGGGATTTGGAAAGAATTTAATTTTATTACCTCGCAAGGACTTTACATAAAATTACAATTCTCTCCCTAAACCCTTCAAGCAGCCTTCACTTAGAAGTAATCACACCAACCTTGAAGCAGCCTTCACCTAGAAGTAATTGCACCAACCTTGAAGCAGCCTTCCTCCTGAAGTAGCTTCCCATTGCAATAGCCTTCTTGAAGTAGCTTCCCGTTGCGATAGCCTTCTTGAAGTAGCTTGAAGTCCACCTTCTCCTCTGAGAAGAACCTTCTCCAATCCGCAGCTTCCAACCCTAGGAGTAGCAAGGAGAATACAAAGAATAAAAGGAACAAGAAGGAAAACAGAAATTACAACTTATCCTTTTAAGCACAAGGCTTGATTTGCCTATATCAAGCGTATTGATCTCCTAACAAATGAGTGTAGAAGTGTAAGTGCTATGGAAAGGAGATGCTAGCCTATAGGACACAAAAATGGAGCAATGGGAATGAATAGCCAATGTTGGAATTGCTCTATTGCTCAAAACAGATTGCCAATGAGTATTCAAGCTCAAGTATAGCACAAGTGTAGCTTAGGTGTCTTTAGGTGTCCTAAGGCATGTCCTATTTATAGGAATGACCTACAAGTGCTTAAGGACGTTCTAGACACTTTCTAGAGGGTTCTAAGTGCTTAACTAGCCGTTAGGTATAAGTTAGGTGCATTCGTAACGGCTAGTTGCTTTATTCTGCAGTTGCTGTCAGAGTCCATCTCGGTCGACAAATTGTCGACTGAGATACCTACTCGGTCGAAGTTTTGTCGACCGACAGGCTCTCTGGATCAACGTTCATTTGCAACTACCAACTACCTTGTCAGCTGTGTCTAACGGCTACTTGGGTCTTTCTCGGTCGAGAAGTTTGTCGACCGAGAGTGTCTCGGTCGAAGAGTTTGTCGACCGAGATTGACCCTGTTTCAATCTTTCAATTAAGGCACTAAGTGTGTGTACGAGTGTGCATATGTGACACTATTGAAGGGGATGACATGACTAAGTGTGGTGTTTAGCTAGGGAAGATCTAACGCTTGATTTACATGAAGTCTAAGTACTTGTACAATATATATTTGTACAAGTTTACAATTGATTACATTTCATGACATTTACAATCATTCAAGCATATAGATTCCCTAGAGCTTTGTCATCCACCTTATTCCTGCAACACTCAAGTAGCGCGTTAGATCAACAAGAATGAAATGTTTGTCATCATCGAAACAAAGGGATTTATCATAATGTCCAATTTATCCAACAATCTCCCCCTTTTTGAAGATGACAAACATTTCCTAAATATGAAATAAGGAAATATAAAGCATGTGAGTTTCATACCTGAAGATTACCTTTTGTAGCCATTCTTGTTTTGCAAGTGAGTGCTTGGCCATCAAGATGAAACTCATTTATATTTTTGATTTTATATTCTTTCTCCCCCTTTGACATTTCAAAAAGATATCCAGGGTGAATATTTTATATTTCTTCTCCCCCTTAATTTTATACTATGCTCCCCCTTAAATAGATATTCTATTAGGAACATGGATTTAATATCATTTTTGTCTAATTTATCCACAATTTGTTTCTCAATCATTTGCAAAGGATGTTAAGCTTTGAAATGATATGAGATTCCCTTAAGCTTATGATGAATGTATATTGATTTCTCACCCATTTTATAAGTAATGTTAAGCCCTAAAATGAAATGAGAATCCTTTAATCTTAAAGTACATAAAAATGTCTCCAACCAAATACATGGGATGTTAAGCCCTGATTTGTTTAGAGAGTTCCTTTAAGAACAAGATATATCATTTTTATGAATTTCATAGATTTCGTCATAACCAAGAGTAAAAGTACTAAGGTCTTAATAAGCTCCAAATGATGATTATAATGTTTTTGTAAGCTTCTTAAGCAAATAATCAAATTTGTTTGTATGAGCTCCCCCTTAATCTTACAATTAAAGCAATTTAAAGCTTCTAAGGTCACAGATGATTTTAAATTTTGATTTTGAACTTTATCAAAAGTATACTAAGATTAAGTATAATAAAATGATGTCCAAATAAGCATTTTGTCAAAGCTTATTTTAGGTCGACCTTGACTTCGACCATAGCGCCCCTTGGTCAAATTTTATTTCAACCAAGAGGCAAAAATTGCAGATTTCCAATTTAAGCATTCATATGTGAAGTACTTGATTAGATATCAATTTTGAAGCATGTTTAGTGATACTCAATATGAAAACATCCTCTTAAAAATGAAAGCACGATTAATTATCTCAAGTCTTTTAAAGATGCCAATTGAGAAATTTTTATCTTATGTGTTGCAAGCATTTCTAAGAGAGATATCATCATTATATTATTTTGCTTGCCTATGTATCATCAAGGATCCATGCATACAATTATCATTATCTATTCTTGCTAACACAGCATCATCATGATGAAAATGATAATTCCATGATTGTAATCACATGATTTCTACATGGGTAGACCATAAAATACTTTAGGAAACATCATGTGAATAATGATAAAACAGAAATTTCCTTTTTATTAAGCTAAGCATAATTTCAGTTTTAACTTAAATCATTTTAGAGAATACACCAAATTAATCTCATATAAGTTATCAGGGATGATTTCCAAAATATATACAGTCATTAATCACAAATAGATAGCAATTTGATCAATTACAAAAAGAATTCAACAATTTTACAGCAGACTGGAAATCAGTGTTATGCTCGGTCGACAATTTCTCGACCGAGGTTCACTCGGTCGACAGATTCTCGACCGACAAAGTTTCTGGAATATTTTCAGAACTGTTAATTTATTCCAAGCAAAATAAGATTATGCAAGTTTAGAGCTCGATTTGTGTTGAGATATGACATTTGTATATGAAGAATCAGTTTAGGTCAAATCTCAACTAGTAAATTTTAAGCTACTAAGTTTTAGGAATCCAAGCTAAATCATCATTCTTTTTCTTATATGGGCATGAAAATGAATAATGTCTGAGACGCATGCAATAATGACAACTAATAGAGTCAACTTCATTTCTCTTTCTAGGAATTGTGTTCCTAGGTACAAACATAATCTTAGTCTTGGATGCTTTAACTTTTTTGGGTTTATTTCTCCTTGGATCATATCCTAATCCTCTTCTTCCATTATAACTAGAGGAAATTTTCGGAATATTTTCAAGCATGTCATTTCCTCTTAACTCATTTACATTTCTTTGTAACTTAGCAATATCATCCATCTTCTTGTTTATATCTTTCTTTGCTTGATCTAAATTAGAGCCTAGAGAGTTTCTTTCTTTGACAACCTCATCATAATCTAAATGTGAACATAGAATAGGTTGTTTCTGAAGATCATTGACTTGAGTTTGCAAGTTTAACTTTTCTAAGGAAAGAAGATTGCAATTTGCTTCTACCGATTTTATCTTAAGATCATAATCTTCATTTTCCTTTTTGAGATTTTCATTTTCGGATACAAGAGCAAGAAGTTTAACATTCAAATCATCATTTACTTAATTTGATTTCTTAAGTTTCTTCTTGTACTCAATATATTTCTCATACGTATCTTGAAGACTAGCAATTAGATCCTCTTTTGGTAGATCATAAAGACTTACCTCTTCTTCGTCTTCATTTGTTGTAGCAATGAGACATTCTACTTCTTCTTTTCCATCATCACTATCATCACTTGAATCATCCCATGCAGCTTTATATGCTCTTTCTTTCTTTTTGTGAGATGATTTCTTCCCTTTCTTGAGTTTTGGACAATCACCTTTCATGTGTCCCTTTTTGCCACATTCAAAGCACCTGGAAGAAGAAACACTAGAAGTTTTATTAGTTTTAAAACTTTTATATTGCTTACCATTTACAATGCGAGTTTCTTCTTCACTATCATCTTCACTTGTGTCATGAGTGTCCTTGGTTGATGCTTTGAATACAATGTCCTTCTTTTTGCCTTGTTGACGTTCACATTCTCTTCTTTCTTCCTCTTCTAAAGTTGCCTCATGAGCTTCTAGATTGCCAATGAGTTGCTCCATTTTCAGTTTAGTGAGATCATTAGCTTCTTCAATGGCTGTCACCTTGGGCTTGTATTTGGGAGGAAGTGATCGAAGTACTTTTGATACCTGATCTTCTTCAAGAACGGTTTTTCCTAAGGCATTCAAACCATTAACAATAGAAGAGAATTTTGCAAACATTTCACTAATGGATTCATTTGGATCCATACGAAAGTGTTCAAACTTCTGTTTAAGCATACTAATCTTAGAATTCTTAACTTGAACCATACCTTCATAGGTTATGGACAATCTATGCCATATTTCATAGGCTGTTTCACAATTTGATATTCTATTAAATTCTCCTACTGAAATTGAACAATAAAGAATACTTACAGCCTTTGCATTCATTTGAGCCGATTTTACCATATTTGCATCCCACTCTGCATATTGCATTTGAGGAAGCTCGTATGGGGTTGAGACCATCCTCCATAAGTCCCAACTTATGCCTTGAAATTAGAACTGCATCCTTCTCTTCCAATATGTGTAGTTTGTTCCATCAAACACTGGAGGCCTAGCAACAAATGTCCCTTCAAGATTAAGGTTGTTGAGCACCCCGTCACCCATTCTTCAAGACCTTGTTAGGGTTCCTTGAAGCCTGCTCTGATACCAATTGAAAAACACTAGAGGGGGGTGAATAGAGTTTTTAAACAATTTTAACAATTATTGAACTCAAACAACCAACCACACAATATTGGACAAGGGGACAAGGATTTAGAGTGGTTCCAACTTTAGCAAATACTAAAGTTGTCAGTCCACTACCCGGTTGCTTACCCAACCGGGATTTGGAAAGAATTTAATTTTATTACCTCGCAAGGACTTTACATAAAATTACAATTCTCTCCCTAAACCCTTCAAGCAGCCTTCACTTAGAAGTAATCGCACCAACCTTGAAGCAACCTTCACCTAGAAGTTATTGCACCAACCTTGAAGCAGCCTTCCTCCTGAAGTAGCTTCCCGTTGCAATAGCCTTCTTGAAGTATCTTCCCGTTGCGATAGCCTTCTTGAAGTAGCTTGAAGTCCACCTTCTCCTCCGAGAAGAACCTTCTCCAATCCGCAGCCTCCAACCCTAGGAGTAGCAAGGAGAATACAAAGAATAAAAGGAACAAGAAGGAAAATAGAAATTACAACTTATCCTTTTAAGTACAAGGCTTGATTTGCCTATATCAAGCGTATTGATCTCCTAACCAATGAGTGTAGAAGTGTAAGTGCTATGGAAAGGAGATGCTAGCCTATAGGACACAAAAATGGAGCAATGGGAATGAATAGCCAATGTTGGAATTGCTCTATTGCTCAAAACAGATTGCCAATGAGTATTCAAGCTCAAGTATAGCACAAGTGTAGCTTAGGTTTCTTTAGGTGTCCTAAGGCATGCCCTATTTATAGGAATGACCTACAAGTGCTTAAGGACGTTCTAGACACTTTCTAGAGGGTTCTAAGTGCTTAACTAGCCGTTAGGTATAAGTTAGGTGCATTCGTAACGGCTAGTTGCTTTATTCTGCAGTTGCTGTCAGAGTCCATCTCGGTCGACAAATTGTCGACCGAGATACCTACTCGGTCGAAGTTTTGTCGACCGACAGGCTCTCTGGATCAACGTTCATTTGCAACTGCCAACTACCTTGTCAGCTGTGTCTAACGGCTACTTGGGTCTTTCTCGGTCGAGAAGTTTGTCGACCGAGAGTGTCTCGGTCGAGGAGTTTGTCGACTGAGATTGACCCTGTTTCAATCTTTCAATTAAGGCACTAAGTGTGTGTACGAGTGTGCATATGTGACACTATTGAAGGGGATGACATGACTAAGTGTGGTGTTTAGCTAGGGAAGATCTAACGCTTGATTTACATGAAGTCTAAGTACTTGTACATTATATATTTGTACAAGTTTACAATTGATTACATTTCATGACATTTACAATCATTCAAGCATATAGATTCCCTAGAGCTTTGTCATCCACCTTATTCCTGCAACACTCAAGTAGCGCGTTAGATCAACAAGAATGAAATGTTTGTCATCACCGAAACAAAGGGATTTATCATAATGTCCAATTTATCCAACACTGACGAGGTGATCTTCTACTGGCAAGGGACAACGTTGCTGGCGGCACTAGTCTCGAACACCATGGAGCCTGCTAGGCAGTACAATCGGGAGTAGGGACGGTGAGCTCACATGCTCATGAATGATCGATAGATGCAACCCATCCTCACTGGTGGTGTTGTCGGGTCTCCAGTCTGCAAGTTTGGCGGTGGTGTTGAGTAGGTGAGGAGGTGTCAGCGTGACGTGACTGATCGACGATGGTGGTGATTACAGGAGGGTGTTGCATGTTGAGAAGCAAGGCAGGTTGCCATCGGGTGTTCCCAGGCGTTGGTTGTGAGAGTTGTGTGTGGGTTGGTGCGAAAATGATTTGGTAACGCGCGGTTACCGTGAAGCGCGCAGTCACGCACAAGGCAAAGGTGGTTTTGAGAAATTTTGAGAAGTTTTGTCTTTTTGAAGGTGGTTTTCGGATGATGACGTGGCAGCATTTAATTGGATGGGTTGGTAAAGGGTGTGTAATGTGTAAATAATTTATTTTGCTTATAACTTTTGGACCGTGATGAATTTTTTGACGAAATAAAAACCGTTGGATTTGTTATGAAAAATGCAATTCAACAAGACTAATATTGATATATTTTTAACAAAAAATATAAAAATGATATGAATATGTTATTCTAGGTGTGAATTAACCATTTTTGGGTGTCATTAGGCATTTATGAGTGTCATTAGGCATTTGTGGGCGTCGTTATAATTTTAGGTGTAAGTCAATCATTTTAGGCATCAAATAACCATATTTGAGTGTCATTAGCCATTTATGAGTGTCTTTGGGTGTCATTAGCTATTTTTGGATGCCAATAAGTTATTTGGGTGTCGTTATGTTGTTTTGGTTGTCAATACCTTATGTGGGTGTCATTTTAAACTTCTGGGTGTCAATGAACCATTTTGTGCGTCAATTACCTTATTTGGGAACCATTTTTATACTTATTGGTGTCAATGCACCATTTTGGGTGTCAATTAACCATTTTTGGGTGTCAATAATTATTTATGGGCGTTATAGTATCCAAAATATCTTATGTGGGCGTCATTTTAAAATTCTGGGTGTCAATGAATGATTTTGGGCATCAATTACCTTATTTTGGGCGTCATCTTCATATTTACGGGTGTCAACGAACCATTTTGTGTGTCGACTAACTATTTTTTCGGTGTCAATAACCATTTATGGGTGCCATAACATCCAATGTTTTATTTGAGCGTCATTTTATGGGTGCCATAGCGTCCAAAAATGATATTGGGTGTCAATGAATAATTTTGGGCGTCAACTAACCATTTTGGGGTGTCAATAACCATTTATGTGCGCCATAGTTGGTTGTCAGTTAACCTAGATATATCATTTTTGTATTATTTTTCTTCATCAATATGTCAATATTAGGTTTGATAAATTGCATTTTTCATAACGAAACCAGTGGTTTTTGTTTCATTAAAAAATTCATTACGGTTCAAAAGTTATAAGCGAAACAAATTTATTTACCTTTTGCATAGGTGTCAGTGAAATATTTTTGGCGTCAAATAACCATATTTGGGCGTCATTAGCCATTTAAGGGTGTCATTAGCCATTTATAGGTGTCATTAGCTTATGTGTACACCATATTTATGCTTTTGGATGTAAATGTACTATTTTGGGCGTCAATTAACCATTTTTGGGTGTTAATAACTATTTATGGGTATGAGCACCATAGTTGGTTGTCAATTAACCTATATATATCATTGTTTTTAATTTTTTAATCTAAAAAATATGTCAATATTAGGTTTGTTAGATTGCATTTTTCGTAACCAAACCAACGGTTTTTGTTTCATTAAAAAATTCACTACGGTTTAAAAGTTATAATCGAAACAAATTTATTTGCCTTTTACATAAATCTAAAAAAAACGGCTCAATCACCGACCGCCACGTGGTGGCTGTTTGGGCAGTGGTTTCTCCCGCGCGTGAGCCCGCACGTGAAGCCGTGTGAGCGTGGTGGAATCTTAGTTTGGTGGTGTGGTGACAGGGTTCTGGTGTCGTCGAGGTGTTGCAGATCTCGATCAATGTTGTAGTAGGCGTGCAGTACCATGGTCGTGGTGGCTAGGCTCCCTACTGGCTGGGCAGCGTAGGAGAATGGAGGTAGTTCTGCAGTGCTATCCATCGACATGTGGAGTGGAAGGGTCGTGGCTGGAGAGGTATGCCGGATCTGGGTGATGCTGGCGACAGGAAGAAGGCAGGGCGGTGTCGGGTTTGTGTCCTTGTAATGAGTTTGCAGATCCATAGATAGTTGCATATATATAGGAGGGAGATGATGTTAGGGCACCGGGGAGGTCCCTTGAAGTGCTACCACTAGGGTGGGGAAGGAGGAGGATTCGTTGAGATCTCTGTAATGGCCAACGTTGGAAGCGTTACGTGGAGGGTGCAACTCCAGGGTTCGTGAGAGAGAGGGGTAGAGTTCAAGCGTTGATGCCTATTTCCTTGCGGTTTCCAGTCAGAGGGAGAGAGAGGAGGCAAGGCAGAGCAGGTGAACACACGACGCCTTTAGCGTGGTCGTTTCTCTAAGCAAGGAGAAAGCATCAGAAGTTACACATAGGGTAACTTGAGGGTTTGTAGAAACCGGGTGAAGACGGGGCGTTACCTCATTTACTAAGAAACAAAACTAATAAAACTAGTCAATATCTTAATCATTGTTCCTTATATAACTCCGAAACTGTAAGGCTAATTGCAACATGATTTTGACTATGGATTTATTATCTATTTGACTAAGTCTTAAAGACAACTGAACCGTCAATTTATGAATATAGCATACCCGACTCAACTTATCTCATAATTGATTATAAAATCTATTTCTTTTTTTTTTATGATTAATATTTTCCATTAATTCCAAATCAAGAGTGTTCAAATCGAGAGGAACTTATGGGTTCAAGATATAATCAAGGAATTAATTAACAATAATAACAAATTGGACTATATGATATCAAAGTATGATAATTTATATTGAACTTAAGGACTTCATGGAGATATTTTCTCAAATGAGGGCAATAGATACATTTTGACAAAATGGACATGAATTGGATACTAAGATTTATCAAAGATCATGCCACTGAATCAAAATAACTGATTGGGGTTTGAAATGAAAGACCACATTGCAAATAAGTTCAAGTTTGGGTAACCTAGCTCAACATATATTTAGTAGACAAAATTGGGTATGTTACAACACTACCACCCTTCAAAAGATTTCGTCCACGAAATCGAATGTTTCTTAATAGTGATATTCATACTATAGTTCGATCCATAAAATATACCACCATGATACTTTTTCTTGTTTGAAGTGTCACCTTAAGCCATCTGCAATCCCAATTCTACTTTCACTATCGTTGGCCCTATTTTTGATAATCCAACAATCCTCTTACTATTTTGTAGGGTCACTAAATCGATTTAGGGATAGAGTCACTAAATCGGTTTAGGTTTAATTTCTACTTTGAAAATATATCCCTTAGTCTTCCAACATCTTGTTCCAATATGAGAGTTGAAATTTTCATTTTGTTAGTCTTGTCCATCATTTTGTGTTGAAACCCAAGCTTATTGGTCAATATATGGTTATCAATACTACATCAATTTAATCTCACATATTGGTCACTAATGATACAATGATGTTTATATTATGTAATTTTTTTTAATTCATTTTCAATATATTTTTGGTCACATATATTTGTATGATGATTTATGGGGTCAAGAATTTTGACATACTTCTATTTTAAATTTCAAGGCAGATGGTATTAATTATCTATTATATGTACATAGATATTAGAAGTTCACAAAAATGAATGAGTTCATCATTTTTATCGTAATTCCACATAATCTTCACTATGTCTTATCCAATTGTTTCTTTTTCTCAATTTTCTACTTATATGAGTATATTGTTTTTTTAATTTCCATTTCTATAGTCTTTCCAAGTCATTTCTTTTCTTAATAGATGTGATCACATATTTGAAGGCAAATATATGTTTCATATTTTGTATTATCAACATTTTTCATTCAATTGCGTATTTATAACGAGGGCATACAAGTCAAATGTATGGTCAAGTAAACATTCACATTCTTTTAAGTAAACATATTTATATTTTTCTTACTTCCTTTTGAGTTTTTTTGAGTGAGATTTTTTAATCAAATTTAAATCATGTTCATGATTTAGGTTGAAATTTTCATATGTTCATATGATTTTAGGGTTATATCATATATCCATTATATATTTCTATTTTTTTCATATTTGTGAGTGTTAGAATCTATAGAGAAACCATTTGTATACCTATATTATTTCTTTTTACATCTTAATAATCTAAATGTAAAATTACACACATGTATCTCAAACACCTCTTTCTCAATAATATCTTCATGTAAATCCATGCCTATAGAAGTTCAAAATCTAATAGTTTAACTAGATATGTTTCATAAATTTCTAGTTTAGGGTACATGTCTTACATCCTAGGCTAGTGTGTTTTCTACTTGTATCCCATTTACTTCCTAATAACAAGGTCAATGATACCAGGAATCATGGTCTAACTATTTTTTTCTATGTTCTATTACTCCATTTGTGTTCCTACTTAACCATAATTTCCACAAGACATGCATGAGTGTCGACTGTTTTTGGCTTTGATACCATGTTGTAAAGACTCGATCTTTACGATCAAATATTTACAAAATAATATCAGAATTATAAACAATCTTTATATCAATCATGCTTGTACATTAGAGTCATGTAAGCTTACAAATATGATTACAAGTTTAAGAAATAGAATTCATTTTATCTAGTCTTCAACGGAGGACTACCCAGTGCACGTCTCTTCAAGCTCTTCCATCTACTACCTGCCCATGAGTTCCCAGAGGGAATGAAACCATACATGGACCCCATTGAAGGGAAAGAAAGGGTCAGGAAAGCTGGTACTAAATCCAAATAATTGAACTATGTGCGAAGTAGGATTTAGATGCATAATAAAAATTAGGAAAGGACTATTTGGTGGACTAAAGGCTATCAAGTAGAAATTTCAATATCACTTTCTAGATAGAAGATCTTTCACAAGAATATCACTAAGCAAGATTCAATATTTCAAGCATGCAAAATTTACTCAAGCTATTCACAAAGTATATCAATTCCAAGTTATTCAATTTGACAAGTTTTGGCACCTTTCTATCATATCTTTTCTAGGGCTAAGTGCCTTGTGTTCCCACACTCTAGGAGAGAACGACATTAGTGCCTTATTAGCTATTCCAGTTAACTGGGGGACAACTAATCCCTATCCACTACGTAGGGTTGTGGGGTACTTGGCCCACTCAAGTGAGAAAAAGCTCTATAAGGCCAAAGTCCAAGGGACCAAAGTCCACAGGGAGTCAAAACTCCAAATAGATAAAGTCTAGTGCCAAAATAATTATCAACAATAATTTATCAATTACAAAATGAGAGTGGTGAACTTTCAAGAATAAGTAGAGGTTTCAAAATTATATGGAATTCACCATGAATCAAGATATATGTGTGCCCACAAGAGGGAAAATAATTCAACAATAAAATAGAAGATTTAGTACCTCAATTATTCATGGCTCCAAGGACTGTATAAAGACGAGTTGACTCTAAGAGAGAACATCTACAAAGTATGATACAATTTGGTTATCATTTGGCTTGGAATCAATCACTTGTTCAATCTTTTCTATTTAGTGTTTCCTTTCCAAGTTAGGGCTATATTTATCATATTTTTCTGTATGGTTATCAATATTAGATTCCCAACTAGGTTATATATATATATATATATATATATATATATATATATATCCAATGTTACGTACTTAGTTGTTTTATCGTGTTGTCTCTATGTTAGATCTAAAATATCATTATGTTTCTCATATATATTACAACTACATTTAGTCACTAGGATCATGTATGTCTATTTACTAATATACCTTACTAGGAATATTTAGGGTTTAATTCCACATACCTCTATACATACTATTCATATGCTAGTACCTTGATCTTGATTTCTTATATGTATACAAGTAGTAATATGTCTTAGGCATTACATAATTGCATATTGTTCCTTAATGATAAGATAACTAGTCGCTTCATAATTCAAAATATTATATCCAATTGTATCGATTAGTATACATAGCTTCAAGGTTTGGATTTATCACAAGGTTAGATCATTCATAATGGTCAAAACTACTACATCATAGCTTATTAGCTTATCAACACGTACATATATATACACATTGCTAGGTAGCCAATAGGCCTAGTCATATGATTTAGTTGATACAATAATTACTTATATATTATGATTATATTTATTGCTATTTGTATGTGTGTTGATTAACTAATTTATCCATCTAATGTTTGGGAGAAGTATGTACAAATAGGAACAAGGGTGTAGGATTTACCTATTCATTGATGAGAGGGAATTGACCTCACACGATCAGGTTGTTGCTCACCCTTCTAAGGGATTGAGGGTTCCTTCTTGTCATGTTTTTAAACATACTTTGTCCCTCACTCTTTCCTGGAGTTAAGATCAACATTGTCTTAATGTCTTGAGGGTGGTGTATCCTCCTTCTCAAGGTTGTTGTATGTGTCTTCTCCATTCCAACATGGTATCCTGACTCCTTGTGTTGATTCATCTATGATCATCGTTTGCATGCTAACCATTAGAGTTTGTTGGAGAGGATGTAGTAGGAAAAATAAACATGTAGATCAGGTGGTTACTAGTCTGTCTTCCAGGTGTTCTAGGCTCTAGGTTTGAGCAAGATGTCGTGGTGGTAGCTGCTACACACATCTGATCTAGAGGCGAGTTCATCTACCAATCTGAGGTATGGGTGTTGTTGTCTAGAGATGGGAGGAGCCTGACTATTGTTGCAGGTGATGGCGGTTGTAAGGTTGCAAGGGATCTAGTAGATGGCAGAGGACATTGATGGATGGCTCTGCAGGTACCTGGTAGGAAGCAGTGATGAGGTTTGTCTAAAGAAATCTGTAGTGGTGATCTGTAATTGTAGGTCTATATTGCAAATCTGTGATGGCTTGCTGCAGATGGTCGGGTTATCTGTGAGGTGGCGAGTTGGTGTGCAGGTTTGCGTCGAGTGGCAGGTTGGTCGGAGGATAAAAGGTAGATGATGATCCGACATGGTAGAGTCGAACAGGGCGACACCTACACGATGGTGGTGCTGGTCGCTGTGTGCTCACGAGGTGATCTTCTACTGGCGAGGGACAACGTTGCTGGCGGCACTAGTCTCGAACACCATGGAGCCTGCTAGGCAGTACAATTGGGAGTAGGGACGGTGAGCTCACATGCTCATGAATGATCGATAGATGCAACCCATCCTCACTGGTGGTGTTGTCGGGTCTCCAGTCTGAAAGTTTGGTGGTGGTGTTGAGTAGGTGAGGAGGTGTCAGCGTGACGTGACTGATCGATGATGGTGGTGATTACAGGAGGGTGTTGCATGTTGAGAAGCAAGGCAGGTTGCCATCGGGTGTTCCCAGGCGTTGGTTGTCAGAGTTGTGTGTGGGTTGGTGGTGTGGTGACAGGGTTCTAGTGCCGTCGAGGTATTGCAGATCTCGATCAATGTTGTAGTAGGCGTGCAGTACCACGGTCGTGGTGGCTAGGCTCCCTACTGGCTGGGCAGCGTAGGAGAATGGAGGTAGTTCTGCAGTGCTATCCATCGACATGTGGAGTGGAAGGGTCGTGGCTGGCGATGTATGCCAGATTTGGGTGATGCTGACAACAGGAAGAAGGTAGGGTGGCGTCGGGTTCGTGTCCTTGTGATGAGTTTGCAGATCCATAGATAGTTGCATATATATAGGAGGGAGATGATGTTAGGGCACCAGGGAGGTCCCTTGAAGTGCTACCACCAGGGTGGGGAAGGAGGAGGATTCGTTGAGATCTCTATAATGGCCAACGTTGGCAGCGTTACGTGGAGGGCGCAACTCCAGGGTTCGCGAGAGAGAGGGGTAGAGTTCAAGCGTTGATTCCTATTTCCTTGCGGTTTCTAGTCAGAGGGAGAGAGAGGAGGCGAGGCCGAGCAGGTGAATGCACGACGCCTTTAGAGTGGTCGTTTCTCTAAGCAAGGAGAAAGCATCAGAAGTTACACATAGGGTAACTTGAGGGTTTGTAGAAACCGGGTGAAGACGGGGCATTACCTCATTTACTAAGAAACAAAACTAATAAAACTAGTCAATATCTTAATCATTGTTCCTTGTATAACTCCTAAACTGTAAGGATAATTGCAACATGATTTTGACTATGGCTTTATTATCTATTTGACTAAGTCTTAAAGTCAACTGAACCGTCAATTTATGAATATAGCATACCCGACTCAACTTATCTCATAATTGATTATAAAATCTATTTCTTTTTTTTTATGATTAATATTTTCCATTAATTCCAAATCAAGAGTGTTCAAATCGAGAGGAACTGATGGGTTCAAGATATAATCAAGGAATTAAGGAACAATAATAACAAATTGGACTATATGATATCAAAGTATGATAATTGATATTGAACTTAAGGACTTCATGGAGATATTTTCTCAAATGAGGGAAATAGATACATTTTGACAAAAAGGACATGAATTGGATACTAAGATTTATCAAAGACCATGCTACTGAATCAAAATAACAGATTGGGGTTTGAAACGAAAGACAACATTACAAATAAGTTCAAGTTTGGGTAACCTAGCTCAACATATATTTAGTAGCCAAAATTGGGTATGTTACATGGCTGGTGTAGGAAACGTCGGCATCGTGGATATCTAGGGATGGAAATTTACAGTTACGCGCATCCATTATCCATTCTCCACCCTCATCTATTAAATTAACCACCGTATGGATGTTCATCCATTTTCACACCGGTGGAATGGATGTTGGAGGCCGGATCACCATGGATAAACCATTTCATCCATTTCCAATGATCGGCTCATTTCTAAAAATTACCTTATACAGTAGCACATTGTCATACAGAAAAATTCAGATAGAAGTGAACGTTGTCTTCTTCTCACGTACTCACGAAACTTACTTTTTCATGATCTTCTCCAGTGCTCCTACTATGTGACAACGCTACCATCTTTGTGCCAAAGGATTCTAACGAGCATGATGTTGGAGCTCGCCGGAGTTGTGATTGTGGCCAAGGAACCTGCGCGTGATTTTGATGAGCATGCCATCGAAGCTCGTCGGAGTTGTGGTCGTGGCCAAGGAACTTGCCGGAGGGACTCTGTGGAGCATGGTGTCGGAGCTCACCAGAGTGATGGTCGTCTACAAGGAACTTACAGGGGACCATGAGCTGACGTAGAAATGAACTTTAGGGTTCCAGACGACAAAGGTGGCTGGTACTCCGCTTAAACTCTTGGGTTGTTGCATAAGCTTTATCAATGACGGTGGCATGTAGGAAGCAGAGTGCTATCTCAGCGAGGCAGTCGGAGTGACAACGGATCTGGAGTGACGATGGATCATAAGTAGAAACACGACGAGGTGAAGGTAGAGAAGTGATAGAGTAGCCGTTGGGTAGCAGGGTCGTCGAGAAGCCATTCAAGAGGAAGATTGAGAACGACCCCCGAGGCTAACGCAGGAAGCACACTCCGTCAAAGTTGCTAGCTATCAAGGCAGAGGTGACAAGCAGCAGGGCCTCCACATCGGCCATTGTCACCTAGAAGCAGAGCGCTCAATCAGTGATTCTCAAGCGGATCAAAATAGGGTGCGACCTCCTTCACCATCCATAGAGGATGAGATATAGAGTTAAATACCTGAGCAGGGTGCATTGCATACATGAAATTAGTAACACCGATCATCACATTGGATGTCTAGTAACCGAACCGCAACCATGCAAAAAATGCAGATCTCGATACCCATGCATCCATATCAGATTAGACGTCCAGAAAAATAGGATGTAGTGGGCTGGTTAATGGATGTCCAACAGTAAAAGTAGTTACTTTTGAATATATATAGTGTATATTATATTGTCTTAGAAAGTAACTACTTGTCTTATAAAGTAAGTACTTTTAGTTACAATAGACAGTTTTTGTGTCCTGGTACTACTTTAAGATAGTTACTTTTTGTATTGTGTTGTAACTTTTCGTACCATATAATTATTTTAGTCCTTCTTATAATTCTTGTATAAAGTTACACCAATACAACTTACCAAAATAAATTAATTATGTCTGTTTGTCTCGAACTTTTTCAATTTACTAAGACACTGACTGATTCTTACTTTCGGTGTTAGTTAATTACTTTTGGAGATTTATTCGTTACCCGCGCGGGTAGCCTGATTTTTTGCTACCCACCTATCCAAAAGAGTAACTATATGGTACACAAGAGTAACTCTGAGATCAAAAGAGTAACTATATGATATACAAAAGTAACTCTGAGACCAAAAAAGTAACTGTGTAGAAAATATACCGTCAGTAAATATATGGACGTATTTTTTTTATTTTGGTGGGGCAAATGATATTATTTTTGGATGAATTTTTTTGGGGAGCTAGATAAAATGCTCCTATACAATTATGATTTTTTTTTTAACAACGATGTCGATCTTTGCCATGAAAAATTGCTAGCCTTGTGAAAGGAGTTGTTAGAATTGGATCTTGCTGATACTGGTGCAGATGCAAGTGCTGGTGTAACTGCTTCAAATACAACTTCTTCTTCCGCTGTCAATGTGCATATCCCCAATGTTTGCAAAACTAAGGGGAGACTCAAATCCACAGATACGAGGTTTAAATATGGAGTTGAGATTTCCCAGTCTAAAAGAGAGAGGCAATGCAAGAATTGCTTAGAGTTTGGTGTTAACCATGACAGCAGGAACTGTCCTAAGAAGTAGTCCATTCTACAATGATGTTCTTTCTGGATTATCTGTTGTTTCTGTTTAATGCTCAATGACTATATCTGGTGCTGCTTGTGTTGTTTGTTCATGTTTGATGTTTATATTTGTTATCTTATCCTACTGTTGATCTATTCTATTCTTCTCTTCCAGCTCCTGGTGTTGCTCGCTAAGCTTTATTTTCTACTACTGTTGTTGATTGTGGGGAGCATCATGGTGATGCTTATTGTGGTTTTGTTTGTTCTTTTATCATGCGATTGGGAGCTATTGCAATTCATGGATATGTGCTACTGCTAATGCTCTTGTGATGTGCTGCTGCTGCTACTGCTGTTGATGGTTATGTGCTACTACTACTGCTACTTCTAGTGTGATGAGCTGCTGCTGCTACTGCTGTTAAGATTGTTCTTGTTTTGCTAATTGGGAGTTGCTGCTACTATTTCTACTGCTCGTGTTCTGGTGTTGTTGCTACTGCTATTGATGTATATGTGGTTCTATCTTTTTTAGTGGTGTTTGTAGTTGATTAGTGTGTTAGTGAGGCATGTTCAAATCTGTAATGGGTTGTTCTTTTTGTGTAGTTTTATGAAAGTGATTTTGTAACCTTCTATGTACTTCACTTGTATTTGTAATCCATCTTTGTGTTACCTTGTGCTCCAGTAGCTCTATGTATACTCTGAATATGTTACAAAGAATATGTTCTGATCAGTTGTTATTCTTTTTGAAGAATATGTGTTTGTCTTTGTGTGCAATGGATACTCTTAGTGTTGTCCCATTTACTCTTACAAAGTATACGAGTAACTGAGTTTGAATAATAGTGTTTCTTTTCTAGGCTATCACAGTTACTCTTATTGTTGTTAGAGTTACTCGTAGTGTTCGTTCAGTTACTCGCAGGGTTGTCACAGTTACTCATAGTGCTTTTTCAGTTACTCATATTGTTTTTACAGTTACTCTAACTGCTATTTGAGTTACTCATAGTGCTCGTTCAGTTACTCGCATTGTTGTCATAGTTACTCGTAGTGTTTCACAGTTACTCGTAGGCTTTTTTCAGTTACTCACAATGTTTTTTAGTTACTCGCAGGGTTTTTTCAGTTACTCGCATGGTTTTTTCAGTTACTCGTAGAGTTTGTTCAGTTACTCGTAGGGTTGTGACAGTTACTCACAGTGTTTGTTCAGTTACTCGCAGGTTTGTGATAGTTACTCACAGTGTTTGTTCAGTTACTCAACCATTACTTGCAGTGTTCAGTTACTCACAGGCTTGTTTCAGTTACTCGCAGACTTTTTTCAGTTACTCACATTGTTTGTTCAGTTACTCGCAGGGTTGTGACAGTTACTCGCAGTGTTTTCGCAGTTACTCTAGCTGCTATTATAGTTACTCGCAGGGTTTTTTCAGTTACTCGAATTATTGTCACAGTTACTCGCAGTATTGTCACAGTTACTCGCAATATTTTTTTAGTTACTCGTAGTCCTTTTTCAGTTACTCGCAGTGTTTATTCAGTTACTCCAGGATTGTGACAGTTACTCGCAGGGTTTTTTGAGTTACTCAACCATTACTCTCAGTTACTCAAGCATTACTCTCAGTTACTCAAGAATTAATTTCAGTTACTCAAGCATTACTTTTCAGTTACTCAAGCATTCTGTTACTTTCAGTTTACTTACTCGCATGGTTGTATCAGATACTCATAGTGGTTTCAGAGTTACTCTTACAACATTCAAAGCATAAAGGTATTTAAAGCATTCAAAGCATTCAGAGTTACTCCTCTGACTACGTTTATTATTTATGCAAAAATTATTTCTTTCCAAGTTACTTTCTAATGCACATATGTGCAACCATACATCGTCTAAGTTGTGAATTTATATATTACAATGGGTATTACTTCTGAGCTACATGATCTGAACATATTTCAGTTTCTGTAAGACCCCATACTACACCAAATCATCGGTGCTACTTTTTATTTTTTTGTTACTTGTTATACTTTGGCGTTACTTTCAGTGTTACATAGTTACTTTTTATGCACTGATATTACTTTCTGTGTCAAATATTTTTTTGTGTCTTGGTTTACATTTAGTGTTGGATAGTTACTTTCCTTATTGTGTAGTTACTTTTTGTCTCCTGGTATTAATTTCAGTGTCAGATAGTTACTTTTTGTCTCCTGGTGTTACTTTCAGTGTCAGATAGTTAATTTTTCTTGTCATGATATTATCTTTTTGTGTTCAATAATTATATTTTATGATCAAGTCTAGTTTATGTGTTAAATAGTTATTTTCCACATACTCATAGTTGTTCTTAGTATTCGAGGACTTATGATAGCTTTAAAAAATGTCAAACAAAGGAAACCCCTAGCCACCACTTGATATGCCTTCTCGAAGGAACATTTTTTGTGAGTGTTTCCTTCATCCGATGCACGACATTCCACTACCACTATTCACAAGTAATGACCATATGGATTATGTGTCTCACTAATAGAGTCGAGATCTGGACTTAATTAGAATGGACGGATCCTTCTTGACGAGCTATGCTCCCTGTATCTACTAGAATGAATGACAGGAAACGCCTTGTGCCTCACTGCATTTGGCTGCAAACAAACGCCTTGTACATCAAGTCATAATAATGTGTCATTATTGTAAGCGGAACTTGGTACGAAATTTCACTTGATTGTCTACCATTGAATTTATGATTCCAATCAAGAAGAATGAGGAAATGAACTGGTTTTAACAAGAACTTCTATCGCTGTACATATAGTTTCTCAATAAGAAGATTGTCAATAGAAAAGAAGAATATGGGAGAGAAAATGTTGAAAATAAGAAACAATAAGATAGAAAAGCATCACAAATTGGTTGTCAAGTGGGTGATAGAAATGGGAACGAGGAGATGGAGCAATTGTGGCCAACCACTACCATATAAGCAAGAATAGAGTAAAAAATAATTGCATCCTTGCTATAGACGTCACTGGTGGTAACTCTCATTGCGCTGTGAATCAGGGCCATCGATACAGGAAATGCAAGACTAGAAGCGGCAGCAGGATCAGAAGGAGCTGGCGGTGGCCTACAGTGTAGGTGGGAGCTGGGCACTCCGAGCATGGGTATCTCGCCATGCATATAACTCTGTTACCCGACAGCAAGCTGGTCATCTTTAACCACACACACTTCCACACCATCTCTCTATGCAACGGATGATTTGGGGACAACATCTTCGACCCGGCTGTCCCACACGACTGCTCCATGCAATCAGTGGAGTTCAATCTCAGCTTCTCCTGTATCTGCCCGCTCACCATCCTCACTAACACATGGTACTCCTGATCCGGTGTGGTCATCTGTTCCGACGGCTACCAAATAGGTAGGTTATGACGGCAACCGTTCCGTCTGCCACTTCATACCATATTCTGCAGACAATAGTAACCAGGCGTCGTGCAACTGGGTCGAGGATCCCGTGGGCGAGCTGTACAGAGGCGGACAAGCAACTTTGAAAGCTTGGAGGGTTTGTGACAGGGGCATTTCTGAGGATTAGTCCAATTGCTTGTCGACCAACAGTTGTAGACCAGGAGCCCAACAGTGACAGATTTTTCAAATGCACCAAGGTCAGCATCATAGGAGCGGGCGGCGAAGACAAAGTTGCTCGTACCGGTGGTCATTTTTCTCTTCCCAGCCGATGAAGACGCTCCATGTGGTTCTGGCCTTGCAGCGGCGGAGCTGAACGGAGGGAAGGCTACCGGGGCCTAAGAAGGCGGAAAGAAGATTCTCGGTATTTTTAGGATAGTGGTTAGTATCTATAATTACCATTAATGCCACCGTGTTCCTGTCACGCGTAACATCCAATACTTGCCCGCACGTGCAATGAAAACGATCCATATATATATATATGAGTAAAATATGGGAAAAAATTACATATCTAGATTGCTACAACATTCAAATAACCAAAGTAACTGAGTTCAAAGTTAAATTTTACCATCACAAAACTAAAAGTTTAGAACCATGATCCCAACATGAACTGAAAAGAAACAACAAAAGATAAACTCCTAACTTGAAGGATCCCATAAGATAGTCTCCCACCAGTGAAAGATATCATCCTTCCCTGGTTTTTGTAATTCCTTCAAATATCCCATCAACTACAACTCACTATCTGTGAACGTCCTCCCCAGCTATACACAAAGAAAATAATTTTTGGTTAGATTACATGGTGTTGTATTCTATAATATAAAAGACACATTTGCATTAGGAAAACTTGACATATAAAACTATAAGAAACATATTTTATTTACATCCTTTGTCTTTCTGTGGCCACTACTACATAATAAGTCCCCTTCTGTAGTGCACTGCAACTTCTATGGCACGATCTTCCTTCTATTGGTGTTACTCACCTTCTGTGACATTACGTGCTTTCTGTGGAACTAAGTGCCTTCTATTATGTGTACCACAATACTTATATTCTATGAGGAATTATCATATAATGTTAAATTGTCTTCTGACATATATCTTTTCGGTTCTCTTTCTCTTCCTATTTCCATTTATAATTATGAGATAAATTCAAAGATCATATCATGTTTTGTTAGCACTATTCTGAATTCTATACAACACAATGACAAAGTGAACTTGAAAAAAGAGATACAAAATTTATATAACTCTATTCATGATATCAAGAAATGGTGACTATCACTTTAAGATGAGAAATGAAATTTAGAAGATTCTTGAGGTTCATAGCACGCTAGAGATAATTTCTACATTGCTCAATATAATCATATCATTCTGTATCTACTTGGAAATCTAATTGAAGCTAACTATTTCATTAAGGGAACATTCAAAATGTAATTATTTATACCACTTGTCTAGATGTAAAAGGTATTAGAATTCAAAGGCATGACCCACTTACCTCTCATAAGCCAAGTCATTTCGAGAAAACATTGATTCAAGTCCTATTTCTGATCTTCTCGTGAGAAACTAAAGGGTCTATCGATTTCCATGTCTTCTATTAGGGTAAAGACTTCTAGGATTATTATTGTTCTCAATTAGAATTTCTTAGTGCATGTATATGAATCTTGAGAAAATTCTAGAACTATACACATGATATAATGTTATAGTGATTTCTAGGGTATATTATCTTACCCTCTATAGTATATGAGTTGTATGAAACTTCCTATTATCTCATTTCATTTAACCCTACCTTTTAACTTTGACATAGGGTTCATTCATACTGACCCTCACATGTAGCCATAATGATATTAGCAACCATGTTTGAGTTATCTACAGGAATGAAAGGGCTCATATATAATTCTGATCCAAATATTGTTCATATACCTATATACACATTATATCTATGTTTTATTACATAAATTCTATGTATTTAGGATTATACTTAAGATAGAATTATAGTATCTTATCGTCATTATTAGTAATTTCTTATCTTCAATCTAGGTGATTGAAAATTTTGTTTTCAGTATTTGTTTGGATTGCTAGATTCTTAACCCTAAGATATCAACTAGAATTAGTTCATCAACCATATTCATAATATGTAACTAGTATGCATTTTCTCAGATATCTATTTATAGGACAGCCATTAGTGTTCAATTAGAATTAGTACATTTGTTTTGAGTTTTTGGTTCAAATTTCATATTTTTTTGTTGTAGGGATTATTTACTATAATTTATTCAAGATAAACACATACTAACCAATAGAAAAATAAATAAAAGAATTTTTGAATAAAAATGGAAATCATAGAAACACACTTGGATAAAGACTCATGAGGCCAATTCTATGTCTTAGCATGACATGGGTGGGGGCAAAATGTTAATCAATTTATCAGATTATTCTTCCTATATGCACATGAACTCAGTGAGATTCTATCTCTTCTTACTTGATCCCTAATGCAAAATAGTTCAAATCGAGGCCACAAATCTGTTTATGTGATCTAGCTAAGCCAAACAGGCTATGGCTAATGACCATAGTTCCCTACAGGGGTCGTTGGAAGCCATTGCTTTAACAACTAGACCATGGAAGTCCATAAAAGTGGCACTTCTCGGAAGACTAAGGGTACACATGACTTCGTAGGGGCAAAATAAAGCTAAAAAATCATAGCAATGGTCACGATGACAACCAAAAATGAGGAATCATTGAAACTCAAGAACACATGAAGAAAGAGAGATGAGGGAGTACCTCCCCTTTGACTGGATTGATGGTGAGCAAAGGTACTGAGAGGCACACCTGACAGCTTGAATCCTTTTCCAAAGTTGTGAAATCACCATAGCTATCTGCCCAACTACCGACATTGTTGACCAAGGGAAGCATCACAAAAATCCTAGGAGAGATGTGAGGATGGTTCTTGCACTAAAAATTCATCCACAGTGGTGATAACCAAGAGTATGATTGTAGGGAGATAAACTTGAAGATGGAGTAGGTGGGAGAGACTTAGGGTTAGGGTGGGGTAATTGGATGTGCGGGGGAGTTAGTGTGAGCAAGGTGATGCTCTACAAATGTTCATGAGAGCAAAGGAAGCTCTTGGGGTTGGTATGCAACTCAGGAACTTAGAGGGAAATGGCGACTTGAGGGGTATTTCTTATAGAGGAATAACTAGTGTTCAAGTGATGGGGCTTAAAAGATGCAGAGAAGTCTTCAAAAGGTGATGTAGGGATTGGTTTCGAAAAAAGACAATAAGAAATTTGCTAGACCAGGATGAATACTATGGAAAAAAATGCTTGAGGTAGAAGAAGAAGAACGTGTAGAAGATATTAGTTCTGTCAAGTGGTGTCCACATTTGAAGGCCCATAGGAAATCCAATTCAAAGGAAAATCCAGGAAAATATGAGAAAATAGGAAAATAGGTGATTTCTTTGCCATTCTTTAGATAAAATCTTTTGACCAATCAAACCAATCCCAATCAAGCTCAAACTTTTACTATATGTATTATATCAAGTGGAAAATAATCTAGAAGGATTAGTTTTCCATTTAGATGACTAAGAGAGTTTCTATATCTAAAATAAAATAAATATTTAATATTGAATATCTATTTATCTAATTATCCTAGTCCTTGAAAATATGTGTGTCATTGTTTTTTACACATTATTTCTTAGTAAGAAAGTTTTCAATGCCTTCTATCGATCCGATTAAATGTAATCACCTTCTTTATAGGATAGTGACCATGAATCACATGTAGTTAGGAAATTATATTAAAATTAAAAAAAATGAGGATGTTACAACTTTGGTCTTGTAGATGAGGTAGGGTGTTATGCCTATTGATGTTTGGGTAGATGTTTGATATATTCATTAGTGACATGGACATTTTCTCATTCTAGTTTGAGTGGACTCAATGATTTTATTTCGTATCTTGATGAAGTTCTTGTTGTCCTCCTTGACTGCTTCATTCATCTGAGGTTGATATAAAAAGGTCACATGGTTCTTGATTTTGAAAGAATCAAGAAACTTTTTTTTATCAATTTTTCATTGAAATTGATGTCATTGTTAGAGATGACTTTATTGGAAATACCACATATGGTGATGAAATTATTGCAAAAGAAGTTGATCATATATGAGGATGGTGCGAAGGAGACTGAGGTTTCTTCTACCCACTCGGTGAATGTACAAACAACATTTTTGGGGGTCCCCAACTTTACTTTTATGCGATTAAGCACTTGAATCCTACTATCTCTTTTTCATTTATTTACTTGCATCTGGAAACTAATATAATCATATCAACAATTTTCTCTTAAGGGAATCAAAGCATTATGCAGTGGAAGGATAAAAGAGGTACCATAATAAGTAATTAACAATCATAGATAAGATTTTTTTAACATGAATATATGTTGTATCAGTTACATGAACTTTCAAAGGATATGATTACAACAATATATGAAAATTGCAAAGAACAAAACTTGTCTGTCCCAATCTAAATTTCAAGCAACAATGTCCAAGGTATTCTACCTGCAGGCCCATCACACACATATATAGTATTAGAGTCATCTTGAAATGGGTACAAAAATATATTTGAGATAAACAAGAAATAGAGAGACATAAACAAACACTGGTATGTGCTACAAAGGTTATTTAGGCATGATGGAATGAAATTAAGGAAGGAACAAGATGCAAGGAGTAAAAATTTAACGGAAGCATATAGAATGGAGTTAAGAATTATAAATCAAGATACAAACAAACTTAATTATGAGACATTTCACGAGATATTGAATTAGTGAATCAATTTAACTTAGGATAAATGTTAATGCAACACTGCATAGTTATAGAACAACCAACATAAATGTGAAAAAATAAACAAGTAATGTCAAAAAATATGGAAAGAGATAGCTTTATAACCAGAATACCTATTTAGGGACTAAAACCCAAGAATTATATGAAACTATGGACAAATACCCCCAATTTAGAGACTGCTCAATGGATGTAGGAAACTAAGTCCAAAACAACATTTTAATGACTAAGATCATTGATAATGTGCAAGTAAGGCCTCATACCCCACCGATACATTAAACTATACTAAGAAAATGTCATTACTTCTGGTATAATGAAGCATGACAAGTAGTAAATAAGTCGTAATGTGAATGAGGGTTCAAAAATAGAAAGAATGGACAATATGAACATGCAAGGATGTTTTCAAAAGACTATTTGATTTCAAACAATTAAAAGATTATGACTCATACAATAGGGGTGCAAAAGAAAAAAGATAAATAGGAGACAAAAAGGCTAAACATTTAAAGTGAGAAAAAGATACTTGGTCGTATGAGTAACTTTATTTCTAGGGGTGAAAATTCACCATTCATCCTTCACAACCTAAAAGTATTTTTAACACACATTAGTCCACAATTACACATTCAAAATTGAAAGTGTAGCTAACCTATAATTGGTTATCTAGTGCTGAACTAGGATTTTAAATCTTACAAATACCTCAGTAATGTATATCCCTATCACTTATAGATATATATATTAAGATTTTGAGTTATTTTTCATCAATGCTCATTATTCATAATTGAGGTCCTTTCACCTATTTTCTGTATCACAATTGATTATATTCAAATCATAAGCCTTATCTTTATCTATATATGTTTAGTATTTCATGGTTATTTGTTCTTCCATGGCATGTAGAGTATTTGTTACTATATAAATAT
This sequence comes from Alisma plantago-aquatica, assembly GCA_963693085.1. NCBI lineage: Eukaryota > Viridiplantae > Streptophyta > Magnoliopsida > Alismatales > Alismataceae > Alisma > Alisma plantago-aquatica. The sequence goes on from OY856409.1 coordinate 514,497,388, forward strand.
TTTATGTGATTCTAAATGAATTCTCATCTAAGTTATATTCCTAGATATACAATTTTCCACAATAATTTACTTACAAGTAGTATATTTCTGTCTAAATTTCTTTCTTTCAAAAAAGTATGTCCATATGGATCTAAGTGACTTATTAATTGTTTTTGAACAACCCAAAGGGTACCCACTATCCATTTCTTAAGGTTTCAGTTTTCTGATATCGTAAAGTATGGTTATTTAGAGCTTTAATTATAGAAATGGCATTATTCTATCTAACTACTATAAATGAACATATATATATTAATATCGTTTGGGATTAGGTTTCCTCAATATAAAAAAAGATCAACTATTATTACAAGGTATAGATTTCAAGAAATCGAAAGTATTAGCCAAAGTATTGTTATTGTTAGATTTATTAAATTATACTTAAAATCATAACTGCTACAATTATTTTTACTAACTTACTATATACAAGTAGAACATTGATTCACACTCTCAATAGTGAGATCAGTAAACTAGCTTGTTATTATTGTTGAATTTCATGACCTCTTTGTTTGTGAATATGGATGTCTATGTACATGATAATATATGGTAATATAGTTAATACCAATGTACTTGGATAGGTTAGCGCAATCTTCATGATTATTATTTATCCTTCTGTCTTCTAATATGTAATCATTATTCTCCTAAGCATCACAACAAACAAACCAAGATACCTTACATCCATATAAATTCACTTATGTGTGTGTACTAATGTGTATATTAGTATGGTCATGATTTAGGTTGACGTTCAACCACCCCAGTATGATAGCTACATATAATATGCACCAGATCCTACTAATAGTCAACTAAGCATATATGCCAATATTACATGTTTTAATTATACTAATCCAATTCTTGTTACTAGTTCCAAGAAATATAGATATAGGAATGAAACTTACATACATATGAACAGGTGTTGGTGCATGATGTTTCCGAGACAATCCTCTTCAGTTTCTATACATGGTTGAGGACAGTCTTCTTGATGCATAAGCTAAGGAGCTACACAATAAAACCCCTATGTCTATCTTTCTTACTATAGGTCAATGTTTAACACTGTAGGTGAACATTGGTGGTGAAGTCTTGTGATTTCTTTGTTTTAAGTTGCCACAGGATCCCTCTCCATCCACTATGGACATTGGTTTGTGGCTGCATGAACGTGGAAGAAGTTAGAGGAGAGGAATATGGAAGCTTGGTAAGGAATTTGGTGGTGGTTGTTGAGCACTATGTGAAGGACGAAAGGAAAAACCCACAATGACAGTGCAACCCTAATTTGTGGGGACTGTCTTCAACTACAACCGTCTATGCTTGCAGACTTTCCTCATCCAGTGCAAGGAAGAGGAAGAAGGAGCACAACTAGAGATTTCAGGCCATGCAGAGGAGATAGAGGAGTAATTGGCATAACTGGAGTGGTCATGGTTGTGCTGGCAGCGTCCAGATGTGAGGGCATCAGTTGAAATGGAGAAGTAGGGTCCAACCATGCATTTTGTTGTATGTGGGGAGAAGAAGTTAGGTAGATGGGAGACACAAAGGAAGGGAGAAGGGAAGAAGAAGAGGAGAAGAATAAGAAGAGGGAGAGGGACTGTCAGCCCTGTGAGCAAAATGGGTACAAACGGATGGGAACCCATCCGTTTGCAGTCATCGCATTGTGCCTGACTCAAGGACAGTAGGGAACGGTCCGGTTGAGGGGGAAGAGGGGGCGTTAATGATAAAATAAAAGGGTTGGTGGCATTTTATTTAATTAAGATGTACTTCAGCAAGAATTATAAAGGATTAAATAAATAAGCAATTGAAATCTAATTTATATGAAAATTTAGACGATGGTAGATAACACCTAGGAATACTCAAATAAATTACTAGCTTATTTCTTTGGGTTTTTTAGATCATTAATAAATATAGGGATATATTTGACATTTTATAGCTTTAAAAGAGTATAACGACCTAAGGAACTCTCTAGGGTTCTAGATCTTCTGGTGCATATCTATAATGAGGTGATCTACTGGAGGATTGGACAAGTGCTCGACAAACTAATAAAAGTCAATAATATCATACCAAAGTTACAAAATACTATATACTAATTCTATTTGATGTTTTGAGCAATTTTAAGGACTTAAATAAAATAGTTACAATGATATAGTAAAAAGATATAAGTTACTTAGACTATTTATCATCAATAATTGTTTTGACTATTTAATTTGGGGAGAGAGCATATCATTGATTGTATCACCTAAACAAATGGGCAAGTTAGGGTTTTAGGATAATTAAGACAATTTACTACACCAAAAGTGCAAAAGTTATCATGAACATAAATTAAGGATGCAAATGAGTTATATCTTCAAGTATATGTTGAATATTGAATTATTAACTAAAAATAAATTGAGCACTTATTTGTTGATGTATTCAAGCATATAAATATTTTTATATAATAGAATATGTTTTATTAATTAGGAAGAGATTATTGTGAATTGTTTCTTAGATTTAAGTCTATTACAGCACTTGCCCACTTAAAAATATTTCATCCTCAAAATCACACATCCATATAATCAAGCTAAATTTTTTACTTGATATTGCAAAACTAGTTTTCTTACAAGCATTTATCCATTGGACATAATTGTTATAATTTTTGGTATATTACATGTCTTGTCTATGTTAATATGTATTTATTAGTGTTTTATAAAATCCACTAGAAGTAATCATTGTTTTAACGTAAATCTTTTGTTATGTTCTTATGGGAGTCATGCAAACATGATTTGAGTCATGGGTTCTCTGTGTCATTCTATTTACTGAATTTAGTTGGAACCATGATGTTCTTATGTATGACCTAGATTCATGTACTCAGTGTTGATGAGGGCCAAAGTAATTAATTTAAACTATCCATTTAATATAAATCAAAGGAGGCATTCTCAAACATCTACCGCAAGTTTCCATTACAACATTTTTATTGTTCGTCATTATTAACATGTTTTACAAACTCTAATGTGTCACCACACTCTAGGCCTTAGAAAAAAAATCATTGTGCGTCAAAGCTAGAGGGGTAAGGGGTTAGGTCTTCCATATATTAACAACCATACAATTATTTTTCTTCTTCTATCTATGTACCATCCACGATCACCAGGTTACATAGTTACAATGGTTTGTGATCGATATGCCTATTAAAGGCTACAACTTTCTTTGGAAAGTTTTGATAGACTCAAGATTTTATTTTTTCATATAATTATATAAGAAAATGAGTTTTTGCAACAAATACTTTGCATGGTTAAACTAAAAGTGGTACTAGAATCAATGTGATAACCAAATTCGATGAGCTTTTCAATTTATGACACTTTCATGATTCAAATGAGTTTGATCTCATCCAAATTTCATCATAACACATCATATGTATCAAGGGATAGCTTAACCTTAAGCATAGAAGGACAGTTTTAGGAAGTCAAATTTTACAAGACGTGGATGAGTCTACTGTGTACTCAATAATGAATTTAACTACAAAGAGCATAAAAATCCAAGTCCTTGCACATGATAGTTTTTGTTCATTCAATTTCAGTAGTAATACATATGATGATGACTCTTCCTTCTTGCAAAATAACACAACCCAATTCTTGTCTGGATACATTATTGTATATTACATAGTTTTCTTTGACATGAAAGCCTAAGATAGGTTTAGAGGTAAGCTTGTTCTCAAACTCATAAAATTGTTCTTCACAACAAAATGATCAAACAAACTTCATTTCATTGCAATATTTTTGTGAGAAAGAGACATACAATTTTAGAGTTTTGTATAAATTTTCTGTAATACCTAGATAAATCCTACAACTCCATATCTCAATTGGATTTTAAGGTCCCTTCTAGGTAACAACCATGCTTACATTAGTTTGGATCATACTAATATGGCCTACAAAGATCACTTAGTTTGACATATGGTAATATCTACATATTCTAATGGGTTCAAATTTCTTATTGAAATCTACAAGATGATGCATTGGAGAGTAAGAAACTCATGTTCACATTTCTTGAGTCTTCCTTAATTCATGTTGAGGATAAGATTGAAATTTATCAACTCCAGTGTCATGACATATAAATTTCAGTTCTTCCATATGTAGGAGGCAAACATTGAGGGTCTACACATATCTTCAGATTGCAACTTTATAGCTAGGTGTATATCGATTCATAAAGAGATTTGCCAAAGAATATACTCACTAGGATAAAACATGAATGATTCTCTCATGAGGTACGGGTCCAAACAAGGATGCCTTTCAAGATATGAGTTATAGGAGGAGTAATGAAGACATGTTGAGACTATTCAACTTAGGATAACTCCTCATTCAACATATAGATGTTTAGACATAATGCACATCATGGGTACAAAACCCTAAGGTATAAAGATCTAGTTATACCTAACATGGTCACATATGAATTAGGTTCACAAGTTCATCCATATGGTCATCTTGAAATAGGATAGTTATAGAACGGAACAACTAGGGTTTTTGTATTGAGATAATCTGATGTGCTGACTATGATGGTTCTGATACCAACATGTAAAGACAAGGTTTTTGGGGGTCCCCAACTTTATCTTTATGTGATACAGTACTAGAATCACACTATTTAGTTTTCATTTATTTACTTTATTTTGTAAACTAATTCAATCATATTAATAATTTGATTCTAATGGATTCAGAACATTATGTAGGGAAGGGTTAAATGAGGTATAATAATAAGCCATCAATAATCATAGATAAGATTTGAAAACATCAAAATATCCTATATCAAATACATGGCACTTACAAAAGATCCAATTACTTCAATCTATAAAAACTTGCAAAAAACTCCACTTGATTGTCTCAGTCAAAGTTCCAAGCCAAACTGTCCAGGGTACTCTACCTTCAGGTCCATAACACATATATATTGTCTTGAAGTCATCCTAAAATAGGTGAAACCTGATATAAACAAGAAATAGGGAGGAATAACAAAATGATGGTATGTGCTACAAAGGTCTTTTGGGCGTGATGGAATAAAATTGAGGAAGGACTAAAATGCAAGAAGCATAACGTAATGGGATCATATAGAATGTTGTTAATAAGTATAAATCAAGTTACAAGAAATTTTTTATTATAAGGAATTTAAATATATATTGAATTAGTCAATTAATTTAACTTTCCATTAATAATAATTCACTGCATAAATATTGAACAAGAACATAAATATGAAAAACTCAACTAGTAACATCAAACAATATGGAAAATGATAGTTGTACCACCACATATTACCTATTTAGGGACTAAAACCCAAGGAGTATGTGAAAGCATGACCACATGCTCCTGATTTAAAGACTATGCTCAAGGAGCATCTACAACTAAGGCCAAACACCTCAATTTTTGAAATAAACCCAAAGAGTATTGATGTATGTTTTTTATATCTTCTTTTAGACCACCTTTGGTTGCATTTCAAAATCATTTTCACCTAATAATCACTCTTAATCATGCTAGATTTTTTACTTTATCGTTATCTTTACTTTCTCTATGGTTTTGATTGTAGGTACCATGTTTCGACATCAAAATGGGGTTGAAACATTATCATATAATCCATCAACACATTCCCCAATCATGTAATCATTCAGAAAATTAATGTTGTTGAAACTGTCAAAGACACCCCGAGCCCATAAAAAGACATGTGGTGTCTTAATTAAGACTCGTCATGTCCAGAATAAGACACATCATGTCCCCATCTAGAATTTGAATCCAGAACTCATAGATTGTAGCAAAATACAGTGTTGTCTATCCAACACATTGTGTCAACTACAAATTTCACCCAAAAGTTAATGTACAGAGTAAAGATGATAAAATGGGGTTAATCCAACCCAAATATGACCCTTGCTAGATTCTTGAAGAGTTTTCACACTTTGCGGAGTCAATCTTGGAGAAATTAAAGAATACACAATGTGTGCTAATTTACAAATGACGTGTAAGTTTATAGAAACTTTCGTCCCCAGCTGTAGAGAAAAATACACGACGTATTTTCCAAAAGACATGGTGTGTCTGCACGTTTAAAAGCCTCATTTTAAAAGTTCTTGAAACTTACACGACATGTATTTATTTAGACACTCTGTGTACTCTTCTTGGACAGCAGTTTCATCTGACAGTTACACTGAGGGACACAACTTGTCTTTTAAAAGACACGATATGTCTTTGTTAGTTTCTACAGAATTAGAAAAGAACCGCCCCTCATTTTAAAGATGAGACCAACCATATGAGGTGGTTATCAATCATCATTGGAAGCATCTTTTGACTAGAGAGAGTTATAGAGCAAGATAGGGTGATATCATAGAATAAGGTGAGGTTTCTTGAGAAAGAACCTCCATTCTTCATCATTTCCTTCTCCTTTTCTCCTCCAAGAGAGCAGCTGAGCTTCTCTAATCTGGCCAAGCTTCTCGGGAAGGAAAGTAGTCTAAGTTTGAGCTTCTACAAGGGTGAAACTTCATCCTCAAGGTGCAATTTTACTCCTCCTGCTTCACTCTTGGTTACTTTTATCTTTTCTTCTCTCTAATCATGGAGAACTCTAAAAATTCTACAATGTACTTGTATTTCTTCGTTATGGATGAGTAGAACCTTTTTCCTTGGGTATCAGAGAGTAGCTCCCATGATATGACTCGTGTAAACTCATAATTTATATCTAATGTCAATTAATTTGCTTCTCCATGATTTTCTATGGTGTTTTATTGCATGTATGCTTGACTGGCCACCATTTGTACATGTTTTATGCTTCTTTGTGCTATCCTCGAGAATGTATGAGGAAGTAGGGAGTAGATCTCATGGCAACATTCTCTTAACCATGGGAGTTTCTTGAGAAGGTTGAGGATCTAAGTTTAAGTTTGAATCTAAGAATAGACACGGGAGTGCTATGTGAAGATGAGAACCATCTCATATTAGCGGGAGGTAGATGAAAACAGAAACCTCCTTTGCAAATTAATTAGCATGTTTGATTTTGTAGTTACACATGATGTGATAGTATGGAGGTGAAATCTTATGTCCAAGATCTTCTAAAATCTGGTCTCAAACTTTAAAATCAAGTTTTTGTTGTCTACTTGTCTAGTTAATTGCAATCAAATTCATCTGTTGTAATCCGACTTAGATTGTTGAAAGTTAGCTCTTTTGCGCCTAACTATCCAAGCTCTCTGTGGTTTGAAGTTGACTGCAATTGATCATATATACTTGTGGTCGATTGATGAATTGGGACATATAAGAATTAAAACTTGCTTAACTTAGGCAATCAACAAGTTTTTGTTGTTGTTGCCCGGTAGCATCAATATTTTTATTAGAGTAAGAAGTGTTGAATAGTAAGAAAGACTAGATCAAACCATCACCTGTTATATCCACCATTTTTTGTCCATCATGATCATGATCATTATCATATTTTTGTATCTTCCATTTTCATTTTTGTACTTCACTCGCCTTGTTTACTTGTAGGACTATACATCGAATCCAAAAGGGGTCTTCAATCTTCCATATTTCTAGACTCCAAAACTAAACACATTATTAGCAACCTTAAAAAAGCAAGGAGGATTGAACCTCAATCAGATTTGGAGAACTCACAACCATCATCAACAATGTCTTCACCACCATCATCACCATCCCAACAAGAAGAATAAATCATGAATGATGATCATCTCATAAAGGAATTCATTGTTCCAGCAGCTACAAAAATCAATTGTGCTATCACTATCCCACAAATTAAGCAAATGACTTTACTACCAACCCCAAAATTATATAGATGATACAGCAGAACCACTTTGGAGGGACATCAACGGAGGATCTAAACCTCCATAATACTGAATTTCTGCAGTATCCTAGCACTTTCAAGGTAGATGATATTCCTATCGATTGGATCTGCCTTCTTCTTTTCCCCTTATCTTTGAGTGATAGAGCCAAGGTGTGGCTCTATTCTTTGACTAGAAACTCCATCAATAGTTGGTACAAACTCCTCAAAGTTTTCTTAGCCAAATACTTTTCACCAAGCAAGACTACACAATTGAGGATTCAGCTCATCATTTTTTCTCAAAGTCAAGGAGAGACCTTGTATGACACATGGGAAAGGTTCAAATACCTTCAACATCTTTGTCCACACCATGGTTTCAACAACTGACTTCTATTGTAAACTTTTTATAATGTATTATTATACAATATAAGGAAATCTATTAATGTTGCTGCAAATGGTGATTTAATGAACAAATCATACAAGGGCGCTTTCACCAATATTGAAGATATGGCACATAATCATTGCCAATGGAGTCCTGACTGAAGCAGTCAACCTTCTTCTTCAAGCTCTATTTTTGGAAAGCAAGCCGCTGAAGTAATTTATGATGTGTGTGGCATAGAAGGACACACTCCTTTATATTTTGCAACATCATCACAATTTGAAGAGATATCGGATCTCAACAACAATGTCACCTACAATTTCATCCAACAACAACAAAATTTTCAGCCCAAGCCGAGTTTGGTGTCCATGCTTGAGACCTTTGTCTCAACTCAAATTTTAGAAAATGATGAACTTCACCAACAAAGGGAGCTACTACAAGATGCTATTTTACAACTTTCTTCTACGGTGGATGGAATTGCCACTCACACTAGGATGTTGGAGAACCGAATTGCTCAACAAGCTATTTCAAATAAAAAACCACCCTCGATTTTCTTACCTAATCAACCACAAATAGATTCAAGGGAGAAATTCATCTTGATTACTTTGAAGAGTGGATCTTCTATAGGAGAATATTCTTCACCATTATAAATATATCATATGACGTTGTTGACAATGATGTTGAAGCTCAAAGGAAGAAATATACATATGCTCTAAAAGATGATTTCTCAAACAAGCCAAGTGTCCCCTTGAAACACATATTTGACACAAGGTTGGGTAATGAGAACATTCTCTTTGACTCTAATTCTAGTTATTTTGAAGAAGTGAAAGAAGAGACAAGCAACACATATGTCCATAAGCCTATTCCTATTGCAAATCATAAGTGTATATTTTTATCCCAAATTAACAATACATTAACAAAGAAGCACAAATCTATGGTGCAATAATTTCCAGTCTCAAATCAAAGCATTGGAACTCTCTCTTAATCATTCACCAATACAAGACTCTGGTTGCAATTGTCTTGAGTTTATTATATGCACGAGGACACGACTAATTTCAAGCTTCGGGGGGGGGGGGGGGGGAACTGACCGGTAGTGTAGTGTAGTTTTATTTCCTTTTTATCATCATTTTCTTAGTTGTTGTTTTCAATTCTTCTCTTCTTGTGGAAAATCCAATATGATATGAGGCTTATCTTTTGTGTGTGGATTGAACTTCTATGCTTAATTGATTGTCCTCTTTTGTTGAGAAATATTATTTGTAGAAATTTTAAAAGGCATGCATCAATCAAATGAAACCTTTTGGCCATCAACATGTCCTTAAATCTAGTTTATGCTTCTAGCCTAAACTTTCATCTTTCACATCCTTGATTTCTTAAAACATGTAATGGTTTCAAGTTTTGTGATTAAATCAACTTTACAACATCATTTTGAATACGGGATGCCCTTACCAAGCTCTTAGTGCATTTTCAACCATTATTTCAATGAAAAAAATTCAAAACAAACGAATTAAATCTAGCTAATTTTCAATTTAGTTGAATCTCCTACATTATGGAATTTTTTAAAATTTCTTTTTACTGATTTCACCTTCATACCCCATAAAAGATGGAAAATCCACCCAAATGTCATGCTAGACTAGTGTAAGTTTGATCTGGAAATGACGGTCAGGTGGTATGTCTTAAAAGAGAGTAAAATACCCCAACCAACACTCTACATGTGCATATGCCTACATTAGTAGCCGAGTGTCGGAATCCATAACCCATTGTCATATGAGTTTTGAGAAAGAAGGAGAATACAACTAAAATTGTTAATTTTAACTAAGATTTCATCATTTATATCCTTAACATTTGAGAGTTTGAGTTTGCACATCTACTAATTATTTGACTTGGTCATACAAATTCTACTTAGTATTGTTTAACTGAGTGATTTATCTAAATTGTGACCACCCCTACTGAACTAAAAATCTCTTTATTGGGTGTTTAAGTTGCATTGACGGCTATGAGTATAAACTTGTTGATCATGGTTTGTTTGGTCTTATACACATCTTTTATTTCATTTGATCTATGCATAAACTTGACAATTCCTTCATTTGTATCTCTATGCTCTTTTTACTTGAGGACAAGCAATGATTTAAGCTTAGGGGGATTTGATGTGCGTATTTTATATCATTTTTTGGACCACTTTTGGTTGCATTTCCAAAACATTTTCACCCAATAATCACTCTTAATCATGCTATATTTTCTACTTTATTGTTATCTTTACTTTCTCTATGGTTTGGATTGAGGTACCACATTTCAACATCAAAATGGGGTAAAAACACCATCATATCATCTTTCAACACATTCCCCAATAATGTAAACATTCAAAAAATCAATGTTGCTGAAACTCTCAAAGACACCCCGTATCCAGAAAAACATATGTCATGTCCCAGTCTAGAATTCGAATCCAAAACTTGTAGACTACAACAACACATCATGTTGGCCATCCAGCATGCCATGTCACCTACATATTTCACCCAAACACGAATGTACAGGGTAAAGATGACAAAATGGGGTTAATCTAACACAAAAATGACCCTTGTTGGATTCATGAAGAGTTTGCACACTTAGCAGAGTAAATCTTGAACAAATTAAAGATGACAAGATGTGTGCTATTTTACACATGATGTGTAAGTTTATAGAAACTTTCATCCCTAGATGTAGAGAAAAAGACACGACGTGCTTTCCAAAAGACACAGTGTGTCTGCGTGTTTAAAATCCTCATTTTAAAAGTTATGGAAACTTACATGGTGTGTATTTATTTAGACACATTGTGTACTCTTCATGGACAACAGTTTCATCTGAAAGTAACAGTGAGAGATATGACATGTCTCCTAAAAGACTCGATGTGTCTTTGTTAGTTTCTGTAGAGTTTAAAAAGAACCACCCCTCATTTTAAAGATGAGACCAGCCATATGGGGTGGTTATCACTCATCATTGGAAGAAATGTTTTACTAGAGAGAGTTGTAGAGAAAGAGAGGGGCGAATTTGGGGAGGAAGGCGAGGTTTATTGAGAAAGAACCTCCATTCTTCGTCATTTCGTTCTCCTTTTCTCCTCCTAGGGTGCAACTGAGCTTCTCTACCAGGGACAAGCTTCTCGGGAGGGAAGATAGTCTGAGTTGGTGCTGCTATAAGGGTGGAGTTTTGTCCTCAAGGAAGAGTTTTTGTTACGACCCCGTCTCCCGGTAACCCCCAATTAAGGGAGACCGAAAGGTCAGAGCCGTTAACCAATAACCCGGATCAAAGGTTCGACAAATAATCAATAACAATTAATAAACTTTACCAACTAAACTGAAAACTGGTATAAAATAAAACTTTTCTTACCTTTTTAAAATTGGGATTTCTAAACTTCTATCCATGAAGATACTAATATAACTAATCTTCATGTGCACGTTAATTCTCATTTAATTCTGCATATGCCACTTTACTGTTTGTTCTTTTCATTTGTACCTAAAACACCGACAAACAAAATGTCGGTCAGCAAGAAGCTGGTATGTGGGGGAAATAGTAATCGTGCAACTATGATAACAAAGTAATCAGTCAATTATCAATTAGCAGCCAAGATTACGTTTTAAGCCATACTACTCAATCCATACCTATCCACAACTTTGTGCTGTCCCTGCAGTGGACTTATATGATACCTCTATAAAGGTAGATCTTTACCCCCATTGTCCTACCTTACAGGTAGCCAATACATAGGGTAATAGAGTCATATGGAACTACCCAAAGGTAGCCCAATATCTAACTCAATATGACTTGATGGTCCTACCCTCTAGGTAGCCATATACTAAGTCATTCAATGGCCGGATGGACCTACCCTCTAGGTAGCCATATACTAGGTCAACTATTAAGCCACAGAGGGGACCAAGATCTGAGCTAGTAGGCACATATATTATGTGATAGTCATATCCACATTATAGTTTGCATGAACTAAATTCATCCAATAGTTTATTTGCAGTCACTGATGAAAACTTCAGAAAACCTCAGAAAACTAACTCGAGATATTCATAAGCGTAACCACATACCTTCAATTACTGATTTCAAGAAAGATTCATGTATGTAGAGAAACCCAATCAAGCAAGAAATGAGGAATATAAATCCTAAAATAAAAGTACAATCTTCCTTTTATTAATATTTATCCAATTTCATCGCACTCTTTAGGATTTCAATTCCAATTTTAGGGTTCCCTTGGAAATTAGGGTTTTTACTATTTCAATATTATGATCCTTAATTTATCAAAACTACATAAAACACTTAATTTCTCATTTTAGTACTCTTAACAAGTTCAGGATCATTATTAAGCATCTTATTTCCTTAATCTGAATAAATATGATTTTTCTCCTCTTTTATCTCAAATTAGGGTTTCCATTTAGATTATCCTTCTTTTATGGATTACAACTCTAAATTCGGCAACCTTGCATTCAAAACGGATGAATGAACCACCTTAATCATTAACAGGGTTAATCTTATCAATTTGACATATTAATTTACCAAAATACACCCTTTACCTTGAATTAGGGTTTCTCATCAACTTTTAATACAATTTTAAGGCACTTTTGCAAAATATAGTATAACTAGGTTCCCAAAGTATTTTTATCAGATTCCTTGTATTTTTCTACACAACTTTCATGCATAAAGTTTTTCCATTAGACAATCCTATTAATTTCTACGAATTTTGCAAATAAAACCCTTTTCCTGGATTATTCGATTAGAGAGGAATAGTTACCAAAAATAACAGGCCGCTCGATCTGTGGTCCGGTGATCCGCTTCTTGGATCTAACGATCCTGGTTGCACGTGCCTAACAAAAGCCGCTCCCGCTCTGGAGCGTTGGATTCAGTTGAGATCACCGTAGACTTAGATCGTAGGGTGACAGGTCGTCGTCTTCCTCAGTTCTCAGCAACCTCGCGAAGTCAACTTGGAGGTTGACTCTGAGCCCTCGACGTCCTCTGCCCACACCGATCGGCGAGGGAGCTCCGCCTCCCCTCAAAAAAGTTGGTGGATGGTCTAATTCTTCACCCGAACTCTCCAACGTTGTCCTTTACTCGCCGGTCTCTAGCGAGGGTTACCGAGATGCTGGGGGGGGCAAGTCATGATGAAAAGACCAATCGAGCGCACAAAAACTCTCCTTACACTATTCCGTAGAGGTTGGGCTAGTGAGAAAAGTTGCTGATTCCCTCCATAATCCACCCCTATATATAGGGTCGATGTCAGCTCGTGAGGTTTGAGCGTTTCCCAGAACCACCTCCAATCCTAGTCGAACCAGGGGTTTTTCTGTTCGTTTTCATCTCATGAGTTTAAAGGACAACTCAGCAAACTTGCCCACTCATTGAATTGTGAGGAAACTAAGAGGGAAAAATCCCTCTGACATAGCCAGAGTCCTAGTCTGCCTGGGACTTAGACGATGAGTGGTGCCTGTTGGATTAAGATCCAACGGCCCACCTTCTTCGCGTTCAACCAAAAAAAGGAAACCTTTGTCTAAATTCCCTATTAAAACCATATTTGAGGAGATTTTGAAAAAGCAATAACTCTCAAATCCGATTTCCTTTTTAAATCAAATTTTGAGAAACATTGTTTGTACTTTTATCTTCCATCCTACAAAAATTGGGATTATAATCTCAAGTAAATGATCCTGTTTTGTTGATTGCAAGTTATCATCTAATTATTCATATTTTCCATATCTTTTCTATTCCTTTTACTATTAAGTTATTATCCTGAGTTCCTTGAACCCCAAGGAACCCTAATAACTCGAAATTCTATTTTTGGAATTTATCACTTAGCCTTTTGTTCTTATTTTATTTATTTTCTTATATCATCCTTATCCAATTGAATTTCTTTTTCATTTCTTTTTCTTTTCCCTTCAATTGGGCTCAATGGCCAATAAGGCCCATTAAGAAAATACACAAGGCTATCATACATGAAATTCATTCAAATCAAATCATTAAATCAATCATGGATTTCATGTATCTTTCAAAAGAATCTCATTACATGTTTTGGAAAAATGGGGTTATAACATCCTCCCCTCCTTATAGAAAATTTTCCCTCAAAATTCAACAATCAAGAAAACTAACGATTCCATATATGACTTTTCCATGTCCATCATTGGCCCCTATGTGGATTTACCGTACTCATGACATTTCCAAAGAGCCTTTATCATCACATATTCTTTTCTATGAGTTCTTTCATCCTAGCATCTATAAATTGCACAGGTGACTCAGGTCATTTTAGCCTCCCTTGGGGCTCACTAGGTTCATTGTTTAGCTCATAGTCTAGGTACCTCACATAGTGCTCTAAATTGGACACTTGGAACTCATCACACCTTTCTTTATCCTGAGGGGTAAGGTTATCCATAACCTTCTCCACCAATACATCTCAAATGGACCCATATATCAGGGACTCAGCTCTCTTAGCTATAACTTAGAGGGCTCGGATTTTCATGTCACATATTCTCCCATAGTGAGCTGCATGTCAGTCTACTTTGCATCCGCTCACGATGCTCATCATCTCTAGGCTCCTTTCAGCCATTGCATGATCAAAGCAACTTCATCTACACACATTATGGTCCTTTCACCAACTTCACCTTACTGAAGTGGTGACCGACACAACCTCCCTTGTAGAGCTTCTTTAAAACCCGATACTGACTATGGTGGTTATCATTATATCTTTCATAGGACAAGAACTGTCTCTAGATATCACCCTGAACAAGCACACATGCTCTCATCAGACCCTCTAGTCTGGATACTACTAACCAGTAGTAAGGTGTGATAAACTATACCAACATCGAGTTATGCATGTTTCTACTTCCACCTCATGGAAGTGAACCGTTAGGCCATACTCAAGAACTTTTGAATTCATATCATGGTGTTGTTGAACCATCTCTCTCTTATGTAGTTCAATAGAATCTGTCTCTTAACAGTACTCCCTTCTTTCTCATGTTATCTAGGTGAGGCGATCTACCATAACCCATATTGCATCTTGACCTTCTTGGTCAAAGGGAGAGTTACCACAACATCCATAGTGATGAACTCACATTCCCTCTCAGGGACTCTTTTATTCTCTATATCGATACACTAGGTTACTGGTGTTCGTCCTTCACCTCCTATCATGCATGGAAACATACCACATGCACTTCACCTTAGACATCCAAAATACTACTATCACTTACAATCTTTGTAGTATCAAGGTATATCACGATCTCCTACATTGTTATGATTCCTCAAGATTGATACCTCGGAAACCCTAAACCATTTTAATTAGGGTTTCATCACCTTCCTTTCTAAAGAAGTACATATGAGGTTCTACCACCATCCTTTCATTGCATCAAGGACTAGACTGGCTAACCAAACAACTATTAAATGATTCAACAGATCTCAATACATCTGGGTATTAGCCAAACATATCTCCAAACTTAGGGTTAGCCTAAAAACCTTTTCTAACCTCTAGCTAAACTAGGTAGATATATCCCAACTAGGGCATCCATTACCTCTTCACATCCTTCGGTATCAGGTAATGTTGAAGACATACTACCTCCATGTATTCTGCTTAAGTCTCATCTCAAACTCTAAGTTTATCTTTATCAAGAAAACTCTGAGATCATCCTCTTGGTTATAAAACTCAACCTTGTATCATATGTAGATCCCACATAGCTCATGATAAAACATCCTCCCATGGTAATTATCTTAATACTCTTATCATTTGTACCTATCCATGTATCATTCACTCCACCAAGGTATGTTATCATCTCTGTCCTCATACCTCGTAGCAACATTCTAACCCACCTCATCTTTTATCCTTGGTGTATGTCATTCTCTCACTCCCATAACAAGAAGAAATAAGAATTTGGCGGCAGTACAAACATAAAGTTCTTCCTGTTCCAAGAGTAGAGATGACACATCCCACCTTGCCAGTACACCTTCAAATCTAGGTTGAAACGTGCCATCATCTTGATATCCCCATTACTTCCATGGGAAACTGGTCTCGAACTTACTTGGTCCAAGCACCATCCTTGGTCATCTCCTCTAGGCCTTTAGGGTGTCGGCACTTTTGGGGTCATCCCCCTTCCTTCATGCATCTAGAGAGTGCCCTACTCATCTGCCCTTTGGGTCCCATGAGTTCATGAAGGTGATCAATCTCCTAACCCATGGCCCTCAGACAATGATAGCTGTTACCTCCCGACCCTATGGTCATGTGCATTAGGGAATTAGGCAACTCCTACTTCCATCGGTCTTATCCCTACCTGTCCCTAGGATAGACTTAGGATTCTCTTATAGTACATGTTCAACTTAGAACCTTACCCAATCCTTCATCATCTCTCTCTGCATTCTTGGGCTGCCTTTCATCCTTTCTCAGGGATCATGGCGACCTGCCTACCTTGGTCAGGCCCCATACCGGTTACCTTCATGGTAGCACATCCATATGCACTTAGAGATGGTTAACTATGGGTCTACAGGTTCAATCTCATGCCATATACTTTTCACTTAGCTTTCTCAAGATCCTATAAAACCTCTTTAGGTTATCTTAATTCCAAAAAAACTTGTATACACCCAACCAAAGGGTCCTTCTCCCAGGATGGGAGGAAACTACCACTATTGACGATAAGGTCACAACCATCCTTAGGGTTTACCCTCACATGAGCATGTCTAACCCAACATCTACTAAAGCATAAGCTGACCACCTATTAAACCACGCTAGGTCATACTTGTTCTCTTTCCTCAACACTGGATCAACTTAGTTGTGAGGGGTTCATCAAACATACCCTTATCTTAAGGGGTTTCCATTACCTCTACACATGAGGAGTATCATGCTCAAAACTATAGAGGCTCAAATCTCATCATGATTATTAGATACACTGCTTCCCTTATTAGGCCTAGGAACCCTAGGTTCACCTTCAGGTGTCCAACCGCATGCTCGACCTCTTAACCACAAATCAAGCATGTCCAAGGTATGTCATCCTTTCATTCGAGCAAAACTTCGGAGTTGAGTCCTCTTCTAGGACAACCAACTAGGTATAAGGTTTCACATCCTGCTACTAAACCTCTCCAAGTCTAAGAAACTCTTCTCCCTATCTCAGGAGGTAAACACCTATACCATAGGCATAGAGGTACCAGCAAACTCATCCTCTCTCTAGGGTTTGGTTCCTCTCATGGCAACCAAGACATCATTAGCCTACAAGGGTCAAGCATACATCAACCACTATCATCCACTTAGGTCGTATCATCCTCAACTCCCACTGTTCCTCAAGTTTTGGGGTTTTAGACTTCCAACCTTCCGCCTAAGGTCTTCTCTCTCTCTAGAGCTAATCCTACAAACAACCTCTCTATAAGAGGTACTTTCTTCATGAAGGATCAAGCTCACAAGCATACCTCCTACCTGAGTGAAGCCTATACTCGAACTTATGTTTACTCAAGATTATCCATAGCTCTTTATGCTTATCTCATAAGCTATCCTTCATACTCTCCTGGTTAGTGTTTCAACCTATGGCTCACACTACTAACATACTCTGGGTGCATGCTATGCCCTACTTGCAACAACCCAACAGGTTTCTACAGGTTCTTCCCTAACCTCATCCATGAAGGAGCTATCCTTTGCTCAAACATGCACAACCCTTCCTAGGGTTGGGTTGTCAAAGGTACTCGGTCATCAACCTCTCATGGTTCATATGGCATCCAAGGCATGTTTATCATGACATCTAACTCATCATGTCATCTCTCTCTAACCTTCACTTAGGGTTAGGGTTAACATCATCCTCAAAGGATTTGCTAGGTCTCTACTTTTAATGGAGGTCTCTACCTCCAAGACTAACTCTCTCTACTCATCCTCCTACTAAAGAGGTCTATCCTCAGGTCTCTCCTGAGGCAATGACAACTCATGTCATATGACCTAAGCATGTATCTATTCCTTTACGCTTACTCTATTAAGCTTATGTCCATGACATCTTATTTAGATGCTTTTTATTGATTTGGTGGATGATTCCTTAATCCTTATCAACCTTTCCCATACCTCAAGAGGGTGAGGAGAAGAGAGGAAACCTTAAACCTTAAGGTCCTTAACAGAATTTGAGTGGAAAAGGGATGAACAAGATGAGAAAATCCTAAAGGTATCTTATTCTGAATCATACCCTAAGACTTTGGCTAGGCAGTCACACGGATCCGAGAGTCCTCGTATTCCGACTAGCGGTGCGGAGGAAAATATTGCCAACCCCCAGTTGTGATCCTTTTCTAGACACCTTCGTCTTTTGGACAATCCTCTAATAACTCCCTTGGGTTCTACAGAATTTGTGAAATTTAATAATTATTAAAG
The DNA here is from genome assembly GCA_963693085.1 of Alisma plantago-aquatica. NCBI lineage: Eukaryota > Viridiplantae > Streptophyta > Magnoliopsida > Alismatales > Alismataceae > Alisma > Alisma plantago-aquatica. The sequence goes on from OY856409.1 coordinate 514,515,870, forward strand.
ATTAAATGAGGAACCTATGCTTTGATACCAATTATTACGACCCCATCTCTCGGTAACCCCCAATTAAGGGAGACTTAAAGGTCAGAGCCGTTAACCAATAACCCGGATCAAAGGTTCGACAAATAATCAATAACAATTAATAAACTTTACCAACTAAAGTGAAAACTGGAATAAAATAAAACTTTGCTTATATTTTTAAAATTTGGATTTTTAAACTTCTATCCATGACGATACTAATCTAACTAATCCTCCTGTGCACGTTAATTCTCATTTAATTCCGCATATGCCACTTTACTGTTTGTTCTTTTCATTTGTACCTAAAACGCTGACAAACAAAACGTCGGTCAGCAAGAAGCTGGTATGTGGGGGAAACAATAATCGTGCAACTATGATAACAAAGTAATCATTCAATTATCAATTAACAGCCAAGATTACATTTTAATCCATACTACGCAATCCATACCTATCCACAACTCTGTGTTGTCCCTGCATTGGACTTATATGATACCTCTATAAAGGTAGATCTTTACCCCCATGGTTCTACCTTACATGTAGCCAATACGTAGGGTAATAGAGTCGCATGGCACTACCCAAAGGTATCCCAATATCTAACTCAATATGACTAGATGGTCCTACCCTCTAGGTAGCCATATACTAAGTCATTCAATGACCTAATGGAACTACCCTCTAGGTAGCCATATACTAGGTCAACTATTAAGCCACAGAGGGGACCAGGATCTCAGCTAGTAGGCACATATATTATGTGATAGTCATATCCACATTATAGTTTGCATGAACTAAATTCATCCAACAGTTTATTTCCAGTCACTGATGAAAACTTCAGAAAACCTCGGAAAACTAACTTGAGATATTCATAAGCGTAACCACATACCTTCAATTGCTGATTTCAAGAAAGATTCAAGTACGCAGAGAAACCCAATCAAGCAAGCAATGAGGAATAGAAATCCTAAAATAAAAGTACAAGTTTCCTTTTATTAATATTTATCCAATTTCATCACACTCTTTAGGATTTCAATTCCAATTTTAGGGTTCCCATGGAAATTAGGGTTTTTACCTCCTATTTCAATATTATGATCCTTAATTTATCAAAACTACATAAAACACTTAATTTCTCATTTTAGTAATCTTAACAAGTTTAGGATCATTATTAAGCATCTTATTTCCTTAATTTGAATAAATATGATTTTTCTCCTCTTTTATTTCAAATTAGGGTTTCCATTTAGATTATCCTTCTTTTATGGATTACAACTCTAAATTAGGCAACCTTGCATTCAAAACGGATGAATGAACCACCTTAATCATTAATAGGGTTAATCTTATCAATTTGACCTATTAATTTACCAAAATACACTCTTCACCTTCAATTAGGGTTTCTCATTAACTTTTAATATAGTTTTAAGGTAATTTTGCAAAATAGACTATAACTAGGTTCCCAAAGTATTTTTATTAGATTCCTTGTATTTTTCTACACAACATTCATGTATAAAGTTTTTCCATTAGACAATCCTATTAATTTCTATGAATTTTGCAAATAAAACCCTTTTCCTGGATTATTCGATTAGAGAGGAATAGTTACCAAAAATAACGGGCCGCTCGATCTGTGGTCCGGTGATCCGCTTCTTGGATCTAATGATCCTGGTTGCACACGCCTAATAATAGCTGCTCCCGCTCTGGAGCATTGGATTCAGTTGAGATCACCGTAGACTCAGATCGTAGGGTGACGGGTCGTCGTCTTCCTCAGTTCTCAGCAACCTCGTGAAGTCAACTTGGAGGTTGACTCTGAGCCCTCGACGTCCTCTGCCCACACCGATCATCCAGGGAGCTCCACCTCCCCTCAACGAAGTTTGTGGATGGTCCAATTATTCGCCCGAACTCTCCAATGTTGTCCTTTACTCGCCAGACTTCGGCGAGGGTTACCGAGATGCTGGGGGGGCAAGTCATGATGAAAAGACCAATCGAGCGCACAAAAATGCTCCTTGCACTATTCCTCAGAGGTTGGGCTAGTAAGAAAAGTTGTTGATTCCCTCCATAATCCACCCCTATATATAGGGTCGATGTCAGCTCGTGAGGTTTGGGCATTTCCCAGAACCACCTCCAATCCTAGTCGAACCAGGGGTTTCTCCGTTCGTTTTCATCTCCTGAGTTCAAAGGACAACTCAGCAAGCTTGCCCACTCATTGAATCGTGAGGAAACTAAGAGGGAAAAATCCCTCAGACATAGCCAGAGTCCTAGTCCACCTGGGACTTAGACGATGAGTGGCGCATGTTGGATTAAGATCCAACGGCCCACCTTCTTCGCGTTCAACCAAAAAAGGAAACATTTGTCTAAATTCCCTATTAAAACCATATTTGAGGAGATTTTGAAAAAGCTATAACTCTCAAATCCAATTTCCTTTTTAAATCAAATTTTGAGGAAACATTGTTTGTACTTTATCTTCCATCCTACAAAAATTGGGATTATAATCTCAAGTAAATGATCCTTTTTTGTTGATTGCAATTTATCATCTTATTATTCATATTTTCCATATCTTTTTGTATTCCTTTTACTATTAAGTTATTATCCTGAGTTCCTTGAACCCCAAGGAACCCTAATAACTTGAAATTCTATTTTTGGAATTTATCACTTAGCCTTTTTTTCTTATTTTTCTTATTTTCTTATATACTCCTTATCCAATTGAATTTCTTTTTCATTTCTTTTTCTTTTCCCTTCAATTGGGCTCAATGGCTAATAAGGCCCATTAAGAAAACACACAAGGCTATCATACATGAAATTCATTCAAATCAACTCATCAAATCAATCATGGATTTCATGTATCTTTAAAAAGAATCTCATTACATGTTTTGGAAAAATGGGTTTATAACAATTTTACTTCTCCTACTTCAGTCTTGGTTACTTTTAGCTTTTCCTCTCTAATCATTGAAAACTTTGAAAATTCTGTAATGTACTTATGTTTCTTCATTATGGATGAGTAGAACCATTCTTCTTGGGCATGCGAGAGTAGTTCCCATACTGTGACTCATCTGAACTCGTAATTTATATCTAATGTTAGTTAATTTTCTTCTCTATGAGTTTCTTTGGTATTTTATTGCATGTATGTTTGACTGGCCACCATTGGTACATGTTTTATGCTTCTTTATGCTATTTAGGATAATGTATGAGAGAGTATCGAGTAGATCTCTGGCAACATTCTCTTGACCATGGGAGTGGCTGGAGAATGTTGAGGATCTAAGATTGAGTTTGAATCTAAGAATAGACACGGGAGTGCTATGTGAAGATGATAACTGTCTCATGTCAGTGGGAGGTAGATGACGACAACAACCTCCTTTGCAAATTAATTGGCATGTTTAATTTTTTAGTTAAACATGATGTGATAATATGGAGGTGAAATATTATGTCTAGGATATTCCAAAATCTGATCTCAAACTTTAAAATCAAGCTTTTTTTTGTTTTTTGTTTACTTGTCATCTAGTTAATTGCAATCAAATTCATATGTTGTAACCTGACTTAGATTATTGAAAGTTAGCTCTTTTGCCCCTAGCTACCTAGCTCTCTGTGGTTGGAACTCGACTACAATTGATCATTCATACTTTCGGGTGATTGACGAGTTGAGACATGTAAGATTTAAAACCCTCTTGCCTTAGGCAATAAAAAAGTATGTGCAACTAAGACCTAATACCCCACGTATACATGAAACTATTATGGGCAAGTGTCACTATTTGTTGTATACTGGATCATGGCTAGTAGTAAATAAGCCATAACATGAATGAGGATTCAACCACATCAAGAATGTATAATAGGAACATGCAAGTATTTTTTCAACATAATATTTGAGTTAGAAAAATTAAAAAATTATGCCTCTTTCAATAGGATGTAGAAAAGAAGGGTATACAAAGGAGATGGAATCCCAAACATATCAAGTGAGAAACACATACCTAGTCTTCATGAATAACTCTATTTCTAGTGGTAAAAATTCACCATTTATCCGTCTGAACATAAAAGTGTTTTTAGCACACATTAGTTCACAAGAACTCATTCAGAAATGAAAGTACATGTAACCTATTACTTGCTACCTAATGTCAAGTTAGGGTTTTATCTTAGGAATACCTCACATATGTATGTTCCATTCACATAGTGATATAAATTAAGATTTTAGGTTATTCTTTTGTCAATATTCATTATATTCATAATTGAGGTTCTTTCACCACTAACCATCTCTATTACAACCAATTTTACTTAACTTATAAACCTTATCTTTATCTATACATGTTTAAGGATTTTATGGTCATTTGTCTTCCAAGGCATGTAGAATATTCATTACTATATGAATATTTCATGTGATTCGGAATGAATTCTCATCTAAGTTATATTCCTACACACATAGCTGGCGTGGCTTATATTATTGCATTAACAAACTCACTTAGGGTTGAAATCCCTAAGTTTTTAACCAAAACAACGTGCAATAATACCACCCGCAAGCGGACGGGTCTTATCGCAGTATAGTTGAGGATCGAATCCCAAGGGACAACATTTTTAAGAATCTTTCTCTGGTCGAATCTAGTTGAATCAAGACTAATATTTAGAGCAAGGTTGGTTGAATTGGGTTTAATTAAACTAAATGCAAGGAAAGTAAAAGAGAAGGATTAAAGGTTGATTAAAGATTAATGATGGAAATCACTGGGATGGTCCCGGGTTTCACCACCACTACACATGCAATCACATCCAAACATCAACATCCACGAAAGATATAACCATTCAAATAGAGCTGCTGCAGAACCCACCATACGGGCGTCAGGTCCGCGTAAGCATCACCTTAGGTATCAGATGTCACGTCACCATCCAGATCACATACTTACAACTCTGAAGATATAGAAATCCAAATGAAGTTGTGGGCCCCCTATACAGGCGTCAGGAATACAGAAGCGTCACCGTGGGCTAGATGGCTCATCACCACACAGATCATACACTTACGACCTCAAGGAATCCCATTCTATTTCTAGTTTGGGAGTCAACCACGTTAATCGACATTCAAAACCTACGCATAGAAGTTCTCGCAACATAGGAAAAGAACAAGATATATGCAAGCAGGTGATCAATCCACAAGTACTCATCGACGATTAACAACGAAATGAAAGATTATAAACATGCCATGGAATGTTTAACAGTGAGATATGAAAGCATGGGCAGCGGGGCTAGTCCCCGCACCCCAGAAAAAGTAAACTACTCACTCATGGTGAGAGGAATAAGAAAAACATGAGAAAGAGAAGATTCCTCCATGAGCATGGTGAAGAAGATGATTGCAACTCAATGGAGAACCTGTCTTCTACACGATGTCGGGGTAGATCTGGACGAGGAGGGAAGAACATCACGGCAGACGGGGCAGATCTTCTCTCTCCACCTTCTTCTTATTCTTGTAGTCCTCACTCACAACAGAAGGAGCAACTCGTGGATGAGATGGTGGCGTGGACGCAGCAGATCCAGATCTAGATCTAAATGAGGTGGCTTGCAGATCTGAGTCTTCACTCGAGATCTGGGAGAACATGCCGCAAAACCACCACGGGGGCAGGTTCTTGGGTATGGAGATCATCTCCTTAGGCCCAAGACAGTCCTGCAGCCTAACGGCATCTGGAGATGATGATTTGGCTGACTAGAGTCATGTACTATTTATAGGCAGTCTGGGCACTGACTTAAAATCACGACCTTGTCATTTCTGCAGCGGGTCGCGACATTTGTCGTGGTGGCAGCTTTTTTTGTGGTCATGACATTTGTCGTGGTCGCGGCTTTTGTCATGCTCGCGACATTTTTTGTGGTCGCGGCTTTTGTCGTGGTCGCGACATTTGTCGTGGTCGCGACTTTTGTCATGGTCGCGGCTTTTGTCATGGTCGCGGCATTTGTCGTGGTCGCGGCATTTGTCGTGGTCGCAACTTTTGTCGTGGTCGCGACATTTTTCATGGTTGTGGCTTTTGTCGTGGTCGTGGCATTTGTGGCTGGGGGAACCGCGGTTGGGAATAGAAGAGAAGACTGCAGACTGCTGGTTTAGAAACGATTGTGACCAGGCTCTATGAATCGCGATTAGGTCAAGATGGGAGAAGAAGGGGATCCACTGACTGCTACTGACCCCAAGAACGCTCGAACAGACCAAGGCCCAGAATAGAGTATTGGGCCATGGAGACAAGGCCCAAATGCCCAAAGTGACCTACACAAAGGTGCAAAAATTCAATAAAAACAGGGATCATTCTAATTAAGCCAAGTGAATGAACATATTAGAAGATAAAGCCGATAAATGCATGAATCCAACCAAAACTGGGCTAAACGAGATGATTGAACCAAGATAAATATGCATTCATCAAAATACCCCGAACTTAAATGTTGCTCGTCCTTGAGTAACACGAAATCTGAAATGGTCGCCAAATGAATACTTTCGAAACGTGTGACTGCCTCACCTTCACATCACGAATATTTCTTTTCTGCTTGGTATGACTAAGTGTCTCAACATCCTGAGATCACAAAACACATTTTACCATATCTTCATTCCCGAGTTCGCTTCTGAATATCACTTTTTCTCTACTTTTTCCAAAATCAAGCATGTGAGAGAGTTTCGTAAGAGTCCAGAGATACCCGCAGAACAACAAGTGTGCACCTGATCTGACACTGGTGTTATTAGGATCAGGGAGGCATTCATTGTGCCTTTAGGTGGAAACAAGAGTGAAGGGTGGTATGGAAGGGAAAAATAAATCTCTCCTCTATTCGACTCGAGATTTATTTTATATGATTTGCAATTTCATTGATTGCATTTTTTTGTGTGAATCTCTCCTCTATTCGACTCGAGATTGCATTTCTTTTTGTGTGCGCTTAGGCATCTTTTCTTGGTGATACACCCCTATTTCGTAGCGAGGGGTATGGAAGAAGTGTGAAGGAAGAGAGAGTGTGCTACCCCGAACTTAGGGTTTGGCACTATATTGGCTATTTTTGTTTGTTTTTGATGAGCGAAGGTATAAGAAGATGATGGAAGAAGTGTAGAAGAGAGTTCAGATCAGAATGCAACTTGATTTACAATTCAGTGGACCGGGTTGTTCTCCTTATCATACTCTGCTCAAATAATGACTTGATGAGGATCCGGTGGAGATTCCATGCTATTGTTCCACTAGTCAGATACGAAGCACAACGTGTTTGATCCCTCTCAGTTTGACACATACTTGCCATATCTACTGATCATGATGTTAGGATTCATAAGCTTCACACGGTGATTTCTAATCATAGGCTAGTTTCAGAAATTGTTCTCCTTGAGGCTTCGCTTCGAATAAGGAGGGTATAATGATTCAAGACTGCATGGGAAAATAGGATAGCCGGCTAGGTAATGGATTTGATTGAAACAAAAGTGTCACAACTTCATCAAGTTTCTATACAAGTTGCTATGAAAACGTTTTGAAAATTTTGAAAATTTTTGAAAAAAATGCTCAAAATTGCGACAACATTTCAACGATGAAATCTTAAGTCTGGAACAGAAAGGAGAGGGTGGAAATTAAAGTATGTACCACCCACCCTCCACCTCAAACTTAGAAATTTGCTCGTCCCGAGCAAGCTCTAAATCCGAGATGGAGGGGTAAACTCGTTCCGGTTGGTCCACCAGATGTGGTTGCATTCCTTTTGGCGACGCGTCCTCCATCTGAAATCTTAAAAATGGAACCTATCAGAACTTAAGACTGCATCTTGCGATGCATTGTCTATTAGGTGCAAAATTTTCTAAAAAAACAAAATTAAAAGTAAAAGCTAAGTTAAAGATCAGGTTGCCTCCCGACAAACGCCTTTGTTTTACGTTGATGGCTCGACGTGATTTCTTCAGTTTTCTAGTAGGTATGTCAGTTTGGACATATTCATCAATTCATCAGTGCTAGTATCAACTGTGGTGAAATATCTCTTCAAGCGTTGGCCATTTGCCACAAAATCACCTGACTTCTCACTCCATAAAGTAAATGCACCATGTGGATAGATGCTTTTGACAATGTATGGTCCCAACCAGTGAGAACGAAGTTTCCCTGGGAATAACCTCAGTCTCGAGTTGAACAGCAGAACTTGGTCTCCCACTTGAATGTCCTTTCTCTTCAGATGACCGTCATGCCAAAGTTTCGTGCATTCCTTGTAGATTTGTGCATTCTCATAAGCTGTCATTCAGAGTTCATTCAACTCTTGAACTTGTAGAATCCTGGCTTCGCCTACTTTCTTCATGTCGAAATTCAACTGTTTGATTACCCACCATGCTTTATATTCTAGTTCCATGGGCATGTGACATGATTTTCCATAAATGAGTCTGAAGGGTGTTGTTCCAAGAGGAGTTTTGAATGCAGTTTGGTAGGCCCATAAAGCGTCATTGATTTTCACTGACCAATCCTTCCGGTTGCGTCCTACTATCTTTTCCAAGATAGCTTTGAGTTGACGGTTCAAAACCTCTACCTGCCCACTTATTTGTGGGTGGTAGGGAGAAGCTACTTTGTGTGTTACACCATATCTTCTCAACAACGCTTCAAGGCTTCTTTCCAGAAAATGAGAACCTCCATCAGAGATCACAATGCATGGAACTCCAAAATGGGGGAAAATGATCTCTTTGAACATTTTAATGATGAGTTTTGAATCGCTAGTAACCGTTGGTATGGCCTCTACCCATTTGGAGACATAATCAACTGTGACTAGGATGTAGGAAAATCCATGTGAGGATGGGAATGGACCCATGTAGTCCACTCCCCAAACATCAAAAATCTCAACTTCTTGCCATAGCTGAAGCGGCATCTCATCTCTTTTCATAATGCTTCCCGTTCTCTGACACTTGTCACATGACATCACAAAGTTATAAGAATCTCTAGATATGGTTGGCCAAAAGAAACCACATTGCAAAATCTTCAAAGAAGTTTTCTTATAACTCATATGGCCTCCAACTGGGCCTGAGTGGCATTGTTCTAAAATAAGTTGGGCTTCTCCCTCAGCGATACAACGTCTGTAGAGACCATCAACACAGAGCTTGAAGAGGTACGGTTCGTCCCAGTGATATTGCCTCACATCATGCATGAATTTCTTTAGAGCACTGCCAGTACACTCAGGGTGGATGACACCGGTGGCAAGGTAGTTCACATAGTCCGAGTACCAAGGGGTAGCTTCTGAGACTTTCATAAGTTGGTCATCTGGAAGAGAGTCGTTGATTGGGACCTTCTCAGTTTCTAGAGTGTGGATACGACTTAAGTGGTCTTCTACAACATTTTCTATGCCTCTCTTATCTCTAATCTCAAGATCAAATTCTTGCAATAGGAGAATCCATCTTATTAGCCTTGGTTTGCATCTTTCTTTTTTAGAAGATAACGGATAGAAGCATGATCGATGTAGACAATCACCTTTGAACCGATGAGGTAGGATCTAAACTTATCAAAGGCATATATGAATGCTAGGAGTTCCTTCTCAGTAGTTGCATAGTTCCTCTGAGCTTCGTCAAGGGTCTTCGATGCATAATAGATGACATGATGTTTCTTCTCTATACATTGGTCCAGAACGGCTCCCACCGCGTAATCGCTGGCATCACACATAATTTCAAATGGATGATGCCAATCCAGGGCTCGAATGATGGGTGTTGTTGTAAGGTAATGCTTTAGGTTGTTGAAACTCTTGATACACTCTTCATCAAAATAGAAATCAGTGTCCTTCAACAACAAGTTTGGCATGGGCTTGGTTATCTTGGAGAAATCCTTGATAAACCTTCTGTAGAAGCCCACATGACCAAGGAATGCACAGACTTCTCTTACATTGGTAGGGATAGATATTTTGGAGATCACTTCGATCTTGGCCTTGTCCACTTCAATTCCTCGATTACTGACTCTATGGCCAAGGGCAATGCCTTCTTTTACCATAAAATGACATTTCTCCCAATTAAGCACCAGATGTGTTTCTTTGCATCGTTTGAGGACAAGGGAGAGGTGCCTTAGGCATGAATCATATGAATCCCCATATATAGAGAAATCATCCATAAAAATTTGCATAATGGTTTTGGTTAAACCAGCAAATATGGCCGCCATGCAGCGTTGGAAGGTTGCAGGCGCATTACAGAGTCCAAATGGCATCCTTCTAAAGGCGTATGTTCCAAAGGGGTAGGTAAACGTAGTTTTCTCTTGGTCATCTAGATGTATAGGGATTTGATAAAATCCTGAGTAACCACGAGAGAGAAAAAATATTCCTGATGAGCCAATATCTCTAAGACTTGATCTAGGAAAGACATCGGAAAATGATCCTTGCGTGTGGCTTTGTTCAATTTTCTGTAATCGATGCACATCCTCCACCCGGTTACTGTTCGAGTGGGGATGAGTTCATTTTCTTCATTCCGTATTACAGTAGTGCCACCTTTCTTTGGAACAACATGTACAGGACTCACCCAAGGTGAGTTAGATATTGGATAGATGATTCCGGTAGTGAGCAACTTGATGACTTCGTGGCGGACCACTTCTTTCATATTAGGGTTCAACTTCTATTGATGCTCAACAGTCGGCCTGTGGTCTTCTACCATAAGGATTTTGTGCATACAAAGCACTTGACTGACCCCGATGAGATCACTCATCTTGTAGTCGATAGCTTTCTTTCTTTCCTTTAATTCTTTCAGGAGTTTATCTTCTTGTTCGGTCATTAGATCAGAGTTTATAATAACTGGACAAACCTTGAGATCATCCAAAAACACGTATTTAAGTCCCTTGGGTAGGGGCTTCATTTCAGGGGCTTCTGGCTTCTCACATGGCTCTTCATATACATTCACAGCTTTGATTTCCTCAAACTTGGCTTCAGGATCTTGTTCTACAGAGTCAAGGTGAAGGATACAATCCTTAACTTGTTTGTTGATGAAAATTTCGGCAGATGGGTTTGTTAGTTCCACTTCTAAAGGATCATCTTGTTCATATTCCTCTTGTGTGAGGAGAGACATTTGCTCAATGCAATCAATCAGATAGACTTCTTCCTGCATGCTCAGTCTTCACATGCTTTCAAAAACATTGAACTCAAGGGTTTCTTTCCCTAGTCTGAGCAACAAGGTCCCTACTTCAACGTCAATCAAAGCTGTTGCAGTGGCGAGGAACGGACGGCCAAAGATAAGAGGGTATCTGACATCTTCTTTTTATGTCCATGATGACAAAGTCATAAGGGACATAAGAGTCTTTTCCAACCTTGACAGGGACATCTTCGATGATTCCCAATGGAAGAGTCATAGAGTTATCTGCAAGTTGAATGGTCATTCCAGTTGGGAGTAATTCTGCAAACCCTAGCCTCTTGCAAAGGCTAAGTGGCATGATAGAAATGCTAGCACCGAGATCGGCTAATCCCTTCTTACATGAGGAGTCACCGATATGGCATGAAATCCCAAAGGATCTCAGGTCTTTATGCTTCTTGGGCATCTTGCTCTGGATGATATCGGAAGTGGTTGTTGCTAGCTTAACAGTCTCGTATTCTTTAGTTATGTACTTCCTTGTGAGGATAGACTTTAAATACTTAGTCCAGGCTGGTATCTCAGCCAGCTCATCCAGAAAGGGTATATCTACATGAAGCTTCTTCATAGCTTCTTTAAACTTGTTGAATCGAGTATCGAGCTTTGTCTGCTTCAAACGAGCTGGGAAAGGAGGATGAGGCTTGTATACTGGCACATCCGACTCAGGTGTGTCTTCAGCCTCCGCAGTCAATGGTTCCTCAAATCTTGCTTTGTCTATCTTATCAGTAGTTGGTTGTTCCTTCGGTTGGGACTCAGGTGTTGTAGAGTCTTGGTCATTTGCAAAGTTATCATCATTTGTTTCCGCTATTGGTATCTTAGAAAGGGAGTCAGAATAGTTTTCCCCGGACCTGGTGGTGACAACCTTTAGTTGCTCTGGATGTTTAGGATTGTTTTTGAGTTGTCCAGCAAAGATTCCAGCAGGTGGCTTCATGCTAGCCGCAAGTTGAGCTAGTTGAGATTCAATAGCCTTCTGATGGGCTTGCTGGTTAGCTATCATAGTCTGTTGCGACTACATCATCTTCTCAATAGCTGACAATTTGTCATCAAGAGAGATGGGACCGACTTGTTGCCCTTGTTGTTGCTGTTGATAGGGGGCTTGGTTGGGGTTTTGAAATTGAGAATTGTTCTGATAATTGTTGTAGTTTCTATTCTGGAAGTTACCTCTGAAGTTCCCTTGATTCCCAAAATTCGGTTGTTGGTTATACTGGAATCCTGGCGGGCCTAGTTGTTGAGTATTTGAACCAAGTTGTCGTGAGTTCTCCACTCCAGAAGTATTTCCATATTGAAAACCTGGATGGTTCCTATTCTGATTCGGATTATAGTACCCTTGACCAGGGATAGTGTTGATGACATTCAGATTTTCCATTTGACCATTATCTACTTGAGCACAGGTATTGCTCACGACAACATCATATAGAATGTTACAGGCTAGAGTAGAATGGTCAGTTCCTTTGCATGCTTCGTAGAAGAGTGAGGCTTATTTAACTTGCTCTTGTTGTCGAGGGGGCGAACATCTTCTTTCATAAGCTGCGAGAGACGATTCTAGATGGTCTTGCTTTGCAACTAGGAGTTTGAGAGATTCAGTGATAGACTTGTACTCGGGTGTTGCTTCAGCCATAGCTACCTTCAGCAATCCTTTGCCAATAGGTCTACCCCAGTTGGCTTGGTTTTCAGCTCCAAGGGTGACAACCTTCCATGCGCTATCATAACTCTGACGCATGAAGTTTCCTCCAGACGAGAAATCCAAAAACCTCTTAATATCATCGTCCACACCTCTATAAAAGATTTCTATGAGTTGATTCTTTGGAATGACATGATGTGGGCACTTGCATAGAAGCTCTTTGTATCTTTCCCATGCTTCAGCTAGGGATTCTCCAGGGGCCTGGGTGAATTGCGTTATTTGGACCCTAATTTCATAGGTGAGAGAAGGTGGATAAAACTTTTCCAGGAAAACATTTTGAAGTTGTTCCCAAGTGGTGATGGGTTCGCATTGCAAGGAGTTATACCAACTCATGGCTCTATCGGCCAGAGAGTATTTGAAGAGACGGAGTCTGATGGCATCATCAGTGACTCCATTTTGCTTTGTCATGGTGCATAAGTCTATGAATCTCATAAGATGTTCTTGACTATCTTCTCCTTGCTTACCATAGAAAGGACTGTTTTGAAGCAAAGTGACCCAATGTGCTCTTATCTCAAAATTCAAAGCATTGATGGGAGGAGGTTGCACTGGGTGATGAACGTCAACAACTTTAGGGATTGAGAACTCCCTCAGGTCTTTTTGTAGCTCAGCTTGTTGAGCTGCTGCTTGAGCTGCTTGGATTTCTTCTTGAACTACAGCTCGGGCTTCTTGCATAAGTCTATCTCATTATGCATTAAGGGCTTGAGCTACCCTTCTAGCAATTTCCTCCTCTTGAGCCATTCTTGCTTGGTTCTCTCTGTACTGACGACGAAAGGTTTTGTCTATCTCACGGTCAAAGCTAGCAGTGAGTCAGGGACTGTCTGAACGACGCATACACTAGACTTTGTGTGTACCTAGGATAAAAATATCTTTTTCTGGTAAGATGGATGGAGTAGAACCGAATTCAAGTATATATGATCTATAGTATCAAAAGTAAAAGAAAAACCTAAATTAGTCTCAAAAGAACTAGATTTAACTAGATGATTCCGTTGTCCCTGACAATGGCACCAGAATTTGACGTGGCTTATATTATCGCACTAACAAACTCACTTAGGGTTGAAATCCCTAAGTTTTTAACCAAAACAACATGCAATAATACCACCCGCAAGAGGACGGGTCTTATCGTAGTATAGTTGAGGATCGAATCCGAAGGGAAAACATTTTTAAGAATCTTTCTCTGGTCGAATCTAGTTGAATCAAGACTAATATTTAGAGCAAGGTTGGTTGAGTTGGGTTTAATTAAACTAAATGCAAGGAAAGTAAAAGAGAAGGATTAAAGGTTGATTAAAGATTAATGATGGAAATCACTGGGATGGTCTCGGGTTTCACCACCACTACACATGCAATCACATCAAAACATCAACATCCAGGGAAGATATAACCATTCAAATAGAGCTACTGCAGAACCCCCCGTACGGGCGTCAGGTCCGCATAAGCATCACCTTAGGTATCAGATGTCTCGTCACCATCCAGATCACATACTTACGGCTCCGAAGATACAGAAATCCAAATGAAGTTGTGGGCCCCCTATACAGGCGTCAGGCACACAGAAGCATCACCGTGGGCTAGATGGTTCGTCACCACATGAATCATACACTTACAACCTCAAGGAATCCCATTCTATTTCTAGTTTGGGAGTCAACTACATTAATCGACATTCAAAACCTACGCATAGAAGTTCTCGCAACATAGGAAATGAACAAGATATATGCAAGCAGGTGATCAATCCACAAGCACTCATCGACGATTAACAACAAAATGAAAGATTATATACATGCCATGGAATGTTTAACAGTGAGATATGAAAGCATGGGCTAGTCCCCGCACCCCAGTGAAAGTAAACTAGTCGCTCATGGTGAGAGGAATAAGAAAAACAAGAGAAAGAGAAGATTCCGCCATGAGAATGGTGAAGAATATGATCGTAGCTCGATGGAGAACCGATCTTCTACACGATGTCGGGGAAGATCTGGATGAGGAGGGAAGAACACCATGGAAGATGGGGCGGATCTTCTCTCTCCACCTTCTTCTTCTTCTAGTAGTCCTCACTCACAGCAGAAGGAGCAGCTCGTGGATGAGATGGTGGCGTGGACGCAGCAGATCTAGATCTAAATGAGGTGGCTTGTAGATCTGAGTCTTCACTCGAGATCTGGGTGAATAGGCCGCAAAACCACCACGGGGGTAGGTTCTTGGCTATGGAGATCATCTCCTTAGGCCCAAGACAGTCTTGCAGCCTAACGGTGTCAGGAGATGATGATTTGGTTCACTAGAGTCGTGTCCTATTTATAGGCAGTCTGGTCACCGACTTAAAATCGTGACCTTGTCACTTCTGCAGCGGGTCGCGACATTTGTCGTGGTCGCGACATTTGTCGTGGTCACGACTTTTGTCGTAGTCAACGACTTTTGTCGTGGTCACGACATTTTTCGTGGTTGCGACATTTGTCGTGGTCGCGACATTTTTTGTGGTCGTGGCTTTTGTCGTGGTCACGGCATTTGTGGCTGGGGGAACCGCATTTGGGAATAGAAGAGAAGACCGTGGACTGATGGCTTAGAAACGATTGCGACCGGGCTCTATGAATCGCGATTAGGTCAAGCGGGGAGAAGAAGGAGATCCACTGACTGCTACTGACCCCAAGCACGCTTGAACAGACCAAGGCCCAGAATAGAGTATTGGGCCGTGGAGACAAGGCCCAAATGCCCAAAGTGACCTACACAAAGGTGCAACAATTCAATAAAATAGGGATCATTCTAATTAATCCAAGTGAATGAACATATTATAAGATAAAGCCGATAAATGCATGTATGCAACCAAAACTGGGCTAAACGAGATGATTGAACCAAGATGAATATGCATTCATTAATAGGTTTCCATAATATTACTCTTACAAGTAAGATCTTCCTTTCTTAATTTTTATTTTAGATAAAGTATGCCCATATGTATCTAAGTGACTTATAAATTGAAATTGAAACACCCAAAGTATATCCACTATCCATTTCTTAGGGTTTTAGTTTTTCAAGATGGTATACTATGGATATATAGAGATTTCATCCTGGAAATGGAGTTATTCTATGAAACTACTAAATATGAAGTTGTATATTAATAATGTAATAGATTAAATTTCCTTCATCCAAAAATGGATGAAATATTATGACAAGGTTTATATTTCAAGTAATCCCAAGATTTATTTAAAATATCATTATAATTAAACTTTATATTATTCTTAAAATCAGAACTACTATGTCTATATTCACTAACTTACTATATGCTAGTAGTATGTTGATTTACATACTCAATGGCATGATAAGTTAACTAGCTTGTTATTATTGTTGACTTTCATAACCTCTTTATTTGTGAATATGAATGTGTATGTAAATCAACATATATACTAATATAATCATGATCAATGTACTTAGATAGTTTATCTAAACCATCATACTTATGGTTTATCCTTCCATAAGTAATCTCCTAGGCAACATAGAAAATAGACCAACGCAGGTTACATTAGTATATATTCATTTATGTGTGTGTTCTAATGTTGATATTATTATGGTCATGATTTAGGGGACACTCAACCATCCTAGTAAATACCATAACTAGACATAATATGTAGAAGATCCTTTTAATAGTATATTAAGGATAAATTCCAAATTTACATGTTTAACTTGTACTTATACAATTCTTGTTACTAGTTTCCAAAAAATGGAGCTACAAGGACGAGACTTACATACATATGAACTCTGGTAATGTTGAAAGATTAGTCTCACATCAGGTGTTGGTTCATGATGTTATTGAGGCATTCCTTTTTAGTTTCCATACATGCTTGAGGGTAGTCTTATTGATACATAGGCTAAGGAGCACCATAATGCAACACTCATGACTATATTCCTTATTGCAGGTGATGGTTAACACTTTAGGTGAACATGGGTGGTGAAGCATTGTGATTATGTGGTTTCAAGTTGCCATGGGATCTCTTTCCAGCTACTTAGACACTTCTTTGCAATTGCATGAAGGAGGAAGATATATGGTAGAGGAGGAGGAAGACGACGGCTTGGTGAAGGAGTTCGGTGGTGGCAGTTAACCACTAGGTGAAGGACAGAGGAAAAACCAATGATGACAATGCTACCTCTTATCCTTGGGACTATCTTCAGTCACAATCTCCGATTCTCACAGAATTTCCTCACCAGGGTAGGGTGATGCAGGGAAGAAGAAGAATGAGTGCGACTAGAGTTTTCAGGCTGTGGAGAGGACAAAGAGGTAGGAGTATTATAACTGGAGTGATTGTGGTTGTGCTAGTGGCGTGTTAGATGTCAGGGCGACAGTTGCATCCATGGAGAAAAAGGTAGACAAATAAGTTTTTTGTTGTATGTGGGGAGAAGAAGGTAGACGAAGGGTAGAAACAGAGGAAGGGAGAAGCGAAGAAGAGGAGGAGGAGAATAATTATAAAAAGAGGATAAGAAGTAGATCAAATATTTTGTACACATCCTCTATGCCCAAAACCTCTGATCCCTTAGCTTGTGGGGCCATGAAGGAGTGTACGGTTCAGATATGTTGGACACTTTGTCTCGAGCACAAAATATTTCAACCTGATAAGAAGAGGGAGAAGTATTGCAAGAACCCTTATTAAATCAGTCGAAACCAGACGGGAACCCAACCAATATTAGTCAATGCAATGTTCATGACTCGACGACAATTGGGTGTGGTCCGGTTGAGGAACAAGAGAAGGGTGTTACCCATTAAATAAAAGAGTTGATGGTATTCTAATGTATTTTTTTTTATAAAAGTATTCTAATAGAATTATGATGAACTATAATAATAATTACAAAGGACTAATTAAATAGGCATTCAAATCAAATTGATACATAAATTTAGATGATGGTAGATTATACTTCCCCACCTAAAAAGATTTTGTCTTAAAAATCACACATCCATGTAATCAAGACTCAAATTTTACTTGATATTTCTCAACAAATTCATTACAAGTGTTTATCCATAGGAAATAGTTTTTCTAGTTTGTGGGATGCAACATGCTTGGTTGTGTTAATTCATATTTATTAGTGTTTTATGAAATTCACTAGAAGTAATAATTGTTTCAACATGAATCTGTAGTATTATTTTGGTGGGAGATACATAGATATGATTTGAGTCTTGGTCTCTTTGTGCCATTCTATTTATTCAATTTAGTTGGAACCCTAATTTTATTATTTATGACCCAGATTTATTTGACTCAATATTGAAAAGGTCAAAATAATTAAAATTTAGACTACCCACCTCGTATAATTGAAGGAGGAATTCTCAATCATGTTCAACAATTTCCATTAGAATATTTCTATTGGTCATCATAAGAACACATTTTTAAAATTCTTACATGTCAGCATACACTAGCCCTATGAAAAAAAATCAGCATGTGTCAAAGCTTTAGGGGTAGGGGGTTAGAACATCGATATAATAACAACCATAAAAAAATTCTTCTTCTACCTATGTACCATCCTTGGTCACACCATGATTTGTGATTAAGGCCCATAAAGACATAGAGATTTTATCAAGGATTACTACTCCAAATTCATTCTTGTGAAAAGTTATGACTTTATTTGAAAATATTAGATATAAATCAAGATTTACATATAATTATACAAGAAAATAAGCTTTTACAACAAAAAAGTTTTAGGGTAAAACTAATAGTGGTATAACCAAAGTCAATGAACTTTTAATAGGATGACACTTTCATGATTTAAAATAGTTTGATCTCATGTAATCTTCAACTTAGCACCTTATATGTATCAAGGGGATAACTTCACCGTAATCATAGAGGGACAATTTTAGGAAGTCCAATTTTACAGTATGTGGATGAGTCCTATGTACAAAATAATGCGATTAACTACTAAGGGTATTTTAACTCCAAGTCATGCACATGATAACTTTTGTCCATCCATTTTCAATGGTTGTAGATATGATGACGACTCTTCCTTCTTTCAAGAGAACTCAACACAGTTCTTGTCTATGTACATTTGTGTATATTATGTAGTTTTTTTAAATGAAAGCCTAAAATAGGTTTAGAGGTAAGATTGTTCTTAAACTTATGAAATCATTCTTAACATGTAAATGACTGGACAAAATTCATATTATTACAAATTATCTTTATGAGAAGGAGAGATGTATTTTAGAGTTTTGTGTAAATTTTCTATAATATCCAGATTATCCCTACAACTCCATATCTCAACTGGGTTGCAATGTCCCTTCTACATAATAACTAGGTTTATATTAATTGGGATAACACTAATATTGTAATGTCCATGATCTAGGTTAAGGTTTAACCCAAGAGGTTTTGCTTAAGTAAGTCATTTATATTCTTGTCTTTATCTTTTGAAAAGTAATTAAGGCTCAAGAGGAACTTATGTTTCAATTTTAGTCCTTTTTGAATAATGTTGAAATAATGTTTTATTTGTTTTGGACTAAAGTGCAAATTACCCAAGTTGAGGGGTTAACTTGCAAATTTTACATAATAAAATGTTCCTCAAGTGTTGAAGCATCATAAGAATGAGAATGATGCAGAGGTATGGCTTGTAAAAGCCTGAGCACCAAGAAAGAGCTTATTAAGCAATGTTTGTGCATTAAAACCTAGTTTTGTTGTAATATGCAATTTACCCAAAACCTAGGGTTCAATATGCAAAATACCACTTCTAGAGAGTCCCTAATATTTCTTGGTATCAATTAGAGACAATACAATTAGAGGGGAATCTCATTTGAATCACTTTGGTGGAGAGAGAATCTTGATATTAAAATAATCAAGATTTAAGCATAATTGAAACCCTAATTCAATTGAATGCAAAAATAAATATATTAATGGAAGTACCCTTCAACCAAAAATGAGATGCTTGAATTTTCATAAGTGTGAACGTCCTTTTACCTTGCAAAGGCTACCAAATATCTAAAGTGAGTGGAGAGCCCACTCACATTAATTAACTAAAAAGTAATATCCACTCAATTTTGGATATTATTATTATAATGGTTAAGGTGCTTAATTTGTTTTCATTAATCAATGGATAATGAAGAGGAATTACAATGTGGTGGAGATGGCCTCGTATGAAAGGGATTGAGGGGAGTATGTGGCACCAATTTTGGGGTTTAAAGGATTTTATTATCACTTTCTCTCATTGGAATTCCCTTATATACATCCCATTTTAAACCCACATGAAAGGCTTTTCGATCCCTTTTTCTTTCCTTTCTTTGTCCGTGCACAAAGGAGCTTAGGAGCAATAGGAGGATGTGCCCCAACATGTAGGTAAGATCCATAGTCATCCTCAACCTTGATTTCATTGTGGAAATCGAAATTCAATGCTTAATTTCTTCTTTTCTTCATTCAATCTTCAACCTTAGCCATTCGTTTCACTCAAAGACTTTAGGACGAGCCTTGGACAGTGAGTTCAAGACCGAATGGATAGTTGAACCCATGACCGAATGGGTAGTTGAAACCAAGAATGAATGGGTAATTTACTTCAAACCGAATGGGTAATCAAGTTCAAGATCGAATGGATAAATAACTACAAGACCGAATGGGTAAATAACTACAAGATCTAATGGGTAATTGAGTTCAAAACCAAATGGGTAATGGATTTCAAGACCATTTGGAGTTCAAGGGCTGTGATGGGTGGTTGGAGATCTAAGGGATGTAATTAGATGTACTGTCAATGGTTCAATTGATGATCGATTCAACAAAACAAACCCTAAAATCAATTTATTGGTTGGAGGAAACCCTAGTTGATCCAATCAGTTTCAAGATGTTTTGGACCAAACAGTCTTGAGACCGTTTGAGTCCAAATGGTCTTGAGACCGTTTGGGATCAAACGATCCTCAGACCGTTTGAAGGGAAAACAGTCTCAAACCCTTTGATGTTCATTTAGTTTCAATGATGAGTTGTTCATTAAGTTTCAATGATAAATTGAGCAAACGATTTCAAAACCGAATGAAGGAGTTAGGGCAAGATCGTTTGAAGGTATAATACCTCAAAACCGTTTGAAGGTCTAATACCTCAAAATTGTTTGAAGGTTTAATTGATTCAAATCTTGTAATTACAATCAACCCCATGATTGTTGATTATGTTTATCAAAGGTAATTACAATGGTTGTACCTTCAAGGTACTTAAGTGATTAGTACCTTTTGAATGGTTAACCTTTGATGCTTATGGAAGCAACATCTCAACACACTAAGATAACCCTAAGTGTGTATACTTAAATGAGGGGTTGACCTAATCTAATCAAGTTTGAAGTGATCAACATTCTAGAGGAGATGAGAGAGAGAGGAATTCACACATGTATAATGATCAAGTAAGTGTTTAAGCCCCTACACTCTCAACATGAAAATAATATGTAATTAGGGTATGATCCTTGATAAAGAGATCATGAAACCCTAATTAAGAAGGTTGATGAACCCTAAACCTAACTTAGGGCAATGCTAGGTGTAACTCTAATCTAGGGTAATTGTAATGTCCCCGAATTTTCACCTTCTCAAAACCCCATGGAGATGAGAAGATGAAATCCGAAAACGTTAAGAAATTGTATCAAAAGTGTGTTGCGGAAGCAGTTTGTGCATACATGAACAAGCAACTATACATACACCATAACATTTCTCAGCATTCCACATGTAAATTACAACATGAATTACAATTGCATATTGAAAGAGAATTTTACAAGTCTATGAACATGTATGCTAGCAGGATCTTAGACAATAGGTAAACCTATACAATTTCTCACATCCCATCCCTTTATCCCATGCTATCTCTGAACCTAAAACATACGTGAAACAACGAATCAAGATAAAGTTGATACGTGGTTGAAAGATACTATACTATGCTGGCATATTTTAAAATACTTGAAAAAGAAGAAAGAAGATGAAAGCATTATTCAAGGCAGAAATCAGGTAAACCCAAGTTATTAACCATATTTCAATGGACATGTATTACTATGGTGGACTTAGCACAAACATATATTATTGGGCCCTATCCCCGCATACCTTGTACCATTAGGAATCTCCCCACATACCTTGTACCATTAGGGAGGTGCTAGTCAACATTAATACTTTCCCTCTCTAATAGGGAGATTAATGAACCATCAGTAACTACATTCCATTTTCTTTCTTTAGTGTTCTTATTGTTCCAGGAGGAAATGACAATACATATAGATCTACATTCAACAATGTATTTCAAATACAAGCAAGCAAGTACATATATTTAACATCCAACAAATCTAGTTATATAATTATATCCACGTACCTGAGTTCAGATATTCCTTACATATCCATGATCATCTAGATAAACTAGTCAGCACCTGATTTGAAGAAATTAATCATCATTAATATAGGTACACCATATTCTTGGTATTTTAGGTCCAAATTAGGCTTTAGGCCAACCTTGGTTCAAACTGATCTAAACTTTTGTTTGATATTTTTCTACTGACTAGGGTGTCATTTTAGAGGTCTGGTCCAATTTTTGTAATTTTCTGATGATTAGGCTATTTTTTAGAATTAATATGAGATTTAAACAATCTAATTATGATTTAGTAAGAAGATACCTTGTACTTTGGCATAATAATTAGATCAGGCTCCATCATTAGTTTCAGAATAATATTAGAGTTCAGTAGTATTTTTCTCAGATATATTATTCATCATATCCTAATTATACCATTTAAAATATTCTAAAAGAAGCATTATCATTTATATTATAAAATATATATTTAAATCTCTTCAAAGACTAATATAAGGGTCCAGTAATATAGGGGATGTTTTTCTGAGTCTGGAGATATTTTTGGGGTATTTTTAGGGCAAGGGGGCTATTTATTAAGCATTTTATACGTGTACAAGCATTTCCAAGATTTAAAATCATAATTACCTTCTGTTGTGGGTCCCACTGCCCAATGTGGCAGCATCTGGTTGGTCCATGCTAGCCATTAGGGTGGAGCGTGGCTCAACAGTTTGGATAGCTTGGACCGCCCGGTTCATCCGATTTCTGGACCGAACCCTGCCTGGTCTCTCCACTCGTGTGACTCTCCGCGCCGCTAGACGCGATGCGTCTGAAAAACACTAGAGGGGGGGTGAATAGAGTTTTAAAATAATTTTAACAATTTATTGAACTCAAAGAACCACAATTGAAATTGGAAGAAGGAGACAGGTGTTTAGAGTGGTTCCAACTTTAGCAAATACTAAAGTTGTCAGTCCACTACCCGGTTGCTTACCCAACCAGGATTTTGAAAGTATTTATTTTATTACCTTCTCAAGGATTTATACAAAATACAATACTTTCCTTTACACCCCTTGAACATCCTTCCCTTGAAGTAGGTGCACCAACTTGAGGTAGCCTTCTTGAAGTAACTCCAAGCTCCCCCTTGAAGTAGCCTTCCTCTCTAGAAGTAACCTCCCGTTGCACCAGCCTTCTGAAGTAGCTCAAGGTCGCCTTCTTCACCAAGAAGATCTCCACCCTCTCCAATCCGTAGCCTCCAACCTAGGAGTAGCACGGAGAGTACAAACAGTAATAGAGAACAAGAAAGGAAAAAGGAAATTACAACTTATCCTTTGTAGCCCAAGGCTTGATTTGCCTAGATCAAGCGTATAGATCTCCTAACCAAGTGTATGGACTTGTGATTGTAGTGGGTAGGAGATGCTAGCCTATAGGACACGAATTTTGATCTAAGGAAGGAAGTATCCAATTGTCACAATGCTCAAATTTCTCACAAATAGATTTCTCAAAGTATGCTCAAGGATTTTTCAAGTGTAACAAGTGTATTTGAGTGTCCTATGGCTTGTCCTATTTATAGGAATGGTCTAAGGATGCTTAAGGACGTTCTAGACAACTTCTAGGGGTTTCTAAGTGCTTAACTAGCCGTTAGGTACAAGTTTGTTGCTTTAGCAACGACTAATTAATTTACTCTGCAGTTGCTGTCAGAGTTCATCTCGGTCGAGGAATGGTCGACCGAGATACCTACTCGGTCGAAGTTTTGTCGACCGACAGGCTCTCTGGATCAAGTGATTTGCAACGTCTATCTCCAACTGCCAACTACCTTGTCAGTTGAGTCTAACGGCTACTTTGGATCTTTCTCGGTCGAGAAGATTGTCGACCGAGAGTGTCTCGGTCGAGAAGATTGTCGACCGAGAGTGTCTCGGTCGAGAAGTTGGTCGACCGAGATTGATCCTGTTTCAATGTTTCAATTTAGGCACTAATTATATGTATGAGTGTGCAAATGTGATCCTATTTGAAGGGAATGACTTATCTAAATGTGGTGTTTAGCTAGGGAGAATCTAACGCTTGATTTACATGAAATCTAAATACTTGTACATTATATATTTGTACAAGTTTTTACAAGGCGATTACATTTCATGAAAACATAAACATGTAAGCATATGGATTTCCCTAGTTTCTTTGTCATCCACCTTAATCCTGCACACTCAAGTAGCTCGTTAGATCAATAAGAATGAAATGTTTGTCATAATCAAAACAAAGGGATTTATAGATGTCCATTTAGCCAACAATCTCCCCCTTTTTGAAGATGACAAAGATTTCCAAAATATAAATGAAGGAAATATAAAACATATGAGTTTCATACCTTTAGATTACCTTTTGTAGCTTTTCCTCTTGTTTATAAAATGTGTGCTTATTATTCCCCATGAATTATGGAACATGAAATCCACTTCACTAGGGAATATAGCAACTTTCAATGTAAAGCCAAGAGTTTATTTATGAAACTCATTGATTGAGTTTTTCATAATTACTAAGTTTTAGTTTTATATTTATTTCTCCCCCTTTGTCATTTCAAAAAGATATCCGTTAAGAATAAAAACTCCCCCTTAATTAGATGTCCCATAAAATCTAATGAAAAAGATGTCCATTAAAAGTTTTTGTTAAGAAGCACAGATATCAAAGAAAACATCTTCCAAAGGAGTGATAAGCAGTTGCTTCCTAATTTTGTTAAATTGATCTAGTGGAAGCGGTTTTGTAAAAATATCAGCCAATTGATCTTCCATATCAACATGATGAATGGAAACATGATTCTTGGAGATATGATCCCTTAAAAAGTGATGACGGATTTCAATATGTTTAGCTCGGCTGTGTAAAATAGGATTGTGTGCTAAGTTTATAGCGCTCGTGTTGTCACAAAAAATAGGCGTAGATGAAAGAGTAAAACCATAATCGTTTAATACTTGTTGCATATAAAGCACTTGAGCACAACAAGACCCGACTGCCATATATTCAGCTTCAGTTGTAGATAGGGCAACCGTATTTTGTTTCTTGCTAAACCAAGATACTAAAGCTCTCCCTAACAAGAAACAACCACCACTAGTACTCTTGCGATCAAGTCGGCAACCAGCATAATCCGCATCAGTATAAGATTTAAAATCCAAGGATTGTCCTTTTGGATACCATAAACCAAAACAAGTAGTGCCGGCTAGGTAACGAAGAATTTGTTTAACTGCTAGAAAATGAGAGTGCATAGGTTGTGATTGAAATCGAGTATAATATCTGCATAAAATTTGATTAAGTAACAAGTTGAAGCATACTACTTAATATGATTCTTAAATGAGGGCACAATTAATATCTCAAGTCTTCAAAGATACTAATTTAGAGATTTTGTCTTAAGTGTTGCAAGCAATAGCATATAACTGACAAATCATTTTGCTTGCCGAATATATCATCACGGATCCATGCATATAATTATCATTTTCTATGCGTACCAAATAGTGAAAGCATATCCATGATGTAATGATAACAGCATATAATGATAATTCCATCACATGATTTGTATATGAATAGACCAGAAAATACTTTAGGAAAAATCATGTGAAAATAGAAATTTTCTTTTCATTGAACTAAGCATAATTTTAGTTTAAACTTAAATCATTTAGGGAATAAACTAATATTAATCTCATTTAAATTTGCAGGGATGATTTCCAAAATATATCCAGTCATCAATCACAAATAGATAGCAATTTCATCAAATTTAAAAGAATTCAGCAATTTTGTAGCAGACTGGAGATCAGTGACATGCTCGGTCGACAATTTCTCGACCGATGGTCTCTCGGTCGACAGTCTTTCGACCGATAACATTTCTGGAACTGTTAATTTCTTCCAAATGAAGCATAATTATGCAAGTTAAATATTTAGATAATTAAATTTATTTGTTATCCCATTGTGTTGAGTTGAGATAGACATAGAAATATGCAACTAAGATCCTTGGTCATATCTCAACTTGATTCTGTTCATTTAGTTTGGAGGTTTTGGAACCCAAACTAACTCGACATCTTTTCTCTTGTAAGGGCATGAAAAAGAATAGTGACCAAGGTGCAAACAATAATGACAACATATCGAGTCAACCTCATATCTTTTTCTATGGTTATGTTCTGTGTTGTTCTTGGGTGAAGATGTTCCTTTAGGTACATATATAGATTGATGAGTTTGTGACTTTCCCCAACTAGGTTGTTGATAGGATTTCCCTTTAGGCTTGTAACCTAGTCCTCTTCTCCCAATTTGATGATAGGAATTATCTAAGATTTGATCAAGAATGCCATTATTATTTAAACTACTAACTTTTTGTTGTAACTTGGCAATCTCATCCATTCTCTTCTGGATATCTAGTTTTGCTTGGTCTATATTAGATGACAATGAGTTTCGTTCTTTGACAATAGTGTCATAATCTATATGAGTGCACAATATGGGTTGTTTTTGAAGATCGTTCACTTGATTTTGCAAATTGATCTTCTCTAAAGAAAGTAGATTGCAATTTGCCTCTATAGATTTTATCTTACTATCATGATCTTCAATGATCTTTTTAAGATCTTCATTTTCGGAAGTCATAGCAAGAAGCTTAGCATGTAATTCATCATTTTCTTTAATAGATTTCTTTAATTTTTTCTTGCACTCAACATATTTAATATGTGTTTCTTCAAGACTAGCAACTAGTTCTTCTTTAGATAAATCAAAAAGACTTACCTCTTCTTATTCTTCACTAGTTGTAGCAATAAGACAATCTTAGTGCTCATTTTCCTTCTTTGATCTCCATGGGCATCTACTTGTTGTGTGGCTTGTTCCTAAGCACCAATTGCAACATGTTGTAGTTTTGTCCAAGCAACACCTTTTGTTGTGATTGTAATCACCATTACCCTCCATTCTTCAAGACCTGGTTAGGGTTCCTTGAAGCCTGCTCTGATACCAATTGAAAAACACTAGAGGGGGGGTGAATAAAGTTTTAAAATAATTTTAACAATTTATTGAACTCAAACAACCACAATTGAAATTGGAAGAAGGAGACAGGTGTTTAGAGTGGTTCCAACTTTAGCAAATACTAAAGTTGTCAGTCCACTACCCGGTTGCTTACCCAACAGGGATTTTGAAAGTATTTATTTTATTACCTTCTCAAGGATTTATACAAAATACAATACTTTTCTTTACACCCCTTGAACAGCCATCCCTTGAAGTAGGTGCACCAACTTGAGGTAGCCTTCTTGAAGTAACTCCAAGCTCCCCCTTGAAGTAGCCTTCCTCTCTAGAAGTAACCTCCCGTTGCACCAGCCTTCTGAAGTAGCTCAAGGTCGCCTTCTTCACCAAGAAGATCTCCACCCTCTCCAATCCGCAGCCTCCAACCTAGGAGTAGCAAGGAGAGTACAAACAGTAATAGAGAACAAGAAAGGAAAAAGGAAATTACAACTTATCCTTTGTAGCCCAAGGCTTGATTTGCCTAGATCAAGCGTATAGATCTCCTAACCAAGTGTATGGACTTGTGATTGCAGTGGGTAGGAGATGCTAGCCTATAGGACACGAATTTTGATCTAAGGAAGGAAGTATCCAATTGTCACAATGCTCAAATTTCTCACAAACAGATTGCTCAAAGTATGCTCAAGGATTTCTCAAGTGTAACAAGTGTATTTGAGTGTCCTATGGCTTGTCCTATTTATAGGAATGGTCTAAGGATGCTTAAGGACGTTCTAGACAACTTCTAGGGGTTTCTAAGTGCTTAACTAGCCGTTAGGTACAAGTTTGTTGCTTTAGCAACGGATAATTAATTTACTCTGCAGTTGCTGTCAGAGTTCATCTCGGTCGAGGAATGGTCGACCGAGATACCTACTCGGTCGAAGTTTTGTCGACCGACAGGCTCTCTGGATCAAGTGATTTACAACGTCTATCTCCAACTGCCAACTACCTTGTCAGTTGAGTCTAACGGCTACTTTGGATCTTTCTCGGTCGAGAAGATTGTCGACCGAGAGTGTCTCGGTCGAGAAGTTGGTCGACCGAGATTGATCCTGTTTCAATGTTTCAATTTAGGCACTAATTATATGTATGAGTGTGCAAATGTGATCCTATGTGAAGGGAATGACTTATCTAAATGTGGTGTTTAGCTAGGGAGAATCTAACGCTTGATTTACATGAAATCTAAATACTTGTACATTATATATTTGTACAAGTTTTTACAAGGCGATTACATTTCATGAAAACATAAACATGTAAGCATATGGATTTCCCTAGTTGCTTTGTCATCCACCTTAATCCTGCACACTCAAGTAGCTCGTTAGATCAATAAGAATGAAATATTTGTCATAATCAAAACAAAGGGATTTATAGATGTCCATTTAGCCAACAGCGTCGTCTTCTTTGTGAGTGTCTCCACAGTCGCAATGCTCACAACCCATTACGGCTGCTAGCTTTGGCTACACCGGCTAGAAATGATATTGCAGCCTACTCCATCATGGTCAAGGAGGTGGTGATCAGTGATCACTGGCTCCTCAACTGAGCATCCATCCTTGATGAATTTCTGGTGATCCAGGGTGAAGAAGGGCGGCGTCGGTTCTCTCTCCTTCCCTAATGAAGCTACCACCTAGGAAGACTCCGACGATTCCAAGCTGCCTTCATGTCTTGCTAATCGTCGTCTCTATCTTCTACTCCTCTTTAGGGTGCATTGTTGCAGGCTGTTGGCCTGAAGAGCGTTGGGTCGCTAGGAGGGTGAGGATGTCACCCCTTCCGACGCCGTCTGGCTTTCGTCGCCCTCTGCTTCGCTCTTGCCTCTACAAGGGTTACTAGGGGCCAACACTCATCCCCGCCTGCTAGGTTGTAGGAGCGTCGTTGTGAGAACATGGATTCCGGCGAGGAGTCCATTGGATTTTGGTTCTGAAGATTCACACCCTCTACTCAAGAGGAAAACAACACTACAGAGGAAAGAAGCGGCTAGAAACCCACCAAGATCCCTACTCTCTTCTTGTTTGACGGTGGCACCATCATGTTAGCTTATCGCCTCGACGAGATCTCCTTCCAGAGTTCCATGTCATGGTGGTAGCAGATAGGATGGCAGCTGGAACTTAGGCTCAACACTCCGTCTCCATAACCGGAAACCGCCGCCGTGACAGAAGGCACCGCCAAGGGAATCATGTCTCCAGGTCTTCTCATGATCGTCTGAGGAAGATAACCACTGTGGGTGGTGAGTTGATCAGTCTGGTTTGCTATTATGGCCAGGAAGAGCCTACTGCTCCAGGATGATGATGTAGTCGGAAAGTCTAGCTGGGCTCATGTAAACACGACAAGGATGCGTCGAGATCCTACCTAAGGCATGGCATGTAAGTTCAGGTGGAGGGACTAGGGGTAGGAATGGGTCGATAGCTTTGGAGGTTGTGTAGATTATGATTTTGGGAACTGAATTCCCTATTATCACCCACCTCTTCGGATCTACTTGAAACAAATCTGGTGTTGCTCCTCCATTTTCAGAGGTCAGTGATGACCAGGGAGCTATCCGGCCTTCATCAGCAGCTGGCATGGTTTTGGGTTCTACACTGCCCACGAACGTAATGGTAGCATGAACTATATTGCATTGGCCACTCCTTTAAGCAAAATATCTAATATCTTCATACTTGCATAAACTCGATTAGGAACCTCTTGTTCATGGAGGGTTAGACGCATACTAGTAATATCCTAGAGTACATTTTATCCAATTTGGAGGTCCACATGTTTGTCCATTAGTTGCTTCCTCCGATAACATCAGTATAGGGGTAGATGGTCAAATAAAATGATCAATTATATTTAAGTTGTAACCAAACAACTTCAATACACTTACGGTGATCATGATACAACCAAGAGTTCCTAATGAACTATTCATATTCATGTATATCATGAATGGTTATATAAGCACATAAATACCCAATTTTATTAACTAAATATATTCCTCATCATTGACATAAAATATGTGTCATGATCATAAATTGGAATTTTATTGTGACAAGAATCAGCCATTGTATAACCAATCACTCAATTTGGGTTCAACCATCTACACAATAATCATAGTCCTTAAACACCATATTGGGTATTAAGAACCTAAAATCAGGGTCATCACATTCACCCTACCTTATATGGAATTTCGTCCTTGAAATTCAACTAATCTCATATTTAAGGTGAAAACAAGGAGTTCAACCTCATATAAGTCAACACTTCTAGGCTTCAAAGCCATCATAGTTCTGGATATACCCTAAGTTGTTATCTTAGGATATTTAAGCATGCAAGGGTGTACCCACCCCACCTTATATAGATGAAAGCATTTTTTTAAGGAATCGTAGCATCACTTAATGTCTTAGTCATCATATGCATTCTTAGATTTTAGGATTTACATCCTCGTAGTCCCTTAAGGATAAGGGTTTTGTTTGCTCGTAAGAAGTTAAGGAGGTATTACTAAAGATTTCATCTTTCATTATACTTGCCTATGTAAGATGATGTCAAGATCTCACATCTTCAGTCACCAGAATTATCATGTTTACATCATTAATGTGGTTTATGATCAACATCATACCATGATTTCATCATTGGAGAAAGGCTTGCTTATCATACTTAAATATTAGGGTTTCACCCTATTCAATGAGTTATCCTCAAGAAGAAGCTTAGATTTAGAAGGATTGATCCTAGGCACTATATTTAGTGATTATTAATCTATGAGCCAAAGATATCTTTTTTTTTGCTCTTGATTTCAAACTTATATCATTCATGCATGATATAGAGAGAAGGAGAATATACTAAGACAATTTTATCATGCTTTCAAACTTGGATATCACATGTATGATATAGGGAGGAAATATAGACAATATTAGGCCAAGCTTACATGAGTGACTCTTCATAAATAAATCATCTATATAGCTCAAGTGAGGCTTCTATCATCGTATATTAAGAAGGAGAAGAAGAAGGGAGAACATGTATTTTGAGTATCTTTTGCACAAAGCATCACTCTCATAACTAGAGTTCATATATTACCTCGCTTGCAACTAATGATGAAATTCACAAAATATGTCACTCCAGCTAGGACCTAACTCAGCCAAAGGATTGACTTTATCATATGGGTCATCTACCCATCCTTTTCTTTCACCCAATTCACACATATAGGATTGAATCATGCAAAAAGGACTCAACTCGTCTACTCAGGAGTAACCCAGCTTAGGACACATCATTTCATATATACATCACATATTTTTCATATATTGAAGGGTAGGTCCTATGACCCTCTCCTTGTGGGTCTCACTCTCTCTGGAGTTCACCACGTATCTTTTCCTAACACTGAGGTCCTCCTTTGTAAGAGAGCTTGAGGTTCATGCATATTCAAACTTTATCTTAACTTAGATTGCCTTAATAATAAAGGACTATGTCTTTTCGTCAGCAAGACTTAGCTTAGATTTAAAAAAAATGAACTCATCTCATATGCAACTTAAATCTTTATAAGGAAACTTATACCATTAGAGATGAAACTTAGATAAGATTGAACATGCTTATTTCAACTATCATTCTATCATGTACTCTATGTATCACCTATCTTGATAAGCTCTAGACATCTAATCTAGACTACTCTCTATTCTGGACTGATGTCACTCCCTTTCACTTAGGTTACATGAACACTAACTACTCTCCAGTGTGAGGGACACATTTTATATTTACATATACATAATAAAATATTATATAGTTTTTCTCTAAGAAAGAAGACATCAGAGAAAACTGTCGAGGCTCGATCCGATTGGAAAACAAAACCAAATCAGCAAAATGAGTGTCCCACACATAGTAGATAGTCTAGTTCCATATTACCTAATGAAATGGTGAGAACATGATGTAGACTAGTGTAGCTAACCAATAAATATGAGCTCTATATGGAAAGGGTTTCTTACACTTCTCTAAACCTAGTTCTCATACATCTAGGTTCTAACCTAGAGGCTAAGTCAAAACTTATTCCTATAGAACAACTTACTAAGTTTCTAGGATTTAAGGTGAAAGGTGAGGCTTAGTCTATATGTTTCATGGTGAGCAATTGTTAGGTGTATCTATTGTTCATGCTCTGATACCAAATGTAACATCCCTGGATTTTCACCTTCTCAAAACCCCATGGAGATGAGAAGATGAAATCTGAAAACGTTAAGCAATTGTATCAAAAGTGCGCTGCGGAAGCGATTTGTGCATACATGAACAAACAACTATACATACACCATAACATTTCTCAGCATTCAACATGTAAATTACAACATGAATTACAATTGTATATTGAAAGAGAATTTTACAAGTCTATGAACATGTATGCTAGCAGGATCTTAGACAATAGGTAAACCTGTACAAATGCTCACATCCCATCCTTTTATCCCATTCTATCTCTGAACCTAAAACATACGTGAAACAATGAATCAACATAAAGTTGGTACATGGTTGAAAGATACTATACGATGCTGGCATATTTAAAATACTTAAAAAATAAGAAAGAAAAATGAAAGCATTATTTAAGGCAGAAAACTAGGTAAACCCAAGTTATTAACCATATTTCAATGGACATGTATTACTATGGTGGACTTAGCACAAACATATATTATTGGGCCCTATCCCCGCGTACCTTGTACCATTAGGGAGGTGTTAGTCAACATTAATACTTTCCCTCTCTAATAGGGAGATTAATGAACCATCAGTAACTACATTCCATTTTCTTTCTTTAGTGTTCTTATTGTTCAAGGCGGAAATGACAATACATATAGATCTATATTCAACAATGTATTTCAAATACAAGCAAGCAAGTACATATATTTAACATCCAGAAAATCTAGTCATATAATTACATCCATGTACCTGAGTTCATATATTACTCACATATCCATGATCATCTAGATAAACTAGTCAGCACCTGATTTAAAGAAATTAATCATCATTAATATAGGTACACCATATTCTTGGTATTTTAGGTCCAAATTAGGCTTTAGGCCAACCTTGGTTCAAACTGATCTAAACTTGTGTTTGATATTTTTCTACTAACTAGGATGTCATTTTAGAGGTCTGGTCCAATTTTTGTAATTTTCTGATGATTGGTCTATTTTCTAGAATTAATATGAGATTTAAATAATCTAATTATGATTTAGTAAGAAGATACCTTATACTTTGGCATAATAATCAGATCAGGATCCATCATTAGTTTCAAAATAATATTAAAGTTCAGTAGTATTTTTCTTAGATATATTATTCATCATATCCTAATTATACCATTTAAAATATTGTAAAAGAAGCATTATCATTTATATTATAAAAAATTAAATTAAATTTCTTCAAAAGACTAATATAAGGGTCCAGTAATATAGGGGATGTTTTTTTGAGTCTGGGGATATTTTTGGGGTATTTGTAGGGCAAGGGGGCGATTTATTAGGCATTTTCTATGTGTCTAAGCATTTCCAAGATTTAAAATGATAATTACCTTCTGTTGTGGGTCCCACTGCCCGATGTGGTGGCATCTGGTTGGTCCATGTTGGCCATCAGGGTGGAGTGTGGCTGAACAGTTTGGATAGCTTGGACTGACCGGTTCATCCGGTTTCTAGACCAAACCCTACCTGGTCTCTCTTCTCGCGTGACTCCCTGTGCCGCTAGATGCGATGCGTCATCTTCTTCGTGAGCGTCTCCACAGACGCAATGCTCATAACCCATTACGGATGCTAGCTTTGGCTACACTGACTAGAAATGATATTGCAGCCTACTCTATCATGGTCAAGGAGGTGGTGATCAGTGATCACTGGCTCCTCAACTGAGCGTCCATCCTTGATGAATCGCCGGCGATCCAGGGTGAAGAAGTGCGGCATCAGTTCTCTCTTCCTGCCCTGATGAAGCCGCCGCCTAGGAAGACTTCGATAATTCCAAGCTGCCTTTGCATCTTGTTAATTGTCGTCTCAATCTTCTACTCCTCTTCAGTGTGCATCATTGCAGGCGGTTGGCCTGAAGAGCATTGGGTTGCTAGGAGGGTGAGGATGTCGACCCTTCCGACACCGTCTGGCTTTCGTCGCCCTCTGCTTCTCTCTTGCCTCTACAAGGGTTCCCAGGGGCCAGCACTCATCCCTTCCTGCTAGGTTGTAGGAGTGTCGTTATGAGAACATGGATTCCGGTGAGGAGTCCATTGGATTTTGGTTCTGAAGATTCACACCCTCTGCTCAAGAGGGAAACAACACTACAGAGGAAAGAAGCGAATAGAAACCCATCGACGTCCCTACTCTCTTCTTGTTTGACAGTGGCACAATCATGTTATCTTATCACCTCGACGAGATCTCCTTCCAGAGTTCCATGTCATGGTGGTAGCAGATAGGATGGCAGCTAGAACTTAGGCTCAACCCTCCGTCTCCATAACTGGAAACCACCGCCGTGACAGAAGGCACCGACAAGGGCATCATTGCTCCAAGTCTTCTCATGATCGTCTGAGGTTGATAAGTGAAACATCTAAAGATGGAAAACCCTATTCCTAATAATGGAATAGTGACTAATATATTGATAAGTGAAACATCTAAAGAGGTTGATAATGGATATCTTTATATCAATAATTCCTTAACTCGAAGATGAGTCCATATCATTGATAATGGTTGCATATTTCAAATAAGTGACTCGTGACTAATACATTACATGATAAATGTGATGAACTAGAGCACACAATATTAGGATGGGAGATACCTTTATACAAGAATAGTTGATGAACTTAAGATAAAGGTGATGAGGGAAGTGATACATCAAGACATGATAGATATCACTTCCAACACCTCAAGATTGATACACCTTGATGTATTCTAAATCCAATATACTTGTATGAGTAACACATGAAGTGTGTCATGTCAATTGTTACATTGAGATGAAATGCACTTTGATAAGTGTAGGCTAATATGCCTTATGAAAAGGTTAAGCCAAATCAATAAAGTATGATGTAATCATATTCTAGTAAAGTTGAGAGAGGAACTTATATCTTGTGTTGATAATTCATTTAATGATAAGTGATGAGAATAAATAAGCATGATTAAATACATATGTCATCAATGTTGGCTCCTAGATGTGTGGATCAATTAATTAGGGCTTGATCATTAATAAAATGATCTTGAGAACCTAAATGTTTACTTATGGAAAACCATAAATCTGATGAATTGTGATGATATGTAAGAGAAATCCTAACCCTAAATAAGGGAATAGTGATGCTACTCTTATATTGCATAGTGCTGATATGTAATTGATATAACTGTTATCATGAAATGATCATGCAGGTAATCATGAGATGATGAGCATAGCCAGGTATGAGCTATGATGTGTTAGTTATTTAAATAAATGATTTATGGGACTTGAGAGCCATTATATGTATAGTTTCCTAGTAAGAGGTGACAAGAGACTAAATGGGCTTTGAGAGCCATGTGAGATGCTAGTGTAGTAAATATCATGTTTACCTTGGTCAGATGACCTGAAGGTATTAGTAACCTGATAAGTGGTAGCAAGTGTTCTTTGATGAACTGAGGGTTTTAATACCCATATTCCATAATCATGATGATGAGATGTTAAGGGATGAGAATGCCCATGATGTGACAAGGGATTAAGATCCCAATGTTTTATAAAGTTTTGAAAAGTACTTCATAGATGAATTATACTTTCCTTTATAGCATTTGTCATAATAATATTTGAGAACTTGACTGATGTTAAATGAATACAGTAATGCACTTAATTAATCAACTGGAATCTTATCATGTAGTGCCCTGGCCATATAACCATCAGTGTCAGAATTTGCTGGATGGTGAAACAGGTTGCTCTGCGGCATAACCTAGAATGCATATTTTTGAGTATGTCGGGGTGATGGGAGAAAATATCCTTACGCCCTAATGGAGGAATTGATGCAAGATAAACATTAAATCTCTCAATCCTTCATTATATATGTCGGGGTGGATGTATCATTAATCCCCTGAATTTCAGGAAGGATATATCACTAGTCTCCCAATAATTTTAATGACTAATCGATGTGAGATAAACATTAAATATGTCGATGCTGAAGGAGTGCAGTTGATGCTGTAACTCTATAGCAAAGTTGTCAGTATACCCTGGAAAGCTATTTAGCAGAGACACAAAATGTCCTGCATTGAATCTCATACTGACCTAGATAAGGGAGGTCATGGTAGCCGACTCTTCCATTGACCTTGTATGACATCGATTTCGAATTTGCAATGGTCATTTGGGGTATGGGTGGTATACCTCATCTCCTCAGGGCATAAGTGTGATTGTAAAATGTAATCATCCGTATAGCATGTTTGCTTAAGGATTGAATACAAGAATCATTGGTTTATGTTACATTTCTTTATGCATCTTTAGTTGATAGATGATATATTTATGATTCCTTGTATTTCTTACAAAGTAGATAGATGACGTATAATTCTATCATGGGTAGATGCAATGTTCTCCTTAAAAAAGGAGTTTATCCTATTCTATTCATACAATGATTAATACTATTGTTAATATAAAAGAACTCCTGCTCAGTTTTATTCTATCAATATGCAATAATAATGTTTCTGGCAGAGAGTTATATCTCTCACTGGGACAATTTTCAATTGTCTCACCCCCATGGAATACAACTTTTAGGTAGACACAAAAGAAGAGGTGAAAACCCTATAGCAGGGGGAGAGCAGCAGCAGCAACAGGGACAGTTGTAAAACTCCAAGTGGAGACTCTGGATGCCATATTTTGTATAGAAAGTCCTATGTGTCATCTCTGTACTCTTAGGTCCTCGGAGTTAGTAGTTAGTGCTTTGAATGAATCAATCCGAGATTTTGGCTTGATGCCTCGAGGTTCTTATGCTGCTTATGCATAGTTTTAAAAGAGCTGTTGATGTTTGTAATCCTCAAGAAGGAATGGTACAAGATATGTACTTATGAACCAGGATGTAAATGAAATACAGTGGTTCTTGATAAAAGAGTTTTCCTATGTTTGGATCTCTTTGAAAAAGGTTTTAATTTTTGGTGATTTTCAGTAATTAGCCGTTAATGATCGCTTCCGCTTTGTTAATAACGTCTTGTTCGAACGATGCGTCACAATTTAGTGGTATCAGAGCTCTAGGTTCGTTGAGTCTGCAGAGACATAGGATTAAGGCTCTTAAGTCTGTTTTAGTGTCTTCTAATTTATTTGATAGTGTCTTCTACTCATATAGGAGAAGAAGAACTTAAAGATGTCTGGATCACACAAAGATCATGTTGCTGAAAGTAGCAATGTTGCACCAACAGAAGGTGCGAGGGACCAGGCGAGAGAAGAATGACTACCTGAGAACCCACAAGATGATCCAACTATGATAAGGAATCCTTCTTTTAATATCACTTTTGGACAGGCTAGGACAGCAATGATGCATATAGTGGACCATATATTAGCAATACAACCTAGATTACCAGCCCCCAATGATGATGTTTTGGACTCCAACATGATTCTTGCTCGACATCTACATGCTGGAACAATGAATATTGATGAAAGGAATAGGTTACAACCTAAAACCAGCATTTTCCATAAGTGTAGGCTGCATGGACATATCAGAAAAGACTGTCTATAAAAGGATAACGAGAAAAGAATTAAAAAAAAGCCTATCCTAACTCGGGATCAGAGTCCTAGTAGTTTCAAAAAGGGGAAGTTTTTGGTACCCCCGATACAACCAGGGTCTAGTGCATTGAACGGGCTACCCAGAAAGGGTAAAGGACCTTTCAGACCATATAGAGAGAATAGAACATGTCACCAGTGTAGACAGATAGGACATCTAGCAAGGAACTGTCCGGTTGGAAACACAATGGTAACCCAACCACCGAGGAAGAGACATCAAGGTCATCAGAGGAAATAGTTTTCTGGTGGCATTCGAGGACGTGGACAGACGTTCCAGGTAGGATCAAATATATTAAATAACAAAGCAGAAGGTCAACATCATGCAACGGTAAGATTCTATGAAAAGAATCAGCCTGAGGCAGTAAACAAACTACGAGGTGAGACAGGTCAGATGAAATAGTTACTTCCTAATATATTATTTCATGATTTCATGTGTTAAATATAAGAAAGTAGTTGTTTTTTAGCTTCCTTTGACTTGTCATATGAGGACACAAGGAATATGAAGACTTATGTTTTACTCAGTATTCCTTTAAATGCTTTATAATTTCTCTCATTTGTGTGAAAAAGGATGAGATACAGAAATGATGCCTGAAGAAAATCCAGGAATGTTAAATCCTGTGTTTATGATGATATGAAAAGTGAGGAAAATGATAGTAAATAAAGTGCATACTATCTAATCTTAGTACTTGTATACCCTGACCAGGTATATGATTATTGGAGATAGGGCAAGTATGTAACTCTTAGATTGTTATCTTTCTGATTACTCTGATCAAGTAGTCATTCTGAAACAATCTAGTGAGCATAAAGAAAATACAAATATGGCATGGATATTTTTATCACATCCTTAGTACAATAAAATGGAATCTAAAATGATATCATATCCATCTGTGTGTATGAGGAAATAAAAGTATAATCCTCATGATAAAGAAAATGAGACAAGGGAGATGATCCCTGTCTAATAAAGCATGTATGAATGGTAAAGAATCTTTTCCCATGATGTGGAAATGGGAAATGTGATAAAATCACAAAATGTTCATAAATATGTTAGACAATAACAAAGGAATGAGTAATGACAGGTAATCATCCTTATAATTCCTTTGCTAATGGCAAGGAACCTAAGATGAGATAAGAGTAAATAACTCATGAATAGTTGAAAGTTCATACAATAATGAGAGGAGATAATAACCTTTTCCCTTTGATAAACAACCCTAGATGATAATGGGGTGATAGGAGAAATATGTTTCTTTGTGTTCTCTTCTTTTTGGAACATAGAAATCAAGTGAGTATTGTGACACTTGATGTGCATGAATTAGAAATAATCTAATTATGGATACTTAGAAAAGTATCAGTTCATCTTAGACTTTGGTTCCAAGATAAAGATATATGTAACAAATAATGTTCCAATTATGAAAGAAAGATCTTCTTATATGTGACTTTGGTAAAAATAACAGATAAATGGAAATGACAAGGATGTGATGTGTTTTTGATACATGTGATGGATACCAAGGTAAGAAATTTTGGTATCTAATAAATATCGGGTGGTATGGAAAAGTAAAAGCATAACTCCTAATTAAATGACTTATGTTGGTTACTTGGAATGTCCAACTGTGAAATCAGTCTAATTGCATATAATAGTATGGACATCACATGTTAGGGGTTTATGCTCTGCATAAACATAACATCGATAATGATGTACTAATTAAAGGAACAATTGTAAAATCATGGTGGAAAAAGCTTATCAAGCTAAAAATAATTCTAAAGATACCTCTAAGATAAGTTCTTAATTGGTAAGTGACCTCTCCTTATGACAAAAGTATGTACAACTAATAAGATACTTGGTACAAGAAGTATGAGAATTCAATGTTGTGTCAACAGATTGGATGGCATAACAGATGTATGATAATATTTGTAGTCACAAATGGGTGACAAAATGTAACTCTGGTCTTTCCTTGAAAGTGAAATGCTAAACTGAATAAGGAGTATGGGGAGACTCCCCAGAACCAAGAATCATGTCAGAAAAAGTTATAAATTGAGAGAGGTGATAAATCAGTGAGGTTTGACACTTGAATAGAATGAGGTGCGTATAATGTATCCTTGAAAAAAAAAATGCTATTTGACACAGAGTTGACTCTACAGTCAATAATGAAAAAGACAATGGAGTATGTGTCCTGTATGAAAAGTTCTATGATAATCTTGTGTCGAAGAACCTTGTGTTGATCAAAGTTCTGTGGTATGTCCATGACATTAAGATTTTATGAGGATACTTGATGATATGATGAATAAATAATATATGTTTTCCTTTACCAGGGATTTCGGGGACGAAATCCTTGTTAGGGGTTTATAATTTGTAACACCTGTGATCTGAGTTAAGGATTAACCCTAAAGGTTTTTCTTAAGTAAGTCATTCATATTCTTGTATTTATATTTTGAAAAGTAATTAAGGGTCAAGAGGAACTTATGTTTCAATTTTAGTCCTTTTTGAATAATGTTGAAACAATGTTTTACTTGTTTTGGACTAAAGTGCAAATTACCCAAGTTGAGGGGTTAACTTGCAAATTTTACATAATAAAATGTTCCTCAAGTGTTGAAGCATAATAAGAATGAGAATGATGCAGAGGTATGGCTTGTGAAAGCCTGAGAACCAAGAAAGAGCTTATTAAGCAATGTTTGTGCATTAAAACCTAGCTTTGGTGTAATGTGTAATTTACCCAAAACCTAGGGTTCAATATGCAAAATACCACTTCTAGAGAGTCCCTAATATTTTTTGGTATAAATTAGAGACAAGAAAATTAGAGGGGAATCTCATTTGAATCACTTTGGAGGAGAGAGAATCTTGATATTAAAATAATCAAGATTTAAGCATCATTGAAACCCTAATTCAATTGAATGCAAAAATAAATATATTAATGGAAGTGCCCTTCAACCAAAAATGAGATGGTTGAATTAGCATAATTTTTAACGTCCTTGTACATTGCAAAGGCCACGAAATATCTAAAGTGAGTGGAGAGCCCACTCACATTAATTAACTAAAAAGTAATATCCACTCAATTTTGGATATTATTATTATAATGGTTAAGGTGCTTAATTTGTTTTCTTTAATTCATGGATAATTAAGAGGAATTACAAGGTGTGGGAGATGGCTTCGTATGCAAGGGATTTAGGGGAGTATGTGGCACCAATTTTGGGGATTAAAGGATTTTATTATCACTTTCTCTCTCATTGGAATTCCCTTATATACATCCCATTTTCAACCCACATGAAAGGCTTTTTCGATCCCTTTTTCTTTCATTACTTTGGCCGTGCACAAAAAAGCTTAGGAGAAATAGGAGGACGTGCCCCAACCTCTAGGTAAGCTCCATAGTCATCCTCAACCTTGATTTCATGGTGGAAATCGAAATTCAATGCTTAATTTCTTCTTTTCTTCATTCAATCTTCAACCTTAGCCATTCATTTCACTCAAAGACTTGAGGACGAGCCTTGGGCAGTTGAGAAAGCTTCATTAACCATTGAGGACGTTAACTTGAATCTTGTATTCAATTTTGAAGGTGGGTTATATAACTTGAACCCTTAAATGTCATTATTGCTTGCAATTTATTCATCATGTGTTGAACATTTCTTCTTTCTCGATTTCCTTTTGTTTAGTTGTTGAAATCACTCACCATAAGAATCACAACTAATTTCGAAGGTTTGAAGCTTGAAGATGATGATGTCATCTTAAGTACACACCTCAATAAAAGAAGGGGCAATCAGTTTTCAAAACCGATTGAGATAATTCGATTTCAAAACCGATTTGAATTGATTCAGTGCAAGACTGAATGGGCAATTGAGTTCAAGACCGAATGGGTAGTTGAACCCAAGACTGAATGAGTAGTTGAAACCAAGAATGAATGGGTAATTTACTTCAAACCAAATGGGTAATCAAGTTCAAGACCTAATGGGTAAATAACTACAAGACCGAATGGGTAAATGACTACAAGATCGAATGGGTAATTGAGTTCAAAACCGAATGGGTAATGGATTTCAAGACCATTTGGAGTTCAAGGGTTGTGATGGATGGTTGGAGATCCAAGGGCTGTAATTGGATGTACTCTCAATGGTTCAATTGATGATTGATTCAATAATGCAAACCCTAAAATCAATTGATTGGTTGGAGGAAACCCTAGTGGATCCAATCGGTTTGAAGATGTTTTGGACCAAACGGTCTTGAGACCATTTGGGATCAAAGGGTTCTCAGACCATTTGGAGGGCAAACAGTCTCAAACTATTTAATGTTCATTCGGTTTCAATGATGAGTTGTTCATTCGGTTTCAATGATAAATTGAGCAAATGATTTCAAAACTGAATGAAGGAGTTAGGGCAAGACCGTTTGAAGGTGTAATACCTCAAAACCGTTTGAAGGTCTAATACCTCAAAATCGTTTGAAGGTTTAATTGATTCAAATCTTGTAAGTACAATCAACCCCATGATTGTTGATGATGTTTATCAAAGGTAATTACAATGGTTGTAACTTCAAGGTACTTAAGTGATTAGTACCTTTTGAATGGTTAACCTTTGATGCTTATGGAAGCAACATCTCAACACACTAAGCTAACCCTAAGTGTGTATACTTAAATGAGGGGTTGACCTAATCTAATCAAGTTTGAAGTGTTCAACATCCTAGAGGAGATGAGAGAGAGGAATTCATACATGTATAATGATCAAGTAAGTGGTTAAGCCCCTACACTCTCAACATGAAAATAATATGTAACTAGGGTATGATCCTTGATAAAGAGATCATGAAACCCTAATTAAGAAGGTTGATGAACCCTAACCCTAACTTAGGGCAATGTTAGGTGTAACCCTAATCTAGGGTAATGATGTAACCCTAATATAGGGTGATGATATGAGAAATCCCAATTTAGGGTAATATAATGAGAAACCCTAATTAAGGATGATGTCATGTGAAACCCAAATTAAGGGTGATGTCATGTGAAACCCAAATTAAGGGTGATGTTATGTGAAACCCTAATTAAGGGTGATGTCATGTGAAACCCAAATTAAGGGTGAAGTCATGTGAAACCCTAATCAAGGGTGATGTCAAGTGAAACCCTAATACATAGATATGATGTGAACTCTAATCCCAGGGTGATGCTACATAATCTATATGAAACCCTAATACGAAATCCTAACCCTGATATAGGGTAAAGGTATGTGAAGCCCTATTTTTAGGTTATAGAGCATGGAACCTAATCTTGGGCAATATGATGATAAACCATAACCCTAACTTTGGGTTGAGTTTAGAAATCCTAATTTCCGGTAATGCTATGTGAAACCCATATATGGGGAGATGTTATGTGAACTCTAATTTTTAAAGATGGAAAACCCTATTCCTAATAATGGAATAGTGACTAATGTATTGATAAGTGAAACACCTAAAGAGGTTGATAATGGATATCTTTATATCAATAATTCATTAACTCGAAGATGAGTCCATATCATTGATAATGGTTGCATATTTCAAATAAGTGACTCATGACCAATACATTACATGATAAATGTGATGAAATGGAGCATACAATATTAGGATGGGAGATACCATAATACAAGAATAGTTGATGAACTTAAGATAAAGGTGATGATGGAAGTGATACATCAATACATGATAGATATCACTTCCAGCACCTCAAGATTGATACACCTTGATGTATTCTAAATCCAATATACTTGGATGAGAACACATGAAGTGTGTCATGTCAATTGTTACATTGAGATGAAATGCACTTTGATAAGTGTAGGTTAATATGCCTTATGAAAAGGTTAAGACAAATCAATAAAGTATGATGTAATCATATTCTGGTAAAGTTGAGAGAGGAAGTTATATCATGTGTTGATAATTCATTTAATGATAAGTGATGAGAATAAATAAGCATGATTAAATACTTATCTTATCAATGTTACCTCCTAGATGTGTGGAGCAATGAATTAGAACTTGATCATTAATAAAATGATCTTGAGAACCTAAATGGTTAATTATGGAAAACCCTAAATCTGATGAATGATGATGATATGTAAGAGAAATCCTAACCCTAAATAAGGGAATAGTGATGCTACTCTTAAATTGCATAGTGCTGATATGTAATTGATATAACTGTTATCATGAAATGATCATGCAGGTAATCATAGGATGATGAGCATAGCCAGGTATGAGCTATGATGTGTTAATTATTTAAATGATTTATGGGCCTTGTGAGACATTATATGTATTGTTGCCTAGTAAGAGGTAACAAGAGACTAAATGGGCTTTGAGAGTCGTGTGAGATGCTTGTGTAGTAAATATCATGTTTACCTTGGTCAGATGAACTGAAGGTATTAGTTACCTGATAAGTGGTAACAAGTGTTCTTTGATGAACTGAGGGTTTGAATACCCATATTCCATAATCATGATAATGAGATGTTAAGGGATGAGAATGCCCATGATGTGACAAGGGATTA
The DNA here is from genome assembly GCA_963693085.1 of Alisma plantago-aquatica. Classification (NCBI taxonomy): domain Eukaryota; kingdom Viridiplantae; phylum Streptophyta; class Magnoliopsida; order Alismatales; family Alismataceae; genus Alisma; species Alisma plantago-aquatica. The sequence goes on from OY856409.1 coordinate 514,559,917, forward strand.
AGATCCCAATGTTTTATAAAGTTTTGAAAAGTACTTGATAGATGAGTTATACTTTACTTTGTAGCTTTTGTCATAATAATGTTTGAGAACTTGACTGATGCTAAAAGAATACAGTAATGCACTTAATTAATCAAGTGGAATCTTATCATGTAGTGCCCTGGACATATAACCATCATTGTCAGAATTTGCTGGATGGTGAAATGGGTTACTCCGCGGCATAACCCAGAATGCATATTTTTTAGTATGCGAGGGTGACTGGAGAAAATATCCTTACATCCTAATGGAGGAATTGATGTGAGATAAACATTAAATCTCTCAATCCTTCATTATATATGTCGGGGTGGATGTATCATTAATCCCCCAAATTTCGGGATGGTTGTATCACTAATCTCCCAATAATTTTAATGTCAGATCGATGTGAGATAAACATTAAATCTCTCGATGCTGAAGGAGTGCAGTTGACATTGTAACTCTATAGTGAAGTTGCCAGTATACCCTGGAAAGCTATTTAGCAGAGAGACAAGATGTCCTGCATTGAATCTTGTACTAACCAAGATAAGGGAGGTCATGGCAGCTAGCTCTTCCATTGACCTTGTATGGCACCGATTTCAACTTTAGAATGGTCGGTATACCTCATCTCCTTAGGGCATAAGTGTGATTGTAAAATGTAATCAGCCGTATAGCATGTTTGCTTAAGGATTGAATACAAAAATCATTGGCTGATGTTACATTTCTTTATGCATCTTTAGTTGATATATGATATATTTATGATTCCTTATATTTCTTGCAAAGTAGATAGATGATGTATAATTCTATCATGGGTAGATACAATGTTCTCCTTAAGAAAGGGGATTATCCTATTCTATTCATACAATGATTAATACTATTGTTAATATAAAATAACTCCTACTTAGTTTTATTCTATCAATCTGCAATAATAATGTTTCTGGAAGAGAGTTATATCTCTCGCTGGGACAATTTTCAATTGTCTCCCCCCATGGGATCCAACTTTTTATGTAGATGCAGAAGAAGAGGCAAAAACCCTATAGAAGGGGGAGAGCAGTAGCAGCAACAGGGACAGCTGTAAAACTCCAGGTGGAGACTCTAGATGTCATATTTTGTATAGAAAGTCCAATGTGTCATCTCTGTACTCTCAGGTCCTCGGAGTTAGTAGTTAGTGTTTTGAATGAATCAATCCGAGATTTTGGCTTGATGCCTCGAGTTTCTTATGCTGCTTATGTATAGTTTTAAAAGAGAAGTTGATGTTTGTAATCCTTGAGAAGGAATGGTACAAGATATGTACTTATGAACCAGGATGTAAATGAAATATAGTGGTTCTTGATAAAAGATCTTTCCTGTGTTTGGATCTCTTTGAAAAAGGTTTTAATTTTTAGTGATTTTCAGTAATCTGCCATTAATGATTGCTTCCGCTTAGTTAATAACGTCTTGTTTGAATGATGCATCACAAATATGACCTACAAAGATCACTTAGTCCAATGTATAGTAATTCATACACATTCTTAAGGGTCTTAATTTTTTAGTGAAGTCATTATGGTTCCTAAGGTGAGGCATCGAGGAGTAAGAAACCCATGTTAAAATTTCTTAAAACTTCTTTAGGTTCATGTCGAGGATAAGATTGAACTTTATCATATGTAGGGTCAAGACATATAAGTTGGAGTTCTCCAATATGTAGGAGGTGAACATTGAAGGTTTGCACATATCTTTTGTTTGCAACATTCAACTAGGTATACATAGATTCATAAAGTGACCAGCTAAAGAATGTACTTGTCGGAATAAAACATGAATGATTCTCTTAATAGGTATGTGTTCAAACAAGAGTGACTCCCAAGATGTGGCTACATGAGGAGTAAGGAAGACATGTTGAGGTTAGTCAACCTAGAATGACTCTCTCTCAACATATAGATGTTTAAACATCATGTCGATCATAGATATAAAACCCTAAGGTATAAGTATATAATTATACCTAACATGGTCACATACAAATCAAATTTACAAGTGTGTCCTTATGGTCATCTAGAAATAAGACAATTGTATAAGGGAACAACTAAGGGTTTATGTATTGAGTTAGTCTTATGTGCCGACTGTGACGACTCTGATACCAACCTATATAGATAGGGTTTTGGGGGGTCCTTATATTTACTTTAATGCAATAGAGCATTGGAATCCTACTATTTTGTTTCATTCATCTATTAGATGTTATAAAATAATTTAATCATATTAGCAATTTGATCTTAAGAGAATTTGAGCATCGTGCACCAGAAGGATAAAAAATGCATCACAATAATCCATTGAAAATCATAGATAAGATTTGGCAACACCAATATATGATGTATCAAATACATGACACTTACAAAAGATATGATTACATCAATTTATGAAAACTTGTAGAGGACAACACCTGACTATAGTAATCTATGTTCCAAGCCATATTATCCAAGGTATGCTACCTTCAATCCCATCACGCGTACTGGTAGTCTTGAAGTCATCATGAAATGGGTATAATAATATATATGAGATAAATAACAAATAGAGAGACATCAACAAATGTTAGTACGCGTTACAAGGGTTATTTGGTCATGATGGAATAAAACTGAGGAAGGAACGAGAAGTAAGGAGTACATCTTTAATGGGAGAAAATGGAATAAATTTAATAAGGATAAATCTAGATGCAAAGATAATTTGATTATGATGCATTCCAAGAGATATTAAATTAGTCAATCAGTCTTACTTGCGATAAATAATACTGCAATGGTATATATATATATATATATCTGTGTGTGTGTGTGTGTGTGTGTGTGTGAAACTCAAGTAGTAGCATCTAATATGGAAAGTGATAGCAACATCACCACATAATACCTACTTAGGAACTAAAACCCAAGGAGTATGTTCGACCATGGTCAAATACCCCCGATATAGAGACTATAGTTAAGGGGCATGTGCAACTAAGGCTAAACACCCCAACTTAGGGACTAAGCCCAAGGTTTATGTGAAACTAAGGCCGAATACCTCAGTCATACATGAAAATATACTAGGAAACTATCACTATTTCTTGTATAATAGACCATGGGAAGTGGTAAATAAGTCATAATGTTAATGAGGGTTAAACAACATCAAGAATGAAAAATATGAACGTGTAAGGATGTTTCCAAAAGACTATTTGACTTAAAATAATTAAAAGATTATGCTTTGTTTAATGGGATGCGAAAGAAAAGTGTACAAAAAGGACACAAAAACCTAACATCTCAAGTGATAAACATATACATGATCTTCATGACTAACTCTATTTCTAGGGGTGAAAATTGAATAGCCGTCCTTTTCACCTAAATGGTTTTTAACATGCATTAAGCAATTACTCATTCAAATTGAAAGTATACCTAACATATTATTGGTTGTCTAATGTCAAATTAGGGTTCTAAATATTACGAGTACCTGACAAAGTATGTCCATATCACATACAGATATATATTAATTTATGGAATTATTCTCATCAATACTCATTTTTCATAAATGAGGTTCTTTCACCAATAATCATATATATCAAAATTGATTATATTTAATTCATAAATCTTATCTTTATTGATACATGTTTAAATATTTCATGGTCACTTGTTCTTCAAAATCATGTGGGCATTCATTGCTAGAGGAATATTTCATGTGATTCTAAATGAATTCTCATCTATGTTATATTCCAAGATATATAGTTTCCATAATATTCCTACAAGTAAGATATTCCTTTCTAAATTTCTATTTTAAAGAATCCACCCAAGAAGATCTAAGTGACTTATCAATTGTTATTAAGTTATTGAAATTGTATCCACTATATGTTTCTTAGGGTCTCCATTTTCTAAGATGGTATAATATGGTTATTTATACATTCAATACATAAATGACATTATTCTATCTAAATACCATAAATGAACTTATACATATTAATATCATTAAGTATTAGGTTTCCTTGACCTAAAAAGTTGGATCAACTATTATGACAAGGTTTAAATTGCAAGTAATGCCAAGTATTATATGAAATATTTGTTACTATTAGATTTATTAAATTATCCTTAAAACTACAATTGCTACAACTATATGTACTAATTTACTATATAATAGTAGTACATTGATTTTTAAACTCAATGGTGATATAAGTCAACTATATTAAGATTAAAACACCATTTATTTGTGAATATTAATGTGTATGTTCATCCACATATATACATATATAGTTATTACCAACGTACTTCGAAGTTTATCTAAACTTTCATGATTATTATTTATCCTTCCATATGCTAATATATAATCAATAATATTCTAAGAAACATAAAATATAGACCAAGACATATTACATATGTAAATATTACTTTATGTTTGTGTATAAATGTTTATAGTAGTATGGTCATGATCTAGGGGACGTTCAACCACTCTGCACACTATTATAACTGATATAATATGCATAATATCTTATTAATAGTCCATTAATCATAATTGCTAATATTAAACGTTTTATTTATACTAATCCAATTCTTGTTACCAGTTTCTGAAAAATAGAGATGTAGGAATGACACTTGTATACATTTTAACTTTGGTGATCTTGTAAGATTAGTCTCCCATCAGGTTTTGGTGCATGATGTTGTTGAGACATTGGTCATTAGTTTCCATACATGGTTGAGGATAATCGTGTTGATACATAGGCTAATAAGAACCATTATAAAAACCCCATGTTTGTCTTCCTTACTACAGGTCCATGGTTAATACTTTAGGCGAACATGGGTCATGAAGTCTTGTGATTACTTAGTTTCAGTTTGCCACAGGAGCCCTAGCCATGTATTGTAGACACTACTTTTATGAATGCTTGAAGGAGGAAGAAGGTAAAGGATGAAGAAGATGGAGGATTGGTGAAGGATTTTAGTGGTGGAAGTTGACCAGTAAGGGAAGGATGGAAGAAAAAAACGACGATGATGATGCTACCTCATGATTGTTGGGACTGTCTTCAACCACAACCTTTGATTCTTGTAGACTTTCATCGTTATGGTAGGCCAACACTAGGAAGAATAAGAATGAGCACAACTAGAGTTTTAGGATGTGAAGGGACAAAGAGGAGGGAGTGGCACAAGTAGAGTGGTCATGGTTGTGCTGAAGGCGTTCAGATGTGAGGCCATGGAAGAAATAGGTAACAACTAGGTTTTCTGCTATATGTGGGGAGAAGAAGAAGGTAAGCAAAGGGAATAAATAAAGGAAGGGAGAAGGGAATAAGAACTGGATGATAAGAAGAATATGAAGAGGATAAGAAGTGGGAGAGTGACTGTCAACTCCATGAGGAAAATGGCCACAAACAGATAGGAACACATGCATTCATATTCACACATTGTGCGAGACTTGAGGACAATAGGGCATTGTTTGGTTGAGGTGGAATAAAAGTCTTAAACAATTAATTAAAAGAGTTGGTGTTATTTTAATGTAGTTAAGATGAAGTTTAGCAAGAATTTCAAAGGATAAATAACTAGAAATTGAAAAATGATTAACACAAAAATTTAGATGATATCAAATTAAAATTAGGAGTATCCAATAATTTACTAGCTTATTTCTTTGGGTTAGTTCACACCATTAATTATGTAGCATTTTGTTAGGCATTTTATAGCTCTACAAAAGTATAAATACAAAAGTTATGAAATATTTTAATTAATTGCATTCGACATTTTGAGCAACTTTAAAGACTTAGACAAATTAGTGGCCATGATTTGATAAAAAGGTATAATAAAATTATTTATTTCATAATTAATTATCAATAATTATTATGATTAATGAATTTGAGGAGAAAAAGTATTTCACATATTATATAACCTAAAAAATTGGTAAGTTGGGGTTTTTGGATATTTAAGAGAACTTATTATATTAGAAGTGCAAATGTCATTTTAAACGTAAATAAGGGTGTCAAATGAGTTTTTACTCCAAATACATGTTAAACATTGAATTATTAATTAAATTTCAGTTCGACATTTATTTTTTATAATATGAAAACATATAAATAATTTTATATAAAACATTATGCTTTCTTATTTGGGACATAATAATAATGAATTATTATTTAGATTTTAGTCTATTACAGTGAAATGGTCAGTGGAAACTAATATAAAGCAATTGTCATTAGAGGCTTTTGATGAATCCTGTTAATCATGTTAACTATATATACTAAAAATGGTTAGGGAATGTACATGTTGTGTATATGAGTTGGAGGTAAGTGGATGTGGTTTTTGTGTAGTTGGGAAATTCGACAATTCCATACATGCTGCATATGTTTTGATTCCATTGTTCTCCAATAATATACAAGGAGATGGATGATTTGTACACTATAATGGTACACATGTCAGTGAGACAATTGCCTTTGTAAATGTCTTTCCTAACACTTTTGGCATCATCTTCATCGAGGCAGTGCATATGTGCTTGGTTGGCATATCACTGGTACATGTTGTTGGATCCTAGGATATAATTGGCTATCATGCATTTGTATTGTTTGTTGGTCATTTTAGAGGAAACATCTGGAAAGGGATGACCCTCAAGTAACCATTTTATGTCATTGAACCATGGTGTTGCATGTTTAAGGGGTTGACTTGATATGTAGGCACTAGGCTAATTGAGGCACTATTTTAACCTCAACTATGAAGTTGATTATATCCTAAATACCAACTCAAGATTGTGGGGTCACCTAGTGCATCGATTTAGGTGTTCTTATCTCTAGTAGTGAGTGAATTATATTTATTAAAACTATACTTCTAGTTTGGAGTGGACTAATGGTATGCAATAAGAAGCTCTTGCTTCTTTTTCCACTCCTGATTGACTTAAGACACGATGAGTAAAAAATTGCCAATTGAGAGATGAATGATTTGTAGTCACTAATGTTATTGTTGGAGTCAACTTATAGATGTTGAGAGATGGAGATGTATTCTTTTGAAGGATGAATGAGGACCACTCTGATGCCATTGACATGCTGGTTTGAGATGCCCTCAAAGAACATTATTCGGGTGTCTTCAGGATCAAACATGGTAGTTGTCAAGGCATCAATCATGTTCATATCACCATAGGGAAAATCAATATCCTCATCAAATAGGAGAAGCTGTAAGGTTTTCTGCCAGGTGATCTACTAGAGCTCAAGCCTTAACTTTAGGACATAGTTGATGTTAAATTTAGAGAGCAAGGCATGTCACTTGGTGTGTAACATACCGAATCAAAAATATGCAATGGTGAGATGCTCATCCACTGGGTTAAGTAAAAATGGGATTATTGGGTAAAAATTAACCTTGGATGACTCATATATGCCTTATTGTATCGTAGTGAACATATCATATACATGTGCTGAAATGACTTAGATTCAATCCTTGAGTATGGTTGCTTATGACCTGGAAAATGTCTTAGATGATTAAATCATGAAGTGATGAGTAAAATAGATATCTAGAACCTTATCGTAGATATATGAGCTTTTGGTAATGTGTAATGTTGGTTTTGACCTAAACCCTAAGCTCTAGTTGGCTGATATATAATTGGTAACAATAATTAGTACATGAGTAGAGATAGGTGTTATAATGACCTAACATAAGTTTATACACACCTAGGTGGATTTCATACGGTATTGTGATCTGATATGTAGGTTTGAGTACATAAATCTATGGTAAATCTTACATTCTTCTTACATACACATATTTAGGGTCTCACATTGTTTTGCATGCAATTTGGGGTGAATAATTATCAATAGCTGATAATTGTCCGCAACTCTCTGGACAATATATTGACAACAAGTTTCAATTTTTAATTATGAAAATGGTATGTATTAATATGCTTGTATAATCATTTAAATAAATTGAACTATATTTCCTTCCTGATGTGTTAAGAGGGTTACATTTATTTGACTAGTTGTATCTAGTGTAATGGTATGTTGTGGGGTTGGATCCCATTGTACAACTTTTAGTATATGGGTTATGGTAATCTCACCTAGCCCCAGTTTCTCTCACCTATTTTATACACATTATATAGAGGATTGGGAGTTCTCTCACCTCATTCATATGATTAAAATATGGAAGTGTTTTGATTCTAAATCTAGGTAGAATGGTCATGTTTAATCTGCATGTAAACTTTTATTTGTATTGATACTTTCCAATGTTTAAGGCAATAAATGTTATTGTGACTATATATTATTTAGTTTAAAGCCTCATCACTCTTTATCTTATACATTCTTTTCCATGAATTATCTTCTATTTTCATTCCTTCTTTTGAATAGGAAAAACTAATTTATTTGACCTTAGTCATTACTTCTCAATGTTAGATTCTATTGCATATTCCAATATGTACTAATAAGCTTCTCCATTTTTTCTTCATTTCTGGGTGTTGTTCCCATACCACCCAGGTGCAGATGTTCTAGAAGAAGATAATTAGGTGGATCTGGTTCCACAACAATAAACTTCATGGATAGTTTGAAATGACCAAGTTTCCCTCTACAACTGGTCCTCCTAGTTTGGTTGGACTTATACCTTTATTGTAATGCCACTCACATGGGTGAGGAACAAACAATAATGTAATGAGGATGATTTTATAATAGTTTAATTTTCACTACAATAAACTCAATATTATTTATGTATCATGCTTTTGAGAAATGAAATTACATGCCTTCCTTCATACTTTTGGTATGTCAGGATGGGAATGGGTTTTGTTTTTCAATACTTATGAGTGGATCCCCTCTCGGATCCCAAACATTACAAATATGGTATTGGTGAATCTAACTATTTCAAACTATCCTCGTTAGTTTGCTACCATTGTCTTATGTGGGGCACCACATGCATATTTGGTATGGTTTAGGTTTCTACCCATGAGTTTTAGGGTGACCAATTAAGCTCATAATGAATTTGTTATTTGGTCATCCATTTCCCCCTAGAGACCTTCATGGTGGGGCTTCAACCTAGGGTGGCCTCAATTACCATTACACTCCTCATAGAAGTGGGAATTTACACTTACACAAGAACTTACTCTTTTAGTGATATGTTTTATGTTTGGTCATAATGGGAAAATTCAACTTGACCATTGTAGGTTATAAGGAGTATAGGGTATTTCAGACATCTTTATCTAGGTTAAGTCATAGTTTCTACCGGGAACCATCTTCCATGTTATATTTTAGATGTCCTATCAACCATACTTCCCTATATTATGAACATGCTTAGATGACAAGTTCTCCAAAAGATAGAAACCTATGGTACCAATTTAACTAGTAGTAGCTAGAATAAATCCATGATCTTTATTTATACCTTGCCTTCAACATGGAGTCGACCCATCTATCATAGGGAATGGCTAACCATCCATTTATGTTTTGCAATCCCAAAAATTTAGGGTGAGTTGAGGTTTTGATGGGGTATTTTTTAAAGATCCACAGGAATCAATACCTCTAATATATGCATGTAAGGGGATTCATAAGTAAAATCCTTTATTAAAAATGTATATATAAATATCTTGTTGAACCAAGTGATAAGGATGAATGGAAAGGTAGTTCCCTTCATCCTATAGGGTTATTATAGAAGTAATGAGATAACACCCAAATTTAGGCATTTATGCTAAGTATGCATTTATGGTTTTGTGTTGTTATAGCCTTAAATTTTCCCAAAATCACTCTACATGCTTACTTTTTTGTAATTAATATCTTCTTGAAAATAAAGTTTTTCATCTAGTCAACTTTGGGACTTGTAGGCACCGAACATGAGAAAACATCAATCCTCCATATTTTGCTTGACGAACTCAGTTAGGTTCAGCCACTGACTTTTTGTAGCAGTACACAAAACACTCCATCACATCTTTTTCTTTGAGAGACAAGTTTTGATGGTGTCTTCCAATGGTGCCTTCCTATGGAACCAACTGAAGGATGATCCCAAAGAGGTCATTTTTTGATGATCCATTTAGAAGGCCACAAACAAAGGCAACGAATTAGTCCTTGGAGCACTTCCACGACCACCTTCCAAAGGAATGAATCTGGTCGAGTTCACTAGAACCCAGTTGGGTTTAGCCTTTTCCTTTGGTAGACAGCTAGAGATACACCTTCCGAAGGCCACCTTTTGATGGTTAAACTTGTGATGGTTCACCTTTTGATGGTTTGCCTTCTGATTGATCACAAACCGAAGGTACAAATCGATGGTTTTCCTTCTAATGGTTCTCCTTCTGAAGGTTGAACTTTTGATGGTTCGTCCTTAGCCATTCTCATAAATGTAAGGAAGGAATCCAGTTCGGTTCATCCGAACTTGGTTGGGTTCACCGGAGCTCGATCGGGTTTAACACCACTTAGCATATACACTCCATCTATCCCTATAAATACCTACCCCTAGATACCTAGCAAGGGGTTCCAAACTTCAATTTTGCACACGTGCAGTTCCAACCATCAATATACAGAGTTTCATGAGAGAGAACCAAGATCTGAGAGGGATGAAGAGCACACCCTATGTCCATCCCTTTGGTTTTCCTCCATCCATCATTATTTTCTATCATCTTCTACCTCCTTCTAGGCATTTACACTGTCATTCGCCCACTTTCCAGCCCTTTCCAACCACCTTCCACCTCCATACATCCATCAAAGCAGTTATGTGGGCCAGGATCAAGGAGAAAGGAGGCCAAGGAGTCCATAAGATCAAGGAGGACCACCCAAAGACAAGATCTAGCCCTTCTAGAGGTAAGGAATGAGAGAAACCTCACTTCCATGGGAAAATCTCTTCTTCTACCTCTTTCTTCTACTTTTATCCTTCATTTTGTACAAATGTTGTTCTTCTATCTTTATTATGTGTCAAATATGCTTGTCCATGGCTAGGTGAGCTCCTTCTTGACTGTAAAGCCCATTTTGGGTATGTTTATGTTCTTTTACCTTGAGCTAGTAGTTTCATTCTAGATCTAGTGTGTATTTTGTTCTACCTTCTCTTTTCGGTCATGATTGTTGGTTTGGTTGATGTCTTTCTTACTTCAACTTCCATTTCTACCAAGATTTTGAGATTAGCTATAGAAATAGATATGAAAAGATAGTTTGGATTTAAATATAAAATGAGTATGTCCAAGGGAGGATCTGTCCAGAGCACCTATAGAAGAGATCCTACCAAAACCTTGGATTTGGTTGGGATCAGTTGGATTTGGTCAGGTTCAATTGAAATTGGGTTCATCTCTACCCTCCTAGGTCTACAGTATGTGTTCTGTGTACATTTTGTATAATGCCTAACTTATTTGAATATTCAAGACCTAAGAAGGTATTAGAAGTATTCAGGGGTGTTGGTCTGTTATCCTTCATAGAGGTTTTAGATCATTGATGAGGTTTTAGTCACAATATGGGAGTGAGAAAGGGATGACCCCCACAGGAGAAACTACTATTGTACATGCTATGTTTGGATGTTAGATACTTTCTAGGGTATTTGAGGAATGTCTATGCCTGAGAACGGGTTCGTAGACTGCCCAACTTGTGGTTATATAGCTAGGAACTCCCTCTCTTGATTAGTAGGATTTGACAAACTTTATTTTCTTTACTTTAATTTTTTTTGCTTCATATCATTTTGCTAGACTTATTCTAGTTTGTTATATATATCAACTATCAATTTTTCCTAACTGACATAAGAGTGGGATCTTAAGAGTCTTAAACATTCCCACATCCCTATGTTCGACTCCGTATATCTACTTCAACCTTGTATTAAATTGTGGAGGTCTTTAAACATTTTGGGTTATTAGTTTAAACTTTGATCCTTATGAATCTGCTTCTTTTTACACATGTGATTTGGACCAAATCAACGTTTTTTGCTGTTTTCGGGGATTGAAAGCTCCTTAGCTCTTGAGTTGAGGCGGTTCCCCAAAACTGACCCTAATTTGAGATCAACTTTGACACTATTGTTAGGGACGTAGTTTTCCTCATTTACATGCCCAAAGATTTTGTTCAATCGGCATTAGTTTAACATATATGCATTGTTCTTCTCTTTTTTGTAAATACTTGTTCATACATTCTAAAATACTTTTCCTTTTTCTTATACATTTTCATCCGTGGACCATGCCTCAACAAGGTAGGTTATCTTGTCTACTTGTCCACCCAAATTTTTCTATAGTCCTGACTGCTGGAAAATAATTGAAAGTCATGCATTTCAACTAGTCGAGCTATATTCACCACCACCATCGTCATATGTAGATGTTTCAACAAAGGAGATTGCATATCAGCCCTCGACCCTCACTTCATAATGGGATCAAGAACTGACCATAGAAGTGGCGCCAGCGAGGGTGTTGATGCACTCACCTCTTCCTTAGCCCCATATCTCCAAGGACAAGTTGATCTGCATCGTCAACAACTAGAAAGATAAGATCATTAGCTCCAAGTACCACAGAGATCATGAACCGTGGTAGAAATATGTTTCAAACTGTTGAACAAGGATTTATTGCAGTACGCCAGTTTGATACAACAAATTTCCAACAAGAATGCATGGCAAAATTGGAAAATCTTGAAAGCATTTCTGCCCAAGTCTAGAAAATTCATAATGAGGATGTTGAACATGGAATGAAACTTCAAGAACTCATCAATTTGGTTACTACACAGTTCCAAGCGCTAGTGCATGATCATGAATATTTTAGTCAACCAAACCCTTCGATTGAGCATGATGTGAAACTTATCTCGCCATCCTATTCAAGTTGTCAACTGGATTCACCCTGATTTTTATTTGACGACTTACCCATCTAGGGAAGCTCTTCATTTCATCCATATGATTCATTTGAGCAACCAATGGAGGGATCATAAAGTCCAAAATATTGGTTTGATGACGATGACTTCCACCCTTCTCAAGGAAGCCAAAAAACTTAACAACTGGAGGTTCAGTTTGAGAAGCCCGATTCAACTTCAACTCTAGACTAGGGTGATACCTCTCCAATCAAGACTTGTCACTTTGTTTCAAGAAACATAGCTGCAATGATCTGGAATAATTTATTTGAGGAGGATGTCGACAATTGCTCAATTTGGGGAAGTGAGTATAATGATGACGATGATCTGGAGGAGCATGAGCTGACATTTTCTACCATATTGTTACAAGGATGGGTAGGCATTAAAGGAGAAGGATCGGCAATCCATAAAAACATGGTTGTTGAGCATGAAGGTGCCCCAGACCCCATAGAAAGTGATAAGCTTGGGGTGTAAGAATCACAAACATATTCACTTTGGGATACTTCTTGCACAAAATGTGATTAGATGACTCAGATTGACAACAAAGACTACACTAAGCATCCAACCTCAAGTTTAGAGGTGAAGAGAGAAGATAGGATTCCTCTAGAAAATGTGCAACCTCTCCCCTCCATCTCATCTAGTTCAACATGCTACGGTCTGCCTATTCAGATTCATACCTTGATGACTACCTTGAGGATGCTTTGTCGAATAATTAATTTTAGTCAAATTCAAATCAATTCCACAAAAAGATGACTTTACTGAGTTAATGGACTTTATTCCTCTACTTAAGACTTGGAAGGTCCCAAATCTTCACCTATTCCACTCTTACATGGGAGACCTAGTCAGCAAAGTAGAGGTGATACTGGTCCCAAAACTTAGCATTTGGGACCCCCAGTGTCGCTATCGTGGGGAAGACACCCCCTTTCGCGTACTCCTTTCTTTTCTCCTTTTATTGGCATGTTTTTCATATTCTTGTTTAGATATTTCCTTTCTTCTAAATATTTAGATAAATCTTTTCAAACATGAATCATCTTAGGACTTCGATAAATTTGTTTCCCCTACATCAATGCATTCCTTCCCTACTATCTCAAGTTTAGGACTTTTTTGAGGAGGAGCAAAGTTTTAAGCTTGGGGTGGTAAGGCTATTCTCCCTTCCACCTCTTCATTTTTCATGCATGCATGCCTACTTCCTACGATTAGGCGTAAAATCTTAAAACTTTTGAACATTTTAGCCTAGCTTTACTTCTTTATAGGACTTTATTTTGTAATTTGTAGCTTTGAAATTAAGGTTATGTGATGTGAATCTTATACTTAAATGTTTATACATGTGCCTAAGTACCTAATTTTCATCTTAACTACTTCATATCTTGATTGACTAGCTCTTTGACTCTCTCCTTAAGTTTTACAATCAATCTAAGGTTATGCATCTCTCTCATGCTTTAAAATAATGTCCCCTGATATATGTTGTGAATGACAAACTTAGGATTTGGGAGTGTTGGAAAGAGATAGAGTTTTGTCGAAATTCTAAGCTGCATTATTCATTAACTTGCCTCTACTCTAAAGATCCTTGAATCAAAATTATTGCTTTTCACACCGGTATCATTATAGCCTTAAATATGACAAAAAGAACTCTAGATACTTATATTTTTGAAATGAATGTCTATTTAAATATAAAGTTGCTCATCTAGCCAATTTTGGGACTTGTAGGCACCGAACTTGAGAAAACATTGATCCTCCATATTATCCCGACAAACCTGATCGTGTTCACCAGAACCCGGTCAAGTTCAACCACTGAATTTTTATGGAAGTACATGTCAATGCTCCATTGAATATTTTTCTTTGGGAGACAACCTCCAATGGTGTCCTCTGATAGTGACTTCTGATGGAACCAACCAAAGGATTATCCTGAAGGTCTCTCTCCTGACGGTGCCTTCCGATGGATTGTCTTCCAATTTCCAGCGACCTTCCACCTCCATACATCCATGAAAGTTTTTGTTTGGGGTAGAATCAAGGAGTAAGGGTGGAAAGGAGTCCAGAAGATCAAGGAGGAAGACCCAAGAATGAGATCCAACCCTTCTAAAGGATAGGATTGAGAGAAACCTCACTTCCATAGGCTAAATCTCTTCTTCTACATCTTTCTTCTACCTTTCACTTTTGTTTCTATACAAATGATGTTCCTCATCTTTGTTCGATGCCAACTATGATTTTTCATGGATATTTGATCTCTTTCTTGGCTATGTAGATCATTTTGGGTATGTTTATCTACTTTTACCTTAAGAAAGTAGTCTTATTCTAGATCTAGTGTGTTTTCTATTCTACCTCTCTTTCTGGTCATGATTTCTAGTTTGGTTGATCTCTTTCTTGCTTAAACATCCATTTCTACCAAGATCGAGAGATTAGTTGTATAAAAGGATAAGGGAAGTTAGTTTGGATTGAAATATGAAAGAAGGATTTCCAAGGAAGGATTTATCTAGAACACATGTAGGAGAGATCCTACCGGAACCTTAGATCTGATAGGGTTCAGTTGGATTAGGTCGGGTTCATCTCTAACCGCCTAGGTTCACGATATGTGTTCTGTGAAGATTGTAGATTGCTCCTAACTTTTTTGAAGATTTTGGACCTGAGAAGTTATCTAAAATATTCAGGGGTGTTTGTATATTATCCTTGGGAAGGGTTTCAGATCATTGATGGAGTTTTAGTCATGCTGTGTGAGAGCGAGTGGGATGACCGCCACATGACATTTACCATGGTACATGATACATTTGGATGTTAGATGCTTACTAGGGTGTTTGAGGGTCGTCTAAGCCTCAGAATAGGTGCATAGATAGCCCAACTTGTGCTATATAGCTAGCAACTCTTTCTCCTGATAAGTAGGATTCAGTGGACTCTGTTTTCTTTACTTTTGTCTATTTTGCTTCATAAATTTTGCTAAACTTGTTCTAGTTCTTAACATATATCAACTACTAGTTTTGCCTAATTAACATGAGAGTGGGATCCTATGCATCTGAAATGTCCTCCATGTCCCTGTGTTTGACCCCATATATCTACTTCGACCCTGTATTGAGTTGTGGGGGTCTTTTAATATTTTGGGTTATAAATATAAAGTTTGATCCTTTTGAATCTGATTTTTTTAGAGTGTGATTAGGACCGGATCATAATCCATAAAAAATGGGAAACCTTATAATCTTCCAATGTGGTAATATCACTATAACCCACGATGGGTTATTATGTTCTTTGTTGGGAAAATGGTATTTTGGATGAAATAATAAGTGGCAGATATTGTACCCAATTAGGATCTTTGAGTAGCTGACATCATACATAAGATAATGATATACATACCTCCTATGTCCAAGTTAGGGATGCTTATGGTATTCCTTCCTAGATGCATAGAGAATCTATCCTTTTGATTGAAATAAGAGACTGTAAAGCGGTCACCAAATATGCTGGGATGGTGAAAATTTGTTGGCGTGGTTCTCACGTTGATTTTGACACTATTTTTAGCTTTGCATCTTATAGTTTCAATGTCAAAATGAGTTTCTAATATAATACTCTAATTATATAAGATTTTTTTTATTTTATTAATGTCTTCCACAACCAAGTCATTAATAGATGAAGTGTGAACTAGTAGATAAATGCCATTGCGAAGGACCACATTATTGGTTAGGTCAACCCTTGTACCCTAGACTTGGATGTAGAGCATGTTTAAGAAGAAGTTTTGGATATATAAGGTGTAGTTTCCTTACCCTTAATCCTTTTAAGTGGTTTATTATATTGTAGTCTAATCCTTTTAAGGGGGTGTGGAGAAGTACCATATTAGTTGCTAGATGTGTAACTGACCTTTTGGCATGCAAAATCTAATCATGAATGCATGAAGTGTTTGAAGGATTGTATCTCCATTATTTATAAATAAATGATGATGGTATGGAGTTATGTCCTAGTTGGTTATAGATTAAGTAAAATGAATAAAGTAACTCCCATTAATGAATTCAACCTCATTAGGAATTTTTAACATATTTAGGTATGCCCTAACCTCAATGAGATCAACAAATTAAAGTAATAAATTATAAAGTGAAACCAAGACATGTGATGGATCAATACCCATCAAATGAAAGTAGTGAGACATCATCTAACCCAACGAGAAGGCTCATATGTGGGTAATAAGATGTGTTTGCAGATTGATCTGAGTTCTAAGTAGTAATCATAATTGATATATGTGAAACTTTTCTCTAAAAAACCTTATCATTAACCTAAGAAAATTTACTCGCTTGAGTCAATCATATAACAATTCATGACATTATATGTAACCTAAATTCGAAAGTAATGAAAATTACACATACAATTCAAACTCCTAAAAGTGTTTATATTTATTCTAATTATAGGAAACAAGAATTAAAATGAAAATAAAAGAAAAGTATGACTGATATTATTGTTTATAAGGAAGAAAAATCCATATATACTAAAAGTTACATTTATTTCTTACAAATGATACTATGAGACAAAGGAATAATAAGAATACCAAGAAAAATGATGATAAAATATGTAATCCTTATAAATAATCTATTTGAAGTACAACAGCAATTCATGTTGTGAAGTAGATGATAACCTTGTTAAATGGATCTTACTCGTCTAATGTCTATACCTTTGAAACTCTTACATGTATTAGTTAATGGATATGACACCAAAAGTGGTAAGGTGATAAACAACAACTATATACTACTCTAGACATAGATATGTCTAGAAAGTGCCACACCAATAGAAAATTCAGGCTTTACATTACTGACTAAGATAATCAAGTAGTATTAGAAGAGTTGTGTCTACATCAGGTTTGGATCAACATATTTTGACCTTGGGCGTGGATCGTGGTGTGGAAATAAGGTAGTTCACAAAGACCCTAGACTATATGAATCTCGTACTTATCAAAAACTATACTTTATGTTTAATAAAGATAATCTAGCTTTATATTTGATGAAATATTATACTAGGTTATAGATGGATAGATATTAAGGATGAAATCTTCTTTAAAGGGTGGAGTGACATAACATGCCAAAATCTTAAAATACCTAATGGTGAAACCTTAATCCACTGGGCTAAGTAAGAATGAGATTAGTGGGTAACAATTACCATGTATCACTCACATATGCATTATTTTATTGTAGTGAACATATCATATACATGTACTAAAGTGACTCATGTTCAAGCCTTGAGTATATTTGCATACGACTTGAACAATGTCTTAGATGTGTCAATCATGAAGATATGAATAATACAAATATCGAGAAACTTATTGTAGATTTATGAGCTTTGGGTAAGGTATAATATTGATTTGACTGAAACCTAAAATTATAGTTGATTGATACATAATTGGTACAATAATTAATACATGAGTGGAGATAGGTAATATAGTTACATAACATAGATTTATATTGTTATAACCCCAATTTTTCCAAAATATGTAATGAGATTGTTAATCTCCTTTTTAAAGAGAAATGAAATATGTAGTTGATGTGATGAGTTGATTTGAATGGATTTTGTGTTTGATAGCTTGTATGTTTTCTTAATGGGCCTTTTTGGCCATTGAGCCCAATTGAAGGAGAAAAGAAAAGGATTAAAAGAATACATAAATAAATGAAATAAGAACAAAAGGCTAAGGAATGATTTCCCAAAAATAGAAATTTCGAGTTTAAAAGTTCCTTGGGGTTCAAGGAACTCAAGATAATTATATAATAGCAAGGGAAATAAAGAATATAAGGGAAATATGAATAAATAGGTGTTTTATTGCAACTAAATAAAAAGAATTGTTTTCTTGAGATAATGGCTTCAATTTTTACATGATGAGAGATAAAAGTATGAATGAGAATTCCTTAAAATTTGGATTAAAAAGGAATTAATGTTTGGGAGTTATTGCTTTTTAAAGTTATCCTTAAATGTGAAGTTATTTTGGAATAAGGAAAATAGTTTCCTTTAATCTGTTGAACGCGAAGATGGTGGACCATTGGATCTTAATCCAACAGGTGCCACTCATCATCTAAAGTCCAACACGGACTGGGATTCTGCCAGTGACAGGAGAAATCTTCTCTGTGGGATTCCTTGTAATCCATCAAGTTTGCAAATTAACTGAAGTTTCCTTTAGTTTCGAGAAGGAAAACCGAAGGGATTCATCCCTAGTTTGTCACGGTTTCGTCTCCGATTGGGAAAGTTCCCAATCCAACAGAGGCTTGCTTGACCCTACATATAGGGGGGGGGTTAAACAAGAGGGTTAGCATCCCTAATTTCTACACCAGACGTTGCGAGAGGATGTGCCTCCAATTAGTTCGTCTACTCTGACCTATACCTTCGATTCCAGCAGTGAACCTCACTGGAAGTTCGGCGAGTGGGGAGGGGTCACGGTGCATGCTGGGCTCTCAATTGAATCTCCAGTTGAGTTTGACGAAGGGAGACGACGCTCCCTAGCTTTTTGGCGTGAGCTCTGGTGGTCGAGAACTCAGAGTCAACCCTAAGGTTGACCCTCGCAGACTTGCTGGGACGGAGGAAGACGACGACTTGTCGCCATCCGATTAGGGACCACGGTGGTCTCAGTAGAATCCAGCGCTCCAGGGCAGGAGTAGCTGTGGTTGGGTGTGTGCAACCGGGATCATTGGATCCAAGAAGCGGACCACTGGTCCACAGATCGAGCGGCTGAGGATTTTCCGGTAAATCCCTCTCTAATCAAATAAATCAGAAAAAGGGTTTTCTTTGAAAAATTCGTAGTAATAACTAGAAATCTCGTATGACAAAACTTTGTATATGAAAGTTGGGTAGGAAAATATGAGGAATCGGATAAAAATGATTTGAGAACCTAGTTCTGCTCTGTTTTGCAAAAATACTGTAATTTGCTAATAAAGTGTATTAAAAGTTGATGAGAAACCCTAATTGAATGTTAAGAGTGTAATTTGGTAAATCAATAGGTCAAATTGATAAGTTTAACCCTGTTAATGATAAAAGTGGTTTAATTATCCATTTTGAATGCAAGGATGCCTAAATTAGAATTGTAATACCTAAAAGAAGGCTAATTTGCATGGAAACCCTAATTTGGGATAAAAGGGGATAAAAATCATATTTATTTGGAATAAGATAATCAGATGCTTAATAAAGATCCTAAAAACTTTTTAAGAGAGATACAATGAGAAATTAGGGTTTTTTTTATGTAGTTGATAAATTAAGGATGATAATAAGGAAGAAGTAAAAACCCTAATTTCCAAAGGAACCCTAAAATTGGAATTGAAATCCTAAGTAATGTGATGAAATTGGATAAATATTAATAAAAGGAAAATTGTACTTTTATTTTAGGATTTCTCTTCCTCATTGCTTGCTTGATTGGGTTTCTCTGCATATTTGATTCTATCTTGAATTCTACAACCAAAGGTATGTGGTTACTCTTATGAACATCTCGAGATAGATTTCTGAGGTTTTCCGAGATCTTCACCGATGACTTGAATAAACTGTTGGATGAATTTAGTTCATGCAAACTATAATGTGAATATGACTATCACATAATATATGTGCCTACTAGCTCAGATCCTGGTCCCCTCTGTGTCTTAATGGCTGACCTAGTATATGGCTACCTAGAGGGTCGGTCCATCAGGTTGTGGAATGACTTAGTATATGGCTACCTAGAGGGTAGGTCCATCAAGTCACAATGAGTTAGATATTGGGCTACCTTTGGGTGGTGCCATGCGACTCTACCTTTATAGAGGTATTATATAAGTCCTTACAGGGACAACATAGAGTTGTGGATAGGTATGGATTGAGTAGTATGGCTTAAAACGTAATCTTGGTTGTTAAATGATTAATTGAATGATTATGTTGTTAACATAGTTGAACATTATTTGTTCCCTCCACATACCAGCTTTGGCTGACCGTCGTTTTGTTTGTCGGTGATTTAGGTACAATCTCAAAAGTACAAATAGTAAAGCGACACATTGTGAAATCAAGAATTAATGAACAAGGAGGAACTAGTTTAAAATAGTTCAGATGTGGTTAGAAGTTTAGTATATTCCAAACTTTTCAAGGTATGAAATTTTTTTATTACCATGTTTCAATATAGTCTGTTAAAATTTAATAATTGTTCTTGCTTATTTGTTGAACCTTTGATCCGGAAAATTATGGGTGCGGCTTCGACCTCTTAGTCTCCCTTAATTGGGGGTTACCAGAAGGTGGGGTCGTAACATTTGGTATCAGAGCTTAGGTTCCTCATTTATCCATTAATAATTATTAAATTTTACAAACTCCATAGAACCCAAGGGAGTTATTAGAGGATTATCCGAAAGACGGAGGTGTCTAGAAAAGGATCACGACTGGGGGCTGACAATATTTTCCTCCACACCACTAGTCGGAATACGAGGACTCCCGGATCCATGTGACTGCCTGGCCAAAGTCTTAGGGTATGATTCGAAATAAGATACCTTTAGGACTCTCTCATCTTATTCGTCCCTTCTCATCACATATTATATTAAGGCTCTAAGAGTAGGATTCTCTCTCTCCTTCACACTCATGTGGTATAGGCAAGTAAGATAAGGGTTTAAGAATCCTCCATCAAATTAATAAAAGATATGTAATGAGATATCATTGGACATATGTATAACTAGTTTAAATGATAAACTAAAGGTTTGTTTGTTATGCTTATGTAGATGGCTCGAACAAAGATTGTGGCTATTCCTGAGGGCTCTGGAAATCCAGCTAGGAGTGGTTGGCCTCCCTATAAAGGAAAGGAGTCTTCTGAAAAGAGAAAGAGGAACCATGATGGAGGATCCTCTAAGAAGAGGAAGAGGTCAGAAGAAGACACTCATGAGATCCCTAACCCTAATCTGGTACCTTTTAGTAACCTGGACCAAGAAGGAGACCAAGGATACGAGGAACGACATTTGTACGAGGAAGAATCCAAGTTGGAAGAGGACCAAGTTGGTGATCCTGAACCGACCATGATGGTTCACACCCCTGATACCTTGTGGATGCAGCAACAGAGGAAGTTGACAGAGGCTATTAATGCTTTGGCCCTTCGAGACTTAGCTAGAGTTGAGAATGATGAGCCATACCCTGTTCGTCTCCGTGTGGGAGCCACCATCCTAGACTTTGTCAAGCTGAACATAGAAAAGTTCTGGGGAGAAGATAAGACTGAGGTAGTTGACAAGGCGGAAGCCTGGGTGCTTGCAATTGAGAATGGATTCCGCATGCTTGAGGTACAGCTAAGCAAGAAGGTCCCCTTTGTTTCTCACCTCCTGGAAGGAGCAGCTAAGATATGGTGGGAGACTCACATCACAGGCTGAGATCTGACTGAGGAACCAATGGCATGGGCTGATTTCAAGACCATCTTCACTTCCAGATTCGTCCCTGTTGCAGCTAAGAAGGAAAAAGAAAGAGAATTCACTAACATGACTCAAGGAAATTCCTCCGTGGCGGACTTTGGGCGCAAGTTTCAGATCCTGGAACGTTTTGGGTATAAGATGGATAAGGAAAGAAGGGTGGATCACTTCATAGAGCATCTTCACCCTACCATCAAGCCTCATGTAATGGCAAGCAAACCTAAAACCTTTGCAGAAGCTTACAACACTGCCTTAGACATGGAAAGGACTGTGATGCCTGCTCAGCTTCCACCCAAGGGGTATTTGGGTTTCACTGAGGTAACCCGAGGTTAGAAGAACCATCACAAGAAGGGTTTGGGGCATCATCTAGCCAAAGAAAGACATGGAGGAAAAGGGAAACCCCATCAAGAGAACAACCGACCTCGATGCCGCTCATGTGGGAAATGACATTTTGGTGAGTGCCACCACAAGAAGAGAGTCTGTTACCGTTGTAATCAAGAGGGGCATATCCAAGATGCTTGTCCTCTACCTGATCCAAGAGGACCAGGTCCCGTAGCAGCCCCACCTGTAGTTGTGGCCCCACCTGCTGGAGAAAGAAGACAAGATCGAGTGTTCATTATTGACAATGAAGAAGCTCAAGCTAATGCTAATCGGTTGATTGAGGGTAATAACCCTTAGAGTTTTTCTTTATGTATTAAAAATTTAAGCATGTAATGGTCTAATGTATGGTGAAAAATAATGTAGGCATGCTTGAAGTCATGGGACATAATGTAAAAGCTTTATTTGACTCTGGATCTACTAATACTTTCATTTCGAGAAATCTTGCAACAATGCTTTGTTTGGATATCAAGGATTTAGGATATGTCTTAGATGTTACAACCCCGAGTGGTCAAATCTTTACTTCTCTTTTGAAAACTCCGGTGATACATGTAAGATATCGAGATCATGAGTTTCCTACAGACTTTATCCTTCTTGACATGGATGATTTTGATGTGATCATTGGAATGGATTGGCTTTATACTTATAGGGCCCATACCGACTGTAGGGAAAAGAAAGTGATCATTAAGGAACCAGGTCACCCACCTTTTGTCATTAGGGGAAGGAAAGATGCCACCACCAGTCTATATGTGTCATCCTTGAAGGCAGAAAAGATGATGAGTAAAGGATGTCAAGCTTTCCTAGCAGTTGTTATCGATCCCGAACCCAAGGTGCAACCCTTAGAGGAAATAGAGGTAGTAAAGAGTTATGTAGATGTTTTTCCGGATGATCTACCTGGGATTCCTCCTGAGAGAGAGGTGGATTTTTCCATAGAGATAGCTCCAGGTACAAACCCTATTTCATGTGCACCTTATAGAATGGCCCATGCAGAGTTGCTCGAGTTGAAGAAACAATTGCAGAAATTATTAGACAAGGGTTTTATCCACCCTAGCACATCACCATGGGGAGCTCTAGTTCTTTTGTAAAGAAAAAGGATGGCTCGCTTTGAATGTGTATAGACTATCGGATGATCAATCAAGCTACCATTAAGAACAAATACCCTTTACCCCGAATAGATGACCTGTTCGACCAGTTGAAGTCTGCTCGAGTTTTTTCCAAAATTGACTTAAGATCGGGTACCACCAGTTGAGAGTCAAGAGTGAGGACATTCCAAAAACAACTTTTTGAACACGATATGGACATTATGAGTTTGTGGTTATGCCTTTTGGGTTGTCCAATGCACCCAGTGTGTTCATGAACCTTATGAATAGTTTGTTCCAACCCTTCCTTGACTCGTTTGTCATAGTGTTCATAGATGACATATTAGTTTATTCCAATGACTTAGAGCAATACTGAGACCACCTAAGTAAAGTCCTTGATATCCTGAGAAAGTAGAAGTTCTATGGGAAATTCTGAAAATGCAAGTTTTGGATAGACCGTGTCATGTTCCTTGGACATATCATCTCAGGAGGAACAATCTCTGTGGATCCAACTAAGGTGTCGGCAGTTCGAGACTGGCCTACACTGAAGAACCCCTCCGAGATCCGAAGCTTCTTGGGATTAGTAGGATACTATCGGCGTTTCATTGCGGATTTCTCAAAGACTGCCTTGCGTTTGACCATGTTGACTCAGAAGGATGTGAAGTTTGTGTGGTCCGATGTTTGTGAGGCTCGTTTTTAGGAACTGAAAGAAAAGTTGACCACTGCACCAGTTTTGACTCTAACATCAGGCAATGAGGGTTTCATGATCTTCACTAATGCATCCAAGATGGGTCTTGGCTGTGTGTTGGAGTAGAATCGGCATGTGGTTGCATATGAATCCCGACAACTCAAGCCCAATGAGGTGAATTACCCTACGTATGACTTAGAGTTGGCAGCCATTATCCATGCACTGAAGATTTGGCGACATTACCTGTATGGTGCTACTTTTGAGATCTTCACTGATCATAAAAGTCTGAAGTACCTTTTGACACAGAAAGACTTGAACCTACGGAAACGACGATGGATGGAGTACATGAAGGATTATGACTTCACCATCGCTTATCATCCAGGAAAGGCAAACATTGTAGCTGATGCTTTAAGTAGGAAATAGCTCAGGTGTGCAGCTGTTCTGTCCAGTCAGTGGAAGAGCTTAGAAGAGTTGGTGAAATGGTCTCCTCAACCGTTAAATGATCGAGTTCGATTGGCCAACATCCAGATACGGTCCGAATTGTTGAGTGATATTGTGGCAGCACAGTTGGCCAGTGGGGAACTTGACAAGATGAGGAGCTTGATGAAGAAGCCTCAGACCCGTCTTTCTTTGGGAGCAGATGGAGGGATCAGATTTGAGAATCGTATATGGGTTCCTGAAGACTCACCACTGAAAGAACATATCTTACGAGAGGCTCATGGTTCTAAGTACACAGCACACCTAGGGACTACCAAGATGTTTAAGGACATGCAGAGGTTTTTCTGGTGGCCAGGAATGAAGAGAGACATTGCAGCTTATGTGGCCAGTTGTCTTACGTGCCAAATGGTGAAGGCTGAACATCAACTACCCGGTGGACTTTTACAGTCTATAGAGATTCCGGAATGGAAATGGGATCAGATCACCATGGATTTTGTGGTGGGTTTACCCCGGACCAAGAGAGGTCATGATGTGATATGGGTTGTGGTGGATCGTCTTACCAAGTCAGCACACTTCCTTGCACTAAAAACCACTGCCAAGGTGTCAGACTTAGCTGAGTTGTACATCCGAGAGATAGTACGTTTGCATGGCATACCCAGTTCCATCATCTCCGATAGAGATCCGAAGTTTACTTCCAAACTGTGGAAGCAAGTTCAAGAGGAACTTGGTACAAGATTAAAGTTCAGTACCACTTATCACCCCCAGACAGATGGACAGTCAGAAAGGACAATCCAGACTTTAGAGGATCTATTGAGAGCTTGTGTACTCGATTGGGGTGGATCATGGGAGAAGTACTTACCTTTAGCATAGTTTGCTTACAACAACAGTTACCAAGCCAGTATCGGGATGCCTCCATATGAAGCTCTATACGGGAGACTGTGTCGGTCACCACTTCACTGGGATGATGTTGGTGAGAGGACCTTGTTGAGGTCAGATGAACTCCAAGTGTATGTTGATAAAGTCGCTTTGATCAGGCAAAGGCTAAAGAGAGCCCAAGATCGACAAAAGTCGTATGCTGGTGCGAAGAGGATTGATGTGCATTTCACTGTGGGAGAACATGTTTTCCTGAAAATCTGACCGCTCCGAGCTATAGCTAAGAATATAGAAAGGTTGAGTCCCCGATACGTGGGTCCGTTTGAAGTTTTAGAATGGATTGGTGAAGTACCTTATCATTTGGCGTTACCCCCTCAGTATAGTATGATGCATGATGTGTTTCACGTGTCCAATCTAAAGTGATATGTGCAAGATTTGAGCCATGTGTTGAGCATTGAACCTATTGAGCTTCAAGGAAAGCTGTCTTATCCTGAGTTACCTTTGCATATTATAGATACTAAGGTAAAAGAGCTCAGAAATAAGAATATAGAGATGGCAAAGGTTCTTTGGAAACACCATGGAGAGGATGAGGCCACATGGGAGCTGAAGACGAACATGGAAAAAATGTATCCTGATTTGTTTGTTTGATTGTTGAATTTTGAGGGCAAAATTCTTATAAGGATGGGAGGATGTTATAACCCCAATTTTACCAAAATATGTAATGATATTGTGAATCTCCTTTTTAAAGAGAAATGAAATTTTTGGTTGATGTGATGAGTTGATTTGAATGGATTTTGTGTTTGATAGCTTGTATGTTTTCTTAATGGGCCTTTTTGGCCATTGAGCCCAATTGAAGGAGAAAAGAAAAGGATTAAAAGAATACATAAAGAAATGAAATAAGAACAAAAGGCTAAGGAATGATTTCCCAAAAATAGAAATTTCGAGTTATAAAAGTTCCTTGGGGTTCAAGGAACTCAAGATAATTATATAATATCTAGGGAAATAAAGAATATAAGGGAAATATGAATAAATATGTGTTTTCTTGCAACTAAAGAAAAAGAATTGTTTTCTTGAGATAATGGCTTCAATTTTTACATGATGAGAGATAAAAGTATGAACGAGCATTCCTTAAAATTTGGATTAAAAAGGAATTAAGGTTTGGGAGTTATTGCTTTTTAAAGTTATCTTTAAATGTTAAGTTATTTTAGAATAAGGAAAAAAGTTTCCTTTAATCTGTTGAACGCGAAGATGGTGGGCCATTGGATCTTAATCCAACAGGCGCCACTCATCGTCTAAAGTCCAACACGGACTGGGATTCTGCCAGTGATAGGAGAAATCTTCTCTGTGGGATTCCTCATAATCCATCAAGTTTGCAAATTAACTGAAGTTTCCTTTAGTTTCAGGAAGGAAAACCGAAGGGATTCATCCCTGGTTTGTCGTGGTTTCGCCTCTGATTGGGAAAGTTCCCAATCCAACAGAGGCTTTCTTGACCCTATATATGGGGGGGGTTAAACGAGAGGGTTAGCATCCCCGATTTCTACACCAGACGCTGTGAGAGGACGAGAGGAATGAATTCGTGCCTCCAATTAGTTCGTCTACCCTGACCAGTACCTTCGATTCCAATAGTGAACCTCGCCAGAAGTCCGGCGAGTGGGGAGGGGTCGTGGCATGTGTTGGGCTCTCAATTGAATCTCCAGTCGAGTTCGACAAAGGGAGACGACGCTCCCTGGCTTTGTGGCGCGAGCTCTGGTGGTCGAGAACTCAGAGTCAACCCTAAGGTTGACCCTCGCAGACTTGCTGGGACGGAGGAAGACGATGACATGTTGCCATCCGATCAGGGACCACGGTGGTCTCAGTAGAATCCAACGCTACAGGGCAGGAGTAGCTGTGGTTGGGCACGTGCAGCTGGGATCATTGGATCTAATATTGTATTGTGATTTAATATGTAGGTATGGGTTCCTAAAGTGTATAATAAATGTCACATACTTATTACAACACATATTTAGGGTCTAACAAGGTTTAGTATACAATTTAGGGTGAGTAAGATTAATATGTTTTGAATATAATATATGTTAATAAGACAAAGAAACTCTAATTCCTTAGAAATCTAATAATATAATCTCAATACATAAATATAATGGCAAATTTATATTCTACAAGGTCGAGTTAGGTTGGGTATCGATTTTCACTTATTTTGGATAATGTTTAATAGCTTAATTTTACCAAATAAGACAATTAAAATATGTGATGATAATGCAAGTATCTTTAAGGTCATATTCATTTTACATTGAATTTTAGTCGAATATGTGTAAGATACATTATTTTCATGCTATTTCTGGAGTTGTGACTTATGAAGGTTCCCTTCTTGACTGCCAAATTTACATCCGCGAGAGGCCGATCATCTTGAACCTTAGTCGTAACTCTTGAGACTCTCCAATCCATAGACTTACTATTCACAACCTCTTTTCTCTCACTCTATACTATTTTGACTCTTTACCACTCTTTGCTAACCTCCCTCATGAGGATATGCATTGTATGATCTTCACATTTGTTGGGTTTTATGGTTGGCATTTCCCCTTCCAAACCCAGGCCTCATTTCCCCTACTTTAGGCCTCCTCCATGAGTACTCAACCATTGGTTTCCCTAAACCAATATATATTCACTTGAAAACAATTGTGAGTACACAAAGAGCCTATTTCTAGTGTCTATATTTCATGTTTAACTCAAGAAAATCTATCTTACCTTTCCTACCCACAGTTACAACTTAAAGTTTTTTTAGAGGGTCTTTGTATTTTGATTGTGTGACTAATCACCCAAGACACCTACACAAAGCCTCAATAAGATATTCACGCACCTAATTTGTATGTTGAGGTCCTCCTTACCTATTTCCCTCTTTGCTCTTCTTTTTACAATTCTACAATTAGTCTAGGCATCTCCCTATTTTTCATGTGTTCACCTTGGTTCATCCACGATTGACATCACCTTGAAGTTTTGAGTTCCAATCAATGTATGTTCCTCACTACATTTTTCCTAGATGTCAGTTTCTTTACTACTTGCTCCTATCGCCATGGTAGGTGGACCTAGGATCAGCTTGAGGTTTGTCATGATCATGCTAAGGGTTTTGAGTATAACTGAGAGGGAAACTCAATTTTGAGATTGGTTTTCATCAACATACATTGAGGCTAATGATCTAGTTATGGGTTCATGGTTCTCGATGATGAAGCTTTTTCAAGTGGTTGTCCAAGAGAGGAAGAAGATACATCTAATAGTTTTACATATGTACCCTTTGCTTCTATTTTTATCTATAACACTCAAATGAGAAGTTCAGACTTTGTGCCCAAACTATTAAGAGATATCACACATCTAATCAAGGTTTAGACATGTCGTTTGTTGCCCTGTAATAAACTTAGTATTGCTTCCTGATGCTAGGGCGGTGTGGTTATTTGTACTAAGTTTTCTTTTCTTTATTTTTACTAAATAAATTAAATTTTGAAAGTTCATAAAAGTTAATCTACAGGTCAAAATCAATCTAAAATATGTTTGAGATTTCTAAAATGACATTTATGATTAGTATGGTTTTCATATGGCAAATGGGTCATTTGCATAAGTCCATTTTTAGGGTTCCATCGTTTGATATAAACAAATCCTAAAATCTATCATTTTACTAAGATAGGTATGTTAAACTCTAGAATCAAGACTTAGTCACTCTATGGGTAATGTGGTTCATTAAATAAGGCATGTTTCTAACCCCCTATTTAATTGGCCAATTATATTGTGACTATAAACCTATATTACCATTGATGAGGTTGATATCTTAATATCAAATTCATACTCCTTGAATCTTCTTTGATAAATCTTATTTACTAATTTCTTCATTTTTTCATTGATAGTGAAAATCTTGCATATTGATCGTGATTGTCTCTTCAATCACTATATTTATTGTCAATGTTATCATTAATGCTTAAATCATCATTTAAATGAACAGAACTATCTTGCCTTCCTAATGTGTTAAGCACATTAGATTTATTTTTTTTAGATTTATTTAACTAGTTGTATCTAGTGTATTGGTAAGCTATGGGGTTGGATCCCATTCTAGAACTTTTGGTTTATGGTTTATGGTTCTCTCACCTAGCCTCAAGCACTCTCACCTATTTTATACACATTATATAGAGGATTGGTGGTGCTCTCACCTCCTTCCTAGGCTTGGAATATGGAAGTGTTCTGACCCTACATCTAGGTAGACTAGACATGTTTAATCTGCATGTGAGATTTCTATTTTTATTGATAATTTGTGTGGTTTAAGGAAAGAATTATTGTTGTAACTATATATTACTTGTATGGAAGTCTCATCACTCTTGAACTTATACATTCTTTTATATGACTTATCTCTTATTTTCTTTTCTTCTTTTTAAGGAGAACAACTATTATATTTGAACTTAATCATTATTTCCCAATGTTAGATTGTACAATACATACCAATTTGTACTCATAAGCTTCTCTATTATCTCTTCATTTCTGAGTCTTATTACCAAACCACCCAGGTGTAGGTGTTCTGGGAGATGATAATTAGGTGGATCCATTTCCACAACCATGAAACTTAGGGATAGCTTGAAATGAGTGGGGTTCCCTATGCATCTAGTCCTCATAGTTTGGTTGGACTTGTACCTTATTGTAATTCCACCCATATGGGTTATGAACGAACAACCATGTAATGAACATAATGTTGTAATTGTTTAATTTCAACTTCTATAAACAAAATATGCTTTATGTATCATAGTTCCAAGAACAAAAGTACATGCCTTCCTTTGTACTTCTTAGTGTGTTTGGATGGGAATTGGTATTGTTCCTTAATAGTAATGAGTGAATCCCGTCTGCAGTCCCACTCGTTACATGGTGGATTGTTTGATTAGGGCCTAATGGTCACATAAATAGTGCAATGAGTATGGTTTTCTATTTAAGCACATGATAAGACATAAACTGATGTCACAACTTCTTGGTATCATGAACCTTATATTTTTTTTCAACTAGAGTGTATGTACCTTATATGTTTGTGAACTTCATAAACTCAGAAAAAACAACATGATCACAAATTTTTTTGTAAGAATCCTCCCTTTGATTTTTATGTGACTGATAATGTCAGGATTAACATATGACCTTGCAACCATGATGGCTGAAAACAAGTGGATTGGATAAGTATTTCTTCAACTTGTGGAACACAATTTGATACCATCATTATAACTATTGTCAACATTCTTGCATATCATCCCGAATATTACTTTAAAAATTGGTGTTAACTTCACAATGGATTTATTGATGTGTCGGAGTCTTCCAAGAAGGCCTCTAATATCTTTCTCCATTCAAGGAGCATGTAACTCAATGATTGCTCCAACTTTTCCTGGATCAACCTATATAACTTGTTGGATAGCTATGTAGCCCAGTAGGTTGACAAATTTGACACTAAAATTATACTTTGTTAGATTCATTGTAGGAGAAAATGTCATAGTCTTTGGAATAGATTTTCCAAATGTGATACATTTTCCTGCTTGCTTTGACTTGGCAATCATGTAATCTATGTAGACTTTGATTTTGTTGTGTATGAGCTCATAGAAAGGGACACCATGGCCCATTAATTGGTTGCACCTATGCTCCCCACTCTAATCGACATGATTTTGTAGTAGAATAAAATTCACTAAGTGGTAGAAGCTATTTTCTCAATGTATGGCAATGCCATGTTAACTTAGTTGTATCCAGACAAACCTATTATGAAGCATCCATGATGTTGAGAAGTTCATGCCCATTGTGTTTCCCACTAGAATGTTGATATGTAGAAGAGAAATTTTTTCATTGGGTTTGCTTAATTTAGGTCCTTATTGTTGACACTCATCCAGACACATCCATCTTTCTTGGTGACTAGTATGATGTTGGCCAACTAGATTGGATATGTTAAATGGAGTATGAAGCCTACATCATATTGCATCTAAACTTATTTCCATATCTTTAATCCTCATTCAGGTAAGATGCATCTAATATTCTATTTGATGGGATGCATTATTGGTGTGTCCATGCCTCCATGTATTATGATTGACTCATCAAGCACCTACATGTCAGCATAGCTCTAGAAAAATTTCATGTGTTGAGGTAGAAATTTGATTAGAGCTAATTTGACTGATAGAGACAGAGTGATGCCAATTTTTATAGTATGTGGGAGTGAGCTTGTGTAGTGTCTAGAGTTGCGTCTTGTCAACTATGTGGAAAAAGGGTTACTCTTAAGTCATATGTTTGGTAATGATTATGTGTTCATGAGGTTTGTAAACTAGAAAAATGGTTTCATATATTTATGGTTGTACTATGGGTCTGAGATGAAAATTTTCTGACTTGGAAGCAATGTGATTTAGGAAGAAGTTTTCACTGATGAGAGTAGGGGGCATGTCATGGGACCTAAGAGAAATGTAGCTGGAAAAAATAGGGTGAGCGCTCCTCTTTGGTCATTGTGCATTTTTGATAAATGGCTTGCCAGAGGGTGCATAAGTTCTTGAACTTTTGTGTGGTATTTAGTGAGGATTCACCACCATAGATCTTCTAGATGGAATTTTTGGTATCTTGGGGCTTGTTGTAGATGATTGAAATGACTTCATGTGATATGTTGCTCTCTGGATCTTCTTGTACCTTTTCAATAGTTATAACATGTTGACTTTTGAGGTCCCTCCATTAGATCTCAAGTTATAAGTATGTGCACTCCTATACACTATTGCATTCAAAAGATAAAGTGAAATAAGTTTTGGGGACTTGATTCTTATAGTGATCAATTTATTCTTGGGTTGACCAAATTGTGGTTGGATGCCAGTATGAAGGGTAATAAGTAAGCCCCCCTGGGACTCAGGGATCCCTTATCTCAAAACCCTATTGTATCATGTTTTCTATGGTTGACCACATTGACAATGTCTCAACATAGTTTGCCCAAACTATGGCCAAGTTCTAGACCCATGTTCTTTGAGCACCTTGAATAGAGAACATGACCATTTCGGGTGGTAAAAAACAAATTTAATTTCTCAAGTATGTAATTCAATATCTTAGTTAGACATCAATGGAAGCATAGATCAGAGCATTATACCTGATGGAGGTCACTGTTTCTGTAGGAGGTAGATTCTGATGACAATATCGTTGTGTCTAAAGTTGTGGTATTGGTGAAGAAAAGAAGGTATAGCCTCCCCAAAAATAGATTGGAGCATATGTTGAATCCATGTCAATTAATGTTTTGTACACAAGCTTGGACCACTATGTATGTATAATTGAAATTTTCCTGTGACTTATTGTTGAGACCCTTTGAAAGATTGTCTCCATTGTGCTTGTAGCATGTATTTCTTTAGAATACCAAGTGTGCCAAACATTTTCAACAAGTAGACATTTAACCCAACACCAATATCAATGAAGATGAGAGGCACCTTCATATCACAATGTTTGATGGTGATGTATAATGATGTATTGCAAACAAGACCTGTAGGGATCTTATCTTGTGAGAAGGTTATGTTCTTTAGATTGACGAACAAGTAAATGGTGTTGTCCATCTTCTTATGCTAGATATCATTAAGTCCTAATTGTCCCTCCAAGATCTTAAGGATGGATGAATGACAGATAATTGATATTTGAGTTAGTTCCCACATGACGATATTCATGCAAGTCTAACTCATGTGTCCTACTATGTAATAGGATGAGTTTGATGTGCTGACATTTGATATTGATGAAGCCTAAAAATGATGCACCGTTGTTTTATGATGTACGATCATAATAACTCAGGTGTTAGAGGCACCTAATTGAATTTGAATAATCTTGGTATCTTAATAGGCATATTTGGGAAAATCACCATGACTTTCTCATTGTATGAGTTGAACCTTGAATTTGAATATGTCCTTACATACATGATGACCATGATCTTCAGTTTATCACTAGTTGTTTCAGCTTGAGGAAACTCTCTTGACGATATGGACATAGATGTAGGGGCTTTAGATGGGGATTCACCAACATTTGGATGTCGTGGATGGTTTTTTGAGGTAGAGGCTTACTGGCTATATACTTTGGATGTGGATCCTCAAAATGGTCATAGGCACATGATGAAGGCCTCAAACACTTCTTCAGGCATAAATGATGAAATCTCATAGCTACGATCTAGATGAAGAATCGATAACATCCTTTGTCGGCATGGCTGCTATGACGAAGAGTCCCAAAGCATCTTTGAGAAGGAGTACATAAATCCATGTTTAATCTAAGGATCAATGAATACTTTGTAGATACTGAGAATTTATTTAACCTTGTGTGGAAAGGGGGTTTAAATGCTAAGTAAACATGATAAGAGGGGAGAAACACCTTCACTTTGAGTTGAAAGGGGGGTTTCATGAGGATAATGCCTAAGTAGCTAGAAAATATTCCTTGGATTTTATGAGGATAATGCCCAAGTAGCTGAAAAAAATTCCTTGTATTTTAAGGGTGGATCATTTAATAAATACATCTTACAAAAATGGGCATGATGGAAAAATATAAGTTAGTAAATAAAACTATCACATAATAAGACTCAAATGGAGGGGAATAAATAAATGGATCCTAGTTGTGGACATTTTATTGTATTCCCCACATGATTGGAATGTGGAGCAAACATAACATCATTTAAGGTCCTCTATTACCCACCTTCTAATTTCCCTCAAAGAAATTTTCATCCTATTATTAGTCCTTATGCATGCTACCGTGGTGTTTTCCCTTAGCTTAGTAGGTTAGATAGGATAAATCAACCTTGTTTATGATTTAAGATTAATAGAGGGAAATGATCCCTTTCATGAAATTAGATCCACTCAACTTCCATCCATTTTCAAATATAGTGATATGGAAGAACATATCCATTCTTTGTATCCATGCACACCAATTTGATATCAAATGGAGAGTCTCTATTGGGAGACAAAGTCATAGTCATTCCAAACAAATATGGCAAAAGAATGTTGGTTTAAATTAGTGGATGAAGTCATCTTGATGTTGCCTCTAAGCACATTGTTTTTGGTCTTGAACATGTTTGTATATGTTTGGTCAAACTCAATTATGAGGTACTTGAGGATTGTGGATTTTAGATTGGTATAGAGTTGAAAATTGATCAAAATTGTTGATGTAGTCTGAATTTGAAGGGGTTTGACCAAGTTGAACATGAGTTAGGTTTTGAACCAAAGATCATTTTATCAGACTATGTCGTAGGTAATATATTGGCATAAACTCCTTCTTGAACCCATTTTATTTTTAAATTGATCTTACATTAGTTGTGAATTGAAGGTGTAGAGTCATGTATGAGGATTCGAAGGACAAGTGTTTTTTGTATCATAGGAGATGTGGTTTCTTCTAGTGTTGAGTGAGAATGATCAATGTCTAAGTTTAGAAAACCCATGGATTGGTATTAGAAGTAGATACATGGTTATAAATAGTCAAATGATCATAGTGGGTCCACGGTTGAAATGTTTCCATATCTTCCTATATCTGGCGATCAAGAAAAATACACAATTTAATTGGTTAATTGAGGTCTTAAGTGACCATTTGTGGAATGTTTCCTTTCTTTGCATTGGTGAATTGATGCTAAACGTGATGCAATGATTTTATAAATAATTTCACATGCAAAATTTCTAGGTATGAATCCCTATATTTTACCTAAATAATTTGTATCAAAGTCCTACCCACAAGTAGAGGATCTTATCACAGTATAGGTAGGACTGAACCCAAATGATGACATTTTTAAGAAGTCCTCTGACCAAAGTAACCAAGAAAAAATAGTGTTGAAAAAAAAAGTCAAATTGTTTGTTGGTTATTCTAAGATTCTAGTTATAAAAAAGACTAGATCAAATTTCTAGATTTATCAATGGATGAACAAACTTGGGTGAGTGGGTTTCACCACTGATACCAACATTTTCCCTCTTACTTCATCATCATAAGAATGAGCATACATAAGTTGAGGTCGGTCAAATCCCCCTTTTCAATTTAGAATTAAAACCAGACAGATATTGCTCTATCTCGCTATTGTGTTACATATAAATCATTTACCTATTTCCTTAGAAAACACCTATTTGGAATTCCCGTCAAGGGATTAATATGAATGAAATGATGTCCTAGATCTTAGGCTCAAAGGTCTCTACATCCAAGATATGATAAACACAAAAAAATAGTTGGTCAAACAAGATTTACAAGAATAAAACATTTTCTTCACAACAAGTAATATTCATATAGGCATAAAAACGTTACAGAAGAGAAAAATGAGTAGCAAAGATACTCCCTACACACTAGAGATCATGGAAACAATCACAATATTAATGGTAAAAGGGAAGAGAAGAGTGATTACCACAGTAGAAGATGGAGGCACAACCATGGTGCATGGATGTCTATCGATGTTCTAGGAACAATGGTGGACAAAACAACAACAAGATCACTCCTTGATGTTTGTTGGTGGTGGTATTGAAGTCATCATCTTCCTCCTCTATGGAGTTGTCACTCATCGTGGAGGTGTATAAGGTTATTGATGATGATGGAGACTATCATATGTAATGAAAGGGGTATCATCGGTCGTGAAATTGTTTGATATCAGGACCATAGAGCTTTGATAAAGGTGGAGTCATTTTTTGTTGATGTGGTTTTCCACCAAACAAAATTATAGATGGGAAGCATAGACATATGATTAATTGATTGTGGTAGCCCGGTATAATCAACTATTAGAACACATCATTTTTCTTATTTTATTTTCAAGTATGTTTTTATGATTCGAAGAAATTGGCATGATTGTTAGTTTGTGAGTATTATTGTTTTTGGATAAATTGCAGTTAATTTGGTTTATAAAATGGTGTTTAAAATAGCTTTTTATTGTATGTTATAAATGTAATACTCTCACTCTTTTTTTTAAATTATCATAAATCATAGTTTTTCTAAACTATAATTAGTCAATATAAACTATATATCAATACATGAAAACTAGATAGTTCTCATGTGAAAGTGGTATACAAAATTTTATAAAGTAGTATACAAAGTGAAACTACTAGAAGCAATACTAAATAATCTCCTTAGAGAAACTAGAGTAGTCATGCAATCACTTTATCATCTTTTTGCTAATATCACAGGTTAATCATTGTCACATTGATGTGAATGTAATTATGATGGTTTATGATTTGATGCTTACAAAATGTGAATTTCATAAGATAACACTTGATGGTACTGAAGTATTGTGAATATATTAATAGTATGTTTTATAAACATGTATATAAATTTAATATAACTTATTTATCTCATGTGATATGGTTGTGTGAGTCTTCTAATATTCATTAAAACTTTCATTTCCTTTAGAAGTTCATATTGAACAACTAAACATACTATATATATATATATCTATATATATATGTATGTATATGTATATATACACACACACACACACAGATATATATATATATATATATATATATATATATATATATGTGTGTGTGTGTGTGTGTGTGTGTGTGTGTGTGTGTGTGTGTGTAATTGGTTCAAAGGAGGTATGTTCAAAGGAAGAAATGGGCTATGTCAAGGAGACCCCTTATCCCCTCTCCTCTTTGTGATTGTCATGGAGTACTTGACATAGAAAATGCAAGGTGTAAAGATAAAGAAGGAGATCAAGCCTTACACGATGCATGGTACAAAAGTGGTGACCCACTTGATTTTTACAGATGATGTGCCTGTCTTTGTCGAATCCAAACAAAATACGTTGGGGATGTTGCAATTATTGCTGAAGGAGTTTGGTGAGCAAATGAGCCTATATGTGAATGCAAGCAAGACACACCTTTTCTTGTCAAAAAAATTTTACCAGATGGAGAACATGTTAAAGGAGGCAATGGGAGTAGAGATGGGAAAGTTTCATACAAAATACCTTGTGTTCCCTTTGGCTAGAGGTAATCTACATGTCAAAAACTTTGTTGATTGCACTGATAGATTAGAGGAAATGATTAGCATGTGGCCAACTCAGAGAACATATATGGTAAGGAGAGCTATTATGTTGAAGGATCCTATTGAGGGACTTCTTATCTTTTGGGAATGACAAGGGGAGATACCCGGTCCAGTCCTTGATAGAATGGAGATGAAGATGACAAATTTCTAATGGGCTAGTGAGTATCACCAAATGAGGTATGCAAGAATGACTCTTCCAAAAGATGAAGGTGGGCTAGATTTGAGAACTCTGAGAGACATAGAAAAGTGGGGGACACTGAGAATAATAATTATCTACCAACAATTCTCATCAACATGGGGAAATGGATGAGGGAAAGATATCCAAGAGGTTTGGACTTCAAACCAAAGACAAGAGAGGAATATTCGCGCACTATCAATGTTATAACAGATGTATGGAAGAAGGTGAGACACTTGTTTGACCCTCATGTACATGTAGATGGAGGTTCACAGACACACAGATCAATCTTTGGGAAGTGACGAGATCAAGAGATACAAAAGACAAGCATATGGAGCAGGTGTGGATGGGGTCACATGTATTAAAATGGAGTATGTGTGTCTATAAAATTCTACACAATGCACTAGCTACTCTAGATAAGATACATAGATGGAATCAGGAAGTTTCTTCTATTTGCATGCTATATAAGGAATAGGATGATTTTCATATCCACTTGATATGTTGCTGCAAATTTAAAAAGGAAGTTTGGAAGATTATATGTGTAGATTTTATATTGCAATTAAAATTGGAAGAAGAGCCAAGAAGAATGTTGCCAAGCTGTGGGAAAGACCACAAGAAGAGGATCTTATTTAC
The DNA here is from genome assembly GCA_963693085.1 of Alisma plantago-aquatica. Classification (NCBI taxonomy): domain Eukaryota; kingdom Viridiplantae; phylum Streptophyta; class Magnoliopsida; order Alismatales; family Alismataceae; genus Alisma; species Alisma plantago-aquatica. Next base: position 514,598,216 of record OY856409.1, read on the forward strand.
TGATCTATGCTACCACATATGGGAGGGAAAAAAATGCTAGAAGACATGGTGGTACAACCACTAATGTAAGGATTATTGTTGTAAAAATTTGTAAATGTGTTAAGCACAACTACACATAATATAGAAGAGTGTGTTGTTTTCCATTATAGTGTATGGTGTTGGGCTATATGTAACTCTTGATCTTCTATATTTATAGGAGAGATTTGGAATATGTCTATCTGATTACGATATATATGAACCAATCATATTCATTATTATACAAAATATTGGGTACGTACAAAATTTGATCTTATTTGGATGCTTATATGCCACTCATCAAAGAACAACAAAATGACACTAATTTCAAGTGCCTCACTTTTATTGTATTTATTGGTGACCTAGAAGATTTGAAAATAGATGGAGTTTTATATGTAGTCTAACAAAAGAAATTTTATAATATCAGTAGTTTGGATTTTGGAAAAGAATATTGCATGATGGGAAAATTGAACATATACACTTGAGTGTTTTCTAGCCTGACCCTCTCTCTCTCTCTCTCTATATATATATATATATATATATATATATTTGTTGTGTGTTGTTTGTGTGTATGGTGGGTGCTAGGGATTGTCCTCAAGGTATAACCTCTAATTAGGACCACAAAATGTATTTTCAAAAGCCCAAAGATAAGGGATTCTTTCAATTTTGGCTAAGGATGTGCCCTTGGAATGACTTATTACTGACCATAAATTATTCAAGGCAACATTGCATGGGGTTAGGCCCCATAAAATCCTTATTGTCAAGGGTTTGACATGTACAATCAAGGGCTTAGCCCTTACCTATCAACCATTACTTATAGTGGTAAAAAGGTAGTGATTAGGCCTATTATTTAAACATTACAAAAGAGTCAGTGACCTTCTTGAGGAATCTTTAAAAAGACTTGTGTCATAGATAATATAACATGTACATAATTCTAATCTTACTTGCCTAGATATTTACCACTTCTAGAAGCTATTCTTAACTTCTGATAACTCTAATCCTCAAGATACATTTGCCACTTCGGTGTCTTTAGTTTGTTTCTATAATGCTTTTGTATAAGTGAAGAATCCTTTGATAATGAAACACTTCATTTCTTAGTGATTGTTATATTCACTGTATTTTAGATTTATCAATGCAACATCGCACATTAGTTTATAACATATAGAAAATGGGGTAATCATGAGTTTTTTTCATAATATGAATTATTAATTATCACTTGAATATAGAATGCATTTGATGTTGAATTCTATTATGGGGACTTAATACATAAACAAAAATATATTATTTGATTCAAGTGCAAAAAAATGTTTTATATGAATTATTATGGGCCACAAGCCTCCATACAAGCCATGTCCTAGTGTTTTGTTTTTCCATCTCCATTTTCTTCTAATTACATACTTACATGTTATATGGTTTAAGATCACCAAACCAAGCATTCAATGACCTCTCCTTCATGTGGCTTGCTAGTACATTGGGCCGACTAGGTTTTGGCTCAAGTAAAATATAAATTTTCTCACTCTCCCCATGTGGCCTTAGAAAATGATATCACAAGACTGCATTTCCAAGCCCCACCATTCATGTATTGATAATGGATCCACTCTATATGCCTCTATGCTTCTTCAAAAGTATATCTAGGTGAACTTCCTAGTGATAAAGTGTCACTACTTATCATAGGAAATCAATTTACAAACCCTTATATCACTGACAACATAAAGAGAGAAAATTGAAGAATAAGGTTGTAATAAAAATTATTTATTTTTATTGGAGACATATCTATGATTAAAATATGATACCATCAAGTCTGTAGTCCACATAGTCAACATAAGAATCACTTAGATGGTGTTTTTAATCCCAACACAATCAAGAGAAACACCAAATAATGTAAGGTAGGCCAAAAATAAGGAAAATTACTTTACAAGATCAAATTGTTGGAACAATGTAATCTTGATCAAATAGTTTAAGAAGTTGAATCCTTGTCCATGACGGACTTTATATGGGAGAAAGCATTGTACCTCAATTATGAATTGGTTAAGGACTAAAGTGTGTAAATAAATTATTATTGAGGCATGCACACCACATAGGACACTTTGAGGCCACTATAGTACAACATACTTTCTGAATTTTTAGTTTAATATGGAAAACTAAGATTTCACATGTGGTTAAAACATTTGGAAATCCAACTCTTCAGATCAATTAAGAAAAATAAAATCCATGTTATAGAAATAAGACGATTGTGGTGTTTAGACATAACAACATGATAGTGTTATGTATGATCCCCAAAGGAGGAAGTTGCTACCCATTGAGCTTCTACCTCACATCTTAGCAATGTAATAAATCAAATTATATTGCATTAGGAGAAGTTAATTCAAAATGTAAATTAAAGACATGTAACATAGAGGAGGGACTTTTCCAAATTAATTGGGTATGTCAATGTTAGGGAAGGTCGATGTACGCTACAAAATCACACCACTCAACAAAAAAATTATTATACTCACCAATTCCAAATTTTCAAATGTGAAATATCAAAAAATAATCACACAATGAAGCACATTCACCAAAAAAGGTCATTGTTTTGTGGATCTAGTCATGTCCACATATATTGAACTTGATTTGATTCACATCTTGTTACCCTCAGGTAACTCGTAATCTCTCTTAGATAATGTATCATGCCACTAGAAAAAAAATCCATATATCTATAAATTCAACCATCCCTTAAATATGTGAGGCTTTGTTTTTTACCTATCATCAATCAAAACACATCAAATATATATATGTAACTAATCATTTTGAATTAGAATATGCTTCTTGTATGAAATAAACCACTTCTTGTAGAAGAATTGTCATATTTTAACTGTTGTATAACACTCTAATCAAAGAAATATGTGGTGTGAAAATTAGTTCATTTCTCCTTCCATTGTATGACAAGAAAACAAGAATGTGGGTACCACCACTAAAGGTGGATTCTTCTAATAATCAACAAGTGCACACAGTTTATTTCTAACATCAACAAAGCATGGATCACTGAACATATACATGGAAATTGTAACAAATAGCATACCATTCTCAAATGTTTAGTAAATTTATTCAATGGATCATCCTAGGTCAATTCTTGGGCATAAAACCACAAAGATTACCATTTTATTTATCAGCTCAAAGAAAAAAAAAGTGCATAACAAGGCTCTGGAAGAGATTTGGCCCATGTAAGGGCATAAGCAAAGTAAACCATTTTCAAATCAGATAGACTAAATTCACTCACTCAATACCCACATATGGGTTTGTGAATTCCCAAGAGATGTGCATTACACCACGTCCCATGGAGCCTTGACACTGTTGATAAGAGCTTGCTTAAGCTCTCTGTGTGTGAAGATCACCCTCCTGATTTCATTGTGTGTCACATCCAGTCAATCACACATTGATGTGTGCTCTCAATCATGCCATGTGTTGTTATGATTGTGATTATAATAAGATGGCCCCATTCTTTGATACTTCTAGCCATACCTTCAATTGTGACAACTAAGTCATTGAATGTCCTATAGTGGTTTAAGTTAAGTTGCAACATGCACCAAGGTCTAACCATATATGTTATGAGTAGTAACAATTGAAACCTAGTTGCACAACATATTCATCATCACATAGAAAAAGGATGCATGTATCATCATAACTTGAAACCCATGTTCTAATCCTATCCGCTATATGTAATGCATGATTATTCTCTTTGTAAATGGTCATCATCCAATGTGGAAAACAATGGGAATGCCAAATTAGATCCCCCATAAAACATGGATGTCCATGTGGTCTAACCATTTCCCAAGCATCATGTATGTCTATTTGCCTTTAAAGTACATTCAATAAGGGTTGATACTTTAAACAAGTGAGCTGATATAAAGTAGATCTAAAGTACTCATCCACCATCCCTTTCCATGTTCTTGAGAAGCCTCAGAAATGGTTCTTGTAGTCCACTAGAGTATCATCATATCACTTCCTCATATTGGTGGTCCATACTGAGTTTGTATTAGTTAGGAATTTGCTAACACATTTCAACATGGCCCATTTAACAATGTGTTGATTTTTTTTTAGTTTTTATCCCTCCTCGTTAAGATGCAACGACATCCTTTTTGAAGTAATAGTGTGAGAGAGTTTCCCACATGAATTTGATAGTGAGTTGTTGTAGACGATCCAGTAAACAAGGTTGTATGAAGCCTTGCATGATTCCATAAGTACAAATATCATAGCATACATTGTAGTGATATAAAAATAGTAAACATGAAATGATTACATTGATTTTCATGCATGTTCTTTCCACAATACTACTACATAAAAATCAAGAAGAACATATTATGTAGACCATTGAAAATAAAACCTCCTTGCATTATGTAGATGGAACCACTAGGTTTGGAACTTCTATGGATATCAACATCCTAAAACCAAGTCCTTCATCTTGATAAACTACATGCATCTACACATATCCATACATTTGAAGTAGTATTGTAAGTGGTTGATCTTATATATACATAAAACATGAGATACTTATAAAAACATTGAAGCATGAGAATTATATTTGTTAGAGATAATTAAAGTAATCTCATTTTCTTTGAACATTCTTAATTATATATACATGCACACCTACTTTTGAAATCTTGTCTTATCTTATCTTATCTTATCTTTTATACACAAAAGTGTGCCAAAAATATGTTAAACAACCCTTGAAAGTTGTATTGAACCATCAAAAGATATAAGAATACCATAAAAATGAAGGGATATCATAAGACACCAACATTTTAAAAAAAAATTCCAAAAAATAGTGTCTTATTATTGATAATTATTATAAGCTATAATTATATTAGGGTGTACACCCTCGTTATTTCAATGATCATAAAACATGAAGATGTCCATCAAAAGATCTATTTCATCTTTAAACATTATCAATTTCATATACGATCTCTTAAAATGATTTTTTTGTGATAAAGTAACCATTTACATAACAATGATAATGTAACACGTTTATCAACTTGTACACTTCAATATTAAAAGAAAATGTAGAATGAGAGAACATATAATGCATTATAATTACAATCAAGACACGGGCCACTCATCTTCATCACAACAGGTTAATGTTGGTTTTTGAATCCACAAGTTCAAACCTTAATTCATAAAGAAATCGTGAACATTTCATGAACATCACTTAAACAACTATACATATACCTCCTAGGTCAAGTAAAGGTTTTTGTACCATATTATGTGTGTAGGGTTCCTTCACTCAAAATCACTTCACCTACAAATATTTAGTGATTTTAATATTATAATCATATTTCCTTATTATTAGATATTATGATTATCACCTAAACATTTATTGTCAATTAATGATATCTCTAGAAGAAATCTTGGGGTTGTAGTCCTAAAAATGTTTAAGAACATAGAAATGTGAACTCTTTAATTAACATTTTAAATAATGGTAGTGGGTGGATATTAAACTTCATCAAAAGACAAAGACATTTTTGAGAAAAAATTTGCATTATATTCGGTCAATATTCACTCATTGAGTAAACATCATGTATTATGAAGTGATGTGTCATAAACTTATTCTACTCATAAACTGAAAGTGAAGAAGGAATATACTAATTACCTTATATTAAGTAGAGTCAGATAATGGATCCCCATCTCACTTCTTTGAGTATCAGTGATGTCTCTAGGTAAATATCTCCTACATGTAGTGGTGGTGGATCTCGAGTCAACTATAGGTCTAGTTGGACCCGTGAGTTGTGCATGTACAATGTCACTCTAGCATTCCTATGTACCACACCACACTCATATCCAACAAGTATCCCATAATGGTGTCATCTCAGTTTCACACATCCACAGGAGTAGAACCAGGGGGAATGCCCCCTACCAAAACAATTGTATATACATATCGTTACATATATTTATGTCTATGATTTTTTATGACGTGGGGCCACTCTTGAAGGAAGGCATGATTTTGACCCCTCTGATAGTGTAAACCTCCCCCCCGACTACTTGCACATCGAGGGAAGTGTTTAAATTCATACAGATGCCAAGTTGCATGATGGGAAGAAGGATCATTGAGGCGCATAAATGGGGATTCAAATTTGGATCCCTACTTTAGGGAGCCCACTCCTTCTCCATTGAGCTACCACCTCCCTGGATATTTATATCTATGTTGATAACATATAATATGCATGACACATATTGGATAGAAAAGAAAAACTGATATTGTGGCTTGAACTTGCACTCTTGTGTTGGAGGTCTCAAGTTCAATTGTTGGATTAGACATTATATATATTTATGCAATATATGCATAATACAATTATTATAAATATGTGTTTAACATAGAAAAATATAAAAGTAATAGTTAGTGTATTGGTTTAAACATTTGTATAATCAACTAGCCCGCAATGAACATGCCAATCATAGTAGAGAAAATAATCCAAATTAAGAGATGACATGATTACGAATTTCTTCCGGAACCAATTATTTTAATCCAATTGTTGAGAGTTCTTTTGAAATAAGGTTGAGATTAAAGATAGCAATGCAACTGAAAAACTAAAGGTTTAACTCAATTATAAGAAGCAATGAAACAATTGGTTTCACCATAACGCCCTATATACCTATCCAACCATTATAACTTGATTTATTTCTTAAACTCACCTCTTATAGATTGCAAATTCATAAGAACCAAATTTCACGTGGGCTTGAGGTCTTGTTGCCCATGGTTTGTGATTTATTCACCCTATAAGACCCCTTCCTTGATCACATTCGGAATCCTATGCATCCTATCAATAATATAATACTATGTTTAATGGTCCTTACACTTACGATTATATCAAACATGCTAATATAGTGATCAATTCAGAGAGCAAGAAAAACTTGAATGGAAAGCATTCTAATCATATGAGAAACATCTAGTTTAATAACAACAAAATAATGTATTGGCAATGGTTCTAATTCCCATGCCCCAGAGAGAAAGTCTACTTGCTCATGATTGAAGAAAGAATGCATATACGAGGAGAAAGAGGAGAAGTCATGTCATTGAATGGTTAAGAAGGAAGCAGCTCATTATATCTGGCTACCACAATCCTCTCTGACATTAATGATTCAAAGAACTTTGCTAGGATGATCTTCTTGTTTGTCATCTCCTTTGGCCTCTTTCCTTATAACCTCATCTTCTTGAGTGAACATTGAATACAAAATGATTAGTTCTGGTCACCATTTTTGTTATTTAACTCATATGGGTCGGCATTTATGATATCCTCAAATTTTAGTATTTTGAAATATAGAAATATTAGGCTTGAATTAAATTCTTGAATTATAATTGAAAGAATAATAATGTCAACCACTTTGTGGCATGGGTGAAACCCATGGCCCTAGTGGGGCCTATGAGACTATTTGCTTTGCAAATAGGTCCTTGGGGTATAAGATTCAGAAATAAGAGATTTCATGCATAAATAAAGCATATTAACTTTATTGTTTGTTAGAAAATGGAACTGTGGAATAATAGACAAGTTTCCAAAATATTCTAAGATAATTTGTAAATTAGACAATTGATGGAAACAACTAGCTAACTCTTGCAATACAAGTTTGTGACACCAAATAAGGACAATTCATTCTAATTTTTTGAGCACGTAAAAATGACAAAGAAACTAAGATAATTCTAGAATTTGAGAGAAAAAAGGCTTTCCATATGATAATGGTAGTTGTTTTAAGAAAATACATAAAGGGCAAGCTTTTTCTATGAAAGTTATCCCAATACATACCAAAAGATAGATATAACTTTAGAAATATATTAATGAGTTTCCCTCAAAGTTTCATCCTAAAAGGACGCTCCCAGTAGCCTATAGAAAATCGAGAAGGAAAAGGGACTTGCTTGTAATAATTAAATATTGTTTCCATTATTTGAAGAAAGAGAAAAGGATATCTAGAAACATCCATTTGTTACCAAACTTGGCTCAATACGTGATTATAGGATAATAAAGAAATTATACAATTTTGGGACCAAATGGAGTAAAGATGAGAAAGGGGTATGAATTATTTGAGTGTCCATAATTAATGTTTACAAACGGTACCTTGGGATACAAAATAGGGAAGTGGTTATTTAGTTCTCATGAAAAATTCCCAAGATAATTTTAATTCGATATATAATATAACATAAAATTATGGATGAAAATACAGAGGATGATAAGATATCTTGTGGCCTAGGTGATATATTTGATAATCATCTTGTTTTACCTTAGAAACTAATTTCGAATATATAGGGGAAGAAATAAGGGAATAACGAAGTATTTTCCTTTTCTAATAGAAAGTTATAATATGAATGGAGTGTTTCCAAAAGTATGGTCCTAGAGGTGGTTTATTTTATGTGAATTTTGGGTCTATAGAGTGCAAGATATGAGATTGTTATTAAGAGGAAAGGAGATTGGAATATTGTTAATACTTCCATAGCATGATGGCTTGTCAATTGCATAAGGAAACTTTTATAAAAACTAGACCCATAGTTCTATAACCCTTGTGATACATAATAAGTGGTATAAAGAGAAGATGGACTACCTAGTCTCCTCCTTCCTTGATGTGCATCCTCCCACATCAGTGTTGTTATGACCGCATCTGAGCTTAATTGGTAAACTACGGTTTACCTAGATGATTATATGCTTAATTAGATTGATCATTTTCTTAAATCTAATTAATGATGATAATTTAATTATGATGTTTTAAACCTAATAAGAATGTTAAGTGTTCTATTGTTTTAGAAATTAGGGTTTAAGAAATATAAACCCTAGTTAGCTAAAATTAGGGTTTTGATGGTACATGAGTATGGAATTTGATCAGGATAGCATATTGGAGAAAATTTTCAGAATATTTGAGTGTTCTTTTAATGAGGTTCTTGGTCGAACTATACTTTGACCAAAATGTTGACAGAGTGCTTTTTAGCAGTGTAGTGTTTTATTTTAAATTATTTATTGGTAACTCAAAATTATCTGAAATTTTAACTGGAGATCTGAAACATAATATTAAAAAAACATGTAAAATTTTCATAATTTTTGGATGCATTTAGACCTTATCAGTAGATAAATTACAGTTACTAACATTTCTATAGAATTCTGGATAGCATTGCACTTCTCGATTTTTATTCATTTAATGGAACCTTGTAATGATATCAAATATTAACTGAAGCTTTACAACTCAATTATAAACAACATGATAAATTCTAATAATTTTTAGAGAAGGTTTAGTCATTGAAATACATGAATTCACATAAACATTTGTATGGAAGAAAAATCTTCTGAAATAAGAAAAAGTTTAGTGAGGGGTCAATGTGCAATTAACCCAAGCAGCTCAATTGCTATATATGGTCAACCTAACACTCAAGAAGTTATCATAATTCATGATTCAATCCAGAGACACAAAATCCTAGAGAGAGAGAGTTAGGGTTTGAGAGAAGAAATTGATGGAGATGCTGACCTACGGTTTTGTAGTCTGAGGAATGATGAAATCATGTATGTTTAGCTTCTTTGGATATAGTTTCATGGTGAAACTCATCTCACATGTAAAAATTCCATCCCTCCTCTGATTTGATCCAAAATGATATCAAAACTTCCCCCTTTCATCACTCTTTCTTCATAATCCCTCATTTTTAGGGTTTCTTAGTTGAAAGGAAGAAGAATGGAGTGAATTGCTAGGAATTTGATGAGAGGTCGAGATTTTCAGGGATGACCTACATTTTTAAAGTGTTTTCACACCTTAGGGTGAGTGATAACTTCCTTTAAATAGTATATTGCATGAAAATTGGTTAAATCATCTATAATCTTTAATTGCTTAGTTGGCGACTACAAATCCTGAATTGTGTGTTTGATCTAAGTTGTTGCAAAATGATATGAAATGGATTCTTCCTCTATTTGGATGAATTTCAGATGATAAAATCATATTAGAAATGTATACAATACATCCTAATGAGAATCCCCTAAGTATTCGCAGAGGTTATAAGAGTAAACTGAAATATACAGAATTTGTCAATGATTGAAATTGCTATATAATTAAATAGAGAAATTTGTATATCTGGATCCCCTTAGTTATGAATGATTGTTTATATGAATGTATAATATATATATGTCAGATACTATCTTAGATTTCATTTATAGTGTTTAGTGTTTGTTTGATATCTCAGTAAAGAGGGTGAAACCTTAGATGCGAGGAAAGTTGGATATTTACGAATAGACATCGTGAAATCCATTTGAAGGGATTTTCTTGACATGATAGACTTTATTTATTCAATTTTATTCTTGATGCATGATATCTTAGTGAATGGCATGGAAACCTAAATTCAGCTCTGTTCCAAGGTTTCATACATATATTGATTGTATATGATTTGTTGAAAATAGTCTTTATTCAGTGAATGTTTATGTCGTATGAAATCCTTATGAGAGCCAAGTGATAAGTGAATGAGGTAAATGAAACCCTAAGGATAGGGTGTTCAATGAGTCGAGTATTGTGATATCAATGTTCTCAATATGATATGTGGTGATGCTAAACTGTTCAATTGCATGATTCTAGTATATGAAGTGCCAAGTTGACATGTATTTTGTTTATTTAAGAATTTTAGTCTGCATGTATGTACACTATGATGATTACTCAGAATATTACAGTGTTTTGAATATAATGCTCTGCCAAGTTTAGAATGATATACATGTTGTATTATAAACTTTCAATAAATAGACACGGTACCATAGAGATACCTGAGTCAAGTATAAGTAAGAAAAAGATACAATATAGTAAGAGCTTTCCAAGAATAATAAAATAATAGAAATAGGTTCCCTAAACACTATAGATTCCCTACGGATGTCTACACTATAGGGAGTAAATGATCCACCCTGGAAGTGACCAGTATATGGGGATCAGATCGCACTCGTAGAGCGTGCGGGGAGACGAAGCCCTTGAGGAAGTCTCCTAAGAGAAGATAGGTTGCCCAACACAAACTAGAGATCCCGATGATAACCCAGAGGTACCCACAGAGCATACCAAGATGAGGCCCATAGAGCATCTCAGACCCTCCGCATGTGTTCTCAATCTAGAAGGAGAGGTCTAGTTAAAGGTCAGTTGTTTAGCACCTTAGTCAGACGTGACGGTTCGAGTCAAACAGACCCAGATACAGTTCTAGGCTTATCCTCCTGGGTTTTAAGCTAAGTCTTGTACAGTGAGATCGTAGTTCGCTATGAGTCTTCATATGTAGAGTACATTGCATATGATCAGGGCATAATAAAATGAATGAGAGGTCAAACAAGTGTATACAGTTATTCAATTATTCTTTGTATGTTTCTGAATTATTAGTTCTCTTTATGATCAATCAAGCATTTCATATATTGATTCACTCTTATAGATATTTAGAGTATCTTGCCATATTTATGATTGTCAATTATTAGACTCTTTAAAGCTTACTGCTATTATAACTAATATCAATTGCTCAAATGTATATCTATAATTATATCAATGCTTTAGACTATTTATTTGAAGTACTCATTCATTGAGCGAGTAGACTCACCCCTCTACTCAAAAATTTTAGGGAAATCACATGGACTTGAAGAAGATATCATTGCATCAGAGTAGATCTGCCATAAGAGTTAAGTCTAAGTATAGTTAAGTTCAGTCGGTCCTTGTCACTCTAGGTCCTTGTAAAAAAATAAGAGAGAGTTGTAAATGATGATGTATAACATTATTCCCTCTTTCAGCAATATGTGCGAATCATCAAGTCTTATGTGCTTAAAAGTATGAGGAACATAATGAATGTTCATACATGCATTTTTATTGTTGAAATCATATTAGAGAAATCAATGTTTAGATTCCGTTATAAGGTCGGTTTATGTGGTTCAATGCAATAAAAAAAGAGTTTTGAAAGAGAAGAAAAAGTTAAGGGTGATCTTTGTATTCGTTAAATCCTCAATTTATGCCCTAATCTCATGATTAGTGGAAATTGTGAGATTGGGGTGTAACAACCTTGGTATCAGAGCTTAGGTTGATTTGTTAGGGACCATTAAGTTAGTAAGTTAGAGTCATATGTGTGGCAGATAGGAGATGTTATGATGTTAGCTCTGGGGATTTGAGTATTTGGATATCTTGGCCCAGTATCTGAGTACTTGGATCAACTAGTATCAAGCTACTCTATCTATTCTTTCATGTATACCCTGTCTAGGTATACAGTGGAAGGATGGGCTAGAGAGGAACCCTAGAAATATTAGGGTTAGAAAAAAGATAAGTAACATGAATTAAGAGCATAAATATAAAATGAAATAGAACTTTCATTTCATATTTTTGTTTTATTGGAGATGAATAGAAATGCACTTGTATGTTTGAATTTAGATATTCAATATTTTGAAATATATATGGGTCTTTAAGATTTGTTGTACACTATGAAGTTGTAGCATTTATTGATTACATTCTTTGTATCAAGTAAACTAGAAATGATCTTTGAATGAACTTTCCTAAGTGGATATTCTTTCCACATGTTTGAGATTAATAGGAGTTGGTTAATCTTAAGTAGCTCTTGGCTTCAGGACTACATGTTAGGCCTGGTCCAGCTGGCAGGATGCATTACCGGGATCTACTGACTCCTATTAACAATATGATAAGAGTAGACTCTGGATAAATTAGACCCACATCATAGTGAGAATGTACATACACTAAGATGTTGAAACATATGAGAAAGATTAGAATAGCTAAGAATCAGTTGGAACTGATATCTGAGATCCAACTTTGGGACCTCATATGAGAAACCCTTAATTGGGAATAAAGGAACACGACATAAGGTTCAGATTAAGTTTAATGATTAGTATTATATGAACTTCAAATATTAAATATGGATGATAAAAGTATGTAAGGGCCAAGATAGTAAGAATCAATCATAAGGAATAGACTATATAACCGAGTACAATGCTTTTATGTACTCCAAAGAAAAGGGAAAATAGAAGAAAAGAGTTAAGTATACGATAAGTACATAGAAGTGAAGAGTCTTCAAAAGAGTTAAAGTAAAGAGAATTAGATGAACATGTATATCATAAGACTAAGATAAGAAACTAAGTTAAAACAAAGAGAAATGTTGGAAATAATGAGCTTTATTTAGGAATGAGGGTTATGATATAATTGAGAGCATGGAATGTATACCTTTATTAATAAGTTTAATACATTTATCCTTACTGCCTTTGGATTCTAAGTCTCTATAGAACAAAAAACTAGTTTCTAAAACAAGAACAAAAGTGTATCTAAATAAATGAATAAGTCATACAAAGGTAGACTATAATCAAGAAGGAAAAACTTGATTGAAAGAGAAACTGTGTATCGCCCATGCATGAGTTGTTTGATTTAAAATGAAGGATATGTAATGTATTAAACATGAGTTAAAACTAGTAGAAAGATTATTGATTTAGAATTTCAACTTCACATTAGTAGAAGGATAAAAAGAAATATGTGCAACACGGTATACATGAACATACACATGGATAAGAAACATGATAATAAGAGAAAAGTAGAAGTTAAAGATAACAGGTGGAAGAGTAGTATATGGTAAGAGGACTATGGAAAGTAAGGAAGGGTTTGAAACATGGTGGAGTAATATAGATTATAAAAGAAAGAGGTTAGGAGATTCAATCAAGTGCTAGTTTGTAAGGACCCTAACCTTTATTTTGGGTTTACCCTATTTGCTTTGCCTAAACCCTGTGTTTTGATGCTTTCTAATCACCTAAGGTTGTGATTAGGGTTCATTTGTGCTTTGTTGAGAGTTGGGGTGCAACTTGCAAATTATCCAAGTTTTGGGGTTGATGTGCAAGTTTGTCACCATGAGAGATGTTATCTCTCTCCTTGCATCCTCTAGGGTTGAGAGGATGGGTTGGGCTCATTTCTTGAGTAGTTTCAGGACTTGTTGAGCGTTGTGGGCTTTGCTTTGCTTTGCCTTGTTGAGGCCTTGTGTCGTGCATAGGAAAGCTTGAAGTTTTGTGTCGCCCAGAGGGTTGTGTTGCCCAGGAGAGTGTTGTCTAGTGGGATGTATCGCCCGAGGTGACCACTTTGACCTTCGTAGTTTTTGTCACCATACATTGGACAAGTGGTCAATCCTTGGTTATTTGGTGGCATGACATGAGCATGTGGTTTAGCAAGGTGGCATGGCTTTGGACAAGTGGTGCCTTGGACATGAACATGTGGAGCAACACCAAGGTGGGCACCCCTTAGACCCTCTTTTATATATACAACCCTCTCCTTAGTTGCTTAGATCTTTAGTTCCTTTAGTTGATCATTTCTCCTTTAGTGGCTGAAACACCTTCCCTTGGTAGAGCAAGCTTGGTGGTCGATCTCCTTGGTGGAGTCTCCTTCTTCTCCTTCCTCTAGGTGGTGATCAAACCCTAGAAGGGCCTTGCTTCCTTGGTGGGGTGTTGTGGAGATAAGAGCTTAAAGATGGTGCTTTCAGCTATATAGCTTGAGGAGCTTGCTTGAGGCGGGTTACATAACTCCTAACCCTAGCTATACTACCTTCTTTTATGTTGCATGTTCATATATGATCTTGATTGGCATTGCATCTTGTTGGATATGTTTCTTGCTCTAGTTTGTACCTTTAATCTTATTGGACTTAGTAGTTATGATGTTGATAGTTGTGTAACCTTGGATCTTGTTGGCTGAACCTATGGATTAGGTTTTCTTTGAGGCAATACCCCTTTCTCTCTTTAGTTTTGAGAAGTGAGCTTGAGCTCTAGTGGTATAGGCAAAATCCCTCTCTTCCTTAGTCGTTGATAGGTGAGTCTATACTCTAGTTTCTTGGATAACACCCTTCTCTCACCATGGGTTTGAGAGGTGAGCCTTTGGTTGTTGATGACCTAGTTGAGGCTAAATGTTTGACCGATATGGATGACCTATCTTGATGCCTGATATGTGATGAAGGTTGTTCAAAACCCCTCTCTCTTGGTTGTTGAGAGGTCAGCCGACTCTCTTGATCTTTTAGGGTTTGATGATGTTGGTCTTGAGGTTGAAGATGACCAAATCGATGTGATTCTTGTGCCCTTGCACAATATTCTTTTTTTTTTGGTGCTTTGCACGATACCTCTCATCTAGGGTTTGTCTTGGATGATATGTCATGATCGAGATGTACCTTTGCCTTAGTTGGTGTTGTGCCTTTGGCCGTCATGGTGCTAAGTAGATACCTCAGTTTTGTACCTTGGGCAACATAGGCTAGTTTTTTTGTTGCCCAATATGATGCTTGGGTAGTGAAACCCTAATAGGTGCCTTAGTGGTGACCAAGATGTAGTGCCTAACCCAGTTGGATGATAGGCCATCTTGTCGTGCCTTGGTGTCGTTGTTTTAGTGGGTTTGTTGGGCAACACAGTGTTGAGCTTGGGTGCCATGACCTTGGCCGATATAGTGATGATGGCTTCCTGATATGAAACCCTAACCCTTAGTGGGTGATAGGGTCTTAGACGATAAGAGGTGCCCATATGTTGCCCGACACACCTTTGCACTTGGTTTCCCGATACCACCTTGGTCTTGCATGCACGATACCCTCTTGGATCAGGTTACACGACATAACACTAGCCATGGTTGCACAATACCCTGGGTGCATGAGTGCACGACTTGGATGGCCGATACGTGTGGCTAAGTGCCCTAGTCGTTAGAGTTTTTGTGAGGGATATGAGGGATGGTTCTTCCTGCCACATCTCTAGTGAGGAAAGGAAGTACCTTTGGTGAGGGTTATGTTTAACCCGGGAAACCCTAAACCCTTTGGGTGAGGGATGGTTCTTCCTGCCACAATACCCTAAACCCTATACCCTTTGGGTGAGGGATGGTTCTTCCTGCCACATCTCTAGTGAGGAAAGGAAGTACCTTTGGTGAGGGTTATGTTTAACCCGGGAAACCCTAGTAGTTACTTTCTTGTACCTTGTGGATGATGGGCTATGGATGAAAGGCTGTGACCAATAATGTATGACTAGGCTATGGTTGTGTAATCCTTAGGGATGTATTCCTTGATAACGATCATGCTCATGAGATTTTAGGGCATAGCGGATGCTCATGGTTTGATAACAATAATGTAATTGGTTTACAAGATACATCTTTATGCTTCATGTAATCATAATCATGGATGTTGTTCCAATTGTGTACCTTCAACCCAAATAGCATGATAATCATAGAGATCAATGTTTGGTGATTCAGTTATCTCTCTTGATATGCATACTAACCATGTAGGTGTACTAGATGGATTCATAGCCAGGTAAGAGCTATGAGGTTTATGTGTTTTGAATAACACTAAATGATGATAATCCTCATTGATGAGATAACATGTATCACCCGTATGATGTGAAAAAGGTCTATTGACCTACTAAAGATTGAGTGCCTAGTTGAGGTGTTATCCTCTGATGTTGAGATAAGGGAATGCTATCCCATGGTGATGATGTAAGCCTTGAGAGGTAGTGGCATTCTGTGATGAGGGATTGAGATCCCATGATAATGTGATTATGACATTATTAATGTAACTCAATGTTGTTTATGTTTTACAACTTGGTTGCCCCAATAATCCACTTAAAATATACTAATTAATTATAGTGGAACATTTCATGTAGTTTTCCTTGGCCATAGATCCATCATTGTTAGTATCAGGTGATGGTGAAACAAGTTTATCCTGTGGGATTACCTGGAGCACATATTGTTTAATATGCGGGGTTTCTCCTAGATGAAAACAGGAGGATTTGAGTACAATTGTGGTTGTGTATAGAGCATGGTGAACAGGCCCATGGCTCAGTGATAATAGAGCATGGTGAATAGGCCCATGGCTCAGCATTATAGAAGGGTAACCCGTGGAGCTGACCCCGTGGCTAAGGCCACTCAAGCAAGAGACTGCGGTCCTGCTTTGGTTTTCATATACTAACCACAAAGAGGTGAGTTAATGGAGTCTAGCTCTCCCAATGACCTGTATGGCACCAGTTTTTGGGCTTCGCAGCCAAAGATTGGATTTGAGTGGGATGACTCACTTCCTCAGGGCATAATAAATCATAATCCAGCCGTATAGAATATATTGCTTAAGGCAAAACATGGAACATTGACTGAGGCCTTGCTTGTATAGTTGATCTAGTTATACCTTGCAACTATTTGTACGATCCTTATTTTTTGTGATAAGTTCTTATAAAGCTTATCTTTTCAATCATGTTTCATAAAGAAATACTTGGTTATATGCCTCTTGAATATCTGGTAAGATTGTTCATAACATAAGTTCTACTCAGGATGTTGCTCTTATGATCTGCTGATATCAATTATCTACTTTACCTACTTTTCCTAAAGTTTTATAGTTTCAGCGGGGAGTTATGTTTCTTGCTGGGACTGTGTGTCTCACCTCGTTGGTTTACAACCTTTTTAGGTGATAGTGCTAGACATGGTGGTGGTCGTGAGGTTGTGGTTGACCAACAAGAAGAGCAGTAGGAGGTAAGAGATGGATATGTTGTTGTTTTGTAGTAGAGTCCTAGAGTCATCCTTGTACTCTCAGGTCCTCAGAGGTGTTTTAATGATGTTTTATGATGTATAGCTAATGTAGCTTGTGTATCCTGCTGCTGGCCTGATGTGGCCTGTTATGTACGTATAAACAGGTGATAAACTTTGGTGCTGATAGTGGAGCGGGTTCTTATAAGTTGTGGACATATATCAAGGCTTGTAAATGATTATATAACATGTTTCCTTGTAGGATGAGGATCTAGATGTAATAGTTTCCTTGTTTATCTGCTTTCCACAATCAATTTTAATTAACCCGTGTTTTCAGAATATGTGGTTTATGGTGTTTTTACACGTTTTCACGTGGCATTTTGTTGTCTGTGTGATAGAGGGATGTGGTGCTACAAGTTTGGTATCAGAGCCCTAGGTTTACTGAGTCTACGGGGATCTAGGACTAGGGTTGTGTCTGTTCTTGTGAGTTTTCCAGATTTTCTTACAATAATCTTCTGCCCTCAACGGAAGATAAAGCTTAAAGATGTCTGGAAACCATGAAGAACATGTTGTCGAGAGCAGCGATGTTGCATCAGTTGATGGAGCAAGAGTGCAGGCACATGAAGATCGGGTGCCTGAGGTCCCCCAACTTGACCCAACCATTCTTAAAAACCCTGCCTATCAGTAGCTTATGGGGCAATTGATGGCTACAATGGATCACATGGTGGATAGATTGCCAGTGCCTCTGCCAAGAGCATAGGCTCCCCATGGTTAATCTTTGGGTATTGGGAAGACCTTTGAGCGGCTTCACTGAATCAGAGCTTCAGATTATGCTGGAACGGCTAATCCAGCAGATGCATATCTATGGCTGACAGGTCTAGAGAAGGCCTTCTGGATCCTTGACATCCCCGAAGTAGACAAAGTCAAGCACACTATCTACCTTCTGAAGGGTAGTGTTGGCCACTGGTGGGCCATCGAGGAGGAGAAGTGACCCGGTGAGGTGATGTGTTGGGATGTTTTTCGGCCGGAGTTTGTGAGCCGATACTTCCCAAAGATGTATCTGGACGAGAAGATCAACCAGTTTGAGCGTCTGCACCAAGGATTGATGAGCATCACCGAGTATGAAGCTAAGTTTATGGACATGTTGAGGTTTTGTCCTCACATGGCGACAACGGATGATGAGAGAATCAGGCAGTTTGAGAAAGGTCTGAGTGTTGAGTTGTCGACACTTGCTGCTGCTTTGGAAAATCGAGAGTGGTTTGCCACATTTGTGGAGTATGTTCAAAGGATTGAACAGTCTGTCAGGGAGAAAAGGGAGTCTATGACCAGAAAAGGCATGCTCAGTTTCAGAAATAGAGGTTTGATAGCCACAAGAAGCCGAGGTTTTCAATGCCTTTTGTGAGGCAAGGTTCTAGTGCACCATCACAGTGGTCTCTGAGTAAGGGAAGAGGGTGGGTATTTCTCCGTTCAGATCTTACAACACAGCTTCAGTAATAGAGGCAGGGCCATCTAGGCATAGTTTGAGGACAGGTCATGCTATCTCTGTGGACAGACTGGGCATTTGAAGTCAAATTGCCCAAGGAAAGATGTCGAAGTGACGCAGCAGCCGAGGCAGAGTCAAAAAGTGTCAGACAAACAACAATTTAGTGGTAACCGAGGGTGAGAATGTGGTCAAGCATCACAGGTAGCATCGTCTGCTCAAGGAAGTAGAGGACGTGGATAGCAAGCAACGACTCGATTCTATGCTATGAGTCAGCCAGAGGCGATAGTCAACCTACGAGTGGTGGCAGGTCAGATGGAGTTATTTCATTTTGATTTGTCTTCTTCTTGCTTTATATCTATTATGGTTGACTCGGGTGCTACACACTCTTTTATTGCACATAGTATGCTTGATAGTTGTCTTTTACTTGTTAGCTATAAGAAAGATAGCTTGTTGTTAGAAACCCCTCTTGATGGTTCCTCAATGCTTTGAGAGGTGTGTCCATCTTGTGTTCTATATTTTTTAGGACACAGTATACAAGTGGATCTTATACCACTTGATATGTATGGATTCGATGTGATCCTTGGGATGGATACATTAGAGAAGTATAAGGTTGTATTGGACTGTGGTTCCAAGAAAGCAGTGTTTGATGACGATGTGAAAGGTAGATCTTCTAAGGAGATAGGAAGATTCTTCCGACATATTTAGTGTGAGCTATGGTGGTAGAGAAGTTGTTGTGGAAAGGATGTAAGGCATTCTTAGCTCACGTTGTGGATACCAAGGCGAAGGGTCCTAGCCTTGAGGAGGTGCCTGTTGTCCGAGAGTTTGTAGATGTGTTTCTCGATGAGTTCCTCGGTGTTCCCCCACCTCGAGAGATTGACTTTGAGATCAATCGAGTGCTAGGAACACAACCAATTGTTTAGACACCGTACATGATGGCTCCATCTGAGATGGCAGAGCTAAAGAAGCAGTTACAAGAGTTGTTGGATAAAGGTTTCATCAGACTGAGTGCATCATCGTGGGGTGCTCTGGTCCTATTCGTAAAGAAGAAGGATGGATCGATGCATTTGTGCATAGATTACCGGCGGTTGAACAAAGTTACGATCAAGAAAAAGTACCCGTTACCAAGGATAGACGGTCTGTTTGATCAGTTGTGTAGCGCTATAGTGTTCTCAAAGATTGATCTACGGTCTACATATCATCAGTTGAGGATTAAGTACAAGGTATGGTCACTTTGAGTTCGTGGTTATGCCGTTCGGACTAACCAATGTGCCTACTACTTTCAAAGATCTAATGAATAGGGTGTTTCATCCATTTCTAGATCAGTTTGTTGTAGTTTTTATAGATGACATCCTAATTTATAGTCGGGATAGTCAAGAGCATGAACAACATCTTCGACAAGTGTTGACTCTTCTACAACAACATCAGTTGGATGCCAAGTTTAGCAAGTGTGATTTTTGGTTGAAAGAAGTGACTTTCTTGGGTCATGTGATATCTACAGAAGGATTCAGAGTGGACCCTAAGAAGGTGGAGGCAGTTATAGATTGAGAGCAACCGAAGATGCCGATAGAAGTTTGTAGTTTTCTGGGTTCAGCAGGATACTACTAGAGGTTTATAAGGAACTTCAGTGTAATCATGTTGCCATTAACAAAGTTGACTAGGAAGGATGTACCTTTTGTTTGGAATGATTGTTGTCAGCAAGCTTTCCAAGGTTTGAAGGAGAAGTTGACTAGTGCTTCAAAATTGGTGCTGCCAGAGCCTGGGAAGGGCTATGTTATTTTCTGCGATGCTTCCAAGAAAGGCTTAGGATGTGTGCTGATGCAGGAAGATCATGTGATTTCTTTTGCTTCGTGACATCTTAAGAAACATGAGGAGAATTATCCGACACATGATTTGGAGCTGGCAGCGGTGGTCCATGCGTTAAAGATTTGGAGACACTATCTTTATGGGTAAGTGTTTCAGATCTTTACATATCATAAGAACCTGAAGTACATCTTCTCACAGAGTGAGCTGAACATGCGACAGCGCCGCTGGATGGAGTTGATCAATGATTATGATTGCACCATTGAGTATCATCCTGGTAAGGTGAACGTGGTAGAAGATGCGCTTAGCATGAAGCCTTCTTCTCTTCCTATGAAGAAGGCACAGTTGAGTTCCTTGGTATGCCATAGGCAGGATATGTTTGTCTCTTTGCGATAGATGAATGTACAGTTAGAAGTTTCCTTGTTGGAAGGATTTTTAGCATAGATGCAAGTAAAGCCTACATTGAGACAGCAGATCAAAGATGCACAGTAGGCAGATGCTTCAGTTCAATTGATAAGATCAGAGTTTGGCAGTGAAAAGCATGATGGGTTCCATGAGTCTGAGGATGGACTAGTTTACTATCATGGTTGGATGGTGGTCCCCAATGTTGATGATTTGAGGAGGTTAGTTCTCGAGGAAGTACACATATCGATGTATGCCATGCATCCAGGTGTCACCAAGATGTATCATAATTTGAAAATTCTGTATTGGTGGCCTAGCTTGAAGAGAGATGTAGTCGAGTTTGTAGCTAGGTGTGTGGTATGCCAACAGGTTAAGGTGAGCATCAGAAGCCAGTAGGTACGTTGCAACCCATGCTGATATCGCAGTGAAAATGGGATCATATAACCATGGATTTCATAGTTGGTTTTCCAAGGACAACTAAGAATCATGATTCCATTTGGGTGATAGTGGACATATTGACAAAGTATGCTCATTTCATACCTGTGAAGACAACGTATACACCAGAGAAGCTTGCTCAGGTGTATGTGAATGAGATAGTGTGTTTGCACAGTGTGCCCGCAATGATAGTTTCCGACAGAGGTCCCCAGTTCACGATTCATTTTTGGGAACATTTGCACAAAGCGTTGGGAACGCAGTTGAGGTTCAGTACTACTTTCCACCCACAAACAGATGGACAATTTGAAAGGACTATTCAGACTTTGGAGGATCTTCTCCGAGCTTGTGTTTTGTAGTTCCTAGGCAGTTGGGACGTGCATCTCAGTTTGATAGAGTTCGCTTACAACAATAGTTACCAGCGGAGCATCGACATGGCTCCTTATGAGGCTTTATATGGCAGTGTAACATCCCTGACCTGGGTTATGAACTAACCCTAGGTGTTTTGCTTAATTATGTAATTATATGTTGGTGATTATCTTTTGGTATGTAATTAAAGCTTCTGAGGAACATGTATTTCCATTTGTGCACTTTTTGAACAATGTTGTAATATTGTTTTGTTTAATAGGGACCTAGGTGCAAATTACCCAATTAGAGGGGTTAACTTACAAATTGCACATGTTTGGATGTTCCTCTAATGGTGAGACATCATAAGAATGAATATGATGAAGTGTTATGGATTCTCCAAGCTTGGGCACCAAGATGCAGCTTGTGGAGCAATCCTTGTGCCTTAAACCCTAGTTTTGGTGTAAAGTGTAATTTACCCAAAGCATGGGGTGCAACATGTAAAATACACCTTCTAGAGTATCTTTCATAATCCTTGGCATCAACTAGAGTAAAAATTATGAAGAAGGAACTTTATTTGAATAATCAAATAAGAAGGATAACCCTTGTGACTAAATAACCAAGTTGTAAGCATAATGACCCTTATATGTATGCAACTTAGTAGGATGTTTGGCTTCCTTTCCACTAGACCTTGGTTTAAGAATAAGTTTTGCTTAAGTATGAAAGGGAGAAACGTGGCTTACAAGAGGGGAAGGACCTAGTTGAGAATTAAGAAATAAGTTGTCCTTATCTTGAAATCACACCCAAAGTATATATACACACTTTCCTTACTTAGCAAGGATCGTTTCCTTTACTTCTCTTCTTATCTTTTTGCTTGGACTGACTAAGGAAGGAGCTTTGGAGAAGAGGAGAACGGCCAAGAAGGTTTGGGTAAGCTTTGGTTACCTTCTAGCTCAGATTCATGGGGAAAGTCATGATACAAGGTTGGTTTGCTAGCTTATCTTACTTAGTTCTTCTTTCTAGCCATCTTTCCAACCAATTCTTGAGGAAGCAACCTTGGACAACCTATGGAGCTCAAGCCACCATTAAAGTTTTAAATCTTGGAGCTCTAGAGCTGGTTCTAAGCCGAGTTTTATAACTCTACACCCTTAAGCTTTGATTATGCACTTTCTTTCTTGCAAACGTTGCTTGTTCTTCTTCTTCCAATACTTCTATGCCTTCTTGCAACTAAATCCGTGAAGAACAGACCAAGTTCTTGAGGTAGAAGAAGGTAGCGTTAATTCCAATGTTAATCCTTATCTTACTTTATCAAACTGTTTCCACCTTGTGCCCAAACGTTTTGCAAAATCGTTTGAAAGCAAACGGTTGTGAATGGCATGCAGTTTCACTAGATCAGTTGGAGCAAACGGTCTCCAAGACCATTTGTTTGAGTTGACCAAGAGTTGACCATTTGGGGGTCTGCTGTACACATTATGAACTAATTACCTACCAAGAATCATTAACTAATTCCAAGTAAATCTCAAGTTGAAGGCACTTTAATCACCTAAACCCTATTCGGGTTCATTACTGATTTCAATGGACCAATCATGTTGAAGTTTGGGTTGAGTGACCCAAAGGTTTCAAAACTGTTTGGGGATCACCCAAACGGTCTCATGACCGTTTGGTGATCACCCAAGACCATTTTGAGGTCTAGGGTTAAGAAGAATTAATCAATTGAGGGTCCAATCACATCAAGTTGTTGAATAATTAAAGTACTGATTTTATGACCTAATTAGGGTTCAACCTTTAAGTAAATGACTTAGTTTTTTATGAAACTTTGGGAAAATGGTCTCAAGACCGTTTGGAGGATGACCAAATGATCCCATGACCGTTTGGGGTCAGGTCATGACCCAATTGAGTGATGGTTCAATGGGTTCAACATCAATTAGGCTCATGTTGATGCATGTTGAAGGATGATCGATTTCCAACCCTAATCCAATCAATCCAAACCCTAATTAGTGATCAATTGAAGATCAATTGAGGGTCACATCAGTTGAGTATTAGCTTAATTGGCTCAATTGATAAGTGGTTAACCATGGCATGAGCGATTGAGGGGTTCAACATTGACAACCCTAACTCAATTGGAAGTGCTGATACACTTTTTGGTCCATGCGGTTTTGAGGGTGTTTGGACCAAACGGTCTCAAGACCGTTTGGGACCAAACGATCCCAAACCGTTTGGTGACCATGCGGTTTCAAGGCTGATTTGTCCATGCGGTTTCAAAAGTCAATGTTGGCCAAACGGTCAACGGGACAAAATGGTCTTCACCACCTTTAGACCAAACGGTCTTGATGTTGTACTTGGCCATGCCGTCTTCAAAGTCAAAGGGACCAAACGGTCAACAACTCCATGCGGTTTCAAAACCGTTTGGAGGTTGAATTGCAATACCGTTTGGGGTTCAATTATGTTAAGAACGTTTGATGGTTTGAATGTTAAGATATTTTAGTAGTTGTTTAACCTAAACCCTAAAGATACCTAAAGTCATTAAGGGGTTAAGTAATTAGTGAACTAATTTATATTAGGGTCAATGGTGAAGATTACAAAAGTACCCTTAGTGGGTTAGTGTGACTGGTACCCATTGATCAAATAAACCCTAATGACCTTAATGGAGATGACTTGACTTATGTTAATGAAAGTTGATTTAACCTAACCTAATCAAGAGTAATGTAAACATCATCTATTGGTAATAAGAGAGAGAAGACTCCTTATATGAATAAGAATCAAGTAAAATACCTTCAATATGTATGAATACACATGATTAGGGTATGATCCTTCATAGTGAGATCATGGAAACCCTAATTATGGTGATTGATGAATCTTAATCTAATTTAAAGGTATTAATGATGGTAATTTTCATACATGATGATGGTATGACCTCAATTCACTGTAAAGTGAATAGTAAACCCTAATTGAGGGTGATATGATGAAATGAATAGTAAACCCTAATTCCAGGTTATGCTTTTAAGCATGAATCTTCATGATTGAAGTATGAAATGAGGAATCACTATTCCTGATTAAAATAAAGGGATTAAGTAACCCTAAGTGAATGGAATAAGGAAGACTAACCTTAGTGAAGGCATGATGGCACAACCCTTGAATTGAAAGATTGTCTTTGCTTTATAAATTGTTGATATAGAGATGAATTGTTTATTATCAAATATATTAACCATGCAGGTTCTTATAAAAAAGTGATCATAGCCAGGTAAGGATTATGATATCATATTTAATGAAAGCATGTCATAAGCATTATGAATAGTGACATACTATGTTGCCTAGTTTAAGTGGCAACATATGAGATTGATGGGGTATGAGAGCCATGAGAAACATCATTACAATAATCAAGGTCATGCTGATTAGATTACTTATGATGAGATGGTTAAGAAATGATATCCATATGATAACTGATGTGAATTAAAATTGATACATTTAGTATTCTTCTTTCATAATAGTTGTTTTAATGATTAATGGTTGAAAACATGCTTGATGCTAAAAGAATGCTAAAATGTACTTTAATAATCAAGCATAATCATACCATGTAGAGCCCTGATCATAGATCCATCATTGTCAGTAGTTTAATGATGGTGAAATAGGTTTTCCTAAGAGAACTCCTGGAAAACATACTTTTGAGTATGTTGGGGTTATGGACGCAAATATCCTTACGTCCTAATGTAGGAATTGATGTAAGATGCACCTTAATCCATCAATCCTTCATTATGTGTTTATGCCGGGTGATGTTTCACTAATCTCCCGAGGGAATCTTTAATGCCGCATCGATGAGAGATAAACAAGAAATCCCTCGATGGTAAAGAGAGTGCATAATGCCACTGTGACTCTAATAGAGAAGTTGCCAGAGTACCCTAGAAAGCTATTGTAGTAGAGACACGAGATGTCCTGCATGTTGATCCGCACACTGACTGAGGAAGATGAGGTCATAAGAATCCGGCTCTTTTGATGACCAAGGTATGATACCGATGCGATTTAGTAATGATCGGTTGGAGTATGAGCTGTATACCTAATCTCCGCAGGGCATAATGATGTTTGAAAAACATAATCAGCCGTGTAGCATAACTGCTTAGGTTGAACTACGAGAAACAATGATTGGTATTACATTGTTTACAAATATTCTAGTCAAACAACTAGTATACATGTTCTTCATATTCCTTATTGAAATGATTACTTCAGTAGATGTTGCTTTACTTATTCCTAAGTCTGCTGTTGAATGTTTTAAGTTATCCTGCTTATGTTATTCTCTTATTGCTATAACAAAGCTTCTGGTGGAGGGTTATAACTCTCGCTGGAACAATCATTCAAATTGTCTCACCCCCATGGGATTCGACTTTTTAGGTGGACGTCGAGGACGGAGGAATCAATCTGAGGGTGAGCAATATCTGCAGCAGCAGCAACACCAGGGGCAGCAGTGAATCTCGGGTGGAGATACTAACTATCAAGTCTTGTAGATAGTATGTCCTGTTTCGTCTCTGTACTCTCAGGTCCTAGGAGTTAGTAGGTCTGAGATTTTTGGCTTAGTGCCTCAAGATTTTGTATCTTGCCTTGTACAGATAATAGGGCAATGGATGTATGTAATCACTCGAGTTGTGTTTTCACAGAGACGTGAATGATGAATCTTTTTGTAAACAATTTACCTTGTTTTCTTATAAAAGAGTTTTATGGTTTAAAGATCTCTTTCTAAAAAGTTTTAATTTCTACTATTTTGTCCCGCTGCTAGTTAACCGCTTCCGCATTCATTGATCTCATTTTGGCAATTCAGTCACCACAATTTAGTGGTATCAGAGCTCTAGGTTTGTTGAGTCTACACAGACATAGGACTTAGGGTGTCGAGTCTATTCTTAGTGTTTTCCAGCATATCTAATAGTGTCATCTACTCCTCAGGAGAAGAAGATAAGTTAAGGATGTCTGGACCACACGAGGAATATGTGGCAGAGAGTAGCGTGGTTGCACCCTGAGATGGTGTAAGGAACCCAGAGATAGAACAACATGTACTTGAGCCACCCCAGTTTAATCCAACTGACATGGGGAACCCAGCCGTCCAGACCATGTTTGGGAAGTTTATGACTGTCATGACACATATAACAGATAGGATGCCTATGCCTATGCCTAGGGCACCTATCCAATCTGAAAGACAGGGAATCGACAAGACATTTGAACGACTTCTCCGAGTTGGAGCAACCGAGTACTTTGGAATAGTTGATCCCGCAGATGCCGATCTGTGGTTAACCAAATTAGAAAAGGCCTTCAGAATCATGAACATCCCAGAAGCTGAGAAGGTTAGACATGCTATCTATCTTCTCAAGGGGAGTGATGGTCACTGGTGGACCATGGAAGAGCAGAAGAGGCCTGGTGTGGAGGTTGCATGGGAAGTCTTCCGACATGAATTTATCAATAGATATTTCCCAAAGACGTTCCTGGATGAGAAAATCTCTCAGTTCGAGAGGTTGAGGTAAGGTCTGATGAACATTAGTGAGTATGAATCTAAGTTCATGGAGTTGTTGTGGTTCTGTCTGCACATGGCTGCTACAGAGGAAGAAAGGATTAGGCGGTTCGAGAAAGGGTTGAACGCTGAGTTGACTACTCCCGTGTCTGCCCTAGAGAATAGGGAAAGGTTTGCTACCTTCGTAGAGTCTATCAGGAGGATAGAGAGGTCTGTAGCAGAGAAGAGGCAAACCCATAGCAAGAGGATGTATCCTCAGTTTCAAGGATCTTCATCCAGAGACTTCAAGAAGCCTAGGTTTTCTGTGCCTACACCACCACCTAGACCCAGTGCTCAGACATAGTGGACACCGAGTAGAGGTAGAGGACGAAGCCTACCACTACAAGGGGCTCACAGTTAAGCATCGATGTCAGTTACAGGACCACCCAGACCACAGCAAAAAGACAGAAGTTGTTACATATGTGGGAAGTTGGGACATCTGATGAAAGACTACAGAGCTAGACCAGCGAGTGTAACACAACCACAGAGGCAGAGTCAGCAAGGATCACAGAGGAGACAGTTTCTAGGAGGAGCTAGAGGATGTGGACAAGCGTCCCAAGCTGGATCGTCGGCACCGAACCAACCACAGGCAACAACAAGGTTTTATGCAATGAATCCACCTGATGCAGTGATCAACCCTCGAGTTGTGGCAGGTCAGATGGAATTGTTATATTCTAATATGTCCACATCCTACGTTGTATCTTTTTTTATTGATCCGGGTGCTACACACTCCTTTATCACTCGATAGGTGATTCGTAACTGCAATATGACAGTTAGTCATAGAGCAGATAGCTTGTTGTTAGAGACTCCATTGAGAGGGTCTGCTGTGTTGCAGGAGGTGTGCTCTCCCTGCATCCTCTTCTTTTCTGAACATCACATTCAAGTGGATCTTATACCACTTGAGATGCAAGGATTTGATATAATCCTTGGGATGGATACCTTGGAAAGGTATAAGGTTGTCTTGGATTGTGAATCCAAGCAAGCTGTGTTTGTTGATAATAGCGACACAAGGATCTTTCAAGGTGAGAGAAAGATTCTACCCACCTGTCTTGTGTCATCTATGGTTGCCAAGAAGATGATGAGGCAAGGATGTTATGCATTCTTGGCCCATGTGGTAGATACTACCATGGAGAGTCCTAACCATGTTGAAGTTCATGTAGTCAAGGAATTTGAAGATGTATTTCCTGAAGAATTTCCAGGTGTGCCACCGCCTCGGGAAATTGATTTTGAAATCAATTTGATCCTAGATATACAACCTATAGCACGAACACCGTATAGAATGGCACTTGCTGAGATGGCAGAACTCAAGAAACAGCTTCAAGAGTTGCTTGAGAAGGGCTTTATCTGATCGAGTACTTCACCTTGGGGTGCTCCGGTCCTTTTCATTAAAAAGAAAGATAGATCAATGCGGTTGTGCATTGATTATAGACAATTAAACAAAGTAACAATAAAGAACAAGTATCCTCTGTCGAGGATTGATGATCTTTTTGACCAGTTGCGTGGTGCAACCATCTTCTCAAAGATAGATTTGAGGTCAGGATATCATCAACTCCGTATTAAGGACAGTGACATACCCAAGTCTGCCTTTAGGACTAGGTATGGTCACTATGAGTTCACAGTTATGTCATTTGGATTAACTAATGCACCAGCTGCATTCATGGAACTCATGAATAGAATCTTCTGACCTTTTCTTGATCAATGTGTTGTTGTCTTTATAGATGACATTCTGATCTATAGTAGAGATGCTCAAAAGCAAAAACAGCATCTTCATCAGGCTCTAACTTTGCTAAGAGAACACAAGCTATACGCTAAGTTTAGCAAGTGTGAGTTCTGGTTACCAGAAGTATCTTTCCTTGGACATGTGATATCTGCCTCGGGTATTCGAGTTGACCCTAAAAAGGTAGAATCTATTCTACAATGGGAGTAGTCGAATACACCGATAGAAATCCGTAGTTTCTTAGGGTTGGCTGGCTATTACCAAAGGTTCATTAAGAACTTCAGCTCTATTGCCTTACCCTTGACTAAGTTGACCCGAAAAGATGTTCCTTTTGTTTGGAGTGATAAATTCCAGCAATCTTTCTAGCTATTGAAGGAGAGGTTGACAAGTGCACCTGAACTTGTGTTACCTGAGCAAGGAAAGGGATACATGGTTTTCTGTGATGCCTCCAAGAATGGACTCGGATGTGTGTTGATGCAGGATAAATAAGTGATTTCTTTTGCTTCCCGACAGCTTAAGAAACACGAGGAGAATTATCCGACACATGATCTGGAGTTAGCTGTTGTGGTTCATGCCTTGAAAATCGGGAGACACTATATCTACGGAGAGACATTCCAGATTTTCACTGATCATAAGAACATGAAGTATATCTTCTCCCAACATGAGCTTAACATGAGGCAATGTCGCTGGATGGAGTTAATCAAGGACTATGATTGTATAATTGATTACCATCTAGGGAAGGCCAATGTGGTTGTGGATGCTCTAAGTAGGAAATCAGCAACACCAGCCTTAGATAGAGCACAACTAAACTCTCTAGTATGCTCTAGGAGAGGTATGCTTATCTCCTTAAGGTAAGACAATGTACAGTTGAAGGTGTCATTGCTAGCTGGTTTGTTGGCTGAGATGCATATAAAACCTACTCTAAGAGAGCAGATCAAGGAGGCACAGCAAGTAGATGTTGCAGTTCAACAAATCAGATCGGAGTATGGTGATGAGAAACGAGATGGTTTCCATGACTCAGATGATCAAGTAGCCTATTATCATGGGAGGATGATAGTGTCGGATGTGGATAACTTAAGAAAGTTAGTCCTGGAAGAAGCTCATTCTTCGATGTATGATATGCATCCAGGAAGCACCAAAATGTATCGAAACTTGAAAGATATGTATTGGTGGCCTGGGATGAAGAAGGATGTTGCTGAGTTTGTTATGCGGTGTCCTGTGTGTCAGCAAGTTAAAGCTGAATACCAAAAGCCTACAGGAACAATGCAACCTTTACCCATACCACAATGGAAGTGGGATCATTTAACCCTGGACTTTGTTGTTGGCCTACCCAGGACAAGCAAAGGGCATGATTCCATTTGGGTAATAGTTGATAGGTTGACAAAGACAGCACATTTCTTACCTGTCAAAAGAACCTATTCTGCTGAGAGGTTAGCACAGTTGTATGTTGAAGAGGTAGTGTGACTGCACGGAGTCCAAGTCACTATAGTTTCAGACAGAGGTCCCCAGTTTACGAGTCATTTTTGGGAGCGAATACACAGAGCTTTAGGCACCCAGTGAAGGTTTAGTACAACCTTTCATCCTCAGACTGATGGACAGTTAGAAAGGACTATACAGACCTTGGAAGACTTTCTTAGAGCATGTGTTCTTCAGTTTATAGGGAGTTGGGATCTGCACCTAATCTTTATAGAGTTTGCCTACAACAATAGCTATCAACATAGCATTGACATGGCACCTTATGAAGCTTTGTATGGTAGACGTTGTAGATCACCCCTATGTTGGTATGAAACCGGTGAATATCAATTGTTAGGTCCTGATCTTGTGCAACAGACCACAGAGAAGATTAAAGTAATACAACAACAGATTAAGACTGCACAAGATAGGCAGAAATCATATGCTGATAGACGTCGTAGACCCTTAGAATTTCAGGTTGGAGACAGAGTGTATCTCAAAGTCTCACCGTGGAAGGGAGTTCTAAGATTTGGAAGGAAAGGGAAGTTAGATCCTAGGTTTATGGGGCCTTATCCAATCATGGAACATATTGGGAGGGTAGCCTATAAACTAGAGTTGCCCCCAGAGTTATAGAGGTTACACCCTGTGTTTCACATTTATATGTTGAGGAAATGTCACCCTGATACAGAGTCAGTTCTACAACCTATGGAGGTAGAATTGAATGATGATATCTCTTATGAGGAAGAACGAGTGTCAATCCTTGATAACAGAATTAAAAAGTTGAAAAAGAAAGATATAAGTCTTTTGAAAGTCCTCTGGAATCACCTTGGTGTTGAAGAAGCCACATGGGAACTAGAGGAGGAGATGAGAAGGAAATACCCTGCTCTTTTCTCTTAATATGTCTTGTTGATTTCGGGGACGAAATCCTTGTAAGGGGTGGATAATTTGTAACATCCCTGACCTGGTTTATGAACTAACCCTTGGTGTTTTGCTTAATTATGTAATTAGATGCTGGTGATTATCTTTTGGTATGTAATTAAAGCTTCTGAGGAACATGTATTTCCATTTCTGCCCTTTTTGAACAATGTTGTAATATTGTTTGGTTTAATTGGGACCTATGTGCAAAATACCCAATTAGAGGGGTTAACTTACAAATTGCACATGTTTGGATGTTCCTCTAATGGTGAGACATCATAAGAATGAATATGATGAAGTTTTATGGATTCTCCAAGCTTGGGCACCAAGATGCAGGTTGTGGAGCAATCCTTGTGCCTTAAACCCTAGTTTTGGTGTAAAGTGTAATTTACCCAAAGCATGGGGTGCAGAATGTAAAATACACCTTCTAGAGTATCTTTTATGACTCTTGGCATCAACTAGAGTAAAAATGATGAAGAGGGCGCTTCATTTGAATAATCAAATAAGAAGGATAACCCTTGTGACTAAATAACCAAGTTGTAAGCATAATGACCCTTATATGTATGCAACTTAGTAGGATGTTTGGATTCCTTTCCACTAGACCTTGGTTTAAGAAGAAGTTTTTCCTAAGTATGAAAGGGAGAAACGTGGCTTAGAAGAGGGGAAGAAACTAGTTGAGAATTAAGAAATAAGTTGTCTTTATCTTGAAATCACACCCAAAGTATATATACACACTTTCCTTACTTAGCAAGGACCGTTTCCTTTACTTCTCTTCTTATCTTTTTGCTTGGACCGACTAAGGAAGGAGCTTAGGAGCAGAGGAGAATGGCCAAGAAGGTTTGGGTAAGCTTTGGTTACCTTCTAGCTCAGATTCATGGGGGAAAGTCATGATACAAGGTTGGTTTGCTAGCTTATCTTACTTAGTTCTTCTTTCTAGCCATCCTTTCCAACCAATTCTTGAGGAAGCAACCTTGGACGACCTGTGGAGCTCAAGACACCATTAAATCTTTAAAGCTTAGAGCTCTAGAGTCGGTTCTAAGGCGGGTTTTATAACTCTACACCCTTAAGCTTTGATTATGCACTTTCTTTCTTGCAAATGTTGCTTGTTCTTCTTCTTCCAATACTTCTATGCCTTCTTGCAACTAAATCCGTGAAGAATAGACCAGGTTCTTGAGGTAGAATAAGGTAGCATTAATTCCAATGTTAATCCTTATCTTACTTTATCAAACGGTTTCCACCTTGTGCCCAAACATTTTGCAAAACTGTTTGAAAGCAAACGGTTTCACAACCGTTTGAATGGCATGCGATTTCACTAGATCGGTTGGAGCAAATGGTCTCCAAGACCATTTCGTTGAGTTGACCAAGCGTTGACCATTTGGGGGTCTGCTGTACACATTATGAAGGCACTTTAATCACCTAAACCCTAATCAGGTTCATTACTGATTTCAATGGACCAATCATGTTGAAGTTTGGGTTGAGTGACCCAAACAGTTTCAAAACCATTTGGGGATCACCCAAACGGTCTCAAGACCATTTGGTGATCACCCAAGACCATTTGGAGGTCTAGGTTAAGAAGAATTAATCAATTGAGGGTCCAATCACATCAAGTTGTTAAATAATTAAAGTACTGATTTTATGACCTAATTAGGGTTCAACCTTTAAGTAAAAGACTTAGTTTTTTATGAAACTTTGGGCAAATGGTCTCAAGACCATTTGGAGGATGACCAAATGATCCCAAGACCGTTTGGGGTCAGTTTATGACCCAATTGAGTGATTGTTCAATGGGTTCAACATCAATTAGGCTCATGTTGATGCATGTTGAAGGATGATCGATTTCCAACCCTAATCCAATCAATCCAAACCCTAATTAGTGATCAATTGAAGATCAATTGAGGGTCACATCAGTTGAGTATTAACTTAATTGGCTCAATTGATAAGTGGTTAACCATGGCATGAATGATTGAGGGGTTCAACATTGACAACCCTAACTCAATTGGAAGTGTTGATACACTTTTTGGTCCATGCGGTTTTGAGGGTGTTTGGACCAAACAATCTCAAAACCGTTTGGGTCCAAATGGTCTCAAGACCGTTTGGGACCAAACGATCCCAAACCATTTTGTGACCATGCGGTTTCAAGGTTGATTTTTCCATGCGGTTTCAAAAGTCAATGTTGGCCAAACGGTCAATCGGACTAAACGGTCTTCACCACCTTTAGACCAAACGTTCTTGATGTTGTACTTGGCCATGCAGTCTTGAAAGTCAAAGGGACCAAACGGTCAACAACTCCATGCGGTTTCAAAACCGTTTGGAGGTTGAAGTGCAAGACCGTTTGGGGTTCAATTATGTTAAGAACATTTCATGGTTTGAAGGTTAAGATGGTTTAGTAGTTGTTTAACCTAAACCCTAAAGATACCTAAAGTCATTCAGGGGTTAAGTAATTAGTGAACTAATGTATATTAGGGTCAATGGTGAAGATTACAAAATTACCCTAAGTGGGTTAGTGTGACTGGTACCCATTGATCAAATAAACCCTAATGACCTTAATGGAGATGACTTGACTTATGTTAATGAAAGTTGATTTAACCTAACCTAATCAAGAGTAATGTAAACATCATCTATTGTTAATAAGAGAGAGAAGACTCCTTATATGAATAAGAATCAAGTAAAATACCTTCAATATATATGAATACACATGATTAGGGTATGATCCTTCATAGTGAGATCATGGAAACCCTAATTATGGTGATTGATGAATCTTAATCTAATTTAAAGGTATTAATGATGGTAATTTTCATACATGATGATGGTATGACCTCAATTCACTGTAAAGTGAATAGTAAACCCTAATTGAGGGTGATATGATGAAATGAATAGTAAACCCTAATTCCAGGTTATGCTTTTAAGCATGAATCTTCATGATTGAAGTATGAAATGAGGAATCACTATTCCTGATTAAAATAAAGGGATTCAGTAACCCTAAGTGAATTGAATAAGGAAGCCTAACCTTAGTGAAGGCATGATGGTACAACCCTTGAATTGAAAGATTGTCTTTTCTTTATAAATTGTTGATATAGAGATGAATTTTTTATTATCAAATATATTAACCATGCAGTTTCTTATAAAGAAGTGATCATAGTCAGGTAAGGGTTATGATATCATATTCATTGAAAGCATGTCATAAGCATTATAAATAGTGACATACTATGTTGCCTAGTTTAAGTGGCAACATATGAGATGGATGGGATATGAGAGCCATGAGCAACATCATTACAATAATCAAGGTCATGTTGATTAGATGACTTACGATGAGATGGTTAAGAAATGATATCCACATGATAACTGATGTGAATTAAAATTGATACATTTAGTATTCTTCTTTTATAATAGTTGTTGTAATGATTAATGGTTGAAAACATGCTTGATGCTAAAAGAATGCTAAAATGTACTTTAATAATCAAGCATAATCATACCATGTAGAGCCCTGATCATAGATCCATCATTGTCAGTAGTTTAATGATGGTGAAACAGGTTTTGCTAAGAGAACTCCTGAAAAACATACTTTTGAGTATGTTGGGGTTATGGACATGAATATCCTTACGCCCTAATGTAGGAATTGATGTAAGATGCACCTTAATCCATCAATCCTTCATTATGTGTTTATGTCGGGTGATGTTTCACTAATATCCCGAGGGAATCTTTAATGCCGCATCGATGAGAGATAAACAAGAAATCCCTCGATGGAGAAGAGAGTACAGAATGCCATTGTGACTCTAATAGCGAAGTTGCCAGAATACCCTGGAAAGCTATTGTATCAGAGACACGAGATGTCTTGCATGTTGATCCTCACACTGACTGAGGAAGATGAGGTCATAAGAATCCGACTCTTTTGATGACCTAGGTATGATACTGATGCAAATTAGTAATGATCGGTTGGAGTATGAGCGGTATACCTCATCTCCGCAGGGCAGAATGATGTTTGAAAAACATAATTAGCCGTGTAACATAACTGCTTAGGTTGAACTATGAGAAACAATGATTGATATTACATTGTTTACAAATATTCTAGTCAAACAACTAGTATACGTGTTCTTCATATTCCTTATTTAAATGATTACTTAGGTAGATGTTGCTTTACTTATTCCTAAGCCTGCCATTGAATGTTTTAAGTTATCTTGCTTATGTTATTCTCTTATTGCTATAACAAAGCTTCTGGCGGAGTGTTATAACTCTCACTAGGACAATCATTCAAATTGTCTCACCCCCGTGGGATTCGACGTTTTAGGTGGACGTCGAGGACAGAGGAATCAATCTGAGGGTGAGCAATATCTACAGAAGCAACAACACCAGGGGCAGCAGTGAATCTCAGGTGGAGATATTGACTATCAAGTCTTGTAGATAGTATGTCCTGTGTCATCTCTGTACTCTCTGGTCCTAGGAGTTAGTAGGTCTGAGATTTTTAGCTTAGTGCCTCGAGATTTTGTATCTTGCCTTGTACAGATAACAGGGCAATGGATGTATGTAATCACTCGAGTTATGTTGTCACAGAGATATGAATGATGAATATTTTTGTAAACAATTTATCTTGTTTTCTTATAAAAGAGTTTTATGGTTTAAAGATCTCTTTCTAAAAAGTTTTAATTTCTAGTTTTTTTTTTCGCTGCTAGTTAACCGCTTCCGCATTCGTTGATCTCATTTTGGCGATTCAGTCGCCACAGGAAGGAAGTGTAGATCTCCTTTATGTTGGTATGATTCAGGTGAGTATCAGCTTTTGGGTCCTGAGTTAGTGCAGCAGACAATAGAAAAGATCAAAGTGATTCAGTAATAGTTGAAAGCGGCACAGGATAGACACAATTCGTATGTAGATAATCGCTGACGACCTTTAGTGTTCTAGGTGGGAGACAAAGTGTATCTCAAGGTCTCACCATGGAAAGGCATGTTGAGGTTTGGATAGAAAGGCAAGTTGGCACCCAGGTATATGGGGCCATATCCAGTAATAGCATGTGTTGGCAAGGTAGCTTACAAGTTAGAATTGCCACCAGAGTTGCATAGGTTACATCCAGTGTTCCACGTTAGTATGATGAAGAAAAGTCATCCAGACACATGGACAGTGATATATCTAGTTGAGGTTGAGCTTGATGAATATGTGACCTACGAGGAAGGCCCAGTGATGATTCTTGACAGAAGAGTGAAGATGTTGAAAAGGAAGGACATAGTTCTTGTGAAAGTTCTTTGGCATCATCGTGGCATTGAGGAAGACACATGGGAGCTTGAGGAAGAGATGAGGAGGTAGTATCCCATGCTTTTCTCTTCAGATTTCGGGGATGAAATCCTTTTGTAGGGGTTTATGGCTTGTAAGGAGCCTGGCCTTCGTTTTGGGTTTACCCTATTTACTTTGCCTAAACCCTGTGTTTTGATGCTTGCTAATCACCTGAGGTTGTGATTAGGGTTCGTTTGTTCTTTGTTGAGAGTTGGGGGTGCAACTTGCAAATTATCCAAATTTTGGGGTTGATGTGCAAGTTTGTCACCTTGAGAGATGTTTTCTCTCTCCTTCCATCCTCTAGGGTTGAGAGGATGGGTTGGGCTCATTGTTTTAGTAGTTTTGGGACTTGTTGAGATTTTTGGGCTTTTCTTTGCTTTGCCTTGTTGAGGCCTTGTGTTGTGCATAGGAGAGCTTGAAGCTCTGTGTCACCCAGAGGGCTATGTCGTCCAGGAGTGTGTTGCACAGTGGGCTGTATCACTTGAGGTGACCACTTTGACCTTGCCTAGTTTTTGTCACCATACCTTGGACAAGTGGCTGATCCTTTGTTAGTTGGTGGCTTAACATGAGCATGTGGTTTAGCAAGGTGGCATGGCTTTGGACAAGTGGTACCTTGGACATGCACATGTGGAGCAACACCAAGGTCGGCACCCCTTAGACCCTCTTGTATATATACAACCCTCTCCTTAGTTGCTTAGCTCTTTATTTCCTTTAGTTGCTCCTTTCTCCTTTGGTGGCTGATACACCTTCCTTGGTAGAGAAAGCTTGGTGGTCGATCTCCTTGGTGGAGTCTCCTTCTTCTCCTTCCTCTAGGTGGTGGTCGAACCCTAGAAGGGCCTTTCTTCCTTGGTGGGGTGCTTTGGAGCTAAGAGATTAAAGATGGTGCTTGGAGCTTTAGAGCTTGAGGATCTTGCTTGAGGTGGGTTACATAACTCCTAACCCAATCTACACTACCTTCTTTTATGTTGCATGTTCATATATGATCTTGATCGGCCTTGAATCTTGTTGGATATGTTTCTTGCTCTAGTTTGTATCTTTAATCTTGTTGGACTTAGTGGTTATGATGTTGATAGTTGTGTGACCTTGGATCTTGTTGGCCGAACCTATGGATTAGGTTTTCTTTGGGGCAATACCCCTTTCTCTCTTTGGTTTTGAGAAGTGAGCTTGAGCTCTAGTGGTATAGGAAAAACCCCTCTCTTCCTTAGTCGTTGAGAGGTGAGTCTATACTCTAGTTTCTTGGACAAAACCCTTCTCTCACCATGGATTTGAGAGGTGAGCCTTTGGTTGTTGATGACCTAGTTGAGGCTACAGGTTTGACCGATATGGACGACCTATATTGATGCCCGATATGTGATGGAGGTTGTGCAAAACCCCTCTCTCTTGGTTTTTGAGAGGTGAGCTGACTTTCTTGATCTTTTAGGGTTTGATGATGTTGGTCTTGAGGTTGAAGATGATCAAATTGATGTGATTCTTGTGCCCCTACACGATATCCTTTTTTTGGTGCTTTGCACGATACCTCTCATCTAGGGTTTGTCTTGGACAATATGCCACGATCGAGATGTACCTTTCCCTTAGTTGGTGTTGTGCCTTTGGCCGACATGGTGATGAATAGATACTTTAGTTTTGTACCTTGGGTGACATAGGCTAGTTTTGTTGTTGTCTGATATGATGCTTGCGTAGTGAAACCCTAATAGGTGCCTTAGAGATGACTGAGATGTAGTGCCTAACCCAGTTGGATGATAGGCCATCTTCTGGTGCCTTGGTGTCATTGTTGTACTGGGTTTGTTGGGCGACACCGTGTTGAGCTTGGGCGCCATGACCTTGGCCAATATAGTGATGATGGTTGCTCGATATGAAACCCTAACCCTAACTGTGTGATAGGGTCTTGGATGATAAGAGGTGCCCATATGTTTCCCGACACACCTTTGCACTAGGTTGCCCGATACCACTTTGTTCTTGCATGCACGATACCCTTTTGGATCAGGTTGCACGTCACAGCACTAGCCCTGGTTGCACGATACCCTGGGTGCATGAGTGTACGACTTGGATGGCCGATATGTGTGGCTAAGTGCCTTAGTCGTTAGAGTTTTTGTGAGGGATATGATCCTACCCGCTACGCCTTTGGGTGAGGGATGGTGCTACTCACCACATCTCCAGTGAGGAAAGGCAGTACCTTTGGTGAGGGTTATGTTTAACCCGAGAAACCCTAGTAATTACTTTCTTGTACCTTGTGGATGATGGTCTATGGATGAAAGGTTGTGACCAATAATGTTTGACTAGGCTATGGTTATGTAATCCTTAGGGATGTATTCCTTGACAATGATCATGCTCATGAGATTTTAGGGCATAGTGGATGCTCATGGTTTGATAACAATAATGTAATTGGTTTACAAGATACATCTTTGTGTTTCATGTAATCATAATTATGGATGTTGCTCCAATCGTGTACCTTCAACCCTAATAGCATGATAATCATAGAGATCTATGTTTGGTGATTCATTTATCTCTCTTGATATGCATACTAACCATGCAGGTATACCAGATGGATTCATAGCCATGTAAGAGCTATGAGGTTTATGTGTTTTGAATAACACTAAATGATGATAATCCTCGTTGATGAGATAACATGTATCACCCGTATGATGTGAAAAAAGGTATGTTGACCTAATAAAGGTTGAGTGCCTAGTTGAGGTGTTATTATCTGATGTTGAGATAAGGGATTGCTATCCCATGGTGATGATGTAAGCCTTGAGAGGCAGTGGCATTCTGTGATGAGGGATTGAGATCCCATGATAATGTGATAATGACAGTATTAATGTAACTCAATGTTGTTTATGTTTGCAACTTGGTTGCCCCAATAATCCACTTAAAATATACTAATTAATTATAGTGGAGTGTTTCATGTAGTTTGCCCTAGCCATAGATCCATCATCGTCAGTAGAAGGTGATGGTGAAACAGGTTTATCCTGTGGGATTACCTGGAGCGCATATTGTTGAATATGTGGCATTTCTCCTAGCTCAAAATAGGAGCATTTGAGTACAACTGTGGTTGTGTATAGAGAATTGTGAGCATGCCCATCACTCAGTGATAATAGAGCATGGTGAATAGGCCCAATTATCAATATTATAGAAGGGTAGCCTACGGAGCTAACCCTATGGCTGAGGCCACTCAAGTAAGAGACGGCGGTCCTGCTTTGGTTTTCATACACTAACCACGAAGAGGTGAGGTCATGGAGTCTGGCTCTCCCAATGACCTTGTATGACACAATTTTTGGGGCTTCGCAGCCAAAGGTTGGATTTGAGCGGGACAGCTCACTTCCTCAGGGCATAATAAATTGTAATCCAGTCGTATAGAATATATTGCATAAGGCAAAACACAGAACATTGACTGAGGCCTTGGTTGTACATTTGATCTAGTTATACCTTGCAGCTATTTGTACGATCCTTATATTTTGTGATAAGTTCTTATAAAGCTTATCTTGTCAATCATGTTCCATAAAGAAATACTTGGTTATACGCCTCCTGGATATCTGGTAAGATTGTTCATAAAATAAGTTCTGCTTAGGATGCTACTCTTATGATATGTTGATATCAGTTATCTGCTTTACCTGCTTTTCCTAAAGTTTTATAGTTTCAGCGGGGAGTTATGTTTATTTCTGGGACTGTATGTCTCACCCTGTTGGTTTACAACCTTTTTAGGTGATCATGCTAGATGTGGTGGTGGCTGTGAGGTTACGGTCGAGCAGCGAGAAGAGCAGTAGGAGGCAAGAGATGGATATGATGTTATTTTGGTTGTTTTGTAGTAGACTCCTAGAGTCATCCCTATACTTTTAGGTCCTCAAAGGTGTTTTGATGATTTTTGACGATGTATAGCTGATGTAGCTTGTGTATCCAGTTGCTCGCCTGATGTGGCCCGTTATGTACGTATAAACATGTGATAAACTTTGGCGCTGACAGTACATATGGTTCTTATAAGCTGTGGACATATATCAAGGCTTGTAAATGTTTATATAACATGTTTCCTTGTAGGATGAGGATCTAGATGTAATAGTTTCCTTATTTATCTACTTTCTGCAATCGGTTTTAATTAACCCGTGCTTTCAGAATATGTGGTTTATGGTATTTCCACACATTTTCGCATGGTATTTTGTTGTCTGTGTGATAGCGGGATGTGGTGCCACATAGTTAGTCAAGTATCCTTGTTGATAATTAATTAAACCTACATATGAGAAATGTATTAATGAATGTTTGAAGATAAGAATTCTAAGTCTCAAAATCAACTTCTCTTTCATATCTTCCTTAATGAAAGCAATGTGGGAATGAAGTGATAAGTAAATGAATCATATTTGATGCATAACCACCATGGTAGAGGCATATAGTGAATGTAATAATGACATACAATATGATGATGAAACCCTAGAAGGGAAAATTGAGAATGTAATCTATCTGAATGGCCAAGTAAGCAAAAGGAAATTCAATTGATAAGATAAGGAAGACTTTAGTAAAACTTGTGAGATCCAAAGTTTGACTTTCAAATTAAGGGAGCAAAGTTACACACAACAACATCATGCTACTGATAAGGACCAAACCCTAGAATGTTTAGAGTTGTAGTAGTTCAAGGGTTGTCACTAGTGATTTGACCTTGCATACTAGCATCTCTATAAAACAAGATCATGCAATTTGTGAAAAACACTAGAGGGGGGGTGAATAGAGTTTTTAAATAATTTTTGAACTCAAACAAACCACAATTGAAATTGGAAGAAGGAGACAGGTGTTTAGAGTGGTTCCAACTTTAGCAAATACTAAAGTTGTCAGTCCACTACCCGGTTGCTTACCCAACCGGGATTTTGAAAGTATTTATTTTATTACTTCCTCAAGGATTTATACAAAATACAATACTTTCCTTTACACCCTTTGAGCAGCCTTCACTTGAAGTAGGTGCACCAATTTTGAGGTAGCCTTCTTGAAGTAACTCCAAGCTTCCCCTTGAAGTAGCCTTCCTCTCTAGAAGTAACCTCCCATTGCACCAGCCTTCTGAAGTAGCTCAAAGTCACCTTCTTCGCCAAGAAGAACTCCACCCTCTCCAATCAGCAGCCTCCAACCTAGGAGTAGCAAGGAGAGTACAAACGGTAATAGAGAACAAGAAAGGAAAAAGGAAATTACAACTTATCCTTTGTAGCCCAAGGCTTGATTTGCCTAGATCAAGCGTATAGATCTCCTAACCAA
Organism: Alisma plantago-aquatica; assembly: GCA_963693085.1. Taxonomy (NCBI): domain Eukaryota; kingdom Viridiplantae; phylum Streptophyta; class Magnoliopsida; order Alismatales; family Alismataceae; genus Alisma; species Alisma plantago-aquatica. The sequence continues at coordinate 514,640,229 of OY856409.1, forward strand.
GTGTATGGACTTGTGATTGCAGTGGGTAGGAGATACTAGCCTATAGGACACGAATTATGAGCTAAGGAAGGAAGTAGCCAATTGTCACAATGCTCAATTTGCTCACAAACAGATTGCTCAAAGTATGCTCAAGGATTTCTCAAGTGTAACAAGTGTATTTGAGTGTCCTATGGCTTGTCCTATTTATAGGAATGGCCTAAGGATGCTTAAGGACGTTCTAGAGAACTTCTAGGGGTTTCTAAGTGCTTAACTAGCCGTTAGGTACAAGTTTGTTGCTTTAACAACGGCTAATTAATTTATTCTGCAGTTGCTGTCAGAGACCATCTCGGTCGAGGAATGGTCGACTGAGACACCTACTCGGTCAAACTTTTGTCGACCGACAGGCTCTCTGGAACAAGTGATTTGCAATGTCTATCTCCAACTGCCAACTACCTTTTCAGTTGTGTCTAACGGCTACTTTGGATCTTTCTCGGTCGAGAAGATTGTCGACCGAGAGTGTCTCGGTCGAGGAGTTTGTCGACCGAGATTGATCCTGTTTCAATGTTTCAATTTAGGCACTAATTATATGTATGAGTGTGCATATGTGATCCTATTTGAAGGGGATAACTTATCTAAATGTGGTGTTTAGCTAGGGAAGATCTAACGCTTGATTTACATGCAATATAAGTACTTGTACATTATATATTTGTACAAGTTTTTTTACAAAGCGATTACATTGCATGAAAATATAAACATATAAGCATATGGATTTCCCTAGTTGCTTTTGTCATCCACCTTGTTCCTGCACACTCAAGTAGCTCGTTAGATCAATAAGAATGAAATGTTTGTCATAATCAAAACAAAGGGATTTATAGATGTCCATTTAGCCAACAATCTCCCCCTTTTTGAAGATGACAAACATTTCCAAAAATATAAATAAAGGAAATATAAACCATATGAGTTTCATACCTGAAGATTACCTTTTGTAGCTTTTCCTCTTGGTTATAAAATGTGTGCTTATTATTCCCCTTGAATTATGGAACATGAAATCCAATTCACTAGGGAATATAGCAACTTTCAATGTAAAGCCAAGAGTTTATTTATGAAACTCATTGATTGAATGTTTCTAAGTTTTAGTTTTTATATTTATTTCTCCCCCTTTGTCATTTCAAAAAGATATCCGTTTAGAAATAAAAAAAACTCCCCCTTAATTAGATGTCCCATCAAATCTAATGAAAAAGATGTCCATTTAAAAGCCAAAATATCATGATGCAAGTAAGAGTATTGTTGTTTAAGTAGCACAAATATCAAGAAAACATCTTCCAAAGGAGTGATAAGCAGTTGCTTCCTAATTTTTTTAAATTGATCTAGTGGAAGCGGTTTTGTAAAAATATTAGCCAATTGATCTTCCGTATCAACATGATGAAGGGAAACATGATTCTTGGAGATATGATCCCTTAAAAAGTGATGACGGATTTCAATATGTTTAGCTCGGCTGTGTAAAATAGGATTGTGTGCTAAGTTTATAGCGCTCGTGTTGTCACAAAAAATAGGCCTAGAAGAAAGAGTAAAACCATAATCGTTTAACACTTGTTGCATATAAAGCACTTGAGCACAACAAAACCCGACTGCCATATATTCAGCTTCAGTTGTAGATAGGGCAACCGTATTTTGTTTCTTGCTAAACCAAGATACTAAAGCTCTCCCTAATAAGAAACAGCCACCACTAGTACTCTTGCGATCAAGTCGACAACCAGCATAATCCGCATCAGTTAAGCTTTAAAATCCAAGGATTGTCCTTTTAGATACCATAAACCAAAGCAAGTAGTGTCGGCTAGGTAACGAAGAATTCGTTTAACTGCTAGAAAATGAGAGTGCATAGGTTGTGATTGAAATCGAGCACAAAGACCAACAGGAAACATAATATCCGGTCTAGAAGCAGTAAAGTAAAGCAAACTACCAATCATGGCTCTATATAAGGAATCATCAATAGGTTCCCCTTTTTCATCCTTATCAATTTTAATAGAAGTAGCCATAGGAGTAGTAGCATGTTTGCACTGATCCATCCCAAAACGTTTTAATAGTTCTTTAGTATATTTTTCTTGGCTTCTGAATATTCCGGTAGGTGTTTGCTTAATTTGAAAACCAAGAAAGAAAGTTAGTTCACCCATGAGGCTCATTTCAAATTCTTTTTGCATAATGTCACTGAATTGTGTGCACAATGAATCATTAGAAGCTCCAAAAATAATGTCATCAACATATATTTGCACAACTAGGAAATCAGATGTATATGTTTTGAAAAATAAAGTAGAATCTGAATTTCCAATAGAAAAACCATTATCAAAAAGATATGTCTTGAGCCTTTCATACTAATTTCTAGTTGCTTGTTTTAAACCATAAAGTGCTTTCTTAAGTTTATAAACATGGTCACCTTTTTCCGGTATTTCAAAACTAGGTGGTTGGGCAACATATACTTCTTCTTGAATGATGCCATTTAGAAATGCACTTTTTACATCCATTTGGTAGAGTTTGATATTTTTATGTGCAGCAATAGCTAGTAACATTCTAATAGATTCAAGTCTAGCTACTGGTGCATACGTTTCATCAAAATCTATTCCTTCTTGTTGATTATATCCTTTTGCTACTAACCGAGCTTTATTCCTTATTACTTCTCCTTCCTCATTTAGCTTGTTCCTAAAAACCCATTTAGTTCCTATTATGGTTTTATCTTGTGGTTTAGGAACTAAATCCCATACATCATTTTTAGTGAATTGATTTAATTCTTCTTGCATGGCTATTATCCAATACTCATCTTTAAGAGCTTCAGATATCTTTTTAGGTTCAATGATAGAAACAAAAGCCATGTTTGCAACATCTTTGAAGGAAGACCGAGTTTTGACTTTATCATTAGGATCTCCAATAATTAATTCTTGAGGATGATCTTTAATAAGCCTAGGTGTAGGTTGTGGTTCAGCTTGGTGATTATTTGTAGTACCTTTCTCACTATCATTTGGTATGTTTAAATTTTCGAATTGATTAGTGAGATCTATGATTTCTAGATTTTTAGATTTGGACTCTTCATGAAAAGAAACATGAATAGATTCGTCAACTTTTCTAGATATAGTGTTATATACTCTAAAAGCTTTGCTAGAAGTGGAATATCCCAAAAAGAATGCTTTGTGTGATTTTGAGTCAAACTTATCTCTATCATCTTTGGTATTTAAAATATAGCATGTGGAGCCAAATGTATGAAAATAGTCAACTCTAGGTTTCTTAGAATGTATTAGTTCATATGGAGTTTTCTTTAAATGAGAGTGAACAGTTACTCTATTTAGCACATAGCATGCAGTGTTTATAGCTTCAGCCCAAAAGGTTTTAGGTGTGTTGTGTTCAAGCATCATAGTTCTAGCCATTTCTTGTAGTGATCGATTTTTCCTTTCAACTATACCATTTTGTTGTGGGGTGCGTGGAGCAGAAAAATTATGAGTGTACCCTTGAGATGTACAAAATTCTTCAAATGTATGATTTTCAAATTCTCCACCATGATCACTTCTAATGGTACATATTTTGCTTTGTAATAGATTTTCAATCTTGGAACAAAATTGTATAAAAACATGAATAGTATCATCTTTAGTTGCAATAAAGTGTACCCATGTGTATCTACTATAATCATCAACAATAACAAAACAATATCTTTTACCACCAATAGATTGTGTCCTCATGGGTCCAAATAAATCCATATGAATTAATTCTAAGGACCCACTGGTGCTAAGTACATGTTTTGGTTTAAAATAGGTTTTGGTTTGCTTTCCCATTGTGCATGGTTCACAGTTTTCAACTTGATCAAAAGATAAAGTAGGCAATCCACGAACAAGATCATATTTCACTAACTTTTTAATAACATGTGAACTAGCATGTCCTAGCTTTTTATGCCATACTTGTAAGGTATTTTCATTTGCAAGCAAGCATTTTCCCACTACTGATTTCATAGAGTTAGGTTTAAGGATATAAAGATTTCCAACTCTATTTCCTTCATAAACAACATTTGTAGTGTTTTCTATCAATAACTTGCAGCAAGTTTTGTTAAATAACACATCATAACCACTATCACATAATTGACTAACACTTATCAAATTATGGTGCAAACCATCAATGAGTAGAACATTCTTTATTTCGAGGTTTGTACCCACATTACCTATTCCAACGATTTTGCCCTTACCATTGTCTCCAAAGGTGACTGTTCCACTTTTCTTTTCTTCAAAGGTTTGAAATGCATCCTTGTTCCCGGTCATATGTTTGGAACATCCACTGTCAACCACCCATTCCTGCATTAAAATGTAGATTTTGGTACCCATGTGATGGTCCGATATTGTTAGAATCATTTAAGTACAGATTTGTATAAGAGTTCTGAATCAGAAGTCCAGTCGGTCGACAATTGTTCGACCGACATCTGTCTCGGTCGACTAATTGTCGATCGAGAAGATTACTGTATTACAAACAAAGAAACACAGAAATTGAGCTCGGTTGACCAATTTTCGACCGAAATAATTTTTGGAAATTTTGATATGTTACAAACATTCGGTCGGTCGACAATACTTCGACCGATTAATGGTTCGGTTGACAATACTTCGACCGACTAAGTTCCTGTTTTAGTACAATAATGCAGAAAATTTACAATATGCATGAAATCTTTTGTTTAGTTGAGATAAGACAATATAAATAGCAAGATGGAGCGTTTGATCATATCTCAACTAAATTCCATTTGACTCTACTAAATTTGAGGTTTTGGGACCCAAACTAATTCGGAATCCTTAGTTTTATAAGGGCATGAAAAGGAATAGTGTCCAAGGCGTAAACAAAAATGGCAAGTAATAGAATCAACTTCATTTCTCTTTCTAGCCATTGTGTTCTTGGTTACAAACATAGTTTGAGTTCTTTTGGGTTGATTTTTCTTTGGAGCATATCCCAAACCTTTTCTTCCGTTGAAAACAGTACCAATGCTTAGAATGTTATCAAGTATATTTTTTCTTCTTAAATCATAAAGTTCTCTTTGCAGCTGAGCAATATCATTCATTTTCTTGTGTAGATCATTTCTTGCTTGATCTAAATCAGATAACAATGAATCTCTTTCTTTTATAACATTATCATAGTCTAGATGGTTACACAAAATAGGTTGAGTCTGAAAATTTTTTAGTTTAGCTAACAAGTCAGTCTTTTCTTTAGAAAGAAGATCAACATTTGTTTCTAAAGTGAGTAGCTTTCTAGTGCAATCATCTAAAGATGTTTTTAAAGACAAATTCTCAAGATCAATGTTATTCTTTTCAGAAGAAAGATTATCTAATTTAGCAATTAGCTCATCATTTGATTTGATAACCTTCTTTAGTTTCTTCTTGACATCAACATACTTATCATGAATTTCTTGTAGACTAGTGACTAACTCTTCTTTAGAAAGATCAAGTAGGCTTACCTCTTGAGAGTCTTCATCATCTTCTCTTGCCATTAGACAATCCACGGTTTCTTCTCCGCTTTCACTGTCACTTGACTCGTCCCATGCAGCTTTATAGGCTTTTTCTCCCTTCTTCTTGTGTGAGCTTTTCTTTCCTTTCTTTGCTTTAAGACATTCATTTTTGAAATGCCCTTTCTTCCCACATTCAAAGCACCTAGGAGGGGTAGAAGAAGAGCTGGAAATTTTGTTAGATTTAAATCTTTTATATTTCTTACCATTGACTATCAAGGCTTCTTCTCCTTCTTCTTCACTTGACTCCTCACTTTCTTGTGTGATGACCTTTGAAGCTTATAGAGCCACATCCTTCTTCTTTCCTTGCTGAATTTCATGTGCTCTTCTTTCTTCCTCTTCTAGGGTTGCTTCATGAGCTTCTAAGTTGCCAATAAGTTGCTCCATTTTCAGTCGAGTGAGGTCGTTTGCTTCTTCAATGGCTGTCACCTTTGGCTTATATTTTGGAGGAAGTGAACGAAGGATCTTTGATACCTGATCTTCTTCAAGGACAGGTTTTCCTAGGGCACTTAAACCATTAACAATAGTAGAAAATTTTTCAAACATTTCACTAATTGATTCATCAGGATCCATACGAAAGTGTTCAAACTTTTGTTTAAACATGCTAATTTTGGAATTTTTGACTTGGACTGTACCTTCATAGGTTATGGATAGTCTATGCCAAATATCATAGGCTGTGTCACAATTAGATATTATATTAAATTCTCCTACTGATATAGAACAATATAAAATACTTACAACTTTTGCATTCATTTGAGCTAGTTTTACCGTATTAGCATCCCATTCTGCAAATTGAATTTGAGGGAGCTCATATGGGGTTGACACCATTCTCCATAAGTCCCAATTGATGCCTTGGAAGTAGAACTGCATCCTTCTCTTCCAATATTGGTAGTTTGTTCCATCGAACGCTGGAGGCCTAGCAACAAGTGTTCCTTCGAGGTTAAGGTTGTTGAGAACTCCATCACCCATTTCTTCAAGACCTTGTTAGGGTTCCTTGAAGCCTGCTCTGATACCAATTGAAAAACACTAGAGGGGGGGTGAATAGAGTTTTTAAATAATTTTTGAACTCAAACAAACCACAATTGAAATTGGAAGAAGGAGACAGGTGTTTAGAGTGGTTCCAACTTTAGCAAATACTAAAGTTGTCAGTCCACTACCCGGTTGCTTACCCAACCGGGATTTTGAAAGTATTTATTTTATTACCTCCTCAAGGATTTATAAAAAATACAATACTTTCCTTTACACCCTTTGAGCAGCCTTCACTTGAAGTAGGTGCACCAACTTTGAGGTAGCCTTCTTGAAGTAACTCCAAGCTTCCCCTTGAAGTAGCCTTCCTCTCTAGAAGTAACCTCCCGTTGCACCAGCCTTCTGAAGTAGCTCAAAGTCACCTTCTTCGCCAAGAAGAACTCCACCCTCTCCAATCAGCAGCCTCCAACCTAGGAGTAGCAAGGAGAGTACAAACGGTAATAGAGAACAAGAAAGGAAAAAGGAAATTACAACTTATCCTTTGTAGCCCAAGGCTTGATTTGCCTAGATCAAGCGTATAGATCTCCTAACCAAGTGTATGGACTTGTGATTGCAGTGGGTAGGAGATACTAGGCTATAGGACACGAATTATGAGCTAAGGAAGGAAGTAGCCAATTGTCACAATGCTCAATTTGCTCACAAACAGATTGCTCAAAGTATGCTCAAGGATTTCTCAAGTGTAACAAGTGTATTTGAGTGTCCTATGGCTTGTCCTGTTTATAGGAATGGCCTAAGGATGCTTAAGGACGTTCTAGACAACTTCTAGGGGTTTCTAAGTGCTTAACTAGCTGTTAGGTACAAGTTTGTTGCTTTAACAACGGCTAATTAATTTATTCTGCAGTTGCTGTCAGAGACCATCTCGGTCGAGGAATGGTCGACCGAGACACCTACTCGGTCGAACTTTTGTCGACCGACAGGCTCTCTGGAACAAGTGATTTGCAACGTCTATCTCCAACTGCCAACTACCTTGTCAGTTGTGTCTAACGGCTACTTTGGATCTTTCTCGGTCGAGAAGATTGTCGACCGAGAGTGTCTCGGTCGAGGAGTTTGTCGACCGAGATTGATCCTGTTTCAATGTTTCAATTTAGGCACTAATTATATGTATGAGTGTGCATATGTGATCCTATTTGAAGGGGATAACTTATCTAAATGTGGTGTTTAGCTAGGGAAGATCTAACGCTTGATTTACATGCAATCTAAGTACTTGTACATTATATATTTGTACAAGTTTTTTTTACAAAGCGATTACATTACATGAAAATATAAACATATAAGCATATGGATTTCCCTAGTTGCTTTTGTCATCCACCTTGTTCCTGCACACTCAAGTAGCTCGTTAGATCAATAACAATGAAATGTTTGTCATAATCAAAACAAAGGGATTTATAGATGTCCATTTAGCCAACAATTTGCACTATGAGAAGTAAACTAGCACTGATAGTAATCCTAGCTAATCTGAAAGGTTGATGAACAATATGAAAATTATTTAGAGCAAGGGGTAAGAAATAAATTTTAAATGTAACAAGCGTGTTTTGAAAAAAACAAGAAGTGCAAGATGTGCAAAGTGTAATATAAAACAAATTCTTGCAGTAATATCAAGAATGATGAATAATCTATTCTTAGCATGTATGTTTCAATTTTAGGGATGTTTAATCTACATGATTAAAATGAGAAGGATAAGTAGCAAAAAGTAAGTAGTAATGAATGAGAAGAGAGATAAGAGAAAACAATGGCTTTTAGTAATATGTGAATTTGTTTTTAGAAGTATAATGTGTTGAAGGTATATTAAGGGATGTAAATTGGTTCTACATATGATTTTAGTGTACATGTGCAAGCAATATGTTAATTAAAGGTGTCTGATAGTTTAAGTCATGCATACCAGTAATCCATCTTAGTATTGTACAATTGTGGTATGGTGTTATGGGTTGAATGATGATGGAACAAATGGAGGGTTACCCTAAATAAGGTACTCTTACCTATTCACTCATATGAATAGAAGGGATGATAATCATATTGTATTGATATGTAACCCTAAAGAGGTGTAGCTTGTTATACCTAGCTTTAATATAACTAAGTGATGATAATTGGGTATGAATAGTCCTTGAATGACTAATACAATTATGGAGTACTCTATTACTATTGTTGAAACCCTAGTATGCTATAACCTGATGGTTACACCTTGAACTATGTGTGGATTCATACTTGAGAATAGTATGTAATGTGATGGTCATGCTTCACCTTATGCATCCATGATCCAATGGGGATGTCGTGAGTAGTAATGTACAATTGTTGTTGAATCTAGTCTTTTAACTCAATACTATTTTGCTATTTGAGTAGCACAATAGTAAAATTCAAAAGAACATGGTGAACTCTCTTTAGTGATTTAGAGGTAATACATAACAATAGTTCATATTTAGCAGTATGAATTGAGATAGTTGGATCAGATTATCGATGTTGAGGTAACACCTCAAGAGTATGAAAATATTGAAATGGTTGTTTCTCTCTCTATCCTATGATTGTGGCATATAGAATTTGTTTGTTATCATTGAGAACTATTTCAAACATGTTGTGATTTAGTAAAGGAATAAAGGACTTAATGTTGAAAACTGCATTCGAGTATGAAATACAAGAATATAATGACATGTAAGATTTCAAAAGCTTAAAATAAACCTTGAATGTACTTTACTTGCATATTTATGTTTCGGTGACAAAACCTTTTTAGGGGGGGGGGGAATTGTTATGACCGCATCTGAGCTTGATTGGTAAACTAGGGTTTACCTGGATGATTATATGCATAATTGGATTGATCATTTTCTTAAATCTAATTAATGATGATAATTTAATTATTATGTTTTAAACCTAATAAGAACGTTAAGTGTGACGTCCCCGGATTTTGGTTTCTCCAAACCCTATTGGGAATGAGATGTCAGAATCCGAAAACATCATCCAATCATATCAGAGAGCGATGTGGAAGCATAATACGCATACATGAACATACAACCATAACATTTCTCAACATTCAACATGTATATTTATACAACATGAATTATTACACAATGATTTATAAATTACATATTGAATGTTGAGAAATGTTATGGTTGTATGTTTATGTATGCGTATTATGCTTCCGCATCACTCTCTGATATGATTGGATGATATTTTCGGATTCTGACATCTCATTCCCAATAGGGTTTGGAGAAACCAAAATCCCGGGACGTCACAGTTGGTATCAGAGCATGAACAATAGCTACACCTAGAAATTGCTCACCACGAAACATTAAACCTAAATTTCACCTCTCACTTTAAATCTTAGAAACTTAGTAAGTTTTTCTATAGGAATAAGGTTTGACTTAGCCTCTAAGTTAGAACCTAGATGTTCGAATACTAGTTTTAGACAAGTGTGTGAGACCCTTTCCATATAGAGCTCATATGCATGGGGTAGCTACACTAGTCTACATCTCGTTCTCACCATTTCACTAGGTGACATGGCACTAGACTATCTACTGTGTGTGGGACACTCATTTTGCTGATTTGGTTTTGTTTTCCAATCGGCTCGAGCCTCGACAATTTTCTCTGACGTCTGCCTTCTCGGAGAAAAACTATATAATATTTTATTACCTATATGTAAATATGAAAATGTGTCCCTCACACTGGAGAGTAGTTAGTGTTCATGTAACCTAAGTGAAAGGGAGTGACATCAGTCTAGAAGAGAGAGTAGTCTAGATTAGATGTCTAGAGCTTTATCAAGATATGTGATACATAGAGTGGATGATAAAATGATAGTTGAAATAAACATGTGCAATCTTATCAAAGTTTGATCTCTGATAGTATAAGTTTCCTTATAAAGGTTTAAATTGTATATTAGTTGAATCCAATTTTGGAGAATTTAAGCAAAATCTTGATGATGAAAGTACATTCCCTTTTCCTACTTAAGATAAGCTAAGTTAAGATAGAGATGAGTGTGCATGAGCCTCAAGCTCATATACAAGGAGGATGTATAGTAGTAGGATGAGATATGTGGTGCACTCTAGAGAGAGTAAGACCCACAGGGAGAAGGTCATAGGACCTAGCCTCCAATATATAAGATATGTGTTAAAAAAAATTATCCTACACTAGATTACTCTTGAGTGCTGAGTTGAGTCCTTATGCATGATTCAAATCTATATGTGAGAATTGGGTAAAATAAAAGGATGGGTAGATGACCCATATGATAAAGTCAATCCTTTGGCTGAGTTAGGTCCTAGCTAGAGTGACATATTTTGAGAATCTCATCATTAGTTGCAAGTGAGGTAATATATGAACTCTAGTTATGAGAGTATAATGCTTTGTGCAAAAGATACTCAAAATACATGTTCTCCTTTCTTCTTCTCTTTCTTAATATACGATGATAGAAACCTCACTTGATCTATATAGATGATTTATATATGAGGAGTCACTCATATAATCTTGACCTATTCTATATTTTCTCCCCCCATCATACATGTAGTATCCAAGATTGAAATCATGATAAGTTTGACTTTAAAATATTCTCTTCCCCTTCATATGAAACATGAAAGATATGATGCTAAGATCATGAGATTAACTTAGTACATTCTCTTTCTCCCATCACATAATACATGCAATACATCAAAAGTTGAACTCATGAACTTGATATAAAGATATTTTTGGATCATAGGATATATGATCAAAAATATAGTTGTAACTTTGATCCTACTCAATGTATGCTTCTAAGTTGAGTATGAATATCACACAATAGGGTGAAACCCTAATGGTCAAGCATGTTACGTAAGCCCTTCTTATGTAGAAAAATCCTAATATCAAGGATGAAGATAAATACCCTCTAATGCTGAAATCATTGTAAGATGTTGATCATAAAACATAATAATGATGTTAGATTTGAACGATCTGAATACCATGGCATATATATGAATTCCTCTTGAACTTTAAAAGTATGAACAAAACTTGTATCCTTAGGGGTGATGTAATCCTAAGATATCATAATGCCATGTCATGGCTAATACATTAAGTGATGCTTCCACATATATAAGGTGGGGTGGACACAACCAAGAATCTCTAGACCCTAAGCTGACAACTTAGAGTGCATTCAACTATCGTGATCTTAGAACCTAAGCAATGATGACGTATATGAAGTTGAACTCCTAAATAGCCTCTTAAGGATGAGATTAGTTGAATTTCGAGGACAAAATTCCAAATAAGGTGGGATGAATGTGATAACCCAGATTTTTGGGTTTAGATACCCCATATAGAAAGTGAAGACCATGAATGTTATGTAGATGTTTAGTGCCAAATTGAGGGGTTAATCATTCGATTTTGGACTATTTCACTTAAAAAGGGAGATCATAGATGCAATGAGTGATTAGTAGATCTACTTGACTTCAATATCTTAATATGTGTACAAATTTGGAGTATCTTAATCGAAGGGCGAACAAATATTTGTTTTGGTCTCATATGATCATTGGTTAATGATATATAAAGGGAATCTATGTTTTAAATTTTAAGTGATTTGAGGTCGTAGCTAGAGAGATATCCAATTCAAATTAAGGTTTACCTTAAATAGTAGGCTTCAATTTTGTTTAATGTTTGGCCCATTATGAACCAGCCGTCATGTTTCCTTTTCTAAGGAACATAGTATTAGCTACTAGCTAGGCCACACATACGACCATAGAAATATGTTAGTCGAATTGAGAAGATATAGTATGGTTTTTAGACGGTTTCTACATAACTTGACCTCGTCCTCCACCTCCGCAGGGAACAGATCGTATAGGTCCAATGAAAGTGGCAGGACTATGATCTTTTGCCTTCCTCCCCTCCGTCATCTCCATCAGCCACCACACCAGGACCCTCTCCACTCCAGGAATCCACCCAGCTCGCCCCTCACACCTGGAAGGAGGAGCAACAACCAAAGCTGCTGCTGGAGGAGGCGCAAGGTTAGCAGAGGGACGCTCACAGTCGTCATGCTCAAATTAGGGTGATGGACGAACTCCAGGGCATTGGAGAAGGAACACGGAGGCGGCTGGAGAAGAGACCTAGTGCCAGAGGAGGAGAGAAAAGCCTCTATGACGTCATTGTGAAGGATCTTGGAGGTTGAGGTGATCTGCAAGGATGAGACATATTGCTCACGGAGGAAGAGCGTTGAGGAGCAGGGTCCTCCCAAGCCCTCGTTGTGGCGGAGCCTAGCAGTGACAGCCTTTTCTGTCGTGTTTACAGATGTCAAGTCTGTGAGGAGACTTTGGCAGGGCACGCCGGTGGCTAGATCTCTGAGCCAGCAGGAGAAGACTGTTACAGCTATCCAAAGAGGTCGGAGGAGCAGAGGTAGCCGACCGGAGCTTCAGGTGGAGCCGAGAAGGATATCTCGTCTACCCTGAGGTAATGAAGGAGGCTTCGAGCAAGGTTTGTTGCTCGCCAGCACAGTCATCCCCACGGCGGTGGCGGCGTGATCCAGAGAACAAAACACACGCAGGAATGATAAGCTCATGGCAGCGGGCATGGATCCTCCAGTGGCATCGGGTAGAAGGAAGACCTGGAGAAGAAGGGGCTCCGTTGTTTTCCCTCGTTGGAGATCCTCCGGTGGCGGCGCTTGCACAGGTCGGACGCCTGGTCTTGCGCGCTCGTAGATGATCACAGAGGAACAAGAAAGTCAGTCTGGTTCAGCCAGCCAAACCAGTCGGCTCATGTCTGAACCAAGCGGGTCTCCACCCTGCTCTGCAACAAAGAGTTGCACAGCCACGTGGCGAGACACAAGTGGCCGAAAAAGGTAAAAATCTCATATTATTGTCCAATCTTCAATAATCCGTAGAAATTAGTATGAATGTCAGAAAAATACAAACAAGGTACCAATTTTCTCAGAAAAATGTGTAGAACAAAGTGGATGCATAATATCCTGCTTTTGAATCTTAAATATCAGTGATATCTTATTAATAGTGAAATGCTTAATTGATGGATAATACATGTCAAATGATGTTCTAAAATTATGGGAAAATGCCAATAAGTCTATAATAATGCTTATAGTGCACCTGAGGTTAGTGATGATCATGTTGATGCACGAAATTATATAATTTGCTTAATATGTCTAATTAGGGCTAATAACCCTAATAAAATACAGTTAATGCATACATGCTCAATAAATGATGAGATTTACAGAAAACCCTCATATCTGTAACTGGAATATAATATATAAATATGAGATCAGTTATATACATAGAATTCATGTTATATGAAGATTACCCTTAATACATGGGTTGTAACCCTAAATTGAATAATGTATATAAACTAGGGTTAATATGTGCACAAAAGGGTATGGAACCTAATTTTCAGATAATGAACCATAGTCTAGAACATGACATCAGTAAGATAAATATAAGGCAAGAATAAAAGTAATCATGAGGATATCATAATGAGATAGGCAAACCCGAAAATGGATATAAATATGGTTAATGATGTTGAGAACCTGATGATAGTATATGATCTTGTCTTACTCAGGTGATGACCAGATATATAGATGATCCAGAATGTAAATAGGAATCTATGAACTCAGGTACGTGGGATTTATTAAGTATAAGACTAGTTTTCATGAATGTGTAATGATATGATGTACTTTGGATGCTTGTGTTTGCATATAAATTCTTGGATGTGAATTAGTAGTATATTCTCTGCAAAAACATTACAGAACATTAAAGAATATAGATGGTTTGTAGCTACTGAGTGGATATATTCTCTCTCTCTCTCTCTCTTCCTCTAAATATAAGGTCGGCACTCGGTCCTCATAGCCCAAGGGGCGGGGAAAAATGAAGTGTGACATCTCTCTCTCCCCTCTGAATATAAGGTCGACACTCGGTCCCCATAGCCCAAGGGGTGGGGAAAAATGAAGTGTGACACCACTTAGTAGTACAAACGCATCAAAAGGCATCTAAAAATGTGTTTACCTGATTATCGCTTTAAATAATGTTTTCTTTTACTCTTTCTTTCTCAATATTATTTCAATTATGCAAGCATATTAGTATGTATATTTCTACCCACGTGCACAACACCTTGTGTGTTGATTCATTGTTTCACGTATGTTTTAGGTTCAGAGCTAGCTTGGGATAAAAGACGGGAAGTGAGCAGTTGTCCAGGTTGTACCTATTATGTAGATCCTAGTTTATCATACATGTTCTTAGACTGTAGAAACTTTCATTCAATATGTAATTGTAAACCATTGTGTAATAAATTCATGTTGTATAAATTTACATATTGAATGTTGAGAATGTTATGGTTGTATGTTCATGTATGCGTATTATGCTTCCGCATCGCTTTCTGATATGATTGGATGATGTTTTTGGATTCTGACCTCTCATTCCCAATAGGGTTTGGAGAAATCAAAATCTGGGGACGTCACATTAAGTGTTCTATTGTTTGAGAAATTAGGGTTTGAGAAATATAAACCCTAGTCGGCTAAAATTAGGGTTTTGATGGTACATGAGTATGAAATTTGATCAAGATAGCATTGTGGTAAATGATTTTTCATATTTTTTACAAATTTGTATTTAATTTAATTTTGTATATGATATGTATAAATCAATCATGCATATCGTAGAAAAATTTCAGAATATTTGAGTGTTCTTTGAATGTGGTTCTCGGTCAAACTATACTTCAACCAAAA
This sequence comes from Alisma plantago-aquatica, assembly GCA_963693085.1. Classification (NCBI taxonomy): domain Eukaryota; kingdom Viridiplantae; phylum Streptophyta; class Magnoliopsida; order Alismatales; family Alismataceae; genus Alisma; species Alisma plantago-aquatica. Next base: position 514,655,408 of record OY856409.1, read on the forward strand.
TGCTAACAAAGTGCTTTTCAGTAGTGTAGTGTTTTATTTTAAATTATTTATTGGTAACTCCAAATGACCTGAAATTTGAACTGGATGTATTAATATCAATAATAAAAAAACATGTAAAATTTTCATAATTTTTCGACACGTCTAGACCTTATCAGTAGACGAATTACAATAACTGACATTTCTATAGAATTCTGGATAGCAGTGTACTATCGGATTTTAGTAATTTAATCGAAGTTTGGAATGATCTCAAATTTTAATTGAACCTTTATAACTTAACTATACATAGCATGCTAAATTTTCATAATTTTTGGAGAAGGTTGGATCTCCAAAATACATGAATTGACATAAACCTTTTTATGGCAGAAAAATCTGCTAAAATAAGAAAAAGTTTAGTGAGGGGTCAATGTGCAATTAACCCAAGCAGCTCAATTGCTCTATATGGTCAACCTAACACACAAGGAGATCTCATAATTCGTGATTCAATCCAGAGAAATGAAATCCTACAGCGAGAGAGAGAGAGAGTTAGGGTTTGAGAGGAGAAATTGATGGAGATGCTGACCTAGGGTTTTACAGTCCGAGGAATGATGAAATCATGTAAGTTTAGCTTCTTTGGATATAGTTTCATGGTGTATCTTCTCTTACATGTAAAAATTCCGTCCCTCCTCTGATTTGATCTAAAATGGTATCAAAACTTCCCCTTTTCTCACACTTTTTCATTTTTAGGGTTTTCGAGTTGAAAGGAAGAAGAATTGGGTGAATTGCTAGAAATTTGATATGAGATCAAGATTTTCAGGGATGAGCTACATTTTAAAGGTTTTTTCACACCTTAGGGTGATTGGGAACTTCCTTTAAATAGTATATTGCACAAAAATTGGTTAAATCATCCATAATCTTTAATTGCTTAGTTAGCGACTACAAACCCTGAATTGTGTGTTTGATCTAAGTTGTTGCAAAATGATATGAAATGGATTCCTCCTCTGTTTGGATGAATTTCAGATGATAAAATCATATTAGAAATGTATACAATACATCCTAATGAGAATTCCCTAAGTATTCACAGAGGTTATAAGAGTAAACTGAAATATAGGGAATTTGTCTATGACTGAAATTGTTGTATAATTAAATAGAGAAATTTGTTTATCTGGATCTCCTTGGTTATGAATGATTGTTTATATGAATGTGTAATACATATATGTTAGATACTATCTCATATTTCATTTAAAGTGAGTAGTGTTTGTTTGATATCTTAGTAAAGAGGGTGAAACTCTAGATGCGAGGAAATTTGGATATTTACGAATAGACATTGTGAAATCCATTTGAAGGGATTTTCTTGACATGATAGACTTTATTTATTCAATTTTATTCTTGATGCATGATATCTCAGTGAATGGCATGGAAACCCAAATTCAGCTCAGTTCCAAGGTTTCATACATATATTGATTGTATATGATTTGTTGAAAATAGTCTTTATTTAGTGAATATTTATGTTGTATGAAATCCTTATGAGAGCCAAGTGATAATTGAATGAGGTAAATGAAACCCTAAGGATAGGGTGTTCAATGAATCAAATATTGTGATATCAATGTTCTCAGTATGAGATGTGGTGATGCTTAATAGTTCAATTGCATGATTATAGTGTATAAAGTGCCAAGTTGACATGTATTTTATTTATTTAAGAATTTTAGTCTGCCTGTATGTACAATATGATGATTACTCAGAATATTACACTATTTTGAATATACTACTCTGCCAAGTTTAGAATGATATACATGATGTATTATAAACTTTCAATAAATAGACATGGTACCATAGAGATACCTGAGTCAAGTATAAGTAAGGAAAAGATACAATATAGTAATACCTTTCCAAGAATAATAAAATAATAGACATAGGTTCCCTAAACACTGTACATTCTCTGTGGATGTCTGCACTGTAGGGAGCAAATGATCCACCTTGGCAGTGACTAGTATATAGGGATCGAATCGCACCCACAGAGTGTGTGGGGAGACGAAGCCCTTGAGGAAGTCTCCTAAGAGAAGATAGGTTACCCAACACAAATTGGAGATCCCAGTGGTAACCCAGAGGTACCCACAGAGCATACCAAGATGAGGCCCACACAGCGTCTCAGACCCTCTGCCTATGTACTCAGCCTAGAAGGAGAGGTCTAGTTAAAGGCCAGGTGTTTATACGCCTTAGTCAGACGTGACGGTTCGAGTCAAGCAGACAAGGATTCAGTTCTAGGCTTAGCTTCCTGGGTTTTAAGCTAAGTCTTATACAGTGAGATCGTAGTTCTCTATGAGTCTTCATATGTAGAGTACAATGCATATGATCAGGGCATAATAAAATGAATGAGAGGTCAAACAAGTGTGTACAGTTATTCAATTATTATTTGTATGTTTCTGAATTATTAGTTCTTTTTATGATCAATCAAGCATTTCATATATTGATTAATTCTTATAGATATTTAAAGTATCCTGCCATATTTATGATTGTCAATTCTTAGACTCTTTAAATCTTACTGTTGTTATAATTGATATCAATTGCTCAAAAGTATATCTGTAATTATTTTAGTGCTTTAGATTGTTTCTTTCAAGTACTCATTCACTAAGAGAGTAGGCCCACCCCTCTACTCACAATTTTTAGGGAAATCACATGGACTTGAAGAAGATATCATTGCATCAGAGTAGATCTACCACAAGAGTTAAGTCTGAGTATAGTTAAGTTCATTTGGTCCTTGTCACTCTAGGTCCTTGTAAAGAAATAAGAGAGAGTTGTAAATGATGATGTATAACATTATTCCTCTTTTAGCAATTTGTGTGAATCAACAACTCTTATGTGATTAAAAGTATGAGGAACATAATTAATGTTCATACATGCATTTTTACTATTGAAATCAGATTAGAGAAATCAATGTTTAGATTCCCTTGTAAAGTTGGTTTATGTGGTTCAATGTGATAAAACAAAGAGTTTTGAAAGAGAATAAAAAGTTAAGGGTGATCTTTGTATTACGTTAAATCCTCAATTTATGCCCTAATCTCGTGATTAGTGGAAATTGTGAGATTGGGGTGCAACAAGTGTGGTAGAAAATTTCTTTCTCCCCTCATCATGGAAATGTTGTTCCTCATCCATGATGGTCTCATTGTATCTCGTAGGATGGTGTTTGCCACAATGACAAAGAAGTACATGATATTGTGAAGTACTTTGCCCTCATCCCTTTCCTTCTGAGTCTCCATGGTAAGAGCCCCCACATCACCCCTTGTTCAAGGTATATATTTTTATTTTGTTTAATTTGTAGAAATTTCTAAGATTACCCAAATATAGAGGGACTACATATCAAATTGATCAGGAGAATGGGTAGAATATAAATAAAATAGTATCATGACCTAGATCTGATCTTAATTCCAAAAGTAGGGCTAATGCATGATTAAGTAATGATTAATACATGAAAATATTAGATCGGATAGTTAACATGTTGAGTATATTAAAAATGTTTACTTCTCCATATAAACTGATATACTTGACTATAACGAGATCTTAGATGACGATGAGGAGGAGGATGAACAATCATGGTTTTAGACCAATAATAATCGACATGTGTAATTAGGATTTTGAACACCAATGATGTAACTCGCTATGACTGTAAGTCTAGGCCATAAATGAATATCCAGAATTCGCATATTTGATCCAAATTCGAATCTGACATTTTGAAAGAAAAAAAATCTAACATCCACATAATTTAGATTGGATTTAGGATATCAAATTTCATATTTTAAAATTTTTAGATAGGATATCATATATGGCTATATCTCCTCCTAAAAAATCTAAATATGAAAAATATATACATATATTATTAAATATATATTATCTATATATAAAAATATGAAAATATAGATATCTTATCATATATATTCATAGTAGTGTCAATATTTTCTATATATAATATATTTATCAACAATAAATTTATGATTAGGTTTGGATTGGATATTTATCCAAACTCGGATGTTATTCACTCAAATCAGATTTAGATATTATTACATGATATCTGTCAGATTTTAGATCAAATATCATGGCAAATATTTTTTTCAGATTCAGATATTAGATATAGTAGTATCCGCTCTGTATTCAATCCATTTATAGGTCTACTTAAGTCACATATTCTGATATAAGTGTTCATGATGCAATAACATGATAATTTTGATAATCATGATTACACCTGATATGAATTGGGGTCCTTGAGTCATTAGGCCAATGAATGTGGGAATCAGGATACTAAGGCAACCTAAACCCTAGGATAAATCATGATTAGTATTTTGAATATGTTGGTGCCACTTTAGGATTTATATATATGCAGATTAAATTTTTATTACTTGGTTTTATTTCTTGATTGGATAATATGCTTAAAGTATGATCAAAATATTTACATGGTTCCACAAATATGTGGTCAAGATTATGAGTACCCGCAATATAGTTTGTTGGTGTTTGCCAAGGATTTCTCGAGATTGACTAAATAAATTGTTGAGTGCTTATTTATATTCTATTCAATTATACTGCCACTATGAGTATCACATAAGTAAAGATATCATATTTTTAACCCTAGGATGACATGCATCGATGGGTGATGCACATGAGCTCTGGAGGTATAGTGGCCACACCTAAGATAGCATATCAAGTATAGGTTAGAATATGAAAAGAAAATGACAGTTCTTATTTGCAAGTAATTAATTTATCATATGTTGTTAGCTTACTTGCACACTTTTGCATGAACCCCAAGTATACAATACATTTAAATATATTGATATATGCTTTTGTTTCATACCATTTTAGGTAAATGAAATACATGAAGATGTGACAATATGAAGCATCAGACGAAATTACCTAAAGGCATTTAAGCTAAGTAAAGGAGGATTACATAGATACTTCTTCTCATATGTATAGTTTTGATGATAGAAATTCATGTAACTCCTTAAAAGAGCAATTGGTACACAATATTTGAAATAATAGATATTTTCTATTAATTGTTATTTTCTAGTCTAGATCCTTGGGAATTTCAAGTAATGGCTTTCAACTTTTTGTGTCTTTTCTTAATTTGGGGGTGTTAAAAAGTGAGGTCGTTACAACATCTCTAAAATTTCACTTTGTTTGTCATGATGATCAGGCAATCATGTAGTTTAGTTGGCCAATCACTTGATGAGATTGCCAAATTAGTATGATATTTGTGCCTTTTTCTTGGTGGATCAAATGATCATCATGACGGCTCAACAGATCTCTTGATGTAGAAAATCATTAAGGAATCTGAATCTTTTGGCAGACTTCTAATCGGTGAATCAATTCAGGAGGTCCCCCGATCAAAATAATTACCTGGGAAGTCATTGGAATAGGTAGGTTGGTCGAGTGACTAGGTGTTTTGATCGGTCGATTTGTCTTCCAGAATGTGCTGAATTGTCTAAATCATGATGTGAAACTCTTTCAAATCTTAGATGTGATCTTGGTGAAGAATCCTTTGAGTGATCTAGGTTGTTGTGTGCTTTTTTTAATACTTTTTGTTGTGTGCTTAATATGCAAAAGATCAAGGAAAATGATCACCTAGTTATATGGGAGCAAGAGCAAGAATAAGGAAAGTAAGAAAAAACATGATATAAAATTTGACTGAATTGACAAACCTAATCCAAAAATTGCAATGAAAATGGGATGAATATACATTCATAAAAATACCCCAAACATTAATGTTTCGAATCTTCGAGAACCAAAGAATCAAAGAATCCTACCAAATAATACTACCAGCCCATCACATCCTCTTTTTTACAATATTACGTATCTCCCTTTAGCCAAACATGGTCGAACAACCCCAATCTCCTAAAAATACATAATTTCAATTCCAAATTCCTTGCATTGATTCCACATTCACAAAAAGTTTCCAAATCTAAACATGCATATCATGATCATGATATCACTAACACCTCAGAGAATTCCACATGTTCCTATCAGATTTGTACAAATCCAGGGTTCAACTATAAGGAGGATACTTTTGGAGTGATTGTTGATCCATGAGAGAAAGTTGAAGCAAATGGAGGGATGAATAGGACTATTATTGTAACGACCCCGCCTCCCGGTAACCCCCAACTAAGGGAGACCCGAAGGTCAGAGCCGTATTTCAACTAACATGATCAAAGGTTCGACAAATAATCAATAACAATTAATAAACTTTACCAACTAAACTGAAAACTAGTATAAAATAAAACTTTTCTTACCTTGGAAAAACTGGGATTTCTAAACTTCTATCCATGAAGATGCTAAACTAACTAATCCTCCTATGCATGTTATTCCTCATTTAATTACACATCTGCCACTTTACTATTTGTTCTTTTCCTTTGTACCTAAAACGCTGACAACCAAAACATCGGTCAGCAAGAAGCTGGTATGTGGGGGAAACAATAATCATGCAACTATAATAACAAAGTAATCAGCCAATTATCATTTAACAGCCAAGATTACAATTTAAACCATACTACTCAATCCTTTCCTATCCCCTATCTCTGTGTTGTCCCTACAGCGGACTGAGATACTACCTCTCTCTAGGTAGATCCTTATTAGACCCCGCATGATCCTACCTAATACGTAGATCAATATCTAGGGTTGAGTCGCATGGCACTACCCATAGGTAGTCAAATCTCTAACTCAATATGACTTGATGGACCTACCCCATTGGTAGCCATTTACTAAGTCATTCAATGACATGATGGGCCTACCCCATTGGTAGCCATTTACTAGGTCAACCCATTAAGCTACAGAGGGGACTAGGATCTGAGCTAGTAGGCATATTTCTTATGTGATAGTCATATTCACATTATACTTTGCATGAATTAAATACATCCAACAGTTTAATTCAAGCCACGATGGAAACATCGATAAAATCCCGGAAAACTAATTTGGGGTAGTCATAAGCGTAACCACATACCTATACATGCAGATTTGAGACAGAATAGTCCAATCAACAATAGGCAAGCAAGCATTCAATAAGATCCTAAAACAATTATACAATTTCCTTTTATTACTTATGTCATCAAGCTCTATTAAATCTAGCTTGCTTCCTAGGGTTTCTAGTCCAATTTTAGGGTTTCCTATTGTAATTAGGGTTTCCCTTCATCTTTTACTATTTTAAACCCTAATTTGATGCAATTGATCACAAACCTTAACTATTTCTACATCTAATCCTCAATTCCGGATTAAAAGCATAATTAACCATTAATTAAGCTCATTAAGACCCTTTTACATTAAAGATACTATTTTTATCCTTCTAATCCATGACAAGATCATTATATGCATTTATCATCAATTCATAGTTCATTATGGTCCAAATCACTTATGAACTCGATTTGCTATTAATTCCACCTTTTATTCATGAGAAAATGCTAATTACTACATTTAGGGTATTTATCCACAAATCATGAACTTTAATGATCGAAATAACATATTCCAACTTTAATCATGAAATTAATCAATTAAATCCATTAATAGTCGGATTAGTCAACATTAGGGTTTCAAGGCCCATTTAAAGTATAATCATGCACAAGAAACCCTAAATTAACTAATTATGTGCAAGGTTCATCCTTTTTGTTCCTAATGTTCCCTTTTATCATTAACAGGCTGATATCAACTTTAATCATCTATTAAACCCTACTAATCACTTTAATCATATCAAAATAGGGTTCTTTAAATATTAATACATTAAAGTTGATATCTTCCATTACTTTTCGAATTTCGTAAGGAGTCAGCCTTCAATTATATTTTTATTAGATTCCCCTCATTTTTCTGAGCAATTTTCATATTTTGTATGTTCTCATCGGAGCTACTCATATTTATCTATGAATTTTGCATTAAATCACTTACTTGGCCAATCAAAAGCCGCCACATCGTCCGATTACATGCAACGTTACTATGGCTCGTTTTGGGAAATATTTCAAAATGACGCATTTACCCTTACTTAAGTTGTCAATCCTTCATGCGTCGGAGGGGCGTTTCTGTCCATTGTGACCCTAGGTTGTCTTCAACCTTTGGCTCCCGTTCTGGCAACTGACGACCGCTGACCTGCGCGCAACGTGGGCACACCCTCTCCACCTCAGGGCTAAGGGGTTGCCTCCAAGGGCCGCCGCACCTGGACGCACTTGAAGCTCCCCCAAACCGCGGCTAACAGGGCTAATTCTCCACTCATCGTCCATGTGTTTGTGGTTGTCACTACATCCCGACATCTTTTCGTTTTGCTCACCGTAGGGCACATCCTCGATGGCGGTGTGTAACGACCCCGCCTCCCGGTAACCCCCAATTAAGGGAGACCCGAAGGTCAGAGCCGTTATTCAATAAACAGGATCAAAGGTTCGACAAATAATCAATAACAATTAAGAAACTTTACCAACTAAACTATAAACTGGTATAAAATAAAACTTTGTTTACCTTTTTAAAAGATGGGATTTCTAAACTTCTATCCATGAAGATGCTACTCTAACTAATCCTCCTGTGCACGTTAATTCTCATTTAATTTCCACATCTTCCACTTTACTGTTTGTTCTTTTCATTGTACCTAAAACGCCGACAAACAAAATGTCGGTCAGTATATCGAAATATACTGGTATGTGGGGTCAACCAAAAGTTTGCACATATGACTAACAATTTAATAATCACAAGCAAATTATTTAACAATCCAGTTTACACTTTTCAATATGACATTCTCCACCACTTTTGCCCTAACCCTGGCATACCCACCTTAGGGTGCCCTTTTGCCAATGACTTAAGGCCACCTTCTCAATCCCGAGCTTGGTGCCTGGGGGTCACCACTCATGGTGCCCACTAGTCATGCAATATCATAGGCCACCTTCTTGGTGCCTGGGGTCACCACTCAAGGTGTCCATTGGTCTACCCATCTAGGCCTGACCTTTAGCATCATCCATCAGGGTGGCATGTAGGTGCGAGAATCCATAATTCTATTATTAATGTGATAATCATAGTGACTTTATAATTTGCAAATATGAATCATCCAACCAGTTTAATTGCAATCAATGCGATTAACCATCTGACAAACATGCGGGAAACTAATGCGGTTATTCATAAGCGTAACCACATACCTGTTAAGCAGACTTGAAATAGAATAGTCCAATCAACAAGGCAAGCAAGCATTCAATAAGATCCTGAAACAAACATCCAATATCTTCTATCATGGATCATGGTATCCAAGTCTAATAGACTTATTCGAGCCCTAGGGTTACTATTTCATTTTTAGGGTTTCTATTGCAATTAGGGTTTCCTTTCATCTTTCACTATTTTAAACCCTAATTATTCACAAAGATATTAAGGTTATCCCTTAACAACATTTAACCTTATTTTCGAATTAAAGGCATCATTGTCCATTAATTAAACCCACAAAACTTATCTTACATTAAAACTGTCATTTTTATCCTTAATCTACGACAAGATCATTATGCTTATTTATCATCATTTGTAATTCATTATGCTCTATTACTCATATGATGTTAGTTAATCATTAATTCTACCTTGATTCATGAGAAAACCCTAATTACTACATTTAGGGTATTTATCCACAAATTAACAACTTTTAATGTTCGAAATAGATTATATCCCTAAAAACTTAATTCTATTCATGAAATCGAACAATTAAAGTCATTAGTAGTCCTAAGTACCAACATTAGGGTTTCAAGGCCCATTAAAGCCTTATTCATGCACATTAAACTCGCAGTTAAACTAACTACATGAAAATTCATCCTTTTCTAATCTTAATAATCCTTTTTATCATTAACAGGCTAATATCACTTTTATATACTCAATTAACCCTTTCTAACACATTAATCATCAAAGGTTAGGTTTTTCATTGATTAAACTATAAAAGATAGTATCTCTATATACTTTTCGAATTTCATAGGGAATTAGGTTTCAATTATATTTTATTTGGATTCCCCTCGATTTTCTGATTAATTTTCATGTATAACATGTTCTCATCGGAGCTACCAATCTTTAATAATGATTTTAGTAAGTAAATTACCTTCCAGCCAATAAGGGATTGACACGTCGCCAAGCTCCCATGCATCGTTGGTTTGAAAATATAACCATATTACCAAAATGCCCCCGCATTAGTTGCTTCTTCTTCAGCCCGCGGAGGGGCATTCTCGTCCAACGCGCCTTTGGTTGTCTTCCACCTCCAGCAGCGCCGCGGCTGCTACCCTAGGCGCCATGGACGGCGCCTCTCTTCTCCTCCTGGACCGCGACGGTCCCCGGGGTTAGGTCCCCTTGCTCCGCATGTCTCCGCCGCCCTTACAGGTTCTCCAAGCCACCGTCGAAGTGATGGGTATTGGAAGCAACCAGAGCTGCAACTCTGCCGCCAAGCGTAGCCCTCTGCAGGGTTACTCCTTCCTGCCCGAGGCACGAGGGTCACCGCCGACCCTTCCTCACGCTCCGCCGCACACCCAGGAGCACAAGGTGCCTACCTGCTCGCGCCCAACGCAGTTGGTCGATGATAGGTCAGCCTGCAGTTCGCCGCTCATGTGTAGCCTACTCATGGTGCAGTTCTCACGGGATAGCCCAGGGAGGAGGGTTAACCATATGTAGTCGTTGTGGGATCATTAATCCACCATCCAGGCCACTCTGCAGCCTTTCCTTGCATCGGGTTCTCTCTATACTCCATACTTAGGGTTTGCATGGACAAGAAGAAGAAGAAGAAGAAGAATAGAAGAGAGGGGCGCATGGGGTCCTTCTTGAACTCGCTCCTGTGCTCTAGCCCTTTTAAAAGGGTTGGGAAACGAAGCCCTAGGTTATCCTATTCACAACTCGTAGAGTTATTTCCAAAAAGAATCATATTCCTTTAAGGATATGTAATCCTTCTCTCTCTTTTCAAACCTTTTGATATTCTCTAACATTTGATTATTTAAGAATTTCGAAAACATTTTCCTTTATTCTTTTTATTCTTGGCTCTTAATTATCCATCATGAAATTATATTTTCCTCAAATAGGAAAATACTATTTTTATCAAAATTACATAATTGATGGATCATGTATTCCCATTATCTCTTTATTTTATAATTATGGTATTTTCTCTTTCTTCTCCTTTATTGGGGTCCCTTGGATCCCAAGGAAATCAAAGATCTCGAAATTCCTCATTAAGGATACTCATTATCCTTCTAGATGCATCTAAATGCATTATTCTCATTATCTTGTTTTATTTCTTATTAACATATTTCCTTTTGTGGATTTCTCTTTATTTCTCTCTTATTTTCCTCATTAGTATTCCTTTTTCCATTAGGAATCATTGGGATACGAAATCCCACTAAGGATTTCCCATTTATTCCTCTTTACACATATTTTCCCTATTTCATCAATGTTTTCAATTTCTTTATTAACAAGGAAATACTTAATTGCTATTTTCTTTTCTTATTGCCCTTTCTTTGCAACTTTGGACTCCTTGGAACCCAAGGAATCTAAGAGGCACGAAGTCCTCTTTGGATTTGCCTTCTAGAGGTTTCCAAACCTTTCTTATCTCTAAATCTCAGTTATTCCTTAATTAATTGAATATCCTTGTTATTGGGCCCAATAGCCAATAAAGCCCACAATCAAACAACAAGGCTATTGTAAATGAAATCCATGCATTCATCCATTATTTTTTCATGTATCTTTATTATGAGAAATTAAATTTCTCAACAAATGAACCCAAAATTTGGGGTTGTAACATCCTTCCCCTCTTATGAGAATTTTGCCCTCAAAATTCCATCAAGCAAGCAAACAAACAGGATAAGCCTTTCATATGTCCATCATGGCTCCCATGTGGCTTCACCCTTTCCATGGTGTTTCCCAAGAACCTTCATTATCTCATATGCTTCCATCTGAGTTCTTTCTTACCTTGGTATATCGTACACTCATAGGTGACTCAGGATATTTCAGCCTCTCAAAAGTTGAATAGGTTCAGGGCTCAACACATGGCTTGGGTACCTCACATAGTGCTCTAGATCGGACTCATGGAACACATCACACATCATGTTATCCTGAGGGGTTAGGCTAAACACAACCATCTCCACCAATCCATCTCAAATGGATCCCTATATCGGGGATTCAGCTCTCTTAGTTGTAGCTTAGAGGGGTCGGATTTTCACATTATTCCTCCACAGTGAAGTGCATCTCAGTCTGCTTTGCATCAGCTCATGACTCATGTCACCATTGGGCTCTCTCTCAGCCATTGTGCGATCAAAGCGACGTCATATGCACACACTTGGGGTTCTTTTATGACCTTCGCGAGGCCTCCTTCACCAACATCATCATAATGAAGTGGTGACCGACACTACCTCCTTATTAAACATCTTGCATCCCGATAAAGGCCATGTTGGTTAACATCACATCTTAGGAATTGTCTCTATGTATCACCCTCAATGAGCACTCATGCTTTCATCAGACCCACTAGTCTGGATCATACTAACCATTAGTATGGGGCGATAAACTGTACAAACACTGAGCTCTTCATGTATATACTTCCACCTCATGGAAGTGAACTCTGGGATCACATCAAAAACTTTTGAATTCACATCATGGTGTAGTTGAACCACCTCTTTTCATATGTAGTTCAACCAGATTTGTCCCTTGACATAACTCTTCCTTTCTCATGTCATCTAGGTAAGGCGATCTACCATAACCCATATTGTATCTTGAACTTCTTGGTCTAGGAGAGACTCACAACATCCATAATGATGAACTCTCATTCCTTCTCGGGAACTCTTTATACTTTACATCCATGCACTGGGTTAATGGTGTTCGTCCTTCACCTCCTGGCTTGCATGGCCACATGCTACATGCTACCATCACTTACTACCTTGATCTTCTGTGAGTCATGATTCCTCAAGATCGATACCTCAGAAACCCTAAGCTATTTTTATCGGGGTTTTATTACCATCCTTTTACTACAACAAGGACTAAACTGGCTAACTTGTTCCACATATTTCATTATATTTGTGTGTTAGCCAAAACTCATCTCCTTTCCAAACATAGGGTTAGTTGAACAATCTCAACCTCATCTAGCCTCTAGCTAAACTAGACAGTTATATCTCAACCAGAGTATTCAATACCACTTTACCTCCTTAGGTGTCAGGTAATGTGACGATATACACTTCCATGTATTCCACTTATCGCCTTACCTCAAACCTTAAGTTTGTCTTCATTAAGAAATTCTGAGCTCGTCCTCATGGTGATCAAACTCAACCTTGGTAAATTCACACATTCCACATAGTTCATGCTAAAACATCCTCACAAGATGATATCCTTATACTCTTAGTGTTTGCACACCATCCATGTATCATTCCTTCCACAAAGTTATGTTATCATCTCTATCCTTGTTCCTTACAGCAACGTTCCAACTCACAACATCTTTGTCCTTGGTGTGTGGCATGCATACTGTCCTATCTCTCACTCTCATAACAAGAAGAAATAAGCATTTGGCGGCCGTCCAAATACAGAGTTCTTCCTATTCCAAGAGTAGGGATGGTACAGCCCACCTTGCCAGTACACCTTCAAATCTCAGTGGAAATGTGCAACTCATGTCTCTATATCACAATCATCATTATATCAAAGTTACTTCTATGGAAAACTAGCCTCGAACCTACTTGAGTTTACACACAATCCTTGGTCATATCCTCTAGGTCTATAAGGTGCCGACACTTCTGGGGTCATCACTCTTCCCTTATGCATCCAGAGAGTGCCCTACTCATCTGCCCTTTAGGTCCCATGAGTTAATGAAGGTGATCAATCTCCTAACCCATGGCCCTCAGACAATGATAGTTGTTACCTCCCGACCCTATGGTCATGTGCACCTAGGGAATTAGGAAACTCCATCTTTCATCAGTCTTATCCCTACCTGACCCTAGGATAGACATGGGATTTTCTTATAGTACATGTCTGACTTAGAACCTTACCCAAGCCTTCATCATCTCTTTCTGCATTCATGACTGACTTTCATCCCTTCACAGGGGTCATGGCAACCTACCTACCTTGGTCAGGCCCCATACCGGTTACTCCCATGGCAACACGTCCATGCACTTAGAGATGATTATCTATGGGCCTATAGGTTCATTTTCCTACCATGTACTCTTCACTTAGCTTCTCAAGATCCTATGAGACCTCTTTAGGTCACCTCAAAACTGACAGAACGGGTACACACCCTACCAAAGGATCCTCTCCCAGGATGGGAGGAAACTACAACCTGTGACAGCAAGGTCACAACCATCCTTAGGGTTTACATCTGTATGAGCATGCTTAAGGCACAAGCGTACCTACAAAACCATGCTAGGTCACACTCGTTCTCTTTCCTCATCATCGGGTCAACTCATTCGTGAGGGGTTCATCAAACATACCCTTACCTGAAGGGGTTTTCCTTTACCTCTACACATTAAGAGTACCATGCTCGAAACTATAGAGACTCAAATCTCAACATGAGCATTGGGTACCTAGGTTCACCTCCGAGTATCCAAATGCATGCTCATTCTCTTAACCAGGAATCCAGCATGTCCAAGATATGTCATGTACCCCCATGATCTTTCCACTCAAGCAACACCTCAGGTATAAACCCTCACAACTGGTGCCTTAACCTCCTCAGGGTCTAAAGCACTCTCTATCACATCTAGTAGGTAATCACTTATACCTTAGGTACCAGAAGCACCATCCTCCCTCTAGGGTTTGGTTACTCTCAAGCTAGCCAAGACATCATCAACCTCTAGGGATCACGCATGAGGCGGCCATTATCATCCACTTAGGTCGCATCCTTCTCGACTCCCACTGTTTCTCAAGTTTCGAGGTTTTAGGCTTCCAACTTTATTGGTCGAGGTCTGCTCCCTCTCTCTAGAGCTAATCCTACAACCAACCTCTCTATAAGAGGTCATGTCTTTATGAAGGATCAAACTCCTAAGCATGCCCTTACTTGAATGAAGCCTATACCCAAACTTATGTTTACTCAAGGTTATCCATAACCCCTTATGCTTATCTCATAAGCCATCCATCATGATCCCTTGACTACGGTTTCGTTTAATGTCACCACTACTGATGCACTCTGGGTACAAGTTATATCCTACTTGTAACAACCCTATAGGTTCTTCTCTAACCTCATCCATGAAGGAGTTACCCTTCGCTCAAACATGCACGACCCTCTCCAAGGTTGGGCCGCCAAGGTACTAGGTTATCCAACCTCTCATGGCCCGTATGACGATCCCAAAGCATGTCTAACCAACCACTCGGTCTAACTCATCATGCCATCTCTATCTCTACCCTTCACTTAGGGTTAGGGTTAAGATCATCCTCAAAGGATGTGCTAGTTTGCTACCTTTAATGGAGGTCTCCACCTCCCAGACTAACTCTCTCTACACATCCTCCTGCCAAGGAGGTCTAACCTCAAGTATCTCCTGAGGGCAATGACAACTCGTGTCATACGACCTAAGCATGCATCTATTCCTTTACGCTTACTCTATTAAGTTTATGTCCATGACATCTTATTTACATGCTTTTATTAATTTGGTGGAGGATTCCTTAATCCTTATTAACCTTACCCATACCTCAAGAGGGTGAGGAAAAGAGAGAAAACCCTAATCCTTAAGGTCCTTATCAGAATTTGAGGTGAGAAAGGATGAACGAGATGAGAGAGTCCTAAAGGTATCTTACTTCGATTCATACCCTAAGACTTTGGCCAGGCAGTCACACGGATCCGGGAGACCTCGTATTCCGACTAGCGGTGCGGAGGAAAATCTTGCCAGCCCCCAGTCGTGATCCTTTTCTAGACACCTCTGTCTTTTGGGTAATCCTCTAATAACTCCCTTGGGTTCTACGGAATTTGTAAAATTTAATAATTATTAAAGATTACTTGAGGAACCTATGCTCTTATACCAATTGTAACGACCCCGCCTCCCGGTAAACCCCAATTAAGGGAGACCCGAAGGTCAGAGCCGTTATTCAATAAACAGGATCAAAGGTTCGACAAATAATCAATAACAATTAAGAAACTTTACCAACTAAACTATAAACTGGTATAAAATAAAACTTTGTTTACCTTTTTAAAAGATGGGATTTCTAAACTTCTATCCATGAAGATTCTACTCTAACTAATCCTCCTGTGCACGTTAATTCTCATTTAATTTCCACATCTGCCACTTTACTGTTTGTTCTTTTCATTGTACCTAAAACGCCGACAAACAAAATGTCGGTCAGTATATCGAAATATACTGGTATGTGGGGTCAACCAAAAGTTTGCACATATGACTAACAATTTAATAATCACAAGCAAATTATTTAACAATCCAGTTTACACTTTTCAATATGACATTCTCCACCACTTTTGCCCTAACCCTGGCATACCCACCTTAGGGTGCCCTTTTGCCAATGACTTAAGGCCACCTTCTCAATCCCGAGCTTGGTGCCTGGGGGTCACCACTCATGGTGCCCACTAGTCATGCAATATCATAGGCCACCTTCTTGGTGCCTGGGGTCACCACTCAAGGTGTCCATTGGTCTACCCATCTAGGCCTGACCTTTGGCATCATCCATCAGGGTGGCATGTAGGTGCGAGAATCCATAATTCTATTATTAATGTGATAATCATAGTGACATTATAATTTGCAAATATGAATCATCCAACCAGTTTAATTGCAATCAATGCGATTAACCATCCGACAAACATGCGGGAAACTAATGCGGATATTCATAAGCGTAACCACATACCTGTTAAGCAGACTTGAAATAGAATAGTCCAATCAACAAGGCAAGCAAGCATTCAATAAGATCCTGAAACAAACATCCAATATCTTCTATCATGGATCATGGTATCCAAGTCTAATAGACTTATTCGAGCCCTAGGGTTACTATTTCATTTTTAGGGTTTTTATTGCAATTAGGGTTTCCTTTCATCTTTCACTATTTTAAACCCTAATTATTCACAAAGATATTAAGGTTATCCCGTAACAACATTTAACCTTATTTTCGAATTAAAGGCATCATTGTCCATTAATTAAACCCACAAAACTTATCTTACATTAAAATTGTCATTTTTATCCTTTTAATCTACGACAAGATCATTATGCTTATTTATCATCATTTGTAATTCATTATGCTCTATTACTCATATGATGTTATTTAATCATTAATTCTACCTTGATTCATGAGAAAACCCTAATTACTACATTTAGGGTATTTATCCACAAATTAATAACTTTTAATGTTAGAAATAGATTATATCCCTAAAAACTTAATTCTATTCATGAAATCGAACAATTAAAGTCATTAGTAGTCCTAAGTACCAACATTAGGGTTTCAAGGCCCATTATAGCCTTATTCATGCACATTAAACTCGCAGTTAAACTAATTACATGAAAATTCATCCTTTTCTAATCTTAATAATCCTTTTTATCATTAACAGGCTACTATCACTTTTATATACTCAATTAACCCTTTCTAACACATTAATCATCAAAGGTTAGGTTTTTCATTGATTAAACTATAAAAGATAGTATCTCTATATACTTTTCGAATTTCATAGGGAATCAGGTTTCAATTATATTTTATTTGGATTCCCCTCGATTTTCTGATTAATTTTCATGTATAACATGTTCTCATCGGAGCTACCAATCTTTAATAATGATTTTAGTAAGTAAATTACCTTCCAGCCAATAAGGGATTGACACGTCGCCAAGCTCCCATGCATCGTTGGTTTGAAAATATAACCATATTACCAAAATGCCCCCGCATTAGTTGCTTCTTCTTCAGCCCGCGGAGGGACATTCTCGTCCAACGCGCCTTTGGTTGTCTTCCACCTCCAGCAGCGCCGCGGCTGCTACCCTAGGCGCCATGGACGGCGCCTCTCTTCTCCTCCTGGACCGCGACGGTCCCCGGGGTTAGGTCCCCTTGCTCCGCATGTCTCCGCCGCCCTTACAGGTTCTCCAAGCCACCGTCGAAGTGATGGGTATTGGAAGCAACCAGAGCTGCAACTCTGCCGCCAAGCGTAGCCCTCTGCAGGGTTACTCCTTCCTGCCCGAGGCACGAGGGTCACCTCCGACCCTTCCTCACGCTCCGCCGCACACCCAGGAGCACAAGGTGCCTACCTGCTCGTGCCCAACGCAGTTGGTCGATGATAGGTCAGCCTGCAGTTCGCCGCTCATGTGCAGCCTACTCATGGTGCAGTTCTCACGGGATAGCCCAGGGAGGAGGGTTAACCATATGTAGTCATTGTGGGATCATTAATCCACCATCCAGGCCACTCTGCAGCCTTTCCTTGCATCGGGTTCTCTCTATACTCCATGCTTAGGGTTTGCATGGACAAGAAGAAGAAGAAGAAGAAGAATAGTAGAGAGGGGTGCATGGGGTCCTTCTTGAACTCGCTCCTGTGCTCTAGCCCTTTTAAAAGGGTTGGGAAACGAAGCCCTAGGTTATCCTATTCACAACTCGTAGAGTTATTTCCAAAAAGAATCATATTCCTTTAAGGATATGTAATCCTTCTCTCTCTTTTCAAACCTTTTGATATTCTCTAACATTTGATTATTTAGGAATTTCGAAAACATTTTCCTTTATTCTTTTTATTCTTGGCTCTTAATTATCCATCATGAAATTATATTTTCCTCAAATAGGAAAATACTATTTTTATCAAAATTACATAATTGATGGATCATGTATTCCCATTATCTCTTTATTTTATAATTATGGTATTTTCTCTTTCTTCTCCTTTATTGGGGTCCCTTGGATCCCAAGGAAATCAAAGATCTCGAAATTCCTTATTAAGGATACTCATTATCCTTCTAGATGCATCTAAATGCATTATTCTCATTATCTTGTTTTATTTCTTATTAACATATTTCCTTTTGTGGATTTCTCTTTATTTCTCTATTATTTTCCTCATTAGTATTCCTTTTTCCATTAGGAATCATTGGGATACGAAATCCCACTAAGGATTTCCCATTTATTCCTCTTTACACATATTTTCCCTATTTCATCAATGTTTTCAATTTCTTTATTAACTAGGAAATACTTAATTGCTATTTTCTTTTCTTATTGCCCTTTCTTTGCAACTTTGGACTCCTTGGAACCCAAGGAATCTAAGAGGCACGAAGTCCTCTTTGGATTTGCCTTCTAGAGGTTTCCAAACCTTTCTTATCTCTAAATCTCAGTTATTCCTTAATTAATTGAATATCCTTGTTATTGGGCCCAATAGCCAATAAAGCCCACAATCAAACAACAAGGCTATTGTAAATGAAATCCATGCATTCATCCATTATTTGTTCATGTATCTTTATTATGAGAAATTAAATTTCTCAACAAATGAACCCAAAATTTGGGGTTGTAACACGGTGCTTCCCCTCGGCACCGGGGCACTTCAGGTCTCATCCCAACTTAGCCTTGGCTCTGTTCTAACCTAGTGCTCATGCCGCTCCTCCTAGCTAGGGTTTGCTCGCAAGGAAGCAAGAAAAAGATAAGGAAGAGGGTGGGTGATGTGGGATGTCTCTGGAACTCGACCCAGAGGGTCTACCCCTTAAATAGGGGAGGTCATACACGCTCTAACATGGCCCTCTAAGAGGGGACAAGTCCCACTCCCATAAGGACTCCTGTTCCTTCAAGGAGAAGAAATCCTTCTCTCTCCTCTTAAACCTTTTGATATTCTCTAATATTTCAGTATTTAGGAATTCGAAAACCTTTTCCTTTATTCTTTTTATTCTTGGCTTTTAGTCCATTAGCCACGAACTTAAGTTTTCCTTAAGTAGAAAATACCACTTTATTAATAAAACCACAACATTCATTAATAGTATATTCACATTATCTTCTTTTTGACATTATTGGTATTTCCTCTTTCCTATCTCTTCATTGAGGCTCCTTGGTCCGCAAGAAACTCTAATAATTCGAAATTCCTTTTTAAGGAATAATCATTATATTTAAATGTATCAATATGCATTATTTCTCGTTATCTTATTTATTTCTTATGAAAATAATTCCTTTTGAGGATTTCTAATTATTTCTCTTTTATTTTCCTTCTTGGTATTCCTTTTATCATTAGGAATTATTGGGATACGAAATCCCACTAAGGATAACTCAATTGCACCTCTTTTCACTTATTTTCCTTATTTCATCACTGTTTTCAATTTATTTCTTAATACTTAATTAATCTTTTCTTTTCTTATTGCCTTTTCTTTGCAACTTTGGACTCCTTGGAACTCAAGGAACCCAAGAGGCACGAAAACCATCCTTGGATTGCATTCTTTTGCCTTCCAGAGGTTTCCACATCTCTCTTTTCTCAAAAACTCAATTATTCATTTATTAATTGAATTTCCTTATTATTGGGCCCAATAGCCAATAAAGCCCTCAAATAAATCAATAAGGCTATTTTAAACAAAAATCATGCATTCATTCATTATTTGTTCATTGATATTTAATATGATAAATTACATTTCTCAACAAATGAACCCAAAATTGGGGTTGTAACATCTTTCCCCTCTTATAAGAATTTTGTCCTCAAAATTCAACCAAACAAACAAAACAGGATAAGCCTTTCATATGTCCATCATGGCTCCCATGTGGCTTCACCCTTTCCATGGTGCTTCCCAAGAACCTTCATCATCTCATATTCTTCCATATGAGTTCTTTCTTACCTTGGTATATCATACCCTCATAGGTGACTCAGGACATTTCGGCCTCTCAAAAGATGAATAGGTTCAGGGCTCAGCACATGGCTTGGGTACCCCACATAGTGCTCTAGATCGAACTCATGCAACACATCATTTTATCCTAAGGGTAAGGTTAAACACAACTATCTCCACCAATCCATCTCAAATGGACCCATATATCGGGGACTCAACTTTCTCAATTGTAGCTTAGAGGGGTCAGATTCTCACATTATATTCTCCCACAATGAACTGCATGTCAGTCTGCTTTGCATCAGCTCGTGACTCATGTCACCACTGGGCTCTCTCTCTCAACCATTGCACAATCAAGCGACTTCATCTGCACACACTGTGGTTCTTTTCTGACCTTCACGAGGCCTCCTTCACCAACATCATCTTAATGAAGTGGTGATCGACACAACCTCCTTCTAGAATTTCTTTCATCCCGATAAAGGCTATGGTGGTTAACATCAAGTCTTAAGGACTGACTTTTTGTATCACCCTGAACAAGCACACTTGCTCTCATCAGACCCTCTAGTCTGGATCATACTAATCATTAGTTAGGGGTGATAAGCAGTACTAAGAATGAGTTCTTCATGCAACTACTTCCACCGCATGGAAGTAAACCTTCTAATCATACTCAAGAACTTTTGAACTCACATCATGGTGTAGTTGAACCATTTATGTCTCTATTATAAGTAGTTCAACCTGATCTGTCACTTAACAATACTTTTCTTCTTCCTGTCATCTAGGTAAGGTGATCTACCATAACCCACATTGATCTTCCTTGGTTAAGGGGAGATTTTCCACATCATCCATAGTGATGAACTCCCATTCCCTCTCAGGGACTCTTTTATCCTCTATATTGATACACTGGGTTACTGGTGTTCATCCTTCACCTCTATCATGCATGGCCACAAGCCACATGCATCTTCATCTTAAGCATCCAAAGTGCTATTATCTCTTACTATCTTAGTAATACCATGGTATATGGTGATCTTAAAATCATGATCTCCAGTGTGTCATGATTCCTCAAGCTGATTCCTCAGAAACCCTACACAACTCTAATTAGGGTTTCATCACCTTCCTTTTCAGAGGAGTGCGTCTGAGGTTCTACAACCACCCTTTCATTATATCATGGACTAGGTTGGCTAAACAAACAACCTTTAATGTGATCAACCGATATTGTTAAATACGTGTATTAGCCAAACTTATCTCGTTTCCAACTGAGGGTTAACCTAACAACCTCGACTTCTTCTAGCCACTAGCTAAACTAGGCAGCTATATCTCAACCAGAGCATTCATTACCACTTCACCTCCTTTGGTGTTAGGTAATGCTGAAGACATACCCCTCCATGTATTCCACTTATCATCTCGTCTCAAACTCTAATTCTAAGTCTATCTTCATTGAGAATACTTTGAGCTCATCTCCTTGGTTACCAAACTCAACATTGTATCAATGGCAATCTCCAGATAGCTCATGGTATCACATCCCCACAAGATGATCTCCTTAATACTCTTAGTGTTTGTAAACCATCCATGTATCATTTGCTCTACAAGGGTATGTTATCATCTCTATCCTCATACCTTGTAGCAACGTTCCAACTCACATCATCTTTATCCTTGGTGTATGGCATGCGTTTTGTCCTATCTCTCACTCTCATAATAAGAAGAAATAAGCATTTGGCGGCCGTCCAAATATAGGGTTCTTCCCATTCCAAGAGTAGAGATGGTACATCCCACCTTTCCAGTACACCTTCAAATCTAAGTTGAAACATACAACTCGTGTCTCCACATCACAAACATCATGCTATTAAAAATTACTTCCATGGAAAATTGGTCTCAAACCTACTTGGGTCACCACACAATCCTTGGTCATATCCTCTAGGTCTATAGGGTGTCGACACTTTTGGGGTCATCCTTCTTCCCTTATGCATCCAGAGAGTGCCCTACTCATCTTCCCTTTGGGTCCCATGAGTTCATGAAGGTGATCAATCTCCTAACCCATGGCCCTCGGTCAATGATAGTTGTTACCTCCCGACCCTATGGTCATGCGCAACTAGGGAATTAGGCAACTCCTACTTCCATTGGTCTTATCCTATCTGACCCTAGGATAGACTTAGGATTCCATTATAGTACATATCCAGCTTAGAACCTTACCCAAGCCTTCATCATCTCTCTCTGCATTCACGACTGACTTTCATCCCTTCATAGGGGTCATGGCAACCTGCCTACCTTGGTTAGGCCCCATACCGGTTACCTCCATGGTAACACACCCACATGCACATAGAGATGGTTATCTATGGGTCTATAGGTTCATTCTCATGCCATGTACTTTTCACTTAGCTTCTCAAGATCCTCTGGAACCTCTTTAGGTTACCTCAAAACCAACAAAACTAGTATACACCCTACAAAAGGGTCCCCCTCCCAGGATGGGAGGAACTACACCCTGATAACAGCAGTCACAAATGTCCTTAGGGTTTACATCCATATGAGCATGCTTAAACCAGCAACTACTAAGGCACCAGCGTACCCACTAAGACATGCTAGGTCACACTTGTTCTCTTCCTCAACATTAGACCAACTTTGTGGCGAGGGGTTCATCAAACATACCCTTACCTTAAGGGGTTTCCTTTACCTCTACACATTAAGAGTAACATGCTCAAAACTATAGACTCAAATCTCACCATAAGCATTGGATACACTGCTTCCCCTCTTAGGCCTAGGAACCCTATGTTCTCTTTCGGGTATCCAACTGCATGTCCAATCTATTAACCACGAATCAAGCATGTCATGTACTTCCATGATCCTTTTATATAGGCAGCACCTCCAACTCGAGTCCTCCTCAAGGACAACCAACAAGGTATAATGCCCCACAACTGGTCACCTAAACCTCCTCAGGGTCTAAGGCACTCTTTGTTTCATTACAGCAGGTAAACTCCTATACCATAGGCATACAAGTACCAGAAACATCATCCTCTCTCTAGGGTTCGGTTACTCTAAAGGCCACTAAGATATCCTTGATCTCCAGGGATCAAGCACGAGGCTACCACTATCATCATCCTCAACTCTGTTCCTCAAATCTCGAGGTTTTAGGCTTTCAACCTTCTTGCTTGGGTCTTGCTTTCTCTCTGTAGAGCTGACTCCACATCCAACTTTACTACTAGAGGTCCTTTCTCCATGAAGGATTAAGCTCACAAGCATACCTCTACACAGGTGAAATCTATGTTCGGACGTATGTTTGTTCATGGTCATCCATAACCCTTTATGCTTATCTCATAAGCCATCCATCATGATCCCTTGTCTAGGGTTTCATTCAACTGTCAATACTACTGACACACTCTGAGTGCGAGCTATACCCTACCCGCATAAGCCCATAGGGTTTCTATAGGTTCTCCTCTATCCTCATCCATGAAGGAGCTATCCTTCGCTCTAGCATGCACGACCCTCTCCAGGGTTGGGTCGCCAAAGGTACTAGGTCATCTAACCTCTTATGGCATCCCAAAGGCATGTCCAACCAAACTCTCGGTCAACCATGACATCATGTCATCTCTCTCTCTTCACTTAGGGTTAGGGTTAACATCATCCTCAAAGGATGTGCTAGGTATCTACCTTTAATGGAGGTCTCTACCTCCAAGACTAACTCTCTCTACACATCCTCCTGCCAAGGAGGTCTATCCTCAGATCTCTCATGAGGGCAATGACAACTCATGTCATACGACCTAAGCATGTATCTATTCCTTTACGCTTACTCTATTAAGCTTATGTCCATGACATCTTATTTACATGCTTTTTATTAATTTGATGGAGGATTCCTTAATCCTTATCAACCTTACCCATACCTCAAGAGGGTGAGGAAAAGATAGAAAACCCTAATCCTTAAGGTCCTTAATAGAATTTGAGTTGAGAAGGGATGAACAAGATGAGAGAGTCCTAAAGGTATCTTATTTCGATTCATACCCTAAGACTTTGGCCAAGCAGTCACACAGATCTGGGAGTCCTCATATTCTGACTAGCGGTGCAGAGGAAAATATTGTCAGCCCCCGGTTGTGATCCTTTTCTAGACACCTCTGTCTTTCATATAATCCTCTAATAACTCCCTTGGGTTCTACAGAATTTGTAAAATTTATTAATTATTAAAGATTAATTGAGGAACCTTCGCTCTGATACCAATTGTAATGACCCCGCCTCCCGGTAACCACCAATTAAGGGAGACCCGAAGGTCAGAGCCGTATTTCAACTAACAGGATCAAAGGTTTGACAAATAATCAATAACAATTAATAAACTTTACCAACTAAACTGAAAACTGGTATAAAATAAAACTTTTCTTACCTTGGAAAAACTGGGATTTCTAAACTTCTATCCATGAAGATGCTAAACTAACTAATCCTCCTATGCACATTATTCCTCATTTAATTTCTCATCTGCCACTTTAATGTTTATTCTTTTCCTTTGTTCCTAAAATGCCGACAAACAAAACGTCGGTCAGCAAGAAGCTGGTATGTAGGGGAAACAATAATCATGCAACTATAATAACAAAGTAATCAGCCAATTATCATTTAATAGCCAAGATTACAATTTAAACCATACTACTCAATCCTTTCCTATCCCCTATCTTTTTGTTGTCCCTACAGCGGACTGAGATACTACCTCTCTCTAGGTAGATCCTTTTTAGACCCCGCATGATCCTACCTAACAGGTAGATCAATATCTAGGGTTGAGTCGCATGGCACTACCCATAGGTAGTCCAATCTCTAACTCAATATGACTTGATGGACCTACCCCATTGGTATCCATTTACTAAGTCATTCAATGACCTGATGGGCCTACCCCATTGGTAGCCATTTACTAGGTCAACCCATTAAGCTACAGAGGGGACTAGGATCTGAGCTAGTAGGCATATTTCTTATGTGATAGTCATATTCAAATTATACTTTGCATGAATTAAATACATCCAACAGTTTAATTCAAGCCACAATGGAAACATCGCTAAAATCCCGGAAAACTAATTCGGGTAGTCATAAGAGTAACCACATACCTATACATGCAGATTTGAGACAGAATAGTCCAATCAACAATAGGCAAGAAAGCATTCAATAAGATCCTGAAACAATTATACAATTCCCTTTTATTACTTATGTCATCAAGCTCTATTAAATCTAGCTCGCTTCCTAGGGTTTCTATTCCACTTGTAGGGTTCCTATTGTAATTAGGGTTTCCCTTCATCTTTTACTATTTTAAATGCTAATTTAACGCAATTGATCACAAACCTTAACTATTTCCACATCTAATCCTCAATTTTGGATTAAAGGCATAATTAACCATTAATTAAGCTCATTAAGCCCCTTTTACATTAAAGATACTATTTTTATCCTTTTAATCCATGACAAGATCATTATATGAATTTATCATCAATTCATAGTTCATTATGGTCCAAATCACTTATGAACTCGATTAGATATTAATTCCACCTTTTATTCATGAGAAAACCCTAATTACTACATTTAGGGTATTTATCCACAAATCAGGAACTTTAATGATCGAAATAGCATATTCCAACTTTAATCATGAAATTAATCAATTAAAGCCATTAATAGTCGGATTAGTCAACATTAGGGTTTCAAGGCCCATTTAAAGTATAATCATGCACAAGAAACCCTAAATTAACTAATTATGTGAAAGGTTCATCCTTTTTGTTCCTAATGTTCCCTTTTATCATTAACAAGCTAATATCAACTTTAATCATCTATTAAACCCTACTAATCACTTTAATCATATCAAAATAGGGTTCTTTAAACATTAATACATTAAGTTGATATCTTCCATTACTTTTCGAATTTCATAAGGAATCAGGCTTCAATTATATTTTTATTAGATTCCCCTTGTTTTTCTGAGCAATTTTCATATTTTGTATGTTCTCATCGGAGCTACCCATATTTATCTATGAATTGCGCATTAAATCACTTACTTGGCCAATCAGAAGCCGCCACGTTGTCTGATTGCATGCAACGTTACTACGGCTCATTTTGGGAAATATTTTGAAATGACGCATTTACCCTTACTTAAGTTGTCAATCCTTCACGCACCGGAGGGGCGTTTCTATCCATTGTGACCCTAGGTTGTCTACAACCTTTGGCTCCCATTCTGGAAACTGATGACCGCCGACCTGCGCGCAACGTGGGCGCACCCTCTCCTCCTCAGGGCTCGGGGGTTTCCACCAAGGGCCGCCCCAACTCCGCCGCACCTGGGCGCACTTGAAGCTCCCCCAAACTGCGGCTAACAGGGTTGATTCTCCACTCATCGTCCATGTGTTTGCGGCTATCACTACAGCCCGACATCTTGTTGTTTTGCTCACCATAGGGCACAGCCTCGATGGCGGTTCTTCCCCTAAGCACCAGGGCACTTCAGGTCTCATCCCAACTTAGCCTTGGCTTTGTTCTAACCTCGTTCTCATGCCGCTCCTCCTAGCTAGGGTTTGCTCGCAAGGAAGCAAGAAGAAGATAAGGAAGAGGGTGGGAGACGTGGGATCTCTCTGTAACTCGACCCAGAGGGTCTACCCCTTAAATAGGGGAGGTCATACACGCCCTAACATGGCCCTCTAAGAGAGGACAAGTCCCACTCCCATAGGACTCCTATTCCTTCAAGGAGAAGAAATCCTTCTCTCTCCTCTTAAACCTTTTGATATTCTCTATTATTTGAGTATTTAGGAATTCGAAAACCTTTTCCTTTATTCTTTTTATTCTTGGCTTTTAGTCCATTAGCCACGAACTTAAGCTTTCCTTAAGTAGAAAATACCACTTTATTAACAAAACCACAACATTCATTAATAGTATATACACATTATCTTCTTTTTGAAATTATTGGTATTTCCTCTTTCCTCTCTCTTCATTGAGGCTCCTTGGTCCCCAAGAAACTCTAATAATTCGAAATTCCTTTTTAAGGAATACTCATTATCCTTAAATGCATCAATATGCATTATTTCTCGTTATCTTATTTTTTCTTATTAAAATAATTCCTTTTGAGGATTTCTAATTATTTCTCTTTTATTTTCCTTATTGGTATTCCTTTTATCATTAGGAATTATTGGGATACGAAATCCCACTAAGTATAACTCAATTGCGCCTCTTTTCACTTATTTTCCGCATTTCATCATTGTTTTCAATTTATTTCTTAATACTTAATTAATCTTTTCTTTTCTTATTGCCTTTTCTTTGCAACTTTGGACTCCTTGGAACTCAAGGAACCCAATAGGCATGAAAACCATCCTTGGATTGCATTGTTTTGCCTTCCAGAGGTTTCCACATCTCTCTTTTCGCAAAAACTCAATTATTCATTTATTAATTGAATTTCCTTATTATTGGGCCCAATAGCCAATAAAGCCCTCAAATAAATCAACAAGGCTATTTTAAACAAAAATCATGCATTGATTCATTATTTGTTCATTTATATTTAATATGATAAATTACATTTCTCAACAAATGAACCCAAGATTGGGGTTGTAACAATTGTGAGTATCTCCTTTATTCCACCAAGATTGCTTTGTTTTTGTTGCAATTATATTGATTGCATCCTTTACTTTTGGGTGTGCACATTGACATCCTTCTATAGTGATACACACCTATTATATATGAGGGGTGTGGAAGAAGTAGATAGGTGAGATAAGGGGCTCCACCTCAAACTCGGATTTTGACACATTCTTTTTGTCTTTTTGAATTATATTTGGAATATGATGGGGTAATAATATAGTTGAAGAAGTGTAGAAGAGGTTGAACTTATACATCTCATATTTGGGAATTCAGAGCATTAGAACAACAATGACAACTAGTTCAATCATATCATTTGAGTTGCAAAACAATGATAATTCCATTATTATGTTGATCAATTTAGAGACACACTAAAATTTGACTCCTCTCAATTCCATACGGTTTTCCATCATTTTTAGGGAGTAGTACTATTCATAGTCATTGCAAACATGATAGGTTCTAGTTTTAGCAATTGAGATTCATTTTTAGAGCAAGGATTAGTTTCATTCAAATTTTGGGGTACATTGTTATGTTTGAATGTAAACATGCAAACAAAAATTGAATCTAGGCCAACTAGGTAATGCCCAATTACATTCAACTAACATGAAATTTTGAAAAGAAGAAATATGAAACAAATACTATCCTAATCTAGAAAGCAAATGACTGAAAGAAATGGAACAAAAGGGAAGATAATGAGATTGGAATGGAAACATACCATCCACCCTCCACCCTAAACAAAGAAATTTTCTCATACTTGAGAAAACTCTAAATACATACTAGAGGGGAAAAATAAAAAGGGGGGACTATTGAGGAGAATCCTTAGGCCATTATGTTGTCTTATCAAGTTCATCCTTAGTCTTTTGGGCTTCTTCATGTTCATCTCATAAGGATTCAAAGGTCTCAGATTCATTCCTCTACCTCTCATTTGCTAAGTCTCTCTTAGGG
Organism: Alisma plantago-aquatica; assembly: GCA_963693085.1. Lineage (NCBI taxonomy): Eukaryota > Viridiplantae > Streptophyta > Magnoliopsida > Alismatales > Alismataceae > Alisma > Alisma plantago-aquatica. The sequence continues at coordinate 514,684,537 of OY856409.1, forward strand.
GCCCAACCACGAAAGGTCTAGAATGAGTCAACATATGTATATGGAGCCTCCTCTTCTGCATGTTGTGGGTCCTTGTACAGTGGTGCATCCAGTATATATTCCTCTCAGATGTGGATGTCTATTGTAGTAGGTCTAGTGAACTGAGAGTGAGAGAGGGATGGTTCCGCGTCAGTTGCCTTTCCCTTCCCCTTCCCCTTCCCCTTCATAGAATCTAGGGATCCTAGCTTTCATAAGAAGCTAGAGTTAGGAGGATGGGGAAGGGATTTGGGCTTTTACCTCCATGTGCAAAACATCTTTGCTATAGCAAGTTAGGTGGTCGGTCAAGTAGGGAGATTGGGAAAGCTTGATGGATTAGTTTCTTGTTCGACCATGGTTGGTGAACAGTCAATCTACATAGTGTGGGGTGCGGGTCATAGTTGGCAATGCCCATGGGAGTGATGAAGGAGAGGGTGGCAGAGGAGAAAGCTCAGTTAAGATGAGGTGAGTGCCTGATCTATGTGAGGATGACCATTTCACTTGTGGTTGCTGGAGAAGAGGCCACCTTCATATGGAGGTCGTTGTAGGGTGGATGGGTTGTCACCGATTGGTGGTCGGCCATTTGTATCTTTTGTGGTGGTTGATCAGTTGGAGAATAATGTACCAGCTATAGAAAGGGGGAATTGTTTGTGACAACCCCTTACCTAGTGGTCCCTTGAATAATTGTTGGGAATGATGTTTGGTCGATCATGTGAGCGGTGATCGGCCAATCATACAGTGTCGAGTATCCATTCTAGAAGGGGGTTGGTCAGTCAATTGGGTGGGTGCTTGCCTGGTCCACACACAAAGCTGGTTGGTCGAACAAGGTTTTACAATGGTCGATCCACCACTTCCAATAGTTATTGTAACTTTTATTCTCCTTCAGATAGGGTGACTGGGGATCATGGTCAACTGAATAGAGAACATTGAATGATTGATGCTACATGTCTGTCGGGCATCCACTAAGGGATGTCAATCGATATTAAAAGTATAGGATACCGCTACTATAGGTGATTTGACCGATCACAATGTATAGATGATCGAGCATAGGGAGTCCAGTGGCTTCTGAGATATTCAGGATCCTTGGTTCCAACTGACCCAAAGTGAAGATTCCTCAAACTCAAGTGGGCTCAATATTTCAATAGATACTAACGAATTGGGGTAGACTTTAATCGGTCAATCTGATGGCTCTATCGACCAATTCGGGCAATGACCTCTATTATTGAGTTTGCTGGCATTTCTTGATTTTTCTTGGTCACCCAATCTAGTGAAGTGATTGGGCAATCTATAATGGAGGGAAGTGTTTTCTATAAGAAGATTGGCTAATCATAGGGAATGGTTAGACGATCAGCTAGCGATAGAGATTTTAGGGGAAAATGGACCTCCATGGTCAGACGATCACTAGTCTAGTTGGCCAATCATGAGGTTAGTAGGGATTCTTTTAGGAGGAAGGAATCTACAATCAAAATTGAAAATGAAATTTTGATTGCAAACAAAGTTAAGGAAAGAACTAAGGCAATGGGAATAAAATCTAGCTAAGTCAATGAAATTGAAAATTTATCTAGATAATCATTGGGTTCCCTCTGGACAAGCACCTTAGTTTATGTTGTGTCTTGATACCTAGCTCCTCAAATTGTTGTCATATTATAAAGAGATATTGAGGATGCTTCCTTTCTGTGAGATCTTTAGTGGGGATGTATCTCTTTATTTGATGGTTGTTCATAAGAAATTCACCCATTATTTTTCCCCACAACATGAAATTATCATGCGACTTGATCTTCTTTACAAGATATTACCCATTCCATCAAGATCTAAGCTTCCCAAAGAACAACCTCAATCAAGAATTGTAAAGGAGTGCTTGGTCCCCCACCTGAATGTCCTTCTGCTTGAGGTGGACGTCGTTCCACATATTCACTTCTCCTTGTAGTTATGTGCATTTTCATATGCGGGCATGCGTAGTTCCTCCAACTCCTATAGATCTAGGAATCACTTCTCTCTAGGGTTAGAGAAGTCAAAGTTTGGAAATGAGATAGCCTACCTAATTGTATGTTCCATATCAACTAGGAGATGGAAGGAATTTCATAGATCAACTGGAATAGTGTAGTGTCTGAACAGGTCTCCAGAGTAGTTTGGTGTGCCCACAAGGCATCATTGAGATTCAGTGGCCAATTCTTCTTTGTTCTTTCAAGTATTTCTTTAGGATAGTGTTGATTTATCAGTTAGATACTTCGTGTTGATCTATCATTTAGACACTTCTACTTACTTAGAATTTTGAGGGTGATATGGTGTGGCCACATGGTGATGTGTGTGGCACTTATTCATCAAAAGCTTAAAGTTCTACTTAAGGAAATGTGACCCTCCATTAGAGATAACCATTTTTGGTACACCAAACATAGGGAAAACAATGTATTTAAAGATCTTCATAACATGTTTGTAGTCACTTTTGGTAGTGGGGATTTCTTCAACCCATTTGGACACATTATCCACTATAGAAAGGATGTAATCATATCCACAAGAGGGGACAATTGACCCATGTAGTCCACACCCCAAACATTAAAAAATTTTGACCTCTACCAGGATGTCAAAGGAATCTCATCACTCTTTGAAATGTTTGCTGACCTATGATATTGGTCACAAGAAATAATGTACTCATATGCATCCTTGAAAATGGTGAGATAGTAGAACCCACACTACAGAACCTTCAAGGCCGTCTTTTTGGCACTCATGTGACCACCCATTGGCCTCGAATGACACTATTTTAGAATCGAGTACCCTTTCTCTTCACCACACACTGGCAGTAGAGGCCATTAACACCAAGGTGGAAGAGATATGGCTCATCCCAGTAGTAGTGCTTTACATCATGGAATAACTTCCTCTTAGAGTGGCCAATGTACTCAGGGTGAAGGACTCCCACAGTGAGGTAGTTCACATAATCTGCAAACCAAGGTATGTCAGGGAGACCTTCAAGAGTTTACTGTTCGGGAGAGAATCTTCAATGGGGATATTGTGATTTTTAAGAGAATGATTACGGTTGAGGTGGTCAACCACCAAATTCTCACTCCCTTTCTTGTCCCAAATCTCAAGGTCAAAATCCTAGAGAAGTAGGACCATCAGATCATTCATGTAAATGATCACCTTGGTGCCGACAAGGTAGGATATGAACTTGTCAAAGGCATAAACAATAGCTAATATCTCCATCTCCATTTTGGCATAGTTGCATTGTGTTTCATCTAGAGTATTGGAGGCATAGTAGATGACATGATTTTTTTTTGTTGATGCACTGGACTAAACTTCCCCCACTAGATAGTTACTAGCATTGCACACGATCTCAAAAAATTGAGACCAGTCAGGTGCTCTAATGGTGGGTGTCGTGGTGAGAGAAACCTTCAATATTTTTAAGCTATCCATGCAAGTGTTGTCAGAAGACAAAGTGGAATCCTTTAGTAGGAGCTTGGTAATAGGGTTTGCAATCTTGAAGAAGTCCTTGATGAAGTGATGGTAAAATCCAGTGTATCTTAAGAAACATCAGACTTATTTGAGGTTTATGGAAGGTGAGAGATTTGCAATAACTTCTGTTTTTTTGTATGTCAACTTCTATTCCTCTACTTACTTTGTGGCCCAAAATAATGCCTTCCTTCGCCATGAAGTGTGATTTCTCCCAAATGAGCACCAGATGTGCCTCTTCACATTTTTCTAACACTAGGGATAAGTGATGCAAGCATGATTTGAAGGTCCATGAAAACGTCTATCATAGGACCCGATGAAGATAGAGGTCATACAGTGATGGTAGGTAGAACAAGCATTGTAGAGATAAAATGGCATCCTCCTAATGGCATAAGAGCCAAATGGATGGATAAATGTGGTTTTCTCTTGATCGTTGAGGTGGATAAGAATAAAATAGAATCTTGCATAACCATCAAGATAGTATAAATATTCTTTATGTGTGAGATACTCTAGAATTAGGTCAAGGAAGGGGAGAGGGAAGTGGTCCTTCCTAGTGGCTTTGTTTAGATTTCTTTAGTCAATCACATCCTCGACCCTATGATAGTGTGGGTGTGGATGAGCTCATTCATGTTGTTTCTCATTATAGTAGTACTACCTTTCTTGGGAACAACTTGTACATGACTAACCCAAGGAGAGTATGAAATTGGGTAGTTGATCCTTGCAATGAGAAATTAAATTACTTCAAGGTAGACTACCTCCTTTACACTTGGGTTTAACTTACGTTGAGGGTCCCTAGATAGCTTGTAGTCCTCAACCATAGGGATCTTGTGCATGTAGATAGCTTGGTTGACCACTTTCAAGTCATTCACTTTATATCCCAGGGTATCCCTTCTCTTCCTCAAGTCAGTCATCACCTTGTCCTCTTGCTCACGTGTGAGGTCTGAACTTATGATCACTGAGAAAGTCTCATGTTCATCAAGAGAATATTATTTAATCCTCTCAGGTAGGGCTTTCATCTTAGGAGCCTTATGTGGTTCAACTTTCTCTTCAACAACATCAACCAACTTCCGTTTTTCAAATTCAACATATGGTACTACCTCAAAGGTATCTAGATGGAACCTACATTCATGAAAAATTTCAAACATTTGGAAGGGTGTAGGTTGTATGGAATGGGTCTTCTGACATCTCCCAATATTGCATAAGTTGAGATGGGTTGTCAATGCAATCAAGAAAGAAAACTTCTTTGTGGATGTTTGGGACTTTGATGCTTTCAAGTACATGGAATTCAGGAGTTTCTCTTCCTAGATACAAGAGGATGGTACAAACCTCTTGTTGGTTATGCATGCCCAAAGAGCCAATCATGTCATGATTGTAATGGCATATCATGTAAAAATGATTTGATTAATAATAAAAGGCAAGCTTCCAATTTATTCTATTTAATTCGATTATGATATAATGATGTAACATTATAAATGTCTAGAGAATTATATTACTCAATGAAATATGTATTCAAGTTACTATCCTTGTGGATGAGATCATACGAATGTTAAGAGTAAATATAAATATTCTCATTACGTCCATGATCAGTTGTCATTGTGGAAGGTTGATAGTCAACAATGACACATAAGATTAGAGTGTGAGTTGGTTGATGACTAAATCTCATTAGTCATGATATGGAAATATCAAATCAAGAACATAGATACATGTTAGAGAATAGTGTATCAGACAGACCCACCATGAGACTAAACATGGAAGCCATCATCATGGAAGTCATTGTCAGCTCTCACAGTTATGGTGGTGGTTGTAGTTCTTAGACCTGAAATCACTACACCTACCACATGTTGTTAGGTACACTTTGACATCATCAAACGCAGTCCTAAAACATGGGTTGTTATAACAGTGATGATTGGGTGGCTTTAACACACGGGGATTGACTGTGAGTGATAGCAATGGGATTTGTCCCTCCTACTAGAGTGTGATGTCCTAGGCCTCTTGATTAGTGAGACTGAGAAAAGCATGGCCATGCACATGTGAGTCAATATGTGATATTGAGCTTACATATATCTCAGACAGTCTGCTCTTGGTTCAAGAAACAAGATTGAATAATAATGAGGGTGACTACTCCATGCCTCTAGTTCAATTTGGACATTAGTGACAAAGGAACTATACAAACACTGCAACACCATACATAGATTGTAGGTTGAAGTTGTTCCCCAACCTTTCCATTTACTTGGGTAGAAATGATGTGTGACTAGGCACAACTATTTTCTTTTGATGTCATAAGTTGTTATGGACATTCACTACCAATGTAATATGGGACCTATAGGGTCAAACACATAGGTATTGACCTAGAAGAGGAGTTCAGATCTTAAATGCAAGTTGAATTAAGTGCTAAAGTTTTTAGACATTTGATTCAGGTAACAAACATGTTGGAAACACTATCAAACGCCCATCTCAAGTGTTAAGACGACCGTCTGGAAGTGCCAAATGACCATCTCAAGAGTTGAGACGGGTGGCTGGGTGTCAGGCATGGTTGTGAGTTGAAATTGGCAATAGATTGAATTGACCCACCCAAACAGGCTCAACTTGGGTCACCATACAACTGTCTGGGTGAACTGGGATGGCAATCTCACATGGGAGAGATGATCCATCTTGGTCGAGGAAGGTTCTAGTTGTTTCCCAATCTATTTTGCTTAAGAAATACTTGTTGCATAAGGAAATCAATGTCTAACATTGATGAGAATTGATTTGCCAAATTCATATACAATTGGAAACTGTGAAATGATTGTCTCACGTGCGAGACGACCGTCTGGCTTAGGCTATTTTGAATGTCGCATGTTGTGCAATTTCTAGAATTGTTGTAAAATTTCGAGTTCTTTGGGTCTTTTCCACTCCCGCACATTAATCCTGCATTGGATAGAAACTGGGAAACTTCACCCTAGCCTCTACTATATATAGAGGGGAATTGGGGCTTCCCAGAGCACAACACAAACAACTGAGAATTAGTTCCTATGAAAAATATTGTCCTCTGTGGTTGTGGTAACCACGAGAGCCCGGGCAAGTTCCACCCGTCAAGGGAGGGATAGCCATGGGAAAGAACAACTAAGGGTTGTCATGGTGGGAGAGCAAGTCGGTGACTAGTACACTAATGGAAAGGGACAACTCCTTCCTTTCTGATCTAGAAGAATGACAGGAGTTCTAGGCGGTCTGTGTGGACTACCATAGAGGCGGGAAGTCATTGTTTTCCGCTTGGAGGACAATGTCAACCAGCAGTCTATAACAAGAGGAGTTGTCAAAGAAGACAACATTTGTAGCTGCAATCTATGTTGTAGATCAGAAGGTGTAGCAGTCAGACGTGTCCCAATGCAACTAGAATTCAGAGTTGTGCATCTACAACGATGAAAATTGTCACTGGACTTGCTCCCGGACTAGGTATATCCCATAAACCATCCTTCCTGCATTATAGTTATTGATGTGATCTACTGTTTATGGAAAATATTGTAAAAAAAATTATATTTCACTACCAGCTATGTACAATATTTCCCTACAGTGGTATCAGAGCCAATGTCAATATATTGTTTATGGGATAATCAATATGATCGGATTTTAGTTTTATCATTCTTTTATTGCATGCGATGCAAATAATATCTTGTCAAATCCAAACACCATGACAATCCGAAACTAATATATATATATATATATATATATATATATATATATATATATATATATATATATATATATATATATATATATATATATATATGTGTGTGTGTGTGTGTGTGTGCATGCACGTGTGTGTGTGCAATTTATAGGCGTCGCCCTAAAATGATTTTGATGGTAGATGTGTATCATGGTTATGCCTAATAACCCCTATCTGTGCATGGATGTATGTGAATGGTTTATCTTGTTATCTCAATATGTGTACTGAGCCTCTATTTTATCCTCCCAATGTAAAGTTAATTATCTTCTACCTTTGTTCCCCGCAAATGTAACTCGAGGTTTCCCTATAATCATGTAAAAGTAGGATAGTTTACTTTCCTATTATGACAAAGATGAAGGACCTTAGAGGACGTGGAGGAAAAGATAGAGTGATCTCCTAGTGGACCCACTGGTCCATTGGAGGAGCCAGTCAATGGTGGACATAAGGACCAAGCAACCAGTGAGACGGGCTAACAACCAGCCATGAGGCGAGCCCATTGGTTCAAGGGTTGAACCGATCAACCCAGATTGACAAGCACAAATCTTCATCAACAACAGGTTTTTACATGTGATGTAGGCCTGGATGACTATAATTCCTTGTGGCTTCAAGGGATTACATTAGGACTGAACATAGCCACCACTTTCATTTATTGCATGATTTCATTGTGGGATATAATATGTATATGATACATACTATATATGTGGTGATTTTATAAAGTATATGTATTTATACAAACTCCTTCAAACTATAATATTAAGTCTTAGATGCCTTCCATTAGCAATACACATGTAAATCTTGATTGACTAAGCGTAGATTTGCACAAAGTATGGTACGTCGTCTATCTCATAGAAGTGTGATGGTAGATATGTAGATTTGCACAAAGCATGGTAAGTATCAATTGTATTGTCTATTGGGTTAGGCGTAACTAGTGTCTTGGAGAGCCCAAGCCCAAAGGCATGCAAATGATCATGGCAAGGTGTTGTGCATATCATCTATCCAAGAGTTTCATATGATGCAATTGGCATGATGGCCTACCTAAGTAGTCAGGTTGTGGGCAATCGGAAAAAGTGACTCATGACTTGATGAAATATGGATCTTACCCACTAGAATATTGTATATTGCAATATTTTGAATTGATATTTAGGGCTATCCATTTGTATAAAATAGTGGGAAAAATAATAATTAAATACCTAATTAATATCGTCAATCTTTCTAATCAAATCAAATCAAAAATTGTTTTTTGACAAATGAAAAATTTCTCTTATAGAATCAATGACGAAAAAATCCAATTTTCGATTGGTCCTGAAGAAGGAAAAACTTGAGTGGGGAAATTTCAACGAATGGTGAGTGCAAGATCTATGTCCTTGACAAATTAGTTCCTAAAATACCTCCTCCTGATGGACCTAGGGCACAAGTGGATGCTTACTGGAAGCATGCCAATGATGCCTTAGAGATAAAGTACCTTATGATAAGTTGCATGAACTATGATTTACATGAGAAGTGTGAGGACATGAGTGTTATTGAGAAGGTGACACATCTTAGAAAGGTAACACTTGGTCTTGACAGGAAAGAAAGGAAGGCTATCTTAAAGGTGCTACATGAGTCAAAGCTGACAGAGGGAACCTCAGTAGAAGAACATGTTCTCAATATGATTGGACATGTGTATCATCTTGAAGAGTTGGGAATTACCTTGAGCCAAGAGTTGGATACGGATATGATTCTAAAGAGTATGCCAGAATCATATAACCATTTTATTGCATTCCAGCATGTGAGTAATTCGGCTGGACAAATGTCAGAACTACTTGCCATGTTAATTCATGCCGAAGAAAAAGTGAAGAAGGATAAGCATGTGATGGTGATTAGTGAGGCTGAGTCCAAGGATCAAAGCAAGACTGAGAACAGTTCTACGGTCAATCCTAAGTCCAATTCTTCATCACTCATGATAAGGAGAAAGAAAAGTACAAGAGGAACTCATCATTTATACTTGAAGGCTTTCAAGAGCAGAAAATGAAGATGGTGATCTCCACTTCAGGTATATATGTTATTGAGATAAATCTATCTATTTCATCATCTTGGGTATTAGATACCGGATGTGGATCTCACATATGTTGTCAGATGAAGGATCTGAAGGAAAGTAGTCCTTTAGGAAAAGGCGAGGTGGAACTGTAAGTTGCTAATGGCACAAGAGCTGCGGCCAACACAGTTGGAACCTATAGTATATATCTACCCACGGGACTTGTAATAGAGTTAAAAAACTACTATTATGTACCTACTATAAATAGAAACATCATATATGTATCTTATTTAGACAATGATGCATTTGAATTCCATATTAAAAGTGGTCGATGTTCTATTTCAAAAGATGGGATCTTTTATAGCAGTGCCCCTATGTCTTATGGTCTTTACTTGTTAGATCTAAAGACATATGTATATAATGTTAATACCAAAAGGCTAAAATTCAACAACTCAAACAAAACATACCTTTGGCATTGTCTTCTAGGGCACATAAATGAGAATCGCATATCTGGACTCCATAAGGATGGTTATCTAGACTCTTTTGAATTTGAATCATTTGAGACATGTGAATCTTGTTTGTTGGGCAAGATGGATAAGACCCCTTTCACTGGAAACAATGAGAGGGCTAATGATCAATTAGGACTGATACATACTGATGTGTGTGGACCTTTTAGAACAACAGCTAGAGGTGGGTATCAGTAGTTCATTACATTTATTGATGACTTCAATAGGTTTGGTTATGTTTATCTAATGAAACATACGTCAGAAACTCTAGAAAAGTTCAAGGACTTTATGAATGAAGTAAAGACCCAACTTGGTAAAAGTATTAAGGCACTTTCATCTGATCAAGGTGAAGAATACTTGAACTAAGAGTTTGAGGAACTTCTTAGAGCCCATGGGATTGTATCCCAGTGGACTCCACCTGGAACACCTCAGCATAATGGTGTATCAGAAAGAAGGAATCACACATTACTAGATATGGTGTGATTGATGATGAGTTTAAAAGAGTTTCCAACTACCTTTTGGGGGTATGCTCTAAAAACTACCACATTTACACTGAACCGAGTACCATCTAAGTCGGTTCAAAAGACACCATATGAGATATGGACTGGAAAGTGTCCCAAAATGTCTCTTATGAGTATTTGGGGTTGCAAAGCTTATGTCAAGAAATTTTTTCCTAAAAAGCTTGGCCCTAGTTTTGAAAATGTTACTTTTTTGTATATTTCAAAGAAATTACGGGATACTACTTGTATAATCCATCTGACAACAAAGTGTTTGTTACCAGAGATATTACGTTCCTTGAAAAGGAATTTATTTCTAAAGGAATCAGTGGAAGACAAGTAGAATTCAAAGAGGTTCGAGACCAACAAGAGAACATAGAACAAGTAGATGAACAAGAGGAACCTAGAGAATCACAAGGTCTTGTGGAATCTCAAGCTCCTCAGGTAACACAAGAACCTCATAGACCTAATAGGACATGCCTTGAACCTGAGAGATTTGGATATCTTGTAACTCAGGAAGGTAGTGAATTGTTCATAGATGATGATCCAATAACCTATAAAGATGTTATAGAAGGACCAGAGTCTAAAAAATGGCTTGAGGCCATGAGATTTGAGATGGAATCCATGTATACCAACAAAGTATGGACTTTGGTGGATCCACCTGAAGGGGTAAAACCCATAGGGTGCAAGTGGGTCTTCAAGAAGAAGACTGACATGGATGGAAAAGTTCAAACCTATAAAGATAGATTGGTTGCAAAGGGTTTAAGACAAGTTCAAGGTGTTGACTATGGTGAAACCTTTTTTCTAGTGGCCATTGTTAAATCTATCAGGATCATGCTTTCTATTGTAGCTTATCATGACTATGAGATTTGGAAAATGGATGTTAAAACCACATTCCTTAATGGGAATCTTGTTATGGATGTGTACATGACACAACCTAAGGGGTTTGTAGATCCAAATTTTGCCAATAAAGTCGGTAAGCTACAAAGGTCAATCTATGGATTGAAGCAAGCATCTCAGAGCTGGAATCTTCATTTTGATGAGACAGTCAAAGGGTTTGGCTTTGCTCAAAATGAAGATGAACCTTGTGTGTACAAGAAGGTTAGTGGGACCACAGTGACATTCCTCATATTGTATGTAGATGACATACTATTGATGGGGAATGACGTCCCTACTTTACAAAAGGTAAAAGCATGGCTTGGAAATACATTCTTTATGAAAGACTTGGGAGAAGCATCCTACATCTTTGGGATAAAGATCTATAGAGACAGATCTAGAAGACTTTTTGAACAAAGTCAGAGCACAAACATTGACAAAGTGTTGAAGTGGTTCACTATGGAGAACTCAAAGAGAGGAAACTTGCCTATGCTCCATGTTGTTCCCATCTCTAGAGCTCAATTTCCCAATTCTTGTGAAGAAAGGGAACACATGAGTGTGATTCCACATGCCTCGATAATTAGATCAATCATGTATGTAATATTATGTACCCATCTAGATGTCTCGTATGCTTTAAGCATGACGAGCATATATCAGTCAGATCCAGGTGATTCTCACTGGATAGTCATAAAGAACATCCTAAAGTACTTGAGAAGGACTAAGGATCAGTTCTTGGTCTATAGTAGAAAGGAAGAGTTGGTGGTAAAAGGTTACACCGATGCAAGCTTCCAAACTAATCAAGATGATTATAAGTCGCAATCTAGATTCATGTTCTACCTCAACAATGGAGTTGTAAGTTGAAAGAGTTCCAAGCAAGAAACAGTTGTTGATTCTACACAGAGGTCGAGTATATTGTTGCATCAAGTGCAGCAAAGAAGGTTGGATGGATCAGTTCCTCTGACAATTGTTGTCCTCTCTAGTTTTAGAAACCACGAGAGCCCAGGAAAATTCCACCCGTCAAGGGAGGGATAGCCATGGGAGAGAACAATTGAGAATTGTCTTTGTGGGAGAGCAAGTTAGTGACAGGTACACTGACAAAAAGGGACAACTCATTCCTGTCATGTCCAATAGGATGGAAGGAGTTCTAGGAAGCCCATGTGGACTATCATAGAGGAGAGAAGTCATTGTTTGTCACTTGGACGATAACGTCAACTAGTAGTCCGTGACAAGAGGAGCTGTCAAAGAAGACGACATTGGTAGCTACAATATGTGGTGCAGACCAGAAGGCACAATAGTCAGACGTGTCCCAGTGCAACTATGATTCATATTTATGCATCTACAACGTCGCGGATTGTCATTGGACTTTCTCCAGGACCAGGTATATCCCATAAACCATCCATCCTTCATTATAGTTGTTGACATAATCTACTATTTATGGGGAATATGGTACCAAATTTTTAAATTTTGTTGTTTGGTTTGTACCATATTTCCCTACACCTCTACATCAATCAAGGCATGGGTTGTGGCTAAGAACAAGTGACCAAAGATATGAGGATATTTGAGGTCTTTTTTGATGTCCATGATTACAAAATAATAAGGGACATAGGCATCCTTGACAACTTTCACAAGAACATCCTCTATTATACCCACAAGCTTTGTCATAGACAAATTTTTAAGTTGGATATACATGGACATGGGAAGCATCTCTATGAATACCAATATTTTATATAAGATATATGACACGATGGTGGTTCTTGCATCTAAGTTTGCAAGTTCCTTCCTGCAAGTATTATCACCTAGGTAACAATCAATCCCAAAATAGTCGATATCATTTTGCATCTTTGGCATTTTATTTAGAATGCTATCAGAGTAGTTCTTGCCCATTTCACAGTCTCATAATCTTTCATGGTGTACTTCTTGGTTAGCAAAGTCTTCAAGTATTTATACCATGCAGGGATTTCAGAAAGGGCATCCAAGAAGGGGATGTCCATGTGAGGCCTCTTCATAGATTCCTTAAATCTCATCAATATGGGATCTAGCTTCATTTTCCTGAGATGTGCCTAGTAAGGAGGTCGTGGCTTGTAGATTGGCATATTGGTTTCAACTATCTCAACCTGTGGTACTGAAACATTGGGATCTTTTCCAACATCAAATTCATCAAATGTGTCTTGCACTTGCTCTTTTTCAAACATCATTGTATCATTGTCATTAAAGTCTATAGGCATGACATATGGCTTCATAGGAGGATACGGTTGTCCATATACATTCCCAAAATGTGTAGATATGAGCTTCATCTTCTCAGGGTGCTTGGGATTGTTCTCAGGTTTTCAAAAAAAGAACTTCCTATAGGGTGGAGGGATGTTGTAAGCTGGGCCAACTGAGAATTAGTTAACTTTTGATAAGCTTGATGATTTGCCAACAACATTTGCTAAGATAGAACCATCTATTGTAGTATAGAAATTCTATCATTTATGGAAACAGGAGGAGTGGGTTGCTGCATCTTTGGGACTTGATTAGGATATGGAACTATTATCCTTGATATTTTCCATAATTCTAGAAATTGACCTAGTAGTTTTAATTTGGTTCCCGATGTTATGCTATTTGCTGTATTGAATCCTAAATGCCCACATCCTTGATTTTTCATTGGCCAAAGCCACTACTGTGATGCATTCTCTACACTGGCAGGATTTCCATGTTGGAAACTAGGATGGTTCCTAGTCTGGTTTGGGTTGTAGTCGGCTTGATCGGGTATACTGTGGATGGAGTTGAGATCCTCCATCTACTGCCCATGTTTGGATTTTGTGGGACCATCGTTCACCATGAAGTTATAGAGGATTTGGTATTGTTGAGTAGAATGGTCATGGAAAAAATGAAATCTGTAGATTTTACTTGTTGTTGTATATGTTGTGGTTGTTGTGGTTCTCCTCTTCTTTCATAGGCATTAGAGGATTCTAGTGGTCTTTCTTCAAGGTAAGCTTCTATAGGGATTTTAAAATGGATTTAATCTCATGTCTGTCTTCAGATTTGACAACCTTGAGGATGTTGCCTTGTCCTCAGTTGGACTGCATTTGTGTTTTAGAACTTCTTTTTATGACTTCCCAGGCACTGTGAAAATCCATGAACATGAAGTCACCTCCATATGAGATGTTGAGGAAGGTCTTGGTGTTATCATCAACACCCCTATAGAAAGTCACAATCAATTGGACTGGAGGAATTCCATGGTGTGGGAAATGTTGGAGAAGCTCCTTAAATCATTCCCAAGCTCTAGGCAACAATTTGCCTAGAACTTTGGTAAACTATGTGATTTGGCCCCTAATTTTATGGGTAAGGAATGGGGTAGTACTTTTCCATAAACTTGTAATGGAGGCCTTCCCACATGGTGGTGTGATATCCTTACATGCATTTCACTACTTCTGGATTGATCCATCAATGAATATTTCAATATCCACATTTTGGTGGTGTCATCACATCTCAGTATCTTGTGTAGGGCACACATGATCGAGAAGATCTTAGAGATGATTTTGACATTTACCACCCTTATGGATGGCAAAAGTGCTACTGTAAGACCCTCAAATTTTGTAAATCAATGTACAATTCAAGAATATTGTATTGAGTTTCATATTAAGTCAATCAAAGAATAATGAGCTCAAAGTATGACATCAGGATGATGAAACTAATCCCTAGACTTAGATTAAATCTCCAGTTTACATAAGTAATGAATTATTGAGCATATGTATTAATATAATGCTTAAGTGAGATACTATGATGCTCAAAGCCTTATTTTTCATGATTAAGAGTATAATTAACCTTATGGACCCTTTGAAAGACCCAGGTATGGGCCTTGGGTACTAGAACACAATACAAGCCCAATTGGGCCAATTAGAGTTTGTAGAAGGATCCCTGAGATACATAACTAGGAAATGAGAATTGCATGTACATGATAGATGCTCATGATAAATTTATGTGATTAATAATTCAAATATAATATTATAGAAGAAAATCTAGAATACACTAAGATATTCTATGATCTAGGTAATTAATTATGTAATTATCAAGTAGTTACGTAGAAGGAAAGTTTGGATTGATTATCTGGTTAGTTGAGATCAATCCTTCCATAGGAGAGGATAATAACAACATGGTGATAATATCCAAAATTAGGATTAACAAAGCTACTAGTAGCCTAGATAATTACTTAACATTTTTGGGGTTTTATCTAAAGAAAGAAAAAGAAAAGAAAATGGATGAAGGGAAGAGTCTAGGGGACCTGGTAAGTGGATCTGGGCAAGACCACAAACAAGGGGCTTCCTTCTCTTCCCAATATTTGAGACGAACAC
Source organism: Alisma plantago-aquatica (assembly GCA_963693085.1). Classification (NCBI taxonomy): domain Eukaryota; kingdom Viridiplantae; phylum Streptophyta; class Magnoliopsida; order Alismatales; family Alismataceae; genus Alisma; species Alisma plantago-aquatica. Next base: position 514,699,926 of record OY856409.1, read on the forward strand.
CACAAACTAGAAGCCCCAACCTCCCTGAGGTCTCTCTCCCTCTCTCGACTCCCACACTCTTATCTTATTATCCCTTTAACTATAAGAGGGTAATCGGATCCCAACCCACCCATGGGTTGGCATTATTGTCAAGAATTACAATAATGCTTGAATCCTAGGAGGTTTATAAGGTTAGGTATTGATTGAATCTATGGTAAGACACTAATAAATTGAATTGCAACCCAACTAATAACGAGGGCAACAATAGTCTCCCACCCTTGAACCACCTCAACCTCTAGTGAGTTTAACCTCATTGTGATGCTTCTTGAAAACTCGGGCCACTTGTGCTTGGTTAAAGCTCGGAGAAGGGATATTAACACATTATAAAAGATCATGAGGGGACTGAGAAAGCTAAAATTGTGTTATCATCATCTCAACTCCAGAGCATGTTGTCCTTCATCAAAAGACCAACTTCGCCAATCATGAGTCTTCACAATTGGTGGAATAGAACCATTGAACTCCCCCCGATCTTCCAAAGTATCTATTTCCCTACATATTGAGGTATTGCCCCTTTATCTCTTTTATTACTCCTCCCTATATTCACCTTCTTACCGATCACCTCCCTAGAATACTCGGGTCACCTAATGCGACTTCAGAGAGCTCACTAAGTCTGGGGCAACTTGCCTATCAGACCCAAAAACTAAGCAGGCTTCACTATAGCCTCAAGAAGGGAGTCAACTAAGGAGTTGACCTCTTGAGTTGCCTTGGACATGGTGCAATTGGGAAGAAGCAATCCCCTAGGTATATATATTGGATTTCCCTCATATGTGTTTTGCAATGAGATCAATGCACATGGGAAATCAAGTCATTTGGTCTTTAATCAAGACCCATCCTGCATGGCGTGAGGAGATGTGGTGTCTAGACCCCACTAACTTAGGCCCGACCCCACAACAGTTGTGGATAATGGGTTAACTGTTGAGTTGCCAAATTCCTAAATAGTCCATATAAACTAATTTTTCATTAATTATAATAACTAATTGGTAGGTCTTACAATAGTGAGACTCTATATGAAATTGATCAAAAAAATGATAAGATCATGAATAAAATGTTTTAGATTCTAAATATGCCTATTGTCCCAAAGTATATTTAATACTTTATTATAAGGTGATCAACATATATAAACACTAAATATTTATGAATGTGTGATGAACACATTAAATACCCTTATTGTGTAATATAAATTGAAATTGTTAAATAGAATGCAATTCTAGGTTAATGATAATTATTATGATGTATATTAGGGTTCATACGTCATTATATTAATGTACATAGGAATTAGGGCTTTGGAAATTTACCCTAATATCAACACTAAACCAAGGAAACCTAAACCCTAGGCTCAACTTTGTTTGTATCACATGAGTATATGGTGACACATTAGTAATATACATATGTGAAAATAATGTATATGGATTATGTTGATTGCTTGGATGATTGATACATGCTAAAAGTACCTGAAAAAACTACATGATTCTACATTGAGGTATGTGGTTACTTATGAGTACATGCATTATCAACTTCCAATGGTTTGTCAGATGCTTTCTGAAGTATTGATGTGATGAATAAACCTTTGGATGCTTATTTAATCTAGTTCATTATAATGTCAATATGAGTATCACATAAAGTAAACTAGAATATTATGAACCCTGGGTTACACCCATCAAGGGGTAATACACAACATTCGAAGGATGGACAATGATTATACCCAAGAGGGAATACATAGTATGGGCTAGAATATGCAATGAAAATACAAGTTTCATATGTGTAAATATTTGGTAGATAAGTCATTGTAAATAGTGATGTAATGGTTGTGACGCAAAACACACTTCCTCATAGTGGAAATGGAGTCAGAGATGAACACCTATGGAAATCTTCCCTGACTCCGAAGAAGATATATCTAATGAATCGTTTGTGGAATGATATGTTCAATAAGAAGAATTTGGGAGACACTTTGTTGGACAAGGTGAAAATGGTAGTCCAAGTGCACACTCTGATTTATCTGCAAGAAGAAGAAACTAAGAATGGAGAGAAATGTAACTCTTGTCTAGATTGTTAAATCTTAGGATTCAAACCCCACATTCCTACTATAGAGAGGTATCTATCTCAGATTTGGATTTTGCAGGGTTAAATCAAAGCCATAAGCCATGGTCAGGGTTTCTTTTGATATGTTTCTCAGAAGTTTTGGATCCAGAGAATGTCCTTGATGGAGATTCTTATTATGTGAGAGGGAAGCCAATGATCTTGATGAACTGAATATTAGGACAATCCTTAACAATATTCAAAGTCACATACATTCATGTATGGATTAAAATTTATGGTATGCAATTGGAACTTTGGGAATAGAGAATGTTTGTGAGAATTAGTTCTTTTTTGGGTACTCCGTTGCATACTGATTGATTTACACATGATTTCAATAGACTTGAGTTCATAAGACTACAGTTTCTAATGTTAATAACTCTATATTTGATTATTACCTCAATGTTGCTAGAAAAAGTGTCACTCCACACAATATTTGGTTTGATTGTGAATGGAGACTCAAACCTAGTCCCACCTGCAAGCAATTCGGGCATGATGATTGCAAACCCAAAGATACTCCTGGATAGAGGAAAGCTTGGGTCGAAAAGAAAGTGATTGATAATGCAGTTGTTGTTTACAATGAGTTCGACCGAGGAAATGCAACTAACAAGGTGCTTGATACTAGTTCTAAGAAGATCATGAATTTTGATTCTAGTGAGTCTAATATAACTAGTATTGATCTTATTACTACTGCAAAAGAGGATGATTTATAAAAGTAAGAGTTCCATGTGACAAATGATAGTTTCAATGTAGAAAATGATAAAACAAGTGAGTCTACTGTTGAATCTTCATCAGCGGTCGATTTAACCACCCCTCCAAATTCCATTGGTGTCAATAGAGCTCCTAAATCTCCATAAATTTTTGATGAGTTTATGAATCAGTGGAAAACAAGGAAAATGAAGGTAAAAAACTCTAGCATCAATTCCTACATCATCCACTATGTTATGGAATAGGTTCAAAAATTTGGAGTCTGAAATTGATATTGAAGATCTTAAAGATACTAACAAAGAGCGGGTGACTCACAAATCTAATGGATGAACTTGACTTCAATATAGTATCCTGGAATGTAAGGGGTCTTAATATCATATCCCTATAGCCCCTAAAGTTTAGGTTGAAATAAATAGAATAAAATCAGATATGGTCATCTTAAATGAAACAAAAGTTAGAGAAAGAAAAATTAAAAAGCTTCTAGATAGATATTTTCTTGGATATAGTTGGATTTCTAACCATACATCTCATGTTCTTGGGAGGGTCGTTATCTTATGGAAGAGCACAAGTAGTGATGTCTACAAATTGGGAGAGTCTGATTAACATGTCCATGCTAAGGTCAATTTTGATAACAAAATTTTCTCTTTCTATTGTGTACAAGCACAATTCTGGTTACGATAGAAGTAGTCTTTGTCTTACTCTTAAGCAGTTACATTTTTCTATTAGTAAACCCTAGAATATAATAGTTGATTTTAATGTCGTGAGAAAAGAAACTGAGAAGATTGGGATTGATCCCCTTTCAATAAAAAACGATGGAAGATTTGAACCTTATTCTAAATTTTGGATTTTTTATCTTCAGTTAAATGGTCATGATTTTTCTAGGATAACCATCAAGAAGGGATAGGTTTGTTACTACTTGCATTGATATAATTTTATATGATAGTGATTTTATGTCAGGCTTCTCTAACGTCAACATGTTTTCCTTATCTAATACTAAAAGTGACCATAAGAACATGAGTCTACAGTTGGGGAATAAAATAGATTGAATACACCTTTTAGGTTCATTAATACTTGTTAAATCAAGGAAGGTTTTCCTAACATTGTTAAGAAAGGATGGAGTATTTTCTGTGAAGCTTTTCCAATGTTCATTGTCTATTCTAAGATGAGAAATTTGATAGGTGTGTTTTCTAGATGGAATAGAGATATAGTTGGTAACTTCTCTAAGAAGGATCAAGAGTAGCCTCATCTTCTCAAATTGAGTAAGAAAAAGATCCCACTAATATTGTTTTGCAGAATTAAGCCATGGTATGTAGGAAAGAACCTCATCATGCCTCAATTCTAGAAGGGATTCTTTTTAAGACAAGTCCAGAGTGATGTGGCTCAAAGAAGGTCATTTGAATTCCAGATTCTTTTACTCATCCATTAAAGTTAGAGGACAGATTAATCACAATAAAGCTATTGACATCCATGGTATTTCTTGAACCAATCAAAAGGAGATCAGGAACTATATTTTGAGTTTCTATAGTTGCATTTTCAATAATGACCATGTTCCTAACATTACCTTATTAGAGTCTGTTAATTTTGAGAAACTTGGTGATATTCAATGCTTAGCTGTTGACAATTTTATTAATCATACTAAAATTGATGAGGTCATTACGCATCTTAATGCTGACAAGTGTCCAAGTCCCAATGGATTTAATGGCAAGTATTTCAAATATTCGGGAGTTGTAAGCATGATTTTATTGATGTGGTTCTTCACTTCTTTAGAATTGGAAGACTTGTTAAGAATCTAGTCACACTTTCATCACTTTAATTCCCAAATATAATAATGTACATGATTTGAAGAATTGACGCCCTATCATGTTATTGGAAGTTATTTATTATTTGTTGAATCTGGATCCTAGAAATTTTAGCTAATGAATCTTGACTTTATGGTCCATGTTGATTTGGGGACACTCAAATGTGGGGGTTGTTACCTTTGGTATCAGAGCCCAAAATTATCAAATAATATGTAATAGTTTATAATTTCAAATAATCCATAGAAATATAAGGAAAATTATTAGTGAATAACTGAAGTCTAGAAAGGATCAAAGCTTTGAGCGATGGGAATATTTTCTTCCCCACCATTAAGTTGGTATGAGGGCCTCCGTTATCTAATGTGATGCATGTCTGGACAAAATCTAGAGTTTTCCCAACATAATATATCCCTAAGTCTTGTTATCTCTCAATTTCATCCACTTATCATCTCCTTGATTAAAATAAACCCTATAATACTCTTTTCTCCTCATCTCAAGTTTTGATTTTGAGAAGAAGTAGGATTAAGGCAATGAGAATGGCACTCCATAAGTATGTAAGGCCCATGGGTCAGGAGGATATCATCCTAAAGGTACCTATCTAAGAGATCTTAAGGGAATGTCTAAGGCTAAAGATACATGAGATGTGGATACAAGGAATATAAGAACATAGGTAATAACATTTGAAATGGAATCTTAAAGGGAGTTGAGCATAAACTCAAGAACTAATAAAGGAACTATCCCTTGAGTCCATGAAACTTAAGAAAATTCGTGGGAATTTAAATGTATTCATGGCTTGGAGCCAATGATGATTCAACCAAAATTTTGAATTAAAATATAATGTATGGGTACACCATCTCAACACTTCGAATAGGATGAGGTTTGTGTATGGGCTGTAGGCAAATAATTATTTCATCTTATTTTGAGTTTGAGAGATTAGATAGTCACATGTGATACAGAATTGATACATGGGAATGAATGCCCTAAGTAAAATTTAAGAACTTAATCTAGGTTTTGTGGTGTTACCTAACCCTTGCATGAATATAGCTGAACAATGACTAGTGAATATGAACCTAGGTGAAAATGAAATTACCAAGAGAAAATGTAATCACCAAGTGAATTGGAATCACTAAGTGATAGTATACTACAACACAATGAATGAGGATGTGAAGTCATCCTTTGAATAAATCCAGGTTCTAGTCCTAGTAATATAAATTGTTTGTATTAAGGATAAACTAGCTAAAACCTATTCAAGAAAGGTTGTTAGACCTAATGTTTGAGGTGAATATGGGTTATCGTTCACCCAAACCTGATTAGGTTTGAATTTTAGGAATAAATTTCTTTTGAGAATGATGAATATAAGATCCTCAAATTTTTCAAATTTATATATAATTTAATGATATAGTATTTAATTTGATATTAAAGCTAGGAGTATTGAGCTCAAAGTATAACATTGGGATGATGAAACTAAGCCCTAGACTTAGAGTAAGTCTCCAATTTAAGTAAGTAATGTATTATTGAACATATGTGTTAATATAAGGATTAATTAAGATACTATAATGTTAAATGATTTATTTTTGTGATTAAGAGTATAATAAACCTTATGGACCCTTTGGAATACCTAGGTATGGGCCTTGGGCCCTAGAAATCAATACAAGCCCAATTGGGTGAATCAGGGTTTGCACAAGGGTCCCTAAGATACATAACTAGGAAATGAGAATTACATCCACATGACAGATGCTAATCATAATTTTATGTGATATATAATACAAATATAGGATTATGGAAGTAAATACAAAATATACTAAGATATTTTATGACCTAGGTTTGGAGTGATTATCTAATTAGTTGATATCTAATCCTTTAACAAAGAGGAGATAATAACAACATGGAGATAATATCCAAAATTAGGATTAAAGGAAGCTAAGTAGAATCCTAGATAATTACTTAACCTTTTGGGTTTTTATCTAAAGAAAGAAAAACAAAAGAAAAGGGATAAAGAGGAGAGTCCACTCAAACCTAATAAGAGGATTCAAGAAAGATTGTGGATGGGGGGATTTCTTCTCTGTGGTATTTTATCTAAAGAACCCAAACCAGAAACCCCAACCTCCCCGAGGTCTCCCTCCCTCCCTAGTTTCCCACACTATAATCTTATTATCACTTTAACTTCAGGAGGGTAAGTCAAACCCAACCAATCCTTGGGATGGCATTATCGTCAAGGAATGCGATAATGCCCAAATCCTAGGAGTTTTGGGAGGCTAGGTATTGATCGTATTCATATCTCCTCTAGGATCTTATGTGTATATAAGGCCTCTAGAAGCTGTGGCGAGATACTAGGATCACAAACCATAAACCCAATAGATATAGATTGCATATCATTCTCCCAACCTTGAGCAACCTCAACCTTCGATGAGCTTAACCTCAGTGTGTTGCATTAGGAAGACCCATGCCAATTGTTCTGGTATAAAGCTCTAAGAAGGGATCATGTTGCGTTCTAAAGGATCATGAGGGCCTGGGAAAGCTCCAACTGTGTTCACATCATCTCATCTCTAGAAAATGATGCCCTTCATCAGAAGATCAGCTCTGCTTGTCGTGAGGCCCTACAAGGGCTGGAACAACACCACTAAATCCCCATGATCTTCTAAAGTCTCTATTTCCCCCCACATATTTAGGTATATCCCCTTTATCTCTTTGATGACTCCTCCCTTTATTCCTGGTGCCTTGCAGATCATCTCCATAACAACTTTGATCACCTAACACGGCTTCAAAGAGCTTTCTAAATCTTGGGCAACTTGCCTGAGAGACCCAAAGCCTAAGCAGGCTCCAGTAAAACGTCAGGAAGGGAGTCAGCTAAGGAGTTGACCTCCCGAGTTTCCATGGCCATGGAACAATGGGGAAGAAGCAATCCCCTGGGTATATTTACTGGATTTCCCTCATATGTGTGATGCAATGAGATCACTACACATGGTAATCAATTCATTTGGTCTTTCATCAGGACCCAACCCATGTGGTGTTAGGAGATGAGGTGTCTAAAGCCCATCGACTCTGACCTAACCCTGCAGTGGGTGTGGAAAATGCATTTATTATGTTATATAAACTGAAACTTTTGAATAGAATGAGATCCCAAGTTAATGATAATGATTATGATGTATATTAGGGTTGATAAGTCATAAGATTCATGTGCATAGGAATTATGGTTTGGGAACCTAACCCTAATGTCAACCCTAAAACAAGGAAACCCAAACCCTAGACAACTTTGTTTGTATCACATGAGTATATGGTGACACATTAGTAGTATACATACAATCGGATTGATTATGTTAATTGCTTGGATATTTGGATTCATGCTTAAAGTACCTGAAGTATATTGCATGGTTATACATTGAGGTAGGTGGTTACTTATGAGTACCTGCATTATTGACTTAGGATGGTTTTCCAGATGATTTCCAAAGTATTGATTTGATGAATTTAGTTAGATGTTTATTTAATTAGATTCATTATAATGTCATTATGAGTATCACATTAAGTAAATATTATGAACTGTGGGTTACACCCATCAAGGGGTAATACACATAGGTCCAAAGATGGATAATGATTACACCCAAAAGAATATACCAATCATGGGTTAGAATATGCAATGAAAATACATATTTCATATGTGTAAATGTTTGTTTGAGAACATTATATGTCATTATCATACTTGCACACATTTTGGTTGCACCGTGTACACAATTTATAGATATATCAATCCACTTATTTGTTTGCTGACATGTGAGGTTGATCGTCGTCTATTATTGGACGACATAGATATAAAGAATTTGGTATGAATGTAACAGATTCTAAATATCATTGGAGGATTAGTTAGATATACTAGTACTTCTTCCTATACATGTTAGTCTCTTATGTATAAGTTAGTTCCTTTTGAAAATTCAATTAATGGAAACTATTTACTATTTATTATTTCTTGTATCAAAACTTATAAAAAATCAATTAATGGAAACTATTTACTATTTATTATTTTTTAGATCTGGATCTTGGAAGTTTCAAGTAATGACTCTAGATTTTAAGGCGCGCCTTGATTGGGGGATACTCAAAAGTGGGGCTCATTATAGTTTCTTAGAGCATGGTTATCCACTATATGCAGATCTCGAATTATGGAGCGTTGATAGCAGGATGCATGACATGATGTTGTGTGTCAGTGGACTTAGGGATGGAGAAGTCCTTAAGTTACATCTACAGCTATTTCTCTTGATCTATGGAGTCTCGGGCATCTACTCAGCAATCATGGATTCTCTTATCCCCTCAACAAGGGCCTCTCTCTAGGCGGCTAGGGCCTGGTCCACTCTCGAATTGATCTCTTCCTCATCCATTTTGTTTTGGTATGCTTGGTTTAGATAATGTAAGACCCTGTTGATCTTTGGATGAAAAACAAATATTCTGGATTCGATGCTTTGTGAGTGTTGCATACACCATTAGTACCCAAAAAGAGAATGGACAATGTTAAAAATTGAGGAAATGGTGATTCAAGTAGATATGAATGGTTATCAATTTGGAAAGAAAGTATCTTGACTATTCAAAACAATGTGGTTTGAAAATATTTTTTGTCCCCAACAACATCACTAAAAATTGATGCGAGATTGTTTCACACACAAATTCACTAGAGAAGGAAAGTCCTAGAGTTTAAGCCTTAATGAAATCAATCAACTTGCTAGTAAGTGAATGGTTTCAATCATAGTAGAGACAATGGTTGAACTTAAGAAACAACATGATATACAATTACTTCAAGCATCAAGAATAATAGTATTTAGATCCAATTTTTTAGGGTGATTATGAACTAAGGTTGATATTAAAGATTTCAATGGAATGATTAAACTAAATCTTTAACTCTAAATATAAGAAGCATTGGGTTGATTAGATATCACCATCACCACCTATGTAACCATATAATCATTACAACTCAATTAATTACTCACAGATTAATCTAGGACCAACTAAATTTGCCTTCTTATGAATACAAAATTCACAAGAACTAAATTTCCCATGGGCTAGAGGTCTTATTACCCACGGTTCATGATTTAGTCATCCTATAGGACCCCTTATGTGATTGCATTCAAAATCCTACGCATCCATTCAGTTATCTAACCCTAAGTTTTGTGGTCTTTATGCTAGGATTATGTTAAACAAGCTAACTGGGTGATCAATTTAGATAGCAAGAAAAAATCAAATGGAAAGCAATCTAATCATATGAAAAACATAAAGTTTGATAATGACAATATAGTTTATGTGAAATGGGGCTACTCCCCATGCCCCATTGTAAAAGTCTACTCACTCATAATACAAGGAGAAAGATGAGAAATCATGTCACTAAATTTAGAAGAAGGTAGCAACCAATGGTCTCTAGCTATCGCAATCCACTTTGACTTCAACGATCTAAAGAAATCCTCTAGTATGATCTTCTTCTTCATAATCTCCTCTGGCCTCTTGCCTTGGAACCTCCTCTTCTTGAGTAAGAATTGAATTTATAATGATTTGGTCTAACCTCGAATTTTTTTATTTAACTCATCTGGGTTGGCAGTTGTGAAATTTCACTTTGTCTATTGTGATGATTGGGCAACTAGGTAGTCTGCTCAGTTGATCACTTGAGGATATCACCCGATCAACATCATCTTTCAGTCATCTTGCTACAAGTGGATCGGTTGATCATCATGATGAGTTAGACAATCTTTTAGTGCCAGAAAATCATCATGGACTCTGAATCTTTTTGCGACCTTCCAATCCATTGATCAGATGATAAGAAGAATTATCTGGGATGTAGTAGGATTGGGTGGCCAAGTGGTCTAATCGGCCGATCTGTTTTCCAAAATGTGTTGAGTATCCTGAACTGTGATGTGAACTTTTTCCAATCTTGGATGTGATCTTAGTGAATAATCCTTTGAGTGCTCTAGGTTTGATGTGACGACAAACTTCAATTATCAAATATGATTAATGCAGAAGCGATCATTAATAGCGGATTATAAAAATAACTAAAAATTAAAACCATTAACAAGGAGATCCATTTTTAGGAAACTCATATAACAAGAACCAAAATAATATTTACACATACATTCTTGTTCACAAAGTACATATCCTGTGCCATCCCTTCTCGAGGGTTACAAGTATCAACTGCTCTATTAAAAACTATACACAGGCAACATAAGAACCTCGAGGCATCAAGCTAAAATCTCATATCGATCATAAAAGCACTAACTACTAACTCCTAGGACCTGAGAGTATAGAGACGACTCATAGGACTCATATCTACATGACACGACAGTTAGTATCTCCACCTGAGATGTTACTTCTATCCTTGTTGCTACTGTCCTTCCCCTATTTTAGGGTTTCTACCTCTTCGTCCTCGTCCACCTAAAAAGGTTGAATTCCACGGGGGTGAGACAATTGAAAATTGTTCCAGTAAGAGATATAACTCTCCGGCAGAAACATTATTATTTCAGATGAACAGTAATAAAATGAACAGAGGAATCTTCATTAAAAAGCAAGATTTAATCATTATTTAAGCAGAATGGAGCAATGTCACCTCTTAAAGTATGACAACTATAAAGTGATAAGCAGTAGATCATATATTCTTTTAATAAGGGATATGAAGAACATGTATAATATTTATCCACTTTAGGATACAATAAGCAATGTATCATCAACCAATGATTTCCGTATTTCATCCTTGAGAAAATATGCTACACGGCTGATTACATTTTACAATCATACTTATGCCCTGAGGAGATGAGGTATACCACTCATGCTCCAACCGACCACGATTAAGTAAAGCATCGGTACCATACAATGGTCAATGGAAGAGCCAGACTCCATCACCTCATCTGTCTCGGTTAGTACGAGATCATATGCAGGACATCTTGTGTCTCTGCTAGATAGCTTTCCAGGGTATACTGGGATCTTCGCTATAGAGTTATAGCCTGTAGCATATACTCTTTTCAGGATATGGCCCATAGCCAATGCCTAGTATTGTGGAGTTATGACCCATAGTCATACTCTTATTGGGATATGGTCCATAACCATTCATGTACATAGGATATGGCCCTCATTCACTCCTATGAGGCGTAAGGATATTTTCTCCCATTACCCCCACATATTCAAAATATGCATTCCAGGAATTCCCATAGGAAAACTTGTTTCACCATCACTAATTACTAACGATGATGGATCTATGGTCAGGGCTCTACATGATAAGATTTCACTTGATTAATTAAATGCATTATCATATTCTCTTAGCATCAGTCAGGTTTTCAAATATAAATTATTATAACGAATGCTACAAAGAATGTATAATACTTATATCAAATACTTCTCAAAGCTTTATAAAATATTGGGATCTCAATCCCTTGTCACATCATGGGCATTCTCATACCTTAACATCTCATCATCATGATTATGGGATATGGGTATTCAAACCCTTAGTTCATCAAAGAACACTTGTTACCACTTATCATGTAACTAATACCTTCAGGTCATCTGACCAAGGTAAACATGATACTTGTTACACAAGCATCTCACATGGCTCTTCAAGGCCCATTTAATCTCTTGTTACTTCTTTCTAGGCAACAAAGCATATTATGGCTCACAAGGCCCATAAAACAATTTCAATTATAAAGCATCATAGCTCATACCTAGCTATGCCCAACATCTCATGATACCTGCATGGTTAGTACACATGATAACAGTTACATCAATTACATATTAGCACTATGCAATGTAATGGTAGCATCACTATTCCCTCATTAGGGTTAGGGTTTCCAAAGTCATGTCAATTAGGGATACTAATCCCATTACCCAACATTTAGGTTAGGGATTATCATCATATTTTTCAAGTTTTAGAGTTTCATGCACTATAACCCAAAATTAGGGTTTCAAATACCTTCACCCTATATTAGGGTTAAGGTTTCATATAGCATCACCCTAGATTAGGGTTTTACATAACATCATCATTTATCAGGTTTTCACATAACATCACCCTGTATTAGGGTTCCTTATAACATCATCCTATCTTAGGGTTTCACAACCCTTTACTCAAATTAGGGTTAGGGATTTCCCATTTCATTTAAATTAGAATTTCACAACCCATTACCCAAAGTTTAGGGTTAGGGTTTCTCATCTTTTGGGTTTCCATTCTCCATTAATTAGATTTTTATGATTATCTCAATAATTCAATCCCTAAATCAATGCTTCCACATATCTTGGAGCACATAGCATTATTTAAGTATTAACCATGCTTATCATTGTTCCATGTACTTAGGAACACACATCATACCTTATTAGGTTGACTTAACCTCTCACTAAGGTCATACACCTATGTTTATCATGGTGTATTGAATTTAATACTTTCATAAGCATCAAGTGATAATCACTTTAATTATACTAATTACCTAAGCACTTTAGAGGTATTTCCATTTGAAATCATACTCAAGATACACTTCAACCACTTATGGGGTTAGTAGTAATTACACGATTTGAACCAATTAGACCTTCAAACGGTCTTGGACCAATTGACCCTTCAAACGGTCTTGAGATCACTTGACCTTCAAATGGTCTTGAGGTCACTTGACTTTCAAATGGTCTTTAGGTGATATACCTCCAAACGGTCTTGAGGTGCTTGACCTCCAAACGGTCTTGAGGTGCTTGACCTCCAAATAGTCTTGAGGTGCTTGACCTCCAAACATTCTTGATCTCAATTATCCAAACGATCTTGCCCTAATTTCTTCAATCGGTTTTGAAACTTTTTGAATTAAATAATATTAAACCCTAAACGGTTTGAGACCATTTAGTCCCCAAATGGTTTGAAGACCGAATGGTCAAATCAGTAATGAAATCAATTGAACTTAAACTAGGGTTTTATCTTTAATCGAACTAGAGTTTTTAATCAGGGAACCATCAATTGTTGGAACCTTTAGAACTAGATCAATTGTAACCATTGGATCTCCATCCAACCATGACACCACTTGATCTTAAACGGTCTTGAGATTGTTTGGTCTCAATCGGTCTTGAGACAGTTTGTCCTCAAACGGTCTTGAGACCATTTGGTCACCAAAAAGTGAAACTGTTTGCTCATGATTTTTGTTGAGATGTGTGCTAAGATGACATCATCATATTCAAGCTACAAACCTTCGAAATTTTCTGTGATATTTGTGGTGATTTCAACAATTAATCAAAAGGAAATTCGGGAAAGAAAAAGGAAACAATATATGATGAAGAAATGAAATCAATAATGATGTTTAAGGGTTCAAGTTATATATCCCGCCTTCAAAGTTGAATCCAAGATTCAAGATTCAGGTCCTCAATGGTGAATGAAGCTTTCTCAACTATCCAAGGTTCTTTCTCAAGTCTTTGGATGGAAAGGATGATCAAGGTTGAGCATTGAGTGGAGAAAAGAAGAAAATAAGCATTGAAATTCAATTTCCACAATGAAATCAAGGTTGAAGATGACTGTGGAGCTTACCTACAGGTTGGGGCACGTCCTCCTATTTCTCCTAAGCTTCCTTGTGCTTGTCCAAAGCAAGGAGAGAAAGTAGATTTGAAAAAGGGTCTTTCATGTGGTTGGAAACTGGGATATATGTAAGGGAATTTCAAGAGAGAGAAAGCAATAGAAAATTCCTTCAATCCCAAAAATTGGTGCCACTTATCCCACTCACTTCCTTGCATACGAATCCATCATCCTTGCCTTCAAAAACCTCTCGTTTATCCTTGAATTAAAAGCGATCACTTAAGCACCTCAATTAATATAATACTACTATCCATTTTTAGTGGACAATTCTTTTTAATTAACAAATGCAAGTGGATTCCTTCACCTACTTAGGATATTTCGGTGCAACTCAAGGCATTTGAACGTCCTCACACCATAGGATTTCAACCAAAGCCTTTTTCGTTGATGGGCACTTCAACTAATATATTTATTTTTGCATTAAATTGAATTAGGGTTTCAATTATGCTTAAACCTTGATTATTTTAATATCAATATTCTCTCTCCTCCAAAGAGATTGAAATGAGATGCCCCTCTGATTCTCTTGTCTCTAATTGATACTAAGACACATTAGGGACTCTCTAGAAGTGATATTTTGCATATTGAACCCTAAGTTTTGGGTAAATTGCACATTATACCAAAACTAGGTTTTAATGCTCAAACATTGATTGACAAGCTCTTTCTTGGTGCTCAGGCTTGTGGTAGCCATACTTCTGCATCATTCTCATTCTTATGATGCTTAAACACTTGAGGATCTTTTTATTATGTAACATTTGCAAGTTAACCCTTCAACTTGGGTATTTTGCACTTTAATCCAAAACGGGCAAAACGTTGATTTCAACATTATTCAAAAAGGATTAAAATTGAAACATAAGTTCCTCTTGAGCCTTAATTACTTTTCAAAATATAAGAGCAAGCATATAATTATCTTTCTTAAACAAAATATCTAGGGTTAAAGTATAACCCAGGTCAAGGATGTTACAGTTGATGTGTGCTTAAATCTACAAAAGAGCAAGGAAAGAAATCAAATTCAAAGTTATATGGGAGAAAGAATAAGGAGTCTAAGCAAAACATGATGCAAAAGATGACTAAAATGAGTAGAACTAATCTACAAATTGCAATGAAAATGTGATGAATATGCATTCATCATGGACAAATAACTATTAGTTTCTCTAAGGCTTAGAGTATCACTCCACATTGTGAAAGAATCAAGTCATTGATATTCTCCATTGTGAAACCTGAGAACATCCATGACATGTTTACTCTTGGAATACATTGATGCTTGGTTTAAATGCCCAAATTGTGTCCTTTTTCCTTTAATACAAGATGTGCCTGAAGTTAATTTTTTCTAGAGGGTAGGAAAATTTTTTGTCATTTCATTATATTGCCAGAGACACTACAATGGGAGTATTGATAACATGTGAAAAATATATTTGGAACAAATAAAACTGAAGAAGCATTTTTTATATTTATTATTTTGTCAAGGCTTATTAATCCTATCTCCTTGATATAACTACATTAGTAAATAATTAAAATCACATACATTGTTGAAAGAAACTATGCAATTATTATCAAACCAATGAGTGGTCCTTTCTCATTGTTTAGCAATTCTGATTAACCATTTTGATCATAGGTGAATTCATCTAATATGACCAACAACATCATATAAGATAAGATAAAAATCATGCAGTTAGAAAGTTCACCCATACTAGATGAAAAACTTAATTTGAAGGTGAAACATTCTTCTAAAAGATCGTTGAGGATAAAGATATCAAATGTAAACAATAAGGTTGATTCTATTGTGGAGTAGATGGTTGTCATTCAATAGGAATGAAGTATTTTGTCACTAAGCCATACTATATATACATGTATGTAGACAGATACACACAAACACACACACACCCACACCCATACACACACATACACACATGTGTGTGTGCCTGTATGTATTTGTTTGTGTGTCTCTCCGTGTGTTGTGATCTTGGCAACAACATTATTCATATATATATATATATATATATATATATATATATATATATATGTACGCATGCATGCATACATACATACATATATATATTGACTTTGAATTTCTAACTTCAAGAAAATTAACATTTCTAAAAGCCATGAACACTTAAACTTTGATTATTTTAAACTAATAGCTCTAATGTTTTTTGTTTATCTTTTCACATTACATGTACCCTTACACAATTTGAAAAGGCGTGTTCTATTTGTCCTTACAAAAGTATGGTATATGTTTAACTCTTGATGTGTGTCGTTGTACATGCAACAATCACTAGGAAAAGTCCTAGAGTTTAACCTTCTAACCCGGTTGTCAACTTGTTGCGAACAACAAGTCAACTTAGTATAGATAGGTATCGATCCAAGGGATGACAGAAAAGAAAATTCGAAATCCAAATCCAATCGCAAGTACAAGAATTAAATCCTGATTTGAGAGAGTTGTTAATACTAAGAACAAAAATAAAAGTGCTGAAATAAAATTTAACTAATCAAGAAATAAAGATCTGGGGTCTGGAAGATCACCACCAAAACCACGTTTCTATTCAACTAATCAAATTCTAAACTTCAAGGATCAAATTAGGACTTTGTGGTTATATGTCCTTACGGACAAACTCATAAGGGTCAGACTTCCCATAAACCCGTCGGTCCCGACGTTCACGGATCAATGCCCAACCGTCCAACATGTCATTATCCACGGCCATATAAAAAAGTATGTGAATTCAAACTGGCATTCAAACCCAAGGCTCAGGTGGTCGCATTACCAAGGATTATAACATTAATCAGAATAAAAAGGTGAAAATATGATAATCGCAATTAAGGGACTATTGTTTCATTCTTATAGAGATCCACGGTCATATCACTCTATAAGAATATATCAGATCATCCAAATAACCACACATAAACAGAGAGAAGACATTTGTTCGATGGAGAAATATAACTGACTATATTGAATAGAACCGGGCTAAGGGGATACTACCATACCCCAGAGAGATTTACTCAGACATAACAAGACTAGAAGAAATGCAAAATAAAATGAGATCCAACATTATACAAGATGTGGTCTACAACTAAAAATTAGATGGAATAGAATGAAGAATGGAATGTTTTTACAAGTGAAGTGTCCCTCCTTTTATAGGAGGGGGAGGGGGTAGGATGCCCTCAAAAGATGGGGAAAAAGAGAGGGAGACCGATTTGTGAATTTTCTGGATCTGGTCAAATCGAAAGTTGGTTGTCTTTAATTATCTTGACCATGTAACTCCCTTTAATGCAGATTCTCACAGCAGCGATTCGAACATATTTCTCTCCAGTTTAAAGTACAAAATCGGTCCAAATAATAGGATTTTATTTTATTAAATTAAATTCCCTTTCCAATGAATACTTGTGCACTCAATTTGGAATTCTAATGCAAGAGTTATGTCACTTTTGGTGGAGGATATATATGAATTTCAGGATTGTTGCAAATTGTGTGATTTTCCTACAAAACCCAAGAAAATAGAATTAAAACTCCAATTAAAGAGAAAAATCTAAAATAACACAATTAATTATGAAATTAAGAGAATAAATAACAAAATAATCCTAAACAAATATCAAAAATATATAAATAAAAGGGATAACTATACATTTATCAAAATACCCTGGACTTGAATCTTTGTTTGTCCTCAAACAAATAAAATTACAAATTTTTCCAATTTATACTAACAATATGTCTATCCTCATCCTTGTAACATCACTTTATTCCTTACCTCCAAATTTGGCCAAGCAACCCAATATCCTAAAACCACAAAACACAAATTTCTATATTCCCTATTAAAAACAAATATCATATCTTGGTTCTAAATCAAGATTTTGTAGAAAAACATGCTTCATCTTACTTTTGCTTTAACACTCTCATTTTTATAAATGTATTTTTTTTTGAGTTGTTGCACAAGAACAAGATGAAATTAGGGGGTGTGAAAACAAAGAAGGAAGTGATGAGTTTTTTTTATCCCTCCTCTATTCGACTTGGGATTTAGATTTGTGGAGTTGTGGCTACATTGGTCACAATTTTTTTCATGTGCACTTTTGGCATCTTTTGATGGTACACCCCTTTGTGGGGTATGGAATTTTTTTTATGGGAAGCATGCCACCTCGGACATGATTTTTGTCTGGTGGTGATTCTTTGCTTCTCTTTTTTTAGAGAGAAAATAAGGGGGAAACAAAAGGTGTCCTTGTGCCTATAACTTAACATATTTATTTTCTCCTTTTTTATTTTAAAAAGTGTCATTACATCAGAAAGAACATTCATGGCAATCACATTATACAAGATTTATATCAAGTTAATCAATGTTTAAAAATAGATAAAATTTATGTTTAGTTTTGATTGATTCCATACGGCTTGCCAACTTTTCCAAGGAGTGATGCTATTTTGGGATCCTAGGTGACATGGTGGTTTCAGCCATGGCAATTTATAACATTTTTTTGCAAAAGATTTACTAAACTCAAAGGGGTACAATGATAAACATCTATTCATATTGGCCGACTAGATAAAGACCATTTTGCAACAAAAGAAATAAAAACATGGCCGACTAGATAATGGCCATGAACAAAACAACTATATGCAAAAAAAAACAAAAAAGGTAGAAATAATGCAAGAATAAAAAAGATAAGGCGGTGGAATAGAAACATACCACCCACCTCCACCCCGAACTTAGATTTTTTTTTGTACTGAGCAAAATCAAAACCCGAGATGGAGGGAAGAGAAGAGTGAGGATTTTCAGGTTGCCCAGGTAGCTCAAAAAATGTCCAGCTAAAGGGAATGTGTATGAGGGCTGGGACCTTTATCTGAGGAGCTTAATAATGTAACCTATGATAGGGTAATTGTATAAGCTCAGTGGGGTGCTCATATTTTCTTTCACCTCACATTCCCTCCAATAATTTCCATAGATCTTCCTTCGATAGCAAGGGAAGTGTTGAAGATGGATGTGGATTGGGGGAGGTTGGCGGGTAGCCGACTAGTAATGCCATTAGAGCATGATGAACTAAGTCTGGTGGGGGATCTGGTTCAGGTTTTCCACCATCATGATGACCTACATATGGGAGAATTGATGCTAATACAAAATATTTAAAATCATTTACAAAAGTGTTTTGTTTCTCCTTAAAATTAATGCCATCAACATTGGGTTTGGTAAGTTTCATTGTTGATATAACATATGTCTCTAATACTTTTGTACAAGGGTTCCCCAAGTTATTAGGAGGGATGATGATATCTTCCTTGCAAACAATAGAAGGGGGTGTGTGGGCTTCTTCCAATGGTGGTATCTCCCCTTCTAGATCAGCCATGTGTGGGATGGAAATTAGTTGTGACGACTTGGGAAGAATCATAAAGGGGATTAGATGCTCATTATCCAAAATAGACTCAAAAGAAGGGTATTGGTCTATGGTATCATGTAGATTTATGTTTGAGGATGGGAGGAGTTGTTAGATCTTCAGAATGACTCTCCTTCTTTGACATTTCATATTCAAGTAATAGAGTCTCTAAAGGAAAGATAGGGATACCAATGTCCTCATCACACACAAAACATGGCTCCATGGTTTGTTCTATTTCTTCATGATCCAACATATATGACACAAAATAAGGATCATCATCATCGTCATCAGGAAGTACCATCTTGGGTTGCTCAAGCTCTATAGGGGGAGTATGTGATTGATCCTCTAGTAAGGTAGCTAACATGGCTTGACTGGATTCAAGTTTTGCTTGTCCTTCTGCTACCATCTTTTCTAGGGCCTTAAGTCTCTCTTCCAGTTCAAGATTGATTTGCTTTTCACCATAGGATTTATACACCCAAAATTTTGGTCATCCTCGCCACAGTCCCCATAGTGTCCTTGGCCATAGTACTCCTCATATTACTTTGGGTGGCATTTCTTCTCATAATAATCTTCAGAAGATGGTGGGTTGTAATTTCCATTGCATCCATCTTGGTAGGAAGATTCAATATTATACGGTGTCACCAAATCATGAGGAAACATATTTGAACAATCTATATTTTGGGTTTGGGCTTCTAACAGGGTGGTTAAGAAGGCTTGGCTGGCTTTTAGTTTTGTTTCTCCTTCTACATCTATCTTCTCTAGGGCCCTAAGTCTCTCTTCTTGTTGAAGATTACATTGGGTTTCATAAACATGCTCATAACCCCCAAGGTTTTGTTGGTTACACCCCACAAAATTTTGTTGATCATATCCCCCATTAGAATATGGATATCAAGGTTTCCCATAATGGTTCTCAGAAAAATGTGGATTCACATTGTACCCACCAGGATGAAAGGGCTCACAATTAAAAAGGGTTCTATTATAAGCATGGGGTAGAGTCGGGCAGGCAAGAGATGCATGGTGGTAAAAACCACAATAATAAAATTGTGGGGGATATTGGGATGCCCACTCCATTTGAAAAGAAAAGTTCCTGAAAGATATGTCAATCAATGAACGAGAGAAGAAAGATTATGAGATAAAAGGTTAGTCAAAATTACAAAGAGAACTAAAAATTATAAACCTAAGAAATTATGAAATAACTAAAATTACAAAAAAAAGTAACTAGAAAGCAGTACTGCTGGAATGGAAACTCAGTAGAAAGAGGAGAAACACTCCAGAATTATACTCGAAAGGAAAAAAGAAATTACAAAAATCTAAAAGAAATTATAAAAAAGACTAAAGTTATGAAAGTTAGAGAATATGAACAAGGATTATACAAGATATACATGCAACCAGATCTGAAAAACAATTGTGTCATCCCCGGCAACGGCTGATGCGCGTCATTATACACGCAACAATCACTAGGAAAAGTCCTAGAGTTTAACCTTCTAACTTGGTTGTCAACTTGTTGCGAACAACAAGTCAACTTAGTATAGATAGGTATCGATCCAAGGAACGGCAGAAAAGAAAAGTCAAAATACAAATCTGATCACAAGTATAAGAATTAAATCCCAATTTGAGAGAGTTGTTAATACTAAAAACAAAAATAAAAGTACTAAAATAAAATTTAACTAATCAAGAAATAAAGATCTGGGGTCCAGAGGATCACCACCAAAACCACATTCCTATTCAACTAATCAAATTCTAAACTCCAAGGATCAAATTAGGACCTTGTGGTTATATGTCCTTATGGACAAACTCACAAGGGTCAGACTTCCCATGAACCTGTTGGTCGTGGCATTCATGGATCATTGCCCAACCGTCCAACATGCCATTATCCACGGTCATATAAAAAAGCATGTGAATTCAAACTGGCATTCAAACCCAAGGCTCAGGTGGTCGCGTCACCAAGGATTATAACACGAATAAGATTAAAAAGATGAAAAGATGATAATCGTAATTACGGGACTATTGTTTTGTTCTTACAGAGATCCACGGTCATATCACTCTATAAGAATATATCAGATCATCCACATAACCACACGTAAACCGAGAGAAGACATTTGTTCAATGGAGAAATATAACAGATTATATTGAATAGAACTGGGCTAAGGGGCTACTCCCATACCCCAGAGAGATTTACTCAGACATAACAAGACTAGAAGAAATGCAAACTAAAATGAGATCCAACATTATACAAGATGTGGTCTACAACTAATAATTAGATAGAATAGAATGAACAATGGAATGCTTTTACAAGTGAAGAGTCCCTCCTTTTATAGGAGGAGGGGGGTATGCTTCCCTCAAAAGAGGGAGAGAAAAGAGAGGGAGACCAATTTTTGAATTTTCTGGATCTGGTCAAATCAAAAGTTGGTTGTCTTTAATTATCTTGACCATGTAACTCCCTTTAATGTAGATTCTCACAGCAGCGATTTTGAACATATTTCTCTCCAATTAAAAGCACAGAAGCGGTCCAAATAATAGGATTTTATTTTAGGAAATTAAATTCCCTTTCCAGTGAATACTTGTTCACTCAATTTGGAGTTCGAATGCAAGAGTTATGTCACTTTTGGTGGAGGGTATTTATGAATTTTAGGACTGCTGCAAATTGTGTAATTTTCCTACAAAACCCAAGAAAATAGAATTAAAACTCCAATTAAAGAGAAAATTCTAAAATAACACAATTAATTATGAAATTAAGAGAATAAATAACAAAATAATCCTAAAAAAATATCAAAAATATATAAATAAAAGGGATAAATATACATTTATCAACTCTCTATCATAAATAGACAACCATGATCCTTAAAGAACATATCTTATACTAGAATCAATTATTCATAGATTGAAACAGAGTGTAATTACTCTTTTTAAGCTTAATAAAATTTAATAACCACTTGAGACTCTAATATGATAAGAAATTTGCATTTCTTATTAATCATAAATAGTGTCTTACAAAGTTAACATTTATTGTAGTTGTATTTGTGACATCCCTCTATCACACAGACAACGAAATGCCATGTGAAAACGTGCAGGACTTCCATAAACCACATATTTATGAAAACACAAGTTAATTAAAACCAATTGCGAAAAGCATATAATAACGGAACTATTGCATCCAGATCCTTATCCTACAAGGAAACATATTATATAAACAAACTTAAACCTTGATACGTGTCTGCATCTTATAGAATCCAGCTGTCACGTAGGCACAAAGAGTTCACCACCTGTTTATACATACATAACGGACCACACCAGGCCAACAGCAGGATAAACAACCTACATCAGCCATACATCGTAAAACATCATCATAACACCTTCGAGGACCTGAGTGTACAGGGATGACTCTAGGTCTCTACTACAAAACAACCAAAATAGCAGCATATCCATCTCTTGCCTCCTACTGTTCTTCTTGCTGCTCGGCCGCAACCTCACGACCACCACCACGTCTAGCACAATCACCTAAAAAGTTTGTAAACCAATGGGGTGAGACACACAGTCCCAATGAGAAACATAACTCCCCACTAAAACTATAAAACTTCAGGAAAAGCAGGTAACTGATACACTACTACAGAAACAGCATTCAGTGTCGCTATTCTGGGCGTCGGTTATTTAGTAAAACTGACGCCTATAATATTAGACGTCGGTTATTTATACAAACCGAAGTCTATATTCGAAGACCATCCAGACACAGGTACCGCTTTTTATTCAGCGTCGGATGGTTATATCAGACTGACGCCTAAAATCGCCCGCGAAATCCAATTTTCGAGCGAAACATTTTAGGTCACCTACAACGTCGGTTTTTTAACTATTCACCGACGCCTATTTAAAATGAAAATTTGTGCAAAAAGTCCCACTTTCAGTGTCGATTATCCTTCGATAACCGACGCTGATAATGGTTCCCACCATATAAATTTAGGGTAAAGGTTGTCTAGTTGGGCGTCGGTGTTTTACTATCAACCGACGTTAAATCATAATAGGCGTCAGTTTTGTAGATAACCAACGTCGTTGACCAACTTAATAAACCCGATCACCCGGCTCTTCCCCCTTTCTTCCTGTTTCATTGACATATTGTTGTGTTGCTGCTCGCCACCACTCTCCTAAAATCGCCCGACGACCCCACTGTTGTTTGCCGCCGCTGCTGCTTGTGCTTCTCCGCTCGCCGCCGCCACTACTTCTAGTGTGCCGCTGCTGCTGGTGCACCGCTGCTGCTGGTGCACCTCTACTCACTGCCACCGCTACTGTTGGTGTGCCGCGCACTGCTCTGCTCATTCCCGGTGCCACTGTTGTTCACCGCCCGCCGCTCTGCTCTCTCTTCTTCCGTCGCCACTGCTGCCGCCGCTCGCCGCCGCACTTTCCATGCTAGCTCCAGGTAGCCCTACCTCTTTGCTTCCTTCTCCCTAGCTATTTACTAACAGCAAGCACGGCCATGGTTGTGTTGGCCTACCACGGCCGTGCTGGACAACACGACCATGGTAATGGTCGTGGTTGTGTTGCCCTACCACGACCATGTTGTCCAGTACGGCCGTGGTAGGGCAACACAGCCACGGCCGTGGTAGGCCAACACAGCCATGGTCGTGCTTGCTGTTGGTAAGGATATGAACAATTTTTTATGTAATGCTTTATGTAAATCCTAGGATATGAACAAATTTTTTGCTTGCATATATTTGTGCTTCTAATCCTAATGTTTGACTTAATTCAGTAAATTTTGATGCATGTTGAAATAAGATTTAAATGTGTCAATTCTAGCATCCAAATTTGATTTGATTAAACCTAACATTGATGAAACCCTAACATCAATTGTGATGAAACCCTAACATTAATTGTGATGAAACCCTAACATGTACATATCTATTATTGTGTTTGTTGGCCTAGAAACCCATCCAAGATTTACTCATTAGGAGTAAATCTTGGATAGTCCCCGGTTTGGGACTGTTCTTGAACACCTAATCTCACTTAGGATGTAAGTTTATAATGTGTATTGGGTTTTTGAGAAAATTTTGGTAGCATTTCCCTGTTTGTTCTTTAAGTACATATGTACTTAGAGAACAGCGGGGAAATGCTGCCGAAATTTTCTTGAAAACCAAATACACATTATACACTTACTAGTGAGATTAGGTGTTCAAGGATGGGATAGGTGTTACACATTTATTATATATAAGAATGACATCACATGTGTGTGTTGGCCTAGAAAGTGAACAATCATTGTTCTTTATATTACTTGTACATTGGTATAAATTAGAATGAACAATCACTAAATTATATACTATTTGTATGGAGTCCATCTTCATTGTAGATAATAGGAGTAAATCTTGGATAGGATGTAAGTGTATACCCTAATCTTGTCCTAATATACTAGTTTTCTCTTTGATCATAGAATGGATAGATCATGGATGTCCATTCACAATCGCTGCACCCCAGAGTTTATATCTGGTCTTGATCAGTTTATTAGATTTGTCAAGGAACATAGGAAAAAACCTACAGATAGGTTCTACTGTCCATGTAGGCATTGCGGTAACAACTTGAAAGTCAACACTGGTGAGGAAATCAAAAGTCATGTCATGTGCAACGGGATTGTACAAGGCTATACAGAATGGCACTGGCATGGAGAGAATTCAAACTCGAAACTAGTAGATGTCGATAGTAGTGCTTGGGTGAAAGAAGAAATTGCCCCCGATGACGTAGATGTAATGAACCAGTTCCAGTAGACATCGTTGATGCGATGTTGGATAGTTGTAGGGTAGCGCACACCGATCCACCTCCTATCTTTAGAAACATTGTGCATGATGTTGAGATACCGTTATACAAAGGTTGTGCTAAGTTTATGAAGCTTAGCATTGTGTTGAGATTGTATAAGTTGAAAGCTAACAATAGATGGAGCGACAAAAGCTTCACTTCATTGTTGACTTTGTTGAAAGAAATGCTTCCTGAAGGAAACGAGCTATCAATCTCAACATATCGGGTAAAGAAAATGTTGTGCCCAATGGGAATGGAGGCCAAGAAGATACACGCATGCCTGAATGATTGTGTATTATTTCAAAAGGACTATGTAGATTTGAAAGATTGTCCAAAATGTGGTGCGTCACGGTATAAATTGATGACTTCAGGGGAGTCCAAAATTGGTTCTCCTGCCAAGGTGTTGTGGTATCTACCTATAATATCATGGTTTCAACGCTTGTTTGCAAATCCGAAAGATGCGAAGAATTTGAGGTGGCATGCAGATGTTAAGAAAAATAATAATGGGATCCTACGACATGCGTCTGATTCCCCACAGTGGAAGAAGATTGATCTATTGTACCCCAAATTTGGTGAAGAAGATAGGAATCTAATACTTGGGCTTTGTACATATGGGATGAATCCGTACGGGACATTGAGCAGCCAACATAGCACTTGGCCAGTCATGCTTGTTATATACAATCTTCCTCCCTCGTTGTGTATGAAAAATAAGTACGTTATGCTGTCGTTGTTGATATCAAGCCCTAAACAACCCAGAAATGATATCGATGTTTATCTTGAACCTCTGATTGATGACTTAAAGAAACTTTGGGTTGAAGGTGTGATGACCTATGATGCTTCAGGAAGAGAGACATTTCGTTTGCACGCTATGTTGTTTTGCATTATTAATGACTTTCCAGCATATGGGAATTTGTCTGGATATAGTGTCAAAGGAGCTAAAGTGTGTCATATATGTGAAGAAAACACTGATTCAATAAGACTAAAACATGGCGGCAAGACTGTATATCTTGGTCATCGAAGGTTTCTTTCAAAA
The DNA here is from genome assembly GCA_963693085.1 of Alisma plantago-aquatica. NCBI lineage: Eukaryota > Viridiplantae > Streptophyta > Magnoliopsida > Alismatales > Alismataceae > Alisma > Alisma plantago-aquatica. Next base: position 514,726,234 of record OY856409.1, read on the forward strand.
TTCCATCTGTATCGTAGGAAGCGCAAAGCATTCAATGGATGGAATGATGAACGGAGTGCACCTAAACCTATACCAGGGGATGTTGTTTATGAAAGAGTAAAAGACATCGTCAATGAATTTGGTAAGAAATCACAATGTAGTATGGCCACACAGAGTGACAATTCTTCATTCAAGAAGAAGTCAATATTTTGGGATCTTCCTTATTGGAGTTCTTTGACAGTCAGGCATTGTATCAATGTAATGCATGTTGAGAAAAATGTCTGTGATAGCATCATTGGTACTCTATTAAATATACCAGGTAAGACTAAAGATGGGATAAAATCCAGACTGGACCTACGTGAAATGGGAATAAGGTCAGAATTAACAGAATTACGTGAAATGGGTAATAAAAGAACATACTTACCTCCCGCTTGTTACACGTTGTCTAGAAAGGAGAAGAAAGTTTTTTGTGAATGCTTGGTAAATGTTAAGGTGCCACATGGTTACTCATCCAACATCCGTAGATTGGTATCAATGAAAGATCTGAAGTTGATAGGTCTTAAATCTCATGATTGTCACACTCTAATGCAACAAATATTGCCCGTGGCAATTCGATCTATATTACCGAAGCATGTAAGGTTTGCAATCACCAGACTTTGTTTCTTTTTCAACAGTCTATGCAGCAAAGTTATTGACCCTCATACTGTTGATAATTTGCAAAGAGAAGTGGTTGTTACCCTATGTCAGCTTGAGATGTATTTCCCTCCTTCATTCTTTGATATCATGGTACATCTTGTTGTCCACTTGACTAGGGAAGTGAAAATTTTGGGACCAGTTTTCTTGCATTGGATGTATCCCTTTGAATGATACATGAGCATTTTTAAAGGTGATGTTTGAAACCGTTATCGGCCTGAAGGGAGTATTATTGAAGGTTATGTGGCGAGAGAGGTTATGGATTTTTGCAATGACTTTCTGAGTGGTAATAACACTCCTGTTAATGAAAAGAATATTGAGGAGGGCAAAGGAATTTTGGGATCACGGGTGAAAGTAATCAGCCGTGAGCAGTTGGAACAAGCTCACTTGTATATTTTACACAACATGGATGAAGTGAGTGTTTATATCGAGGAACATACCAATTTCATCAAGAGACAACATCCTCGAGCAAGTTCAATGTGGCTTTCTAGAGAGCATAATAAGACTTTTACTAAGTGGTTTGAAGATAAAGTCTTACATCAACTATCTCAAACACCAAATGATATTACAGAAACTATCAAATGCCTCTCCTTTAAACCAAAATCGAATGTTATGTCTTATGAAGGGTTTGACATTAATGGGTTCACATATTACACAAAGTGCCAAGATGATAAGAGTGTCATCCAAAATAGTGGGGTCACTCTTCAAGCGTCGACTTTGTATTTTGCAAGTGCAAAGGATAAGAGTCCACGTGAAGCTAAAATGTCATCTTACGGTGTCATTGAAGACATATGGGAGTTTGACTACATAGATTTTAAAATTCCTCTCTTTAAATGTAATTGGGTTGATAACACCAAAGGAGTTATAGTGGATGAATTGGGTTTCACTTTGGTGAACTTTGAAAAGATTGGCAAGAAGGGTGAACCATTCATATTGGCATCACAGATGAAACAAATATTCTATATCGATGATCCTGCAAATGATAAATGGTCGGTTGTTCTTCATGGTAAAAGACAGTTCATTAAAGATCCTATAGATGAAGAAGAGTACTATGATAAGTATGATGACTCCAGTCCATTCTCAGTTGGGTTGCCAACTCCACAAAATATTGAAGCTAATGATGACTTATATGTGCGCGGAGATCACAATGAAGGATTGTTAATTGATAAAAGATCACAATTTTAGAGGCATGTATATTTATAAAAGATCACATTATCTTCTAGTTAATACAAATGCTAAATGTTTGCCTTTTTCTAGTTAATACAAATGCTAAATGTTTGCCTTTTTCTAGTTAATACAAATGCTAAGTGTTTGCCTTTTTATAGTTAATACAAATGCTAAATGTTTGCCTTTTTAATGACATTTTCAGATGGCTGACCATGATGAGCATGATGTCCATGATGAGCATGAAGTCCATGATGAGCATGTTGTCCATGACAAGCATGGCGAGGATACCAATGTAAGTTCTAAAAACATATCATGTATTTCTATAAAATTCATTATCTTCTAGTTATGTCATATATCCCATATTTCTATATTGCGCTAATTCAGTGGGTTTATTTTTGTCAAATTTTAGGTTGATGGTGCACATGTACCTACGGAAGCACTGGAGCAACTTGATGCATAGCACCAAACACTTAACAAGAAAAGGGGCATCACTTTGTTGAAGAAGTTAATAGCGCTAAGTGGTAGTGGATCCAAATTGGTTGTGGAGTTTGATAATGGAGGAAATGCAATTGGAGTGAACCGCAATAATTTTGTAAACTATCTTGGGTGTGTCACTCGAAGCCATTGTGGTGTTAAGTATGATAATTGGCATAAAGTTCCTCAGGGGAAGAAAGACTTCATATGGAAGGATTTATGCGTGAGTTATTATTATTTGCAATTCTATTTTGTAGATTACACATTATATTATTTGCAATTCTATTTTTGGATACTAGTTAATAAGAATTCTATTTTACAAAATATGTTTGCATTGGATGAGAAGCTGCATCGTAAAAGCGTGATGCAACACGCTGGAAAGATGCTTAGGAACGATAGGACAAATCTCAACAGAGAATACATAAAATATGGTGATAAGAAGAAGAAGTCAGCCCTTGAACAGTGGAACTTCTTGGACAAAGAAGATTGGGACAATTTTGTTGCTTCAAGAAAATCTGAAGAATTCAAGGTATTAGGCGTCACTCCCAATTTAATTAATATACATTGTATTCACCTATTCAAGATTAACATTTAGTTCTACTAACCAAATCATTAATGTGCATACTAACTAGGCCCTCAGTGACGTGCAAAAAGCAAGGCGTGCACTGAATGTGCATGACCACACTATGGGTCCAAAGGGCTATGCAAGTGTTCGCCAAAGACTATAGGCGGAGTCTGTGGCTACTCAGGAGTCTGTTGCTACTCAGGAGACTACCACACCCATGCCTCGCCATGATATCTAGATAGCTGGGAGGCAAAACAAGAAGGGTGAAATAAAGAAGCCTGTAACTACTGAGGCGACTGCGAAAATGGTAAAATACAACTCTTAGAGCAATCGTTTGAATATTGATTATTTGTGGGGTTAACTTACCAATTTTTGTTGATGGTGATTAGCGGGAGCTACACGAGCAGAGGAAACAAGGCACGTTCATCCCTCAGGGCACAAGGGATGAATTGACAGTTGCTCTGGGTAACCCAGAGCATCCTGGACGTGTTAGGGGTGCAGACGCTGGTGTGGGCATCAAAGCATTCTTTGGGCCATCCCAGCGCAAACCCAGAGCGGGACTTTCACAAGAAGGGGTAACCTATTCTTTTTTCAGAATGATACTGCAAAAGGAAATTCAATAATAAGAAGTTAATGTTTCTTGTATCCATGTATAGGAGAATAAGAGAGTCGAGGATATAGTTGCTAAGAAGGTCAATGATATAGTTGCTGAGAAGGTCAAGGAATAAATAGTGCGGTGGCAGGCATCTCAGGCTTCCAATCAGCCTATGGCGACCCACTCTTCTCCTAATGCACAGACTGTGAGTAATCCTGGAGACCCATCGCCTAACACGTCTGCTGTAAGTATTGTTTATGACATTGTAGCTAGTCTTTTCAAGATGATATGTATATATGTATAACATTCTTTACATAAATTTGTAGGCATTGAAGCCATGCCACTTAAGAATGCAAGACTATGTTGTTGCAGAGGCACGGGCTTACCAGTCCCTTCCTGGGGCAACATTTCATGGGACTCCAATGCCACAGGGCTATGTTCATGTGAGCCCGATATGTGTATTACCCGATTGGAGGGAAGCTGCATTGCCATATGCCCACCCAGATATTGATACACTTGGTGAGGCAGAAGGCGGGGTGATATTGTGGCCCAAAGCAGATATCGTCTACACTACTGAAATTGTAAGATAAATTTACATTACTTTAGATTGTTAATGTGTATATATGAGGTTAAATGATCTGAAATTCTATATACATGTTAAAAAGAAGACACTCGGAGCACCTAGGCCTCCGCCTCCACCTCCACTTCCTGCATTACCAAGTTGGGTTCCAACTGACCTAAAATACCCATTAGTCCTGCTTGTAGGGGAATGGCATGTTGGCTACAGGCACATAATATACATTGCCCTATAATTGTTTCTTTAGAAGCAGATTATACAGGTCAATCATACGATAGCTCTTTATTTATACAAGATATTATTGAGCTGTTTATGTATGATTGGCTGAATACATCAATGATAGACACATGGATAAGGTGATATCTTGTTTATACATCCATATACCTTGTGTAAGATCTGGTGATCTGGTTTCTTATATATTAATGCATATGTAATACATGTTCTGCAGCTACTTAGTCGAAGATCAATGCAAACAATTTGCATTTGATCATGTGGGTTTTTTTATTCCATCATTGATTAGTATGGTAGCTAAAGACCCTGATAGTGTTCAACAATACTGTATATATGCTTTTACAATTTTCGGTCAGCAAAAGAAGACGATAATAATAGCTCCATTCAATGTCAAGTAAGTTTACTTTATATATAATTTGGACTTAAGAAAATTCCATTTTTTTGTGCATTTTGAGTTATTAATTTTTAACTTTTTTACCTCTAGCGGTAGACATTGGGAGTTACTAGTTATTGTCCCCGGGATGTTCACTGTTTATTATCTAGATCCTACGAGAAGTACATTAAACACTAAAATTGGACACATATTGAGAATGCCATTATTCTGGTGAGAAATATTTCATTTTTATATTCGTTAACATCTGTTATTACATTACTATTTAATTATGCAATTTACTGTGTTACATTAACATGTAGGGGTTTAGATGCATTTAAAAATGTTGGAGGAAATGTCCCAAGGAGAAAGAACCAGCCAATAATTTGGGAGAACATAAAAGTAAGTTCCCGACTCCAATGTATATATTATTTATGTGAACTGTGCTTAGTTGTATTTTTTAATATTTTGTATGTTTCAATTTATAGTGCACTACACAAGAAAATGGTTGGTCATGCGCATACTATGTGATGCGATTTATGCAGATGATTATCTGACATGCCGCATTGGATATTAATACCATACATGAGGTATTATATATAGTCTCATTAGTTAGTATGAAATATATCAATCTTATTTTTATATTATTACTTATATATATATATATATATCATTCTCATTGCAGGTGTTTAAAACTGACCACACTATATGTAAATGCTTAAAAAATGTACATGCTTCATATACGATGGAAGCATTAAATGAAGTAAGAGAAGAATGGGCAAAAGCCATACAAGCAGTGGCGATTGTAAGATATAATTGGGATGATGATAGCGATGTTGAATGATATTTTGTAAATGAATATTTCTGAATGTTTATACATGTTTGAATGTTTCTACATGTATTTGAATGTTTCTACATGTATGAATGTGAGAATTGAATTGATGTCTGAATGTATCTACTTGTGTGAAAAAATATTTGTTGATTTTGCAGGTTTGTAGCATGTTTGTAGGCTGATATCAATGGATGTCGTAAACCTGCAGTTTAGAAAACTGAACTGTAGGTTCTCATCCTACTGACCAGCCACAGCAGGCCTGCAAACTGATAAGAAAAAAAAATTAAAGTATAGGCATCAGTTATTTATAGAACACCGTCATTAAAGGCCTACAGCATCGGTTATTAGATAAAAACTGACGCCTAATATGACAAACAACCTGACCGTGCAGGAAAGCACGGCCGTGGTGGAAAAGGCATCGCTTATTCATATACAACCGACACCTATAGTACTAAACACGGTCGTGCAGCGAAGCATGGCCGTGTCGTCTGGGAGTATGGCGTCGGTTGTTCAGTTGTTAACCGACATAGAAAGTGTCCTAGGTGGTGCCCTTTTTTGTGGCGTGAACCATATAGATGTCGGCCAACTATATATAACCGACGCCTATAGATCATATAGGCGTCAGTTAGAAAACTGACGCTGAAGAGTTCGACCTTTAGCGGCGCCCACATAGGCATCGCTTGAAAACCATCTCCAAAGGGGGTTAAACAACCGACGCCAAAGGCGTATTCTGTAGTAGTGATATAAGCAGCATACTGAACAAAGCTTAACCTTAACAACTTACCAAGATATCTGGGAGGCATATAACCAGATATTTCTTTATGGAACATGATTGACAATATAAGCTTTATAAGAACTTATCACAAAATATAAGGATCGTACAAATAGTTGTAAGGTATAACTCTATCAACTATACAAGCAAGGCCTCAATCAATGTTCCATGTTTTGCCTTAAGCAATATATTCTATATGGCTGGATTACGATTTATTATGCCCTGAGGAAGTGAGTCATCCCGCTCAAATCCAACCTTCAGATGCGAAGCCCAAAACTAGTTCCATACAAGGTCAATGGAAGAGTCAGACTCCACAACCTCACCTCTCTGTGGTCAGTGCACGTTAACCAAAGCATGACCGTAGTCTCTTGCTTGAGTGGCCTCAGCCACAGGGTTAGGTCACGCAGTCTACCCTTTTTATCATGAGCCACGGGCCTATTCACCGTGCTCCTGAGCCATGAACACATTCATGCTCCTTCACACTGAGCCATGGGCATGATCACTGTGACGATCTGACCACAAATCAAATCATCACCAGTAAATAATTGTGGAATTACTATAAGCAGTGGATTAACAAAAATCACGAAAAATTAAAACCATTTGCAAGAGATCCATTCCCAGAAAACTCTTAAGAAGAGAACCAAAGTACTGCATACATTATGGTTTACATTGTACACACCATGTACCATCTCATCTCGAGGAATATATACAACAGTTGCTTTACCAAACTATACGCGAGCAACATAAAACCTTGAGGCATACAAGCCAAAATCTCAGATCGATCATAAAACCAATAAGTACTGACTCCAAGGACCTGAGAGTACAGAGACGACACATAGGACTCATATCTACATGACATGGCAGACAGTAACTCAACTTGAGATGTTACTGCTGCTCCTGATGTTGTTGTCCTCCCTCTACTGTATAGTTCCTACCTCCTCGTCTGCGTCCACCTAAAAATTTTGGATCCCACGGGGGTGAGACAATTGTAATTGTCCCAGCGAGATATATAACTCTTCTCCGACCATATTATTATCACAGTTAAATAGTATAAAACTGAGCAGAGGATTCTTTTTACATTAATTAACAAGATTCAAACACTGTTTAAGCAGAGTAGAGCAATATCATCTTTTGAAGCATTGCAGCTATATATGATAAAGCAGTAAATCATCTATTCATTTTAATAAGGAATATGAAGAACATGTGTAACATTTATCCATTTAGGATACACTAAGAAATGCAACATCAACCAATGATTTCCGTATTTCATCCTTATGCAAATACGCTACACGGCTGATTTACATTTTTCAATCACACTTATGCCCTTAGGAGATGAGGTATACCGCTCATACTCCAACCGACCATTGCGAAGTCGAAATCAGTACCATACAAGGTAAATGGAAGATCCAGCTTCCAAGACCTCTACCATCTCGGTCAGTGCGAGACCACAAGCAGGACCATGTCAAATACTTACATAGCTTTCCAGGGTATAATGGCAACTTCACTATAGAGTTACAGCGGCGGCTGCACTCCTTCAGCGATTGAGAGATCTCGTGTTTATCTACCATCAATCCCGGCATTAAACATCATCGGGAGATTCGTAATACATCCATCCCATCACATATAATGAAGGATTGAGAGATCTCATGTTTATCTCACATCAATCCAACATTACGGTGTACGGATATTTTCGCCCATCACCCCCGCATATTCAAAAATATGCGATCTCCAGGAGATCATGTGGGAAAACCTGTTTCACCATCACCAGCTGCTGACGATGATGGATCTATGGTCAGGGCTCTACATGATAAGATTCCACTTTCTTAATTAAGCACATTACCATATTAATTTAGCATCAGTCAAGTTTTCAAACATTTATTATGACAAATGCTACAAAGAAAGATATAATACATGCATTAAGTACTTTTCAAATCTTTAAAACACATATAACATTTAGGATCTCAATCCCTTATTTCATTACTGGGAATTCTCATCCATAGACATTATCATCATCATGATTACCAAATCTGGGTATTCAAACCCTTAGTTCATCACAGAACATAGTTACCACTTACTAGGTAACTAATACCCCTAGGTCATCTGACCAAGGTATACATGATACTTGTTACACAAGCATATCACATGGCTCACAAGGCCCATTAAACATCTTTATCAAATAAACATAATAGCTCATACCTGGCTATGCTCATCATCTCATGATACCTGCATGGTTAGTATACATGATAACAGCCATCTTAATTACATATCAACACCATGTAAAACAAGGGTAACACCACTATTCCCTTATTAGGGTTAGGGTTTCCCATTCTTTATTGATTAGGGTTTCAAGATCACATTATCAAGGATTAAACCCTAAATCATACTTTACACATATAAGAAATATTAATAAATGCACATTACATGTTTGGTTCACAAGTTTGAGTTTCTCTCTCATCCTCTCTAGGATGTTGATCACTTCATACTTTATTAAGTTGGCTCAACCTTTCCTTCAAGGTACATTAGCCTACTTAATCATTAATCATTAAACTCCATACTACTCAATGTATGACTTGATATAAAGCACTCCATGTGTTTCTCCATCAAGTATATTACAATTTAAGGTACTTCCACACCATATAGTTTTAGAGGTGTATGTATGCTATCTTAGCCCATATCGGGTTAAAGGTGTGTGGTTGAGTGCTTGACCTCTTCAAACCTTCATGGACACGACCTGCCCTTCACCATGGGTTAAGTGACAGGCTAGACAACTGTTTGAACTACTATCAACCCAAAGTACAAACCAATGCACACCACTATCGATTTCCAAGTAAACTAGAGCTACTTTTCCATATCGAGTTGAAGGTGTGTGCTTGTGTGCTTTTGCACGATATTGATGATGTCATCATTATCAACCTCAAGATACTTGTTCTTACTGTTATAAGTCATGGACCACAGTCCCATGAAGCTTTTAGAACTCAAAGGTTCCACAATTATTCAAGAGAAAATGAATTGCAAGTAGTTCAACAAGTATGGCAAAATTGAAGGTGCATAATAATATAATTGGGTTCAAGTTATATAACCCGCCTTAAGAACAACTTCAAAGCTCCAAGCTCCAAAGCTCCACGTTCCTAAGGTTTAAGATGAACTTCACAACTCCTCTATATGAAAATAATCACCATGGATAAGCAATTGGTGAAGAAGAAAAGAAAAGAAGATCAAAACCCTAAATTCATGCTTCAATCCAATGTTGAAGATGATCATTGCCTCACCTTAGGGTTAAGTTTTGAGCTCCTTCTTGCTCCTTAACACCTTTGCACGATACACTAGTGTCCTTGCACGATATTCCAACCCTCTTGCATGATATGGCACTCACTTGCACGATATGCCACTCAACTCTTTACCCTATTGGCCGATATTACCATATATGGCCAATTTCACCTACTTGGCTGATATGCTTTTGCTATGGGAAATATCCAAGGGCCTATGCACGATACCCTTGATTTCCTTCACGATACAAGATCTCTATGCACGATACCTTAGGATAGTAGGGTGGTAAGGGTCGAAATATTTCACTTAAGGGTGAAACTAGGGGTATATATACTTGTTCATGAAAGAAGGCAAAAAATGAGGTGTCAACATTTTGAGCTAGTAGGTGCCAGGTGTCCATGCATGGGTGACACATGTACATGCATGCCTAAACATTTATCTTGACATGCAAAACAGTTGAGGATCATTTGGAGATAAAGATTCAGCCATTACATATTCTTTTGAATTAAATATATTAATTAATTCATCACTTTATGCAGTCACAACTTTGCTAAGGAAGTTGTAACCTGCCACAACTCACCTCCTTGAGGTTCATTGCACGATATGGCCTTTGACAAAAGTTCATAAAACGATATGAGGCTCCTCCTATGTCTCCTTGGCCGATAGGCTTTCATATATAAGTTTTTCAACTTGATACGACTCAAGTTAGAGCTTCATATTCAACCCTTGTTCTTGGTCATTTCATCACCAAGATTACCATCATTCCCAAATGATTCAAACATGGTGTCTCCTTATTTCTCTCTCCTCTACACGATTATAGGAGGGAGTAGGGACACTTTATAGGTGGTAATTTGCATATTAACCCCACATTTTGGGTAAATTACAATTTGTACCGAAATTGGTGCACAATACACTAACATTATTCAAACAAGCTACAACTTGGAATTTATGCTTTCTACAAGCCATCCTTTAACATCATTCTCTCTCTTATGATGTTAGAACACATTAGGTACATTCAACATGTGAAATTTTGCAATATAGCCCCTCATCTTGGGTAAATTGCACTTTATGCCCAAACTATCATATAATGCACAAACCGTTTGCAAATAAGCTCAAACTTGAAATTTAAACTCTACAAGAGTCTTAATTACCTTTCAAAAGATTAAAATAAATTTGTAAACAACTTACTTAAGCAAAACTTCTAGGGTTAGGCCATAACCCAGGTCAGAGATGTTACAATCACCATGCTCTTATACACATCTTGAGTCCACAACCGCAGTTGCACTCTAATCCTTCTATTTTTGGCCAGGAGAAACCCCACATATTCAACAATATGTGCTCCAGGTAATCCCACAGGATAAACCTATTTCACCATCACCTGCTACTGATGATGATGGATCTATGGCCAGGGCAAACTACATGATATGTTCCACTGTAATTAATTAGTATATTTTAAGTGGATTGTTGAGGCAACCAAGTTGTAAAACATAAACAACATTATGTCACATTATTACTGTCATCATCGCATGACCATGGGATCTCAATCCCTCATCACAGAATGCCACTACCTCTCAAGGCTTACATCATCACCATGGGATAGCAATCACTTATCTCAACATCAGAGGATAACACCTCAACTAGGCAATCGACCTTTATCAGGTCAACAGACCTTTCACATCATATTGGTGATACATGTTACCTTATCAACAAGGATTATCATCATTGAGTGTTATACATAACACATACACCTCATAGCTCTTACCTGGCTATGAATTCACTTGATTTACCTGCATGGTTAGTATGCATATCAAGAGAGATAACTGAATCACCAAACATAGATCTTTATGATTATCATGCTATTAGGGTTGAGGATGTACATGATTAGAACAACATCCATGATCATAGATACATGAAGCACAAATCTATATCTGTAGACAAATTACATTATTTTTATCATACCATGAGCATCCACTATGCCCTTATCTTATAAACATAAACATGTGTCTTATCATCTTATGTAACATCATCTTTAAGTATCAAACATATCATGGTTCACAACCTATCATCCATATTGCATCATCAACATAGGTGAGGTTTCAAGATAACAGATCATCAACTTAGGTTTTCCGGGTTAAGCATAACCCTCACAGAAGGTACCATCTACCCTTACTATAGGTGTGGCGGGTAGCACCATCCCTCACCCAAAGGGATATCGGGCAAGGTAACATCCCTCAGTAAAAGCCTATCGGCTAGGGCATTTAGCCACACATATCGTCCCTCATCACATTATCATGTCATGCACACTTGTTCAAGAGTCATGAGTATACCAGGACCAGTATCGTGCAACCTGATCTAAGGGGTGTATCGTGCACAAGGACACACTCACCTATCATCCATGACCCTATCGGACACTAGGGTTAGGGTTACTTATCAGCCATCCTCATCACCATATTGTCTATGGCCATATTGGCCAAGGCCATGGTGCCCAAGGTCATGTCGGCCAAGAACAAACCCTAACACCCAACAAGCTCTTCATGACACCCAAGGGATTCTAATGACCTCCACTATGTCACCCAAGACACCCTATCATCCAGCTAGGGTTTGGGTCCACATATTGGCCAAAACTCAGCCCTTCAACTTGTATCATCCAAAGAACCATCCATGCTCAACACATGTATCAACCTAGCTCTTAACTTTAGAGTTTTCCAAGCTACCAAGCACCTATTCATGATGAGTAACCGAACAAAAGGAGACATGTGATGGGCAAGGAAGATCGGTCAAAGGGTAACACACCTCCATATGGGGTATCGGCCAGGCACTTGACCCTGGTGTTGCCCCAAGCTAGGCACACCTACACACTTCCAACACTCTAGGGTGGATGATATCGGGCAGCATGTGGGCATCACATGTCGGTCACCTACATTGGTGCCCAGGGGCCTATCATCCAACTAAGGTAGGCACAACATATTGGTCAACATTAGGGAATCTATCTAAGGTTCGTCACTTAAGCACCATATCAGGAAACAAGGTTAACACAACCCAACTAAACATATCATCCAAGACAAACCCTAGATGAGAGGTATCGTGCAAAGCACCAAAAAGGGTATCGTTCAAGGGCACAAGAACCACATCGGTTTGGTCATCTTCAACCTCAAGACCAACATCATCAAACCCTAAAACATCAAGAGAGTTGGCTCACCTCTCAACAACCAAGTGAGAGGGGTTTTACACAACCTCCGTCACATATCGGGCAACACTCCATCCTCAACTAGATCATCAACAACCAAAGGCTCACCTCTCAAATCCATGGTGAGAGAAGGGTGTTGTCCAAGAAACTAGAGAATAGACTCACCTCTCAACAACCAAGTGATGCCTACACCACTAGAGCTCGAACTCACTTCTCAAAACCAAAGAGAGAAAGGGGTATTTCCCCAAAGGAAACCCTAATTCATAGGTTCGACCAACAAGGTCCAAGGTCACACAACTATTAGCATCATATCAACAACAAGATAACCACTATCTCTCTAAGATTAAAGGTACGTACTAGAGCAAGAAACATATCTAACAAGATGCATGGCCGATCAAGATGAAAAATAGACATGCAACATAAAAGGGAAGTAGTATAGCTAGGATTAGGAGTTATGTAACCTGCCTCAAGCAAGCTCCTCAAGCTCCAAATCTCCAAGCACCAAGCTTTAAGCTCTTATCTCCAAAGCACCCCACCTTCGGCCACCATAAGAATAGAAGCAAAGCTCAAAACAACCATGGACAAAGAATAAGCAAGAAGGAGAAGAAGGTTCTAAGGAGAGAGAGAAGATGCTTACTAAGGAAGCAAGACCCTTCTAGGGTTTGGCCACCACCTAGAGGAAGATGAATAAGGAGACTCCACCAAGGATATCAGCCACCAAGCTCCACCAAAGAGGGGTATCGTCCACCAAGGAAAAGGGAAGGAAACTAAGGAGCTAAAAGGGATCCCAAGCAAGTGAAAGGAGAGGCATATATAGAAGAGGGTGAAGAGGAAACTAAGGCAAGGTGTCGTCCAACCTAGGGACACTTGTCCAAAGCCATGCCAAATTGATAAACCTCATGCACATGTTATGCCACCAACTAATAAAGGATCGGCCACTTGTCCAAGGTATGGTGACACAACCAAGGCAAGGTCAAGGTGGTCACATGGGCGACACACCCCACTGGTCGACACACTCCTAGGCGACACAAACCTGGGTGACACAGAGCTTCAAGCTCTCCTATGCACGATACAAACCCTTATCAAGGCAACACAAAGCAAGGCCCGTCAAAGCTCATCAAGGCCCGAATCTACTCAAGCAACAATCCCAACTCATCCTCTCAACCCTAGAGGATGCGAGGAGAGAGAAAACATCTCTCAAGGTGAAAAACTTGCACATCAACCCAAAAACTTAGATAATTTGCAAGTTGCACCTCCAACATTCAACAAAGCACAAACAAACCTTAATCACAACCTCAGGTGATTATCAAGCATCTAAACACAAGGTTTAGGCAAAGCAAACAGGGTAAACCCAAAATGAAGGTTAGGGTCCTTACAAGCCATAAACCCCTACAAAATAATTTTGTCCCCAAAATCCAAAGAAAAAAGAGAGGGATACTTCCTCCTCATCTCTGCCTCGAGCTCCCACGTGGCTTCCTCAACGTCGCGATGATGCCAAAGAACTTTCACAAGCACCAGGTCCTTCCTTTTCAATTTCTTCACACGTTTGTCAAGAATCATCACTGGGCCTTCCTCGTAGGTTACATATTCCTCAAGATCAACCTCAACTGGTTGTATCATTGTCCCTATGTCTAGATGACTTTTCTTCAGCATACTGACATGGAACACTGGATGTAACATGTGCAACTCTGGCAGTAGTTCTAACTTATAAGCTACCTTGCCAACACGTGCTATTACCGGATATGGCCCCATATACGTGGGTGCCAGCTTGCCTTTCCGGCCAAACCTCAGTACACCCTTCAATGGTGAGACCTTGAGATACACCTTGTCTCCCACCTGGAACTCTAAAGGTTGTCGACAATTATCTGCATACAACTTTTGTCTGTCTTGTGCCTCTTTCAACTGTTGTAGTATCACTTTGATCTTCTCTATTGTCTGTTGCACTAACTCGGGACCCAAAAGCTAATACTCACTAGACTCATACCAACATAGAGGAGATATGCACTTCTTTCCATATAAAGCCTCATAAGGAGCCATGTCGATGCTCTGCTGGTAACTATTGTTGTAGGCGAACTCTATCAAACTGAGATGCACGTCCCAACTACCTAGGAACTGCAAAACACAAGCTCGAAGAAGATCCTCCAAAGTTTGAATAGTCCTTTCAGACTGTCCATCTGTCTGCGGGTGGAAAGCAGTACTGAACCTCAATTGTGTTCCCAATGCTTTGTGCAACTATTCCCAAAAACAACTCGTGAACTGGGGTCCTCTGTCAAAGACTATCGTTGTGGGCACACCGTGCAAATGCACTATCTCATCCACATACACTTGGGCAAGCTTCTCTGTTGTATACGTTGTCTTCATAGGTATGAAATGAGCAGATTTTGTCAATCTGTCCACTATCACCCAAATGGAATCATGATTCCTAGTTGTCCTCGGCAGACCAACTACAAAATCCATGGTTATATGATCCCATTTCCACTGCGATATCAGCATGAGTTGCAGCGTACCAGCCGGCTTCTGATGCTCAGCCTTGACTTGATGGCATACCACACACCTAGCCACAAACTCTGCTACATCTCTCTTCAAGCCAGACCACCAATACAGATCCTTCAGATTATGATACATCTTGGTGACACCTGGATGCATGGCATACATCAATGTGTGTGCTTCCTCGAGCACTAACCTCCTCAAATCATCAACATCGGGGACCACCATTGTAGCATCCAACTCACAAAAACAAAATTAACTGAGCGGAAGTGAATCATTTACAGCGGATTACTGAAAATCACTAAAAATTAAAACTTTTTGCAAAGAGATCCACACATGGGAAATATTTTTCATCAAGAACCAAAATATATTATTATCATTATGTTCCATAAGTACTCAACCTATACTATCTCTTCTCAAGGATTACAACATCAGTTGTCATATTCAACATTATGTACAGACAGCATAAAACCTCGAGGCATCAAGCCAAAATCTCGAGTCGATGATGAAAGCACTATCTATAAATCCCAAGGACCTGAGAGTACAAAGACGACACATAGGACTATTATCTATACAACTAGACAGGCAGTATCTCCACCTGAGCTATTACTGTTGTCCTCTATGTTGCTGCTATTCCTTCTCTGCTAAAGGTTTCTTGCCTCTTTTTTGTGTCCACCTAAAAAAATTGGATCCCACGGGGGTGAGACAATTGCAAATTGCCCCAGCGGGAGATATAACTCTCTGCCAAAACATTGTATTGCAATTTAAAGATATGAAACTGAGCAGAGGTTAAGAAGTTTAAAGCATTCTCAACTTTGTAAGCATTGCAACTGTAAGGACCCTGACCTTCGTTTAGGGCTTATCATGTTTGCTTTGCTTAACCTTGATGCTTAGTTGCTTGCTAATCACCTTTAGTGGTGATTAGGGTTTGTTTGTGCTTTGTTGAGAGCTAGAGGAGTTACTTGGAATTAACCCAAGTTGGGATTTGTGGGCAAGTTTGTCACCTTGTGAGGCATACCTCCCTCTCCTTGCTTCCTCTAGTATTGAGAGGAAGGGTTGGGCTCGTTGCTTGAGTTCCTTTGGGCTTGGTTGAGCCTTTTTGGGCTTTGTGGTGCCTTGTCTTTGCTTCTTTGGACCTTGTGTCAGGCAAGAGTGCCCTGTGTCAGCTTAGGTGTGTCGGCATGTGCTTGTGTCGGCCAGTGGTGTGTCGCCCAGGGTGTGTGTCAGCCATGGTGTGGGTGTGTCGCCCATGAACCCTTTGACCCTCTTTGACCTCATTTGTGTCACCACTAGGGGACACTTGGTGCTTGATTCTTGCATGTGGCAATGGCCTTGGACATGTGTTTAGGGCATGTTGGAGTGGTGACACTTGCCCATGGACAAGTGTCCCTAGGTGGGTGACACCTTGCCTTGTCTTTCCTTGGTTTCTCCTCCATCCTTTCCTATATATGTGTTCCCTTTCTCTTGCTAAGGATCCCTTTTAGTTCCTTAGTCTCCCTCTCCCTTGGTGCACGACACCCTTCTTCCTTTGCAAGCTTGGTGGTCGATCCTTGCCTTGGAGTCTCCTTCTTCCTCTAGTGGTGGCCGAACCCTAGAGTGCCTTGCTCTTCTTCCTTGGTGGTGCTTGGAGCTTGGAGCTAGGAGCTTGGAGCTTGCTTAAGGCGGGTTACATAACTCCTAATCCTAACTACACTACCTTCTTTTATGATCTTATGTGTTTCTTATGATCATATCGGCTATGCATGTTGCTAGTTTAGTTTCTTGTTTAGTTGTCCTTGTTGGCCGAACCATGTTCTAGGGTTTCTTAGTGAGCAACACCCCTTTATCTCCTAGGTCTAGAGGAGTGAGCTTGAGCTCTAGTAATATGGGAAATACTCCTCTCTCGCTTAAGTTGAGAGGTAAGCTTGTGTTCTAGTGGCTTGAGCAACACCCTCCTCTCACCATGGACTTGAAAGGTGAGCTTTGTGGTGGTTTTGGACCTTTGTTAGGTTTGATCCTTGTGTTACCCGATTGGTGTTAAGAAGCTTGGCAAGACCCCTCTCTCTTGATAGTTGAGAGGTGAGTCATCTTCTTGATCCAATAGGGTTTTGGTACCCTTGTTCTTGAGGTCGGTGGTGACCCTGTCGGGTTGCATCTTGGCCGATATGGTCTTAGGGTTGGTGTTGCCTGATATCCCCTCTTGATCTTGAGCCTTGGACGACACATGTTGTGGTTGTGTCAGGCATTTCTCCTGGTTGCTGACCTTCGTGTGTCGGGCGTTACACCTCAGTTGTTGCCTTGAGTGTTGGCTGATAGGTCACGGCTAGGTTGGAAGAACGTCAGCCTGAGTTGCACCTTTGGGCATTGTTCCCTATTGTGTTGCCCAATGCACTTAACCTTGAGATGATAGCCTAGTAATCATTGCACCCTGGATGATAGGGAGCTCACTGGCTAGTTTGGGATGGGCGTTATGGCATTGCGGTGATGACCGATAGTAACCCTAGCTTTTACGCATGTTTCCTGACGTACCGCTGCACATGGATGCCCGATACCGGTTGCACGATACATGCTTAGGGCACGACACACCGTTGTGTGACCTGTTCTGTAGAGGAGCTGCACGCTAGGCTTTGAGGCCGATATACACCTTGCGCACAACGCGTTGTTGCACGATATCCCTCTGGCCAAGTTGCATGTTATGTGGATGGTCATTACGCTTTGGTTTCCCGATATGCATGTGGTGCACGACACAACGTTGCATGGCACAAAGGTGCACGGCACGCGTTGCATGATACACATGAGTGCTCGAGATGGTTTGGTTCCTTGTTGACCGATACATGTAGTAGCTCGATACCCTGCTGAGTGTTTGGCCAATATGTAGAGTTGTTGCTTGGCCGTTAGGTGGTCGTAGTGTTGGGTGACATGTGGGGAGTGATCTGCCCAATACCATCTCTCATGAGGGTGCCCTACCCATCACACCATTGGTGAGGATAGTGGGCACTTCTAGTGAGGGTCTCCTCTCTTATGGAAAACCTATACGCTAGCTCTTGTTCATGAATCACGTTGGTTTTTGATAGTAACCCTTGACATGCTTGATGGTAATCGTGATAGTAGATTACATCTATGTATCCTGCCATGATAATACTTGTGTTATGATCATCTTGAATCATCTATATAATGCTAAGGAAATGGTAAGCATGTAAGATGCTTTGCTTAATGATATGACCTGTGTCTATGGTCAGAGGTTGAGGCATGAATGATAACGTATATAATCATCAATGTTGCCCTATGTTGATAATATGAATCTTCTGTTAATTTATGATGAGTGTGTATACTAACCATGCAGGTGAATCATACAGTTGCATAGCCAGGAATAAGGGCTATGAGGTATATATATGTTTGAGTAACACTGCTTTGATGTTTACTCTTGATGATGAGATAATACACTTGATGTGTTTTGGTCTGAGGACCTGGGATGGCTAAAAGTGCCTAGATGAGGTGTTATCCTCTGTTGATGACTTGGGATTGCTATCCCATGGTGATGATGTAAGCCTTGAGAGATAGTGGTACTATGTGATGAGGGATTGAGATCCCATGGCAATGTGATGATCCTTGTGATGGATCTAGATGATTGGCAAGAGGCCAAGTGGTAACATGTAAGGTTGGATCCTGGTGATGGATCAGGATGATGTTGATAACAGTAAAATCATGATATTGAGTTTCATGTTGTTTATTCGTGTTCTTATTTGCATATTATACAACTTGGCTGAATCTTGCAATCCACTTAAAATATACTAACTAATCACAGTAGAACATATCATGTAGTTTGCCCTGGACATAGATCCATCATCGTCAGGAGCTGGTGATAATGAAACGGGTTCTCCTGCGGGTTAACCCGAAGTGCATATTGTTGAGTATGTGAGGTTTCTCCTAGCCTAAAGTGAGGAGGGAAGAGTGCAACTTCAGTTGTAGACTCCAGGGTGCGGATTCCGGCCCATAGCCCAAATATGATAAGAGCATGGTGAACATGCCCATGGCTCAGGATGTGTGATATGAGAGCATGAATGAGTTCATGGCTCAGAGCACGGTGAACAGGCCCGTGGCTCAGTTTCACTAGAGTCGATACCTATACCAAGGCAGGCTAGGTAGAGGGTAGCCTGACCCTGTGGCTGAGGCCACTTAAGCATGAGACTGCGGTCCTACTTATGTTGTACCAATGCACTGACCACAAGGTGGGAGGTCGTGGAGTCTAGCTCTTCCATTGACCTTGTATGGCACCGGCTTGGGTTTCGCAACCGAAGGTTGGATTTGAGCGGTACGACTCACTTCCTCGGGGCATAATAATATGTAATTCAGCCAAATAGTCTTTATTGCATAAGGCAAAACACAGAATATTGGTTGAGGCCTTGCTTGCATAGTTAATCTTGTTATACTTGCAGTTACTTATACGTTCCTTATGGTATGCAATAAGATCTTCTAAATCTTATCTTGTTGATCATGTTCCATAAACGAATACTTGGTTATCTACCTTCCACGCAGCTTGGTAAGATTGATGGTATGAATAGCTTTACTTTATAAACTGCTCTTGTTATACCTCTTATCAGTTATCTATTATTGTTGCTCTTATCTTTCTGAGGTTTTGTAGTTTCGGCGGGGAGTTATGTTTCTCACTGGGACTGTGTGTCTCACCCCACTGGTTTATAACCTTTTTAGGTGGTCGAGCTAGACGTGGTGGTGGTCGCGGAGTTGCGGCCAAGCAGTAAGAAGAGCAGTAGAAGGCAAGAGATGGACCTGCTGCTATTTTGGTGATTTTGTAGTAGATTCTTAGAGTCATCCTTGTACTCTCAGGTCCTTGGGGGCATTTTGACATTGTTTCACGATGTATAACTGTTGATTCTTTGTATATCCTGCTGTTGGCCGGATGTGGGCCGTTATGTATATATATAATAGGTGATGAACTCATGTGATAGTTGATAGCTGATATCCTAAGCTGTGGACATGTTTCAAGACTTGTAAATGTTAATATAACGGTTTTCTTGCAGGATGAGGATCTAAATGTAATAGTTTCTTAGTTTATCTGCTTTCTGCAAATCGATTTAAATTAACTCGTGTTTTTGGTAATTTGTAATTTATGGTGTTTTCCGCACGTTTTCACGTAACACCTCGTTGTTTGTGTGATAGTGGGATGTGTTGCCACAAGTTTTGGTATCAGAGCTCTAGGGTCACTGAGTCTATAGTAATTTAGGACTAGGTTGTTCCTGTTCTTGTGAGTTTTCCAGATTTTCTTACAATCATCTTCTGCCCTCAGCGGAAGAAAAGCCAAGATGTCTAGAAACCATGAAGAACATGCTGCTGAGAACAACGATGTTGCATCAGTTGATGGAGCTATAGGGCAGGCACATGAAGATCGGGTGCCTGAGGTCCCCCAACTTGACCCGGCCATTCTTGAACACCCTGCCTACCAACATCTTATGGGGCAGATGATGGTTATGGTGAATCTCATGGTAGAAAGACTGCAAGTGCCTCTACCGAGAGCATAGGCTCCCCATGGTGAAACATCGGGTATTGGGAAGACCTTTGAGCGGATTCGCCGAGTAGGAGCTTCAGATTATGCTGGAACGGCTGATCCAGCGGATGCATATCTGTGGCTGACAAGTCTTGAGAAGGATTTCAGGATCCTTGACATCCTCGAAGTAGACAAAGTAAAGCACGTTGTCTACCTTCTGAAGGGTAGTTTTGGTCACTGGTGGACCATCGAGGAAGAGAAGTGTGATGACCCCAATTTTATGATTATGATACCCAATATAGTATTTGAAGACCGTGGGCATCATGTAGATGATGATACCAAATGAAGGTATTGGTTACTCAATTATTGTATATTTCCACCCGAAAAGTGTAACTATATATAAGCAATTGACAATTAGAACATTAATTGAGTTCAAGTATGATGAATAGGTTTGATTAATTATTTTGGGTACATATGAGTCCATGGGACCCGTTTAATACTACCAATGGACTCAAGTGATATATTATTGAACTTTGAGGTAGTAGTATCATAACAAGTGTTCTGGACTTGTAGGATCAAGAATTATGATGATTTGAATTGAATTCAAGGTTAATATGTCTAATTATAAGGTTTTTCGAAGAATTTATTTGCACAAACAAATAATGGACTTTGAGTCTCAAACTTTGTTGAAAGACACTTTAGGATAATGTGAGCCTATGCTACAAATTTCAAGATTTTTGGTTGTTGCTACAAAGAGATAGAATTATTTGAAATTGGGGACTTTGATGATATATTTTTTTATCAAACTGTGGTCTTTAGATATGTGACATATGAATGTCACGCTGCCTTTTACTGGATGGGAGCCTTTGATCCAGGGAATCGGTCATCCCCAACCTCCGTCAATTACGGATCAGAGGGATATGACCAGGCTATGAATCAGCCGCACCAGAGAGAGAACAACCAATAGATCAGCGTGATCTCCTAACTGAGAAATCCTCACCACCTCACTTCCAGAATCTCAACTTCCATAAGCCACTGAATGAGTATACAAGGGAAGTGAGTCTTCTCATGGATTTCTCACCTGCCGACGCACCCCTTTCTTCTTGGGAGGGTTGCGATATGAACAAACATCGCCAGGTGGTCTAGAATCCATTCCCCCTCCTCTACCTTCCTTGCGGTGGCGCCATGACCGCCAACCAGATTGAAGGGGACTCACATGTCGACTGCAGGATTCCAGTCAGCATGATACCACCACCCGGACTGTAATGGTGATTCCGATCCTGATGGGAGATGAAAAGGAACAAGGCGGGATGCTTATCTTCCGTCGGCGTCGCTTTCGTGATCAGACACATCCGGAGCCACTGAGATCTGGAACATCTTCTCCAGTACTCCCTCACTGCTCCCAATCTGGGCAACAGTGCTCTGGTCTGCGGCGGCATTCACGAGGGGGGTCTGAACGCATGTACGGCGAGAAGGAGAACGACGGGTCAGTTCACCAACCATAGCCCAGACCTTCACAGAGGAGAGGCTGGAGTCTGATGGCGCCCAGTGCGGGGAGGATTCTCTGACCTCCTGATCTTCCATGTAGAAGATGTTGCTTACGGAGGCGTCGGCATCACTGCAGGAGGAGGAATCACAGAAGACGAGAACGAGGGAGAGTCTGAGTTTGTCTAGGATAAGGGACCCTAGACCAGCCGGTTCACTCGGCTCAGGAGGTGCCATGGTATAAACCGCGTGCAAACTAGGCCCATCCAAAGAGATGAGGTGGCAATCTCTCAGCCACAGGATTGGTAGCCCTGCACATAGGATCGATGGCGCCAGTAATACCCAACAAGGTAATTCCTTTAATATACTCAGAAATATACCATATCTTAGAAATACGATTAAAAATAACTCTTGTGTCCAAATAATTCCCCAAAAATACCCCTGGACTCACAAAAGCACGCTCTTTATTTTGGAATCCTTATATCAGTCTATTGAGATAGTAATATCTATGATATTAAATTTAGATGAGAATATTTATTTAAATGGTATAATTAGAAAATGGCTGATATTCAATCTGAGAAACATATTTTTGAACCTAAAAATCACTTAGAAACCATACGTGGACTCTAATCTAATTATAATGCCAAAATGTTATGTCTTTCCTTATTAATGAGAA
Source organism: Alisma plantago-aquatica (assembly GCA_963693085.1). NCBI lineage: Eukaryota > Viridiplantae > Streptophyta > Magnoliopsida > Alismatales > Alismataceae > Alisma > Alisma plantago-aquatica. The sequence continues at coordinate 514,749,073 of OY856409.1, forward strand.
AATTAATGCTTTTAAACTCTTTTTAATTCTAGAAAATAGACCAGTCATCAGAAAACTACAAAAATTGGACCAGACCTCTAAAATGACACCCTAGTCAGTAGGAAAATAGCAAACACAAGTTTAGATCAGTTTGAACCAAGGTTTGGCCTAAACCCTAATTTGGACCTAAAATACCAAGAATATGTACCTATATTAATGTTGATTAATTTCTTTAAATCAGGTGTTGACCAGTTTATCTAGATGACCATGGATGTATAAGAAATCTATGAACTCAGGTACGTGGGTTTTATTTAAGTATATGACTATGGTTTTCTTGTTTGAAATCATGATATGTATGTATGCTCTCTTCTATTTGCAAATATTGGATGTAGTAGCACTATATAGTACTCGATGTTTTATCACTTGTAAACATAAATGATAAGTAGATGCTTTGTAGTTATTTAAGGTGTTCATTATCCCCCTTACGAGGGAATGGATTAATGTTGGCTAGTACACCTCCCTAGAGCACACGGTGTACAGGGAGTTTCCCTAGAGTACTTGGTACACGGGGATGGGCCCAATATTTATGTTTTGGTACTAGTCCACCTTGATAATGCAATTCATCTAGGAAAATGACTTAAATTGACGTATTTCGCTTAATAAATAAGTGTTTCTATGATTTTATTTCCTTCTGTAAATCTTTTTCAAAATTATGAAAGACATAAATATATGTATCTTTCTACCCATGTACACAACACCTTGTATGTTGATTCGTTGTTTCACGTATGTTTTAGGTTCAGAGATAGCATGGGAGAAAAGTACAGGATGTGAGCAAATTGTACAGGTTGTACCTATTGTCTAAAGATCCTGTTAGCATACATGTTCAGACTTGTAGAATTTTCATTCAATATGTAACTGTAAATCATTTTGTAATAATTCATGTTGTATAAATATACATGTTGAATGTTGAGTATGTTATGGTTGTATGTTCATGTATGCGTATTATGCTTCCGCATCGCTTTCTGATATGATTGGATGATGTCTTTGGATTCTGATGTCTCATTCCCAATAGGGTTTGGAGAAATCAAAATTCAGGGACGTCACAGTTGGTATCAGAGCATGAACAATAGCTACACCTAACATTTGCTCACCATGATATATATAACAAAATCCTCACCTTTCACCTTAAACCTTAGAAAATTAGTAAGTTGTTTTATAGGAATAAGTTCTGACTTAGCCTCTAGGTTAGAACCTAGATGTTCGAGAACTAGGTTTAGACAAGTGTGTGAGACCCTTTCCATATAGAGCTCATATGTATTGGGTAGTTGCACTAATCTACACCTTGTTCTCACCATTTCACTAGGTGACATGACACTAGACTATCTACTATGTGTGGGACACTCGATTTTGCTAAATTTGGTTTTGTTTTCCAATTGGCCCGAGCCTCGATAGTTTTCTCTGCCGTCTGCTTTCTCGGAGAAAAACTATATAATATTTTATTACCTATATGTAAATATAAAAATGTGTCCCTCACACTGGAGAGTAGTTAGTGTTTATGCAATCTAAGTGAAAGGGAGTGACATCAGTCTAGAAGAGAGAATAGATCTAGATTAGATGTCTAGAGCCTCATAAGGTAATGTGATAGATAGATAGACAAAAGAAAGATGAAGGAAATAAGCATATAGAATCTTACCTATCTTTAATACATGATGGTATAAGTTTCCTTATTAAGATTTGAGTTATATATGAACCTAATCCACTCTTGGAGGATCTATGCTGAGTCGTGATGATGAAAGTACATTCTCCTTTTCCTACTTAAGATAAGCTAAGTTAAGATAGAGATGAGTGTGCATGAGCCTCAAGCTCTTATACAAGGAGGATGTCTAGTAGTAGGATGAGATATGTGGTGAACTCTAGAGGGAGTAAGACCCACAGGGAGAAGGTCATAGGACCTAGCCTCCAATATATGAGATATGTGTTAAAACAAATCCTACACTAGATTACTCTCGAGTGTCAAGTTGAGTCCTTATGCATGATTCAAATCTATATGTGAGAATTGGGTAAAATAAAAGGATGGGTAGATGACCCATATGATAAAGTCAATCCTTTGGCTGAGTTAGGTCCTAGCTAGAGTGACATATTTTGAGAATCTCATCATTAGTTGCAAGTGAGGTAATATATGAACTCTAGTTACGAGAGTATGATGCTTTGTGCAAAAGATACTCAAAATACATGTTCTCCCTTCTTGTTCTCTTTCTTAATATATGATGATAGAAACCTCACTTGAGCTATATAGATGATTTATATATGAGGAGTCACTCGTATAAGCTTGACCTATTCTATATTCCCCCCTATATCATACATGTAGTACCAAAGATTGAAACCATGATAAGCTTGACTTTAAAATATTCTCTTCCCCTTCATATTAAACCCGAAAGATATGATGCTAAGATCATGGGATAAACTTAGTATATTCACTTTTTTCCCTTCACATAATATATGCAAGACATAAAAAGTTGAACTAATGAACTTGATATAAAGATATTTTTGGATCATAGGATATATGATCAGAAATATAGTTTGTAACTTTGATCCTTCTCAATGTATGCTTCTAAGTTGAGTATGAATATCACATCATAGGGTGAAACCCTAATGGTCAAACATGTTATGTAAGCCCTTCTTAAGAAAAATTCTAATATCAAGGATGAAGATAAACCTCCTCTAATTCTGAAATTATTGTAAGATGTTAATCATAAAACATATTAATGATGTTAGATTTGAATAATCTAAATACCATGGCATATAGATGAATTCCTCTTGAACCTTGAAAGCATGAGAAAAACTTGTATCCTTAGGGGTGATGTAATCCTAAGATTTCATAATCTCATGTTATGACTAAGCCATTAAATGATGCTTCATATATATAAGGTGGGGTGAGAACACCCAAGAATCTCTAAATCTTAAGATGACAACTTAGGGTATATCCAGAATGATGATGTATATGAAGTTGAACTCCTAAATAGCATGTTAAGGATGAGATTAGTTGAATTTCGAGGACGAAATTCCATATAAGATGGGGTGAATGTGATGACCCCAATTTTACGATTATGATACCCAATATAGTATTTGAAGACCATGGGCATCATGTAGATGATGATACCAAATGAAGGAATTGGTTACTCAATTATTGTATATTTCCACCCGAAAAGTGTAACTATATATAAGCAATTGACAATTAGTACATTAATTCAGTTCAAGTATGATGAATAGGTTTGATTAATTATTTTGGGTACATATGAGTCCATGGGACCTGTTTAATACTACCAATGGACTCAAGTGATATATTAGTGAACTTTGAGGTAGTAGTATCATAACAAGTATTTTGGACTTGTAGGATCAAGAATTATGATGATTTGAATTGAATTCAAGGTTAATATGTCTAATTATAAGGTTGTTCGAAGAATTTATTTGCACAAACAAATAATGGACTTTGAGTCTAAAACTTTGTTGGAAGACACTTTAGGATAATGTGAGCCTATGCTACAAATTTCAAGATTTTTGGTTGTTGCTACAAAGAGATAGAATTATTTGAAATTGGGGACTTTGATGATATATTTTTTTTTATCAAACTTTGGTCTTTAGATATGTGACATATGAATGCCACGCTACCTCTTACTGGCTGGGAGCCTTTGATCCAGGGAATCGGTCATCCCCAACCTCCGTCAATTACGGATCAGAGGGATATGACCAGGCTATGAATCAGCCGCACCAGAGAGAGAACAAGCAACAGATCAGCGTGATCTCCTAACTGAGAAATCCTCACCACCTCACTTCCAGAATCTCAACTTCCATAAGCCACTGAACGAGTATACAAGGGAAGTGAGTCTTCTCGTGGATTTCTCACCTGTCGGCGCACCCCTTTCTTCTTAGGAGGGTTGCGATATGAACAAACATCACCAGGTGGTCTAGAATCCATTCCCCCTCCTCTCCCTTCCTTGTGGTGGCACCATGACTGCCAACCAGATTGAAGGGGACTCACAGGTCGACTGTAGGATTCCAGTCAGCATGATACCACCACCCGGACTGTAATGGTGATTCCGATCTTGATGGGAGACGAGAAGGAACAAGACGGGATGCTTATCTTCCGTCGGCGTCGCTTTTGTGATCAGACACATCCGGAGCCACCGAGATCTGGAACATCTTCTCCAGTACTCCCTCACTGCTCCCAATCTGGGCAACGGTGCTCTGGTCTGCGGCGGCGTTCACGAGGGGGGTCTGAACGCGTGTACGGCGAGAAGGAGAACGACGGGTCAGTTCACCAACCATAGCCCAAACCTTCACGGAGGAGAGGCTGGAGTCTGATGGCGCCCAGTGCGGGGAGGATTATCTGACCTCCTGATCTTCCATGTAGAAGATGTTGCTTACGGAGGCGTCGGCATCACTGCAGGAGGAGGAATCGCAGAAGACGAGAACGAGGGAGAGTCCGAGTTTGTCTAGGATAAGGGACCCTAGGCCAGCCGGTTCACTCGGCTCAGGAGGTGCCATGGTATAAACCGCGTGGAAACTAGGCCCATCCAAAGAGATGAGGTGGCAATCTCTCAGCCACAGGATTGGTAGCCCTACACATAGGATCGATGGCGCCAGTAATACCCAACAAGGTAATTCCTTTAATATACTCAGAAATATACCATATCTTAGAAATACGATTAAAAATAACTCCTGAGTCCAAATAATTCCCCAAAAATACCCCCTGGACTCACAAAAGCACCCTCTTTATTTTGGAATCCTTATATCAGTCTGTTGAGATAGTAATATCTATGATATTTAATTTAGATGAGAATATTTCATTTAAATGGTATAATTAGAAAATGGCTGAGATTAAATCTGAGAAAAATATTTTTGAACCTAAAAATCACTTAGAAACCATACGTGGACTCTAATCTAATTATAATGCCAAAATGTTATGTCTTTCTTTATTAATGAGCAAATTAATGCTTTTAAACTCTTTTTAATTCTAGAAAATAGACCAGTCATCAGAAAACTACAAAAATTGGACCAGACCTCTAAAATGACACCCTAGTCAGTAGGAAAATATCAAACACAAGTTTAGATCAGTTTGAACCAAGGTTTGGCCTAAACCCTAATTTGGACCTAAAATACCAAGAATATGGTGTACTTATATTAATGTTGATTAATTTCTTTAAATCAGGTGCTGACCAGTTTATCTAGATGACCATGGATGTATAAGAAATCTCTGAACTCAGGTACGTGGGTTTTATTTAAGTATATGACTATGGTTTTCTTGCTTGAAATCATGATATGTATGTATGCTCTCTTATATTTGCAAATATTGGATGTAGTAGCACTATATAGTACTCGATGTTTTATCACTTGTAAACATAAATGATAAGTAGATGCTTTGTAGTTATTTAAGGTGTTCATTATCCCCCTTACGAGGGAATGGATTAATGTTGGCTAGTACACCTCCCTAGAGCACACGGTGTACGGGGAGTTTCCCTAGAGTACTTGGTACACGGGGATGGGCCCAATATTTATGTTTTGGTACTAGTCCACCTTGATAATGCAATTCATCTAGGAAAATGACTTAACATTGACGTATTTCTCTTAATAAAGAAGTGTTTCTATGATTTTATTTCCTTCTACAAATATTTTTCAAAATTATGAAAGCCATAAATATATGTATCTTTCTACCCATGTACACAACACCTTGTGTGTTGATTCGTTGTTTCACGTATGTTTTAGGTTCAGAGATAGCATGGTAGAAAAGTACAGGATGTGAGAAAATTGTACAGGTTGTACCTATTATCTAAAGATCCTGTTAGCATACATGTTCAGACTTGTAGAATTTTCATTCAATATGTAACTGTAAATCATTTTGTAATAATTCATGTTGTATAAATATACATGTTGAATGTTGAGTATGTTATGGTTGTATGTTCATGTATGCGTATTATGCTTCCGCATTGCTTTCTGATATGATTGGATGATGTCTTCAGATTTTGACATCTCATTCCCAATAGGGTTTGGAGAAATGAAATTCGGGGACGTCACAAGAAGTGACCTGGTGAGGTGATCGGTTGGGAGGTTTTTCGGTGTGAGTTCGTCAGCAGATACTTTCCGAAGATGTATCTAGATGAGAAGATCAGTCAGTTTGAGCGCTTACACCAAGGAACGATGAACATCACCGAGTATGAAGCCAAGTTTATGGACCTATTGAGGTTTTGTCCTCACATGGCAGTAACAGATGAAGAGCAGATCAGACTCTTTGAGAAAGGTCTGAGTGTTGAACTGACAACACTTGCTTCTGTGTTGGAGAACCGAGAGTGGTTTGCTTCGTTTGTGGAATCTGTCCAGAGGATCGAATGGTCAGTTAGGGAGAAAATAGAATCCATGTCTAAGAAGAGGCTTGCTCAGTTCCAGGGACGGAGGTTCGGTGGCTTCAAGAAGTCAAGGTTTTCAACACCTTCTATGATGAGAGGTTCCAGTGCACCGTCGCAGTGGTCTCCGAGTAAGGGAAGAGGATATGTTTCTTCACCGTCAAAGACACATAGTACAGCTTCAGTGGCAGTGACAGGGCCATCTAGGTCACGGTTCAAAGATAGGGTATGCCATCTGTGTGGTCAGACCGGGCATTTTAGGTTAAATTTCCTGAGTAGAGATGTTGAAGTGACACCGCAGCCGAGGCAGAATCAACAAGGGTCAGATAGATAGCAGCCCAGTAGTAGTAGAGGGTGAGGACGCGGTCAGGCCTCACAAGAAGGATCGTCTGCTCAAGTAAGCAGAGGACGTGGACAGCAAGCAACGGCTCGATTCTATGCTATGAGTCAGACAGAGGTGATAGTCAACCCGCGAGTGGTGATAGGTCAGATGGTGTCATTTCATTCTGATATGTCTTCTTCTTGCTTTATATCTGTTCTGGTTGACCCGGGTGCTACACACTCTTTTATCGCCTATAATATGCTTGAGAACTGTCGTTTACCTGTTAGCTGCAAGAAAGATAGCTTGTTGTTAGAAAACCCTCTTGATGGTTCCTCGATGCTTCGAGAAGAGTGTCCATCTTGTGTCTTATCTTTTTCGGGACAAAGTATACAAGTGGATCTTATACCACTTGATATGCATGGGTTTGATGTGATCCTTGGGATGGATACGTTAGAGAAGTATAAGGTTGTTTGGATTGTGGTTCTAAGCAGGCAGTGTTTGATGATGATGGAGAGAAGTGGATCTTCTAAGGAGATAGGAAGATTCTTCTGACGTGTCTAGTATCAGCTATGGTAGCAGAAAAGTTGTTACGACAAGGATGTGAGGCGTTCTTAGCTCATGTTGTGGATACCAAGGCGAAAGGTCCTAGCCTTGAAGAGGTGTCGGTTGTCCGAGAGTTTGTCGATGTGTTTCCATATGAGTTCCCTAGTGTTCCTCCACCCCGAGAGATTGATTTTGAGATCAATCTGGTTCTAGGAACGCAGCCAGTTGCACTGACATCGTATAGGATGGCTCCAGTAGAAATGGCAGAACTTAAGAAGCAGTTGCAAGAATTGTTGGAGAAAGGTTTCATCCGACCGAGCACGTCGCCTTGGGGTTCTCCAGTGTTGTTCGTTAAGAAGAAGGACGGATCGATGCGGTTATGTATAGATTACCGGTAGTTGAACAAGGTCACGATCAAGAACAAGTACCCATTACCGAGGATAGATGATCTGTTCGATCAGTTGCGTGGTGCTACCATGTTTTCAAAGATCGACCTACGGTCTGGATATCATCAGTTGAGGATTAAGGTGGATGGCATACCAAAGTTAGCTTTTAGGATGAGGTATGGTCACTTTGAGTTTGTGGTTATGCCGTTTGGGCTAACCAATGCACCCGCTGCTTTCATGGATCTGATGAATCGAGTGTTCTGAGTTTTTCTAGATCAGTTTGTTGTAGTCTTTATAGATGACATCTTGATCTATAGTCGGGACAAGCAAGAGCATGAGTGACATCTTCGACTAGCGTTGACTCTTCTTCGCCAACATCATTTGTATGCCAAGTTCAGTAAGTGTGAGTTCTGGTTGGAAGAAGTGACTTTCTTGGGTCATGTGATATTTGCGGAAGGAGTCAAAGTGGACCTGAAGAAAGTGGAATCTGTTGCAGAATGGGAACAGCCTAAGACGCCGATAGAAGTTCATAGTTTTCTGGGTTTAGCAGGATACTACATAAGGTTTATCAAGGACTTCAGTGCGATTGCATTGCCAATGACAAAGTTGACTAGAAAGGATGTACCTTTTTTCTGGAATGATCGTTGCCAGCAAGCTTTCCAAAGTTTGAAGGAGAAGCTGACTAGTGCTCCAGTACTAGTGCTTCCAGAGCCTGGGAAGGGCTATGTTGTTTTCTGCAATGCTTCCAAGAAAGGTCTAGGTTGTGTGCCGATGTAGGAAGATCATGTGGTTTCTTTCGCTTCATGACATCTTAAGAAACACTAGGAGAACTATCCGACTCATGACTTGGTGTTAGCAGTGGTGGTTCATGCGTTAAAGATTTGGAGACACTATCTTTACGGGGAAGTGTGTCAGATCTTTACAGATCATAAGAACCTGAAGTACATTTGTTCGCAGCATGAGCTAAACATGTGACAGCGTCGTTGGATGGAGATAATCAATGATTACGACTGCACCATCGAGTATCATCCTGGTAAGGCAAATGTGGTAGCTGATGCACTTAGCTGTAAGTCTTCTTCTCTTTCTTCAAAGAAGACACAGTTAAGTTCCCTGGTATGCCATAGTCGGGATATGTTTTTCTCTTTGTGGAAGATGAATGTGCAGATGGAAGTTTCCTTGTTAGATGGACTTTTAGCACATATGCAAGTCAATCCTAAGCTGAGACAGCAGATCAAAGATGCACAGCAAACAGATGATACAGTACAGTTGATCAGATCAGAGTTTGGCAGCGAAAAGTGTGATGGGTTCCATGAGTCCGAGGATGGATTAGTTTGCTATCATGATAGGATGGTGGTCCCTAATGCAGATGATCTGAGGAGTCTAGTGCTCGAAGAAGCGCACACGTCGATGTATGCTATGCATCCAGGAGTCACCAAGATGTATCATAGTCTGAAGGACTTGTATTGGTGGCCCAGTTTGAAGAAAGATGTAGCCGAGTTTGTGGCTAGGTGTGCGGTATGTCAGCAAGTCAAGGCTGAGCATCAGAAGCCGGCAGGTAGGTTACAACCCCTGCCGATACCGCAGTAGAAATGGGATCATATAACCATGTATTTCGTAGTTGGTCTGCCCAGGACAACTAGGAATCATGATTCCATTTGGGTAATAGCAGACAGATTGACAAAGTCTTCCCATTTCATACCGGTAAAGACAACGTATACAGTCGAGAAACTCGCTCGAGTATATGTAGATGAGATAGTATGTTTGCATGGTGTGCCATCAACGATAGTTTCTGACAGAGGTCCTCAGTTCATGAGTCATTTCTGGGAATAGTTACACCAAGCGTTGGGAACGCAGTTGAAGTTCAGTACCGCCTTCCACCCGCAGACAGATGGACAGTCTGAGAGGACTATTCATACTTTGGAGGATCTCCTTCTAGCTTGTGTTTTGTAGTTCCTAGGCAGTTGGGACGTACATCTCAGTTTGATAGAGTTTGCCTACAACAATATTTATCAGTAGAGCATTGATATGGCTCCTTATGAGGCCTTATATGGCAGGAAGTGAAGATCTCCATTGTGTTGGTGTGAGTCTGGTGAATATCAGCTTTTGGGTCATGAGTTAGTGCAACATACGACAGAAAAGATCAAAGTGATACATTAGCAGTTGAAAGCGGTACATGACATGCAGAAGTCTTATGCAAACAATCGTCGACGACCTTTGGAGTTCTAGGTAGGAGACAAAGTGTTTCTTAAAGTCTCACTGTGGAAAGGTGTGCTAAGGTTTGGCCGAAAGGGAAAGCTAGCACCCAGGTATATGGGGCCATACTCGGTCATAGCACGTATTGGCAAGGTAGTTTATGAGTTAGAGTTGCCTCCAGAGTTGCACAGGTTACATCCAGTATTCCATGTCAGTATGCTGAAGAAAAGTCATTCGGATACAGGGTCAGTGATACAGTCATTCGAAGTTGATCTTGATGAAGATGTGACCTACGAGGAAGGTCATGTGATGATTCTTGACAGAAGAGTTAAGAAGCTGAAGAGGAAGGACCTGGTTCTTGTAAAGGTTCTTTGGCATCATCATGGCGTTGAGGAAGCCATGTGGGAGCTTGAGGAAGAGATGAGGAGGAAGTATACCTTTCTTTTCTCTTTGGATTTCGGGGACAAAATCCCTTTGTAGGGGGTTAGCTTGTAAGGACCGTGACCTCCGTTTAGGGTTTATCCTGTTTTCTTTGCTTAAACTTGATGCTTAGTTGCTTGCTAATCACCTTTAGTGGTGATTAGGGTTTGTTTGTTCTTTGTTGAGAGCTAGAGGTGTTACTTGCAATTAACCCAAGTCTGGGGTTTGTGGGCAAGTTTGTCACCTTGTGAGGTGTTCCTCCCTCTCCTTGCTTCCTCTAATGTTGAGATGAAGGGTTGGGCTCGTTGCTTGAGTTCTTTTGGGCTTGGTTGAGCCTTGGTGGGATTTTTGGTGCCTTGTCTTTGCTTCTTTGGACCTTGTGTTGGGCAAGGGTGCCCTGTGTCGGCCTAGGTGTGTCAGCTTGTGCTTGTGTTGGCCTGTGGTGTGTTGCCCAGGGTGTGTGTCGTCCATGGTGAGGGTGTGTCAGGCATGGTGTGGGTGTGTCACTCATGAACCCTTTGACCCTCTTTGACCTCGTTTGTGTCACCACTAGTGGACACTTGGTGCTTGATGCTTGCATGTGGCAATGGCCTTGGATATGTGTTTAGGGCATGTTGGAGTGGTGACACTTGCCCGTGGACAAGTGTCCCTAGGTGGGTGACACCTTGCCTTGTCTTTCCTTGGTTTCTCCTCCATCCTTTCCTATATATGTATTCCTTTCTCTTGCTAAGGATCCCTTTTAGTTCCTTAGTCTCCCTCTCCCTTGGTGCACGTCACCCTTCTTCCTTTGCAAGCTTGGTGGCCAATCCTTGCCTTGGAGTCTCCTTCTTCCTCTAGTGGTGGCCGAACCCCAGAGTGCCTTGCTCTTCTTCCTTGGTGGTGCTTGGAGCTTGGAGCTTGCTTAAGGTGGGTTACATAACTCCTAATCCTAACTATACTACCTTCTTTTATGTTCTTATATGTTTCTTATGATCATATCGGCTATGCATGTTGCTAGTTTAGTTTCTTGTTTAGTTGTCCTTGTTGGCCGAACCATGTTCTAGGGTTTCTTGGTGAGCAACACTCATTTCTCTCCTAGGTCTAGAGGAGTGAGCTGGAGCTCTAGTAATATGGGCAATACTCCTCTCTCGCTTAAGTTGAGAGGTAAGCTTGTGTTCTAGTGGCTTGAGCAACACCCTCCTTGTAACATCCCTGACCTGGGTTATGAATTAAACCTAGATGTTTTGCCTAATAAGGCTGAGTAGATTCTTAATCTTACCTTGGGAAAAGTAATTAGGGCTCATGAGGAACTTATGTTTCAATGTTGAAGCAATGTTTGCTTATTTTGGACTAAAGTGCAAATTGCCCAAAATGGAGGGGTTAAATTGCAAATGTTGCATGATAAGATGTTCCTCTGATGTTGTGACATCATAAGAATGAATATGATGTAGTGGTAAGGTTTCTACAAGTCTGGACACCAAGATAGAGCTTGTTGGACAATGTTGTGCAATAAAACCCAGTTTTGGTGTAAAGTGCAATTTACCCAAAACCTAGGGTTCAATATGCAAATTACCACTTCAATAAGGTCCATAATGTTTCTTGGCATCATGTAGATCAAAGAAAATGAGAGGGGCATCTCATTTGAATTAAGTTGGAGGAGAGAGAATCTTGATATTAAAATAATCAAGATTTAATCTTAAGTGAAACCCTAATTCAATTTAGGGCAAAAATGAATGTATTAATTAAAGGGCCTTCAACCAAAATGTTATTGGTTGATTTTTAATAAGGATGGACGTTCCTTTTCCAATATAAGGAACGAAAATATCCTAAGTAGGTGAAATTCCACTCACCTTATTATAAGGAAAAGAATTTCCACTCAAAAAGATATATTAATATTATAATAGATTAAGGTGCTTATTTTCTTTTCCTTTAATCCATGGATAATGGAAGGGATTTCGGTGGTTTGAGATGCCTTTGTGTGCAAGAAAACCAAGGAGGAAGAGGTGGTAGTATTTTTGGAATTAAATGCATTTTAATAATGCATTTTCTCTCTCATCAATTTCCTTATAAAAGTGCCATTTCCAAGCCCAAACCAAGGCCTTTTTCGGATTTTCTTCTTCCCCTTGCTTGAAAAACCGACCAAGGAGATAGGGAGGAGCAGGGAGCACGTCCCCAACCTGTGGGTAATCCCTTGACCTTCGTTCTCCTTGATTTCATGGTGGAAATCGAAAATAAATTATGGATTCCTTCTTATTTTGATCTCCTCTTCAACCCTAGCCAACTTTTTCATCCAAAAGCTTGAGGACGAGCCTAAGGGGAGTTGTAAGAGATTCATACACCATTAATGGCGTGAGCTTGGAGCTTTGGAGCTCAATTGGAGGCGGGTTTTATAACTTAAACCCTTAAACATTGCTATTGCATCAATTCTCTATGCTTTGTTGATTGATTTCTTCAATTTGATGCACTCTTGTTTCTTGCTACAATTTCCATCAAGAACGGTTGTTGTTCTTGGTTGTTCGAAGGAAGGGGATGATGAAATCATCCTAGATGCTTATCCAAAGAAAAGTACCAAGCCAAACGGTTTTGATAGCTACTCCAAATCGTTTTAATTTGATTGGCTATGCGGTTTCAGCAAACCATTTAAGGGCAAACGGTTTGAAACCGTTTGGGAGAAAACGGTTTCAAAACCGTTTGAGATGGTTGACCAAGCGTTGAACGTTTGGGAATTTTGTTTATAATTATGTAGGATAATGACCCACAAAATTTGATGGGTTAACTACAAAGGAATCGTAGGTTTAAGGCCAATCAATTAGGCAAATCGAATTGAATTAAATGCTGATTTTCAACCTGATTAACTTGACCTGTTTGGGAAAACGGTTTCAAAACCGTTTGATTGAGTTGACCAAGCGTTGACCGTTTGTTATTCCTGTTCATAACTACGTTGTTTGATGACCCTCCAAATTTGAGGGACTAACTACCAAGGAATCGTGAGTTGAAGGCTAATCAATTAGGGAAACCTAATTGGATTAAGTGCTGATTATCAATCTGTTTTAATTGAACTTTTTGGTCAAACAGTCTCAAGACCGTTTGAATGCGTTGACCAAGCGTTGACCGTTTGGGATTACTGTTCCTAATGATGTTTTCTAATGACTCACCAAATTTGAGGGATTAACTCCCAAGGAATCATGAGTTGAAGGATATTCAATTAGGAAAACCCTAATTGGAATTAGTGCTGAAATTCCAATGAGTTAATTTGAGATTTTGGGTTGATTAGCCCAAACGGTCTCAAGACCGTTTGGGGATCACCCAAACGGTCTCAAGACCGTTTGGGGGTCACCCCAAGACCATTTGGAGGTGTGGGGTCAAGTATAGTTGATCAATTGAAGGTCCAAAGGTACCAATCATATTGCAATTAAGTGCTGAATTGTTGATCAACTCCATAGACCAATCCTTGATGATTTTTCACTAGAATCCAAAGGATGGATGGGCCAAACGGTCTCAAGACCGTTTGGAGCTCATCCAAACGGTCTCAATACCATTTGATGGTCACCCAAGACCGTTTGGAGGTCTAGGGTTGAGTATGGTTAGGTGTTTAAAGGTCTAAAGGTACCAAGTTGATATACAATGCAATGTTGATTTGGCGATCAATCCAATGATCCAAACCTTAATTGGATGGCTTGGATTTGAGTGATATGATGGGAAAACGGTCTCAAGACCGTTTGGAGGTCATCCAAACGACCTCAAGACCGTTTGGGGTCAGGTCATACCCAATTTGGATAATGGTTCAATAGTTTCAAAGTAACCAATCTTGCATTGATGAGTGTTGTTGGATCTTCGATTCCAAACCCTAATTCAATTGAATCAAACCCTAATTGATGATCAATTGAGGGTCAATTTAGGGTCAAATCAGTTTAAGGTTGACCTATTAAACTCAATTGAAGTATGAGTATAGGTCCAATTGATGATTGGTTCCATGAATTCAATGATTGAAGGAATCAACATTGGAAAACCTAATTCAATTGGATACCCCATGTTATTGAAGGTATGATTGATCAAACCTTTTTGGAAACCTAATGTAATTAGGTGAGAGATACCCTTAATGATGCTAATCAATAATGCATAACAAATGCATGGATCCAATACATGATGTAAAACCTAATTGAGACGGATTCCATGTATAACCCTAATAAGAAGTGGTCTACATGTGGAATCACTAATTAGGATGAATAGTAAACCTTAGTTGAGGGTGTATCCATGTGAAACCCTAACTGAGGGTGTATCCATGTGAAACCCTAACTGAGGGTGTATCCATGTGAAACCCTAATTGAGGGTGATTTTATGAGAAACCCTAATTGGAAATGATTAGTAAACCCTAATTATGGGCAATGTGGTATAAAACCCTAATGAAGGGTGATACTATATGCAATCTCTATTCTAAAGAAGGGAGATGGTAGGTGATACCCTTGAAATAATAATTCATTTGTTTTGCATGGTGTTGATAGATAATTGATGTATTGCTATCATATGTGCTAACCATGCAGGTATCATGAGATGATGAGCATAGCCAGGTATGAGCTATGATGTGTTCTTAGTTTGAATTTGTTTATTGGGCCTTGTGTGCCATAATATACCTTGTGCCTGGTAAGAGGTAACAAGAGAGTTAATGGGCCTCAAGTGTCATGATGGATGCTTGTGTAACAAGTATCATACCTATCTTAGTCAGATGACCTAAAAGTGTTAGTTACTTGAGAATGTGGTAACAATGCTCAGGTGATGAGCTAAGGGTTTAAATACCCAGAATCACATGGTTATGGTATTGAAATTGTGAAAAGATGAGAAATTCCCAGTAGTGAATTGAGGGATTAAGATCCCAACACCTTGTGAAAAGAGTATGGCTATGGGCCATGACTCCACAATGATAATGCCAGGCTTTAGATATATGATCTAAGCCTGAAGAGAGTTAATGCAGTGGTAATGATTATGTAGTTTGAATAGATGTTATACATGTTTTTCATACTCATTAAAGGATAAGTGACATGTTGATTCTATCAAGTTATAGTTGCATTGCTTCTGATATAGAATAATGTTCTAATCTGTTATACATTAAAATATCTGCTGTCAAATAAATATGATTCCTTTGTTCATATTTATCTTCTTAAGATGCAATAATAATGTTACTGGCAGAGAGTTATATCTCTCGCTGGGGCAATTTACAATTGTCTCACCCCCGTGGGAACTACATTTTTAGGTGGTCGCGGACGAGGAGACAGGAATCCTTCAGTAGGTGAAGAACAGCAGTAGCAGCAGGGACAGCAGTGAAGTCTCAGGTGGAGACATTGACTGTCATGAACATGTATAGTTGTATATAGAGTTCTATGTGTCGTCTCTGTACTCTTAGGTCCTCGGAGTAGTAGTTAGTGCTTTCGAGATTTTGGATCAGTGTCTCGAGATTTTATACTACCTGTGTTTAGCTTAACAAGTCAGTTGATGCTTGTTATTCTCAGAAAGAGATGATACATGATATGTACCTTTGATCCAACAAGTAAATGTGTTATACTTTGGCTCTTGAATAAAAAGATTTACTATGTGTGGATCTCTTTGCAAAAAGTTTTAATTTTTAGTGATTTTCGCTAATCCGCTGCTTGATGAACGCTTCCGCATTAGTTAATCATGTTTTCGCGAGACGGTCGTGACACTCCTCTCACCATGGACTTGAAAGGTGAGCTTTGTGGTGGTTGTGGACCTTTGTTAGGTTTGATCCTTGTGTTGCCCGATTGGTGTTAAGAAGCTTGGTAAGACCCCTCTCTTGATAGTTGAGAGGTGAGTCATCTTCTTGATCCATTAGGGTTTTGGTGCCCTTGTGCTTGAGGTCAGTGGTGACCCTATCGGGTTGCATCTTGGCCAATATGGCCTTGGGGTTGGTGTTTCCCGATATCCCCTCTTGATCTTGAGCCTTGGACAACACATGTTGTGGCTTTGTCGGGTGTTGCTCCTGGTTGCTGACCTTCGTGTGTCAGGTGTTACACCTCAGTTGTTGCCTTGAGTGTTGGCCGATAGGTCACGGCTAGGTTGGAAGAACGTCAGGCTGAGTTGCACCTTTGGGCATTGTTCCCTATTGTGCTACCCAATGCACTTAACCTTGAGATGATAGCCTAGTAACCGTTGCACCCTGGACAATAGGGAGCTCAGTGGCTAGCTTGGGCTGGGCATTATGGCGTTGTGGCGATGACCAATAGTAACCCAAGCTTTTACGCCTGTTGCCTGACGTACCGTTGCACATGGATGCCCGATACCGGTTGCACGATATAGGCTTAGGGCATGATGCACCGTTGTGTGACCTGTTCTGTAGAGGAGATGCATGCTAGGCTTTGAGGCCGATATACACCTTGCACACAACGTGTTGTTGCATGATATCCCTCTAGTTGAGCTGCACGTTATGCTGATGGTCGTTACGCTTTGGTTGCCCGATATGCATGTGGTGCACGACACAACGTTGCATGGCACAGAGGTGCACGGCACGCATTGCACGATACACATGAGTGCTCGAGATGGTTTGGTTCCTTGTTGATCGATACATGTAGTAGTCTCATACCCTACTGAGTGCTTGGCCGATATGTAGAGTGGTTGCTTGGCCGTTAGGTGGTTGTAGTGTTGGGTGACATGTGGGGAGTGATCTGCCTGATACCATCTCTCGTGAGGGTGCCCTACCCATCACACCTTTGATGAGGATAGTAGGCGCTTCTAGTGAGGGTCTTGTCTCTTATGGAAAACCTATACGCTAGCTCTTGTTCATGAATCACATTGGTTTTTTATAGTAACCCTTGACATGCTTGATGGTAATCGTGATAGTAGATTACATCTATGTATCTTGCTATGATAATACATGTGTTATGATCATCTTGAATCATCTGTATAATGCTAAGGAAATGGTAAGCATATAAGATGCTTTGCTTAATGATATGACCTATGTCTATGGTCATAGGGTGAGGCATGAATGATAACGTATATAATCATCAATGTTTCCCTATGTTGATAATATGAATCTTCTGTTAATTTATGATGAGTGTGTATACTAACCATGCAGGTGACTCATACAGTTACATAGCCAGGAATAAGGGCTATGAGGTATATATATGTTTGAGTAACACTACTTTGATGGCTACTCTTGATGATGAGATAATACGCTTGATGTGTTTTGGACTGAGGACCTGGGATGGCTAAAAGTGCCTAGATGAGGTGTTATCCTCTGTTGATGACTTGGGATTGCTATCCCATGGTGATGATGTAAGCCTTGAGAGATAGTGGTACTATGTGATGAGGGATTGAGATCCCATGGAAATGTGATGATACTTGTGATGGATCTAGATGATTGGCAAGAGGCCAAGTGGTAACATGTAAGGTTGGATCCTGGTGATGGATCAGGATGATGTTGATAATAGTAAAAGCATGATATTGAGTTTCATGCTGTTTATTCTTGTTCTTATTTGCATATTATACAACTTGGTTGAATCTTGCAATCCACTTAAAATATACTAACTAATCATAGTAGAACATATAATGTAGTTTTCCCTGGCCATAGATCCATCATCGTCAGGAGCTGGTGATGGGAAACGGGTTCTCCTACGGGTTCACCCGGAGTGCATATTGTTGAGTATGTGAGTTTTCTCCTAGCCTAAAGTGAGGAGGTAAGAGTGCAACTTCGGTTGTAGACTCTAGGGTGCGGATTCAGGCCCGTAGCCCAAATATGATAAGAGCATGGTGAACAGGCCCATGGCTCAGGATGTGTGATATGGGAGCATGAATGTGTTCATGGCTCAGAGCACGGTGAACAGGCATGTGGCTCAGTTTCACTAGCGCTGATACCTGTACCAAGGCGGGCTAGGCAGAGGGTAGCCTGACCTGTGGCTAAGGCCACTTAAGCATGAGACTGTGGTCCTACTTATGGTGTACTCGTGCACTGACCACGAGGTGGGAGATCGTGGAGTCCGGCTCTTCCATTGACCTTGTATGGCACCGGATTGGGTTTCGCAACTGAAGGTTGGATTTGAGCGGTACAGCTCACTTCCTCGGGGCATAATAATATGTAATTTAGCCGAATAGTCTTTACTGCATAAGGCAAAACACGGAATATTGGTTGAGGCCTTGCTTGCGTAGTTAATCTTGTTATACTTGCAGTTACTTATACATTCCTTATGTTATGTGGTAAGATCTTATAAATCTTATCTTGTTGATCATGTTCCATAAAGGAATACTTGGTTATTTACCTTCCGCGCAGCTTGGTAAGCTTGATGGTATGAATAGATATACTTTATAAACTACTCTTATTATACCTCTTATCAGTTATCTACTGTTGTTGCTCTTATATTTCTGAGGTTTTGTAGTTTCGGCGGGGAGTTATGTTTCTCACTGGGACTGTGTGTCTCACCCCGCTGGTTTATAACCTTTTTAGGTGGTCGAGCTAGACGTGGTGGTGGTCGCAGAGTTGCGGCCAAGCAGTAAGAAGAGCAGTAGAAGGCAAGAGATGGACATGCTGCTGTTTTGGTCATTTTGTAGTAGAGTCTTAGAGTCATCCCTGTACTATCAGGTCCTTGGGGTCATTTTGACATTGTTTCACGATGTATAGCTTTTGATGCTTTGTATATCCTGCTGCTGGCTGGATGTGGGCCGTTATGTATATATATAACAGGTGATGAACTCATGTGATAGTTTGACAGCTGATCTCCTAAGTTGTGGACACGTTTCAAGACTTGTAAATGTTAATATAAATGTTTCCTTGCAGGATGAGGATCTAAATGTAATAGTTTCTTGGTTTATCTACTTTCTGCAAATAGGTTTTAATTAACTCGTGTTTTTGGTAATTTGTGGTTTATGGTGTTTTCCGCACGTTTTCGTGTAACACCTCACTGTCTGTGTGATAGTGGGATGTGTTGCCACAGCAACTATTTATGATAGAGAAATATATCATCTATTCTTTTAATAAGGAATAGGAATGACATGTATATCATTTATCCAACATGTTATACCATCATATCAAACTTTTCTTGTGGCACTCAAAATCTTGTTTTGTCACCCATGAAACATTCGTTTTTTCATTTTGTTGGCCTTAGCCAACCTGTTAAACAAATAAAGAGATATATCTACCATGTACTCATTTATCATTAATATAGGAATTGGATTAATACTATTCCTAAATCATCATTACAGGCATTGGGTTATTACCAATCCTGTGTTATCATTATAGGCATTTAGCCTCTGCTAGGTATTAGACTCTTCCAAACCTGATTACACCGCCAGGCATTGGACACTACCAATCCTGATTTCACAGCCAGGCATTGGACTTTAGCCAACCCTGATTACAGGAATTACATCTCTGCCAGGTATTGGAATTTAACCAAACCTGATTACAGGCATTACACCTATGCCAGGTATTGGACTTTAACCAAACTTGATTACACAACCAGGCATTGGACTTTAACCAATCCTGATTTCACAGTCAGGCATTGGACTCTAACCAATCCTGATTTCATAGCCAGGCATTGGACTCTAACCAATCTTGATTTCACAGCCAAGCATTGGACTTTAACCAATCCTGATTTCACAGCCAGGCATTGGACTCTAACCAATCCTGATTTCACAACCAGGCATTGGACTTTAACCAATCCTGATTTCACAGCCAAGAATTGGACTCTAACCAATCCTGATTTCACAACCAGGCATTGGACTTTAACCAACCCTGATTACAGGCATTACACCTCTGCCAGGTATTGGACTTTAACCAAACCTGATTTCACAACTAGGCGTTGGACTTTAACCAATCCTGATTTCATAGTGCATGGAATTTAATTCCTTTAACTCATCATTGATCATCACATACTACTTCAGGATCTGAACCTTGAGGTTAGCCTACATAGCTTTACACATTCTTTATTGAATATAGTTGTTCCTCTTATTAAGTTTATTAAAACATTATCCTTTCTTATAATAAACTTTTATAATCGTTTTGGTACCTCTCATTATGCCATAATTGCTCTCATGGCTCATAAGGCCCATAAAGCATCTTGTCACCTCTCACTAGGCAACATTTAACCATATGCTTCACAAGGACATTAAACATCTTTTCACCTCTCACTAGGCAACGATAACATATTACTTCATGTAATACAATAGTAACACCTCTATTCGCTCAATAGGGTTAGGATTTACTATTCATTTCATATTATGATCCCTCATTACCCATTACCCAATTCAGGGTTAAGGTTTCCCATCTCACATTAGGATTTCATAGTTATCAAATTATATCAACTCTGAGATGCTAACTGTGAAGTCTTTCATATATTGATGTATCACTTACCTCATTACTTCCAACTTTCTTAAGTTATCATCTTATCTTGTATTAAGGTATTTCCCATCTTAATCCTTTCATCCACTAACCTATCACTCTTACCATGAAGTGCATAGGTTACACATAAGAATGGTCCAATTATCTTTAATGATATGGACTCATCTCATGTTAAGGCATTGCTTACAATAAGCTTTCCTATAATTAACCATTTATGATATTTCACACTTATAAGGTTTTACCCACTGTTTTATTATTGGGGTTCTGGGTTGTCATCATGTTGTCCAAGATTAAGGCTTCATGTATTATAACTTCAATTAGGGTTTCACATACCTTTAACCTTTATTATGGCTTTGGGATTTCACATGCTATCATACTTCATTATAGTTAGGATTGCATATAGCATCACCCTTCATTAGGCTTTCACATCTCATTGCCTATACTTAATGTTTACTATTCTTCCCAACTAGGGATTTCTCATGGCATCACCCTCAATTAGGGTTTCTCATGGAATCGACCTCAATTAGGGATTCACATTGAATCAACCTCAATTAGGGATTCCCATGGAATCAACCTCAATTAGGGATTCACATTTCATTATCTTGGTTTAGAGTCACACATTACCCTGGGTTTGGGTTACATCTGATATTGCTCTAAATTAGGGTTAGGGCTCAACAACCTTCTTGATTAGGGCTTTCATGATCTCTTTATTAAGGATCATACCCTATTCATCACATGATCAATACTCATGTATGAATTCCTTTCCATCATTCTCTCAACTTGATTAGGTTACATCAACCCTTCAATCAAGTACATACAATAATGATTAACATAATATACCAAGTCATTGTTCTTATAAGAAATTAGGGTTTATCCCTTAATTGGCACTAATCACTTAGGTACTATTAAGGTTTCAACCTTTGTACCTTCATTGATTATCATTACTAATCATCATTGGATCAATGGATCATTCATCATCTTAATTCTCAAGAGATTCAATTACATTGGACCTCCATTACATAAGGTATCCAATTGAATTGAGAAATTGAATCTTCAATTACAATAGGTGTCCAAGTGGATTAACCAATTGAGTCCTCAATTAATTTTGACTACTTGAGCCCCAAACGGTCTTGGTCTTTCAAAGTTCAAATGGTTTGAAACCATTTGGTAAAGGTGGTGCTTGAGACCGTTTGCTAAAGCAAGTACTTGAAACCGTTTGCTAAAGTACCTTTTTGAAACCGCATGGACTCAACCGGTTTGGGATCGTTTGGTCCCAAATGGTCTTGAGATCATTTGGTCCCAATCGGTCTTGAGACCATTTGGACTCAAACGGTCTTGAGACCGTTTGGTCCAAACCACCTCAAAACCGCATGGACCAAATATGGTCTCAACCAATCAAATCGATTTGGGGTTCTCAATGTTGATTCCTTCAATCATTGAATTCATGTAACCAATCTTCAATTGGACCCATCACCATACTTCAATTGAGTTAATTAGGTCATCCTTCAACTGATTTGACCCTCAATTAACCCTCAATTGATCATCAATTAGGGTTTGAATCAATTGGATTAGGGTTTAGAATTGATGATCCTTCAACATTAACCAATGTGAGTCTAGTTGCTTTAAAACTATTGGACCATCATCCAAATTGGGCATGGCCTGACCCCAAACGGTCTTGAGGTCGTTTGGATTACCTCCAAACAGTCTTGAGACCGTTTTCCCATCTCATCACTCAAATCCATGTCACCCAATTAGGGTTTGGATCACTAGATTGATTGCCAAATCAGCATTTTATTGCAAATCAACTTAGTATATTTAGATATTCAAACACCTAACCGTAGTCAACCCTAGACCTCCAAACGGTCTTGGGTGACCCCCAAACGGTATTGAGACCGTTTGGGTGATCCCCAAACGGTTTTGAAACCGTTTGGGTCAATCAACCCAAAGCATCACCTCATTCAATTGCAAAATCAGCACTTAGCCTCTAGGGTTTATACCATATGTTTGAATCTTCAAATACTTAACCATACTCAACCCTGGACCTCCAAACGGTCTTGGTTGACCTCCAAATGGTCTTGAGACCGTTTAGGTGATTCCCAAATGGTTTTGAAACCGTTTGAGTCAATCAACCCAAAGCATCAACTCATTCAATTGCAAAATCAGCACTCAGCCGATTAGGGTTTATACCATATGTTTGAATCTTCAAATACTTAACCATACTCAACCCTGGACCTCCAAACGGTATTGGTTGACCACCAAATGGTATTGAGACCGTTTGGGTGATTCCCAAATGGTTTTGAAACCGTTTGGGTCAATCAACCCAAATTTCAAACTCAATCACTTATGAAATCAGCACTCAACCCGATTAGGGTTTAGGTGATTGATGGACCTTCAACTCATGAACCGATTGAAGTTAATCAATAATAATTGATGGGTCATTAACCTAGATCATTATGAACAAGTCCCCAAACGGTCAACCCTGGTTAACATCACCAAATGGTCTGAAATTGTTTGGTCTCATGCGGTTTGGTGAAACCGTTTGCTACTAAACGGTTTTGAAACTGTTTGCTCCCAAAACACAAACTGTTTGGACATTTGATTGAAACCATTTGGTCTAGATATTTTGGGAGGTATGTTCTTATGATGATTTCATCATCATAAATCTCTAAACCCACGAAACTTGCTGTGATTTCCATGGAGATTGCATCAATCAACCAAATCAATAATTGTAAATAGAGAAATGATCATTATTTGATGGGGAATTGAACGCAATAACAAAGTTAGGGTTTCAAGTTATAAAACCAGCCTCCAATTGAGATCCAAAGCTCCATGTCCATGGAAACAATGGTGGATGCAACTCCTTTCACCATTCCAAGGCTCGTCCTCAAGATTTGAGTGAAAAGGAATGGTTAGAATTGAAGAGGAGATCGAAATAGGAAGAAATCCATAATTTATTTTCAATTTCCACCATGGAATCAAGGTGAATGGATCAAGAACCTTACCAACAGGTTGGGGGTCGTCCTCCTGATCCTCCCAAGATCCCTTGGTCGTTTCCCAAGCAAGTATAAGAAGTGGGGTCGAAAAAGCCTTTCATTTGGCTTATAAAAGGTCCTTTTATAAAAATTCAATGAGAGAGAATGTACTTTGCAAAAATCCAATTAATCCCAAAAATGTGGCCGCCTCTTCCCGCTCATATTCCTTAGGGAAGACACTATCTTGTTTGCCTCTTATTCCTATAAATTATCCAAGATTTAAAGAAAAGCAAATCAAGCACCTTAAATCATATTATATTAATATCCATATGTGAGTGGATATTTCTTTTTCTTATAAAATTGTGTGTGAGTTATCCACTTCCTTGGATATTTTCATGGCCTTTGAAAAGATCAAGGATGTCACACACACATATGAATCCAACCATTTTAATTTTGGTTGAAGGCCCTTTAATTGATACATTTATTTTTGCCCTAGATCAAATTAGGGTTTCAATTAGGATTAAAACTTGATTATTTTAATATCAAGATTCTCTCTCCTCCAACTTAATTTAAATGAGGCGCCCCTCTCATTTTCTTTTCTCTACATGGTGCCAAGAAACATTAGGGACCTTATTGAAGTGATAATTTACATATTGCACCCTAGGTTTTGGGTAAATTGCACATTACACCAAAACTAGGTTTTCATGCACATACATTGCTTTATCAGCTCTTTCTTGGTATTCAGGCTTCCATAAGCCATACATCAGCATCATTTTCACCCTCATGATGCTTCAACACATGAGGAACATATTATCATGCAAAATTTGCACTTAAACCCCTCTACTTGGGTAATTTGCACTTTAGTCCAAAACAAGCAAACATTACTTCAACATTATTCAAATAGGACTAAAATTGTAACATAAGTTCCTCTTGAGGCCTAATTACTTTTCATAAGATGAGATTAAGTATTTAATCATCTTTCTTAATCAAAACACCTAGATTTGAAGTATAACCTAGGTCAGGGTTGTTACAACCATCCTACCATGATAGCAAACTAGTCCATCCTCTGACTCATGGAACCCATCAAGCTTTTTGCTGCCAAACTATGATTTGATTAACTGAACTGAAGCATCTACCTGTTGTGCATATTTGATCTGTTATCTCAACGTAGGCTTTACTTGCATTTGTACCAACAATCTTGCTAACAAGGAGACTTTTAGTTGTATGTTCATCTGTGGTAAAGAGACAAACATATCCCGCTTATGGCATACTAAGGAACTCAACTGTGCTTTCTTCATAGGAAGAGTAGGAGACTTCTTGCTAAGTGCATCAGCTACCACATTCACCTTACCAGGATGATACTCAATGGTGCAATCATAATCATTGATCAGCTCCATCCAGCGATGTTGTCGCATGTTCAGCTCACTCTGCGAGAAGATTTACTTCAAGTTCTTATGATCTATAAAGATCTGACACACTTCCCCATAAAGATCGTGTCTCCAAATCTTTAATGCACGGACCACCGCCGCCAACTCCAAATCATTGAAAAACACTAGAGGGGGGTGAATAGAGTTTTTAAATATTTTAACAATTATTTAACTCAAACAACCACAATTGAAAATGGAAGAAGGAGACAGGTGTTTAGAGTGGTTACAACCTTAGCAAATACTAAGGTTGTCAGTCCACTACCCGGTTGCTTACCCAACTGGGATTTTGAAAGTATTAATTTTATTACCTTCACAAGGATTTACACAAAATACAATACTTTCTTACACCCCTTGAACAGCCTTCACTTGAAGTAGATGCACCAACCCGAGGTAGCCTTCTTGAAGTAACTCCAAGCTCCCCCTTAAAGTAGCCTTCCTCTTTCGAAGTAACCTCTCGTTGCACCAGCCTTCTTGAAGTAGTTCAAGGTCCCCTTCTTCACCAAGAAGATCTTCCAACCTCTCCAATCCGCAGCCTCCAACCTAGGAGTAGCAAGGAGAGTACAAACAATAATAGTGAACAAGAAAGGAAAATGGAAATTACAACTTATCCTTTGAAGCACAAGGCTTGATTTGCCTAGATCAAGCGTGTAGATCTCCTAACCAATGTGTATGGAATGTGATTGCTGTGGATTAGGAGATGATAGCCTATAGGACACGAAATTTGAGCTAGGAGAGGAAGTAGCCAATTGCCAATATGCTTAATAGCTCACAAACAGATTGCTCAATGTAAATGTATGCTCAAAGATTGCTCAAGTGTGTAATCAAGTAAGTTTAGGTGTTCTAAGGCATGTCCTATTTATAGGAATGTCCTACAAGTGCTTGAGGACGTTCTAGACACTTTCTAGGGGTTTCTAAGTGCTTAACTAGCCGTTAGATATAAGTTAGTTGCTTTAACAACGGCTAGTTAATTAATTCTACAGTTGCTGTCAGAGATCATCTCGGTCGAGAAATGGTCGACTGAGACTCCTACTCGGTCGATGTTTTGTCGACCGACAGGCTTTCTGGATCAAGTGTTTGCAACTTTTATCTTCAACTGCCAACTACCTTGTCAGTTGTGTCTAACGGCTACTTGGGTCTTTCTCGGTCGAGAAGATTGTCGACCGAGAGTGTCTCGGTCGAGGATTTTGTCGACCGAGATGGACCCTGTTTCAATGTTTCAAATGAAGACATTAAGTGTGTATATGAGTGTGCATATGTGACACTATTGAAGGGGATGACCTATCTAAATGTGGTGTTTAGCTAGGGAAGATCTAACACTTGATTTACATGAAGTCTAAGTACTTGTACATTATATATTTGTACAAGTTTACAATTGATTACATTTCATGACATTTAAAATCATTCAAGCATATAGATTCCCTAGTGCTTTGTCATCCACCTTACTCCTGCAACACTCAAGTAGCTCGTTAGATCAACAAGAATGAAATGTTTTTCATTATCAAAACAAAGGGATTTACAGATGTCCATTTAGCCAACAATCTCCCCCTTTTTGAAGATGACAAACATTTCCTAAACATAAAATAAGAAAGTATAAAAACATGTGAGATTCATACCTGAAGATTACCTTTGTGAAATTTCTTCTCTTGTTTATAAAATGTGTGCTTATTATTCCCCATGAATTATGGAACATGAAATCCAATTCTTTAGGGAATATAGCAACTCTCAATGTAAAGCCAAGAGTTTATGAAACTCATTGATTGAGTTTTGCACAAATATTAAGTTTTATATTTATTTCTCCCCCTTTGTCATTTCAAAAAGATATCCGTTTAAGAACAAATATTGTATGAAAAGTATTGCTCCCCATTAAATACATATCCGTTTTCAATAGATGGTCAATTTAGCCACAATTTTAAATTTTAGGTATTTGCAAGGATGTCATCCTTTTTTATTTATGACATATTGATTACTCCCCTTACTTTGTATGTTCTACTAGAATAGTCTTATAAGCCATATTCAAATGATGCCATAGAGGAATATCCAATATAATCGGTAAAGATAACCAATTCATTTGAATCATGGAATTTTTACAATCATGCAAAGATAACAATTTCATGTAAAGATATTCATTTCATTACAATCATGCAAAGATAACCATTTCATTACAACTAATACAACAGACACTTCAAATCTCACTGGAAAGACTTAAGTATTACATCAATATCAGGGTCTTTTCCAAGATGTGTCTCAGCTCCATAATATTGGACTAAAGTTTGCCACTCCAAAGCACCTGTCTTGGTTAAAGCATATGCTTCCAAGAAGGTAGGAACACGATCAAAATGGAAATGAGCAGCAATGTATTGTAATTGTATTGAGGAGAACTGAGTATGTGTGAGATCTGTAGATGGTGGAGGTGGAGGTTGGTAGTAGTTGTAAGATGGATTATATGGGTTGAGCATGCCAGGATTTAAAGAATAAGGATATTCATCTGGTTGATTTGGAGAGAGGGTTTGCATCCTTTGATTTAGGTAGGTCATCGCATGGTGGTTATAGTCTAATTGTCTGCTTAGATGATATTGTGACCCAGCAACATAGGTTAGGGTGTTTTGGATGGGATCATAGGATGGGTTGGTAGGAGGAGGTGGTGGTGGTATATCTTGAGTAGATGTCTCACCTTCCGTCCTGGCCCTCTTGTGACCAAAATCAATTCCCATTTTCTCTACTGTGTTTTTGCTTATTTTTTGTGGTCTTCTTTCCCATGTGTATCCCATATCCTCAATTTGTGTTTTAAGAAAGTGTTGAGTGATTTGGCATACAAAATCAGAATATGGGGGATTGCCAGAAAACTCAAGCATGTTCTTAAGGATTATGCGGATAAAATTTATGGGAATACGTTTGATAATGGCATAAATTAAACACATGCGAAAAATAGGGACTTAAGACTTGTTTGCTCTAGGATGTATGTTTGTGGAAACAATAAGATTGACAATCCTAGCTGCAGGTTTGAGATTTATGGCATAGTAGGTACCCCTATCTTCGTGACAAGTAGTATTAGATTGAAAAATGGCTCGTTTGATGTCACTAAGACTGACGGTATTATCACCTTGGGAAAATGTATTGAGTGGATTTCTAGTTGTAAGGTCAAGAGTGTCTTGATATTCATCTAAGTCGATGTTGAGCATGTCAAGAATATCCTCTTCAGTAAATCGAAAGCTATGCCCATTGACCATAGAGTAGAAGAAGTTATTTTCATTTTCAGAATGGGAGATTCGGTTTGCATAGAACTCATTTACCACTTTTGAAGAGTAGGAAGGGAAGGAAGGGTTAAGAAATTCTTTCAAATTTTGCACCTCAAAAAGATCCTCCAGGTCGACGATGCTGAGGAAGTCCATGACGTCAACCGGCCGTCGTGGAAGAGGAGTTTTGGAGGAGAGCCTGAGATAGCGATCACCAGCATCTGCATCGACGAAGGGGATGTCGTTGATGATCGTCAATGGTGGAGTAGCCGCCCTTCCTTTCTTGCTCGCAACTTTCTTCTTTCCACGTGTAGATGATGAAGCCATTTCTTTGCTTTAAGGTGGAGAAGAAGCAAGAAAGTCTTGGAGATGAAGAAGCTAAAGGATTGCACAAGAATGCACTAGAGAGAAGCTATGGAAGTAAGAATATGAGAGTGTGTAACAATGACCCGTTTTTGGTCCTTTTTATAGCAATCCAGTGGCCAGGTCGGTCGACAATTTGTCGACCGATTGACCGCAACGGTCATATCCTAGACGCGCCACTCGGCCCCCCAACGGTCGACTGATGGGTTGCAACGGTCATAAAATGGTCAGATTGCAACGGTCATATCCCAACGGTCAATTCTCGGTCAAACAATTGTCGACCGACATCGGCTCGGTCGAATAATTGTCGACCGGGAGTGTGTCCGATGTAATTTTTATTTGAGGTTTGTCGGTCGAGAGAGATAGGCTGACCAAGATGTTTTCGGTCGAAGAATTCGTCGACCGACAGACTTTCTGTGAATGAAATTTTTTAAGCTAATTTTTAATGTAAATGATAGATTGAATTTGTAAAGCATATATATATATATTTTCTAAGGGAGTAATATTGTGATTATTATTACCAATATTTGGACAATTTTGTGATCATAAATTAATTGTTCTTTTGATCACAATTTTTATATAGAAAATGATATTCAAATAAGTATTGTGCCAAATTTATTTTAGGTCGACTTTGACTACGACCATAGCGCCCCTTGGTCAAGCTTGATTTTAACCAAGAGGCAATTTTGAGTGATGCTCAATATGAAGTTTTTCCGTTCATAATTCTCCTAGAATATTTATATAAGCTTTGTTGTAGATAAATATCAAATTCTATTTCTACTTGTACCCTTGTTTTCATGTAAGATTCTCCAAGAGAATATATATCCTTGAAAGCAATATCTCACGTTCTTAATTGAGAAATTTTTATCTTATGTGTTGCAAGCCTTAAAGTTCTTTTTCAAATCACAAATGAATCATTTTGCTTGCCAATGTGTCATCAAGGATCCATGCATACAGTAATCATTTTCTATCATCTTTATGAGCTGAATAGTGAAAGCATGTCCATGAACATATAATATCATGAAATACAGTGATCATTTATACTAGATGTCATAACACATGATGGTCTTCAACTTGTAAGATCGGTCATTAACAATAAATCGATAGCAATTTGATTAATTGAAAACACATTCAGCAGATTTAGATTTGACAACAGAGACCGGATCGGTCGACCATTTCTCGACCGACTGTCTTTCTCGGTCGACAGATTCTCGACCGAGAGAGGTTCTGTACTATTTCAGGGCTGTTTTCAGTAAGTAAATCAGAATTGTTTTTGTAGATTTAAAAGAATTATATATTCAAGTTAGATGTTTAAATACTTGAATTAAATTGTTATGCCACTATGTTGAGTTGAGATAGACATAGAAATATGCAACTAAGGTCCTTGGTCATATCTCAACTTAATTCCGTTCATTTAGTTTGGAGGTTTTGGAACCCAAACTAACTCGACATCCTTTTTCTTATAAGGACATGAAAAGGAGTAGTGACCAAGGCGCAAACAATAATGACAACATATAGAATCAACCTCATATCTCTTTCTATGATTTTGGTCTAGGTTGTTCTTAGGTATATTTTTATTTGTGCCTTTAGGTATATATATAGAGTGATGTGTTTGTGTCTTTCTCCAACTAGGTTTATGATAAGATTTTCCCTTAGGCTTGTAACCTAGTCCTCTCCTTCCAACTTGATGGTAGGAATCATTTAAGATTTGATCAAGAATGCCATTATTATTTAGACTACTAACTTTTTGTTGTAACTTAGCAATCTCATCCATTCTCTTCTTGATATCTAGCTTTGCTTGATCTAGATTAGATGATAATGAATTTCTTTCTTTCACAATAGTATCATAATCTAGATGTGAGCACAAAATAGGTTGTTTTTGAAGATCATTCACTTGAGTTTGCAAATTTATCTTTTCTAGGGAAAGAAGATTGCAATTTGCCTCTATAGATTTTATCATAATATTATGATCTTCAATAATCTTTTTAAGATCTTCATTTTCAGAGGTAATAGCAAGAAGCTTAGCATGTAATTCATCATTTGTTTTATTAGCTTTCTTTAACTTATTCTTGTACTCAATATATTTATTATGTGTCTCTTCAAGACTAGCAACTAGCTCTTCTTTAGATAAATCAAAAAGACTTACCTCTTCTTCCTCTTCACTTGTTGTAGCAATAAGACAATCTTTATGCTCATCTTCCTTCTTTGATTTCCATGGGCAGCTAGATGTTGTGTGGCTTGTTCCTAAACACCAATTGCAACATGTTGTAGATTGGTCCAAGCTTCTCTTTTTATTCCGGTTGTAATTACCATCACCCTCCATTCTTCAAGACCTGGTTAGGGTTCCTTGAAGCCTGCTCTGATACCAATTGAAAAACACTAGAGGGGGGGTGAATAGAGTTTTTAAATATTTTAACAATTATTTAACTCAAACAACCACAATTGAAAATGGAAGAAGGAGACAAGTGTTTAGAGTGGTTCCAACCTTAGCAAATAATAAGGTTGTCAGTCCACTACCCGGTTGCTTACCCAACCGGGATTTTGAAAGTATTAATTTTATTACCTTCACAAGGATTTACACAAAATACAATACTTTCTTACACCCCTTGAACAACCTTCACTTGAAGTAGATTCACCAACCCTAGGTAGCCTTCTTGAAGTAACTCCAAGCTCCCCCTTGAAGTAGCCTTCCTCTTTAGAAGTAACCTCCCGTTGCACCAGCCTTCTTGAAGTAGTTCAAGGTCCCCTTCTTCACCAAGAAGATCTTCAAACCTCTCCAATCTGCAGCCTCCAACCTAGGAGTAGCAAGGAGAGTACAAACAATAATAGTGAACAAGAAAGGAAAATGGAAATTACAACTTATCCTTTGAAGCACAAGGCTTGATTTGCCTAGATCAAGCGTGTAGATCTCCTAATCAATGTGTATGGAATGTGATTGTTGTGGATTAGGAGATGATAGCCTATAGGACATGAAATTTGAGCTAGGAGAGGAAGTATCCAATTGCCAATATGCTTAATAGCTCACAAACAGATTGCTCAATGTAAATGTATGCTCAAAGATTGCTCAAGTGTGTAATCAAGTAAGTTTAGGTGTCCTAAGGCATGTCCTATTTATAGGAATGTCCTACAAGTGCTTGAGGACATTCTAGACACTTTCTAGGGGTTACTAAGTGCTTAACTAGCCGTTAGATATAATTTAGTTGTTTTAACAATGGCTAGTTAATTAATTCTGCAGTTGCTGTCAGAGATCATCTCGGTCGAGAAATGGTCGACCGAGACTCCTACTCGGTCGATGTTTTGTCGACCGACAGGCTTTCTGGATCAAGTGTTTGCAACTTTTATCTTCAACTGCCAACTACCTTGTCAGCTGTGTCTAACGGCTACTTGGGTCTTTCTCGGTCGAGAAGATTGTCGACCGAGAGTGTCTCGGTCGAGGATTTTGTCGACCGAGATAGACCCTATTTCAATGTTTCAAATGAAGACATTAAGTGTGTATATGAGTGTGCATATGTGACACTATTGAAGGGGATGACCTATCTAAATATAGGTGTTTAGCTAGGGAAGATCTAACGCTTGATTTACATGAAGTCTAAGTACTTGTACATTATATATTTGTACAAGTTTACAATTGATTACATTTCATGACATTTACAATCATTCAAGCATATAGATTCCCTAGTGCTTTGTCATCCACCTTATTCCTGCAACACTCAAGTAGCCCATTAGATCAACAAGAATGAAATGTTTGTCATTATCAAAACAAAGGGATTTACAGATGTCCATTTAGCCAACAATCATGTGTCGGATAATTCTCCTCATATTTCTTAAGTTGTCGCGAAGCAAAAGAAACCACATGATCTTTCTGCATCAGCACACATCCTAAGCCTTTCTTGGAAGCATCACAGAAAACAGCATAGCCTTTCTCAGGCTCTGGCAACACCAACACTGGAACACTAGTCATCTTTTCCGTCAAACTTTGGAAAGCTTGCTGACAACGATCCTCCCAAACAAAAGGTACATCTTTTTTGGTCAACTTTGTCAACAGCAACGTGATTACACTAAAGTCCTTTATAAACCTCTGATAGTATCCTGCTAGACCCAGAAAACTACGGACTTCAGTCGGCATTTTTGGTTTCTCCCAGTCTGCAACTGAATCCACCTTCTTAGGGTCCACTCTGACTCCTTCTGTGGATATCACATGACCCAAGAAACTCACATTTACTAAACTTGGCATAAAATTGGTGTTGGCGAAGAAGAGTCAACGCTTGTGAAAGATGTTGTTCATGTTGTTGACTGTCCCGACTGTAGATCAAGATGTCATCTATAAAAACCACAACAAACTAGTCTAGAAATGGACGGAACACTCTATTCATCAGATCCATTAAAGCAACAGGCGCATTGGTTAGATCAAACGGCATAACCACGAACTCAAAGTGACCATACCCCATCCTAAAAGTTGACTTTGGTATGTCCTCATCCTTAATCCTTAACTGATGATATCCAGACCGTAGATCGATCTTTGAAAACACTGTGGCATCATGCAACTGATCAAACAGATCATCTATCCTTGGAAAAGGATACTTGTTCTTCATCGTGACTTTGTTCAACTATCGATAATCTATGCACAGCCGCATCGATCCATCCTTCTTCTGTACGTACAGGACTGGAGCACCCCACAGAGACGTGCTCGGTCTGATGAAACATTTATCCAAAAACTCCTGTAACTACTTCTTCAGCTCTACCATCTCAGCTGGAGCCATCCTGTACGGTGTCTGAGAAATTGGTTGTGTTCCTGGCACCAGATTGACCTCAAAGTCAATCTCCCGAGGTGGGGGAACACCGGGGAACTCATCAAGAAACACATCCATGAACTCTTGAATAACAGGCACCTCCTCAAGGCTAGGACATTTTGCCTTGGTATCCACAACGTGAGCTAAGAACGCCTTACATCCTTGCCGCATCAACTTCTCTGCCACCATAGCTGACACCAAACATGTCGGAAGAATCTTCCTATCTCCTTGAAAGATCTACTTCTCACCATCATCAGCAAACACTGCTTGCTTGGAACCACAGTCCAGCACAACCTTATACTTTTCTAAGGTATCCATCCCAAGGATCATGTCGAATCCATGCATATCAAGTGCTATAAGATCCACTTGTTTACTGTGTCCCAAAAAAGATAGAACACAAGATGGACACTCCTCTCGAAGCATCGAGGAATCATTAAGAGGGGTTTCTAACAACAAGCTATCTTTCTTACAACTAACAGGTAAAAGACAGCCATCAAGCATAGTATGTGCGATAAAAGAGTGTGTAGCACCTGGGTCAACCTGAATAGATATAAAGCAAGAAGAAGACAAATTAGAATGAAATAACTCCATCTGACCCGCCACCACTCGCGGGTTGACTATCGCCTCCGACTGACTCATAGTATAGAATTGAGCCATTGCTTGCTATCCACGTCCTCTACTTCCTTGAGCAGACAATCCCACTTACGATGCTTGACCGCGTCCTCACCCTCTGTTACCACTGGACTACTGTATGTCTAACCCATGTTGATTCTGTCTCGGTTGTTGCGTCACTTCAACATCTTTCCTTGGGCAATTCGACTTCAAATGCCATGTCTGTCCACAGAGATAGCATGACATGTCCTCTAACTGCGGCCTAGATGGCCCTGTCACTGCTACTGAAGTTATGTTGTAAGCTATGGATGACGAATAACCACACCCTCTTCCTTTACTTGGTGACCACTGCAATGGTGCACTAGAACCTTGCCTCACAGAAGGTGTAGAAAACCTCATCTTCTTGTGGATATCAAACCTCTATTTCTAAAACTAAGCAGGCCTTTTCTTGGGCATAGCTTCTCTCTTCTCTCGGACTGACCATTCAATCCTTCGGACAGACTCCACAAACGTGGCAAACCGCTCCTAGTTTTCCAAAGAAGCAGTAGGTGTCGACATCTCAGCACTCAAACCCTTCTCAAACTGCCTGATTCTCTCATCATCTGTCGCTTCCATGTGAGGACAAAACCTCAGCAGGTCCATAAACTTAGCTTCATACTTAGTGATGCTCATCGATCCTTGGCGTAGATGCTCAAATTAGTTGATATTCTCATCCAGACATGTCTTCGGGAAGTATCGACTTACGAACTCTCGGTGGAAAACCTCCCAACATATCACCTCACCAGGCCGCTTCTCTTCCTCGATGGCCCACCAGTGGCCAGCACTACCTTTCAAAAGGTAGACAGCGTGCTTGACTTTGTCTGCTTTGGGGATGTCAAGGATCCTAAAGGCCTTCTCTAGACATGTCAGCCATAGATCTACATCCGCTGGATCAGCCGTTCCAGTATAATCTGAAGCTCTGACTTGGCGAAGCCGCTCAAAGGTCTTCCCAATACCCAATGTTTCACCATGGGGAGCCTATGCTCTTGGAAGAGGCACTGGCAACCTATCCACCATGTGATTCATCGTTGCCATTACCTACCCCATAAGATGCTGATATGTGGGCTTCGAACCGTAAATCATGAAGTAAACTCAGCGGAAGCGATTTGATTAACTGGCAGCAGAATTATGAAAAATCACTAAAAATTAAAAATTTTTAAGAAAAGATATTTAAATAATAAAACTCCTTTATAAGAAACAAGATAAGCAGTTTACATCATATTTTAACATTACATCTCTATTAAATCACCTTTCGAGTGATTATATACATGCAGATACAAAATCTCAAGGTTTAAAACCAAAATCTCAGACCTACTGACTCCTAGGACCTGAGAGTACAGAGACGACATAAGACAAACTAACTACAGGACTTGACAGTCAATATCTCCACCTGAGATTCACTGCTGCCCTTGGTGTTGCTGTTGCTGATACTGCTCACCCGCAGATTGGTTCCTTCGTCCTCGACGACCACCTAAAAAGTTGAATTCTGCGGGGTGAGACAATTTTAAATAATTGTCCCAGCGAGAGTTATAACTCTCCGCCAGAAGCTTTATTATAGCAAGGAATGAATAACATAAGCAAGGTAATTTAAATCATTCAATAGCAGTTTTGATATTTAAGTAAAGCAACTTCATTAAGGAATATGAAGAACATGTATGCTAGATACTTGAACAGGATATTAGTATAAACAATGTAACATCAATCATTGTTTCTCGTAGTTCAATCCTAACAGATATACTACACAGTTGATTATGTTTTACAAGCATTATTATTATGCCCTACGGAGATGAGGTATATCGCTCATACTCCAACTGATCACTACTAAGTCGCATCGGTATCATACATAGGTCATCAAAAGAGCCAGATTCTTATGACCTCATCTTCCTCAGTCAATGTGAGGATCAACATGCAGGACATCTCATGTCTCTGCTACTATAGCTTACCAGGGTATTCTGGCACTTCGCTATTAGAGTCACAGTGGCATTTTGTACTCTCTTCGCCATCGAAAGATCTCTTGTTTATCTCTCATCGATGCGGCATTAAAGATTTTCCTCGGGAGAATAGTGAAACATCACCCCGGCATAAACACATAGTGAAGGGTTGATGGATTAAGGTACATCTACATCAATTCCTACACTAGGACGTAAGGATATTCGCGTCCATAATCCCCCACATATTCAGTAGTATGTGATCCAGGAGTTCCCTTAGGAAAACCTGTTTCACCATCATTTAGCTGCTGACAATGATGGATCTAGGATCAGGGCTCTACATGGTATGATTATACTTGATTAATTAGGTACATTTCAGTATTCTTTTAGCACCAAACATGTTTCCAAGCATCTAAGTATTAAACATTGCTATAACAGAAGAATATTAAATGTATCAAGTTTAACTCACATCAGTTATCAAATGGATATCAATTCTTAATCATTCCATTACTATGATTCAAGATTAGGGGTGTTCAAACCCTTAGATCATCACAAGTCATCTAATCAGCATAACCTTGATGTTACTCATGGCTCTTACAACCCATTAATCTCATATGATGTCACTTAACTTAGGCAACATAGCATACATCACTATTCATAAAGCCTATAACATGCTTTCAATGAACATAATATCATAATCCTTACCTGGTTATGATTATTCTCTTATAAGAACCTGTATGATCAATTCAACTGATAATAATTAATGATTCATTTCCAGATCAGCAATTTATAAAGCAGGAATAACCTTTTCAAATCAAGGGTTGTACCTTCATGCCTTCACTTAAGGCTAGGTTCCCTTATTAGCATCAGTTAGGGTTATTCAATCTCTTTCATTATGATTAGGAATAATGATTCATCATCTCATACTTTAATTATAAAGATTCATGCTTAAAAGCATAACCTGGAATTAGGGTTTATTGTACATTTCATCACCTCACCCTCAATTAGGGTTTATTATTCCCATTACATGTATTTACCCTAGAATTAGGGTTTACTATTCACTTCATGGTGAATTGAGCTCATAGCATCACCATGTATGAAATTATCATCGTTGATGCCTTCAAATTAGGTTAGGATTCATCAATTATCATAAATAGGGTTTCCATGATCTCTCCTTGATGGATCATACCCTAATCATGTGTATTCGTTCATATTGAAGGTATTTTATTTAACTTTCATTTATATTAGGAGTCTTCTCTCTCCTCTCACTAATAGATGGTGATTACTTCACTCTAGATTAGGTTAGGTCAAGACAACTTTGATTAACATAAGTTAAGTCACCCCTATTATGTCATTAGAGTTTGCTTAATCAAGGGGGTGTTGTCTACTTGAACCCTTCAAAGGTACATTGGTAATGTTCACCATTAACCATAACATGGGTCAATCTACTAATTACTTAACCCCTTAATGTCTTTAGGTATCATTAGGGTTTGAGTTAATCAACCATTGAACCATCTAAGCCTTCAAGTCATTAAACAATCTTAACTCTAAAAGTCCCCAAACGGTTTCACACTTCAACCTCCAAACGGTTTTGAAACCGCATGGAGGGGTTGACCGTTTGGAACCTTTAACCCTCAAGACCGCATGGACATGTTCACACTCAAGACTGTTTGACCTTAAACGGTTTTGAAACCGTTTGATCATGTTGACCGTTTGGACATGGCTGACTTTGAAACCGTTTGATCAAACCGCATGACCAAACCGCATGAACTTAAACGGTTTTGAAACCGTTTGAGCCCAAACGGTCTTGAGACCGTTTGGACCCAAACAGTCTTGAGACCTTTTGGACTTAAACGGTCTTGAGACCGTTTGGTCCAAATGTCTCAAAACCGCATGGACCTAGAAGATGCATCAACACTTGCAATCAATTAGGGTTTTCAATGTTGAACCCCTCAATCGGTCTCATATATGTTAACCACTTATAAATTGATCCAATTAGGGTTATCCTTAACCAATTGAACACTCAATTGACCCTCAATTGATAGCCAATTAGGGTTGGAACCAATTGAATTAGGGTTTATAATCGATCAACCATCAACATCCATCAATATGAGTCTAATTGAAGTTGAACCCATCAATTGTCACCCAATTGGACCATGACTTGACCCAAACGGTCTTGAGATCATTTGGACATCCTCCAAACGGTCTTGAGACTGTTTTCCCAAAGTTACACCAAAAACTAAGTCCGTTTGTTAAGCGTTGAACCCTAATTAAGTCACAAATCAGCACTTTTGATTAATTCAACAACCTATTGTGATTGGACCTTCAATTGATCAAATTATCTTAACCCTAGACCTCCAAACGGTCTTGGGTGATCACCAAACGGTCTTGAGACCGTTTGGGTGATCCCCAAATGGTTTTGAAACCGTTTGGGCCACTCAACCCAAACTTCAACATGATTGGTCCATAAAATCAGCAATTGAACCCGATTAGGGTTTAGATGATTAAAGTGCCTTCAACTCAAGATTTACTTGCAATTATATGGTGATTATTTGTAGGTGGTTAATTTATGATGTGTTCCAACAGATCCTCAAACAATCAACACTTGTTCAAACCCCTCAAACAGTTTTGAAACCGTTTGAGTCTAAACGGTCTTGCAAACCGCATGAGATCAAACGGTTTTGAAACCATTTGGACCATAGGTGAGGGACCGTTTGATAAAGTTGCCTAGGTATTCACACCCATCATCATCTACCTTGAGACCAAGGTCTGTTCTTCATGGATTTTACTTGCAAGATTGCAAGGGAAGGTAGGGGAAAGAAGAACAAACTACTAAATTGCAAGAAAGAGGATATGCATAACAAAGCAAATGGTTTAGAGTTATAAAACCCGCCTTAAAGTCGGTCCTAGAGCTCCAAGATTTCAAGCTTCCAAGCCTTTAATGGCGTCTTGAGCTCCACAGGTTGGCCAAGGTCGTTTCTCCAAGAATTGGTTGGGAAAGGACGGCAAGAAGGAAAGAACTAAGTAAGAAAACCATAAAACCAACCTTGCAACCTAACTTCCTCCATGAATCCGAGCAAGATGATGGTCAATTTTTACCTAGAATAGATTAACTGATCTCCTCTGCTCTAGATCTCTACCTTCAGTCGGTTTAGCAAGGGGATAAGTGAGAAGGAAGGGGAAACGGTTCTTTGTTTGCAAAGGAAGGGGGTATATGTACTTTGGGTTAAAACTTCAACATAAAGGCATCTATTTCTTATTTTCACATCTAGGTCCCTCTCCCTTTTAGGCACATCCCTTCTCCTCATTTCTTAAACAAAACTCCTTTTAAAACCAAAGGCTAAAGGCAAAGAAGGTAAACTTATTACTAAGGTGCATATATAAAAGAGGTCTCTCTATTTATAACTTGGTGATTTAATTACAAAGGTTATCATTCTTATTTGATTATTTAATTGAAGTGCCCTCATCATCATTCTTACTCTAAATGACGCCAAGAGTCATTTAAGATACTCTAGAAGGTGTATTTAACAAGTTGCACCCCATATTTTGGGTATATAGCACTTTACACCAAAATTAGGGTTCTAAGCACAAGGATTGCTCCACAAGCTGCATCTAGGTGCCCAAGCTTGGAGAATCCATCATACTTCATCATATTCACTCATATGATGTCTCACCATCATAGGAACATCTAGATATGCGAAATTTGCAAGTTAACCCCTCTAATTGGGTAATTTGCACATAGGTCCATGTATTACAAAAAAATATTACAACATTGTTTAAAAAGGACAGAAATGGAAGCATATGTTCCTCAGGAAATTTAATTACATACTAGGAGATAATCACAAACATCTAATTACATAATTAAGCAAAACACCTAGGGTTAACTCATAACCCAGGTCAGGGATGTTACATGATAGGCAGGGTTTTCAAGAATGGATGGGTCAAGTTGGTGGACCTCAGGCACCCGATCTTCATGTGCCTACACTCTTGCTCCATCAACATATGCATCATCACTGCTCTCAGCAACATGTTCTTCACGGTTTCTAGACATCTTTAAGCTTTATCTTCCACTGAGGGTAGAAGGTTATTGTAAAAAATCTAGAAAACTCACAAGAACCGGTGCAACCCTAGTCCTAGATCCCTGTAGACTCAGCGAACCTAGAGCTCTGATACCAAAACCTATTGTGACATCCCGCTATCACATAGACAACGAAATGTCGTGCGAAAATGTGTGGAACTTCCATAAACCACATATTGCTGAAAACATGAGTTAATTAAAACTGATTTCAGAAAGCATATAATAACATAACTATTGCATCCAAATCCTTATCCTGCAAGGAA
The DNA here is from genome assembly GCA_963693085.1 of Alisma plantago-aquatica. Classification (NCBI taxonomy): domain Eukaryota; kingdom Viridiplantae; phylum Streptophyta; class Magnoliopsida; order Alismatales; family Alismataceae; genus Alisma; species Alisma plantago-aquatica. The sequence continues at coordinate 514,789,337 of OY856409.1, forward strand.
ACATGTTATATAAACAAACTTAAACCTTGATACGAGTCCACATCTTATAGAATCCAACTGACACATAGGCACAAAGAGTTCACCACCTGTTTATACATACATAATGAACCAAATCAGGCCAACAGTAGGATAAACAAACTACATCAGCCGTACATCGTTAAACAACATCATAACATCTCTGAGGACCTAAGTGTACATGGATGACTCTAGGACTCTACTACAAAACAACCAAAACAGCAACATATCCATCTCTTGCCTCCTACTATTCTTCTTACTACTCGGACACAACCTCATGACTACCACCATGTCTAGCACGATCACCTAAAAAGGTTGTAAACCAGCGGAGTGAGACACACAGTCCCAGCGAGAAACATAACTCCCCACCGAAACTATAAAACTTTAGGAAAAGCAGGTAACGGATATAAGCAGCATAATGAACAAAGCTTAAACTTAACAACTTACCAAGATATCCGGGAGGCATATAACTAGATATTTCTTTATGGAACATGATTGACAAGATAAGCTTTATAAGAACTTATCACAAAATATAAGGATCATACAAATAGCTGCAAGGTATAACTAGATCAACTATACAAGCAAGGCCTCAATCAATGTTCCATGTTTTACCTTAAGCAATATATTCTATACGGCTGGATTATGATTTATTATGCCCTAAGGAAGTGAGCCATCCTGCTCAAATCCAAACTTTGGCTACGAAGCCCAAAACCAGTTCCATACAAGGTCAATGGAAGAGCCGGACTCCACGACCTCACCTCTTCATGGTCAGTGCACGTTAACCAAAGCAGGATCACAATCTCTTGCTTGAGTGGCCTCAGTCACAAGGTTAGCTCACATAGTCTACCCTTTTTATCATGAGCCACGCGCCTATTCATCGTGCTTCTGAGCCATGAACGCATTCATGCTCCTTCACACTGAGCCATGGGCCTGATCACCATCTCTTATACACATCTTGAGTCCACAACCACAGTTGCACTCTAATCCTCCTATTTTCCTCCAGGAGAAACCCCGCATATTCAACAATATACGCTCTAGGTAATCCCGTAGGATAAACCTATTTCACCATCACCTGCTGCTGACGATGATGGATCTATGGCTAGGGCAAACTACATGATATGTTCCACTTTAATTAATTAGTATATTTTAAGTGGATTGTTGAGGCAACCAAGTTGTAAAACATAAACATCATTATGTCACATTGTTACTATCATCATCACATGACCATGGGATCTCAATCCCTCATCACAGAATGTCAATGCCTTTCAAGGCTTACATCATCACCATGGGATAGCAATCCCTTATCTCAACATCATTGGATAACACCTCAACTAGGCAATCATCCTTTATCAGGTCAACAGACCTTTCACATCATACTGGTGAAACATGTTACCTTATCAACAAGGATTATCATCATTGAGTGTTATACATAACACATACACCTCATAGCTCTTACATGGCTATGCATTCACTTGATTTACCTGCATAGTTAGTATGCATATCAAGAGAGATAATTGAATCACCAAACATAGATCTTTATTATTATCATGCTATTAGGGTTGAGGATGCACATGATTGGAACAACATCCCTGATCATAGATACATGAAGCACAAAGCTATATATGTAGACAAATTACATTATTTTTATCATACCATGAGCATCCACTATGCCCTTATCTTATAAACATAAACATGTGTCTTATCATCTTTTGTAGCATCATCTTTAAGTATCAAACATATCACAGTTCACAACCTATCATCCATATTGCATCATCAACATAGGTGCGGTTTCAAGATAACAGATCATCAACTTAGGTTTTTTTTGTTAAGCATAACCCTCACCGAAGGTACCATCTACCCTTACTATAGGTGTGGCGGGTAGCGCCATCCCTCACCCAAAGGGATATCGGGCAAGGTAAAATCCCTCACTAAAAGCCTATCGACTAGGGCACTTAGCCACACATATCGTCCCTCATCACATTATCATGTCGTGCACACTTGTTCAAGGGTCACGAGTATACCAAGACCAGTATCGTGCAACCTGATCCAAGGGGTGTATCGTGCACAAGGACACACTCACCTATCGGCCATGACCCTATCAGCCACTAGGGTTAGGGTTACTTATCAGCCATCCTCATCACCATATCGTCTATGGTCATATCGGCCAAGGCCATGGTGCCCAAGGTCATGTCAGCCAAGAGAAAACCCTAACGCCCAACAAGCTCTTCATGACGCCCAAGGGATTCTACTGCCATCCACCATGTCACCCAAGACACCCTATCATCTAGCTAGGGTTTGGGTCCACATATCGGCCAAGACTCAGTCCTTCAACTTGTATCGTCCAAAGCACCATCCACTATCAACACATGTATCAGCCTAGCTCTTAACTCTAGACCTTTCCAAGCTATCAAGAACCTATTCATGATGAGTAACCGACCAAAAGGAGACATGTGATGGGCAAGGCAGATCAGTCAAAGGGTAACACACCTCCATATGGGGTATCGACCATGCACTTGACCCTAGTGTTTCCCCAAGCTAGGCACACCTACACACTTCCAACACTCTAGGGTGGATGATATCAGGCAGCATGTGGGCATCACATGTCAGTCACCTACCATGGTGCCCAGGGGCCTATCGTCCAACTAAGGTAGGCACAACATATTGGTCAACACTAGGGCATCTATCTAGGGTTCATCACCCAAGCACCATATCAGGCAACAAGGTTAACACAACCCAACTAAACATATCATCCAAGACAAACCCTAGATGAGAGGTATCATGCAAAGCACCAAAAAGGGTATCGTTTAAGGGCACAAGAACCACATCGGTTTGGTCATCTTCAACCTCAAGACCAACATCATCAAACCCTAAAAGATCAAGAGAGTTGGCTCACCTCTCAAAAACCAAGTGAGAGGGGTTTTGCACAACCTCTGTCACATATCAGGCAACACTCCATCCTCAACTAGACCATCAACAACCAAAGGCTCACCTCTCAAATCCATGGTGAGAGAAGGGTGTTGTCCAAGCAACTAGAGAATAGACTCACCTCTCAACAACCAAGTGAGAGGGGTTTTGCCTACACCACTAGAGCTCGAAATCACTTCTCAAAACCAAAGACAGAAAGGGGTATTGCCCCAAAGGAAACCCTAATTCATAGGTTTGGCCAACAAGGTCCAAGGTCACACAACTATTAACATCATGTCAACAATAAGATAACCACTATCTCCCCAAGATTAAAGGTATATACTAGAGCAAGAAACATATCTAACAAGATGCATGGCCGATCAAGATGAAAAATAGACATGCAACATAAAAGGGAAGTAGTATATATAGGATTAGGAGTTATGTAACCCACCTCAAGCAAGCTCCTCAAGCTCCAAGCACCAATGATGCGATGATTTTGAGTCGCATTTATAGACTTGTTTGATATGTGTTTTATGCATTTATTAGTCATTTTCATGGTTAATGTTGCATAATTCATTCACTTTGGTCTATGCTACTTCTTTATGTCAAATTTCCCCTATTTTAGCATTTTGAGTATTAATTATCAAAAGAATATGTTTTATATGGACTTATGTGGTTTCGTGTGTTAATTTTAGGAAAAACGATATCTGCTGCCGTTGATACCATCGACAGGGCCACAGGCTGCCAGCCGCAAGGACCACAAGAAATTCGATACTATCGACAGGGATGTCGATGGTATCGAGATACCATCAGGTTGCTGGTGAGAAAGGAGTCGATATTATCGACACGACGGTCAATATTATCGATGGGAGGAGCTACAGTGACGCAAAATGACAAAATCGTCGCTACAGGTTAGTCGATACCATCGACCCGCGTCGATGGTATCGAGATGACATCAGTCGCAATTACGGAAGAAGAGAAGAACAATCGATGCCGCGCTAGGTCGATACCATCGACCCACGACGATGGTATCGACACCGTCAGATATGAGTTTGATTCAGAATGATCTTAATCGGACGGTTGTGATTAATTGGTAACCTAATTCGAGAGATATACCTAATGACGGCGCCCTTGACTGGGAGGACGTCATTAGTTGCTGCACACATCCCGGAGAGCAAGGAGAAAAGAACGGAGCACGAGAGCACGCCCTAGCCGATCCGGACGCTGAAGAAGTCGAATTCCACCACCGAAAGGCGGGAGAACGCGGATTCCACACCAAGGATCGATTGGACCTTCTCCGTTTAGGGGTTTAATCACTCAATCACATTTTTCTTCATGTTTCCCTTTTTCTTCTCCACATTGTGCTCTGAGATGAACATGTGGGGCTAATCCCCTGTGTCTTTAGGACCGGGAGTAGCCTGGGTATTCATTGTATGACGATTGTATTATAGAAATTCATATCTTATCTCTTAAATCCGTGGTATAATTTCGTTTTCTCCAATATATTGTTATGCTTGATCACCATAATAATAATATAATACCCTTAATTGCTTTGAAAGAAGAATTAATGGTTGAAAAGAGATGAAATTCACATTAATTGACAAATCCCTTGAACAAGGTGGTGTAAGGTTAATGGTGGATACCGAGAGATCGTTTCTAATGCACTTAGTTTAGGGCATAGGTTACTACGATGGTGGAACCGACCTAGACATAGGTAGTGAATTGTACCACGACAGTGGGCAATTCTGAATTCAGGCCACTACCCAGATAGAGAGATAAAATTGAGTATCTATATAGAATTTAATACAAAGAAAACCCGCGGTGAAACCGCAACCCTAAAGATCTTCTTTTGAATTGATTAAACCAACATTTAATCGATTGATTGTGTTGTTTTATTTTTATTTTCTTTTAATTTCAACAACTCTCAACTATTTAATCGGTCTAGCTGATCGTAAGCAGTTAGTAAGAGTCTCTGACAATTTCACGTATCCCTGAGTTCGACTCGGGCCTCACAAAGGCCTGTACTACTTCGACACATTCATTTGCGTTTCTGCGCACGGTAAATTTGCGTCAAGTTTTTGGCGCCATTGTCGGGGATACAGCAATTGTCAGTACTACGAGTGCTGCAAGTGGCCACTCTAGGCCACATTTTTTTTATTTTTTTTTATCATTTCAAAAATTCATAATCTATTTTTTAAAATATTTGCAATCATCAAGCACTACACTAAATTTATTTTTTCTATTCGAAGGTACGGTGCATGGTGCAAATGCGTAGTACAGACTATACAAGGCACGTACCAGAGGTTCCACTGACAGGATTTGACGATGAGGAAGGCCACAATCAAGACCATTTAGAAGAAACAGATTCAGAACCTGAACAAGAAGAGATGGACGAGCCACAGACAATATGGGAGAAGATCAAGGCTTCTTCCTCATCCACTTCCAAGGGGCCGATCAAGAAGCATGCGGTTAATATTCCGACATATAAGATTGATCCGGCTTTAATCAACTTGGTGAAATCTAATGCCTTCCATGGGCTCAAAAATGAAGACCCCGTCGCGCACATAAGTCAATTTGTGGAGAATTGTGATATGATAAAAATCGACGGATTTCCACAAGATGTGCTCTACTTGAAGCTCTTCCCGAGTTCTCTAGCGGGAATTGCACGCAAATGGCTACATAACTTGGACGATGAATATGTGGAGTCTTGGGACCACATGGTGGAGGTCTTCTTCGAGAGGTTCTTTCCGCCCAAGAAGACCAATGACATGATCAGAAAGATCCACAACTTCACCCAACAAGCAGGAGAGACCTATTATGAGACATGGGAAAGGTTTCAGATCATGCTCAGGCGATGCCCGCATCATGGGCTTGATAAGGAGACACAAGTCAAAATCTTCTGTTTTGCTCTCTCCGAGCATGATAGAAGCAACCTCGATTCAGCTAGTTCCGGATTCTTCTTGAATAACACAGACACTAGATGTTGGGAGATCTTAAAGAACATGGCAAAGAAACAATCATGGGGCGAAAGAGGCGCCGTGGAGCAGGTCCGAGTAGTAGGTGAATCTAAAGCAATAAAGGAGCTGAATGACAAGTTAGATCTTCTATCCAAGAAATTGCTAGTAAAGGAAGATGCATCCGAGGATGAGGAAGCCCAAGTCAAATTCATGCAACAACAAGGCTACAAAAATAATGACTATTCATGGAGGAAAGACAAAAAGTTCTCATGGAAGGATCCTAATAACTTCCTACAAGATCCTGACGCAAACCCATAACCTAGGGCTGAAGATAAGAGTACCGAGTTGCTTAGTCAAATGGTGCAGCAGAATCAGGAAATGATGACTATGTTCAGTAAACAACTGCAGTCCCAGGGTGACATCTTGACCAAATTTGGGCAAACGCTGTAAAGCCATGGAGCACAAATGTGGGTTTTAGAAACCACCATAACCCAGATCTCAAATGAAGTGGTAGCCATTAAGCACGCCAATCAGCAGAGACAGGCTGGGAATGCAGATGTGGTTCAAGTACATCATCAAGTTAAATACATATCTGTGATTAATGAAGAAGAACCCTAGGTGGCAGAGATAAAGGATCAAAGCAAGATGATGTTTGATACGGAGGCTACACCGACAATACCGTATCCTCGCAGTCATTATGGATTGCCAGGCGGATACACTCCTTTCAGGAAATCCCGCCAAGAGCCCATGATGGTTGCATCCCCACCTAGGCAAGAAGAGCAAGTGAAGGCCATCTGTCAAGGTGTGAATGCATCTATTGCGAGAAAGGAGCCACAGTAAGGTACACCTATTGATGATGTTCCGACAAAGTCCACGACAGAGGGAGTCATTGAAGCAAGCTTAGGGGCCCCGAAAAGCTCATATGTGCCACCTCACAAGCGTGTTAATGTGGCAGTTGTGTCCAGTCTGGACAACCCTAAGTCGAAGAAAGAGCACCGGCATTACAGAAAATTCTTGGAGATGTTCAGGAAACTTCATATCAACATTCTGTTAGTGGAAATGATTGAGAAGATTCCCGCCTACGGGAGGTTTATCAAAGAAATCATCAATAAGAAGAGGCGGATTAAAGACAAGGATGTATGTCGGATGAATGCCAAGGTGAGCTCGATCATCCATGGGAGTTTGCCACAGAAGAAGAAAGATCCAGGGAGTTTTTATATTCCATGCTCGATAGGCGATCGACACTTTCTACGAGCTCAGTGTGATTCAGGTGAGAGCATAAATATCATGCCGTTGTCCACATTTAAGAGGCTTGGGGTAAAGGACATGAAGAAGTCAGCGACAATCATTGAATTAGCAGATGGATCTATTGTAAGGCCATACAGAATCTGCGAGGACGTGCTCGTCAAGGTAGACAAGTTCATTTTTCCAGTAGATTTCGTCATCATGGATATGTCGCAGCTTCAAAGTTGTGAGATGCTACTGGGTAGGCCGTTTCAAGCAACGGCCGATGTAGTCACTGCAATTGGGAGAGGCACACTGACGTTGGGGATCGGTTAAGATCGTGTAGAGTTTGAGCTACCGCACGATCCTTTGAGCACCTTCTCCAAAGTATCGATTTGATAAAAAGCTTCAAATCGTCTAGCCTAAGACGTTAAATAAGGCGCTTGTTGGAAGGCAACACAACCATTGGTACCTTAGTTTAGTTCATTTACATTCGTAGTTTAATTTGTTTTCACTTAGTTTGTAGTGTAAAAAGATACCGTGATCATTTGTTACATGTGCAGGGCTGAGGCAGAGTCGATACCATCGACCCTTGTGTCAATGGTATCGACCATGGTACAGGTTGGCGACTACAGGAATCGCACTGCGTCGATACCATCGACAGCCTCATCGATGGTATTGACATACCAACAGGAAGATCGCAAGAAGAAGTCGATGGTATCGACATGGGTGTCGATACTATCGAGATCTCTAAAGATTTTTAGAGCAAATCGTCTCAGGAAAGTCGATACCATCGACGGGCGTGTCGATGGTATCGACACATTCATGCAAGAAAAGGTGGCGCCCGGGCCTCGTGAGGGTTTGCCCTAATCAGAGAGTCGATACTATCGACTCGTGTCGATAGTATCGACGTGCCACGTCAACGATCCGCGAGGAATGATCAACGCCATCGTAGCAAACAAAGAAGTCAATCCGGGGGACGGGTCAATACTATCAACCCACATCGATAGTATCGACACGTCGACGATCCGGGACCCGCAATCCAGCCATCGACGACTGTCGATACTAGCGAAGAGACGGATCGTGTTACCCGAGTCGATACCATCGACCCACGTCGATGGTATCGATGGGAAGACAGTAGTGCTGGCCAAGGCTATATGAGGAGTATTTGCGTCAGATGACATCACACCTTCAGTGCAATCTTCCTCCACTTATGTCGAGCGTGTTCCAGAGTTGTCCAAGCCCGACGACGAGCAAAACCGAGCTAGTTCGTCATCGAGTGGAGATTCGATTCTTCGATCTTCACCAAGCTTCCTTCCTATTCTCCTTTCTTTTGACATCATGGTGCACGTAGTTGGTGCGTCGTCTCCACGCGTGAACCCGATGGACATCCCGGAGTTCGTGCCACCTTCGACCGCATTAGTTGCACGCCCGCGGCTGATTCATCCATCCGCAGAGGTGAAGAAGATATACGAGGAAATTCTGAAGAGGAAGATCGAGCCGACCCGTTATGTTGAACGGGAAACCATCCGCAACCTCAGGTTCGACGCCAACCTCGACTACGTCCTGAAGGGTCAGGCCCGACACACGGGAAGACGGCCTGACGAGCTAATATTTCATGCAGATGGCCATCCGTTCTTCGGCGAGTGGCCTACTTACAAGGAGTTGGTGGCTGAGTTCATGGCGTCACTGGACGTCTGCGTTGTACCCAACGACATCATAGCCACCGACCGCGAGTGGATTAAGGGTCGGGTGTCGTTCCGGCTGTACAACAATGACTCTACCCTTACACTCCAGCAGTTCAACAAGATCTTCAACTGGAATCACTCGCAACATGATTATCGACGCCCGGACAACCGCACCAACTACGACGCCATCTTCTCCGAGCTAGTTACGGTGCCGCCGGGAAAGTTAGTAAGCTACCATAATGTTGCGGTAGCTGATTTTGAGCACCCTTTCGTCCGGATTCTGCACCGGATGCTGAGTTCGACATTGTTTGCTCGGGTTGATTTGGCCCTCAGCAAGTTTCAGGAGACGGACTTATTCTTTTTGTATAAGCTCCTGAAGCGTCAAGAATGCAATTGGGGTGCCTTCTCTCTGCAGAGAGTTTTGGCGGTGAAGAGGAGTACAAGGAAAGCGCCAATTCACTTTGGTGGGCTCATCACCAAGCTAGCCTTCTACCTTGGGCTTAATTTCCAACATCTCACTCCTCTATCCAACAGGAGCAAGGTAAACTTGCAACATTTGCACCGGTCCAATCTCATTCTTCTTCGAGATGGTTTGGTGTATGTGCACTGCCACATCAACCACGCCTATCAGGAATGCTCACTGCCCGATCCGGTCTTCAACATCGAAGGGGCGCAACACTTCCGATGGCCAATCATAGCCATCGCCGACTCCGATGAAGACGGCGGTGACAACGTAAATGACGACAAGGTTGAGGAGGAAGAGGAGGCATTTACACCTCTTCGAGCACGAGTGGCACCACGGAAGCGTCCTCGGATGCATCCGGGTGCATCTTCGTCATCTCAGCCTACGCCGCCACCACCACCGCCCTCGCAGCCAAGCGAGGATGTCTATTCTATGCAGGGCATGTACACTATGCTGCAAGACATCCAGCAGACGCAACAGCAGCACATGGCGATGTATACCGGTATTCAAGACACTACGAACCAGATACTGGATAATCAAAGGGCGATGTTTGAGAACGAGCGTCTTCTCCTCGAAAACCAACAACAAATTCATGATTGGTTGTATCGGATGGAGATGAAACAGGAGCCCTTCTACGACCACTATTGGAGCCAAAATTACTTTGGAGGTTATCCACAACCTCCACCCAGGGCCCAATTTGATCCAAGCTTCCAGGGGGAGTATCCTTCTTGGGACCCTACGGCTCCATAGTACCTGACTCCACCACAAGAGTAAACTGGTATCACTGTTTCAACCTTTGAGTTTGTTTTTGACTATGAGTCCATAGTCTAATTCAGGCTTAGGGGGGTAGTTGGAATAGTTCTATCTTTATTTTCTCTATTTTTAGTTTTATTGCTTTTGTTTCTTGTCATTTGTTTCTTGCAATTTTAGTTTGTTGTAGGATCCACAATTTGTCTAGTGTAATCGTGGATGTCTTTAATCTTATGTCATCTCAGTTGCATGTGCATGGGAATGAAGGGAAATTTAAAAAAAAAAATTGAGTGTTAGCAAGCTTGAATGTGTTCAACCTTGATAACTTAACTTAAGAAAATGATTGGTTTTGTCAACTTTAAAACAGAAAATCACAACAGTACATTCCTAATGATTCATGAAAATGGATGGAATTTGGTTGTTGAGCCTTAACTGACCAAATGATAATGAGACTCTAATTTGAAGTAAGAGAGAGAAACCTTTTAACTGCTACACAGGTCAGTAGGGAGGGACACATAGTACTTTTCAAAGGTTCAGTCAACTAGTCTTGTGATCTGTCCACCTCATTATTTTCACAATCCACCCAAGAATTGGAAGTAAAGTACGGTTTTAACTCTTTTTGATTGCATGGCATGTAGATAGGACTTGCATTGCAACCATCTTCATATGTTTTGCATGGAAAATGAAAAATAAAGAGATTAGAATAGGTATACATGCACATTACCCTTATGTGCATGTCATTTAGTTGCATACATAACTTTTATGCATAAAGTATGTCATGTACCTCATTTATTCTTTAATGGTGAGTTAATTTGTTCCATACCTTCCAAATAGTGCAAATTCTTTAATGGTGAGTTAATTTGTTCCATACCTTCCAAATAGTGCAAATATTCGAGCTATGCAGAAAATATAAGCCCAATAAGTATTCATTGTCAATCATGGATATAAGGGTTTGTAATGAAAAAAAAAGAAGAAAAAATCTGAAATTGAAAAAAAAGTTATTCAGAAGCAACAAGAATAAGAAGGAGAAAGGAACATAATCTCACCTGTATTTCAAGATAAGTGAGTACATGATGTAGCTTAATTAGATATCCATCTCATTTTGAGACGGATGGTTAGTGCATGCATCATTACACCTAATCTTAGGCATTAGGGCATTTTTCATGTGCATTTGCATCATTTAGGGAATTTTTGTTTTATGCATGTTGAAGTCGTATAATACTTCCACTTCTTCCATGAGCCACCTATTTCATCCACCTGTTGCTCGGATTGGTAGGCCACCGTGAATTTCTCCTCACTAATGAATATCAGGAGAACTGCTTCCATGTAGATGGTAGTTAGGGCGAGCAACGTAGTATAGGAGATCACAAGATGCACTAAGTCTGGACCGGCAAATTTTATTATGTTAACTGCCTTATGTGATAGTGCTCATCAGTTCTGAGGTAGATATCTTTTATGGATGATTATTGTTGCCTTTAGGGTAATTATCATTTTGTGGTTAGTGAGGGCCGGTATGCAAATGTCCAGTGGGTCATATGGGATGTTTGTTGTGATGCTTTGTTCTTTAGTTGACTCTGGCAATTCTATTCTACGGTTTAGTTGCTTGAGGGTGAGCAATGTTCAATCTTAGGGGAGTTTGATGTGATGATTTTGAGTCGCATTTATAGACTTGTTTTATATGTGTTTTATGCATTTATTAGTCATTTTCATGGTTAATGTTGCATAATTCATTCACTTTGGTCTATGCTACTTCTTTATGTCAAATTTCCCCTATTTCAGCATTTTGAGTATTAATTATCAAAAGAATATGTTTTATATGGACTTATGTGGTTTCGTGTGTTAATTTCAGGAAAAACGAGTATCTGCTGTCGTCGATACCATCGACAGGGCCACAGGCTGCCAACCGCAAGGACCAAAAGAAATTCGATACTATCAACAGGGATGTCGATGGTATCGAGATACCATCAGGTTGCTGGTGAGAAAGGAGTCGATACTATCGACACGACGGTCGATACTATCGACGGGAGGAGCTACAACGACGCAAAATGACAAAACCGTCACTACAGGTTAGTCGATACCATATACCCACGTCGATGGTATCGAGATGACATCAGGCGCAATTACAGAAGAAGGGAAGAACAATCGATGCCGCTCTAGGTCGATACCATCGACCCGCGTCGATGGTATCGACACCGTCAGATATGAGTTTGATTCAGAATGATCTTAATCGGACGGTTGTGATTAATTGGTGACCTAATTTGGGAGATATACCTAATGACGGCGCCCTTGACTGGGAGGATGTCATTAGTTGCTGCACACATCCCGGAGTGCAAGGAGAAAAGAACGGAGCACGAGAGCACGCCCCAGCCGATCCGAATGCTGAAGAAGTCGAATTCCACCACTGAAAGGCGGGAGAACGTGGATTCCACGCCAAGGATCGATTGGACCTTCTCCGTTCAGGGGTTTAATCACTCAATCACATTTTTCTTCATGTTTCCCTTTTTCTTCTCCACATTGTACTCTGAGATGAACATGCGGGGCTAATCCCCTTTGTCTTTAGGACCGGGAGTAGCCCGAGTATTCATTGTATGACAATTTTATTATAGAAATTCATATCTTATCTCTTAAATCCGTGGTATTGTGGGCTCTGATCTCCAAACCATGATATAAACACGATTTAAACTTAGCGGAAGCGATTCGATTAGCAGCAGAATACCAAAAATCAGTGGAAATTAAAACTTTTTGAGATAAAGCATTGAAACTATAAAACTTCCTTCATAAAAGGAGATAATCTGTTTACATCTCAGATAATTACTTCTTGAGTAATTATATACAACATGATACAAAATCTCAAGAACTCATAACCAAAATCTCAGACCAAAAGACTCCAAGACCTGAGAGTACAGAGGACGCATAGGACTGACTCTAACTACACCACATGGCAGGATAAATCTCCACCTGAGATTTTACTGCTGCCCCTGGTGCTGCTGCTGCTGGGACTGGTCACCTGTAGACCTGTTCCTCCGTCCTCGACGTCCACCTAAAAAGTTGAAGTCTACAGGGTGAGACAATTTTACATAATTGTCCCAGCGAGAGTTATAACTCTCCGCCAGAAGCTTTATTATAGCACCTCAAAGAATAACTTAAGCAGTAAAAGCTTCAAAGTATTCAACATCAGATTTAATAGTAAGCATGAGTTCAACAGTTATGAAACATGAAGACATTTGCACTATACAGTGTAACATCAATCAATCAACTCGTAGTTATCTCTAACAGGTATGCTACGCTGTGGATTATGTTTTTCAAACATTACTTTTATGCCATGTGGAGATGAGGTTTACCACTCATACTCCAACCAATCACTGCTAAGTGCCTCGGTATCATACTAGGTCATCGAAAGAGCCGGATTCTCATGACCTTCACCTTCCTCAGTCAGTAAGAGGATTACTTGTAGGACATCTCGTGCCTCTACTATAATAGCTTACAAGGGTAATCTGGTCCTTCACTATTTTAGAGTTACAGTGGCGTTATGTACTCTCTTCGTCATCAGGAGATTTCATGTTTATCTTCCACTGATACGGATATTTGTGCTTTCTTCGTCATCAGGAGGTTTCATGTTTACCATCCACTGATACGGTATGGGATTGTAGTGAAGGATTGACGGATTACACATCTACATCAAACACCTACACTAGGATGTAAGGTTCTACACATCCATATACCCCACATACTCAAAAGTATGTGATCCAGGAGTTCCCTTAGGAAAACTTGTTTCACCATCATTTGATCTCTGACAATGATGGATCTATGATCAGGGCTCTACATTACACTTGATTAGTTAGGTACATTCAGTATTCTTTTAACATCATACATTGTTCTTCAAACAATAACATTAGCATAATAGCTATGAAATGAGAATACTAAATGTAACAAGCCTAACTCTCATCAATCATCATTTCTCAATACATTCATCACAAGTCATCTCTAAAGCATGACCTTGATGGTATTTATGGCTCTCACAGCCCATTTAATTCATAGGTTGCCATTGATAAGGCATCAAGATATTTTACTATTCATAAAGCTAACAACATGCTTTCAATGAATATAGCATCATCATCCATACCTGGATATGATCATCTTCATATCAGAACCTGAAAGGATAATTCAACTGATAAAAGCAATTCAAATCAAGAATTATACTTTCCACTCTTTCCATAAGAGCTAAGTTCCCTGATTCTCATCAATTAGGGTTTACTATTCACTTTACATGCCATCACCATAGAATTAGGGTTTATTATTCACATTATGGTAAAATGAACTCATAACATCATCATGTATGAGGAACATCATCAATGATGCTCTCAGATAAGATTAAGATTCATCAATTATCATAAATAGGGTTTTCATGATCTCACATAGGTGGATCATACCCTAATCATGTACATTCATATATATTGAAGGTATTTTACTTGGATTTCAACCATAATTGGGATTTTCTCTCTCCTCTTGCTCATAGGTGATGATTACATCCCTCTAGATTGGGTTAGTTCTAATCAACATTGATAAACCTAGCCAAGTCATCACCATTGTAACCATTGGGGTTTGCATGATAAAAAGGGGTTACCTACTTGAATCCATAAAGGGTATTTTGGTAAAGTTCACCATTGATCATAACATGGGTTAATATACTAACCACTTGACCCTTAATGTCCCTAGGTATCATTAGGGTTTAGGTTGAACAACCATCAAACCATCTAAGACTTCAAGGCATTAGGCAGACTTATCCTTAAAAATCCCCAATAGGTTTCACACCTTCAACCTTCAAACGATCCTGAGATCGTTTAAGGTTGTAGACCGTTTAGCTTTGGTTGACTTCAAGACCGCATGACACTCAAGACCGTTTACCCTTAAACGATCTTGAGGTCGTTTTCCAAAGATGGGGTGAAGACTGTTTAGTCATAGTTTGACTTCTGAGGTCGTTTGAGCTCATTCGGACCTGAAGTCGTTTGAACTAATTCGGTCCCGAAGTCGTATGAACTCATTCGGTCCTGAAGTCGTATGAACTCATTCGGTCCTGAAGTCATATGAACTCATTCGGTCCTGAAGTCATATGAACTCATTCGGTCCTGAAGTCGTATGAACTCATTCGGTCCTGAAGTCGTATGGTCCTAAAAACTCAAGATCGCATGGACCTCCAAGGTGATTCAAAGGGTAAACTCGATTAGGGTTTCCTATGTTGAAGCCTTCAATTGGTCTCAAGCTTGCTAACCACTTATCAATTGAGACAATTAGGGTTAGCCTTAACCAATTGGTCACTCAATTGATCCTCAATTGATATCCAAATAGGGTTGGAGTTGGTTCAATTAAGGTCTATAAACATTCAACCATCAACACTCAACAAAATGAATCAAATCGAAGTTGATCCCATCAATTGACCTCCAATCGGGCTCAAACTTGGACCAAACGGTCTTGGGATCGTTTGGATAACCTCCAAACGGTCTTGAGACCGTTTTCCCAAGAATTCATCAAATTCTAAGTTGATTTGATAGGGGTTGAACCTTAATTAAGTCACAAATCAGCAATTTGATTATTTCAATAACCCACTGTAATTGGGCCCTCAATTGATCAAATTACCTTAACCCTAGACCTCCAAACGGTCTTGGGTTGACACCAAAAGGTCTTGAGACCGTTTGGATGAGTTCCAAATGGTCTTGAGACCGTTTTCCCATCCATCCTTTGGACTCTGGTGAAAATTCATCAAGGTTTGATCTATTGAGTTGATCATCACATCAATACTTAATTGCAATATGATTTGGTACTTTTGGACCTTCAATTGGTCAACTATACTTGACCCCAGACCTATAAACGGTCTTGGGTGATCCCCAAACGGTTTTGAGACCGTTTGGATGATTCCCCAAATGGTCTTGAGACCGTTTGGGCTAATCAACCCAAAATCACTAATTAACTCATTGGAATTTCAGCACTGATTTCAATTAGGATTTGCCCTATTAATCAACCTTCAACTCATAACTCGTTTGGAATTAATCCATCAAATTTGGTGAGTCATTAATCAACATCATTATGAACAGTAATACCAAACGGTCAACGCTTGGTCAACCATCTTAAATGGTCTTGAGACCGTTTGCCCAAAAAGGGCAAATTAAATAGATTGAAAATCAGAATTTAATTCAATTGGATTTGCTAATTGATTTGCTTATATCTCACGATTCCTTTGGAGTTAACCACTCAAATTTTGTGGGTGATTAACCTACATAATTATAAACAAGATTCCCATACGGTATTCGTTTGGTCAACGCGATCAAACGGTCTTGAAGTCCGTTTGCCTTCATACGACCCTGAAACTGTTTGCCCACCAAACGGTTGTGTAAACTGTATGGGCAATTGGTGGAGGTCATTTGGTAAATTGGAAATCCATGGATAAGCATAGGAATTAACGCCCTTATCTTCTACCCCAAGAACAGTAGCAGTTCTTCACGATTTTGCTTGCAAGGATGCAAGGGAAGATAGGGAAGAAGAAGAACTAGCAACTATATGCATAGAAAAAGATATATAATCAAAGCATAAGGTTTAGAGTTATAAAACCCGCCTAAAGATTGTTCCTTGAGCTCCAAACTTTCAAGCTACAAGCCTTTAATGGCGTCTTTGAGCTCCACAGGTCGGCCAAGGTGTATTCTCCAAGGAAAGTTGAAAAGGAATGGCTAGAAAGATAAAGCTAGGTGAGCTAGCCATGAATTCAACCTTGAAAACGAGTTTCCTCCATGAATTCAAGCAAAAGGGATGATCCAAACTTACCTAGGAGCCTTGGTCGTCCTTCTCTGCTCCAGATCTTAGCCTTAGTCGGTTTTGAGCAAGGGGAAAAGAAATGAAAAGAAGAGGATCGTTCCCTTGCTAAGTGGGGAAGGTAGTATATATACTTAGGTGAAATTTCAACATAAGAACATATGCTTTCCTCATTTCTCATCTAAGTCCTTCCTTTCTTCTTTTCACGTCCCCACATATTATTTCTAAGGACAAACTCCTTCTAAGGTCAAGAATTGAAGGCAAAGAGGATCAACCCATCACTAAAGCATACACATAAAAGGGCTATTATACATACACCTTGATTATTCAATCACAAAGGTGTTCTTTATTATATGATTATTCTAATGAAGTGACCTTTTCATCATTTCTCTTCTAAATGATGCCAAGAGTCATAAAAGATATTTTAGATGATGTATTTTACAATTTGCACCCCTCAAATTGGGTAAATTGCACTTTACACCAATTTAGGGTTTTCAAGTACAGGGGTTGCTTCCACAGATGCACCTTGGTGCTCAAGCTTGGGAAATCCCTCAAACTTTATCATAAACATCCTCATGATGTCTCAACATCAGAGGAACATCTCAACATGTGAAATTTGCAAGTTAATCCCTTAACTGGGTAATTTGCACATAGATCCCTGTATTACAAAACAATGCTACAACTTTATATATAAAGGAGCAAAATTGAAATATATGTTTCTGAGGAACTTAATTACATGCCCAAAGTTAATCACAAGGATTTAATAACATATTTAGGTAAAACACCTAGGGTTAGTTCATAACCCAGGTCAGGGATGTTACAAATTATCCACCCCTTACAAGGATTTTGTCCCCGAAATCGATAAAACGTATTAAGAGAAAAGGGCAGGGTATTTCCTTCTCATCTCATCCTCTAGTTCCCAAGTGGCTTATTCAACACCACAGTGGTTCCAGAGGACTTTCACAAGGCTTAAATCTTTGTTCTTTAACTTTTTAATTCTGCTATCAAGGATTGACACTGGTCCTTCCTCATAAGATATATCATCATTCAATTCTACCTCCATAGGTTGTAGAACTGACTCAGTGTCTGGGTGACATTTCTTTAGCATAGAAATGTGAAACACAGGATGTAACCTCTGTAACTCTGGTGGCATCTCTAGTTTATAGGCTACTTTTCCAATCCGTTCAATGATTGGATAAGGCCCCATAAATCTAGTAGCTAACTTCCCTTTCTTTCCAAAACGAAGGACTCCTTTCCAAGGCGAGACCTTGAGATACACTTTGTCTCCAACCTCGAACTCTAAGGGTCTACGACGCTTGTCAGCATAAGATTTCTGCCTATCTTGTACAGTCTTAATCTGTTGCTGTATTACCTTAATCTTTTTTGTAGTTTGCTGCACAAGATCAGGTCCTAACAACTGATGCTCACTAGTCTCATACCAACACAAGGGTGATCTACAACGTCTACCATACAAGGCTTCATAAGGTGCCATATCAATACTATGCTGATAGCTATTGTTATAGGCAAACTCTATCAAGCTTAGGTGTAGATCCCAACTTCCGGTAAACTGGAGAACACATGTTCTCAACAGGTCTTCCAAGGTCTGTATGGTCTTTTCCGACTGTCCATCAGTCTATGGATGAAAGGCCGTACTAAACCTTAACTGGGTGCCTAAAGCATTATGAAGTCATTCCCAAAAATGACTTGTAAACTGGGGACCTCTGTCAGAAACTATAGTGATAGGAACTCCATGCAAACGCACTATCTCTTGAACATACAACTGTGATAACCTTTCAGAAGAATAGGTTGCTTTGACAGGTAAGAAATGTGTTGTCTTAGTCAACCTATCTACAACTACCCAAATGGAATCATGTCCTTTTCTTGTCCTGGGTAGGCCAACAACAAAGTCCATGGTCACATGGTCCCACTTCCACTGTGGTATGGGTAAAGGTTGCATTGTTCCTATAGGCTTCTGGTGTTCAGCTTTAACTTGCTGACACACAGGACACCTCAGAACAAATTCTGCAAAATCCTTCTTCATTCCAAGCCACCAATACAGATCTTTTAAATTACGATACATCTTGGTGCTCCCTGGATGCATAGCGTACATTGAAGAATGAGCTTCTTCCAGGACTAACTTCCTCAAGTTATCCACATCCGGCACTATCATCCTCCCATGATAACATGCTACATGATCATCTGAATCATGGAAACTATCTCGCTTCTCATTTCCATACTCTGATCTAATCTGCTGAACTACATCATCAACATGTTGTGCCTCCTTAATCTGCTCTCTTAGGGTAGGTTTAATATGCATCTCAGCCATCAACCCAGCTAACAATGACACCTTCAACTGTACATTGGCTTGCCTTAAAGAGATAAGCATATCTCTCTTAGAGCATAATAAAGAGTTTAGTTGTGCTCTATCCATGGTTGATGTTGCTGATTTCCTACTCAAGGCATCTGCAACAACATTGGCCTTCCCTGGATGGTAATCAATTGTACAATCGTAGTCCTTGATTAACTCCATCCAGCGACGTTGTCTCATGTTAAGCTCATGCTGAGAGAAGATATACTTAAGGTTCTTGTGATCTGTGAAAATCTGGAATGTCTCTCCATAGAGATAATGCCTCCAGATTTTCAATGCATGAACCACGACAGCTAACTCTAGATCGTGTGTTGGATAATTCTCCTCGTGCTTCTTAAGCTGTCGGGAAGCAAAAGAAATCACTTGTTTATCCTGCGTCAACACACATCCAAGTCCATTCTTGGAGGCATCACAGAAGACTACATATCCTTTTCCTTGCTCAGGTAGCACAAGCACAGGTGCACTTGTCAACCTCTCCTTCAACAACTGAAAGGACTGTTGACACTTATCACTCCAAGAAAAAGGAGCATCTTTTCGGGTTAACTTGGTCAAAGGTAAGGCTATAGAGCTAAAGTTTTTAATAAACCTTCGATAGTAACCAGCTAACCCCAAGAAGCTTCGAATCTCCGTCGGTGTCTTCAGTTGTTCCCATTGTAGAACAGATTCTACCTTTGCAGGGTCAACACGAATTCCCGAGGCAGATATCACATGTCCAAGAAAAGATACCTCCGGCAGCCAGAACTCACACTTGCTAAACTTAGCATACAGCTTATGTTCTCTTAGCAAGGTCAAAGCTTGGCGAAGATGCTGCTCATGATGCTGAGCATCCTTACTATAGATCAGAATGTCATCTATGAAGACGACAACACACTGATCAAGGAAGGGTCGAAAAACTCTATTCATGAGTTCCATAAATGCAGCTGGTGCATTGGTTAGTCCAAATGACATAACTGTGAACTCATAGTGACCATATTTTGTCCTAAAAGCAGACTTGGATATGTCACTATCCTTAATGCGGAGTTGATGATATCCAGATCTCAAATCTATCTTTGATAAGACTGTTGCACCACGCAACTGGTCAAAAAGATCATCAATCCTCGGTAAAGGGCACTTGTTCTTTATTGTTACTTTATTAAGTTGTTTGTAGTCAATGCACAACCGCATTGACCCATCTTTCTTTTTAACAAACAAGACCGGAGCACCCCAAGGTGAAGTGCTCAGTCGGATAAAACCCTTCTCAAGTAACTCTTGAAGCTGTTTCTTGAGTTCTGCCATCTCGGCAGGCGCCATCCTATACGGTGTCTGGGCTATGGGTTTCGTATCTGGGACCAGATTGATCTCAAAATCAATCTCCCGAGGTGGTGGTATACCAGGAAGTTCTTCAGGAAACACATCCTCGAATTCCCTGACTATGGGAATTTCAGCAGGATTGGAACTTTCCTTGGTAACATCTACCACATGGGCCAAGAATGCATAACATCCTTGCCTCAACAGCTTATCAGCAACCATAGCTGATACAAGACAGGTGGGCAGAATCTTTCTTTCACCTTGAAAGATCCATGTGTTGCCTTCATCAGCAAACACAACCAACTTGAATTCACAATCCAAGACAACTCTATACCTTTCTAAGGTATCCATCCCGATGATTATATCAAATCCTTGCATATCAAGTGGTATAAGGTCCACTTGAATGTGATAATCAGAAAAGAAGAGGATGCAGGGAGAACATACCTCCTGCAAAACGGCAGACCCACTCAACGGAGTCTCCAACAACAAACTATCTGCCCTATGACTAACCGTCATATTGCAGTTATGAATCACTCTCCGAGTGATAAAAGAGTGCATAGCACCCAGCTCAATCAGAACAGATACAACACAGGATGTAGACATATCAGAATATAAAAGTTCCATCTGACCTTCCACTACCCGTGGATTGACCACTGCTTCAGGTGGGTTCATAGCATAAAACCTCGCTGTCACCTGGGGTTGAGGTGGTGCTGATGATCCAGCTTGAGACGCTTGCCCGCGTCCTCGAGCTGCTCCTTGAGGTTGTCTTCTCTGTGATCCCTGTTGACTTTGTCTCTGAGGTTGTGTCATACTGACAGGTCTAGATCGGCAGTCCTTCATCAAGTGTCCCACCTTCCCACAGTTGTAGCAACTTCTTTCCAGTTGTTGTGGTCTTGGTGGTCCAGTAACTGACATTGATGCAGAACTGTGAGTCTCTTGTTGAGGTAGGCTTCGTCCCCTGCCTCTACTTGGTGACCACTGAGTTTGGGAACTTGATCTGGGTGGTGGAGGGTTAGGTGCAGAGAATCTCGGTTTCTTGGAATCCCTAGATGAAGAACCCTGGAACTGTGGATATCTTTTCTGGGTTTGCCTCTTCTCAACCACAGATCTCTCTATCCTTCGGACTGACTCAACGAAGGTAGAGAATCTCTCTCAGTTTTCTAAGGCAGACACAGGGGTTGATATATCAGCATTCAAACCCTTCTCGAATCTCCTGATTCTTTCCTCTTCTGTGGCAGCCATGTGCGGACAGAACCGCAGCAACTCCATGAACTTAGCTTCATACTCGCTAATGTTCATCATGCCCTGCCTCAATCTCTCAAACTAAGAGATCTTCTCATCTAGGAAGGTCTTTGGAAAATATCTATTGATAAATTCCCGATGAAACTCTTCCCACAAGAACTCTATCCCAAGTCTCTTCTGCTCTTCCATGTTCCACCAGTGACTAGCACTGCCTTTGAGAAGATAGAAAACATGTCTAACCTTCTCAACCTCTGGGATATTAAGAATCCTGAAAGCCTTCTCCAACTCTGTTAACCACAGATCAGCATCTACGGGGTCGGCAGTCCCAAAGTACTCGGTAGCTCCGACACGATGAAGTCGCTAGAACATTTTACCGATACCTTGTCCTTCAGGCTGGGCAGGTTCCCTAGGTGCAGGCATGGGCATCTTGTCAGTTATGTGTGTCATGGCAGTCATAAACTGCCCAAACATCATCTGAAATGTTGGGTTACCCATATCATCTGGGTCAAACTGGGGTGGTTCAGGTGCAGGTTGTTCTATTTCTGGAACCCTTGCACTGCCTCGAGGTGCACTAGCACTACTCTCTGCCACGTACTCATCATGTGGCTCTGCCATCCTTATGTATCTTCTTCTCCTGAGGAGCAGAAGATTCTATTAGATAAGGAAGAGATACTAAGGATAGACTCGACTTCCTAAGTCCTATGCCTCTGTAGACTCAGCGAACCTAGAGCTCTGATACCACTTAATTGTGGGCTCTGATCTCCAAACCACGATATAAACACGATTTAAACTTAGCGGAAGCGATTCGATTAGCAGCGGAATACCAAAAATCAGCGGAAATTAAAACTTTTTGAGATAAAGCATTGAAACCATAAAACTTCCTTCATAAAAGGAGATAAACTGTTTACATCTCAGATAATTACTTCTTGAGTAATTATATACAACATGATACAAAATCTCAAGAACTCATAACCAAAATCTCAGACCAAAAGACTCCAAGACCTGAGAGTACAGAGGACACATAGGACTGACTCTAACTACACCACATGGCAGGCTAAATCTCCACCTGAGATTTTACTGTTGCCCCTGGTGCTGCTGCTGCTGGGACTGGTCACCTGTAGACATGTTCCTCCGTCCTCGACGTCCACCTAAAAAGTTGAAGTCTACGGGGTGAGACAATTTTACATAATTGTCCCAGCGAGAGTTATAACTCTCCGCCAGAAGCTTTATTATAGCACCTCAAAGAATAACTTAAGCAGTAAAAGCTTCAAAGTATTCAACATCAGATTTAATAGTAAGCATGAGTTCAACAGTTATGAAACATGAAGACATTTGCACTATACAGTGTAACATCAATCAATCAACTCGTAGTTATCTCTAACAGGTATGCTACGATGTGGATTATGTTTTTCAAACATTACTTTTATGCCCTGTGGAGATGAGGTTTACCACTCATACTCCAACCAATCACTGCTAAGTGCCTCGGTATCATACTAGGTCATCGAAAGAGCCGGATTCTCATGACCTTCACCTTCCTCAGTCAGTAAGAGGATTACTTGTAGGACATCTCATGCCTCTACTATAATAGCTTACAAGGGTAATCTGGTCCTTCGCTATTTTAGAGTTACAGTGGCGTTCTGTACTCTCTTCGTCATCAGGAGATTTCATGTTTATCTTCCACTGATACAGATATTTGTGCTTTATTCGTCATCAGGAGGTTTCATGTTTACCATCCACTGATACGGTATGGGATTGTAGTGAAGGATTGACGGATTACACATCTACATCAAACACCTACAATAGGATGTAAGGTTCTACACATCCATATACCCCACATACTCAAAAGTATGTGATCCAGGAGTTCCCTTAGGAAAACCTATTTCACCATCATTTGATCTCTGACAATGATGGATCTATGATGAGGGCTCTACATTACACTTGATTAGTTAGGTACATTCAGTATTCTTTTAACATCATACATTGTTCTTCAAACAATAACATTAGCATAACAGCTATGAAATGAGAATACTAACTGTAACAAGCCTAACTCTCATCAATCATCATTTCTCAATACATTCATCATAAGTCATCTCTAAAGCATGACCTTGATGGTATTTATGGCTCTCACAGCCCATTTAATTCATAGGTTGCCATTGACAAGGCATCAAGATATTTTACTATTCATAAAGCTAACAACATGCTTTCAATGAATATAGCATCATCATCCATACCTGGATATGATCATCTTCATATCAGAACCTGCAAGGTTAATTCAACTGATAAAAGCAATTCAAATCAAGAATTATACTTTCCACTCTTGCCATAAGAGCTAAGTTCCCTGATTCTCATCAATTAGGGTTTACTATTCACTTTACATGCCATCACCCTAGAATTAGGGTTTATTATTCACATTATGGTAAAATGAACTCATAACATCATCATGTATGAGGAACATCATCAATGATGCTCTCAGATAAGATTAAGATTCATCAATTATCATAAATAGGGTTTTCATGATCTCACATAGGTGGATCATACCCTAATCATGTACATTCATATATATTGAAGGTATTTTACTTGGATTTCAACCATAATTGGGATTTTCTCTCTCCTCTTTCTCATAGGTGATGATTACATCCCTCTAGATTGGGTTAGGTCTAATCAACATTGATAAGCCTAGCTAAGTCATCACCATTGTAACCATTGGGGTTTGCATGATAAAAAGGGGTTACCTACTTGAATCCATAAAGGGTATTTTGGTAAAGTTCACCATTGATCATAACATGGGTTAATATACTAACCACTTGACCATTAATGTCCCTAGGTATCATTAGGGTTTAGGTTGAACAACCATCAAACCATCTAAGACTTCAAGGCATTAGGCAGACTTATCCTTAAAAGTCCCCAATAGGTTTCACACCTTCAACCTTCAAACGATCCTGAGATCGTTTAAGGTTGTAGACCGTTTAGCTTTGGTTGACTTCAAGACCACATGACACTCAAGACCGTTTACCCTTAAACGATCTTGAGGTCGTTTTCCAAAGATGGGGTGAAGACCATTTAGTCATAGTTTGACTTCTGAGGTCGTTTGAGCTCATTCGGACCTGAAGTCGTTTGAACTAATTCGGTCCCGAAGTCGTATGAACTCATTCGGTCCTGAAGTCGTATGAACCCATTCGGTCCTGAAGTCATATGAACTCATTCGGTCCTAAATTCGTATGAACTCATTCGGTCCTGAAGTCGTATGAACTCATTCGGTCCTGAAGTCGTATGGTCCTAAAAGCTCAAGATCGCATGGACCTCCAAGGTGATTCAAAGGGTAAACTCGATTAGGGTTTCCTATGTTGAAGCCTTCAATTGGTCTCAAGCTTGCTAACCACTTATCAATTGAGACAATTAGGGTTAGCCTTAACCAATTGGTCACTCAATTGATCCTCAATTGATATCCAAATAGGGTTGGAGTTGGTTCAATTAAGGTCTATAAACATTCAACCATCAACACTCAACAATATGAATCAAATCGAAGTTGATCCCATCAATTGACCTCCAATCGGGCTCAAACTTGGACCAAACGGTCTTGGGATCATTTGGATAACCTCCAAACGGTCTTGAGACCGTTTTCCCAAGAATTCATCAAAATATAAGTTGATTTGATAGGGGTTGAACCTTAATTAAGTCACAAATCATCAATTTGATTATTTCAATAACCCACTGTAATTGGGCCCTCAATTGATCAAATTACCTTAACCCTAGACCTCCAAACGGTCTTGGGTTGACACCAAACGGTCTTGAGACCGTTTGGATGAGTTCCAAACGGTCTTGAGACCGTTTGCCCATCCATCCTTTGGACTGTAGTGAAAATTCATCAAGGTTTGATCTATTGAGTTGATCATCACATCAATACTTAATTGCAATATGATTTGGTACTTTTGGACCTTAAATTGGTCAACTATACTTGACCCCAGACCTCTAAACGGTCTTGGGTGATCCCCAAACGGTCTTGAGACCGTTTGGATGATTCCCCAAACGGTCTTGAGACCGTTTGGGCTAATCAACCCAAAATCACTAATTAACTCATTGGAATTTCAGCACTGATTTCAATTAGGATTTGCCCTATTAATCAACCTTCAACTCATAACTCGTTTGGAATTAATCCATCAAATTTGGTGAGTCATTAATCAACATCATTATAAACAGTAATCCCAAACGGTCAATGCTTTGTCAACCATATTAAATGGTCTTGAGACCGTTTGCCCAAAAAGGGCAAATTAAACAGATTGAAAATCAGAATTTAATTCAATTGGATTTGCTAATTGATTTGCTTATATCTCACGATTCCTTTGGAGTTAACCCCTCAAATTTTGTGGGTGATTAATCTACATAATTATAAACAAGATTACCATACGGTCTTTGTTTGATCAACGCGATCAAACGGTCTTGAAGGCCGTTTGCCTTCATACGACCCTGAAACCGTTTGCCCACCAAACGGTTGTGTAAACCGTATGGGCAATTGGTGGAGGTCGTTTGGTAAAGTGGAAATCCATGGATAAGCATAGGAATTAACCTTATCTTCTACCCCAAGAACAGTAGCAGTTCTTCATGATTTTGCTTGCAAGGATGCAAGGGAAGATAGGGAAGAAGAAGAACTATAAACTATATGCATAGAAAAAGATATATAATCAAAGCATAAGGTTTAGAGTTATAAAACCCGCCTAAAGATTGTTCCTTGAGCTCCAAACTTTCAAGATCCAAGCCTTTAATGGCGTCTTTGAGCTCCACAGGTCGGCCAAGGTGTATTCTCCAAGGAAAGTTGAAAAGGAATGGGTAGAAAGATAAAGCTAGGTGAGCTAGCCATGAATTCAACCTTGAAAACGAGTTTCCTCCATGAATTCAAGAAAAAGGGATGATCCAAACTTACCTAGGAGCCTTGGTCGTCCTTCTCTGCTCCAGAGCTTAGCCTTAGTCGGTTTTGAGCAAGGGGAAAAGAAATGAAAAGAAGAGGATCGTTCCCTTGCTAAGTGGGGAAGGTAGTATATATACTTAGGTGAAATTTCAACATAAGAACATATGCTTTCCTCATTTCTCATCTAAGTCCTTCCTTTCTTCTTTTCACGTCCCCACATCTTATTTATAAGGACAAACTCCTTCTAAGGTCAATAATTGAAGGCAAAGAGGATCAACCCATCACTAAAGCATACACATAAAAGGGCTATTATACATACACCTTGATTATTCAATCACAAAGGTGTTCTTTATTATATGATTATTCAAATGAAGTGACCTTTTCATCATTTCTCTTCTAA
This sequence comes from Alisma plantago-aquatica, assembly GCA_963693085.1. NCBI lineage: Eukaryota > Viridiplantae > Streptophyta > Magnoliopsida > Alismatales > Alismataceae > Alisma > Alisma plantago-aquatica. The sequence continues at coordinate 514,816,339 of OY856409.1, forward strand.
ATGATGCCAAGAGTCATAAAAGATATTTTAGATGATGTATTTTACAAGTTGCACCCCTCAAATTGGGTAAATTGCACTTTACACCAATTTAGGGTTTTCAAGTACAGGGGTTGCTTCCACAGCTGCACCTTGGTGCTCAAGCTTGGGAAATCCGTCAAACTTTATCATAAACATCCTCATGATGTCTCAAAATCAGAGGAACATCTCAACATGTGAAATTTGCAAGTTAATCCCTTAACTGGGTAATTTGCACATAGATCCATGTATTACAAAACAATGCTACAACTTTATATATAAAGGAGCAAAATTGAAATATATGTTTCTGAGGAACTTAATTACATGCCCAAAGTTAATCACAAGGATTTAATTACATATTTAGGCAAAACACCTAGGGTTAGTTCATAACCCAGGTCAGGGATGTTACAGGTATAATTTCATTTTCTCCAATATATTGTTATGCTTGATCACCATAATAATAATCTAATACCCTTAATTGCTTTGAAAGAAGAATTAATGGTTGAAAAGAGATGAAATTCATGTTAATTGACAAATCCCTTGAACAACGTGGTGTAAGGTTAATGGTGGATACCGAGAGATCGTTTCTAATGCACCTAGTTTAGGGCATAGGTTACTACGACGGTGGAACCGACCTAGACATAGGTAGTGAATTGCACCACGACAGTGGGCAATTCTGAATTCAGGCCAATACCCGGATAGAGAGATAAAATTGAGTAGCTATATAGAATTTAATACAAAGAAAACCCACGGTGAAACCGCAACCCTAAAGATCTTCTTTTGAATTGATTAAACCAACATTTAATCGATTGATTGTGTTGTTTTATTTTTATTTTCTTTTAATTTCAACAACTCTCGACTATTTAATCGGTCTAGCTGATCGTAAGCAGTTAGTAAGAGTCTCTGACAATTTCACGTATCCCTGAGTTCGACTCGGGCCTCACAAAGGCCTATACTACTTCGACGCGTTTACTTGCGTTTCTGCGCACGGTAAATTTGCGTCAACCAAGCTTTAAGCTCTTAGCTCCACAACACCCCACCTTCAGCCACTACAAGAAGAGAAGCAAAGCTCATAACCACCATGGTCGAAGAACAAGCAAGAAGGAGAAGAAGGTGCTAAGGAGAGAGAGAAGATGCTTACCAAGGAAGAAAGACCCTTCTAGGGTTTGGCCACCACCTAGAGGAATAAGAAGAAGGAGACTCCACCAAGGAGATCAACCACCAAGCTCAACCAAAGAGGGGTATCGTCCACCAAGGAAAAGGGAAGGCAACTAAGGAGCTAAAAGGGATCCCAAGCAAGTGAAAGGATAGACATATATAGAAGAGGGTGAAGAGGAAACAAAGGCAAGGTGTCGTCCAACCTAGGGACACTTTTACAAATCCATGCCACCTTGCTAAACCTCATGCACATGTCATGCCACCAACTAACAAAGGATCGGCCACTTGTCCAAGGTATGGTGACACAACCAAGGCAAGGTCGAGGTGGTCACATGGGTGACACACCCCACTGGTCGACACACTCCTGGGCGACACAAAGCTTCAAGCTCTCCTATGCACAATACAAACCCTTATCAAGGCAAAGCAAGGCCCATCAAAGCTCATCAATGTCCAAAACTACTCAAGCAACAAGCCCAACTCATCCTCTCAACACTAGAGGATGCAAGGAGAGAGAAAACATCTCTCAAGGTGACAAACTTGCACATCAACCCTAAAACTTGGATAATTTGCAAGTTGCACCTCCAACTTTCAACAAAGCACAAACAAACCCTAATCACAACCTCAGGTGATTAGCAAGCATCTAAACATAAGGTTTAGGCAAAGCAAACAGGGTAAACCCAAAATGAAGGTCTGGGTCCTTACAATATTAATACACATGTTTAACTAAAATGGTGCCCATGAGAGTGTAAATCATAAATGCTTTTAATGAATCCATGATTTGATGGAGCTTAGATAATAGCAAAATCTAGTTTTCTTTTTGTTAATAATGTTTAAGTTTTGTTCAGGGTTAAGTTATATAAAATAGTATTATTAAACACATTATGAGAATGTTTATGCTCACATCAGACCCTTCACCTAAAATTTGGTAGTCTTTATTACTTATAAAGATACCTCATTAAATTGTATTTAAGGCTAATCAAAGTATACATCGGGATGTGTCACAATAACTAGCTATGTAGTAAAATGTGAATTTCATTTATGGATGGACGAAGAATGACAACATATATTGAGTTATATTATTATATTTCTAACACAGATCAACACAAATAGAAATGTGACAAAATATTGATAGATGTATTCATAGAGCATTGCTTATTACATTTTAAACAAAATATATCGAAAGAATGGGGCGTGTCATTTTATTAGTAAATATATTTAAAGACCAAAATGGTTTTTTAATGAACGCTAACAAGATATTCTATATTTGAATTCTTAGGAACATTTTTTAATACAATGATAATGGAATTAAAATGACTCAACAACCATCTAAGTGGTTGGTTTGATTATGGTTAATACTTCAACACATAAAACATTAAAGAAGTAATGCAAATGTTGTAAGTTTTATTGTTTACTAGAAATTCAAGTTCATAACATGATATTCAATGCTAGGTAGATCCATCTAATGGTCAATTTTAGCCAATAAGACAAGTAAAAAGTCGTTCGGTTGGAAAATTCCAATCTATATTAGATGCCAAACTAAATTTGAAGGTAAAACATTATATTAAAAGATCATTGAGGTTAAGGAAGTCAATTGTACACAACAAGGTTGATTGATCGTGGAGTATATGGTAAACATTTGAAGGAAGTCAATTTTTTCATCCCTTAACCTTACTATAACAAAGCCAACTTTTATCTATCGAGAGAGTTCCAATGCAATCAATCATTTTGGTTTATGGATTAACCATGAGTATAGTTGTGGCAAACAAATCGATGATATTCACTGCCACAATATGTTTCTATTTGTTTCTTCACTCATGGTATATAACATATGACAAAAACTTTGTATTCTTAGATTCTAAAGAATCCTAATTTGTGTAACATATTTGTCTTTATGGATTTTATATTTTCTTTATTTTAATATCAACATCAATTTTTAGCTTGAACAAATTGAGACATGTAACACATGTGCACTTACGAGTAGTAGAGCTAGAGAGAGAGAGAGAGAGAGGTGGTGGAAAGCTTCCCATGATATTTTAAGAATAATTCTACCACCGTTATGAGGGCCACTCCCCTTCAATGACATTGAATAATAAGGAGGGAATAGTAATAGTTAGGCATGAGAAAATGACATTGAGGGGAGGAAGCCATGCAGGTGAAAGTCAACAATCTCTCTAGCTACTTTGTGGCATCCTATCTCCAAGCTAATACCTGCCTCTAAGAAAACATGGTGGAAGAGGAGTCAACATGTGTGGATGATAAGGGCACTCCTACCTACCACCAATCAAGACATTACATATATTATATTATGGTGTCAACACACCCATATTTCTTGATACTGCAACAAGCATAGAGGATGAGGTAAGGACACATGAGAAGGATCCATAGGTGTTCAACCTTATGTCCGCATATGTGGTTCAATGGAGGAATACGTATGGTTGCGTGTACAAGGATGGCCCAACAACATCATGATGGTTGTTGATGTGGATGCAAGCCAAGGGGGAGAAGGAGGTAATGAGGTATAGGTGGAAGCACATCCCATCGTGCGTATCGAACCATACTCACTCCTATTATGTCATGTTTTTTGTCTTTTCCTTCTATCTTCCTCCCATTTTTTTCCTTATTATATACAATCACTTGATATGAATGGAAAATTTGCAGGATAAAAACATTGAGTGGGGATTTATAAATACATATTTTATGTAAGATGTCACCTAAAAATGTATTTTCTCCATATCCTAAAACTTGTAATTTACAAACCACAGCTCCAAAGAACCTTAAGTTCTATCAATGTCTTAATAATAACTCAAACTAACTTGTAACTAAACATGAGACCAAAATATAATATACAACCTCTTGATGCAATTCCTCAATATGCGCCACTCAGGTGATAGCTCGGTGGAGAAGGGTTGGGGTCTTCAAAGTAGAGAGCCGAGTTTATATCCCTAGCTGTGTGGCCTGAGTAATCCTTGGTCCTATCACACATGGTGGCCCCGTGTGAGTTTACACACTTCCCCCAATGTGTAGGTAGTTGAGGGGGGTCACTACGGTAGGGTCAGCGATCTAGCTCCTCCTCAGGGTGCTTCCAACATCTCAAAATAAATCCTCAAAGATCATTAAGTGATCATTACATCTTGTTTATTATCAAAACACATCCAAGATGTTGAACAAATTCTATAAATCCTTTACATAGTTAAAAATATATCCAACCATTTTTTTTCAAATCATATAAGGGAGGGAAAATTTAAACTGTCAATATTAGTATAATTGAATATTAAAAAATGAAGCAACTTGACTACAGTTCTTCCGAAAAGAACTTCTTTCACAAAATGAATCTCAGATTCTCTAAATTTTTATCCAAAGTTACAATAATGTGAAATCAGTCTCTCTAACCAATTTGATATAGAAATATTGATATTTTATACCAATTTAAATTATACTCAAAGAATACCATTTTGGGGTGTTGGTTGTAAGCCCTAAGAGCCATCATGTGATGATTGTAATAGGGATACATTGTATACAATTTGATTATTAATAAAGGAAATTCCACTTGTTATGTTTATTTTAGTGTTGAGATAATGAATACATGTCCTAATAATATTTTAACTTGATCACATATTATAACGTCCCAGGATTTGAGGCCTCAGATAAAATAATCTTATAAGAAATTATTGTACTACCCATATCACCAACGTGCACTTCCTTTTCCTGGAGCCCATCACTAAAGAACTCCATAGTTAAGCGTGCTCAGCTTGGAGTAGTACTAGGGTGGGTGATCAGTCGGGAAGTTGACCCCAGCTTGTGCATGAGTGAGGATAAAGCGCGCAGTTAAGGCTAGTGGTGGTCTATGGGGCCAATCGTCATTCCTGAAACTCTGCTAGAGCCTTGGGCAGTGGGCCCAGACGTTACACATATAGTTTGGGTTGAAGACTTCAACATGAGATCTTATGTATGCTCAAGAGTATTCATTCATGTTATGTCACTAGTCAGCTATTATTATGGAAATAATAAGCCAACAACAATACATAAGACTAGTGAGAAAAATAATACATAAGACTAGTGTGTGTTGAATGATGGTTATGTCTCTTTTGTCATGATGTTGGATATCAATTCAAATCTATGGATACTTCTTAGAGAATAAGTTGTACTAGATAGACCCTCTTTATGAATGACACATAAAAGTCATGTCATGGTAGTCAGAGTCATATCTCAATCTCATAGTGATGACTGTGATCCTTAGACATGAAGTCACTAAAGTAATCACATGTTATTTTGTGTACTTCAACACTACTCATCGTGACTCTGAATAAGGGTTTTTGATATAGATGATTCTTCATGTGCATATGGATACAAATCTGAAAGTGTACTGGAAGCTGCTTCATGCAGTTTCATGTGTGATTTTGAAAACCACCGTGCATATTTCCCCTTCAATTTATCTACATTGTTCAACATTTAGCCGGGTAGAGATGCGGCATTGTTGAATTATGATGGCACCTGTGAGAAAGAAGCATCGACGAGCCCAAGCTGACCCCACCCCTCCACCTGTGAGAAAGGCCCGTGTCCCGTGTCAGATGAGTTTTCCCGAGCAGTTAGTTTTATTTATCATGTTTCAAAGGTTGTATCCCAGGATGTCATCGTGAGAGCAGTGGGTGGAAGTGGCAGCCCCATGTAAGTGGTGGGAGAGGATTGCAACATACCTTCTAGGATGAAATCAATCATGGTATTGGTAGGGTTGTAAAAGGATATTATTGTAAATGGTATTAATATTATCCCGAACTCCTATAGCAAATTCCTGAAATTGGACGCTTGAAATTAAAATGCACGTGCTTGTTCGATTGGCATTCAAGAATCTCATTCCACCATCATCTACAACAACAATGACCATGCCTAGAATATTCAATTTTTTTAGGCAACCAGACCCTTGCCCTTCGTTTTCCTTTTGAATTTTTTCCTTAGAACAGCCGTGCAACTAGCTAGCTAGCCTACTGCTGAATCTCACTCATTGACTACTAATTGGACACTTGAGAGAGTAATTAGAATGATGAATATCGGCGCCATCCCAAAAAAGAATCAGACTCCAGCAGCTTTCCCCAGCCTCTGCCTTAGAATCTTCACTCCCACGTACCTGTATCAGAATTTAGGAATTCATTAATAATCCTTGGGCAGATTCATCAAACGACAGTAAAAAATATTTACCTGCCAAGCATCAGCACGGTTGCCGCCGGGTTAGTCCCCGGTGACATGTCAAAGACGGAGCCATCGACGACCCTGACCCTGTCAAGCCCCAGCACCTTGTACTCCTCGTCAACGACCTTCCCAACATTGCACCCGCCATGGTAGTGCCAGATCGTGATGACGGTGTCCTTGCAGAACTGCTCGAGGGAGGCCGTATCGTTCATCTGCTTGGGGATGAGGTTGACGTTGGCGGCGACGCTAGCCCTCAGTAGTTGTTCGACAGTGGCGTGGACGCCGGTGATCTCCGCCATCTTTCCCGACCTGATCACCCGCTCAATGGTCCGTATTCCCAACACACACTTCTTCAGGTCCCTCGGGTCGCTGAAGTAGTTGAAGGTGACTTTGGGGTTGCTATCCGGGTCGGTATCGGCAAGTGCGAGGTGGCCGCGCGAATAGGGCCCGTCGATCTTCTCGAGGATGAAACCTCCTTGGAACGCCTCATGAGGTACGGCGTGCTTGTTCGTGGCGTAGGCTTTCATGGCCTCAAGAGACCTCTGTTTCGGAGGGATGGTAGAGAGCTGGCCGATCTCTGCTGACATGATTCCATGGTGGCACTTGATGCTGTCGTTGGACTCGCTGAACCCGCTGCTGGCTTCAATGAACGACCCAAACTTGGTGATCCCGACGGTCTGGATCAGCGACACCACGACGGGCTCCTTGGACGGGATGAACACGGCGTTCATGGGATTATCCGACATCCCTTTCCCAACATACTGGCTGTGATGCACTACTGGGATCCCCATCTCCTCCAGGTGCGGCCTCGGCCCGACGCCGCTAAGCATCAGAAGCTGTGATGTCGCCATCGCACCTGCCGACAGCATAACCTCGCTAGCCGGGTCCGTGCTCAGCTCCGCCCTGTGCATCCGACCGTTCTCGTCCTTGAACAGCACACCGACCGCACGGACAGGCTTCTTGGCCGATGATTCGTCGAACACGATCTTCTGTACGGTGGCGTGGAGCAGCACCACCAGGTTCTTCCTGTAGGCCGAGTGGAGCACGTCTGCCGCCGTGCTGCGAAGCCCCCGGCTGTCAAAGATGCTGCCGCCGACTTTGGTCCCGTAGATGTGGTCGAATGTGTAGCCGTTGAATGGCGCCACACCTGCCTCCAGAAGGCCGTCCCTCAGCGCCGCCTGCCATGGCGCCACCTTGGGCCAGTGCACGATCTGGCGCTCGATCCATGGGTAGGACTCGTTCACCAGCGCCGCGTCCCACCCCACCGATTCCACATAGCTGCACGTAGGGTGGTTTCCCACATCAAGGGAACAATATGAGGCTATGACTCTTGTCTTGAATAAAAGCAAAAATCGACGCCACTGATGGACACAAAAAAAAACTGATTTTTTCTTGGGTTGAGGGCGGTTCAAGAAAATTCATAACCCGCCTTACTCTGTACCCAATCCCCTGCCATAGTTTGGAAACCCCTTTTACTCGTTTTGACTCTGAATCATGAAAGGTCGCTTAATTTTTCTTTTGGTTCCTTATTACAATACTCAATTATTTTACTCACCAACATCCAACGCATCAACTATCGAGCCAAGAATAAGGCACAGGCCCGTCCACGCTAACCCTATGGTTCTTCTTGGTTCATTTCCTATATTAATTATGACGCAATAAGTTGGTATCAACTCGGGAATTAATATCTATCGTTTTCTTATTGACCCCGGTCACGTGCACCCTGCACACACCTAGTTCAGCGTTCAGAACAATCAGTCACACCTTGGGCATTAATCCCCTAGTACAAAAATTGGGCCCACCAACGCCATGAAGTTGGCGGAGCTCAACTCCTATGGTACGATTGGAGCCGTGCAGTATGCTATGCAGTAATACTACTCTCCAAGATTAATTACTCAGATACTTGTATGCTATATAAAAAAGTCTTTCAAGAAGGTTGAATATAATTGTTTCACTTTCTTTTTATAAAATTATCTCAATGTATATAATATACTTTTATCTTTAATTTTTAATTAAAAAAAAATAATTACGGATTGACCTTTGCGTGTGTATACAGCTTTTACTTTAATTGTTAAAATTATATATTGCATAAGAAAATTCAGGAAGTGCAAGAAATGAATTGAATCACAAGGTAATAGTTCTTTATTTTAATAAAGCAAACATACATAGCAGGGTTTTATGCCTAATTACTTTCCGTAAGTAGCTACAACACTTTTATAGTATCACATCATGACTTGGCATATTTGATATACACATCACTATACTGCTTCTAGTGCAGGTCCTGCAGGGTGGTTGTTGCTACGTCGGTTTCGATGAGTAGTGAATGGATACGAGAAAGGTGTTGGAATAGTTTGGCAGGAATCTTTCAGAAAACGGTAGTTGGGATTGGTGGTAGGGGACCATTGCCATGTCAACCCCGAAACAAGTATGGGTGAAAAGTTGCAGTGAGGGCCCATGTTCACCCACTCGGTAGGACGCTTATTAAATATTAAATAAATCACATAAAACATGACGGTGACAGGTTAATTGGGGAAGAAGTGTTGGTCGACAACCGTGTGGCTATCCTTTGTCGACATAGTTCAAGGGACCCACTTATCTACATACCTACCGTTTATCTTATCCGGGTCTCACTTTAATTCTAGAAAGATCTGATATTGCGTAACATATTGTTGGTCTATCGATACACTGTTATATTTTATTATGTTCTTGTTGCAATTAGACCGTCGTATTGTTGGTCTATCGATGCACTGTTATATTTTATTTTGTTCTTGTTGCAATTAGACCGTCGTCATGTTGTAGTGCGCGCGCTGGATTTGTTTGTACTTGAGTGGGATGAGAAGAATCTTGCTTTCTATTATAGTTTTGTGATTATAAAGCCGACGGCGACCACGCAGCGTGTCCATAGTCCATAACAAAATAACAAAAGTACCGATGTGCACTAGTGCTAGTACGAGCCATAAGAAAACAGCAAAAGCTTTGTTCTCATGAGAACAAAAGAAAGTATCTCTGGATAGGGTGCCACAACCTATAAAGTGTGCAAATAATGGTCTCCAGGTCCAAAGTCCAGTCGAAACCTCAAATGGCCCACATGCACAGACCCAACAACTGGGTCGTCGGCCTTTCTGTTTAAAACCCATTCTACCAGCCGAGCCCCGAGAAATGAATGAATGGGCCTGACACCACCGCAAAAGTGCAAACACCCTGCCTGCCTGCATTTACTTGCGGTTGTTGTGCTCTCTTATTGGTTAATAACTGTTACTCGTGTCGTACGTTTGGTTACATTTACATACCCGCTCTACCCATCACGCCCATTGGCTCTTTAATACTGACTGCACCTGGAGGCCCCATCCTACCAATAACTTGTTATCTGTTACTTTCTCCCTCCTTGCACAGTACATACCCACGGGTTGTAACATAGAAACCCATTGTTCCAGTTCCAAAAGCAAAATGTTCATCTAATGTCACTCCTGCAGCTAAAAACCGTCACCTACCTTCCATGTGACATGTGTCATTAGGTTGGAATGTTGGGTGAGTAGGTCTTCATTATATTTCCTATCAACCCAATTAGAGCCACAAGATTGTGATTCTGTTTGAAACCCTTTTAAGAGGGGGAAGGGAACACTATACCACTAGCACACTAAACATACGGGAGTTGGTCACTCACTTCAAACTCGGTCACAGACTCAACATCGTCTCATTAGAACAAAAGGAGATTGGCTAAGGGCTCGTTTGGTTCAGCAGAAATCGAACGAGAGAAGTTCATTTTCACTGTGGGTTCCAAATCCAATTGTTTGGTTGGGTGTAACTTCAACCCACGGTGCGGGATCGAACCATACGACAGCCATACGTTCCTGCATAAATCACGAAAACGGAACTGCGCCCAAAACGGGCGCGGTTCGTTTTCACCACTGGCCGTCCCGTGCTCGTTGTCAACTTTGTCAGCGGTGGCTGCTTCCTGGCCTCTGATGTCGTCGTTGGATCAAGCTCTGCAGTATGTAGTTTGCTAACAGAAACAATCTAATGTTCTAGCAGTGTTCCAACATCTCATCATCTTCCTCGGCATGGCCGGGTGCATCCTGCCTTCTCCTTCGTTGCAACCCTAGTGAAGCAGCAGTAATGACTTTACACACTTCCACATCTGGTGTGCTCATCTATATTACCAGTACGTCTGCTATGATGGTCCACCACCACCGCAGCACCAGCGCAGGTGATACTTTGCAGGGAAGGTGCTGCTACTCAGCTTGAAGAAGATGAGCTCCCACGTCAATGAGGAAGACTCAGCTAGACAATAAACACCATGCACAACGTAGCAGATCAGGTGCGGGTACCTTTTCTCGAGCTAATCATCTTCGAAGTCAAGTAGAATATCACCTCATGTCCATGTCAGTCACAATGGCGATAGTTTAGTGATCATCTATTTGCATGGACAAGCATAACCTCCTCCATGTATCATTTATTTGCATGGACAAACGTCGTCCAACAAAACAGAAAAGATCGAATTAGATCAGTTCCATCTACCTGGAACCAAACGAATCTGTAAGGGTTTGAACTCGCAGAGTTGACTTTCCTGTTTTGAAATTCATGGTGTGGGCTGACTTTACACCCAACCAAACGTGCCCTAAGCGAAGCTCTCACTATGTAAATGAATTGATATAAGCAGTACAGCCTCTGTTTCGAGCTCTTGCCCGAAAAATATAGCGGATACACGGTATCCAACTATCCATATCTTGTTGTTGTTTGTTTAATTACATATGTTATACTGCCGGAGCACTTTCATTTTCAACACCGTCCCTCTTTCTCATATATTCCAGTGAGTGAATATTGCTTTCTCATATTTATATTTTTTTCATTTACTTGTTTTGCCATGATAGAGAACTACAATCTTGGTATGGAAGTCCGTGATGAGTTGATCAGGATCGAGAATTTCATCACTGACAAAATCATATTCTCAACAAATCAAAACCAAAAACAACACAGATGAGAACAGAAGAAAGCCCGTGAAGATCACAAGGATCGCGGGATCCCTAACCGGGTGGGGTGGTACTGCTCGAGGGTCGGCCCGGACAAAGACAGACCGCTGCAATCTTTGCAGAGCCCAACAAGATCACGTCGGTCCTCCACTCACTACTACCTGGATCCAGCCCAGACGTAGAATTTAATTGGCTCAGGGCCGGCCGGCCGGTCGGTCTGCAGTACAATACTTCCTACTGCCCAGGCTTTTATTGGTCCGATTAATATTTCCCATGTGGTGTGTAAGCTACTTGATAGAGACCCACCCACGAGCACCGACCCCGTCCATTTTCTACTTGGATGGCGACTACACGAAATAAATCATCCATCCTCGTATACACTTTCAAAACCTTTGTGTGGATGCCATCAACCATCTATGAAAACGATTGACCATTTTTCTTTCTTTCAAAAATATATTTTGTGTGTGACCATCATTTGTCCAGCATGAGGAATGAACCATCAACCTCAACACACTCATTCCCCCCTCCCCCCAACCCTAACCCCACCCTTGCTCCCCACCATACTCACACGAGAAGTAGCATATATCACATGGAAAATGATGCTTTCCTTTTTAGAAAGGGATGGAGAACCAAAGCACAAATGACAAACCTGTGATCTTGAAATGTGGCCCACTAGAAACCCATCTCTCTTGTTCTCTCTACACATCCCCACTATAGGGTTTATGGGGTCTAAAGTGGATATGTATCTTCATCTTTAATTTAGAAACCATTGAAATATAGCGACAAGACAGTACAAACATTTATGTTTTTAGCTTTGCACACCTCTACTTTTTTTTCTATCTCTTTCTCACAATGCACTTCGAAAGAGGATTGCCAGGTGAGCTGTTAAGCATATTAAGAAGGTTTAAGGTGACACTTTTGTTGGGTTAGATTGGGTCAAACTCAAGCCCATTCCTAAAGGGCTACAACTAAGTCACTATAGGGGCAACATGCACTCCACAAAATCACACAATATCATTATGATAGAATCACACATTTACATAAAGCTGGTAAAACCTTTTGATGAATTTAACATTAACAAGTATTTTTATTGGGCATAATCATTGCATTTGATTAGACCTTTCTCTTCGGAAAATAAGTGGAAGGTGTCTTCGTTTGAATCAATAATAAAAACCTGACACAAAAGTCATAGTGTGAGGGTATCATCAAGGCCTTGCGGGTGAACTCCAAACTTGGCTTCTTTTATTGCCTTGGTTTCTAGTATTACTTCTTCTAGAATGTAACTCACATTAAATTGTATATGTTTGCTAACGACATTTTCTAATAATGGAAGTGTAAAATGTAATTATAGACTAACTGATTTATGTTGTAATTGATGTGAAGAATTGGAATACATATAAAGGACATGAACTCATATTGAACTCAAAAGAGGAACGTAAATGCATTTCCGTTACACGTAGGAAGGAAAGGCCATGGGTTTTATGACAATGATTATTATGTTTTTGGTTGGGAACCAGACTGTCCATAGTTTCATCAATATCATTATCATAACTAGGCATTTAAGTGTGTATATATAGCTTTTTTTTACTCTCTTTTTTTTGTTGTGATTGCAAGCCTTTTTTTGAAAAGAAACAAAAAAATCACCGAGTTTACCCCAAAGAAAGTAACATATAGACATAAATATGATTAATCTTAACACCAGATTTCACTTAATAATTTTACATGAACTTTGAAACCTTTCATAAAACCTAGCACAAACTAGACATATTAAAAAGAAAATGGGGGAGTAGTTTTAGTTTTGGGGTTGAAATCTATAATGCCCTACTTGTTTTACATTTATTTCTACTTTACTCTTCCTAGCATGTAGGTAAAACGTACATCGGGTGCTATCTTAAACCATGTTGTATATAGAGGAAGAATGTAGGTTGACATCGGGAAAAATGTAGAATGTAGATAAACAGCAATGACGCAAACTTATATACTTAAATCATACAGAGAAAAAGTCCGGCTCCGCCCAATGAGAAACTGAGTCGGCGTCAGAACAAATCCAGCGGTGCCAGCTATGAAAAAAAAATTGGTACACAAACAGTAGCAATAACCCGTACCTTGGGCTTGCGCGGGTGTAGAAGCCGGCGTTGATAGCGGTCCCTCCTCCGAGCACACGGGCCCTGGCGTTGATGACACCGTCGGTGGAGATGAATACCTGGGACGCTGATTTCGGGGACAGGTCTGCGAGCGAGACGTGGAAGTTCTCCATGCGAGTCACATTGATGTTCCCGTAGGGTGAACCCCCGCGTTCCAGGAGCAGCACCTTGTACTTCTTCGACAGGGTTGCGGCCAGCGGGCACCCGGCCGTGCCGCCTCCGATGACGATGTAGTCGAATCCGCCTGCGGGAGCTGAGAATGTGCTGGCCTCCTTCAGGTCGGGATAGGGGTGACGGTTGGGGAACTTCTTCCTCGACGTCTTATGCCACGGCTTCCCTGCAGGGACGCACGAGTGAAGGAGCCGATACATGTATGGACGATGTCAGTGTGTGTGCAGTTTCAGGGAGTTGGTTGGTTGCAGGGTTATTTAGCGCCAGTGAAAACGAAAAACAGGGGCCATATGGGTACTGGGTGGACGGAAGACAACCGCCAGTTAAGTAATAATCGTCTCGGTGATCGAGCGAAGGTGACATGACAAGCAGGGTAGCCGACGCTCCGAGCAACACGCGTTGGGCTGGGGCAGATCGCCGCCCGCCTGTGTTGGAACATGTGGTGTTCGGAGTTTTGCTTCACCGAGGCGCGTGTGTGCTGGAAAGTGTTAAAATTGGAAGCCGAAAAAAACAAAGAACAAAAACAGATTGCACCCGCTTCCCCCACCCCAACCGTTTGCCTCCAGAAGCTCCGGACAAATAAAACGGTGGAGCGGGCAGGTAGACAAGGACGACTGGGAATCGACTCTGGACTCCGGAAACACAATGCGAGCAACCAGGGGAGAACCCATTTGAGAAAACATCGACGAAAATGGTTGGGAGAAAGAGCGGACCTTGGATTGATTGGATTGCGCTAAGGAAGAAGAGGAGGAGCAGTGCGGCGTTGAGGAAGAACAGTCCTCCTTTCCTCAGAACAGCCATTGCTGCTGGCTTGTTTCTCCTTACTTCTTGTTTCTGGCTAATCAATGGACGACCGCTAACCGATTCCTCCTTCGCCGATGTCTACCTACAGAGCTTCCTAGCCGGCTAATTCTTCTTCCTGTCTCACTGGCGTTCGGCCTCCAGCAGGCCCCGGTCTATATGTAGTCGAAAGGGGCGGGGAGAGGCTTAACAAGTAGGAAGAACAGTAGATGTCTATCTATCTCTCTACCTCCCTCTCCTTTCTCTATTTCTTCTCAATCGTGGATGGGGTAGAGAGGGTGGGGTGTGTGACGGGAGCGCTGTAGCTGTTTGCTGGAGTGTGTAAGACAGATCTGTAGGTGCAATTAAGAGCATGGCAACTCACAACTGGGGTGCTCATTTATTGGCGCCGTGAATGCGCGGTTGGAGGTAGGAGCACGCTGGACCATCCAGGCATTTACATTTGTGTCCACCGTGAATGACAGTGCTGCCTACCTGGTGGTGAGAGAGGAGGCTGTTGATGAAGGACTGGTTTCCCGCTTCTGGAATTTCTCTTTCCCTTGTGTTCTTGTTTTGCAGTTTTCGAACACCATCCGAGATTAGGAAAAAGACCAGATTACAACTTTGTGGTTGGCGATCTGGGAAGGTGTCATCTTCTTCACCAGCTGCTGGGTGTACTGCACTTTCTGCATCTCTCTCATCTCCCACATGAATAATGGGCCATTGCGACATCGCCTCGCTCTTCTTCCATTTGGGCTGTATGAGTTGGGACGACTGCTACCTGCAATGGTTGGCTCAGTTAATGTAATCACACCCTTATTTGTTAGAAATTCCTAACTGGTAGGTTCATTTATGTTCCATGGAGCCACTTGCTCGTCTCGCTGCCTCACAAATAAGAGCTCAACCAACCCTTCGGCTCCCTTGACGGACAGCCAACGAACTGTTTTGTACGTATTAATCTTCCGGTTTCAGTCTCCCTCGTGGCGTTAATGTAGGGTCAAGATCCCCTGTTTAGGAATAGTGACTTGTATGGAAGTCATTAATCATGTTGTTGCATGAGATGGGAATTTTACAAAGAGGGATAAGCCAAAGTCCAGCTTATTCGAGTAGAAAGATTAGAGGATGCAGAGGAAGTGTTTTTATGTGTTAATTCTAGGTTTTGTCTCTCTGACTTTTATTCGGTTCATATTAATGTGTCCTGGGATCCCTTGTTTAGATATAGTTATTTGTACGGGAAGCCATTGATTATGTACTACTGAAGATGCAAATTTTACCAGAGTAATCGGATAAAGTGTAGCTCAGTTCTGTGAGCCAGAGAGGTAAAAATGTATCACCTTACTTCCTTTCTTTGAATTAGGATTCTCTTACCTTGAAGTTGGAGTGTCATTTGCTTGATCCCTGTCCCTCCATATGCAGGCTGCAGGGTACGCAACTGACTCAAGGAAAGAAACTTAAAACAAGAAAATCACTACAATGAAAGAAGTATATATTAGTACAAATGATTCAGCTTAGAGGAGAGTGGGGTGACCAAACCCCTGTATCAAGCTGAGCCTTGATGTGATCCAACTTAATTGAAATATGATATCTCCTGGTTAGCTAATTACCGCTCGACTATCTCTCTACAGCAGCTGTGACATTCTAAGAATCTAGTGGCATGGCAGTTTTCTCTCTACCAAAACATACATGTCCGTTTTGTTCCATTTGTATTTTCACATCTCTGTTGGATCTGTCCCCAGGAAATTAGCTTTGAGCTCTGATCTTCTTCACCAACCTCCAAGGTAATCAATATCAGTCTCGAGCCAATTCCACCATCCCACAGGCCACAACCCTGTAGTTAACATAGTATACAACTACCTTTCCAATCAATGCCGTGTTGGTCAATGACCAAAACACCTTCCTCTTTCCTGGTAAGATCCTTAGACCCACACATCACAGATAAAGGGTCTTGTAAAATGTAGTAGCAATATCCCTTGTAATTGTCAGGATACTAGTACTACCTCGCTTCATTTGGAGTTTGTTAGTCCTAGTTGTAATATTAGAGATTTTCGCATGAGGAGAGCAGGTTAAATAGAGGGTCTCCTTACTTTTCTTTTAAAAATGTTAAGTTTTCTGTGTTGTTTGCTTTCATTTTTACATGTTTAATGATAATTAAATTTGTCAATATCCATGAACTTCCCCTACATTGAATCAGATTTGGAGTCCGAATCATTCCCACTCAGGTTTTAAAATTGGGCATAAGATTGATCTAGAAACCTCTAGATGTCATGGAACTCTATTTACACTAATGCTCTCACAATTCCCTCTCATTTCTCTTTTCTTGCCCTATTACATTATTGAGTTGATAGGAGGCACTAACATATCATAAATATCCTAGACATACAATACATATGTGCTAGTATAAACATACAATGTATATCCTAAATTCTTACTATTTAAATATTGGAGAAAATCATTTCACTATATACTAGAAAGTGTTACTACACACATGAAGACAATATGTTTTAATGTGACCTTAGAGAATGAGTGGTATTAGTCTAACTAAGAGCGTATAGAAGATGGATGTTGTATCTAGATGTCTAGAGCCATGATTAAGGTTAGTCTAGTTAAATAGCCTAGACTACATACATTTGAGTTTATCACAATTAGGTTTGACTTTTAGGATTTTGGTTAAAATTAATGAGCTTATGCTCATGCAAACCCTAGCATCTATGACCTAGCTAATTTTCTCCCAAACCTTGTATCAAACAAAGCCTTGATATGACCCAACTTTGTACAAACACAAAATACTTGAGTTAACTAACTGGTCGATAACTCAGCTAGCCCATCTCTTTATAATAAATGTGAAATTCTCTTAATCAAGTCACATGACACATTACCTTCTACCACATACATGCTTGTTTTGTCCCATTTATATTTTCCCTCACTATTGGAATCATCCTATTGGTTTCATCCTTGAGTTCTGATCTTCTTAACCAATCTCCAATGTAAAACATACCAGTTTCCAGTCAATCACAACCATGTAGCTAGCATTGTATAGAAGAATGTTTCCTATTAATGCTATCTTGGTCAATGACCAAGACACCTTTCTCTTTTTTTTTTTGGAAAGACCCACACAACATTTATGAAGTGTCTCGTAAAATTCTCCATCTTTGGGGACATTTGATTTCTTAGATAATATAATATTTCCTTACATATATAGTCAAACAAGAATACACTCATTTTGTACAGGGGACACAACACACTCAAATCATTTTTCAACATATAATATTTTTTAAAATCTAAACCATTGATATTCCTAAACATCTTATGAATAACTATATATAAAAATTTGAGCTCCTTTTGATACTTATAGTTCATGTATCTATTGATAACAAAAATGATGCACATGAAATTAGTTATGTACATCAATTTTTTTGTCCTTGGGTGAATGACTTACACTCTTCCAAATGAGCCAAATTTGATATGCAGCCTATATTCATTATCACAATGATTCTTAAGAAAATGATCTTGATATGTAAATACAGCTTGAGTGTACGACCTGATTTATTATCGTGACCTCTCTTTTGATCAACACTAATGCCAACCATTAGAGGGAAATCTCAAAACTTAAACCCAAATTATGAAGCAAAAAAACTAATTCCCGATAAAAGCAATTGAAAAATAATATATGAAAATCACATATAATTTTTTCCTTTTATTTCTCATAGAACTCGTAATAATGTCACCTTAATGTCAACATATTTAATTACTACAAATCATACTCAAATCCATTAGAACCAGAATCAAGACTTATTTCTCAGATGTGATTTAGTTTACATCAGTTACATGCTTATGAAAGAACAACTATGCATACTACCCATCTCAGGAAAGAGAGAATACATGGACATTCTATTCTATCTAGATTATTCTTCTATTTACATCTTCTTTGTCACGACCACTTCACTAAATAACATTATACCTAAAAACATTTGAAACAACCTCATGAGACTCATATAGAGCCCCAATGAGTGGATACCTCCCACTCAAGCTGAGTATATGCAACAATTTTAGATTAAATATAATGAACTTCAAAGAAACTTACAGATAATGAAGAGTCTAGTAGATAGTTCTAACATCTAATCAAATCTAGTTTATGATAATAGTTTGATCAATCAGATAAGATGATCACTTAGAGCAAATCAAATCTTTAAAGTTATCTTTAGAGCATGTCAATGAACAAATCAATAGATGTTACTTAATTCAAAAAGACAAACCTTTAGCATGTGTATCAAATCAAGATCTAAGCATTTATGAATAATACATAACAATGGCATCATCTTTGCGACACTCCGCCAGCAGTATTAGGATCACATCCTACAATCCTGAAGTTGAAGTACACATATGACATTTCTACCAAATAGTACTATCAAATAACAAGCAATCTAAATCATATTTAGAATGCATATAAATTCCAACGTTAAATACTTGTCAATATTTAAAATCAAATTCCAAACCAGACAGATACGAAATGATGTTGATAATCTCTATAACAAATTGTTTTTTCTCCACAACAAGAAGTATAATCAACAATAGTAAATCATCAACTAGTAGTAAAAAGAATATCATAAACATTCAAATCATATTCTACACGACTTGTCATATTTTATTCATTTGTCCTGAAACTATTTGACTTGTACCTCACCAAGTAGAAGTCGCCATGCCTGATTCTCGTGTCAATAACTCATCATCACTATCTTAGGATTCAGCTGGCCACCCTGAGATATCAACAACAAACCATGGATACCTCAGGGTTGCCTAAGAGGCTCACATCCTCATCTTGGTTACACAAGATAAGAACCAGTAATATAATATATCACATCATTTCTCATGTTTTTATATTTCACATATTTCATTTCATCAGAGTCTATTCTGCATGGACATACACTTTCACATCAAGGATCTAGGGTTAGGGCCACTCCAGATGACTCACTCCTAAATTTTGGTGGTTTAACCTTTAAGGTCTCCATCCACACTCTGAAAATCCTTCTCATAATTCACTGATTACTACAAGGAGATCCATTTTATTTCTCTAGTGTGAATTTTAGGGGAAACTCACGGTGTTTAGGGAGCCTAACTAGACATGTCATCATCTTACTTGTTATTAATCTATTATACTCATCTTAAAATAATTCAGAACATCAAGTATCATATGTGTCTATTTTCGCGTAACTAGAATAATATGAAATATATTAGGCTTATCAACAAGACAATGATTAAAGCAAGAAGCACAACAAATTTGTAGTTTGCAACACATATAATTCTTTCCATTTTCTACATCATCTCATAGCAGTCATCATCAGCGGGCTTTTAGCCCGAGACATTATCTCATTATCCAACATTTGCCCTCATCAGGGTTTTGTCATCATCAGTGGGCTTTCAGCCCGAGACATAATCTCATTGTCCAACATTTACCCTCAATAGGATTTTTCAAATGTAATCAATGTATGTTAAATTTAATCTCAACATATTTTTTATCAATTCATTCCATTTCACAATTCTCAATAAATATTCATAGAGACATTAAAACTAGCAATAATATAAGCATATAAACATCTTGTATCATTCATCATACATAGAACATGTTCATCATGCAACATATACTTATTCCATTTGATTACTATACATATAAATAAATCTCAAAGCATGAATGCCCATAACACACTTAATATTCCTCACTTACTATATATTAGTCTCCAATTAGGGCTAATATATTCAACACATAAGTGATCTCATTATAAATTAATCAGAGAAGACCATTCTTAGAATACAAGTATCGTAACATACAATTACAATCCAAGAGCACATTTATATAAATCAATTCATATCCTTAAACCTCATCTTGTAATTTGATTAAACTATACTTATATGTATTCTTTAATCCCTCATTTGGGATCATTATTCATTAGCATCACATAGCTCATTTTAGGGTTAAGGTTAGGTTCTTAAATTTATCTACTAATTTTCATCATTTTCCCTTCATTTTATATTCATTAGTTTTAACTTCTTTTATTTCATGTTAACTACTACTCCAGGAACAAATGATTCTAAATTTACTTGATGTATAAAGTTTCTTTCTCATTGAAATCCTTCATAATCTGATTTTTAATATATTTCATTCAATTTAGGTCAACACACATGTAATCAAAATATATAAACTATATTATTCATCCTACATATTTATTAATTTCATTTTTAATTTTTGATCACCATTCGATCATTCTTTTCCATCTCCTTTCTTGTAATTAGTTAAGGGTACCACGTCATTGACTTCCAACAGTATTGTTGTAATTAACAAAGATTATTGTCTCTTATTATACCACTCACTTTAGCTTGAAAGAATGGATTAGGTTACATCTTCTTACATCATAATCTCTAATCATCCTTCCCAATTTATTGTCATTCAGCTTGCATAGAAGGATCCACATCCATGTGAGGGTATACTCATCATTATATAAGCCATACTAAAATATACGCATTATGTTAGATCATATTAGTAAGACTCACCATCTTCAATTGAAGCATTATTACCTACAATTCAACATTTCATCACATTTACAACATTATATACAAGTTCTAGCTTAATTGCTCATACTTGTCTTGATACTAAACTTCTAGGGTTTTCAAGAAGTCATTCTTAGTTCAACATATTATAAGAATCATATCATTCAGTAATCCCATCATAGTGCACAGAGATTCATTTGGGATATCCATCCACATACAAAACTCCAGTTTCCATTTTCACATGTTTCATTCATCAATCATAAGTATACATTGATTTATTAGCTCATTTGAGTTAATACCTCAATGAAAATGCTAAATAGGGAAAATCACCACCTCGTACTGATTTTTATGTATGTATCATATATATATATATTCGAATACTCATACAGACACACACATGCACACACACGCATGCAGCAACACATGCACACACATGCACACACACATACATACACTGATGCTCTTACTATCCTTCCTTCTCTCTCCTCTAGTGCCATGTGATATGGGAAATATGATATTAGAGTTGAGAAAAATGACTGATAGGATATTTTGATGTGCTGAGAAACCCTTGTAATGGATGAAATGCGATGCCACATTATTCAGTTGATGTGAGGCACTAGAGGTTAATAATAACCCTAGTCATGTAGCACACATGTTTAGTAAAAATATACACAAGTCTACACTAAATTATTATTTTTTTCTAGTTGTCATACAACTGGACTGGACAAATGAGAGTTGGTGACTAGGATTTTGGTTTTGGTTTAATCAGTCCAAGAACATGGCAAATTTTGGTTCATATATTTAAACATTGAAGAAAACTATATTAAGATATATTTGTTTATAGTAAGTGGTAATTCACATAGGAAGGGGGTAGGTGTCCATGTGACCTTAGATAAAGATAGTAACATCAATCTAATTAAGAACTTGTAGATCGAATACATAGTATCTAGATGTTTAGAGACATAAATAAGGTTAGTCTAGTTATATAGCCTAGAGATAAAATAAGTTCAAGTCTGTGATGATGGTTTGGGTTTGACTTTGAGGGATTTAGTTTAATTTTGATGAGCTTATGGTGGTGCAAACCCTAGTTCTAGGAACATTTGAGACTTATATTTGACTTGTGGTCTTCTTAGCCGTCAAAGTTGTAAGAATGTAAGTGATGAATGCATATTCATCTCGCTTTTTATTTCATGTTTTAGTCTAGATTTATTAGTTTTACTTATTTCCCATTTTTGGCTTGTATAAGTCTAGATTGACTTTTATCTCAAAATTAGGTTTTAATGGAAAATCTAATTCCTTTGTAGGAAAATGCATTTATACAACTCAATGAAGTCATCATGTCTTAATTCCCCTCTCATACCCAACATTGGAAGAGGACTGAAGGACACATAAAAACCAAACCATGGACAGGTAGAATCCCAATTTAGAAACTAGACTTCCCCTAGTCAATTGGCTCGGTAGCAGCAAAAGAGGCCCTTAAGATATTGCATCTACTGCATTGCTGGATTTGACACGGAAGCATGACGTGAAAGAGAATCCAGTATAGGGAATAATGAAAGTTACATTCCATGATATTATAAAATTGAGGTTGTGTGGCCATATTTGGTGGTAGGGATCAAAAGTGATATTGAGAGAGAGAGGATGATGGTCTGGTAGTATTATTTGGTAGATAGTTTTTTTCTATTTACTTGAGGATGAGCAATGCTTAAGTTTGGAGATATTTGATGAATGCATACTCATCCCATTTTTATTGCATGTTTTAATTTAAATTTATCAATTTTTCTTGACTTATTTTCCATTTTCGGCTTGTTTTAGTATAGATTGACTTCATTCTCAAAATTAGGGTTTTAATAGAAAATCTTGTTCCTTTACACAAAAATGCTCTTATACATCTGAATGGAGTCTTCATGTCCCAATTCCCATATCATCCCCAATAATGGAAGAGGACTGAAGGCCAAATGAAAAGCATCAACTTGTAGAAAATCATTTGGGTGACTGGATTTCCCCCAGTTAATTAGCTCAATAGCATCAGAAAAGGCCCTCAACACAACATTTCCAATCTTACAGCTCACCTGGTGAATCAGTTTAATCATCGTACACTCGACTCACCGAGTGAGTCATTGACTAACCGAGCACTCAAATCACCTAGTAAGTTGGTTGATTGATCAGACACTCGACTCCATGAAGCCTTTCTAGTCACCTGGCTCACATGGTGAGTTGGTCGACTACCAAATTCCTTGATCATAGAGAGATCAATGCCTTTGTGTTGTGCTCTTGAGGGGGAGGTGAATAGAGCTGCTAATAAACTTACACAATTCAAAACATAAGGAAAGTTAGATTACAACTTGCTTAAGAATATATGACAACAGAAATATAAAGAAAGTGTTAGACAAATAGAAACAACCACAAGACACAAATATGTAGAGTGATTTTGTCAAAGGGCATCAATCCACTAACTAGTTGTTTCCAACCAAGATTTTCAACCTTAAATTTTGTTACCCTTTTCTATAACAATACAAATATACAAAGTTACAGTGTCTTTTGTGGCTCAAGATAACCCATATTTCCTATCTTAAGGTGAACTAATGACTTGGAGTAGATCACAATTAACCTCCATGCCTCAGACGCAACCTTCTCGTAAGAAGTAGCTCCAAGAAATTTCTTCACAAACTTCTCGTAAGAAGTAGTATGAAGAACCAAGGACCAAAAGGGTGAATAAGAGAGGAAGAAGGAAATTATAACTCTTCTCAAAATTACAATTCAAGCTCACTTATGAACAAGTGATGATCAACTCCACAAAAGGTTTAAACAAGGCTATATTTGGTGGAATAGGACACTAACTAATGATCTAAGGCTTAGATTAGCTTGAGGGTAGCTAAAGACAGCAATATAGTATTCTAAGTTTGGAGTAGGATAGCTTGTAGTAGGTGGGATAAATGCTAAAATGGTTGTTAGAATGTCATACTCGAGTTTACAACGGCTAGTATACCACTATATATTTTGTCTACAAATATCCTTGGTCAAATTGTACTTCGACCGAAGGACCGCTCAATTGAATTGTACTTCAACCGAGAGTTGTTCTCTAGCAAGTTTTTTGTAATGGATCTTTCTCAGTTGAGGTGCAGTTTGATCGAATGGATCTCGGTCCAAGAAGAGTTTGACCGAAATATTCTTGGTAAAGTCACTACTATAATTTTGGAAAATATATAAAAAGAATTAGTGAATGAAATCTAACTATCCTAGAGACTTAATATAAGTGTGGAATACGATTTATGATAGGATTGGGTCGTCCAACACTTGCTCTTACATCATTCCTTTCAAGTTGTGCAAACTGCACTTGTACAAACACATATACATGGTATAACTTGACCTACAAATATCCAAACACATAATTATTGATCACAACTGTCTTTCTTTATCCAAAAGGAATACCACCCTATTCTATAAATAGGAGGGAAAATAACAAAGAAACACATAGCAAACCTTAATGGACCTATTATACTTAGGTCCATATTACATAAGACTAAGTGAAAAGGAAAAATAAAATTAAAAGAATAAAACAACTAAAGATAATCATATATCTCAATAATCCCCCTCAAGCTGGAGCATAGATATCAATCATGCCCAACTTGCAAAATAGATCTACAACTCTCTCGCCAGAGAGAGGTTTTGTAAAAATATTTGTGGTTTGCTCATGTGTAGGTAGGAAAGGGGTAATGATCTTCTTAGTCAATACAACATCTAGGAGAAAATGAAAGTCTACCTCAATATGCTTAGTCCTTTCATGAAAGACAAGATTACTAGAATGAAGGTAGCAACATGAATTTTACAGTACGTTGGAATAGCATGGGTAATGAGAAACCCAAAGTTAGATAGAATGAATTTGATCCATAATAACACACAAGTAGTATGTTCCATTGTACAATACTCAGATTCTGCACTGGATCCGGTAACAAAATTTTGCTTCTTACTTCTCTAGGTAACCAAGTTACCCCCTAGGTGTTGGGTTTTATGGCCTCAGAGTAGGTAGCAAAAACAAAAAATTTACTGGCCATTAACCCATAACAGGAGATCACATCAATGACTATGTAATGAGAAGGATGGTTTTAGCAAGATATACCTAGTCCTGGGGCTTTCCCAGTGACAATACATCACAGCCATGTGCGGTATTCAACGCCATGTCTTGGACGGTATCTATGTAGCTCCTGGTCTTCTCCATGGACTTTGGCCTCCACCACGGACTGCAGCTGACATGTCCTCCTGAGCGGCAGACATCTCCCGCCTTTGCAGATAGTCCACACAGACTACATGGAACTCCTTCCATTCTAGAAGAACTGGCAAGAAGGAGATGACCCTCCTATTGGTGTACTAGCACCAACCTGCTCTCTCGAACTCAAACTACTTTTATGCAGTTGTCTTTCGCTCATTGTGCCTCCCTAGTCAGGTAGCACTTGCTCGGGATGTCTCGGTTACCAGAACCAGAGAGGACAATAACTTTGTAGAGAAATTGATATTCTGAGTTAAGTGTTCTTAGAAGCCCCCAATACACCTCTATTTATAGTAGAGGGTAGGGTCAGGGTTCCCAATCTGTTTGGGAGTAGAAGGATCTAGAAATTCCATGAATAGTTTATACTGCGGCAGGCGAATTGATCATTTCATAACTAAAACATTTGTTTTGCAAGGTGAGCCGATCGGTTCACTGGTGAACCGGTCAGTTGGGCGTGTGAGCCGATCAGTTCACCCAGTAAACCGGTCGTTTCACTTCCCAGACTTTCCTGCAATAACTTTCCTTAATCGTTTCCAATTATTTTAAAGATTAATCCTTATTCCAATTGAATTGAACAAGTGAAACATGGAAATTTTCCTCCAAACAGGCAAATCCTTATCTCCTCGATTGGCAGGACTGTGAGCTGCCTGGTTCATTAAGTTAAGTGGTCAATTGGCTCACACCATCCGATCAGCTCACAAGGGTGAACCGGTCGGTTGGCAGTCCTGACATTGTCATTGCAGTCTTCAATCAACATGACACTCTAACCAACTAGTTCAACACTCGAACTTGATAGTTCTGAGTCCAGTCAGTCAATTGTATGTTTAATTGAGTACCTAAACACCTTTAGTCTCAATCTAAACATCATTCATGGATAATCTCCTCTTCCAGGGGTATCCTATGTGTGTGACCCTACAGGTTCCAATTTACATTTGTAGTGAATGTTCATAACAACTTATGACATCACAAGCAATGAGCGGAATCTTGTAACTCATCATTGCTACCCAAGTAACTCAGAAAGTTGGAGAACAACTTCAACCTACAATCTGTGATTAGTGTTATAGTGATCGTATAGTTCCTTTTTCATTGACATCTGAATTAAACTCGAGGCATGGAACACCATCTTCTTCAACATTCAATCCATGTTCCTTGACCTAGAGCAGACTGTCTGAGATGCATGTGAGTTCACATATCATATATTGAATCACATGAGTATGGCCATACAATTCTCAGTCTTTCTTATCAAGGGGCCCTGGATATCATACTCCTTGTAGGAGGGACAAATCCCATATCTATTACTCATAGTCAAGTCCCCATGTGTCAAAGTCACCCAATCATCACCATTATAACAACCCATGTTTTAGGACTATGCTTGATGATTTCAAAGTGTACCCAATCACATGTGATGAGTGTAGTGATTTCAGGTCTAAGAACTACAATCACCACCATCACTATCAGAGACAATTATGACTACCATTTCATGGTATCCATGTATCACTCTCACATTGGGTCTATCTGATATACTTTTCTCTAACATATACCTGTGTGCTTGACTTGATATCATATATCATGACTAATGAGACTCTGTCATTAGTCAACACACACTCTAGTCTTATGTATTAATGTTGTCTATTTTGCTTCCATAGTAATATCCGACTAGGGACATAACAAGAATGTATGTACTCCTAACTTACATATGGTCTCATTGTTCAGGTCCTTAAGCTAAAGACATATGTCATCGAGTCAAATCATTCTTTAGACATCTATCATTTATGTGGTATCATCTCATGAGTGAGACAAACATAATAGATGGAATTACTTTTATCATTATCAAATCAAGTATCATATGCATCATTGCAGTCATTATATGATTGGCTCTCTAGGCATACTATACCAATAGACTCCCACTTGCACTTGGAGCCAATCACCCACAAATCATATTCCAAGTGATCTTAACATGTCCATCATGTTTGTGATGTACAAGTGCTTTTATAGTAGGTAAGAAACATTTACTTCAAGTCAGTATATTACATGTTTCACATCCCCTCACTGTACGACAACTCGTATGAGATTGAAGTGCCATAGTATACTATATGAAATTTCTTTGCCTAACTAGTAGCTTCATTATTGTCACAATATTACTACTGAGTCACAAATGGTCAAAAACCCCCATATGTTCATCTATATGAACTTCTATATGCATATATTATCCTTTACATTGTTCGTAACACCAAGGTACTCAGTTCTTATTGTAGATTTAATCAATTGTTCTATGTTGGAACATTTCCAACTAACAATTCTTATTCCAATGTCAAACACAACTTTGTCATTTTGGAAGCTTGCATCGGTGTAACTCTTTACACTTAACTCTTCCTTATTACCATAACTAAAGAACTAATCCTTTTAGTACTTCACAAGTACACAAAGATCTCCTTCATGGTATTCCGGTAACTCTTACTGGAGTTCGACATATATCTATTCGTCATGTCCAATACATATGATTTAACTGGATATTTATATCATCTTGTCATACAAGATGATGATTTAATATTTTCTTCTCATGTCCAATACATACAAGATGATGAGTTCGTTTATTCTTGTCCTGGAAAACTCTTAATGAAAGGACCAAAACTTTATATACATTAGGGTTCAAATTGTACATACACTGTACCATCTCATCTCAAGGTTAACATATAACAGTTGCTTTGTCAAACCATGTACTGAAGCAGCATAAAACCTCGAGGCATACAAGCCAAAATCTCAGATTGTTCATAAAACCATCATACACTAAATCCGAGCACCTGAGAGTACAGAGATGTCACATAGGACTTCTATCTACAAGACACGACAGACAGTATACTCAACCTGAGCTATTACTGCTATCCCTGTTACTATTGTCCTTCCTCTGTAGAACGGTCTCTACCTCCTCGTGTACATCCACCTAAAAATTATGGATCCCATGGGGTGAGACAATTGTCCTAGCAAGAGATATAACTCTCTGCCAACAATGTTATTATCATAGTTAAGTAGTATAAAACTGATTAGAGGTTCTTCTATATTAATGAGCAAGGTTAATCACTGTGGATAAGCAAATTAGAATATTTCTCATCTTTTAAAACATTGTATCTATGATAGAGCAATAAATCATCTATTCACGTCATAAGGAATAAGAAGAACATGTGTATCATTTAACCATCATTTTATGCCAACATCTCAAGCTTATCCTATGATAATAGTATCATGTTATGATATCCATGAATCATTGTCATTTCTATATTGTTGGCCGCATCCCATTTTCTAATCAAATATTAGATTATAATGATCTTGTAAGAGTTTATCCAGGTATTTGATTGTATCAATCCTAAAATCACAACCATGTATTGGATTCTACCAATCCTGAGATCACAGCCAGATATTGGACTCCGCCAATCCTGATAGAGTTCAACCAGGTATTGGATTGCACCAATCCTGAGAATATAGTTCAGCTAAGTATTGGATCATACCAATCCTGAGATCACAACTAGGTATTAGATTACACCAATCCTAAGATCATAGAGTTCATCCAGGTATTGGATTGTACCAATCCTGAGATCACAGCCAGGTATTGGACTCTGCCAATCTTGATAGAGTTCATCCAGGTATTGGATTGCACCAATCCTGAGATCACAACCAGGTATTAGACTATGTCAATCATGATAGAGTTCAACCAGGTATTGGATTACACCAATCCTGAGATCACAGCTAGGTATTGGACTATGCCAATCCTGATAGAGTTTATCCATGTATTGGATTGCACCAATCTTGAGATCACAACCAGGTATTGCACGATACCAATCCTGAGATTACAACCAAGTATTAGACTATACCAATCCTGAGATTATAGACAGGTATTGGGTTACACCAATCCTGATATCAAAACCATATTGCTAAGAATCCCATAGTAGTTAGGATACCTTTATGTTTCCCTTTCACATTCATTATGGGATATCAATCCCTTAAATTCATCATTGAATACCACATCCTTTTACTAGGCATAATACCCTGGGGCAAGCCATCATATCTATTCACATTCTTTATGTAATACAAGTATTCCTCTTATCTCATTTGAGCATATTCAAAACACTACAACCCTTATTTGGCTATAAACATAAAGCATGTATGACTAAGATTTCATTATTATTATAACCATTTATTATTATGATGATGTTATTGGGTTTCCATTTCCCCTAGTTTATTTTTCACATTACCATTTCTTACATGAGACTTTTATAAGAATCTTGTCACCTCTCACTAGGCAACAACTATTCACATGGCTCACCAGGCCCATTAAACATCTTATCACCTGTTACTAGGCAATAACTATTCACATGGCTCACAAGGATCATTAAACATCTTGTCACCTCTCACTAGACAACAACTATTCACATGGCTCACAAGGCCATTTAAACATCTTGTTACCTCTCACTAGGGAACAACTATCTCTAGGTCATAAGACCCATATAATTGGTATTATATGAAACATCATATCTCATGCTTATATATGCTCATTATCTCATGTTATCAACATGTTTTCAATATGGTTTGGGTTCCCTTTATTAACCAATTGTAGTTTCAAATCATATCATTACCCTTCATTAGGGTTAAGGTTTCCCTTATGATGCCGACTAGGGTTTTAAAGTATATTCATCAAGAATCACAACCCTGATTTAGACTCCACACATATTAGGAGTATCAATGTATACTCATTACATGAGTATTAAACAAGTATAAATTTCTATTTCATCCTCACTAGGATATTGATTATTTCATACTCCATTAGGTTGGCTCAATCATTCTCTCAAGGTACATTGGCCAATATTATCAAAATGCCTTAAAACCTTCATGTCTTAAAGTATCATTGACATAACATACTACATGTATTACTTAATCAAGTGTATTGAATTGAGGTGCTTTCACCCTATCAGGCAAAGAGGTGTGTGCTTGCTTCCATATCGGGTAAAGAGGTGTGTGTGCTCCACACCATATCAGGCAAAGAGGTGTGTGTATGCTTCACACCATATCAAGAAAAGAGGTGTGTGTATGCTTCCATATTAACAATGAGGTGTATCTTGATCACTATATCATTCATGAAGTGTGCGTGCGTGTGTCACCATATTGTGCATAAGGTTTATGCTCATCACCATATCATTCTAGAGGTGTATAACCATCACCATCTAGGGTTTTAACATCATATCAGGCAAGAGGTGTATCCTTCAACATCATATCGGGTTAGAGATGGATATGTGTTAGACATCATATTGCGCCTAAGGGTATATTTGACATCATATCATGTAAGAGGTGTATACTACATCACCATATCGTGCAAGGAAGTATAAACTCATATCCATATTGTTTTAGTGGTGTAGGTTCATCACCATGTAGGGTTAGAGGTGCTTGCTTATGTGCTTGAACCCGATATCACTTTATAAGGTGATACCATCATATTCAAGCTCTAGACCTTCATTCTACTTGTTCTAGTTCATGAAAAACAATCCTAAGTTACTACTAGAGCTCATGGATTCATCAATTATGCAAGAAAATTCTATTTGAAAGTAAATCATTTATCTAAGGTAAGATTGATGATAAATAATAACATAATTGAGTTCAAGTTATATAACCTACCTCAAGAGAAACTTCAAAGCTCCAAGCTCCAAATATTCACGTTCCCAAGGTTGAATATGGTCTTATCAAAGGTCCAAGACTTGACCTCCTCAGCCCTATGCACAATACCTCACCACTTGTGGCCGATATCCCTCACTTATGGCTGATATCCTTCACTTGGCCGATATCACTTTGCTATGGGCAATATCACTTTGCTATGGGTGATACTCAAGGCCCTATGCACGATACCATTTCACCTATGAACGATAACAAGACTCTATGCATGATATCGAAGAGAAAGGAGGTGGTAGGATTCGAAAAATTTCACTAAGGGGTGAAAGGAAGGGTATATATACTTGAGGTTCATGGGAGAGAGTGTAAGAGGTGTCATCACCTTACTACTAGTAGGTGCCACATAGCCATGCATGGATTGACACATGTACTTGCATGCATTCCATCTTTATCTTTCCATGAAAAATAAAAACTTGAGGATAATGAAAGGCATATGGGTCTCCCCCTTTGGTTATCTTCTAGTACAAGCCACTTCCACTCACAATATTATATTCACAATTCAATGCAACCTTTCCCAAGGAAAGTTGCAAGCCAATATCCATTGCTTTATTGAGGTGCTTAGCTCGTTTTTTCAAAGGAAAAGAGTTAACAACACTATATGGGGGTCTCCTCTTTGGCTTCTTGGCCGATAGGGACTCCCATTTAACACTACAACCTGATACACTCAATACAAGCTCAAATTAGGGTTTCCATTCAACCCCTTTCTTGATCTTTTCATCACCAAGAATACTACCACTCATAAATGATTCAAAAATGATGTATCATTCTCTATATCTCCTCTAAATGATACATAGAGGAAGTAGGAACACTCTATAGGTGGTAATTTGCATATCAACCCTACATTTTGGGTAAATTACAATTTGTACCAAAATTGGTGCACAAGGTACTAGCATTATTCAAACAAGTTCAAACTTAGTATTTAGGCTTTTCACAAGACACCACTTAGAATCATTATCTTTACTATAATGATAAAACACTTAGGGAACATTCAACATGTGACATATTGCAATATAACCCCTCATCTTAGGTAAATTGCACGTTGGTCTAAAACAAAGGAACATTGCTCAAACGACATTCAATCAGAACCAAACTTGGAACATAAGTGTGTCACATGATAACAAAACACCTTAGAGGATTATATTAAATTTATAATCATATTACTTAGTCAAAACAAATAGGGTTACTGTAAGGACCCTGACCTTCGTTTAAGGCTTATCCTGTTTGCTTTGCTTAACCCTGATGTTTAGTTGCTTGCTAATCACCCTTAGTGGTGATTAGGGTTTGTTTGTGCTGGTTGTGTGTTGGAGGTGCTACTTGCAATTAACCCAGGTCTAGGGTTGTTGAGCAAGTTTGTCACCTTGAGAGGTGTTCCTCTCTCTCCTTGCTTCCTCTAGTGTTGAGAGGAAGGGTTGGGCTCGTTGCTGGAGTTGCTTTGGGCTTGGTTGAGTCTTGTTGGGCCTTTTTGTGCCTTGCTTGACCTTTTTGGACCTTGTATCGGCCATAGGTGTGCCAACCATGGTTGTGTCATCTTGGGTGTGTCACCCAGGGAGGTGTGTCGGACATGGAGTTGAGGTGTGTCGGCCATGGTCCCCCCTTTTGACCCTTTGACCTCGTTTTTGTCACCACTAGTGGACACTTGGTGCTTGATGCTTACATGTGGCAATGGCCTTGGACATGTGTTTAAGGCAAGATAGAGAGGTGGCATTGCCCATGGACAAGTGTCCCTAGGTGGGCGACACCTTGCCTTGTCTTACCTTGGTTTCTCCTCCATCCTCTCCTATATATGTGTTCCCTTTCTCTTGCTAAGGATCCCTTTAGTTCCTTAGTTTCCCCTCCCCTTTAATTGCATGACACCTCTTCCTTTGCAAAGCTTGGTGGTCGATCCTTATCTTGGAGTCTTCTTCTTCTTTCTCTTGAGGTGGCCGAAGGTGTGCTTGGTGCTAGGAGCTTGGAGTTTCTTAAGGCAGGTTATATAACTCCTAACCCTAACCATATTACCTTCTTCTATATTCTTGTATGTTTTCTTGTGATCATAATCGGCCATGTATGTTGCTAGATATGGTTCTTGCTTAGTTGCACCTTTAATCTTGTGGTTAGGGTGATCTTGTTGATATGGTTGAGGTTTTGTACCTTTGTACCCTAGTTGGCCGAACCATGTTTCAGGGTTTCCTTATTGAGCAACACTCCTTTCCCTCCTTGGTCTAGAGAAGTGAGCTTGAGCTCTAGTAGTATGAGCAATATCCCTCTCTCGTTTAAGTTGAGAGGTGAGCTTGCATTCTAGTTGCTTGAGCAACACCCTCCTCTCACCATGGATTCGAGAGGTGAGCTTTTTTTTTGGGTAGATGTAGACCTATGTTAAGGTTGATCCTAGTGGTTGCCCAAATTGTTATAGAGGTTGTGCAAGACCCCTCTCTCTTGGTTGTCGAGAGGTGAGCCGATCTTCTTGATCAATTGGGGTTTGGTGCCCTTGTGCTTGAGGTTGATGATGATCTTGTTGGGATGTATCTTGCATGATATGGCTTTGGGGTTAGTGCTGCCTGATACCCATCTTGCCTTGGGATGTACCTTTGGCCGATACCCTGGTGTGTTGGGCGATATGCCTTGTTGAGTGTCGTGCATGTTACACCTAGCTTAGGTAGTGTCTTGGTGCCCGTTGTACCTTGGACGTTTTGGAGCCCAGTGGGTTAGCCTTGTGTCGGGCGTCATGGTTTGGTGGTGATGCCCGATGTAGTGGCTTATGGTAACCCTAGACGCTGCTGTAATGAAGGCCATTTCGGTGTGCTACCCTTGACCGATAGACTTCTTGGAGTGTTTTGGTGTCTCTTGAGTCTCAAGTATGTTGGGCGATACCATGCTGTGTTTGGGCGTTGTGTCCTGGCAAGTGAGTGCCTTGGGCGTGTGAGTGGTGTGGCTTCTCGATAGGCACCATAACCCTAGATGGGCGATAGGGTTCAGTCGTCATGCATAGATAGCTGTGTTGTGCCTAGCCCTTGCACGATACACTCCTCCGACCTAGCTGCACATTATGCCTTGAGTGTCAGTGTTGCACAACACGCCTTGTTTCCTAGCTGCACGACACCCTTGGGTGACGGTCGTTACCTGCTGTGGTTGGCCGATCTGTGTATAGGTCGATATGCTTTTGGTAAGGGATGCTACCCTACCCATCACTAGTTGTGGTGAGGGACACGCTAACCGCCACCTTTTTTAGTGAGGGTCGTGAGAGTTTTTAGTAAGGATTTTGATAATCCAGGTTGTATATAAACGATGGTTTCATGTTAATAACGATGTTACATGTGTTATGATCACTTTGAATCTTGTGTATATATCTGATGATGAGTAATGTTAAGCTTGGTAGCACATGAGCTGCTTCACATGATGATGTGACCCATGTCTATGGTCACATGTTTGAGGCATGAATGATAAATCATATAATCATCAATGTTGCCCTATGTTTGATAACATGATCCTTCTATTAATCCATGATGGTTTCAATTATCTCTATGAATGTGTACATGCAGGTGTTTCATGTGGATGCATAGCCATGTAAAGGGCTGTGAGATATATATGTTTAATTGACACTACATTGAGGATCACTCTTGTTGATGAGATAACATGCATCACCTGTACAATGTGTTTAGATCTGAGGACCTGAGTTTGACTAAAATGCCTAGTTGAGGTGTTATCCTCTGATGATGAGATCTGGGATTGTTATCCCCAGTGACGAGAATGCCTTATGAGGCAGTGGTTTCTTGTGATGAGGGATTGAGATCCTGGGATAATGTGATGGTGGTAATAATAATATAACTTAATGTTATGTATGTGTTACAACTTGTTTTCTCCAACAATCTACTTAAAATATACTAACTAATTACAGTGGAACATATCATGTAGTTTTCCCTGGCCATAGATCCATCATCGTCAGTAGCTGTTGATGGTGAAATAGGTTCTCCTGCGGGTTAACCTGGAAGCGCATATTATTGAATATGTGTGGTTTCTCCTAGCCGAAAATGAGGAGGTAAGAGTGCAACTTCGGTTGTAGACTCCAGAGTGCGGTTTCAGGCCTGTAGCTTGATATGTTAAGAGCGTGGTGAACAGGCCCATGGATCAGGATGTGTGATATGGGAGCATGAATACGTTCATGGCTCATAGCACGGTGACCATGCCCGTGGCCCAGTTTTACTAGCGCCGATACATGTACCAAGGCGGGCTAGGCAGAGGGTAGCCTGACCCTGTGGCTGAGACCACTTAAGCATGAGACTGCGATCCTGCTTGTGTTGCACTCGTGCACTGAACACGAGGTGGGAGGTTGTCGAGTCCGACTCTTTCATTGACCTTGTATGGCATCGGCTTGGGTTTCACAATTGAAGGTTGGATTTGAGCGGTACAACTCACTTCCTCAGGGCATAATAATACGTAATCCGGCCGAACAATATTTATTGCTTAATGTAAAACACAGAACATTGATTGAGGCCTTGCTTGTGTAGTTGATCTTGTTATACGTTGTAGTTACTTATACATTCCTTATATTATGTGGTAAGATCTTATAAATCTTATCTTGTCAATCATGTTCCATAAAGAAATACTTGATTATATGCCTTCCGTACATCTTGGTAAGCTTGATGGTATGAATAGCTTTGCTTAGTATGCTGCTCTTGTTACACCTATTTAGTTATTTGTTGTTATCTGCTTTAACCTTTGAGGTTTTATGGTTTCAGCAGGGAGTTATGTTTCTCGCTGGGACTTTGTGTCTCACCCCGTTGGTTTACAACCTTTTTAGGTGATCACGCTAGACGTGGTGGCGGTCGTGGGGTTGCGGTCGAGCAGCAAGAAGAGCAGTAGAAGGCAAGAGATGGATATGCTACTGTTTTGGTTGTCTTGTAGTAGAGTCCTAGAGTCCTCCCTGTACTCTCAGGTCCTTGGAGGCATTTTGACGTTGTTTTATGATGTATAGCTGATGAAACTTTGTTTATCCTGCTGCTGGCCGGATGTGGCCGTTATGTATGTATGAACTCATGTGATGACAAGACAGCTGATCTTATAAGTTGTGAACACATATCAAGACTTATAAATGTTTATATAACTTGTCTTCTTGCAGGATGAGGATCTGAATGTGATAGTTTCTTAGTTTATCTGTTTTCCAAAATCAGTTTTAATTAATCTGTGTTTTTGTTATTAGGTGGTTTATGGTATTTTCTGCACGTTTTCGCATGGCACCTCGTTATCTGTGTGATAGCAGGATGTGTCGCCACAAGCTTGGTATCAACCTTTTTAGGTGATCGCGCTAGACGTGGTGGCGGTCGTGGGGTTGCGGTCGAGCAGTAAGAAGAGTAGTAGAAGGCAAGAGATGGATATGCTGTTGTTTTGATTGTTTTGTAGTAGAGTCCTAGAGTCATCCCTATACTCTCAGGTCCTCGGAGTCATTTTGACGTTGTTTTACGATGTATAGCTGATGAAGCTTTGTTTATCCTACTGCTGGCCGGATGTGGCCGTTATGTATGTATGAACTCATGTGATGACAAGACAACTGATCTTCGAAGCTGTGAACACGTATCACGACTTGTAAATGTTTATATAACCTGTCTTCTTGCAGGATGAAGATCTGAATGTGATAGTTTCTTAGTTTATCTGTTTTCCAAAATCATTTTAATTAATCCGTGTTTTTGTTATTAGGTGGTTTATGGTGTTTTCTGCATGTTTTCGTGTGGCACCTCGTTGTATGTGTGATAGCGGGATGTGTCTCCAGAAGCTTGGTATCAGAGCTCTAGGTTCGCTGAGTCTACATGGATTTAGGACTAGGTTGTGTCTGTTCTTGTGAGTTTTCCAGATTTTCTTACAATCATCTTTTACCCTCAGGGGAAGAAAAAGCCAAGATGTCTGGAAACCATGAAGAACATGCTACCGAGAGCAGCGATGCTACATCAGTTGATTGAGCTGAAGGGTAGGCACATGGAGATCGGGTGCCTGAGGTTCCCCAACTTGACCCTGCCATTCTCGAAAACCCTGCCTACAAACAGCTTATGGGCAGATGACGGATACGATGAATCTCATGGTAGAGAGATTTACAGTGCCTCCGCCGAGAGTAGAGACTCCCCATGGTGAAACACCAAGTATTGGGAAGACCTTTGAGCGGCTTCGCCGAGTCGGAGCTTCAGACTATGCTGGGACGGCTGATCCAGTGGATGCAGATCTGTGGCTAACAAGTCTTGAGAAGGCTTTCTAGATCCTCGACATCCCCAAAGCAGACAAAGTCAAACACGCTGTCTACCTTCTGAAGGGTAGTGCTGGCCACTGGTGGGCCATCGAAGAGGAGAAGCAACCCGGTGAGGTGATCGGTTGGGAGGTTTTCCGGCGCGAGTTTGTCAGTAGATACTTTATGAAGACGTATCTGGATGAGAAGATCAACCAGTTTGAACGCTTGCACCAAGGAACGATGAACATCACTGAGTATGAAGCCAAGTTTATGGACCTGTTGAGGTTTTGTCCTCACATGGCAGCGACAGATGATGAACGGATTAGACATTTTGAGAAAGCCTGAGTGCTGAGCTGAAAACACCTACTGCTGCATTGGAGAATCGAGAGGGGTTTTCTACATTTGTGGAGTCTGTCTGAAGGATTAAATGGTCAGTTAAGGAAAAGAGAGAGGCCATGGTCAAGAAGAGGCCTGCTCAGTTCCACAGACATAGGTTTGATGGCTTTAAGAGGTCGAGGTTTTCATCACCTTCTGGGTTAAGAGTTTCCAGTGCACCGACGCAGTGGTCCCTGAGTAAGGGAAGAGGATATGGTTCTTCACCGTCAAAGGCACAAAGTACAACTTCTATAGTAGTGACAAGGCCATCTAGGCCACAACAGTGAGACCAGTCATGCCGTCTTTGTGGTTAGATCGGGCATTGGAGGTCAAATTGCCCAAGTAAAGATGTTGAAGTGACACATCAACTGAGGCAGAATCAACAAGGGTCAGACCGATAGCAACCCAGTAGTACCAGAGGGCGAGGACGCGGTCAAGCGTCGCAAGCAGGATCGTCTGCTCAAGGAGGCAGAGGACATGGACAACAAGCAACGACTCGATTCTAAGCTATGAGTCAGTCGGAGGCGATAGTCAACCCGTGAGTGGTGGCATGTCAGATGGAGTTATTTCATTCTGATTTGTCTTCTTCTTGCTTTGTATCTGTTATGGTTGACCTGAGAGCTACGCACTCTTTTATAGCACGTTCTATGCTTGATCACTGTTTGTTACCTATTAGTTGTAAGAAAGATAGCTTGTTGTTAGAAACCCCTCTTGATGGTTCCTCGATGCTTCGAGAGGAGTGCCCATCTTGTATTCTATATTTTTGGGACACAATATACAAGTGGATCTCATACCACTTTATATGCATGGATTCGATGTGATCCTTGGGATTGATACCTTGGAGAAGTATAAGGTTGTGTTGGACTGTGGTTCCAAGCAGGCAGTGTTTGAGGTTTGTGGAGAGAAGTGGATCTTCCAAGGAGATAGGAAGATTCTTCTGACGTGTCTAGTGTCAGATATGGTGGCAGAAAAGTTGTTACAGCAAGGATGTAAGGCGTTCTTAGCTCATGTTGTCGATACCAAGGAAAAGGGTCCTAGCCTTGAGGAGGTGACAGTTGTCCGAGAGTTTGCGGATGTGTTTCCTGATGAGTTCCCCGACGTTCCTCCACCCCGAGAGATTGATTTCGAGATCAATCTGGTTCCAAGAACACAACCAATTGCACATACACCATATAGGATGGCTCCAGTAGAGATGGCAGAGCTAAAAAAAAGCAGTTACAAGAGTTGTTGGAGAAAGGTTTCATCCGACAGAGTACGTCGCCTTGGGGTGCTCCGATGTTGTTTGTTAAGAAGAAGGATGGATCGATGTGGCTATGTATAGATTATCGACAGTTGAACAAGGTCACGATCAAGAACAAATACCCATTGCCAAGGATAGATGATCTGTTCAATCAGTTGTGTGGTGCTACAGTGTTTTCAAAGATCGATCTATGGTCTGGATATCATCATTTGAGTATTAAGGTGGATGACATACCAAAGTCATCTTTTAGGACGAGGTATGGTCACTTCGAGTTTGTGGTTATGCCGTTTGGGCTAACCAATGCACCTGTTGCCTTCATGGACCTGATGAATCGAGTGTTCCGTTCATTTCTAGATCAATTTGTTGTAGTCTTTATAGATGACATTTTGATCTATAGTCAGGACAGGCAAGAGCACGAACAACATCTTCGACAAGCGTTGACTCTCCTTCGCCAACATCAGTTGTATGCCAAGTTTAGTAAGTGTGAGTTCTGGTTGAAA
The DNA here is from genome assembly GCA_963693085.1 of Alisma plantago-aquatica. Lineage (NCBI taxonomy): Eukaryota > Viridiplantae > Streptophyta > Magnoliopsida > Alismatales > Alismataceae > Alisma > Alisma plantago-aquatica. The sequence continues at coordinate 514,855,585 of OY856409.1, forward strand.
GAAGTAACTTTCTTGGGTCATGTGATATCTGCAAAAGGAGTTAAGGTGGACCTGAAAAAGGTAGAGTCAGTTGCAGAATGGGAATATCCGAAGATGCCGACTAAAGTTCATAGTTTCCTGGGTTTAGTAGGATACTACCAGAGGTTTATCAAGGACTTCAGTGCAATCACGTTGCCAATGAAAAAGTTGACTAGAAAGGATGTACCTTTTGTCTGGAATGATCGTTGCTAGCAAGCTTTCCAAAGTCTGAAGGAGAAGTTGACTAGTGCTCCAGTGTTAGTCCTGCCAGAGCCTGGGAAAGGCTATGTTGTTTTCTATGATGCTTCCAAGAAAGGCTTAGGATGCGTGCTGATGCAGGAAGACCATGTGGTTTCTTTTGCTTCTTGACAGCTTAAGAAACACGAGGAGAACTATCCGACCCATGATTTGGAGTTGGCAGCAGTGGTTCATGCGTTAAAGATTTGGAGACACTGTCTTTATGGGGAAGTGTGTCAGATCTTTACAGATCATAAGAATCTGAAGTACATCTTCTCACAGAGTGAACTAAACATGCGACAACATCGATGGATGGAGCTGATCAATGATTATGACTACACCATAAAGTATCACCCTGGTAAGACAAACATGGTAGTTGATGCCCTTAGCCAAAAGTCTTCTTCTCTTCTTACAAAGAAGGCACAGTTGAGTTCGTTAGTATGCCATAGATAGGATATGTTTGTTTCCTTGCGGTAGATGAATGTGCAGATGGAAGTTTCCTTGTTAGCGGGACTTTTGGCACAGATGCAAGTCAAGCCTACACCGAGACAGCAGATCAAAGATGCACAACAATCAGATGAGACAGTGCAGTTGATCAGGTCAGAGCTCGACATCGAAAGGCGTGATGGGTTCCATGAGTCTGAGGATGGACTTGTTTTCTATCATGATAGGATGGTGGTCCCCGATGCTGATGATCTGAGGAAGTTAGTGCTCAAGGAAGCACACACATCGATGTATGCTATGCATCCAGGAGTCACCAAGATGTATCACAATCTGAAAGACCTACATTGGTGGTCTGGATTGAAGAAAGATGTAGTCGCATTTGTGGCTAGATGTGCGGTATGCCAGCAAGTCAAGGCTAAGCATCAGAAGCCGACAGGTACGTTGCAACCCCTGCCAATACCGCAGTGGAAATGGGATCATATAACCATGGATTTCGTGGTTGGTCTGCCAAGGACAGCTAAGAATCATGATTCCATTTGGGTGATAGCGGACATATTGACGAAGTCTTCCCATTTCATACCTGTAAAGACAACATATACAACCGAGAAGCTCGCTCAAGTATATGTAGATGAGATAGTACATTTGCATGACGTACCGACAACGATAGTTTCTGACAGAGGACCTCAGTTCATGAGTCATTTCTAGGAATAGTTGCACAAAGCTTTGGGAACACAGTTGAGGTTCAGCACCGCCTTCCACCCACAAACAGATGGACAGCCTGAAAGGACTATTTAGACTTTAGAAGATCTTCTTCGGGCTTGTGTTTTGCAGTTCCTAGGTAGTTGGGATGTACATCTCAGTTTGATAGAGTTTGCCTACAAAAATAGTTTCCAACAGAGCATTGACATGGCTCCTTATGAGGCCTTATATGGCAGGCAGTGCAGATCTCTCCTGTGTTGGTATGAATCTGGTGAGTATAAGCTTTTGGGTCCTGAGTTAGTACAACAGACAATAGAGAAGATCAAAGTGATACAACAACAGTTGAAAGCGGCACAAGACAGGCAGAAGTCTTATGCAGACAATCGCTGACGACCTTTAGAGTTTCAGGTGGGAGACAAGGTATATCTCAAGGTCTCACCATGGAAAGGTGTGCTAAGGTTTGGCAGGAAAGGTAAAGTGGCACCCAGGTATATGGGGCCATATCTAGTAATAGCACGTGTTGGCAAGGTAGTTTACAAGTTAGAGTTGCCGCCAGAGTTGCACATGTTACATCCAGTGTTTCACGTTAGCATGTTGAAGAAAAGTCACCCAGATACAGGGACAGTGATACAACCAGTTGAGGTTGAGCTTAATGAAGATGTGACCTACGAGGAAGGTCCTATGATGATCCTTGACAGAAGAGTAAAGAAGCTGAAGAGGAAGGACTTGGTTCTGGTAAAGGTTCTTTGGCATCATCGTGGCATTGAGGAAGCCACGTGGGACCTTGAGGAAGAGATGAGGAGGAAGTATCCCTCGCTTTTCTCTTCGGATTTTGAGGATGAAATCCCTTTGTAGAGGGTTATAGCTTGTAAGGACCTTGACCTCCATTTAGGGCTTATCCTATTTGCTTTTCTTAACCCTGATGTTTAGTTGCTTGCTAATCACCCTTAGTGGTAATTAAGGTTTGTTTGTGCTGGTTGTGTGTTAGAGGTGCTACTTGCAATTAACCCAAGTCTAGGGTTGTTGATCAAGTTTGTCACCTTGAGAGGTGTTCCTCTCTCTCCTTGCTTCCTCTAGTGTTGAGAGGAAGGGTTGGGCTCGTTGCTGGAGTTGCTTTGGGCTTGGTTGAGTCTTGTTGGGCCTTGTTGTGCCTTGCTTGACCTTGTTGGACCTTGTGTTGGCCATAGGTGTGCCAGCCATGGTTGTGTCGGCATGGGTGTGTCACCCAGGGAGGTGTGTCAGGCATGGAGTTGAGGTGTGTCGGCCATGGTCCCCCCTTTTGACCCTTTGACCTCATTTGTGTCACCACTAGTGGACACTTGGTGCTTGATGCTTGCATGTGGCAATGGCCTTGGACATGTGTTTAAGGCAAGATAGAGAGGTGGCATTGCCCATGGACAAGTGTCCCTAGGTGGGTGACACCTTTCCTTGTCTTACCTTGGTTTCTCCTCCATCCTCTCCTATATATGTGTTCCCTTTCTCTTGCTAAGGATCCCTTTAGTTCCTTAGTTTCCCCTCCCCTTTGGTTGCACGACACCTCTTCCTTTGCAAAGCTTGGTGGCCGATCCTTATCTTGGAGTCTTCTTCTTCTTCCTCTTGAGGTGGTCGAAGGTGTGCTTGGTGGTAGGAGCTTGGAGCTTGCTTAAGGCGGGTTACATAACTCCTAACACTAACCATATTACCTTCTTCTGTATTCTTGTATGTTTTCTTGTGATCATAATTGGCCATGTATGTTGCTAGATATGGTTCTTTCTTAGTTGCACCTTTAATCTTGTGGTTAGGGTGATCTTGTTGATATGGTTGAGGTTTTGTACCTTTGTATCCTAGTTAGCCTAACCATGTTTTAGGGTTTCCTTGTTGAGAAACACTCCTTTCCCTCCTTGGTCTAGAGAAGTGAGCTTGAGCTCTAGTAATATGAGCAATACCCCTCTCTCGTTTAAGTTGAGAGGTGAGCTTGTGTTCTAGTTGCTTGAGAAACACCCTCCTCTCACCATGGATTCGAGAGGTGAGCTTTTTTTTTGGTAGATGTAGACCTATGTTAAGGTTGATCCTAGTGGTTGCCCGAATTGTGATAGAGGTTGTGCAAGACCTCTCTCTCTTGGTTGTTGAGAGGTGAGCCGATCTTCTTGATCAATTAGGGTTTGGTGCCCTTGTGCTTGAGGTTGATGACGATCTTGTTTGGTTGTATCTTGCACGATATGGCTTTGGGGTTAGTGCTGCCCAATACCCATCTTGCCTTGGGATGTACCTTTGGCCGATACCCTGGTGTGTTGGGCGATATGCCTTGTTGAGTACCCTACACGTTACACCTAGCTTAGGTAGTGGCTTGGTGCCCATTGTACCTTGGACATTTTAGAGCCCAGTGGGCTAGCCTTGTGTCGGGCGTCATGGTTTGGTGGTGATGCCTGATGTAGTGCCTTATGGTAACCCTAGATGTTGCTGTAATGAAGGCTGTTTTGGTGTGCTACCCTTGACTGATAGACTTCTTAGAGTGTTTTGGTATCGCTTGAGTCTCAAGTATGTTGGGCGATACCATGCTGTGTTTGGGCGTTGTGTCCTAGAAAATGAGTTCCTTGGGCGTGTGAGTGGTGTGGCTGCCCGATAGGCACCATAACCCTGGATGGGCGATAGGGTTCAGTCATCATGGATAGATAGTTGTGTCGTGCCTAGCCCTTGCACGATACACTCCTCCAACCTAGCTACACGTTATGCCTTGAGCGTCAGTGTTGCACGACACCCTTGTGTGACGGTCGTTACCTGCTGTGGTTGGCCGATCTGTGTATAGGCCGATATGCTTTTGGTAAGGGATGCTACCCTACCCGTCACTAGTTGTGGTGAGGGACACGCTAACCACCACCTCTTTTAGTGAGGGTTGTGAGATTTTTTAGTAAGGATTTTGATAATTCGGGTTGTATATAGATGATGGTTTCATGTTAATAATGATGTTACATGTGTTATGATCACTTTGAATCCTATGTATATATCTGATGATGAGTAATGTTAAGCTTGGTAGCACATGAGCTGCTTCACATGATGATGTGACCCATGTCTCTGGTCATAGGTTTGAGGCATGAATGATAAATCATATAATCATCAATGTTTCCCTATGTTTGATAACATGATCCTTCTATTAATCCATGATGGTTTCAGTTATCTCTATGAATGTGTACATGAAGGTGTTCCATGTGGATGCATAGCCAGGTAAAGGGCTATGAGGTATATATGTTTGATTGACACTACATTGAGGATCACTCTTGTTGATGAGATAACATGCATCACCTTCACAATGTGTTTAGGTCTGAGGACCTGAGTTTGACTAAAATGCCTAGTTGAGGTGTTATCCTCTGATGATGAGATATGGGATTGTTATCCCCAGTGACGAGAATGCCTTATGAGGAAGTGGTTTCTTGTGATGAGGGATTGAGATCCCAGGATAATGTGATGGTGGTAATAATAATATAACTTAATGTTATGTATGTGTTACAACTTGTTTGCCCCAACAATCTACTTAAAATATACTAACTAATTACAGTGGAACATATCATGTAGTTTGCCCTGGCCATAGATCCATCATCGTCAGTAGCTGGTGATGGTGAAATAGGTTCTCCTGCGGGTTAACCGGGAAGCGCATATTATTGAATATGTGTGGTTTCTCCTAGCCAAAAATGAGGAGGTAAGAGTGCAACTTTGGTTGTAGACTCCAGAGTGTGGTTTCAGGCCCGTAACTCGATATGTTAAGAGCATGGTGAACATGCCCATCGCTCAGGATGTGTGATATGGGAGCATGAATGCGTTCATGGCTCAAAGCACGGTGACCATGCCCATGGCTCAGTTTCACTAGCACTGATACCTGTACCAAGGCGGGCTAGGCAGAGCATAGCCTGACCCTGTGGCTGAGGCCATTTAAGCATGAGACTGCGGTCCTGCTTGTGTTGCACTCATGCACTGACCACGAGGTGGGAGGTCGTGGAGTCCGGCTCTTCCATTGACCTTGTATGGCACCGACTTGGGTTTTGCAACCTAAGGTTGGATTTGAGCGGTATGGCTCACTTCCTCAGGGCATAATAATATGTAATCCAACCGAACAATATTTATTGCTTAAGGAAAAACACAGAATATTGATTGAGGCCTTGCTTGTGTAGTTGATCTTATTATACATTGCAGTTACTTATACATTCCTTATATTATGTGGTAAGATCTTATAAATCTTATCTTGTCAATCATGTTCCATAAATAAATACTTGGTTATATGCCTTCCGTACATCTTGGTAAGCTTGATGGTATGAATAGCTTTGCTTAGTATGCAACTCTTGTTACACCTATTCAGTTATTTTCTGTTATATGCTTTAACCTTTAAGCTTTTATGGTTTCGGTAGGGAGTTATGTTTCTCGTTGGGACTGCGTGTCTCACCCCATTGGTTTACAACCTTTTTAGGTGATCTTGCTAGACGTGGTGGCGGTCGTGGGGTTGCGGTCGAACAGCAAGAAGAGCAGTAGAATGTAAGAGATGGATATGTTGCTATTTTGGTTGTTTTGTAGTAGATTCCTAGAGTCATCCCTGTACTCTTAGGTCCTCGGAGGCATTTTGATGTTGTTTTACGATGTATAGCTGATGAAGCTTTGTTTATCCTGATGCTGGCTGGATGTGGCCGTTATGTATGTATGAACTCATGTGATGACAAGACAACTGATCTTCTAAGCTGTGAACACGTATCAAGACTTGTAAATGTTTATATAACCTGTCTTCTTGTAGGATGAGGATCTGAATGTGATAGTTTCTTGGTTTATCTGTTTTCCGAAATCGGTTTTAATTAATTCGTGTTTTTGTTATTAGGTGGTTTATGGTGTTTTCTGCACGTTTTCACATGGCACCTCGTTGTCTGTGTGATAGCGGAATGTGTCACCACAGTTACCTCATAACCCAGGTCAGGGTCATTACAAGTTATAAACCCCTAACAAGGATTTTGTCCCCGAAATCCCAGATGAAGAAAGACAATTGTCATTCATGCATCATATCATCAAGTATCCGCATAACATCTTGATGCCATGGAGATGCCATAGAACTTTGTCCAACACAAGGTCCTTCCATTCAGAGTCATCATAGAATATGTCAGGACACATACCCAACTGTCTTTTTTATTAATGACTGTAGTGTCAATTCTGTGTCAGGTAATACTTTCTAAGTCAGATAAGTACTATTCATACTTTGAATAATTTAGGTGTCATACCTTATTAACTTACATCTTTCATGTGATAAGATTCTTGACCTTGGGAGTCTTCCATACTCCTCACTTAGTTTAGTATTTCACCTCCAAGGAAAAACTAGAGTTACATTCTGTCACCCACTTGGGACTACAAGTCTTAACATGTATCTGTTGTGCCATCTAGTCTGCTGGCACAACACTAAACTTTCTTATGACTTGTACCAACTATCTTCCTAGTTGTACATTCTCTTGTCATAAGGAGAGGCCACTTATTAAAGAAGAACTTATCTCAGAGGTATCTCTAGATGTTATGTATAAGTTGCCTTAACAGATCTAGATAGGGATATTCTAAGGAATTATTTTTAGCTTGGTAAGCTTTTACCACAATGATTTTACAATTTTTCCCTCAATTAGTACATCCTTATCGATGTCATGTTTATGCAGAGCATAAACCCCTAACATATGATGTCCATACTATTTTATGTAATTAGACTAATCACACAAATGACCATTCTAGGTAACCAACATAAATTATCTGATTAGGAGTTATGTTTTCACTATTTCATACCTTTAAAATTTCTTGGACACTAGACTTCCTTACCTTGGTATTAATTACATGTATCAAAAACACATCTTATCATTTCCATCCTCTATTTTTATTAGCAAAACCAAACACATAATATGACCTTTCTTTCATCTCAGAACATTACTTAACACACATACTTTGTCTTGGAACTAAAATCTAGGACTAGTTGATACTTTTCAAAGTATCCATCTATAGATTACTTCTTATTCATGCATATCAAGTGTCATAAGACTTGATTATCATGTTCATGAAAGGAAAGATCACAAGAGAACATAATCCTTCTTATCACCCCATCATTATTCAGGGTTTTTTATTAAAGAAAAGAGATTATCACCTTCTTTGAGTATTGCATGTACTTTCAATTGTTCATGTGTCATTCAATCTTGTTTCCTCTTAGGTTCCTTGCCATTAGCATAGGAATTATAAGGATGATTACATGCCATCATCCTTTAACATTATCATCATCATGATTACTAGATCTGGGTATTCAAACCCTTAGTTCATCACTGAACATTGTCACCTCTCATCAGGTGACTGTTACCTCAAGGTCCTCAGACCAAGGTATTCATTATACTAAACATTTCCTTTTGTTTATAAATTGATCTATGATTAACTCAAATTCCTTCATATATCAATTAGGATGTGGTAGAAATATCCATGCCACATCTCCTACTTCATTATGCTCTTTAGATTGTCTCAAAATGACTACTTGATCAGAGTAATCAGAAAGATATCAATCTAAGAGTTCCATACTTACCTTGCCTTCAATAGATGAATACCAAGACAGGGTATTCAAGAACTAAAATTAGGTAGTATGCATTTGTTTTATGTTATGTTTCATCTCTTTAAATTTTAATACTTAGTATCTCAAATTTTCTCTGGGTGTTTATTTTACATCTCTTCCATTTCTACATGAAGAGAGAAATTTTAAAACATATAAGAGAATATTGGACTGAATATAGGTTCTCATCCTTCTTATCTCTTCCTCATGTCCTCATAGGACTAATTAAAGGAAGCTCAACAATAACTACCTTCTTATGATTATCAGATAAAGTCAAGAGAAGACATATCAAAGTGAAAAAGCTCTATATGACTATCACCCTCCCGGTCATCTACCACTTCAGGTTGACTCAAACATAGAGTCAAGCTATTTCATGTTGTTGCTTTTTCCTTTTTACACTATTGGGCTGTATTTTTCATAAGCCCTACCGAGTTTGCCTAGGTTGTTGGGTCATTTCCTCCCTTCTTTTTGAATCAAAATGGTTTAGTATGCTCAACATGTCCATATATTTAACATGTCTTGTCCTTGTACCATAGTCTTATCGGTCTTATTACTAATGTAGAAGCTAAATCAGGAGTTCTTACAGGTGGAAAGTTAGGACTTTTTCCTTTACTTAGTGACTACTGCCCTGGTGTACTAGGCATTTATTGCACTGATGGTACCAAAAATGTTGGCTTTTTAGACAACTAGGCAAATGTCTCTAGGATTATAGAGACCTTTCCTTAATTCTCAGCTTATTGCCCCTCCTTGGGCATTGCCATTACAGATGTACTATCTGTCTATACTCATGGCAGAGTCTATTTCCTTACCATATGTTAATCCTTCCCACATTTTCCACTATTCCAACATTACTATGTCATTTAGGTATCCTTTCATAACCAAAAGTTTCTGCATTGAGTCTGGTAACCTAGATTGTGTTGCTAGTATCCAGTCCACTATACACATCATTGTTGTCCTATCTTGCCCAACAAGAGCATAAAAAGTAGGATTCTCTATCCAGATTGGGTCAAGATGGGAATTCTCAGGCACTCATTCTTCTCTTGCCTGATCCCTTGCACCTTCTCCTGGTGCAACAACATTGCTCTCAGCAACGTGTTCCTCGTGTTCTCCAGTTATTTTTAAACTTCACCCTTTCTTCTGCATAAGCAGAAGTCACTATAGGATATACTGGAGAATACTAGAATAGACTCAACACCTTAGTCCTATGTCTCTGTAGACTCAGTGAACCTTAATCTCTGATACCAAACTTTGTAACGACCGCCACCAAACCGAAAGCTAAATCATCACTAATAATATGGAATAACCATAAACAACAGATTAACAAAAATCCCTATAATTTAAAACCATTTTTTTGCAAAGAGATCCATTTCTTGGAAAACTCTTAATGAAAGGACCAAAACTTTATATAGTTCAGGGTTCAAATTGTACATACACTGTACCATCTCATCTCAAGGTTAACATATAACAGTTGCTTTATCAAAACATGTACTGAAGCAACATAAAACCTTGAGGCATACAAGCCAAAATATTAGATAGTTCATAAAACCATCACACACTAAATCTGAGGACCTAAGAGTACATAGACGATACATAGGACTTCTATCTACAAGAAACAACAAACAATACACTCAACCTGAGTAGTTATTGTTGTCCTTCCTCTGCAGCACGGTCTCTACCTCCTCGTGCACATCCACCTAAAAATTATGGATCCCACGGGGTGAGACAATTGTCCCAGCAAGAGATATAACTCTCCGCCAACAATGTTATTATCACAGTTAAGCAGTATAAAACTGAGTAGAGGTTCTTCTATATTAATAAGCAAGGTTAATCATTGTGGATAAGCAAATTAGAATATTTCTTATCTTTTAAAACATTGTATCTATGATAGAGCAATAAATCATCTATTCATGTCATAAGGAATTAGAAGAACATACATATCATTTACCCATCATTGTATGCCAACATCTCAAGCTTATCATGTGATAATATTATCATATTATGATATCCATGAATCATTCTCATTTCTATACTGTTGGCCGCAACCCATTTGCTAATCAGATATTGGATTATAATGATCTTGTAAGAGTTCAGCCATGTATTGGATTGTACCAATCCTGAAATCATAGCCAGGTATTGGATTATACCAATCCTGAGATCACAACTAGGTATTGGAATCCACCAATCCTGATAGAGTTCATCCAACTATTGGATTGCACCAATCCTGAGATCATATAGTTCAGCAAGGTATTGGATTGTACCAATCCTGAGATCATAGCCAGGTATTGGACTCTGCCAATCCTAATAGAGTTCAGCCAGGTATTGTATTGCACCAATCCTGAGATCATAGAGTTCATCTAGGTATTGGATTGTACCAATCCTGAGATCACAACCAGGTATTGGACTCTGCCAATCCTGATAGAGTTCAACCAGGTATTGGATTGCACCAATCTTGAGATCACAACTAGGTATTGGACTATGCCAATCCTAATAGATTTCAACCAAGTATTGGATTACACCAATCCTGAGATCACATCCAGGTATTGGAATATGCCAATCCTGATTGTGTTCAGCCAGGTATTGGATTGCACCAATCCTAAGATCAGAACCAGATATTGGACTATACCAATCTTGAGATTACAGCCAGGTATTGTACTATACCAATCCTGAGATTACATCCAGGTATTGGGTTACACCAATCTTGATATCACAACCATATTGCTAAGAATCCCATAGTAGTTGGGATACCTTTATATTTCCCTTTCACATTCATTATGGGATATCAATCCCTTAAATTCATCATTGAATACCACATCCTTTTACTAGGCATTATATCCTGGGGAAAGCCATCATATCTATTCACATTCTTTATGTAATACAAGTATTCCTCTTATCTCATTTAAGCATATTCAAAACACTACAACTCTTATTTGGCTATAAGCATAAAGCATGTATGACCAAGATTTCATTATTATTATAACCATTTATTATTATTATTATTATTATTATTATTATTATTATGTTACTGGGTGTCCATTTCCCCTAGTTTATTTTGCACATTAGCATTTCTTACATGAGACTTTTATAAGCATCTTGTCACCTCTCACTAGGCAACAACTATTCACATGGCTCACCAGGCCCATTAAACATCTTGTCACCTCTTACTAGGCAACAACTATTCACATGGCTGACAAGGCTCATTAAACAACTTGTCACCTCTCACTAGACAACAACTATTCACATGGATCACAAGGCCATTTAAACATCTTGTTACCTCTCACTAGAAAACAACTATATCTAGGTCATAAGACCCATATAATTGGTATTATATGAAAAATCATAGCTCATGCTTAGCTATTCTCATTATCTCATGCTACCGACATGGTTTCAATATGGTTAGGGTTTCCCTTTATTAACCAATTGTAGTTTCAAATCATATCATTACCCTTCATTAGGGTTAATGTTTCCCTTATTACGCCAACTAGGGTTTCCAAGTATATTCATCAAGAATCACAACCCTAATTTAGACTCCACACATATTAAGAGTATCAATGTATACTCATTACATGAGTATTAAACAAGTATAAATTTCTCTTTCATCCTCACTAGGATATTGATTATTTCATACTCCATTAGGTTGGCTCAATCCTTCTCTCAAGGCACATTGGACCATATTATCAAAATGCCTTAAACCCTTCATGTCTTTAAGTATCATTGACATAACATACTACATGTATTACTCAATCAAGTGTATTGAATTGAGGTGCTTTCACCCTATCAGGAAAAGAGGTGTGTGCTTGCTTCCATATCGGGTAAAGAGGTGTGTGTGTTCTCCACACCATATCGGGCAAAGAGGTGTGTGTATGCTTCACACCATATCGAGCATAGAGGTGTGTGTATGCTTCACACCATATCTGTGGCATCCAACTTATAAAACACGAGATTAACTAAGCAGAAGCGAATCATTTGCAGCGAATTGCTAAAATTTGCTAAAAATTAAAACTTTTTGCAAAGAGATCCACACATAGGAAATCTTTTTCATCAAGATCCAAAGTATAATATTTACATTCTGTTCCATAAGTACACAACCTGTACTATCTCTTCTCGAGGATTACAACATCAATTGTCCTATTCAACATTATATACAGACAACATAAAAACCTCGAGGCATCAAGCCAAAATCTCAGATCAATTAAATAAAAACACTGACTACTGACTCTAAGGACCTGAGAGTACAGAGAGGACACATGACTTTCTAACTATAAGACTAGACAAGCAGTATCTCCACCTGAGATATTACTGCTGTCCTCGATGCTACTGTTGTTCTTTCTCTGCTAAAGTTTTCCTGCCTCCTTGTCCACGTCCACCTAAAAAAATTGGATCCCACGGGGGTGAGACAATTGTAAATTGTCCCAGCGGAAGATATAACTCTTCGCCAAAACATCATTATTGAAATTAAATATATAAAACTGGACAGAGGATATGCAGTTTAAAGCATTCTCATCTTAAAACATTGTAACTATTTATGATAGAACAATAGATCAACTATTCACTTAATAAGGAATAGGAAGAACATGTATATCATTTATCCTTCGTATCATACCATCCTGTCAAACTTCTCTTGTGACACTCATTATCTTGATATGTCACCCTTGAGACATTCTTAATTCAACTTATTGGCCTTTGCCAATCTGGTAAACAAATTTTTGGTTATAGTGGACATGAGAGTGTACATCATCATGTCTTATTCAGGCATTAGTCTATACCAATCCTTTATAAATATTTCAGGCATTGGATTACACCAATCTTGTGCAACTAGTACAAGCATTAGACTTGTATTATTCCTGTGTATCCATTCCAAGTATTGAACTATGTCAATCATGTGTAACCATTCTAAGTATTGAACTATGTCAATCTTGTGTAACCATTCCAAGTATTGAACTATGTCAATCTTGTGTAACCATTCCAAGTATTGAACTATGTCAATCTTGTGCAACTATTCCAGGTATTGGGTTATTACATATCCTGTGTTATTATTCCAGGTATTGGGTTATTACCAATCCTGTGTTATTATTCCAGGTATTGAACTATGTCAATCCTGTGACATTATTCCAGGTATTGGGATTTAACCAATCCTGTGTTATTATTCCAGGTATTGGGTTATTACCAATCCTGTGTTATCATTCCATGTATTGAACTATGTCAATCCTGTGACATTATTCTAGGTATTGGGATTTAACCAATCCTGTGTTATTATTCCAGGTATTTGGTTATTACCAACCCTGTGTTATCATTCCAGGTATTGAGCTATGTCAATCCTGTGACATTATTCTAGGTATTGGGATTTAACCAATCCTGTGTTATTATTCCAGGTATTGGGTTATTAACAATCCTGCGTTATCATTCCAGGTATTGAACTATGTCAATCCTGTGACATTATTCTAGGTATTGAACTATGTCAATCCTGTGATATTATTCCAGGTATTGAACTATGTCAATCATGTGTAACCTTTAAAACATTTTGTTACCTCTCACTAGGCAACAACCATCCTCATAGCTCATAAGGCCCATAAAACACCTTGTCACCTCTCACTAGGCAACATCTAACCATATGGCTCATAAGGCCATTACACATCTTTAGAATTCAGGCATGTTCATTACTCTTAACATTTATCATTAAATGATTCTCAGTACAAGGTATGAGTTCATTCCTCATCCTTATCAAGCTATGATTACATCATACTCATTAGTTTGGCTTACCCTTATTCTAAAGGTATATTAGCCTATGCTTGTTAAGGTATATTAAACTCATTACATTTTATTGTAACAATTCACATAACACACTTCATATATTTCTTACTCAAATAGATAGGATTTGAAATGCATCAAGGTATATCACTTTCCTCATCACCTCTATCTTCCTTGACTTATCAGCTTATCTTGTATTACGACACTTCCCATCTTAATACTTTCATCCATTGACCTATCACTCTCATCATGAAGTGCATAGGTCACACACAAGAATGGTCCAACTACCTTTAATGATATGGACTCATTTTAGGTTAAGGCATTGCCTACAATAAGGTTGCCTATACTCAATCCTTTAAGGTATTTCACCTTTATAAGGTTTCACCCTTTGCTTTATTATTAGGGTTATGGTTTGTCATCATATTGCACAAGGTTAGGGCTTTAAATATTATAACTCCATTTAGAATTTCACCTACCTTTACCCTTTATTAGGGCTTTGGGGTTTCACTTACTATTCATCCCAACTAGGGTTTCTCATGACATCACCCTCAATTAGGGTTTCTCATGGCATCACCATCAATTAGGGTTTCTCATGGCATCACCATGAATTAGGGTTTCTCCTTTCCTATCAATGGGGGATACTCATCCCAATTAGGGTTTCACTCTTTATTCCCATAATTGGGGTTTTACATTATGTTACCCTGAACTAGGGTTAAGATTCATTAACCTTCTGGATTAGGGTTTCATGATCTCTTTATTAAGGATCATAACCTAATCATCACATGATCAATACTCATATATGAATTCCTCTCTATCTTCCTCCCAACTTGATTAGGCCACATCAACCCTTCAATCAAGTACATACAACTATGGTTAACATAGTGTACTAAGACATTACTCTCATAACCTTTTAGGGTTAATTAATCTAAAGGTATTGATAATCTAGGTACTTTAGGGTTTCAACCTTTGTACCTAGCCCTAATAATCATCTTTGGATCAATGGATCATTCATCTTAATTCTCAAGAGATTCAATCACATTGGACTTCCATTACATAAGGTATCCAAATGAATTGACCAATTGGATCTTCTATTACAATAGGTATCCAAGTGGATTAACTAATTGAGTCCTCAATTACATTAGGTATCCAAAAGGATTAACCATATTGATCCTCAAAAAATTTTGATTACTTGGGCCCCAAACGGTCTTGGTCTTTCAAAGTTCAAACGGTTTGAAACCGTTTAGTAAAAGTAACCTTCAATATCGTTTGCTAAAGTCCCTTTTTGAAACCGCATGAACTCAACCGGTTTGGGATCGTTTGGTCCCAAACGATCTTGAGACCGTTTGGTCCAAACCTCCCCAAAACCACATGGACCAAAGATGGTCTCAACTACTCCAATCGGTTTAGGGTTCTCAATGTTGATTCCATCAACCATTGTATTCATGTAACTAATCATCAATTGGACCTATCACCATACTTTGATTGAGTTAAGTAGGTCATCCTTCAACTGATTTTAATCTCAATTGGTCATCAATTAGGGTTTGAATCAATTGGATTAGGGTTTGGAATCGATGATCCTTCAACATTAATCAATGTGTGACTAGTTACTTTAAAACTATTGGACCATCATCTAAATTGAACATGACCTGACCCCAAACGGTCTTGAGGTCGTTTGGATGACCTCCAAATGGTCTTGAGACCATTTTCCCATCTCATCACTCAAATCCAAGTCATCCAATTAGGGTTTGGATCATTGGATTGATCACCAAACCAGCATTTGATTGCACTTCAAACACATAACCATAGTCAACCCTAGACCTCCAAACGGTCTTGGGTGACCCCCAAACGGTCTTGGGATCGTTTGGATGACCTCCAAACGGTCTTGAGACCATTTTCCCATCACATCATCATTAACAATGTCATTCAATTAAGGTTTGGATCCTAGGATTGGTCACCAAATCAACAATTGATTGTACATCAACTTAATATCTTTGGACCTTAAATTGCTCAAATATACTTAACCCTAGACCTCCAAACGGTCTTGGGTGATCACCAAACGGTTTTGAGACCGTTTGGGTGATCCCCAAATGGTTTTGAAACCGTTTGGGTCAATCAACCCAAAACATCATCTCAATCACTTGCAAAATCAACACTTAGCCGATTAGGGTTCATACGATATCTTTGGATCTTCAAACACTTAACCATACTCAACCCTAGACCTCCAAACGGTCTTGGGTGACCCCAAAACATTCTTTAGACCGTTTGGGTGATCCCCAAATGGTTTTGAAACCGTTTGGGTCAATCAACCCAAGTTTCCAACTTAATCAAATTACAAATCAGCACTTAACCCGATTAGGGTTTTGGTGATTGATGGACCTTCAACTCATGAACCAATTGGAACTAATCAATCATAATTGATGGGTCATTAACCTAGATCATTTTCAACAGATCTCCAAATGTTCAACCCTGGTCAACACCACCAAACGGTCTGAAACCGTTTGGTCTCATGCGGTTTGGTGAAACCGTTTGCTTCTAAACGGTTTGAAACCGTTTGCTCCCAAACGATTTGGGAAACTGTTTGAGAAACAAAAGTAAACCGTTTGCCTTGGATATTTTGGAGAGGTGTGTGCTAATCATCTTCAAGCCCTGAACTCATGAAACGTGCTGTGGTTTCCATGGTGATTGCATCAATCAACCAAAACAAATTTCGGGAATGTAAAAAGGATCACCAAGTGATAAGGAATTAATTGAAATAACAATATTAAGGGTTCAAGTAATAAATACCGCCTCCAATTGAGCTCCAAAGCTCCAAGCTCACGGAAACAATGGTGGATGAAGCTCTTGCAACTCCCCATAGTCTCGTCCTCAAGCTTTTGGTTGAAAAGTTTGGCTAGGGTTGAAGAGTAGATCGAATTAAGAAGAAATCAATGATTTACTTTCAATTTCCACCATGGAATCAAGGGGAAAAGAGGTCAAGAACCTTACCAACAGGTTGGGGTTGTCCTCCTCCTGTTACTGAGCTTCTCTTGGGGTCGGCCAAGGCAAAGAAAGAAAGGAAATCCGAAAATAAGTCCTTAAGTGAGTGGAAAAATGGATATGTATAAGGAAATCCCAAGGAGAGAGAAAATGAGATTATTTCATTTAATTCCCAAAATAATTTCCACCAAAACCCCCTCCATTTCTTGGTCACAAAACCATATTCATGTTATTGCAAAACCTATTCATTATCCAAGAATAAAGGGAAAAGAAATTAAGCACCTTAACCCTTATAATATTAATATCCATTTTTGAGTGGAATTTCTTTTTCTTATAATAATGGTGAGTTGAATTTCACCTCCTTAGGATATGCTCGTGCCTTTGCAAGGCTTAAGATCGTACACACACATATGAATCCAACCATTTTAATTTTGGTTGAAGGCCCCTTCAATTATTTTATTTATTTTTGCATTAAATTGAATTAGGGTTCCAATTAGGCTTAAATCTTGATTATTTTAATATCAAGATTCTCTCTCCTCCAACTTAATTCAAATGAGGCGCCCCTCTCATTTTATTTTCTCTAAATGATGTCAAGAAACATTAGGGACCTTATTGAAGTGGTAATTTGAATATTGAACCTTAGGTTTTGGGTAAATTGCACTTTACACCAAAACTAGGTTTTAATGCACAAACATTGTCCAACAAGCTCTATCTTGGTATCCAGGCTTGTGGAAACCATACCACTACATCATATTCATTCTTATGATGTCTCAACATAAGAGGAACATATTATTATGTAACATTTGTAAGTTAGCCCCTTAACTTGGGTAATTTGCACTTTAGTCCAAAATAAGAAAACATTGCTTCAACATTGTTCAAACACGACCAAAATTGAAACATAAGTTTCTCATGATCCCTAATTAATTTTCACAAGATAAGATTAAGAACATAATCATCTTTCTTAATCAAAACACCTAGGGTTAAAGCATAACACAGGTCAGGGATGTTACAAATTATAAACCCCTAACAAGGATTTCGTCCCCAAAATCCCAGATAAAGGAAAACAGTTATTATTCATGCATCATATCATCATGTACTCACATAACACCTCATTATTATGGAGACACCATAGAGTTTTGATCAATACAAAGTTATTACATACAAGTTTATCATGGAATGATTCACATGGAACATATACTCCCATGTTCCTTAATTAATTCAGCCTTTCTCATACAAGATTCACCATTATATTCTGTCATTCACTTGGGACTATAAGTCTTTTTATGCTTTAATTGTGTCACCTTACCTGATGACACAACACAAGCTTTCCTTATTACATGCACTAACTATCTCATTAGTTGTGCATTTTCTTACCATAAGAAGAGGTTACATATCAAGCAAGAACTTTTCTCAAGGATATCTTCAATTGTTATGTTTATGAAAAACATAAACCCCTAACATGTGATGTTCATATTATTTTACATATTTAATTTGATTTCATGGTTGACCATTCCAAGTAGTCAACATGAATCATCTGATATATCTTTAGATACCAGGATTTCTTACCTTGGTACCTATCACATGTGTTGAAGACAGATGACATCTTTATCTTCCTTTCATCTTGGAACATTACTTATTACATATATCTTCATATTAGAGCCAAAGCCCAAGATAAACTGATACCTTTATAAGTATCCATCACATAAATATCTTTGTATTATGCACATCAAGTGTCCTATGACCCACTTTATTGCCATGTCCTTGAAAGGAAAGAAAACAAGGATTCAAATTCCTCATATTTATTCCTGTGTTTTCAACTATTCATGAACCATTTACTCTTCATCTCATCATAAGTTCCTTGCCCTAAGCTCATGAATCTATAAGGATGATCACATAACATTATTCTTTTCTTTATTATTATCTAACATGTTTATGATCATCTTAGGATCTCATCACATTTTCCATTCCCACATCATGGAAGAGATCTATATAATACTTACAACTTTATTGGATAAGATTTCTCCCTTATTTTCATTCTTATCTTATGAGGAGTATAATTTTAATTCCTCATACAACCATGCTCATCTGAGGTTATCTCAGATTTCTCTTTCTTATGCTTAGGACAGGACACATTTGTTCATTCCATACTTCTTATTTCATGATACTCATTAGATTGTATCAGAATGACTGCTTGATCAGGGCAATCAAAAAGATAACAATGTAAGAGTCTCCATACTCACTTTATCATCAATAGTTGTATACCTAGCCAGGGTATATAAATACTGAGATCAAGTAGTATGCACTTACTTTATTTTATGTTTTTCATCTCTTTAGATTTAGTATATTTAATATCTCAGATTTCTTCTAAGTTCCTTTTTCATCTCTTCCCTTTCTTGATGGAGAAAGAGAATCTTCAAAACATATAAAAGAATATAAAACTAAACACAAATTTCATACTACTATCTCTTCTTCATATCCTTAAAGGATTATACAGATGAACTAAACAACAACTACTTTTATTATAGTAGGAAACAGAAGGTAACTCAAAATAGAAAGTTCTATCTTGACAAGTCTACCTTTTACAAGATAACTAGCATCTTATCTAACCTAGAACATGGACTTAGTTGTTATTTGTTATTGCCTTTGTCCTTTACTACTAGAAGTAGATGGACTAAATTGTGACACTTGTCTTTGTCCTCTATCATATGCTCCACTGGACTGAGGTCCTTGTGGGTTTTTCAGATTATGCCTTGACTGCTGGGTCATTTCACTGTTTCTCCTTGGACATTGTTGTCTAAAATGTCCTAGCTGTCCACATTTATGACAAGCTCGACCCCAACTTGATGACCCCTGCATATGTGCACTATATTGTGGTTGGACTGGTGAAGATTTTGGTTGTCTGCTGCCACTACTCATTAGTCCCTGTGACTGTGTAGACTTTATTTTGAGGTTTGTCTCATGTTTCTTTATCGTAGATATTTCTATCCTCCGTATAGACTCCACAAATGTGGCAAACCTCTCCCTACTTTCTAGGGCAGATGCAGGAATGGACATCTCAACATTCAATTCTTTCTCAAAACGTCGAATCTTTTCCTCCTCAGTAGCAGCCATCTGGGGGCAAAATCGTAAAAGTTCCATGAACTTAACCTCATATTCACTTATTGACATGGCTCCCTGTCGTATTTTCTCAAACTGTGAGATCTTTTCATCTTAATAAGTATTTGGAAAATACTTATTGAAGAATTCTCGACGGAATTCCTCCCAGCCAACCTCTTCATCATTCCTTTTTATTTCTTCTATATCCCACCAGTGTCCAGCACTACCTTTCAAAAGGTACACTACATGTTTAACTTTGTTAGCCTCTGGGATACTAAGGATCTTAAAGGCTTTTTCTAACTCAGTGAGCCAGAGATCAACATCTGCTGGATCATATGTTCCAGCATATTCAATGGCTCCGACACGACGTAGTCGTTCAAAGGTCTTACCAGACCCATATCCCTCATTGGGAGTTGGTGCCCTGGGTGTTGATGCTGGCATCCGATCTGCCATATACCTTAGTGTGGTCATGAGCTGCCCAAAAAGATTATGAATATCTGGGTTTCCTCTCATGACTTCATCAACATGGGGATTTTCAGGCACTGGTTCCGCCCTTGCCTGATCCGTTGCACCTCCCACTGGTGCAGCAACATCGCTCTCAACAACATATTCTTCACATCCTTCAGACATCTTTAAGTTATATATCTTCTTCTGCATAAGCAGAAGACACTATAATATATACTGAGGTACACTTAGAACAAACTCGATACCTTAGTCCTATGTCTCTGTAGACTCAGTGAACCTAGAGCTCTGATACCACTAAATTGTGGCATCCAACTTGTAAAACACGAGATTAACTAAGCGGAAGCAAATCATTTGCAGCGGATTGCTAACAATCACTAAAAATTAAATTTTTTTATAAAGAGATCCACACATAGAAAATCTTTTTCATCAAGATCCAAAGTATAATATTTACATTATGTTCCATAAGTACACAACATGTACTATCTCTTCTCAAGGATTACAACATCAACTGTCCTATTCAACATTATATACAGACAACATAAAAACCTCGAGGCATCAAGCCAAAATCTCAGATCGATTAAATAAAAACACTGACTACTGACTCCGAGGACCTGAGAGTACAGAGACGACACATAGGACTTTGTAACTATAAAACTAGACAAGCAGTATCTCCACCTGAGATATTACTTCTATCCTCGATGCTGCTGCTGTTCTTTCTCTGCTAAAGTTTTCCTGCCTCCTTGTCCACATCCACCTAAAAACATTGGATCCCTCGGGGGTGAGACAATTGTAAATTGTTCCAGCGGGAGAGATAACTCTCTGCCAAATCATCATTATTGCAATTAAATATATAAAACTGGACAGAGGATATGCAGTTTAAAGCATTCTCATCTTAATGCATTGTAACTATTTATTATAGAACAATAGATCAACTATTCACTTAATAAGGAATAGGAAAAACATGTATATCATTTATCCTTCGTATCATACCATCATGTCAAACTTCTCTTGTGACACTCATTATCTTGATATGTCACCCTTGAGACATTCTTAATTCAACTTATTGGCCTAGGCCAATCTACTAAATAGATTTTTGGTTATATTGGACATGAGAGTGTACATCATCATTGTGGCATCCAACTCTCAAAAACATAATTAACTAATGCAGAAGCGTTCACTAAGCAGTGGATTACCAAAAATCACAAAAAATTAAAACCTTTTTCTCAAGAGATTCATCAAAGGTAAACTTTCTCACATAGAACCAAAGTAACATATTTACATTCTTGTTCAAAGGTACATATTCTGTATCATCTCTTTCTATGAATTACAAGCATCAACTGCTCTGTTAAACTAAGTACATGTAGTATGAAAATATCGAGGCACTGAGCCAAAATCTCGAAAGCACTAACTACTACTCCGAGGACCTGAGAGTACAGAGATGACACATAAGACTCTATTTACATCTATACAAGGCATAACAGCCAGTGTCTCCACCTGAGACTTCACTGGTGTCCCTGCTACTGTTGTTGCTGCCCTTCACCTACTGAAGGATTCATGCCTCCTCGTCTGCATCCACCTAAAAATGTGATTCCCAGGGGGGTGAGACAATTGTAAATTGCCCCAGTGAGAGATATAACTCTCCGCCAGAAATATTATTATTGCAGCTTAAGAAGATAAATATACACAAAGGAATTATATTTGTTTGGTAGCAGTTAATTCAATGTCTAACAGATTAGAACATCATTCTTATGAAAAGCAATACAACTATAATTTGATAGAACAACATGTCACTTATCCTTTAAGGAATATGAAGAACATGTATAACATTTATTCACTATAGAATCATTACCACAACATTAACTCTCTTCAGGCTTAGATCATATATCTAATGCCTGGCATTATCATTGGGGAGTCATGGCCTGTAGCCATACTCTTTTCACAAAGTGTTGGGATCTTAGTCCCCCAACTCATCAAGTACATTTCCACTTTTTAATAAGTTCATTATCATGATTATAGAATCTGGGTATTTGAACCCATAACTCACCATAGAACACTTATTTCCACTTATTAGGTAACTTCATACCTTCATATCATCTGACCCAGGGACATTATAATTTTTGCTACACAGAGCATTGCACATAGTTCACAAGTTCATAAACAATCTAAGATAATTAGCATATCATGCGACACACATGACTTATTAATTGTAGGTTACCTCTCACTAAGCAACAAAGCATATGAAGGCTTATAAGGCCTATAGAACATTTTCAATATACAGAACATCATAGCTCATACCTAGCTATGCTCATCATCTCAACATATCTGCATGATTAGTAATCATGATACCATTACATATCAGTACTATGCAATACAAGGGTTATCTTATTACATACACAACCCATTAGTCTGTATTTGAGCTTCACATAGGATTACTCTGTGTTAGAACTTCACATAGCATCACTTTGTATTAGGGTTTCACATAGCAGTACCATGTATCAAGTTTTCACATAGAATTACCCTGTATTAGGGTTTCACATAGCATTACCCTATATTAGGGTTCACACAACAAGGAATCAATATGGATAACATAAGTATTCAATCATACTTATTCATTCTCATCATTCATCATTGAATGTATTATCAACAAGAAGTATGAGTTTCTCTATCATCTTTGCCAGAATATGATTACATCATAGTTTATAGGTTTGGATTAACCTTTTTGTAAGGCATGTTAGCCTACATTCAACAGAGTACATTAAATCTCAATGTAACCATTGACATGACACATCTTATGTGTCATTCATCCAATTATCCTGGACTTATAACACATCAAGGTATACCAATATTGGGGTGTTGGATGTGATATCTATCATATCTTGATGTATCACTTCCCTCAACACCTTTATCTTACTTGAGTTCATACACTTAGCTTGTATTAGGGTATTCCCCATCCTAATACTTTATGCACCAGTTCATCACATTTATCATGTAAAGTATTGGTCATTAGTCACTCACTTAGAATATACAACAATTGCCAATACTATGGACTCATCCTTGAGTTAGGAACTATTAATATAAGGATATTCATTATCAACTTCTCTAGGTGTTACATTTGTCATAACATTAATCACTGTTCTATTATTAGGAATAATATTCTCCATATTTATAATTTGAGGATTCACATAGAATATTCCATACATTTATGGATTTCACATAGTAATACTCTTCAATAGAGTTTCATATAATCATCCTTCTATATCAAGGATTCACCTAGTATTATGTGAAATTAAGATTTCAAAACACATCACCGAGTGCTAGGTCTTCACATAGGATTAGTGGCACTACCCTATATTAGGGTTTCATGCACCTTACCCCATTTTAGGGATGACAGTTTTCTATTCACATCCAAGTAAGGGTTCTCTTACCTCATACCCAAATTAGGGTTAGGATATACAATTCCCATTAAATTAGGGTTTCCTTCATTGTTACACTAAGTAAGGATTTCATCATCACCCTAGATTTATGATAACACTCAGCTTTGCCTTAGATTAGGGTTTCACACATAGCTTTGTTCTAATTAGAGTTTCACACATAGCATTTCTCTAATTAGGGTTTCACACATAGAATTGATCCAATTAGGGTTTCACACATAGCATTTCTCTAATTAGGGTTTCACACATAACATTGCTCTAATTAGGGTTTCACACATAGCATTGCTCTAATTAGGGTTAGGGCTCATTGATTAGGGTTTCATGATCTCATTATTATGGATCAACCCTTATTACATAGTTTACTCATAATGAGATAATTAGGGCTTAATTATATAAACATTCATCTCTCTCATTCTCTCTCTCATCCTCTTTAGGATGTTTACTACTCCAAGATTAATCTAGGTCAACTCTTCACTTGAGTACACATAGATAGGGTTAACCTTCACAATCATCATGGGTCTACATATTTAATAATCACATAGCTGATAGACCTTTGATCATATTAGATGCCAAATGGTCTAATCAATTAAACCATCAATTATATAAGGAATTCAAAAGAATTGACCAGTTAAACTCTCAATCCCACAAAGTGATCAATTGGGTTAACCATTGAAATCTTCAAATGCATTAAGTATCTAAATAGGTTCACCATGTTGGACCTTCAATTACATGAGATATTCAAGTGGATTAACCATGTTTATCTTCACAAAGTTAATTACTTAGACCCTCAATGATCTTGGTTCTCATACATCAATTGGTTGAAAACCAATTGAACAAGTTATACTTGAAACCAATTGGACAAAGTAGGTATTGAAAACGTTTGCACTTTGGGTCTCCAAACGGTCTTGAGACCGTTTGGTCCAAACCTTCTCAAAATCGCATGGACCAAAAAGGCACTTCAACACTCAATCGACTCAATGTTTCAATCCATGGACCAATTATAAATTGAACCACTAAAGCATTCATCAACTGGACCACTGAATCACCATTCAATTAGACCCTCAATTTAGGGTTTGAAATCGAGGATCCATCAATGGTTGACATTGTGGAATCAAATCAATTGAAATCAATGAACTATCATCATCAAATGATATGACCTGACCTCAAATGGTCTTGGATGACCACCAAACGGTCTTGAGACCATTTCGTTGATCTCCAAACGGTCTTGAGACCATTTTCCCATTCCATCATAAAAAACCATGACATCCAATTAGGGTTTTGGACCATTGGATTGATTATCAAATCAACACTTAGTTACAATTAAATTTGGTACCTTTGGACTTTCAAACACTTAGCCATACTTAACCCTAGACCTCCAAACTGTCTTGGGTGACCCCCAAACAGTTTTAAGACCGTTTGGGTGATCCCCAAATGGTTTTGAAACCGTTTGGGTCAATCAACCCAAAACAACATCTTAATCAATTTCAAAATCAGCACTTAGCCGATTAGGGTTTGCAATTAAGGAATCATTCACCATTGAAACCTTCAAGATCAAACCAATTGAAACCATTGGACCAAGGTCCAAGCACCACAGCATATATCTTCAAATGGTCAACCATCTCAAACGGTCAACCATTCCAAACGGTTTGGAAACCAAACCACCAAATGGTTTGGTGAAACCGTTAGGACTCAACATTGAAACCGTTTGCCCTAGATATTTAGGGAGGTGTGTGATTATGATGATTTAATCATCATCAAGCTCCAAACTCACGAAATCTACTGTGATTTCCATGGATATTGCATCAATCAATCAAACTTAATTTCAGAAATGTAGAAATGATCACCAATTGAAAAGGAATTGATTGCAATAATAAAATTAAGGGTTCAAGTTATAAAACCCACCTCCAATTGAGCTCCAAAGCTCTAATCTCACGAAAAAAATGGTGGATGCAACTACTTTCACTATTCCAAGGGTCGTCCTCAAGCTTTGAGTGAAAAGAATTGGTTAGAATTGAAGAGGGGATCGAGATATGAAGAATTCATGCATTGATTTTCGATTTTCACCATGGATTCAAGGTGAAAGGAGGTCAAGAACCTTACCAACAGGTTGGAGATCGTCTTTCTGATCCTCCACAGCTCCGTGGTCGTTTTCCAAGCAAGGGTAAAGAAAAGAATCCTTAAAAGACTTTGTTTTGGCTTGGAAAAGGTACTTTTATAAGAAAATTGATGAGAGAGAAAATACTTTATAAAAGTCTTTTAATTCCAAAATTGTTGCCACAAATTCCCCCTTGGTTTCTTGCATGCAAGGGAATCTCTATCCCCACCGAGTTCCCTTCCATTATCCATGAATTAAGGAAAAATAAATTAAGCACCTTAACCCTTATAATAAGAATATCCATATTTGAGTGGAAATTCTTTTTTTTATAATAATGGTGAGTGGAATTTCACCTCCTTAGGATATGCTCGTGCCTTTGAAAGGCTTTAAACTCATCCACACACATCTGAATCCAACCATTTTAATTTAGTTTGAAAGCCCTTTAATTAGTACATTCATTTTTTCCCTAAATTGAATTAGGATTTCACTTAGGATTAAATCTTGATTATTTTAATATCAAGATTCTCTCTCCTCCAACTTAATTCAAATGAGGCGCCCCTCTCATTTTCTTTGATCTAAATAATTCCAAGAAACATTAGGGACCTTATTGAATTCGTAATTTGCATATTGAACCCTAGGTTTTGGGTAAATTGCACATTACACCAAAACTAGGTTTTAATGCACAAGGATTGCTTTACAAGCTTAATCTTGGTGCCCAAGCTTGTGAAAACCATACCACTACATCATATTAATTCTTATGATATCTCAACATCATAGGAACATCTTATCATGCAACATTTGCAATTTAACCCCTCAACTTGGGTAATTTGCACTTTAGTCCAAAATAAGCAAACATTGCTTCAACATTGTTCAAATAGGACCAAAATTGAAACATAAGTTTCTCATGAGCCCTAATTACTTTTCCCAAGATAATATTAAGTATTTACTCAACCTTATTAGGCAAAACATATAGGGTTAACACATAACCCAGGTCAGGGATGTTACAAATTATCCACCCCTTACAAGGATTTCGTCCCCGAAATCCCAGGAAAAAGGAGGAACGGATTTATTCATTTGTCATACTCTCAAGTCTCCACATAATATCTTAATATCATGGAGGTATCATGGATCTATAATCCACACAAAGTTCCTTTCATTAGTTCAACCTTATCAATGTTTATGTTTATGCAGAGCATAAACCCCTTACATATGATGTCCATATTATTGAAAGGAAGAAACATAAAAGAACATACTTCTATCATCACCCAAGAATATTTTCCAAAAGAGAAACATATATATCTAACAGAGGTAATTCACTCAGAAATCCTTTATTCATAAAGTTCACTTAGCAAACTCTATGTAAATGGGAATGTTCACTTAGCTTTTCCTTTTTGTTGGGAATGTTCACATAACTTTTCCTTTTTAGTTAAGAATGTTCACATAGCTCTTCTTTTTAGTTGAGAATGTTCACATAGCTTTTCCTTTTTGTTGAGAATGTTCACATAGCTCTTCTTTTTAGTTGGGAATGTTCACATAGCTTTTCCTTTTTGTTGAGAATGTTCACATAGCTCTTCTTTTTAGTTGGGAATGTTCACATAGCTTTTCCTTTTTGTTGAGAATGTTCACATAGATCTTCTTTTTAGTTGGGAATGTTCACGTAGCTTTTCCTTTTTGTTGAAAATGTTCACATAGCTCTTCTTTTTAGTTGGGAATGTTCACATAGCTTTTCCTTTTTGTTGAGAATGTTCACATAGCTCTTCTTTTTAGTTGGGAATGTTCACATAGCTTTTCCTTTTAGTTGGGAATGTTCACATAGCTGTTCCTTTTTAGTTGGGAATGTTCACATAGATTTTTCTTTTAGTTGGGAATGTTCACATAACTCTTCCTTTATAATTGGGAATGTTCACATAGCTCTTCCTTTTTAATTACATTATACTCTCTAGATTGTTTCAGAATTACTACTTGATCAGAGTAATAAAAAAGATAACAATCTAAGAATTTCATACTTACCTTATCTTCAATAATCATATACCTGGCCAGGGTATATAAGTATTGATATTAGGTAGTATGCACTTTATTTTCTATCATATTCCTCACTTTTCATATCATTATACACACAAGATTTTCCATTTCCTAAATTTTCTCCAGGCATCACTTCTATATCTCATCTTGTATCACAAAAATTAGAGAGATTATAAAGCATTTTAAGAAATACTGAATAAGATGTAGATTCTCATCTTCCTTGTGTCCTTATAGGACTAGTCAAAGGAAGTTAAAAAATAACTACTTTTATATATTTAACACATAGAATTAGGAAATGAAATATCAGAATGAATTTATTTCATCTGACCTGTTTGGGACGTCTGTCCACGTCCTCTGTTGTTACTAGAAAACTGCCTCCTTTGTGGTCCTTGCTGACTCTACCCCTGAGGTTGAGTCATCATTGAATTCCCGCCTAGACAATCCTTTACTAGATGTCCTGGTTGTCTACATTGATAATAGATCCTAGGTGCAAAATAGGGTCTGTGAGGTCCAGTTACCGATGTTGATTCTATGTTAGAGGCTCTATTTGGAACATTACTATGATCCCTACCCCTACTTGACATCCATTGTGTCTGGGCATGGAATCTCAATGATGATGCCGATGCAGAAAATCTAGACTTCTTAAAACTTTCGGACCCTTGTCCTTGAGACTGAGTGTACACCTTCTTGCCACTAGTCTGTCGTTTCTCGATTTCAGACCTCTCTATCCTCCTTACCGACTCCAAAAAGGTGGCAAACCTCTCCCTATTCTCTAAAGCAGACACAGGAGTGGTCAGATCAACGTTCAACCCTTTCTCAAAACGATAATTCTTTCCTCATCACTATCTGCCATTTGTAGAAAAAACCGCAACAACTCCATGAACTTAGCTTCATATTCGCTAACGTTCATATGTCCTTATTTGATCCTCTCAAATTGAGAGATCTTGTGATCTAGATACGTCTTAGGGAAGTATCTACTGATGAATTCTCGTCGGAATACCTCCCATCCAATTTCTTCACCTGGTCTCTTATCTTCCTCTATCATCCACCAATGACCAACACTTCCTTTTAGGAGGTACACATCATGTCTTACCTTTTCAGCTTCAAGAATATCAAGGATCCTGAAAGCCTTTTCCAGCTCTGTCAGCCACAAATCAGCATCTACTAGATTAGATGTACCAGAATAATCTATGGCTCCAACCCGGTGAGGTCTCTCAAAAGTCTTGCCGGCTCCATAACCCTCATGATGGGCTGGTGCCCTAGGTGCAGGTGGTGGCATCCTGTCTGCCATATGTGTCATGGCTGTCAGGAATTTCTCAAATAGAGCATGGAGGGCTGGGTTTTCTATCACAGCTGGGTCAATCCGGGGATGTTCAGGTACATGCCCTTCCCTATTATGGTCTCTTATACCTCCTCCTAGTGCAGCAGTGCTGCCCTCAGCAACATGTTCTTCATGTGGTCTAGACATCTTCAAGTTCTTCTTCTCCTATGTGAGTAGAAGATACTATTAGATAAACTGGAAGACACTTAGAACAAACTCTACAACCTTAGTCCTATCTCTTTGTAGACTCAGCAAACCTAGAGCTCTGATACCACTTAATTGTGGCATCCAACTCTCAAAAACATAATTAACTAATGCAGAAGCGTTCACTAAGTAGTGGATTACCAAAAATCACTAAAAATTAAAACCTTTTTTATCAAGAGATCCATCAAAGGAAAACTTTCTAACATAGAACCAAAGTAACATATTTACATTCTTGTTCATAGGTACATATTCTGTATCATCTCTTTCTATGAATTACAAGCATCAGCTGCTCTGTTAAACTAAGTACAGGCAGTATGAAAATCTCGAGGCACTGAGCCAAAATATCGAAAGCACTAACTAATACTCCGAGGACCTGAGAGTACAGAGACGACACATAAGACTCTATTTACATCTATACAAGGCATAATATCCAGTGTCTCCACCTGAGACTTCACTGTTGTCCCTGCTGTTGTTGTTGTTGCCCTTCACCTACTGAAGGATTCCTACCTCCTCGTCTGTGTCCACCTAAAAATGTGATTCCCACAGGGGTGAGAAAATTGTAAATTTCCCCAGCGCGAGATATAAATCTCTGCCAGAAACATTATTATTGCAGCTTAAGAAGATAAATATACACAAAGGAATTATATATGTTTGGTTGCAGTTAATTCAATGTCTAACAGATTAGAACATCATTCTTATCAAAAGCAATACAACTATAATTTTATAGAACAACATGTCACTTATCCTTTAAGGAATATGAAGAACGTGTATAACATTTATTTACTATAGAATCAGTACCACATCATTAACTCTCTTCAGGCTTAGATCATATATCTAATGCCTGGCATTGTCATTGGGGAGTCATGGCATGTATCCATACTCTTTTCACAAAGTGTTGGGATCTTAGTCCCCCAACTCATCAAGTACATTTCCACTTTTTAATAAGTTCATTATCATGATTATAGAATATGGGTATTTGAACCCATAACTCACCATAGAACACTTATTTCCACTTATTAGGTAACTTCATACCTTCATATCATCTGACCCAGGGACATTATAATTTTTGCTACACAGAGCATTGCACATAGTTCACAAACTCATAAACAATCTAAGATAATTAGCACATCATGTGATACACATGACTTATTAATTGTAGGTTACCTCTCACTAAGCAACAAATCATATGAAGGCTTATAAGGCCTATAGAACATTTTCAGTATACAGAACATCATAGCTCATACCTAGCTATGCTCATCATCTCAACATATCTGCATGATTAATAATCATGATACCATTACATATCAGTACTATGCAATACAAGGGTTATCTTATTACATTCACAACCCATTAGTCTGTATTTGAGCTTCACATAGGATTACTCTATGTTAGAACTTCACATAGCATCACTTTGTATTAGGGTTTCACATAGCAGTACCATGTATCAGGTTTTCACATAGCATTACCCTGTATTAGGGTTTCACATAGCATTACCCTATATTAGGGTTCACACAACAAGGAATCAATATGGATAACATAAGTATTCAATCATACTTATTTATTCTCATCATTCATCATTGAATGTATTATCAACACAAAGTATGAGTTTCTCTATCATCTTTGCCAGAATATGATTACATCATAGTTTATAGGTTTGGATTAACCTTTTTGTAAAGCATGTTATCCTACATTCAACAGAGTACATTACATCTCAATGTAACCATTGACATGACACATCTTATGTGTCATTCATCCAATTATCCTGGACTTATAACACATCAAGGTATACCAATATTGGGGTGTTGGATGTGATATCTATCATATCTTGATGTATCACTTCCCTCAACACCTTTATCTTACTTGAGTTCATACACTTAGCTTGTATTAGGGTATTCCCCATCCTAATACTTTATGCACCAGTTCATCACATTTATCATGTAAAGTATTGGTCATTAGTCACTCACTTAGAATATACAACCATTGCCAATACTATGGACTCATCCTTGAGTTAGGAACTATTAATATAAGGATATTCATTAGCAACCTCTCTAGGTGTTACATTTGTCATAACATTAATCATTGTTCCATTATCAGGAATAGTATTCTCCATATTTATAATTTGAGGATTCACATAGAATATTCCATACATTTATGGATTTCACATAGTAACACTCTTCAATAGAGTTTCATATAATCATCCTTCTATATCAAGGATTCACCTAGTATTATGTGAAATTAAGATTTCACAACACATCACCCAGTGCTAGGTCTTCACATAGGATTAGTGGCACTACCCTATATTAGGGTTTCATGCACCTTACCCCATTTTAGGGATTAAGGTTTTCTATTCACATACAAGTAAGGTTTCTATTACCTCATACCAAAATTAGGGTTAGGATATACAATTCCCATTAAATTAGGGTTTCCTTCATTGTTACACTAACTTAGGATTACATCATCACCCTAGATTTATGATAACACTCAGCTTTGCCCTAGATTAGGGATTCACACATAGCTTTGTTCTAATTAGAGTTTCACACATAACATTTCTCTAATTAGGGTTTCACACATAGCATTGCTCCAATTAGGGTTTCACACATAGCATTGCTCTAATTAGGGTTTCACACATAGCATTGCTCTAATTAGGGTTTCACACATAGCATTGCTCTAATTAGGGTTAGGGCTCATTGATTAGGGTTTCATGATCTCATTATTATGGATCAAACCTTATCACATAGTTTACTCATAATGAGAGAATTAGGTCTTAATTATATAAGAATTCATCTCTCTCATTCTCTCTCTCATCCTCTTTAGGATGTTAACTACTCCAAGATTAATCTAGGTCAACTCTTCACTTGAGTACACATAGCTAGGGTTAACCTTCACAATCATCATGGGTCTACATCTTTAATAATCACATAGCTGATTGACCTTTGATCATATTAGATGTCCAAATGGTCTAATCAATTAAACCATCAATTATATAAGGAATTCCAAAGAATTGACCAATTAAATTCTCAATCCCACAAAGTGATCAATTGGGTTAACCATTGAAATCTTCAAATGCATTAAGTATCTAAATAGGTTCACCATATTGGACCTTCAATTACATGAAATATTCAAATGGATTAACCATGTTGATCTTCACAAAGTTAATTACTTAGACCCTCAATGATCTTGGTTCTCATACATCAATTGGTTGAAAACCAATTGAACAAGTTATACTTGAAACCAATTGGACAAAGTAGGTATTGAAACCGTTGGCACTTTGGGTCTCCAAACGGTTTGAGATCGTTTAGTTCCAAATGGTCTTGAGACCATTTGGTCCCAAACGGTCTTGATACCATTTGGACTCAAATGGTCTTGAGACCGTTTGGACCCAAACGGTCTTGAGACCATTTGGTCCAAACCTTCTCAAAACCGCATGGACCAAAAAAGCACTTCAACACTCAATCGACTCAATGTTTCAATCCATGGACCAATTATAAATTGAACCACTAAAGCATTCATCAATTGGACCACTGAATCACCATTCAATTAGACCCTCAATTTAGGGTTTTGAACCTAATTTAACTAGGTTGGATAATCAAGAAACCATCACTTAGGGTTTGAAATCGAGGATCCATCTATGGTTGACATTGTGGAATAAAATCAATTGAAATCAATGAACTATCATCATCACATGATATGACCTAACCTCAAACGGTCTTGGATGACCACCAAATGGTCTTGAGACTGTTTTCCCATTCCATTATCAAAAACCATGACATCCAATTAGGGTTTTGGACCATTGGATTGATTATCAAATCAGCACTTAGTTGCAATTCAATTTGGTACCTTTGGACCTTCAAACACTTAGCCATACTTAACCCTAGACCTCCAAATGGTCTTGGGTGACCCCCAAACGGTTTTGAGACCGTTTGGGTGATCCTCAAACGGTTTTGAAACCGTTTGGTTCAATCAACCCAAAACAACATCTTAATCAATTTCAAAACCAGCACTTAGCCGATTAGGGTTTGTAATTAAGGAATCATTCACCATTGAAACCTTCAAGATCAAACCAATTGAAACCATTGGACCAAGGTCCAAGCACCAAAACATATATCTTCAAATGGTCAACCATTCCAAACGGTTTGGAAACCAAACTACCAAACTGTTTGTAAACCGTTTGGTCGCCAAACGGTTTGGTGAAACTGTTTGGACTCAACATTGAAACCGTTTGCCCTAGATATTTAGGGAGGTGTGTGCTTATGATGATGTCATCATCATCAAGCTCCAAAATCACGAAATATACTGTGATTTCCATGGAGATTGCATCAATCAATCAAACTTAATTTTGGAAATGTAGAAATGATCACCAATTGATAAGGAATTGATTGCAATAATAAAATTAAGGGTTCAAGTTATAAAACCCGCCTCCAATTGAGCTACAAAGCTCCAAGATCATGGAAACAATGGTGGATGCAACTACTTTCACTATTACAAGGGTCGTCCTCAAGCTTTGAGTGAAAAGAATTGGTTAGAATTGAAGAGGGGATCGAGATATGAAGAATTCATGCATTGATTTTCGATTTTCACCATGGATTCAAGGTGAAAGGAGGTCAAGAACCTTACCAAAAGGTTGGGGGTCGTCCTCCTGATCCTCCACATCTCCTTGGTCGTTTTCCAAGCAAGGGGAAAGAAAAGAATCCGAAAAAGCCTTTGTTTTGGCTTGGAAAAGGTACTTTTATAAGAAAATTGATGAGAGAGAAAATACTTTATAAAAGTCTTTTAATTCCAAAATTGTTGCCACCACTTCCCCCTTGGTTTCTTGCATGCAAGGGAATCTCTATCCCCACCGAGTTCCCTTCCATTATCCATGAATTAAGGGAAAAGAAATTAAGCACCTTAACCCTTATAATAAGAATATCCATATTTGAGTGGAAATTCTTTTTCTTATAATAATGGTGAGTGGAATTTCACCTCCTTAGGATATGCTTGTGCCTTTGCAAGGCTTTAAACTCATCCACACACATCTGAATCCAACCATTTTAATTTTGGTTGAAAGCCCTTTAATTAGTACATTCATTTTTTCCCTAAATTGAATCAGGGTTTCACTTAGGATTAAATCGTGATTATTTTAATATCAAGTTTTTCTCTCTCCTCCAACTTAATTCAAATGAGGGGCCCCTCTCATTTTATTTGCTCTACATGATGCCAAGAAACATTAGGGACCTTATTGAATTGGTAATTTGCATATTGAACCCTAGGTTTTGGGTAAATTGCACATTACACCAAAACTAGGTTTTAATGCACATGGATTGCTTTACAAGCTTAATCTTGGTGCCCAAGCTTGTGAAAACCATACCACTACATCATATTAATTCTTATGATGTCTCAACATCATAGGAACATCTTATCATGCAACATTTTCAATTTAACCCCTCAACTTGGGTAATTTGCACTTTAGTCCAAAATAAGCAAACATTGCTTCAACATTGTTCAAACATGACCAAAATTGAAACATAAGTTTCTCATGAGCCCTAATTACTTTTCCCAAGATAATATTAAGTATTTACTCAACCTTATTAGGCAAAACATCTAGGGTTAACACATAACCCAGGTCAGGGATGTTACAATCATGTCTTATTCAGGCATTGGTCAATACCAATCCTTTATATATATTTCAAGCATTGGATTACACCAATCCTGTGCAACTAGTACAAGCATTAGACTTGTATTATTCCTATGTATCCATTCCAAGTATTGAACTATGTCAATCCTTTGTAACCATTCTAAGTATTGAACTATGTCAATCTTGTGTAACCATTCCAAGTATTGAACTATGTCAATCTTGTGTAACCATTCCAAGTATTGAACTATGTCAATCTTGTACAACTATTCCAGGTATTGGGTTATTACCAATCTTGTGTTATTATTCCAGGTATTGGGTTATTACCAATCCTGTATTATTATTATTCCAGGTATTGAACTATGCCAATCCTGTGACATTATTCCAGGTATTGGGATTTAACCAATCATGTGTTATTATTCCAGGTATTGGGTTATTACCAATCCTTTGTTATCATTCTAGGTATTCAACTATGTCAATCCTGTGACATTATTCTAGGTATTGGGATTTAACCAATCCTGTGTTATTATTCTAGGTATTGAGTTATTACCAATCCTTTGTTATTATTCCAGGTATTGAACTATGTCAATCCTGTGACATTATTCTAGGTATTGGGATTTAACCAATCCTGTGTTATTATTCTAGGTATTGGGTTATTACCAATCCTATGTTATCATTCTAGGCATTGGACTATGTCAATCCTGTGACATTATTCCAGGTATTGAACTATGTCAATCCTGTGATATTATTCCAGGTATTGAACTATGTCAATCCTATGTAACCTTTAAAACATTTTGTTACCTCTCACTAGGCAACAACCATCCTCATAGATTATAAGGCCCATAAAACACCTTGTCACCTCTCACTAGGCAACATCTAACCATATGGCTCATAATGCCATTACACATCTTTAGAATTCAGGCATGTTAATTACTCTTAACATTTATCATTAAATGATTCTTAGTACAAGGTATGAGTTCATTCCTCATCCCTATCATGGTATGATTACATCATACTCATTAGTTTGGCTTACCCTTATTCTCAAGGTATATTAGCCTATGCTTGTCAAGGTATATCAAACTCATTACATTTTATTGTAACAATGTACATAACACACTTCATATATTTCTTACTCAAATAGATTGGATTTGAAATGCATCAAGGTATATAACTTTCCTCATCACCTCTATCTTCCTTGAGTTATCAGCTTATCTTGTATTAAGGCACTTCCCATCTTAATACTTTCATCCATTGACCTATCTGTTACAACCCATACTAGGGTTAGTCAATAAATATCTCGATTAGCGTGAGACACCTTGATTAGTGCTAAGTACTCTGTTAAACATCATGGTTAATCAAGATAACCTAAGATGTGAATCAATAGTCGAGATTGATTCATCTGATGTAATTAATATGAACTGAAGTATTAATAGTTAAGTTAATTAATATGTACCATGATCATATCATCATTATGTTAATTAAGTTGAATTAAGTACTCACTGATGTGTTTAGTGCTTTGATCAGGTGAGACAATCCAATTAGGATGATTTCTTGCTCCGAGGTCATAGTGGATTCCGTGCTTGAAAAGTTGCAAGAAAAATCGTTTGATTCGGACCTTCGAGGCAGAAGTTATTCTATTTTCTAGTTCTTTGGACCTTGGTTGTAATTTACGCACATTTGACTATTTATTTTCCTTATCCCTTTTAGTGGGCCGACTATCTTTGCCCTTTTATTTCCTTGTCTTCCCGATAGAATAGGAAGCGAGGCGGCGCCCAAAGCAGCCGCTCGACCGAGCAGCCGAAGGGGGAAATCATGGGTGATTCCTTGGGCTTCTACACCTCCGACCAGCAGTGCCCTTCCTTCCCCTTCTTCTTCGTCCTTTTTGCCCTAGCTCGCGCCCACCTATGCCCCTTCTAGCTAGCGGTGCCTCCCTACCGCAGCAGCAGCTGCGTGCCTTCGGCAGTAGCAAAGGAGGTTGAGGCGGCCAATTTTGGAGCTTGTGAAGGTCATCTCGGCTGCGCCTCACTCCTCCGCCATCTCCTCATCTCCAACGTTGCCCCAAACCGCAGCCCTGACCTGTAGGGTGGTAACCCTAAGAAGTAGACGGCTAGCATCTGCAGCTGCACTTGTAACGGCGCTGGAAATGGGCAGTTCTGCAAGGAAATCACCACGAAAATGGTGCCAAGGAGCTCGGCCGTGAAGCTAGGATCCAATTCCACAGCTTCTAGTTAGTTCCAGCCATGAATCAAAGCTATTCCGCCAACCTGCTGTGCGCTTGAAGCAACCTGATCCAACAGGACCGTGAACAGTATAAATCCAAGGTTGAAGACAATGGAAATTTGCCCGGAAACAGGCCCTGGACACATCTCCAGACGAATCCGGACAGTCCAAATTGCTGTGAGTAGGATTTCATTCATTTATCATTAAATAACTCAGGCGTTTGAATATTTTCTGTTTTGTGCGCAAGTTACGCTGATAACAGGCGTTATCAGGCGTAGGGTGGCGTTTGGCGTCGCCCGACTTTTTATTTCATAAATTGCTTCTAGACGCTGTTATATGATTAAATTTAGCAATTGATCAGTGTGGATTGAATCGGTAGATTTATATGGTTCATTGGAACCTAAAATTGCTTATTTGAATGTTGAAATTAGAAATTCATGTCTAAAAATGGTATGGATTGGGTATGAACCCAGACAATAAGGATTTCTGATAAATTATCAGATGTACGATTTTAAAGTTGATATGAATAAATGAAATATGCAATAAAACCCTAAATTGCATATATCTTTTGACGTTAATATGTGTAAATTGATATTTACATGAAATGGCACATTTATCTGAAATATTACCAGAAATTCTCAAGTATTGTTATTAAATTGTGTTGTGATAGGTAATTAACTCTTAATTGAGTTAAGTGATGCACAAACCAAGATTAGGGTTAATGTGCACGTTTTTCGAGAATTTTAGAGAATTGACAAATGTTGAGTATGGTTCTCATATGTGAAGTAAATTTCTTTAATTTGTGCAATAAGATGTTCAATTGCGTAAATTCGCTATGTATGTGCCAAATTGAAATAAGTTGGGTTATTTATACATTTCTAATTTTCCTGAATGCATGGTATGAGAATTTCTCAGAAATTACAATGATTTAAAATATATTGCTCTGTCAGTTTAGAATGACAGTGTACTGTGATCTGATATGAAATCAGTAAATGTGATTTTCCTATTTAAATGTTTATATGTTAATCAGTTAATAGATTTAGGTGCCCTAACACCGTAGAACCCCTTTGACAGATCTGCTTCTTAGGGGTGAAACTCATGTTGCAACATTATCCGTGTGATGTCATGGAGACACGAGGATAGAGAGGCAATGTCCAACAATAACACGTGCGATGTCACGGTGGCACTGGAGAAAATTGGGGGTTATTGCAACAAGATCCGTGCGATGTCATGGAGGTAACCCTGTGAGACTCTCCGCTTGTGTACTCAGGTTAGAGGAGGAGTCTAGAGCACTCGATGTAGTGCAGTGAGGCCGATGAGACTGGGGTCCTGTGGCAGAGCAGGGCTGGCGTCAGACTTAGCATTTCCCGGGTGTGTCGCTAAGTCTTGTACGGTGGGATCGTAGTTTGCTACGGATCTTCATATACAGGGTACACTGTATATGATTAGGGCATAATAATAATATAAATTGGTACTCATATAGGATCACAGTAAATTTAAGTATTCGAACTTTTGTGCAATTTATTTAAATCTGTTTATCTGTTCAAATTATCTGTTATTGCATGGAAATGTGATTATATTCTGCAAATATGTTATGTTATTAGAACTACCCTGCTTAGTACTGCACTTATGTTTAATTTCAATTTATAAACCTGATGAGTTGTTTAGTGATAGATAAATGAAATGCTATTCACTGAGCGAGTAGGCTCATACCTCTACTCAAAACATTTTCAGGTCATCATCAGCAGCAGGAATCTGAAGGATCCTTTCATCCTAATGCTTAGTTTGTAGAAGGATTACGTAGTTAGTAGTTAGAGGTCTCTTAGTCCTTTCCCCTCGGTCCCTGGGACATGGTGTGGGTGAGAGAGAGTATGTATGGCGAATGTGTAAAAAATGTAAATTAACTGTTATGTTTACTTTCTGTTAAACAATGTTACATGTTGTAAACTCTGTTTATGTTCTCTAGCCAATTTAAGTGAAATGCTTCCACAATAGTTATTTATGTTTTAGTTTACAACAATAATCCAGATATCATTATGAGGTTTTAAAAAGAAAAAGTTCTCAGTGATTTGTTTATGTGATAATCCCTCCGTCGCGCCCTAATCTCATGATTAGTGGTTAGTGTGAGATTGGGGTGTGACATCTTGGTATCAGAGCATAGGTTGAGTATATGAATACTCTAAGTCAAGGTCAGGGGACGATAAGAGACCAATAGGATTAGGACTTAGGTGTCTTCCTTCTAACTACAATTTTCTAACAGGAAGTGTTCTGTTATAGCATTGCAGATGGCAGAAAAAGGACGTGGTCACGAGAATCAAGTTGAGAGTTTAAGCTGAGTTATCAGGGATCATTAGGATCAAAAGATAGTATTATAATTAAGATGGATAAGAAGTGATGTGTCTTTAGCTCTAGGAAGTCTGAGTATTTAGGTACCCTGGCCAGGTATCTGAGTACTTAGATTGACCAGTATCAAGCTACTCTGTCTATTCTTCTCTGAATACCCTGGCCAGGTATGCAGAGGAAGGATAGGCTAGAGAGAAACCCTAGAAATCTTAGGGTTAAGAAACTGGAAATTTATGCAGGAGTAAGAGATTAAACATAGGATGCGATGCAACTCTTGCTTTATATTGCTTATTTTATTGGAAATCATTAGAAATGCTCTTATATGTATGGATTTAGATTTTCAGTTTATAGAATAAATATGATTCTTTTATATTGTTGTGTGTCATGAAGTGATTTAGCTATTGTTTATATTCTTTGTATTAAGTAGACCAGAAATTATGTTTAAATGAGTCTGCCCTAGGTGGATGTTCTTTCCACATGTTTGAGATTAATAGGAGTTGGTTAATCCCGAGTAGCTCTTGGATTCAGGACTACAGGTTCGGCCTGGTCCGGCTGGCAGGATGCGTTACTGAGATCTAATGACTCCTATTAATAATATAATAAAGGTAGATCCTGGATAATTTAGACCCGCATCATAGTGAGAATGTACATACGTTAAGATGTTGAAATGTAAGAGAAAGACTAGAACAACTAAGAAGTAGCTGGAATTGATATCGGAGGCCCAACGTTGAAGCCTCATATGAGAAATCCTTAATTAGAAATAAAGGAACACAATAAGGGTCAGGTTAAATTTAATGATTAGGTGAGAAATACCCTTAATGGTACTAATCAATAATGCATAACCAATGAATGGATCCAATACATGATTAGTAAACCCTAGTGGAGGGTGTATCATTGTGAAACCCTAGTTGAGGGTGTATCATTGCGATTGTTTATAGGCAACTTTATAAGTTATGCCTTAAACCAAGATAAGTCCATATCATGTGAGATAGCTGGACAATTCTAATGTGTGGCCTATGCATTATATGCTAAGGGTGAGTATTCTGTGATAGAATGCATTAAGAGGGGAGATACCTTAATACAAGATAAAGTTGGTTAACTCAAGAGGGTCTGAATTAATGAGAAATGGGGAACCCTAACCTCAATTTGGGGAAAAAGGGAATGATAAGCCCTGTTTGATAGTGAACCCTAATTCCTGGTCAAGGAATGATGATATTACTATTGTATCACATGATGTGATGAATATCTTGTATGACTGTTATCATGCCTAATAACCATGCAGGTATGATGAGATGATGAATATAGCCAAGTTTGGGCTGTGCCATTTATATAATAAATGTTGATTGGCTTTTTGTGTGTTGATGTTGTTGTTCCTTAACAAAAGTAATAGTGTACAGATTTTATGAGCCATGTGAATAAGTTGTTGCCTAGTGAGAGGTGACAAGATGCGAATGGCCTTGTGAGCCATGTGAATAAGTTGTTGCCTAGTGAGAGGTGGCAAGATATGAATGGCCCTGTGAGCCATGTGTGATGCTTGGGTAACAAGTATCATGTTTATTTGTAGCATTTGTGTTAATAAGTTATGCTAGAGAACTTGGCTGATGTTACATTTCTGTTATATATCTATAGTTCATTGATGATTATTCATATCTGTTGTATTCATTACAAGTAGATGGATGAACTTATGAGATCTAAAGTTTGATTTCAAACTAAGGGAGTGAAATTACATCACAATAATGCTATGTTACTGATAAGGACCAAACCCTAGAATGTTTAGAGTTGTAGTAGTTCAAGGGATGTCACTAGTGATTTGACCTTGAATACTAGTATCTTTATAAAACAAGATCATACGATTTGCACTATGAAAGGTAACCTAGCACTAATAAAATCTAGGGTTTAAAGTTAGCTAATCTGGAGGGTAGATACACAATATGAAAATGATTCAGAGAAAAGAATAAGATACAAATTTGAAAGGTAACAAATGTGTTTGAAAAAAAGGAGAAATACAAAATAAGTGAAGTGCGTTATGAAATAAATTCTTGTAGTAATAACAAGAAGTAAGTAGTAGTAGTGAATGAGGAGTATTACCCGATACATGATCTGAAGTTAACTGTTGTAGTTCATGTTCTTAATACATGGCGTCACTGTCTTTATGATGTAATGATAGATTATCATCCTGGTGGGGTGAATGTGGTGGCTAATGCTTTAAGCATAAAGTCAAGTTCAATAGCTGATGCATTCTCTATGGTATGTTTCAAAGAGACATGCTAGTGGAAATGCGGAAGTTGAACTTAGACTTAGGGGTGACAGCATATAGTGGTTTGATTGCACAGATGCAAGTCAAAACTACTTTATATGATCAGATCAAGGAGCTTCAGTAGGATGACAGTGAGTTACAACAGATCATGCATAATATGACAAAGGGGGAAAAGACCAGAATTTAGGTTTTCAGATGATGGTATGTTGTATCAGCATGATATGTTGTGTGTACCTCGAGACAGTGAGTTGAAAGAAAAGATTCTTGAGGAAGCACATGCATCGATGTATGCTATGCATTCAGGTAACACTAAGATGTACATGAATCTCAAGAAGTTGTATTAGTTGCCTAGTGTGGAAAGGATGTAGCTGAGTATGTGATTAGGTGCAGTGTGTGCCAGTAGGTTAAGGCTGAACACCAGAAACCTGTAGGTACCTTGCAATCTATTCCTATACCAGAATGGAAGTGGGAACATATCACAATGGATTTTGTGGTAGGGTTACCCAGGACACCTAGAGGTTATGACTCGATATGAATGATTGTGGGTAGACTGATTTAGTCTGCTCACTTTCTTCATATTAAGTCAACCTTTGATGTCCCAAAGTTGGTTAAGATATTTGTGGATGAGATAAGTCAGGTTGCATAGTATTCCAGTTTCAATTATATATGATATAGATCCTAAGTTCACATCCAGGTTTTTGAAATCAGTGGACACAAAGTTGAGGTTTAGTACAGCTTTTCACCGCAGATGGATGTTCAGTCTGAGAGGACCATTCAAACTTTTGAGGACACACTGAGAGCATGTGTCTTGCATTTCAGTGGAAGTTGGGGAGAACACTTGAGCCTTATAGAGTTTGCATATAATAATAGTCGTCATTCTAGACTTGGTATGACTCTGTATGAAGCTTTATATATATTAAAAAAAAATTGTAGATTATCCATATGTTGGTATGAGGTAGGTGAAAAGTAGA
The DNA here is from genome assembly GCA_963693085.1 of Alisma plantago-aquatica. NCBI lineage: Eukaryota > Viridiplantae > Streptophyta > Magnoliopsida > Alismatales > Alismataceae > Alisma > Alisma plantago-aquatica. The sequence goes on from OY856409.1 coordinate 514,898,311, forward strand.
TTCTTAGACCTGAGATAGTGGATTTGACCACTAAAAAGATTACTGTGATCAAAGAACAGTTGAAAGTTGCACAGGACAGGCAGAAGAGTTATGCTGAGAAAAGACGTAGACCTCTTGAGTTGAGGTTGGTGATGAAGTGTATCTGAAGGTTTCACCATGGAAAAGAGTGCTGAGGTTTGGTAAGAGAGACAAACTGACTTCTAGGTTTATGGGCTCATATCTTATCATTGAGAGGATTGGACCTGTAGCCTATAGGTTAGAATTTCCATCTGATTTGTCTAATGTTCATGATGTGTTTCATGTGTCTATGCTTAAGAAATGTTACCCTGGTACAGAGAAGATAGTAGACCCAGAACCAGCAGAGCTCAAAATAGATGTGTCCTATGTTGAAGGACCGGTACAAATAGTTGATCGAAGGATCAAGAAACTAAAAAAAATCATGAGATACCTTTGGTGAAGGTTTTGTGGAGGAATCATAACCTAGAGGAAGCTACGTGGGAGCTTGAATCTGAGATGCATAACAAGTTTCCTTTTCTCTTTTAGGAATTTTGGGACGAAATTCTTATAAGGGAGGGAGATTGTTACAACCCATACTAGGGTTAGTCAATAAATATCTCGATTAGCGTGAGACACCTTGATTAGTGCTAAGTACTCTGTTAAACATCATGGTTAATCAAGATAACCTAAGATGTGAATCAATAGTCGAGATTGATTCATCTGATGTAATTAATATTAACTGAAGTGTTAATAGTTAAGTTAATTAATATGTACCATGACCATATCATCATTATGTTAATTAAGTTGAATTAAGTACTCACTGATGTGTTTAGTGCTTTGATCAGGTGAGACAATCCAATTAGGATGATTTCTTGCTCCGAGGTCATAGTGGATTCCGTGCTTGAAAAGTTGCAAGAAAAATCGTTTGATTCGGACCCTCGAGGCAGAAGTTATTCTATTTTCTAGTTCTTTGGACCTTGGTTGTAATTTACCCACATTTGACTATTTATTTTTCTTATCCCTTTTAGTGGGCCGAATATCTTTGCCCTTTTATTTCCTTGTCTTCCCGATAGAACAGGAAGCGAGGCGGCGCCCAAAGCAGCCGCTCGACCGAGCAGCCGAAGGGGGAAATCATGGGTGATTCCTTGGGCTTTCACACCTCCGACCAGCAGTGCCCTTCCTTCCCCTTCTTCTTCGTCCTTTTTGCCCTAGCTCGCGCCCACCTATGCCCCTTATATCTAGTGGCGCCTCCCTACCGCAGCAGTAGCTGCGTGCCTTCGGCAGCAGCAAAGGAGGTTGAGGCGGCCAATTTTGGAGCTTGTGAAGGTCGTCTCAGCTGCGCCTCACTCCTCCGCCATCTCCTCATCTCCAACGTTGCCCCAAACCGCAGCCCTGACCTGTAGGGTGGTAACCCTAAGAAGTAGATGGCTAGCATCTGCAGCTGCACTTGTAACGGCGCTGGCAATGGGCAGTTCTGCAAGGAAATCACCACGAAAATGGTGCCAAGGAGCTCGGCCGTGAAGCTAGGATCCAATTCCACAGCTTCTAGTTAGTTCCAGCCATGAATCAAAGCTATTCCGCCAACCTACTGTGCGCTTGAAGCAACCTGATCCAACAGGACCGTGAACAGTATAAATCCAAGGTTGAAGACAATGGAAATTTGCCCGGAAACAGGCCCTGGACACATCTCCAGACGAATCCGGACAGTCCAAATTGCTGTGAGTAGGATTTCATTCATTTATCATTAAATAACTCAGGCGTTTGAATATTTTCTGTTTTGTGCGCAAATTACGCTGATAACAGGTGTTATCAGGCGTAGGGTGGTGTTTGGCGTCGCCCGACTTTTTATTTCATAAATTGCTTCTAGACGCTGTTATATGATTAAATTTAGCAATTGATCAGTGTGGATTGAATCGGTAGATTTATATGGTTCATTGGAACCTAAATTGCTTATTTGAATGTTGAAATTAGAAATTCATGTCTAAAAATGGTATGGATTGGGTATGAACCCAGACAATAAGGATTTCTGATAAATTATCAGATGTATGATTTTAAAGTTGATATGAATAAATGAAATATGCAATAAAACCCTAACTTGCATATATCTTTTGACGTTAATATGTGTAAATTGATATTTACATGAAATGGCACATTTCTCTGAAATATTACCAGAAATTCTCAAGTATTGTTATTAAATTGTGTTGTGATAGGTAATTAACTCTTAATTGAGTTAAGTGATGCACAAACCAGGATTAGGGTTAATGTGCACGTTTTTTGAGAATTTTAGAGAATTGACAAATGTTGAGTATGGTTCTCATATGTGAAGTAAATTTCTTTAATTTGTGCAATAAGATGTTCAATTGCGTAAATTCGCTATGTATGTGCCAAATTGAAATAAGTTGGGTTATTTATACATTTCTAATTTTCCTGAATGCATGGTATGAGAATTTCTCAGAAATTACAATGATTTAAAATATATTGCTCTGTCAGTTTAGAATGACAGTGTACTGTGATATGATATGAAATCAGTAAATGTGATTTTCCTGTTTAAATGTTTATATGTTAATTAGTTAATAGACTTAGGTGCCCTAACACCGTAGAACCCCTTTGACAGATCTGCTTCTTAGGGGTGAAACTCGTGTTGCAACATTATCCGTGCGATGTCATGGAGACACGAGGATAGAGAGGCAGTGTCCAACAATGACGCGTGCGATGTCACGGTGGCACTGGAGAAAATTGGGGGTTATTGCAACAAGATCCGTGCGATGTCATGGAGGTAACCCCGTGAGACTCTCCGCTTGTGTACTCAGGTTAGAGGAGGAGTCTAGAGCACTCGATGTAGTGCAGTGAGGCCGATGAGCCTGAAGGCCGATGAGCCTGGGGTCCTGTGGCAGAGCAGGGCTGGCGTCAGACTTAGCATTTCCCGGGTGTGTCGCTAAGTCTTGTACGGTGGGATCGTAGTTCGCTACGGATCTTCATATACAGGGTACACTGTATATGATTAGGGCATAATAATAATATAAATTGGTACTCATATAGGATCACAGTAAATGTAAGTATTCGAACTTTTGTGCTATTTCTTTATATCTGTTTATCTGTTCAAATTATCTGTTATTGCATGGAAATGTGATTATATTCTGCAAATATGTTATGTTATTAGAACTACCCTGCTTAGTACTGCACTTATGTTTAATTTCAATTTATAAACCTGATGAGTTGTTTAGTGATAGATAAATGAAATGCTATTCACTGAGCGAGTAGGCTCATACCTCTACTCAAAACATTTTCAGGTCATCATCAGCAGTAGGAATCTGAAGGATCCTTTCATCCTAATGCTTAGTTTGTAGAAGGTTTACGTATTTAGTAGTTAGAGGTCTCTTAGTCCTTTCCCCTCGGTCCCTGGGACATGGTGTGGGTGAGAGAGAGTATGTATGGTGAATGTGTAAAAAATGTAAATTAAATGTTATGTTTACTTTCTATTAAACAATGTTACATGTTGTAAACTCTGTTTATGTTCTCTAGCCAGTTTAAGTGAAATGCTTCCACAATAGTTATTTATGTTTTAGTTTACAACAATAATCCGGATATCATTATGAGGTTTTAAAAAGAAAAAGTTCTCAGTGATTTGTTTATGTGATAATCCCTCCGTCGCGCCCTAATCTCATGATTAGTGGTTAGTGTGAGATCGGGGTGTGACACTATCACTCTCATCATGAAGTGCACAGGTCACACACAAGAATGGTCCAACTACCTTTAATGATATGGACTCATGTTAGGTTAAGGAATTTCCTACAATAAGGTTGCCTATACTCAATCCTTTAAGGTATTTCACCTTTATAAGGTTTCACCCTCTGCTTTATTATCAGGGTTCTGGTTTGTCATCATATTGCACAAGGTTAGGGCTTTAAATATTATAACTCCATTTATAATTTCACCTACCTTTACCCTTTATTAGGGCTTTGGGGTTTAACTTACTATTCATCCCAACTAGGGTTTCTCATGACATCACCCTCAATTAGGGTTTCTCATGGCATCACCATCAATTAGGGTTTCTCATGGCATCACCATCAATTAGGTTTCTCCTTTCCTATCAATGGGGGATACTCATCCCAATTAGGGTTTCACTCTTTATTCCCATAATTGTGGTTTTACATTATGTTACCCTGAACTAGGGTTAAGATTCATTAACCTTATGGATTAGGGCTTCATGATCTCTTTATTAAGGATCAAAACCTAATCATCACATGATCAATACTCATATATGAATTCCTCTCTATCTTCCTCCCAACTTGATTAGGTCACATCAACCCTTCAATCAAGTACATACAACTATGGTTAAAAAAGTGTACTAAGACATTACTCTCATAACCTTTTAGGGTTAATTAATCTAAAGGTATTGATCATATAGGTACTTTAGGGTTTCAACCTTTGTACCTAGCCTTAATAATCATATTTGGATCAATGGATCATTCATCATCTTAATTCTCAAGAGATTCAATCACATTGGACTTCCATTACATAAGGTATCCAAATGAATTGACCAATTGGATCTTCTATTACAATAGGTATCCAAGTGGATTAACCAATTGAGTCCTCAAATACATTAGGTATCCAAAAGGATTAACCATATTGATCCTCAAACAATTTTGATTACTTGGGCCCCAAACAGTCTTGGTCTTTCAAAGTTCAAACAGTTTGAAACCGTTTGGTAAAAGTGACCTTCAAGATCATTTTCTAAAGTCCCTTTTTGAAACCGCATGACTCAACCAGTTTGGGATCGTTTGGTCCCAAACGGTCTTGATACCGTTTGGTCCAAACCTCCTCAAAACCGCATGGACCAAAGATGGTCTCAACTACTCCAATCGGTTTAGAGTTCTCAATGTTGATTCCATCAACCATTGTATTCATGTAACTAATCATCAATAGGACCTATCATCATACTTTGATTGAGTTAAGTAGGTCATCCTTCAACTGATTTGACTCTCAATTGACCCTCAATTGGTCATCAATTAGGGTTTGAATCAATTGGATTAGGGTTTGGAATCGATGATCCTTCAACATTAATCAATGTGTAACTAGTTACTTTAAAACTATTGGAACATCATCCAAATTGAACATGACCTGACCCCAAACGGTCTTGAGGTTGTTTGGATGACCTCCAAATGGTCTTGAGACCATTTTCCCATCTCGTCACTCAAATCCAAGTCATCCAATTAGGGTTTGGATCATTGGATTGATCACCAAACCAACATTTGATTGCACTTCAACTTAGTATCTTTAGATCTTGAAACACCTAACCATAGTCAACCCTAGACCTCCAAACGGTCTTGGGTGACCCCCAAACGGTCTTGGGATCATTTGGATGACTTCCAAACGGTCTTGATACCGTTTTCCCATCACATCATCATTAACCATGTCATTCAATTAAGGTTTGGATCCTAGGATTGGTCACTAAATCCACAATTGATTGTGCATCAACTTAATATCTTTGGACCTTCAATTTCTCAACCATACTTAACCCTAGACCTCTAAACGGTCTTGAGACCGTTTGGGTGATCCCCAAATGGTTTTGAAACCATTTGGGTCAATCAACCCAAAGCATCATCTCAATCACTTGCAAAATCAGCACTTAGCCGATTAGGGTTCATACCATATCTTTGGATCTTCAAACACTTAACCATACTCAACCCTAGACCTCCAAACGGTCTTGGGTGACCCCCAAACGGTTTTGAAATCATTTGGGTCAATCAACCCAAGTTTCCAACTTAATCAAATTACAAATCTGCACTTAACCCGATTAGTGTTTTGGTGATTGATGGACCTTCAACTCATGAACCAATTGGAACTAATCAATAATAATTGATGGGTCATTAACCTAGATAATTTTCAACAGATCTCCAAATGGTCAACCCTGGTCAACACCACCAAACGGTATGAAACCATTTGGTCTCATGCGATTTGGTGAAACCGTTTGCTTCTATAAACGGTTTGAAACCGTTTGCTCCCAAACGGTTTGGGAAACCGTTTGAGCAACAAAAGTAAACCGTTTTCCTTGGATATTTTGGAGAGGTGTGTTCTTATCATCTTCAAGCTCTGAAATCATGTAACTTGATGTGGTTTCCATGGTGATTTCATCAATCAACCAAAACAAATTTTGGGAATGTAAAAAGGATCACCAAGTGATAAGGAATTAATTGAAATAACAATATTAAGGGTTCAAGTTATAAAACCCGGCTCCAATTGAGATCAAAAGATCCAATCTCATGGCAACAATGGTGGATGAACCTCTTGCAACTCCCCCTAGGTTCGTCCTCAAGCTTTTGGTTGAAAAGTTTGGCTAGGGTTGAAGAGGAGATCGAATTAAGAAGAAATCAATGATTTACTTTCAATTTCCACCATGGAATCAAGGGGAAAAGAGGTCAAGAACCTTACCAACAGGTTGGGGTCGTCCTCCTCCTATTCTTGAGCTTCTCTTGGGGTCGGCCAAGGCAAAGAAAGAAAGGAAATCCGAAAATAAGTCCTTAAGTGAGTGGAAAAAGGGATATGTTTAAGGAAATCCCAAGGAGAGAGAAAATGGGATTATTTCCTTTAATTCCCAAAATAATTTCCACCAAATACCCCTCAATTTCTTGGCCACGAATCCATCTTCATGTTCTTGCAAAACTTCTTCATTATCCAAGAATAAAGGGAAAAGAAATTAAGCACCTTAACCCTTATAATATTAATATCCATTTTTGAGTGGAATTTCTTTTTCTTATAATAATGGTGAGTGGAATTTCACCTCCTTAGGATATTCTCGTGCCTTTGCAAGGCTTAAGCTCGTCCAAACACATCTGAATCCAACCATTTTAATTTTGGTTGAAGGCCCCTTCAATTATTTTATTTATTTTTTCATTAAATTGATTTAGGGTTCCAATTAGGCTTAAATCTTGATTATTTTAATATCAAGATTCTCTCTCCTCCAACTTAATTCAAATGAGGCGCACCTCTCATTTTATTTGATCTAAATGATGTCAAGAAACATTAGGGACCTTATTGAAGTGGTAGTTTTCATATTGAACCTTAGGTTTTGGGTAAATTGCACTTTACACCAAAACTAGGTTTTAATGCACAAACATTGTCCAATAAGCTCTATCTTGGTGTCCAGGCTTGTGGAAACCATACCACTACATCATATTCATTATTATGATGTCTCAACATCAGAGGAACATATTATTATGTAACATTTGTAAGTTATCCCCTTAACTTGGGTAATTTGCACTTTAGTCCAAAATAAGCAAACATTGCTTCAACATTGTTCAAACAGGACCAAAATTGAAACATAAGTTTCTCATGATCCCTAATTACTTTTCACAAGATAATATTAAGCACATAATCATCTTTATTAATCAAAACACCTAGGGTTAAAGCATAACTTAAGTCAGGGATGTTACAATATCGGGCAAAGAGGTGTGTGTATGCTTCACACCATATTGGGTAAAGAGGTCTGTGTATGCTTCCATATTAACCATGAGGTGTATCTTGATCACAATATCATTCATGAGGTTTGTGTGTGTTACCATATCATGAATAAGGTTTATGCTCATCACCATATTGTTCTAGAGGTGTATAACCATCACCATCTAGGGTTTCAACATCATATCGAGCAAGAGGTGTATCCCTCAACTTCATATTGGGTTAGAGATGTATATGTGCTTGACATCATATTGTTCCTAAGGGTATATTTGACCTCATACTGTGCAAGAGGTGTATACTACATCACCATATCATGAAAGGAAGTATAAACTCATATCCATATCATTTTAGTGGTTTAGGTGCATCACCATATCGAGTTAGAGGTGCTTGCTTATGTGCTTGAACCCGATACCACTTTATGAGGTGATATCATCATCTTCAAGATCTAGACCTTCGTTCTACTTGTTCTAGTTCATGTACAACAGTCATAGGTTAGTACTAGAGCTCAGGGATTCATCAATTATGCAAGATCTAAAAGTAAATCATTTAACTAAGGCAAGATTGATGATAAATAATAACATAATTGAGTTCAAGTTATATAACCCGCCTCAAGAGCAACTTCAAAGCTCCAAGCTCCAAATATTCACATTCCCAAGGTTGAATATGAGCTTCTAAAAGGTCCAAGAGTTGAAATCCTCAACCCTATGCACGATACCTCACCACCTGTGGCCGATATCCCTCACTTATGGCTGAATCCTTGACTTGGACGATATCACTTTGCTATGGGAGATATCACTTTGCTATGGGTGATACCCAAGGCCCTATGCATGATAACACTTCACCTATGCATGATACCAAGACTCTATGCATGGTATCTAAGATAAAGGATGTGGTAGGATTCGAAAAATTTCACTAAGGGGAGAAAGGAAGGGTATATATACTTGAGGTTCATGAGAGAGTGTAAGAGGTGTAATCACCTTACTACTAGTTGGTGCCACATGGACATGCATGGATCGACACATGTACATGCATGGATCGACACATGTAATTGCATGTATTCCATCTTTATCTTTCCATGCAAAATAAAAACTTGAGGATAATGCAAGGCATAAGGGTCGGCCCCCTTTGGTTATCTTCTAGGACAAGCCACTTCTACTCACATTATTATATTCACAATTCAATGCAACCTTTCCCAAGGAAAGTTGCAAGCCAATATCCATTGCTTTATTGAGGTGCTTAGCTCGTTTTTGCAAAGGAAAAGAGTTAACAACACTATATGGGGGTATCCTCTTTGGCTCCTTGGCTGATAGGGACTCCCATTTAACACTACAACCCGATACACTCAATACAAGCTCAAATTAGGGTTTCCATTCAACCCCTTTCTTGGTCTTTTCATCACCAAGAATACTACCACTCATAAATGATTCAAACATGGTGTCTAATTCATTCTATCTCCTATAAATGATACATATAGGAAGTTGTAACACTCTAGAGGTGGTAATTTTCATATCAACCCTACATTTTGGGTAAATTACAATTTGTACCAAAATTAGTGCACAAGGTACTAGCATTGTTTAAACTTGGTATTTAGGATTTTCATTTGCCACCACTTAGCATCATTCTATTTCTTATAATGATAAAACACTTATGTCACGTTCAACATGTGACATATTGAAATATAACCCCTCATCTTGGGTAAATTGCACTTTGGTCCAAAACAAAGGAACTTTGCTCAAACGACATTCAATCAGGACCAAACTTGGAACATAAGTGTGTCACATGATAACAAAACACCTTAGAGGATTATATTAAATTTCTAAGCATCTTACTTAGCCAAAAAAAATAGGGTTACCTCATAACCCAGGCCAGGGTCATTACAATACTTCCCATTAATATGTGGAACATATATATATTCTCCCAATAAATTCTTGTAATCACACATTACTTCTTTATTTTGACTCAAGTCAAAATCTTTGACTATCGTGTAAAATTAAAGATCCAGTTCTGAGGTGCTTGCTTCAATCCAAAGATTGATCTATGCAGCTTTATAGAGACTTTATTTGCATTATTGGATTTATAAAACCTTTAGGTTGTGTTACATACACATCCTGCACAATATTCCATTTAAGGAATGTAGTTTTAACATAAATATGCCAAATCTCATAGTAATATTAAGCTACAATGGCAAGCATTATCCAGATGGATTTATCCATGGTAACTGCTGAAAAGATTTCACCATGTTCAACACCTTGAACTTGTTAGAAACTCTTTTTAACCAACTTACCCTCCATGTCAGTCTTCTTCTGGAAGACCCAGAAGTACCCTATGGGTTTTACCTCTTCAGGTGGATCCACCAAGGTCATACTTTGTTGATGTACATGGAGTCCATCTTGGATTTCATGGCTTCAAGCCATATCTCAGTTTCTGGCTCTCATTAGCTTCTAGGTAGATTGTTTACTCATCATATGATCAACTCACTGCCTTCTTGTCCATAAGATATCATATATCATTCGAGATCTAGGCGTGTTCTACCAGAACCATGAGTTCTATGTGTTACTTAAGGAATTTTGAGATTCCACAACATTTTGTGATTCTCTTTATTTCCAGTGTAAAGCATGTGCCCAAAAGGAAATTTGAAGTTTTAGCTAGTAATCACACTCTGACTTATCAAGGCATGATTCCTTCTTTCGGATACACTTCTCATGATACACTATCATTGTGTTTTAGGTGGAGTCCATCATGATACATTATCATGATCTTCCAGAAGGTTCTTAAACTATTGGTTCAAAGTATCTCCAAATCAATCATATCAAAATTTAATACTTATACCAAGTTTGTTATGTACTTCATTCTGATCTTCTTGAACACTTCAAGAGATTCATGTTTGTATTTTATTAAATACAAACTATGATATCTACTGAGGTCATCAGTAAATACATTGAAATACTAGTGATTACCTTTAGCATTTATTCTGAAAGGTCTATATACATCAATATGTATAATCCTTAATAGAATAATCGTTCTCCCACTACATCTAGTGAAGAACCTTTGTCATTTTTCATAATGAAATGAGATTATCATGTCTCTATTGGTTCAATAACCAAAATGAGTCTAGATAACCATCATATGGATTCCTAAAAATGCAGTTCTCATTTATGCACTACAGATGACTATGCTATAGACATTCAAGTTTGAGTTATCATGTCATTCATTACTTGTGTCACACACATTTGTCTCTTTAAATATCAAGTATAGTTAGTGAAACATAGGCATTTCCATCAAAGATCATATCTTTAAAATGAAACATCAGTCCATAACACTCTTGCCCATACAAGATGTATGATGTTTTCATTGATGGCAAGTATATAATAGCAATTCACTAATTCTATTATATGCCCATGAATGTCATAATGTAACTGTAATGGTAGAAACTCTTGCTCCACATAGTTTCTTGCTTACTTCCTCTCAGGTCCCTAAGTAGAGATCTCTATTTCTTTCTTATACCTGAGATCCTCTATAAAGAGGTTATTTCCCTTTCCAATGTCAAACATGTGACAATGGTGGCACTTTCTTTCCTTATCTTTATAAGTGAAAAGGACATATTACCTTTTACACTTACCCCTTCTCCATATCTTGAGTGATGAAGATTTGGACCTTATCTTGGCTTCAGAAAACTTCCTGACCTTGCTTTAGTCGGTGGACTTCACTCTTCTGATCATTATCACAGGTTTTGTCCTTTCTTCATTCATGCTTTGACATCAACATGCCAAGCACTTCAGACAATAGTTTGGCCAAGTTTCTCAACATTTGATAAACTATCTATATGATTCACACAATGATTTTTAGAATCATATGTTTGGTCAACTCTTCACCTTTAAGAAATCATAGTCAATCTATATGCACAATCATATTGAGCATATGAGATTATACTTGATCTCCATCTGTCCGATTATACTCAAACATCGCTTTGAAGACATTATACCTTTCACGCTTTAGATGATTCTTAAGATGTATAACCATATCAAGAATGTCCATGCTTCAAGTTGTTTATGCAACTCATAGTTCATATAGCTCAACATAAGGTTCTTGATGTCTTAGGCATCATTGACATACTTCAAGTAAGCATCCAATTTTAGCCTTAGGTGCATTTGGAATGGTTCAACTGGCTTTGGTCTTTCAAGGACTTTAGAGTTTACACTCACCATTGAGAACACTTCTCAAAGGTCCCAAACCAGATTTGAAATTTATCCCATTTATGAACTGATCAAAATTATAATGTATTTGTGTTTGTCATTTGGATTCTACAAAAGAATTCACAACTTTTCAAAACAATTTTTATTTGTTAATTTGATAAATTTGACGATATTAATTAGGCCTTTAATTAATTAAAGCTCCCACTATTTTGATCAAATTTATAACCCTCGCGTATCAATTCAAAAGATTGCAACGTACAACCTTCTAGTGAGTAAGATGTTGACTTCCTCTAAGTTATGGACCAGTGAGGGCTGTCATCCACAACTAGATTCTTTCAGGTAGGCAACTTTTACCAATTGCATCATATGCAACTTTTGATATATGTTGTAACGACTGCAACCAAACTAATAGCCATATCGTTACTAACTATTTGGAATAATCATAAGCAGCGGATTAACAAAAATCACTAAAAATTAAAACTATCTTTGCAAAGAGATCCATTTCAAAACTTTATAAACATCGGGGTTCACATTGTACATACATTGTACCATCTAATCTTGAGGTTAACATATAACAGTTGCTTTGTCAAAACATGTACTGAAGCAACATAAAACCTCAAGGCATACAAGCCAAAATCTCAAAATTTTCATAAAACCATCACGCACTAAATCCGAGGACCTTAGAGTATAGATACGACACATATGACTTCTATCTACAAGACACAAAAACATTATACTCAACCTGAGCTATTACTACTGTTCCTGATGCTTGTCCTTCCTCTAAAGAATAGTCTCTAACTCCTCGTGCACGTCCACCTAAAAATTGTGGATCCCACGGGATGAGACAATTATCCCAGTGAGAGATATAACTCTCAGCCAATAATGTTATTACACCAGTTAAGTAGTATAAAACTGAGTAGAGGTTCTTCTATATTAATAAGCAAGGTTAATCACTGTGGATAAGCAAATTAGAATATTTCTCATCTTTTAAAACATTGTAACGGTCTATGATAGAGTAATAAATCATCTATTCACTTCATAAGGAATAAGAAGAACATGTGTATCATTTAACCATCATATTATGCCAACATATCAAGCTTATCCTGTGATAATATTATCATGTTATGATATCCATGAATCATTCTCATTTCTATACTATTGGCCTCAGCCCATTTGCTAATCAGATATTGGATTATAATAATCTTGTAAGAGTTTAGCCAGGTATTGGATTGTACCAATCTTGATAGAGTTCAGCCAGGTATTGGATTATATCAATCCTGAGATCATAGCCAGGTATTGGACTCTACCAATCCTGATAGATTCCAACCAGGTATTGGATTATACCAATCCTGAGATCACAGCCAGGTATTGGACTCTGCCAATCCTGATAGAGTTCATCTAGGTATTGGATTGCACCAATCCTGAGATCACAGAGTTCATCCATGTATTGGATTGTACCAATCCTGAGATCACATCCAGGTATTGGACTCTGCCAATCCTGATAGAGTTCAACCATGTATTGGATTGCACCAATCCCGAGATCATAGAGTTCGTCCAGGTATTGGATTGTACCAATCCTGAGATCACAGCCAGGTATTGGACTCTACCAATCCTGATAGAGTTCAGCCAGGTATTCGATTGCACCAATCCTGAGATCATAGAGTTCATCCAGGTATTGGATTGTACCAATCCTGAGATCACATCCAGATATTGGACTATAGCAATCCTGATATTACAGCTAGGTATTGGATTACACCAATCCTGATATCACAACCATATTGCTAAGAATCCCATGGTAGTTGGGATACCTTTATTGTGGCATCCAACTTATAAAACACGAGATTAACTAAGCGGAAGCAAATCATTTATAGTGGATTGCTAAAAATCACTAAAAATTAAAACTTTTTGCAAAGAGATCCACACATAGGAAATCTTTTTCATCAAGATCCAAAGTATAATATTTACATTCTGTTCCATAAGTACACAACCTGTACTATCTCTTCTCGAGGATTACTACATCAGCTGTCCTATTCAACATTATATACAGACAACATAAAAACCTCGAGGCATCAAGCCAAAATCTCAAATCGATTAAATAAAAACACTGACTACTGACTCCGAGGACCTGAGAGTACAAAGATGACACATAGGACTTTCTAACTATAAGACTAGACATGCAGTATCTCCACTTGAGATATTACTTCTGTCCTTGATGCTGCTGCTGTTCTTTCTCTGCTAAAGTTTTCCTACCTCCTTGTCCACGTCCACCTAAAAACAAATGATCCCACGGGGGTGAGACAATTGTAAATTGTCCCAGTGGGAGATATAACTCTTCACCAAAACATCATTATTGCAATTAAATATATAAAACTGGACAGAGGATATGCAGTTTAAAGCATTCTCATCTTAAAGCATTGTAATTATTTATGACTGAACAATAGATCAACTATTCACTTAATAAGGAATAGGAAGAACATGTATATCATTTATCCTTCGTATCATACCGTCATGTCAAACTTCTCTTGTGACACTCATTATCTTAATATGTCACCCTTGAGACATTCTTAATTCAACTTATTGGCCTTGGCCAATCTGCTAAACAGATTTTTGGTTATATTGGACATGAGAGTGTACATCATCATGTCATATTTAGGCATTGATCTATAACAAAATATTTCAGGCATTGGATTACACCAATCCTGTGCAACTAGTACAAGCATTAGACTTGTATTATTCCTGTGTATCCATTCCAAGTATTGAACTATGTCAATCCTATGTAACCATTCTAAGTATTGAACTATGTCAATCTTGTGTAACCATTCCAAGTACTAAACTATGTCAATCTTGTGTAACCATTCCAAGTATTGAACTATGTCAATCTTGTGCAACTATTCTAGGTATTGGGTTATTACCAATCCTGTGTTATTATTCCAGGTATTGGGTTATTACCAATCCTGTGTTATTATTCTAGGTATTGAACTATCTCAATCCTGTGAAATTATTCCAGGTATTGGGATTTAACAAATCCTATGTTATTATTCCAGGTATTGGTTTAATACCAATCATGTGTTATCATTCTAGGTATTGAACTATGTCAATCCTGTGACATTATCCCAAGTATTGAGATTTAACCAATCCTGTGTTATTATTACAGGTATTGGGTTATTACCAATCCTATGTTATCATTCCAGGGATTGAACTATGTCAATCCTGTGACATTATTCCAGGTATTGAAATTTAACCAATCATGTGTTATTATTCCAAGTATTGGGTTATTACCAATCCTGTGTTATCATTCCAGGTATTGAACTATGTCAATCCTGTGACATTATTCCAGGTATTGAACTATGTCAATCCTGTGATTTTATTCTAGGTATTGAACTATGTCAATCCTGTGTAACCTTTAAAACATTTTGTTACCTCTCACTAGGCAAAAACCATACTCATAGCTCATAAGGCCCATAAAACACCTTGTCACCTCTCACTAGGCAACATCTAACCATATGGCTTATAAGGCCATTACACATCTTTAGAATTCAGGCATGTTCATTACTCTTAACATTTATCATTAAAAGATTCTCAGTACAAGGTATGAGTTCATTCCTCATCCTTATCATGGTATGATTACATCATACTCATTAGTTTGGCTTACCCTTATTCTCAAGGTATATTAGCCTATGCTTGTCAAGGTATATCAAACTCATTACATTTTATTATAACAATTTACATAAAACACTTCATATATTTCTTACTAAAATAGATTGGATTTGAAATGCATCAAGATATATCACTTTCCTCATCACCTCTATCTTCCTTGAGATATCAACTTCTCTTGTATTAAGGCACTTCCCATCTTAATACTTTCATCCATTGACCTATCACTCTCATCATGAAGTGCATAGGTCACACATAAGAATGGTCCAACGACCTTTAATGATATAGACTCATTTTAGGTTAAGGCATTGCCTACAATAAGGTTGCCTATACTCAATCCTTTAAGGTATTTCACCTTTATAAGGTTTCACCCTCTTCTTTATTATCAGGGTTCTGGTTTGTCATCATATTGGACAAGGTCAGGGCTTTAAATATTATAACTCCATTTAGAATTTCACCTACCTTTACCCTTTATTAGGGCTTTGGGGTTTCACTTACTATTCATCCCAACTAGGGTTTCTTATGACATCACCCTCAATTAGGGTTTCTCATGGCATCACCATCAATTAGGGTTTCTCATGGCATCACCATCAATTAGGGTTTCTCCTTTCCTATCAATGGGGGATACTCATCCCAATTAGGGTTTCACTCTTTATTCCCATAATTGGGGTTTTACATTATGTTACCATGAACTAGGGTTAAGATTCATTAACCTTCTGGATTAGGGTTTCATGATCTCTTTATTAAGGATCATAACCTAATCATCACATGATCAATACTCATATATGAATTCCTATCTATCTTCCTCCCAACTTGATTAGGTCACATCAACCCTTCAATCAAGTACATACAACTATGATTAACATAGTATACTAAGACATTACTCTCATAACATTTTAGGGTTAATTAATCTAAATGTATTGATCATCTAGGTACTTTAGGGTTTCAACCTTTGTACCTAGCCTTAATAATCATCTTTGGATCAATGGATCATTCATCATCTTAATTCTCAAGAGATTCAATCACATTGGACTTCCATTACATAAGGTATCCAAATGAATTGATCAATTGGATCTTCTATTACAATAGGTATCCAAGTGGATTAACCAATTGAGTCCTCAATTACATTAGGTATCCAAAAGGATTAACCATATTGATCCTCAAACAATTTTGATTACTTGGGCCCCAAACGGTCTTGGTCTTTCAAAGTTCAAACGGTTTGAAACCGTTTGGTAAAAGTGACCTTCAAGATCATTTGCTAAAGTCCCTTTTTGAAACCGGATGAACTCAACCGGTTTGGGATCATTTGGTACCAAACGGTCTTGAGACCGTTTGGTCCAAACCTCCTCAAAACCGCATGGACCAAAGATGGTCTCAAGTACTCCAATCGGTTTAGGGTTCTCAATGTTGATTCCATCAACCATTGTATTCATGCAACTAATCATCAATTGGACCTATCACCATACTTTGATTGAGTTAAGTAGGTCATCCTTCAACTGATTTGACTCTCAATTGACCCTCAATTGGTCATCAATTAGGGTTTGAATCAATTGGATTAGGGTTTGGACTCGATGATCCTTCAACATTAATCAATGTGTAACTAGTTACTTTAAAACTATTGGACCATCATCCAAATTGAACATGACCTAACCCCAAATGGTCTTGAGGTCGTTTGGATGACCTCCAAACAATCTTGAGACAATTTTCCCATCTCATCACTCAAATCCAAGTCATCCAATTAGGGTTTGGATCATTGAATTGATCACCAAACCAACATTTGATTGCACTTCAACTTAGTATCTTTACATTTTCAAACACCTAACCATAGTCAACCCTAGATCTCCAAATGGTCTTGGGTGACCCCCAAACAGTCTTGGGATCGATTGGATGACCTCCAAATAGTCTTGAGACCGTTTTCCCATCACATAATCATTAACCATGTCATTCAATTAAGGTTTGGATCCTAGGATTGGTCATCAAATCAACAATTGATTGTACATCAACTTAAAATCTTTGGACCTTCAATTGCTCAACAATACTTAACCCTAGACCTCCAAACGGTCTTGGGTGATCACCAAATGGTCTTGAGATTGTTTTGGTGATCCCCAAATGGTTTTGAAACCGTTTGGGTCAATCAACCCAAAACATCATCTCAATCACTTGCAAAATCAACACTTAGCCGATTAGGGTTCATACCATATCTTTGGATCTTCAAACACTTAACCATACTTAAGGCAAGAAGGTTGGAAGCCTAATACCCCGAAACTTAAGGAACAATGGGGAGTTTAGGATGATGCTTTTGGTACCTATGTGCCTATGGTATAGGTATTACCTGTTGAGATGAGACAAAGAGTGCCTTAGACCCCGAGGAGGTTTAAGTAACCAGTTGTGAGGCTTTATACCTAGTTGGTTGCCCTAGAAGAGGAATCAACTCCGAAGCATTGCTCGAGTAGAAAGATCATGGAGGTACATGACATACCTTGGACATGCTTGATTCGTGGTTAAGAGGTTGAGCATGTAGTGGGATACCCAAAGGAGAACCTAGGGTTCCTAGGCCTTAGAGGGGAAGCAGTGTATCCGATGCTCATGATGAGATTTGAGTCTCTATAGTTTCGAACATGGTACTCCTCATGTGTAGAGGTAAAGGAAATCCCTTAAGTTAAGGGTATGTTTGATGAACCCCTCACATCTAAGTTGATCTAATGTTGAGGAAGAGAACAAGTGTGACCTAGCATGGTTTAGTGGGTACGCTTGTGCCTTAGTAGCCTGCTAGGGCTACACATGCTCATGTGGATGCATACCATAAATGTAAGGATGTTTGTGACCTTGTTGTCGAGAGGTATAGTTTCCTCCCATCCTGGGAGAGGGACCCTTTTGTAGGGTGTATACCAGTTTTGTTGAGGTTTCAGAGGATCTTGAGAAGCTAAGTGAAGAGTACATGGCATGAGAATGAACCTATAGACCCATAGATAACCATCTCTATGTGCATGTGGAGGTGTTACCATGGAGGTAACCGGTATGGGGCTCAACCAAGGTAGGCAGGTTGCCATGACCCTTATGAAAGGATAAAAGACAACCCAAGAATACAGAGAGAGATGATGAAGGATTGGGTAAGGTTCTAAGTTGAACATGTACTATGATATAATCCTGAGTCTATCCTAGGGTCAGTCAGGGATAAGACCGATGGAAGGAGTTGCCAAATTCCCAAGTTGCACATGACCATAGGGTCAGGAGGTAACAGCTATCATTGTCCTAGGGCCTTGGGTTAGGAGATTGATCACCTTCATGAACTCATGGGACCCAAAGGGCAGATGAGTAGGGCACTCTCTAGATGCATAAGGGAAAAGGGATGACCCCAAAAGTTTCGGCACCCAATAGACCTAGAGGAGATGGCCAAGGATTGTGTGGTGACCCAAGTAGGTTTCAGATCAGTTTTCCATGGAAGTAAATTTTGATATCATGATGTTTGTGATGTGGAGACATGAGTTGCACGTTTCAACTTAGATTTGAAGGTGTACTGGCAAGGTGGGAGGTACCATCTCTGCTCTTGGAATGGGAAGAACTCTGTATTTGGACGGCCGTCAAATGCTTATTTCTTCTTATTATGGGAGTGAGAGATAGGACAGTACGCATGCCTTACACCAATGATAAAGATGATGTAAGTTGGAACATGGCTACAAGGTATGAGGATAGAGATGATAACATACCTTGGTGAAGTGAACGATACATGGATGGTTCACAAACACTAAGAGAGGTAGTGTAGTCAGCTTATGAGGATGTTTTATTAGGAACTATGTGGAATTTGCAAGTTAACCAAGGTCGAGTTCGATCACAGTGAGGATGAGCTTAGAGCTTCTTGATGAAGATAGACTTAGAGTTTGAGATGAGATGATAAGTATAATACATGGAGGTGTATGCTACCTAACACTTAAGGATGAGAGGTGGTGATGAATGCTCTGGTTGAGATATAGTGCCTAGTTTAGCTGGAAGCTAGAAGTGGAGGTGGACAGGCCAACGTTAAGTTTGGAGAAAGAGATAAGTTGAACAAGAATGGTGGTTGTTTGGAAAGCCAGAATGGTTGTGAAACCCCAGATGCACTCCTCTGAAAAGAAAGGTGATAAAACCCTGATTAGAGTGGTGTAGGGTTTCTGAGGAATCATGACACGCTGGAGATCATGATCATCATATACCATGATATTACTGAGATAGTAAGAGATAGTAGCACTTTGGATGCTTAAGATGAACATGCATGTGGCTTGTAGCCATGCATGATAGAAGTTAAGGACGAACACCAGTAACCTAGTGTATCGATATAAGGATAAAAGAGTCCATGAGAGAGAATGGGAGTTCATTACTATGGATGTTGTGGTAAGACTCCCCTAGACCAAGGAGGGTCTAAGTGCAATATGGGTTATGGTAGATCGACTTACCTGGATGACATGAGAAAGGAAGAGTGTTGAAATACTTAAGGGAGAAGATGGTTCAACCACACAAAGATGTGAGTTCAAAAGTACTTGGATATGACCAAGGTTCACTTCCATGAAGTGGACGTAGGTACATGACAAGCTTGATGATAGTATAGTTTATCACCCCTAACTAATGGTTAGTATGATCCAGACTAGAGGGTCTGATGAGAGAAAGTGTGCTTGTTCAGGGTGATACCAAGAGACAGTTCTAACGATGTGATGTTAACCACCATAACCTTTATTGGGATGCAAGAAGTCTTATAGAGAGGATGTGTCGGTCACCACTTCATTAAGATGATGTTGGTGAAGGAGGCCTCGTGAAGGTCAGAAAAGAACCACAGTGTGTGCAGATGAAGTCACTTTGATCGTGCAATGGCTGAGAGAGAGAGCCTAGTGGTGACATGAGTCACAAGCTGATGCAAAGCAGACTGACATGCAGTTCACTGTGGGAGAATATGTGACATGAAAATCCGACCCCTCTGAGC
Source organism: Alisma plantago-aquatica (assembly GCA_963693085.1). Lineage (NCBI taxonomy): Eukaryota > Viridiplantae > Streptophyta > Magnoliopsida > Alismatales > Alismataceae > Alisma > Alisma plantago-aquatica. The sequence continues at coordinate 514,918,561 of OY856409.1, forward strand.
TAGAGCTGAGAAAGTTGAGTCCCCGATATATGGGTCCATTTGAGATGGATTGGTGGATATGGTTGTGTTTATCCTTGCCCCTCAGGATAACATGATGTATAATGTGTTATATAAGTCCAATCTAGAGCTCTATGTGAGGTTCCCTAGCCATGTGTTGAGCCCTGAACCTATTCAGCTTTTGAGAGGCTGAAATGTCATGAGTCACCTATGAGGGTACGATATACCAAGGTAACAAAGAACTCTGATGGAAGGATAATGAGACAATGAAGGTTCTTGGGAAGCACCATGGAAAGGGGGAAGCCACATGAGAGTCATGATGGACACATGAAAGGCTTATCCTGTTTGTTTGCTTGCTTGATGGAATTTTGAGTGAAAAATTCTTATAAGAGGGGAAGGATGTTACAACCCCAATTTTGGGTTCATTTGGGTGAGAAATGTTATTTCTCACATAAAAGATATTTGAACAAATAAAGATATAATTTGTTTTGAATAAATGGATTTCGTTTACAATAGCCTTGATGATTGTGTTGTGGGCTTTATTGGCTATTGGGCCCAATAACAAGGAAATCCAATTAATAAATGAATAATTGAATTTTGAGAAAAGGAAGGTGTGGAAACCTCTAGAAGGAAAAAGAACTAAATCCAAAGAGGATTTCGTGCCTCTTGGGTTCCTTGGGTTCCAAGGAGTCCAAAGTTGCATAAAGAAAGCAATAAGAAAAGAAAAGATTAATTATGTATTTCTGTATTAAGAAAGAAGTTGAAAATAATGAGAAAATGTGGAAAATAAGTGAAAAGAGGTATAATTGAGTTATCCTTGGTGGAATTTCGTATCCCAAGGATTAATAATGATAAAAGGAATACCAGTGAGGAAAATAAAAGAGAAATAAAAAGAAATCCTCAAAAAGAGATATTTTAATAAGAAATAAACAAGATAATGTGAAATAATGCATATAGATGCATCTAGAAGGATAATAAGTATCCTTAAAAAGTAATTTCGAAATCCTAGAGTTTCTTGGGATCCAAGGAGTCCCAATAAAGAGGAAAGAAAGAGAAAATACTAAAAAGGCAAAATAAGAGGATAATGTGTTGCATTATTAATGAATTATGAGGTATTGTTAAAAAAGAAAGTAATTTGCTATTAAGGAAAATAGGATTTCGTTCCTATGGATTTAAAAGGGGTAAGTATAAAGAAGATGAAAGAGGAATTTCACATTCCTAATATCCATATAATGGGGAATATTCAAAAAAGAGAGAGAAAGCTTGTTTTCTTATGAAGGAATTACATTCCTATTAGGAAAGTGCTTTACTTATTCATGGAAGAGCACCGTGGGGCGTGGATACTCTCTCCTATAAGAGGGGTAGAGCCCTAGGCCGAAGCCAGGAGAGAGATCCCACGTATCCCTTCTTCTTCTTTCTTCTTCTTCTTCTTTTCATGTAAACCCTAACCCCGGAAGCATAGGACTGTTTCGGGGGCAAGTAGTGGCTGTGGTGGGATCTTGATGGAGGCTCGAAACAACCCCGACGATCTAGGGTGGTCCGTCACCTTCTTCTTTGCTCCTATCCCCACTCTTACTACCGAGCGGACCTACAGGTGGTGCCGCGGTGGGTGCAGGCTCCAGCCCGATTTCTGACCCCCTCGGCCACGGCTACGGCTACAGACCCTTGCGGGTACGGTGGAGGGAGGCGGAGGTCGTGGGATCATCGCCAGAGTGCTGGAAGTGCAGGGGAGGAGAGGAAGAACCCTCATGAGCCGCTACGGTGGGCCGCAGCTAGGGCTCGCGAGGTTGAAGATAACCAGACTGAGTTTGGACCATTCTACCCTTTTTGGTAGTGAAGGGCCGGTCACTCAAGGAGGGGCTTTTGCGTCTTTTGGTTATGTTTCCGTTTGGGCGAGCGCTTTGCATGGAAGGAGTCACGTGGCAGCTTGTTATTGGCTAAGATCTTATTGAATGCTTTCTTGCCTATTGTTGATTGGACTATTTTGTCTCAAATATGCATGTACATGTATGTGGTTACGCTTATGACTACCCGAATTAGTTTTCCGGGATTTTTATCGATGTTTCCATCATGTCTTGAATTAAACTATTGTATGTATTTAATTCATGCAAAGTATAATGTGGATATGACTATCACCTAAGATATGTGCCTACTAGCTCAGATCGTGGTCCCCTATGTGGCTTAATGGTTGACCTAGTAAATGGCTACCAATGGGGTAGGTCCATCAGGTCATTAGATGACTTAGTAAATGGTTACCAATGATGTAGGACCATCAAGTCATCATGAGTTAGATATTGGGCTACCTTCGGGTAGTGCCATGTGACTCTATTACCCTAGGTATTGGCTACCTGTAAGGTAGGTCCATGGGGGTAAGAATCTACCTAAAGAGAGGTAGCATACAAGTCCACTGCAGGGATAGCACAGAGTTAGGGGATAGGTAAGGATTGAGTAGTGTGGCTTAAAATGTAATCTTGGTTGTTAAATGATTAATTGAAGGATTACATTATTAACATATTTGCATGATTATTTATTTCCCCCACATACCAGCTTCTTGCTGACTGACGTTTTGTTTGTCGGCATTTTAGGTACAATGAAAAGAACAAACAATAAAGTGGCATATGTGTAATTAAAAGAGAAGTAACGTGCACATGAGGATTAGTTAGATTAATACCTTCATGGTTAGAAGTTTAGAAATCCCAGATTTTAAAAGGTAAACAAAGTTTTATTTTATACCAGTTTTCAATTTAGTTGGTAAAGTTTATTAATTATTATTGATTATTTGTCGAACCTTTGATCCTATTAATTGGATAACGGATCTGACCTCCAGGTCTCCCTTAGTTGGGGGTTACCGGGAGGCGGGGTCGTTACAATTGGTATCAGAGCATCGGTTCCTCAATTAATCTTTAATAATTATTAAATTTTACAAATTTTGTGGAACCCAAGGGAGTTATTAGTGGATTGTCCAAAAGACTGAGGTGTCTATAAAAGGATCACGTCCGGGGGCTGGCAATATTTTCCTCCGCACCGCTAGTCAGAATACGAGGACTCCCGGATCTGTGTGATTGCCTGACCAAAGTCTTAGGGTATGAATCGAAATAAGATACCTTTAGGACTCTCTCATCTTGTTCGTCCTTTCTCAACTCAAATTCTATTAAGGACCTTAAGGATTAGGGTTTTATCTCTTTTCTCACCCTCTTGAGGTATGGGTAAGGTTGATAAGGATTATGGAATCCTCCACCAAATTAATAAAAAGCATGTAAATAAGATGTCATGGACATAAGATTAATAGAGTAAGCATAAAGGAATATATACATGCTTAGGCCGTATGACATGAGTTGTCATTGCCCTCAGGAGAGACTTGAGGATAGACCTCCTTAGCGGGAGGATGAGTAGAGAGAGTTAGTCTTGGAGGTAGAGATCTCCATTAAAAGTAGATACCTAGCACATCCTCTAAGGATGATGTTAACCCTAACCCTAAGTGAAGGTTAGAGAGGAAGATGACATGATGAGTTGGATGACATGGTTGACCAAGTGATTGGTTGGACATGCCTTTGGGATTCCATAAGAGGGTGGGTGACCTAGTACTTTTGGCGACTCAACCCTGGAGAGGGACGTGCATGCTAGAGCAAAGGATAGCTCCTTCATGGATGATGTTAGAGGATAACCTATAGAAACCCTATGAGCTTAGGCAAGTAGGGTATAGCTTGCACCCAGTGTACATCAGTAGTGCTGAAAATAGGATGAAACCCTGGAAAAGGAATCATAATGGATGGCTTATGAGATAAGCATAGGGGGTTATGGATAATCTTGAGTAAACATAAGTTCGAGCATGGGCTTCACTCAGGTAGGGGCATGCTTATGAGCTTGATCCTTCAGGAAGAAAGGACCTCTTATAGAGAGGTTGGTTGTAGTATTAGCTCTGGAGAGAGAGTCGACCTCAGGCAAGAAGGTTGGAAGCCTAATACCCCAAAACTTAAGGAACAATGGGGAGTTGAGGATGATGCTTTTGGTACCTATGTGCCTATGGTATAGGTATTACCTGTTGAGATGAGACAAAGAGTGCCTTAGACCCCGAGGAGGTTTAAGTAACCAGTTGTGAGGATTTATACCTAGTTGGTTGCCCTGGAAGAGGACTCAACTCCGAAGCGTTGCTCGAGTAGAAAGATCATGGAGGTACATGACATACCTTGGACATGCTTGATTCGTGGTTAAGAGGTTGAGCATGTAGTGGGATACCCAAAGGAGAACCTAGGGTTCCTAGGCCTTAGAGGGGAAGCAGTGTATCCGATGCTCATGATGAGATTTGAGTCTATATAGTTTCGAACATGGTACTCCTCATGTGTAGAGGTAAAGGAAATCCCTTAAGTTAAGGGTATGTTTGATGAACCCCTCACAACTAAGTTGGTCTAATGTTGAGGAAGAGAACAAGTGTGACCTAGCATGGTTTAGTGGGTACGCTTGTGCCTTAGTAGCTTGCTAGGGCTACACATGCTCATGTGGATGCATACCCTAAACGTAAGGACTTTTGTGACCTTGTTGTCGAGAGGTATAGTTTCCTCCCATCTTGGGAGAGGGACCCTTTTGTAGGGTGTATACCAGTTTTGTTGAGGTTTCAGAGGATCTTGAGAAGCTAAGTGAAGAGTACATGGCATGAGAATGAACCTATAGACCCATAGATAACCATCTCTATGTGCATGTGGAGGTGTTACCATGGAGGTAACCGGTATGGGGCTCGTCTAAGATAGGAAGGTCGCCATGACCCTTATGAAAGGATAAAAGACAACCCAAGAATGCAGAGAGAGATGATGAAGGATTGGGTAAGGTTCTAAGTTGAACATGTACTATGATATAATCCTAAGTCTATCCTAGGGTCAGGTAGGGATAAGACCGATGGAAGGAGTTGCCTAATTCCCTAGTTGCACATGACCATAGGGTCGGGAGGTAACAACTATCATTGTCCTAGGGCCATGGGTTAGGAGATTGATCACCTTCATGAACTCATGGGACCCAAAGGGCAGATGAGTAGGGCACTCTCTGGATGCATAAGGGAAAAGGGATGAACCCAAAAGTGTCGACACCCTATAGACCTAGAGGAGATGGCCAAGGATTGTGTGGTGACCCAAGTAGGTTTCAGATCAGTTTTCCATGGAAGTAAATTTTGATATCATGATGTTTGTGATGTGGAGACATGAGTTTCACGTTTCAACTTAGATTTGAAGGTGTACTGGCAAGGTGGGAGGTACCATCTCTGCTCCTGGAATGGGAAGAACTCTGTATTTGGACGGCCACCAAATGCTTATTTCTTCTTGTTATGGGAGTGAGAGATAGGACAGTACACATGCCTTACACCAAGGATAAAGATGATGTAAGTTGGAATGTGGCTACAAGGTATGAGGATAGAGATGATAACATACCTTGGTGAAGTGAATGATACATGGATGGTTCACAAACACTAAGAGAGGTAGTGTAGTCAGCTTATGAGGATGTTTTATTAGGAACTATGTGGAATTTGCAAGTTAACCAAGGTCGAGTTCGATCATAGTGAGGATGAGCTCAGAGCTTCTTGATGAAGATAGACTTAGAGTTTGAGATGAGATGATAAGTATAATACATGGAGGTGTATGCTACCTAACACTTAAGGATGAGAGGTGGTGATGAATGCTCTGGTTGAGATATAGTACCTAGTTTAGCTGGAAGCTAGAAGAAGTGGAGGTGGACAGGCTAACCTTAAGTTTGGAAAAAGAGATAAGTTGAACAAGAATGGTGGTTGTTTGGAAAGCCAGAATGGTTGTGAAACCCCATATGCACTCCTCTGAAAAGAAAGGTGATAAAACCCTGATTAGAGTGGTGTAGGGTTTCTGAGGAATCAGCTGGAGGAATCATGACATGCTGGAGATCATGATCATCATATACCATGATATTACTGAGATAGTAAGAGATAGTAGCACTTTGGATGCTTAAGATGAAGATGCATGTGGCTTGTATCCATGCATGATAGACGTGAAGGACGAACACCAGTAACCCAGTGTATCGATATAAGGATAAAAGAGTCCACGAGAGAGAATGAGAGTTCATTACTATGGATGTTGTGGTAAGACTCCCCTAGACCAAGGAGGGTCAAAGTGTAATATGGGTTATGGTAGATCGCCTTACCTAGATGACATGAGAAAGGAAGAGTGTTGAACTACTTAAGGGAGAAGATGGTTCAACCACACAAAGATGTGTGTTAAAAAGTTCTTGGATATGACCAAGGTTCACTTCCATGAAGTGGAAGTAGGTACATGACAAGCTTGATGATAGTATAGTTTATCACCCCTAACTAATGGTTAGTATGATCCAGACTAGAGGGTCTGATGAGAGAAAGTGTGCTTGTTCAGGGTGATACCAAGAGACAGTTCTAACGATGTGATGTTAACCACCATAACCTTTATCGGGATGCAAGAAGTCTTATAGAGAGGATGTGTCGGTCACCACTTCATTAAGATGATGTTGGTGAAGGAGGCCTCGCAAAGGTCAGAAAAGAACCAAAGTGTGTGCAGATGAAGTCGCTTTGATCATGCAATGGCTGAGAGAAAGAGCCCAGTGGTGACATGAGTCACAAGATGATGCAAAGCAAACTGACATGCAGTTCACTGTGGGAGAATATGTGACATGAAAATCCGACCCCTCTGAGCTAGAGCTGAGAAAGTTGAGTCCCTGATATATGGGTCCATTTGAGATGGATTGGTGGATATGGTTGTGTTTAGCCTTTCCCCTCAGGATAACATGATGTATAATGTGTTATATAAGTCCAATATAGAGCTCTATGTGAGGTTCCCTAGCCATGTGTTGACCCCTGAACCTATTCAGCTTTTGAGAGGCTGAAATGTCCTGAGTCACCTATGAGGGTACGATATACCAAGGTAAGAAAGAACTCCGATGGAAGGATAATGAGACGATGAAGGTTCTTGGGAAGCACCATGGAAAGGGGGAAGCCACATGAGAGTCATGATGGACACATGAAAGGCTTATCCTGTTTGTTTGCTTGCTTGATGGAATTTTGAGGGAAAAATTCTTATAAGAGGGGAAGGATGTTACAACCCCAATTTTGGGTTCATTTGGGTGAGAAATGTAATTTCTCACATAAAAGATATTTGAACAAATAAAGATATAATTTGTTTTGAATAAATGGATTTCATTTACAATAGCCTTGATGATTGTGTTGTGGGCTTTATTGGCTATTGGGCCCAATAACAAGGAAATCCAATTAATAAATGAATAATTGAGTTTTGAGAAAAGGAAGGTGTGGAAACCTCTAGAAGGAAAAAGAACTAAATCCAAAGAGGATTTCGTGCCTCGTGGGTTCCTTGGGTTCCAAGGAGTCCAAAGTTGCATAAAGAAAGCAATAAGAAAATAAAAGATTAATTATGTATTTCTTTATTAAGAAAGAAGTTGAAAATAATGAGAAAATGTGGAAAATAAGTGAAAAGAGGTATAATTGAGTTATCCTTGGTGGAATTTCATATCCCAAGGATTACTAATGATAAAAGGAATACCGGTGAGGAAAATAAAAGAGAAATAAAAAGAAATCCTCAAAAAGAGATACTTTAATAAGAAATAAACAAGATAATGTGAAATAATGCATATAGATGCATCTAGAAGGATAATAAGTATCCTTAAAAAGTAATTTCGAAATCCTAGAGTTTCTTGGGATCCAAGGAGTCCCAATAAAGAGGAAAGAAAGAGAAAATACTAAAAAGGCAAAATAAGAGGATAATGTGTTGCATTATTAATGAATTATGAGGTATTGTTAAAAAAGAAAGTAATTTGCTATTAAGGAAAATAGGATTTCGTTCCTATGGATTTAAAAGGGGTAAGTATAAAGAAGATGAAAGAGGAATTTCACATTCCTAATATCCATATAATGGGGAATATTAAAAAAAGAGAGAGAAAGCTTGTTTTCTTATGAAGGAATTACATTCCTATTAGGAAAGTGCTTTACTTATTCATGGAAGAGCACCGTGGGGCCTGGATACTCTCCCCTATAAGAGGGATAGAGCCCTAGGCTGAAGCCAGGAGAGAGATCCCACATATCCCTTCTTCTTTCTTCTTCTTCTTATTTTCATGTAAACCCTAACCCCGGAAGCATAGGACTGTTTCAGGGGCAAGTAGTGGCTGTGGTGGGATCTTGATGGAGGCTCGAAACAACCCTGACGATCTAAGGCGGTCCGTCACCTTCTTCCTTGCTCCTATCCCCGCTCTTACCACCCAGCGGACCTGGAGGTGGTGCTGCGGTGGGTGCAGGCACCAGCCCGATTTCCGATCCCCTCGACCACGGCTACAGACCCCTGCGGGTACGGCGGAGGGCAGAGAAGGTCGTGGGATCATCATCGGAGTGCTGGGAGTGCAGGGGAGGAGAGGAAGAAACCTCACGAGCACCTGTAGTGGGCCGCAGCTAGGGCTTGCAAGGTTGAAGATAACCAGACTGAGTTTGGACCATTCTACCCTTTTCGGTAGTGAAGGGCCGGTCACTCAAGGAGGGGCTTTTGCGTCTTTTGGTTATGTTTCCGTTTGGGCGAGCGCTTTGCATGGAAGGAGTCACGTGGCAGCTTGTTATTGGCTAAGATCTTATTGAATGCTTGCTTGCCTATTGTTGATTGGACTATTCTGTCTCAAATCTGCATGTACATGTATGTGGTTATGCTTATGACTACCCGAATTAGTTTTTCGGGATTTTTATCGATGTTTCCATCGTGTCTTGAATTAAACTGTTGGATGTATTTAATTCATGCAAAGTATAATGTGGATATGACTATCACCTAAGATATGTGCCTACTAGCTGAGATCGTGGTCCCCTCTGTGGCTTAGTGGTTGACCTAGTAAATGGCTACTAATGGGGTAGGTCCATCAGGTCATTAGATGACTTAGTAAATGGCTACCAATGGGGTAGGACCATCAAGTCATCATGAGTTAGATATTGGGCTACCTTCGGGTAGTGCCATGCGACTCTATCACCCTAGGTATTGGCTACCTGTAAGGTAGGTCCATGGGGGTAAGAATCTACCTAAAGAGAGGTAGCATACAAGTCCACTACAGGGATAGCAAAGAGTTAGTGGATAGGTAAGGATTGAGTAGTGTGGCTTAAAATGTAATCTTGGTTGTTAAATGATTAATTTAAGGTTTACATTGTTAACATATTTGCATGATTATTTGTTTCCCCCACATACCAGCTTCTTGCTGACTGACGTTTTGTTTGTCGACGTTTTAGGTACAATGAAAAGAACAAACAGTAAAGTGGCATATGTGGAATTAAAAGAGAAGTAACGTGCACATGAGGATTAGTTATATTAGTACCTTCAAGGTTAGAAGTTTAGAAATCCCAGATTTTAAAAGGTAAACAAAGTTTTATTTTATACTAGTTTTCAGTTTAGTTGGTAAAGTTTATTAATTATTATTGATTATTTGTCGAACCTTTGATCCTGTTAATTGGATAACGGCTCTGACCTTCGGGTCTCCCTTAATTGGGGGTTACCGAGAGGCGGGGTCGTTACACATATGGACTCTACAACTCAATACAAGTTCAAAATCAGGGTTTCACATTCAACCCTTTCTTGGTCTTTTCATCACCAAGAGTACCATTACTCATAAATGATTCAAACATGATGCCTCCTTCTTTCTATCTCATCTAGATGATACTAGGAGGGAGTAGGGACACTCTACAGGTGGTAAGTTTCATATCAACCCTACAATTTGGGTAAATTACAACTTGTGCCAAAATTGGTACACAAGGCACTATCATTATTTAAAAAAGTTCAAATTTGGATTTTAGGTTTTCCACAAGCCACAACATTGCATCATTCTCTCTCTTATGATGCTAAAAATCATGAGGTGTGTTTAGCATGTGACATATTTCAATATGACCCCTCATCTTGGGTAATTTGTATTTTGGTCCAAAACATGAGAACATTGCTCAAACATTATTCAAACAGGACCAAATTTGAAACATAAGTTTGTTACCTAATAACAAAACACTTTAGAGGATTATATTAAAGTTATAAGAAACTTATTTAGACAAAAAAATAGGGTTAACTCATAACCCAAGTTAGGGTCATTACAAGTTATAAACCCCTAACAAGGATTTCATCCCCAAAATCCCAGATGAAGGAAGACAATTATCATTCATGCATCATATCATCAAATCTACACATAACATCTTGATGTCATGGAGATTCCATAGAACTTTGACCAGCACAAAGTTCTTTCATGTAGAGTTATCATAGAATCTGTCATACTCAATTGTCCTTCCCAGACTCGAGTCACATTCTATCATTCATTTGAGACTACAAGTCTTATCATACTTATGTTGTACCAGTCTAATCTGTTGGTTAAATACTAACTTTTTTATGACTTGTATCAACTATCCCGTTAGCTGTTTATTTTCTTATCATAAGGAGATATTACTTGTCAAATAAGAACTTATCTCAGAGGTATCTCTAGATGTTATATATAAGTTGCCTCAATAGATCTAGATATGGATATTCTAAGGAATTATTTTTAGCTTGATAAGCTTTCCCCACAATGATTCTACAATTGTTCCTTCAATTAGTACATCCGTATCGATGTCATGTTTATGTAGAGCATAAACCCCTAACATATGATGTCCATATTAATGTATGTAACCAACCAATCTCAAAGTTGGATTTTGTAGGTAACCAAGCATTAATCATCTTATTAGGAGTCATGTCCTCACCATCTCATGCCTTTAAAACTTCTTGGATACTAGAATTCCTTACCTTGGTATTAGTTACATGTGTCAAAAACATATTACATCTTATCATTTCCATCCTCTGTTGTTATTATCAAAACCAAACATATAATAGGACCATTCTTTCAGCTAGGGACATTAATTAACACACAAACTTTGTCTTGGAACTAAAATCCAAGACTAGATGATACTTTTCAGAGTATCCATCTAAAAGATTACTTCTAATCCATGCACATCAAGTGTCATAAGACTTACTTGATTGTCATGTCCCTAAAGGGAAAGAACACAAGGAAACATATTCCTTCTTATCACCCCATCATTATTCAGGGTTGTTTATTAAAGAAAAGAGATTATCACCTTCTTTGAGTATTGTATGAACTTTCAATTGTTCATGTGTCATTCAATCTTGTTTCCTCTTAGGTTCCTTGCCATTAGCATAGGAATTATAAAGATGATTACATGTCATCATCCTTTAGCATTATCATCATCATGATTACTAGATCTGGGTATTCAAACCCTTAGTTCATCACTGAACATTGTCACCTCTCATCAGGTGACTGTTACCTCAAGGTCCTTAGACCAAGGTATTCATTATACTAAACATTTCCTTTTGTTTATAAGTTGATCTATGATTAACTCAGATTCCTTCATATATCAATTAGGATGTGGTAGAAATATCCATGCCACATCTCCTACTTCTTTATTCTCTTTATATTATCTCAAAATGACTACTTGATCGGAGTAATAAAAAAGATAGCAATCTAAGAGTTCCATACTTACCTTTCCTTCAATAGATGAATACTTGGCCAGGGTATTCAAGAACTGAAATTAGGTAGTATGCATTTGTTTTATAATATGTTTCATCTCTTTAAATTTTCATACTCAGTATCTCAAATTTTCTTTGGGGGTTTCTTTTACATATCTTCCCTTTCTTCATGAAGGGATAAATTTCAAAACATATAAGATAATATTGGACTGAGTATAGGTTCTCATCCTTCTTATCTCTTCCTCATGTCCTCATAGGACTAATTAACAATAAATATCTTTCTTATAATTAGTAGACAAAGAGTGGAAATGGAAAGATAATTTAGAATACAAAGTTTTATCTGACATGTTACCTCTTATGTTTTTTTTTCTAGTGTCTCGGTTGACTCAACACATGGAGTCTAGTTGTCATCTATTATTGCCTTTGTCCTCTACCATCAAAAGTAGATGGACCAATCTATGACACTTGTCTTCATCCTCAGACTTCTACTCCACTAAACTATGGTCCTTGTGGGCATTATAGATTATACCTTGATTGTTTGGTCACCTCATTATTTCTCCTTGGAGACTACCACCTCAGATGTCCTATCTGTCCACATTTATAGCAAGATCGAACCCTGCTTGGTGACCACTGCATTGGTGTACTAAATTGTTGTTGAACTGGTGTTGTCGACAACTTTAGTTGTTTAGTACAACTAATCCACTATTCTTGTGACTGTGTAGTCCTCCTTTTGAGGTTTGCTTCCTATTTCTTTGTTACAGACCTTTCTATCCTCTAGACGGATTCCATGAATGTGGTGAATCTCTCTCTACTTTCTAATGCAGATGCCGAGATAGACACCTCAACATTCAATCCTGTCTCAAAATGTCGAATCTTCTCCTATTCAGTAGGAGCCATTTGAGGACAAAACTGGAAAAGTTCCATGAACCTAGCTTCATATTCATTAATTGACATGGTTCCCCGTCAAACCTTCTCAAACTGTGAGATCTTTTCATCTAAGTATGTTCGTGGAAAATACTTATTGACGAATTCTTGATGAAATTCCTCCCAACCAACCTCTTCATCATTCATTTTTACCTCTTCTATGGCCCACCAGTGTCCAACACTACCCTTCAAAAGGTATACAACATGTTTGACTTTGTCAACATCTGGGATACTAAGGATCTTAAAAGCCTTTTCTAACTCAGTGAGCCATAAATCAGCATCTGCTGGGTCAGTTGTTCCAGCATATTCTAAAAGCTCCTACATGGCACATCCATTCAAAAGTCTTAACAGACCCATATCCCTCATTGGGAACTGGTGCCGTAGGTGTTGGTGCTGGCATCCAGTCTACCATATACTTCATTGTGGTCATGACTTGCCCAAAAAGAGAATGAAAGACTGGGTTTTCTATCATAGCTTAATCAAAGTGGGGTTTCTCATGCACTGATTCCTCTCTTTCCTGATCCCTTGCACCTTCTACTGGTGCAGCAACATGTCCCTCATGTTCTTTGGACATCTTGAGTTATATTCCTTCTTCTGCATAAGCAGAAGTCACTATAAGATATACTGGGGTACACTTAGAACAGACTCGACACCGTAGTCCTATGTCTCTATAGACTCATCAAACCTTAAGCTCTGATACCAAACTTTTAACGATCACCACCAAACCAACAACCAAACCGTTACTAATTATGTGGAATAATTATAAGAAGCAGATTAACAAAAATCAATAAAAATCAAAACCATCCTCGCAAAGAGATCCATTTCAAAACTTTATATACATCGGGGTTCACATTGTACATACACTGTACCATCAAATATCGAGGTTAACATATAACAATTGCTTTGTCAAAACATGTATTGAAGAAACATTAAACCTTGAGGCATACAAGCCAAAATCTCAGTTTGTTCATAAAACGATCACACACTAAATTCGAGGACCTGAGAGTACATATGTAACATCCCTGACCTGGGTTAAGAATTAACCCTAGGTGTTTTGCTTAATAAAAGTGATTATATACATGCTCTTATCTTTTGAAAAGTAATTAAGGCTCAAGAGGAACTTATATTACAATTTTAGTCCTTTTTGAATAGTGTTGAAATCAATATTTTTCCTATTTTGGACTAAGGTGCAAATTACCCAAGTTGAGGGGTCTATTTGCAAATTGTGTATGATAATATGTTACTCATGTGTTAAAGCATCATGAGAGTGAAGATGATGCAGAGGTATGGCTTGTGATAGCCTGAATACCAAGAAAGAGCTGATAAATCAATGTTTGTGCATGAAGACCTAGTTTTGGTGTAATGTGCAATTTACCCAAAACCTAGGGTGCAATATGTAAATTACCACTTCAATAAGGTCCCTAATATTTCTTGGAATCATGTGGAGTAAAAAAAATGAGAGGGGCACCTTATTTGAATTAAGTTGGAGGAGAGAGAATCTTGATATTAAAATAATCAAGATTTAAGCATAATGGAAATATTAATGCAAAAATAAATAAAATAATTGAAGGGCCTTCAACCAAAATTAAAATGGTGGAATTCAGATGTGTTTGTGGACGTCCTTGAGCTTTGCAAGGACCGAAAATATCCTAAGGAGGTGAAATTCCACTCACCTTATTATAAGGAAAAGAATTTCCACTCAAAAAGATATATTAATATTATAAGGGATTAAGGTGCTTATTTTCTTTTCCCTTAATCCATGGATAATGGAAAGGATCTCGGTGGGATTGAGTTTCCTTTTCATGCAAGAAAACCAAGGAGGAAGTGGTGGCAACATTTTTGGAATTAATTGATTTTTATAAAACATTTTCTCTTTCATCAAATTTCTTATAAAAGAGTCTTTTCTAACCCACCTAAGGATCTTTTTCGATTCCTTTCTTCTCCTTGCTTGCAAAATCGACCAAGAGAGCTAAGAACAGAAGGAAGGACGCCCCCAACCTGTTGGTAAGCCTTTGACCTTCGTTTTTCTTGATTTCATGGTGACAATCATAAAAACAATGCATGATTCCTTCATTTCTTCACTCTATCTTCAACCCTAGCCGATCCTTTCACTCCAAAAGCTTGAGAAACGACCTAGGGAAGTTTCTAGAGCTTCAACCACCATTGGAGCCGTGAATCTTGGAGCTTGGGATCAGATTTGAAGGCGGGCTATATAACTTCAACCCTTAATCTTTGTCATTGAATTCGATTCCTTCATGAAAATGAGTTAATTGTTATTATTGCAATAGCCTTGCTTGATTAATGGAATTGCCATGGAAAATGGAAGTAGTTCCGTGAGTCTAAAGGTTTAAGATGATAACCTGTTCATAAGAACACACCTTAATTAAAAATCAAGAGCAAACGGTCTTGGACCTTTGATCCAAACGGTTTCACCAAACCGTTTGAGACCAAATGGTTTGCAAACCGTTTGGTGAAGTTGGACTCCAAACCGCATGGATGAGTTGACCATTTGGTTTAGTTGACCGTTTGAGGTATGAACTTAATCACATGTTGGATGATGATCCAATGGACTCAATTGATTGATCCAATGTATGCACGATGCTTTAAGTGGAAACCCTAATCAAGTTGATTGAAGAAATCCTTGATTGGTCCTAATGATTTCAAGACAATTTGGGTCAAACGGTCTTGAGATCGTTTGAGCCCAAACGGTCTTGAAACCATTTGGGACCAAACGGTTTCAAAACCATTTGGTGGGTTAGTGGTTGATCCTTGACCCATGGATGATGATCTAATGGTTTAGATTGATGAACCCTTCAATTGAATAATCAATGGTCAATTCAATGGTGCAATTGGAAATCGATTTGATGGAGAAATGACCTAGTGAGCCCTTGCGGTTTTGGGACTGATTTGGCCCAAATGGTCTTGAGTCCATTTGAGACCAAATGGTCTTGAAACCGTTTGGGGTCAAACGGTTTCAAAACAGTTTGGTGGCAAACGGTTTCAAAACCGTTTGGTGGCAAACGATTTCAAAACTGTTTGGTGATGAAACTTCAAAACCGCATGGAGGTTGTTAGTGGTTCAATCATTTGGATAGTGAAGGTAACGATAGTCCTGATTATCCAATGATGGTTAGTAATGTTAATCAATGAAGGTACAGAGGTTAAAACCCTAATAGTACCTAAGTGATTAGTGTCAATTAGGGATAAACCCTAATTGTTTATAAGATCAATGACTTGGTACACTATGTTAATCATAGTTGTATGTACTTGACTAAAGGGTATAACCTAATCAAGTTGAGAGGGTGATAATATGGAGTTGATACATGAGTATGATTCATGTGGTGATTAAGGGTATGATCCTTAAGTAAAGAGATCATGAAACCCTAATAATGAACATAAACCCTAATTGACAAGGTTGTTGAACCTTAACCCTAATCCAGGGCAGTTATAATTGAAACCCTAATCCAGGGTATGGATGTGACCCTAAACCAGGGTGATGATATATGTGAACCTAATTTAGGGTAATATGAATAGTAAACCCTAATTATGGGTAATGGAGCATGAAACCCTAATTGGGATGAATAGTAAACCCTAATTATGGGTAATGGAGCATGAAACCCTAATTGGGATGAATAGTATACCCTAATTATGGGTGATGGAACATGAAACCCTAATTGGGATGAATAGTATACCCTAATTGTGGATTATTGAATGTAAATCCTTTTCTAGGGTGAAATTTATGTGAAACCCTGACTAAGGATGGTTTCATGAGAAACCCTAATGTTTGATGTTCTGTGAAACTCAAATCCAGGGTAATGCTATGTAATGCTTAACAAACTCTAAGCTTGGGCAATATGGTGATAAACCATATCTTTGATGTGATAATGGGATGATTATCCCCATGTGACATGAAATGGGAAACCCTAACCCTGGTGAGGGAATAGTGGTGTTACCCATAAATAGTGAATTCACATTTGTTGTACATGGTTCTGATATGCAATTGATATCACTGTTATCATCTTTGCTAACCATGCAGGTATATTGGAATAATGATCATGTCCAGGTACAAGCTATGATGTTTAATTTACTATTGTGACTGTGCCTTGAGTGCCATAATATACCTTGCTGCATGGTAAGAGGTAACAAGAGAGTTAATAGGCCTCAAGTACCATGTGTGATGCTTGTAATAGCAAGTATCATGTTTGCCTTGGTCAATTGACCTGAAGGTGATGGTTACCTGAAAAAGTGGTAACAATGCTTAATGATGAATCAAGGGTTTAATTACCCAGGGACATATGATTATGGTGATGAGATTGTGAATGGATGAGAATTCCTAGTCTTGAAATAAGGGAGTGAACTCCCAATGTCTTTTAAAGACTGTTAAGTAATTGTTGAAAATAGTACATGTTTCTTTATAGCATTGTCATAATATGTTTTGTTTGAGAACTTGCCTGATGCTAAAAGAATATGAAAATGTAATTAATTAATCAAGTGAAATCTATTCATGTAGTGCTCTGACCATAGATCCATCATCGTTAGCAGTTGGTGATGGTGAAACATGTTTTCTATGGAATTCCTGGAATTTGCATATTTTGAATATGTGGAGGTAAATGGGCGAAAATATCCTTACGTCCGGGTGAAGAGATTGAGGGAAGGTAAACATTAGACCTATCAATCCTTCATGCGTTGGGATAGATGTATCTTAAATCTCCCGATGGTTGGGATGAATGTACCATTAATCTCCCAATGTTATTTTATGTCGGGTCAATGGAGATAAACATTGATGCCCTCGATTGCCGATGAGAGTGCAGTTGACACTGTAACTCTATAGCGAAGTTCTAGTATACCCTGGAAAGCTATCTGAGCAGTCAACATAGTCCTTCTTGTAGTCCTGTATTGACCAGGATGTGGGAGGTCATGGGAATTCGACTCTTCCATTGACCTATTTATGGTACTGATTTCGATTCTAGAAATGGTCAGTTGGAGTATGAGCGGTATATCTCATCTCCTCAGAGCTTAAATCTGTTTGTAAAATATAATCAGCCGTGTAGCGTATTTGCATAAGATTGAAATACGAGAAACACTGATTGATGATATACTTCTTAGCATGCCCTTGATACATAAATGTACTCATGTTCCTTTAATTCATATTAAATATGAGATATGTTGCTATATCAAGTTATAATTGAAATACTTGCATAAGAATGTTTCTCTAATCTATATAGTTGTTGATTCACCTGCTATTGATTTATTTTATCCCACTGTTCAGTTTATTTCTATTTAAATTGCAATGACAATGTTTTGGCGGAGAATTATATCTCCCGCTGGGGAAATTTTTATAATTGTCTCACCCCCGTGGGATTCAATGTTTTTAGGTAGATGCAGACATCAAGCCAGAAACTCTTCTGCAGGGGAAGAGCAACAACAGTCACCGAGACAACAGTCATCCAACAGGTGGAGACATTGGCTGTCTGGTTTTTGTGTAGATAGTCCTATACTCGTCTATGTACTCTCGGGTCCTAGGAGTTAGTGTTTTGATACTTTGATCTGAGATTTTGTGCATGTATGCCTCAAGGTGTAATGATGCATGTAATGTATATATATGAACCAGGATGTAATGTTTTACTTTGGTTCTAAATGAAAGAGTTTTCTTGTGAATGGATCTCTTGATAAATGGTTTTAATTTTTAGTGGTTTTCAATAATTCCACTGCTAACGAAACACTTCTTCATAATTAATCTCGTTTTCAGTAATTCTATCTACATGACACGATAGATAGTATATTCAACCTAAGCTATTACTGTTGTTCCTGCTACTATTGTCCTTCCTCTACAGAATGATCTCTACCTCCTCGTGCACGTCAACCTAAAAATTGTGGATCCCATGGGGTGAGACAATTATCCCAATGAGAGATATAAGTCTCTACCAACAATGTTATTTTCACAATTAAGTAGTATAAAACTGAGTAGATGTTCTTCTATATTAATAAGCAAGGTTAATAACTATGGATAATCAAATTAGAACATTTCTCATCTTTTAAAACATTGTAACTGTCTATGATAGAGCAATAAATCATCTATTTACTTCATAAGGAATAAGAAGAACGTGTGTATCATTTACCCATCATATTATGCCAACATCTCAAGCTTATCCTGTGATAATATTATCATGTTATGATATCCATGAATCATTCTCATTTCTATACTGTTAGCCTCATCCCATTTTCTAATCAGATATTGGATTATAATGATCTTATAAGAGTTCAACCAGGTATTGGATTGTACCAATCCTTATAGAGTTCAACCAGGTATTGGATTATACCAATCCTGAGATCACAGCAAGGTATTGGACTCTGCCAATCTTGATAGAGTTGAGCCCGGTATTGGATTATACCAATCCTGAGATCACATCTAGGTATTGGACTCTACCAATCCTGATAGAGTTCAGCTAGGTATTGGATTTCACCAATCCTGAGATCATAGAGTTCTGCCAGGTATTGGATTGTACCAATCTTGAGATCACATACAGGTATTGGACTCTACCAATCATGATAGAGTTCATCCATTTATTGGATTGCACCAATCCTGAGATCATAGAGTTCAACCAGGTATTAGATTGTACCAATCCTGAGATCACAGCCAGATATTGGACTATACCAATCCTGAGATTATAGCCAGGTGTTTGATTACATTAATCCTGATATCACAACCATATTGCTAAGAATCCCATGGTAGTTGGGATACCTTTATGTTTCCCTTTCACATTCATTATGGGATATCAATCCCTTAAATTCATCATTGAATACCGCATCCTTTTACTAGGCATTATACCATGGGGCAAGCCATCATATCTATTCACATTCTTTATGTAATACAAGTATTCCTCTTACCTCATTTAAACATATTCAAAACACTACAACCCTTATTTGTCTATAAGCATATGTATGATCAAGATTTCATTAATATTATAACCATTTATTATTATTATGATGTTACTGGGTTTCCATTTCCCCTAGATTATTTTGCACATTACCATTTCTTACATGAGGGTTTTATAAGCATCTTGTCACCTCTCACTAGGCAACAACTATTCACATGGCTCACCAGGCCCATTAAACATCTTGTCACCTCTCACTAGGCAACAACTTATTCACATGGCTCACAAGGCCCATTAAACATCTTATCACCTCTCACTAGGCAACAACTTATTCACATGGCTCACCAAGCCCATTAACCATCTTGTCACCTCTCACTAGGCAACAACTTATTCACATGGCTTACAAGGCCCATTAAACATCTTGTCACCTCCCACTAGGAAACAACTATCTCTAGGTCCTAAGACCCCGATAATTAATATTATATGAAACATCATGGCTCATGCTTGGCTATGTTCATTATCTCATGCTATCAAAATGGTTTCAATATGGTTAGGGTTTTCCCTTTATTAACCAATTGTAGTTTCAAATCATATCATTACCCTTCATTAGGGTTAAGGTTTCCCTTACTAAGCCGACTAGGGTTTTCAAGTATGTTCATCAAGAATCACAACCCTAATTTAGATTCCACATATTTTCAGAGTCTCAATGTATACTCATTACATGAGTTTTAAACAAGTATAAGTTTCTCTTTCATCCTCACTAGGATATTGATTATTTCATACTCCATTAGGTTGGATTAATCCTTCTCTCAAGGAAAATTGGCCCATATTTATCAAAATGCCTTAATCCCATCATGTGTTAAAGTATCATTTGACATAACATACTGCATGTATTACTCAATCAAGTGTATTGAATTGAGGAGCTTCCACCCTATTAGGCAAAGAGGTGTGTGTATGCTTTACACCATATCGGGCAAAGTGGTGTGTGTGTGTGCTTCACACCATATTGGGCAAAGAGGTGTGTGTATGCTTCACAACATATCACACAAAGAGGTGTGTGTATGCTTCACACCATATCGGGCAAAGACGTGTGTGTATGCTTCCATATTACCCATGAGGTGTATCTTGATCACCATATCGTTCATGAGGTGTGTGTGTGTCACCATGTCATGCATAAGGTTTATGCTCATCACCATATCATTCTAGAGGTGTATAACCATCATCATCTAGGGTTTCAACATCATATCAGGCGAGAGGTGTATCCTTCAACATCATATTGGGTTAGAGATGTGTATGTACTTGACATCATATTGTTCCTAAGGAGTATTTTTGACCTCATATCGTGCAAGAGGTGTATACTACATCACCATATAATGCAAGGAAGTATAAACTCATATCCATATCGTTTTAGTGGTGTAGGTGCATCATTATATCAGGTTAGAGGTGCTTGCTTATGTGCTTGAACCCGATATCACTTTATAAGGTGATACCATCATCTTCAAGCTCTAGACCTTCGTTATACTTGTTCTAGTTCATGGAAATCAGTCCTAAGTTACTAATAGATCTCATGTATTCATCAATTATGCAAGAAAAATCTATTTGAAAGTAAATCATTTAACTAAGGCAAGATTGATGATAAATAATAACATAATTGAGTTCAAGTTATATAACCCGCCTCAAGAGCAACTTCAAAGATCCAAGCTCCAAAGATTCACGTTCCCAAGGTTGTAGGTGAGCTTCTCAAAGGTCCAAGACTTGAGCTCCTCATCCCTATGCATGATACCTCACCACTTGTGGCCGATATCCCTCACTTGTGGCTGATATCCTTCACTTGGCTGATATCACTTTGCTATGGGCGATATCACTTTACTATGGGTGATACCAAGGCTCTATGCACTATACTCCTTCACCATTGCACGATACCAAGACTCTATGCACGATATCTAAGAGCAAGGGGGTGATATATTTCAAAACATTCCACTTATAGGTGAAAGGAAGGGTATATATACTTGAGGTTCATGAAAAAGTGTGTATATGAGGTGTCATCTTTTTAAGCTACTAGGTGTCACGTGTACATGCATGGTTGACACATGTTCTTGCATTAAATCATATTTATCTTGTAATGCAAAACACTTGAGGATAATCTAGAGATGATATTTTAGCCATTAGTTATCTTGTTTGATAAGATATCTCATCTTTATCTTCATAAATAATGCAAACTGATACAAATTTTGCAAGGATCATCTAACTCATCATGGATCACCTCCTTGAGGTGCTCAACTCTTCATGGAAAAATCCAAGAGTTAAAAAACTGATATGGGATCCCCTCTATGGCTCCTTGGCCGATAGGCACTCCCATATGGACTCTACAACTCAATACAAGTTCAAAATTAGGGTTTCACATTCAACCCTTTCTTGGTCTTTTCATCACCAAGAGTACCATTACTCATAAATGATTCAAACATGATGCCTCCTTATTTCTCTCTCCTCTAGATGATACTAGGAGGGAGTAGGGACACTCTAGAGGTGGTAATTTTCATATCAACCCTACATTTTGGGTAAATTACAACTTGTACCAAAATTGGTACACAAGGCACTAACATTATTTAAACAAGTTCAAACTTGGATTTTAGGCTTTCCATAAGCCACCACCTTGCATTATTCTCTCTCTTATGATGCTAAAACTGATGAGGTATGTTTAACATGTAACATATTGCAATATTACCCCTCATCTTGGGTAATTTGCATTTTGGTCCAAAACATGAGAACATTGCTCAAACATTAAAGTTCTAAGAAACTTATTTAGCCAAAACAAATAGGGTTAACTCATAACCCAGGTCATGGTCATTACATATGTTATGCACAACTCTTTGTCATAAACATCTACATGTCTCAAGGAGCTTAATACTGTTAAGATCACCTTGTTAAGTATGGTCCCAGAAGCCAACACAATGGGTATGCACCTTGTGAAGGCAGACCCACATACCCACTATCACACTTCAATGACATAGACGATGCACCCCACGAAGGCGTTCCCATACTTGATTGATCAAGCTTTTCATGTGTGGTGCTTTGGGAAGACATCTTAAACTTAATATTTATATTTGAGGGGTTTGATGTTTATATACATACACATATCCAATCACCACATTATTATAGCACTATCATATACATGCTATAACCATAATGAGAAACATGCAATATCGATGAAAGCGATGATTATGGCCATCCTATTGTAATTCCTTGGAGTGATAAGGAATTATGGTCATCTAAGGTCTACATCATATGCAACCTACTGTTGTTGAATATCTTTTCTTGGGCCATTCCGGGTTGATCAACTCATCCTATGACTGATCGTCTTACCTCCTGACCGGTCAGTTGGTTGTCGCCAACTGATCCTCTACCACCTCCAGATGGTCGGTTCGTCGTGCTCCTCGTTAGGCCACCATCCACTCATCTCGCACCATCATCCGGTCGTCTCGGTCCTCCAATCGCTTGTCTGGGCACCCATCATTCTTCGACATACCATGAAATAAAACTATCCTACTTTTACATATCTCTTTGGGAAACCCCAAGTTAGATTTGGGGGGAGCAAAGGTAGAAGAGAAGGCTAGAGTTATCTTGAGTTACATCTGGAGTAGAAGAAAAGACTCAGTATGTAGACTGAGATACAAACAACCACAACCAACCAAGCACACACATAGGGATTTATAGGCCATAACCACGCTACACATCCACCATCAAAACTATTTTAGGGCGACATGTATCAATTGCATATATACCATATCATATATGTATATTAGGTTGTGGTCGCATGTGGTATTTAATCGGATATGCACATCAGTCATTTTAAATATTCACATCATATGTAATAAATAAATGGTGATAAAACCAAAATCTGATCATATCTATTTATCCCAAAACATAGTACGTTGATGTGGCTCTGATACCACTGTTGGGTTTTATGGCTTCAGAGTAGGCAGCAGAAACAAATTTTTTACTGGCCATTAACCCATAACAGGAGATCACATTAATGACTATGTAATGAGAAGGATGGTTTTAGCAAGATATACATGGTCCTGGGGCTTGCCCAGTGACAATACTTCACAGACATGTGTGGTCTTCAATGCCCTATCTTGGACGGTGTCTGTGCAGCTCCTGGTCTTTGTCATGGACTTTGACCTCCACCACAAACTACAGCTGATGTATCCTCATGAGTAGAAGACATCTCCCACCTCTATAGATAGTCCACACAGACCACCTAGAACTCCTGCTGTTCTAGAAGAACTGGCAGGAAGGAGACGACCCTCATGTTGGTGTACCAACACCAACCTGCTCTCCTAAACTCAAACTACTTTTCTACAGTTGTCTTTCCCTCGTTGTGCCTCCCTAGTCGGGTATCACTTACTCGGGCTCTCTCGGTTACCAGAACCAGAGAGGACAACAACTTTGTAGAGCAACTGATGTTCTGAGTTGTGTGTTCTGAGAAGCCCCCATTGCCCCTCTATTTATAGTAGAGGGCAGGGTCAGGGTTCCCAGTCTGTTCGGGAGTATAAGGATATGGAAATTCCATTAATAGTTTGTGCAACGGTAGGCAAACTAAGCGTTTCATAACTGAAATATTCATTTGGCAAGGTGAGCCAATCAGTTCACTAGTGAACTGGTCAGTTGGGAGTGTGAGCCGATCGGTTCACCTAGTGAATCGGTCGTTTCACTTCCCATACTTTCTTGCAATAGACTTTCCTCAATCATTTCCAATTGATGCAAAGATTATTCCTTATTCCAATCGAATTGAACAAGTGAAACATGAACGTTTTCCTCCAACAAGAAAATCCTTATTTCCTCGATTGGTAGGATAGTGAGCCACCTGGTTCACCAAGTAAACTGGTCGATTGGCTCACACCAGCCGATCGACTCACAAGGGTAAACTGATCGGTTGGCAGTCTTGACATTGCCAATGCATTCTCCAATCGACGTGACACTCTAACCTGCTAGTTCAACACTTGAACATAAGGTCTGATTTGGCTGGCCACTTTTAGAATCCCGCAAATCTACGTAGTAGATGGAAGTGTCGATCGTAGCAGCTGGAACCATGAACATGTGTTACAGAGCTTGAGCGGCCACACTTTGCGTGAGTTTTCAGTCACACAAAAATCGGGAGGATTGATAATTACAAGCTTGGCTAGCCTTTTTTACTTCTGACAGTGTTATGCGTGCATGTCTGCTGCTGCGGCAGACTCACTGTGGAAATAACGAATGCCATTTACTGTATAAATTTCTGGGAGTTGAGATGTGTCTCCCCAAACTAGGCCTAATAGTTCTGAGTCCAGTCAGTCAATTGTATGTTTAATTGAGTACCTAAACACCTTTAGTCTCAATCTAAATATCATTCATTGAGAATCTCGTCTTCCAGGGGTATCCTATGTGTGTGACCCTACAAGATCCAATTTACGTTGGAAGTGAATGTTCATAACAACTTATGACATCACAAGTAATGTGCAGAATCTATTATCTCATCATTTCTACCCAAGTAACTTAGAAAGTTGGAGAACAACTTCAACCTACAATATGTGATTAGTGTTACAGTGATCGTATAGTTCCTTTGTTGCTGACATCCAGATTGAACTCGAGGCATGGAACGTCATACTCTTCAACATTCAGTCCATGTTCCTTGACCTAAAGAAGACTGTCTGAGATGCATGTGAGTTCACATATATTATATTGAATCACATGAGTATGGCCATACAATTCTCAATCTTGCTTATCAAGGGGCCCTAGATATCATACTCCTTGTAGGAGGGACAAATCCCACATCTATCTCTCACAATCAAGTCCCCATGTGTCAAAGTCACCCAATCATCACTATTATAACAACCCATGTTTCAGGACTGCGTTTGATGATGTCAAAGTTTACCCAATCACATGTGATGAGTGTAGTGATTTTAGGTCTATGAACCACAATCACCACTATCACTATGAAAGACAATTGTGACTACCATTTCATGGTATCCATTTATCACTCTCATGGTGGGTCTGTCTGATATACTGTTCTCTAACATATATCTATGTGCTTGACTTGATATCATATATCATGACTAATGAGACTCTGTCATCAGTCAACACACACTCTAGTCTTATGTATTAGTGTTGTCTATTTTTATTTCACAGTAATATCCGACTAGGGACATAACAAGAATATATGTACTCTTAACATACATATGGTCTCATTGTTCAGGTCCTTAACCTGAAGACATATGACATTGAGTCACATCATTCTTTAGACATCTATCATGTATGTGTCATCATCTCATGAGTGAGACAAACATAATAGATGGAATTACCTTTATCATTATCAAATCAAGTATCATATGCCTCATTGCAATCGTCATATGATTGGCTCTCTGGGCATACTATGCCAACACTAGGAATGTAAAATATCTAGAGGTGGATCTCCTGTCAGATTGACACCCATCATAATGGACATCAGAATATCCAATCACATCTAGATTCCCATTTCTTTTGTAAAACTATCCTTGTCCAGGTGCATTCTTCAAATATCTCAAGACTCGACATGTAGCGTCCCATTAACACTGCCTAGGCCAATCCATGAATTGGTTAATAATACCAAAAACAAAACATATATATGGCCTAGTAATAGTAAGAATAAAAGTTTTCCAACCAAGAGTTTATAACTAAATTTATCTGCTAAGGGTCGAGTAGATTTTGCCCATAGATAATGAGCTTGATCCATAGGAGAGACTATAGGTCTGCAACCAAGCATTTCCATTTCAGTAAGTAAGTACAAGGTATACTTTCTCTATGATAAAGATACTCCATCCTTGTTGTGTGCTACCTCGATGCCAAGAAAATATCATAGATACCTAAGGTCTTTGGTTACAAAATGCTTTATAAGATATATATTTGTAGCAACAATTCCTACAACATCACTTCTAAATAAGATGATATCATCCACATAAATGATAAGAACAATAATGCCAAAAGTAGTCCTTTTGATAAACACAGAGTGGTTACATTGAGACTGTAGGAAGCCAAATTTGTGTAGTACAAGGGATAACTTGTCAAACCAAGCTCGTGGACTCTGTTAGAGACAATACATGACTTCCTTTAGAAGACATAATTTCCAAGAATGCTCCCCTTGAGTAACATAACCTAGAGGTTGTGACATATAGACAATCTTTTGTAAATCTCCATAGATAAAGGTGTTATTAACATCTAGTTGAGGTAAGTGTCAACCTTTATTAACAACAACAAAAATCAAAATGCAAAAATAATTCATACGAGCAACTAGAGAAAAAATTCAAAGTAATCAATCCCAACTACTGTGTGTATCCCTTAGCAAAAAGTTTGGCCTTGAGGCATTCAAATGTCCCATCAGGAAAATATTTCACAGTAAAAACCCATCGACAACAAACATGTTTACTACCTATAGGGAGATCAACAAGCTCCCATGTCCCACGAGAGTGAAGTGCATCCATCTCCTCATCCATGACTTATTTCCACCCAGAGTGTAGTAGTGCCTCCTGAACATTCTTTGGAATAGAAATTGTAGATAGAGAAGGAGCTAATTGAGCCATGGAAGCATTCAAATGATTTGTGGACATATGTTGAGAGATACAATATTTGACACCACATCATCTCCCCTTTCATTATGCAATAGGAATGCCAGTTCAAAATTTGTAACAGAGTCAGTAATATTAGTGTTGTCTTGAGGTGGATCATTAGTCTCAGAAGATGTCAGTAGGGGATTCTTCAGGTTTAGGTGCAGATACAGTGGTGTCAGGAATGGGCATAGTTGAAACTGGCACTTGATTATTAGATTCAAAGAAAAAATATGTATCTTTAGAAAGGTGACGTTCACACTAACATACAAATGAAGTGCAACATGATCAAAACATTTATACCCCTTTTGAGTATGAGAGTAACCAAGAAAACAACAGTTGAAAGCATGGGGTGATAGTTTATCATTCCTAGATTGGTGATTATGAACAAAGCATAGGTAGCCAAAAACTTTTGGTGGTAAAGAAAATATAGGTTCATGAGGATAAATAAGGTTATAAGGAATCTTATTTGAAGCACAAAATAAGGCATTCGATTGATGAGATAATTGGCTTAAAAAATTGCATGAATCCAATAAAACTTAGGTACTTTAATTTCAATTAGGAGAGTGTGGGCTACATCAAGAAGATGCTTGTTCTTCCTTTCGGAAACTCCATTTTGTTGTGGGCTATAGGGACAAGAAGTTTGGTGAATAATCTCCTTGGCAATACAATTTTTTTGAAAACTATGTTGCACATATTCAGAAGCATTATTAGCATGGACAAATTTAGGAGTAGCAGAAAATTGAGTTTTTATCTCATTAAGAAATTTGAGAAAACATCTAAAACTTCAGAATGATCTTTTGACAAATAGAACTAAGTAGCATGAGACCAATCACCAATAAAGGTAACAAAATACCTTATACCAGTACGATTAACAATATGTCATGGTCCCAAAACATCATAGTGAATTAAGTAAAATAAAGTTGGTCTTTTAGTATTATGACGATGAGGAAACACTGTTTGATAATGTTTCCAAGTTGACAAGACTGACATAAAAAGTTTTTAGTAGACAAAGTTGTAAACAAACACTTCAATTTGGAAGTAGAAGGGTGACCAAGTCGTAGGTGCCATTGATGAAGGAGCTAGATGGGCCATAAGAGCAGTAATAACAAGGTTTGATGAGGTCTATATGTAGTAGAAACCATCTCCACCTTCATATCCCCCACCAATCATCTTCTTCATCCTAAGATCATGCATAGAGATAGTGTAAGGAAAGAATATTACACTACAATTTAAGGTTTTGGTAATTTTACTAATAGATGTCAAGTTTAATGAGAATTTAGGCACAAACAAGCATATTTAAGAATATTTTGGTTCACATCTCGTCTCCCAACATCTGGAGAAGTGGTTCCATCTGAAAAATGCACATGACGACGATAAGTAAATTTCTTCAGGTAAGTAAACAATTTCTTATTACTAGTCATATGAGTTGTAGAACTCGAATCAATAACCCAATCATACCTAGATGAAGAGGAAGAAGCTTGAAGACATGCGGGGTCACTTGAGTGTTGAAACATGTTTTCTTTAGGAGTAATAGTAGCATAAGAAGCAATCTTGATCAATTTATCAAGGTCAAAAGAATTTAGAGTTACCATTTGAGTATTAGCAACACGAGGAACAATAGTAATATATCCATCAACATCTATAGTTTGCACTTTATTTTTCCATTCAGGTTTCCCATGATTTTTCCAGCATTTGTCTTGATTGTGATTGGAATGCTTGTAGGGATTACAAAATCTAGGTTGGGATGAGGAACAAGAGGATCCTCTCCCACTATTGTTGAGACTTTTTCTCCAACCATGACCAGAATTACTTCATCCGACAACAAGAAGGGTTGCAGACTATTCAGAAGTAGGAGTAGAAGATACATAGAAAGATAGTTACAGATAGACATCAACTAATGTCATCATGGATTCAAAGGAAATAATTTTTTGACAAACAACTTCATAACTAGGAGGTAGAGATGCCAAAAATTAACAAATTTATATTTCCTCTTATTTTTTGCATCTTGACAAGATCAAATGATAAGGGGTGATGAAGCCTGAGTTCATGCCAAATCGCTTTAAAGGTGTCAGTGTGAAGCAAGGGCCGATTTATCTTCAAGTTTAAGGGAATGCAAACATTTGTGTAGCTCGAAAACTTGGGATGCATTTCCTTTGCTAGAATAACTTATGCAAGGTGATCTCATGCCTCCTTGGCAGTGTTGGTGAAGAGAAGATTAGAAGAAATATGTGATTCAAAACTATTTAGGATCCATGAGAGAACAAGAGAGTCATGTTCAACCCACTTTTTAAAATCCACCTTCAATTTCTCAGAAGCTTCTTCAGTAGATTTTTTCTTGTCAGATGTGTCTTCCTTTGGTGGAGGTAGATCTATCAGATGTTCCACTTTTCTTGAGGAGTGAGCATAGATCTGAAATGAGTGTGCCCATAGAACATAGTTGGAGCCATTAAATTTTATAGAAGTTACACACTCAGGGTGTGTTTTAGACATCCCAATTACCTGAAGAAGATGACCCCATAATATACCAATACAAGATATAATGGAGCAAAAAAGGAAGAATAGAAACATGGCCAGACAGTCACTGACACATCATGTTAGGATGTAGACACATTGTGTCACTCACAGTAATATAGAACAAGAAGTATTAGACACGATATGTCAAAAATTGACACGCCACATTACTACATAAATGACATATTACATCGGTCTTTTTTTTAAGAAAAACCGACCGTCTTATCTTTAACATCAGTTTATTAAATACAACCACCACAGTTTGACCAGCTGAGAAAACATAAGCTACGTTTTTTTTATCTTTGGTTGCTTCTCAAAGAAATTGACGTGATATATCGCCTGTGAAAATAGAATTTCACAAAATAATTTTGCGTGACATTTCATTTGCTCCAGAATCCTATATTGTCTCTTCTTTTACTAATATCTGATGCTATAAATAGATGTACATGCCATGTGAAATGGGAAATTTCCCACCCCAAATTGATGTTTCTCATCCGTTGTGTCTTCAGCAACTAATGAGAAATACGTATGCGCCATGTTTCCTACATAAATTTTTCCACCCCTACTTAGTGTTTCTCATGGGTTGACCTAACCATAATCAATAGTGTAGGTACCATTGGGTTACGAGGTTAGGTGTCAGTTCGCCACAGACAACTAACAACAAAGTTATCTTTTATCCGGTGGTTGTTTTTCTATAACTGACAACCTACATTGTAGCTCGATGGTTTAATATATAACTAATAGAGAAGGTCTTACTTAAACACATGAGAAACACTTTCCCCTCTTTCCCCTACCCACATTTCTCTAGAACTCTACTTTGGTGATTCCACTCCTGCTTCATCCTTCCATCGACGCCACTGCTGGTCCATTTTGCTAATGCTTCCGACACTAACACTGCTCTTCCTCCATCCGGTGTTGCTTCAATCTCGCTTCTGCAGATGCCTCCACTGCTCCTCCCCGCCTCTACTGACACTGCTGGTCCTCCTCACCTCTACTATGCTGGTGCTCCTCCTTGCTACTTCTAGATGCTTCTCAACCACCGCTGCTCCAAGCCGAGGACTCTACTTTTAATCTCTCTTCTATCCAGAGAGGTAGATCTTTCTCTACTTTTTTTGCATTTAAAGATTTAAGTTATGAACTGTAGATAGCTCATTTAATTAGATATAGTTTGTTTGATGGTAACTGCTATTTGGATAACTGTAGTAATTCTAAAGCTAATATCTGCCCGTTACTTTGATGATTCATGATAACTTGACGGATCACATGACCATTGTGCCGGCTAGGTATCATTCAAATTTTTTCCCTATCAAGTTTTAAATGCCCAAATTAGCATTTTCTATCTATAATGTTGTGATTTTCAAATTAGGGGATAATGTAGCCAGTATGAATTGTATGATTGTGATAAAAATGCATATATGTAACTATATATTTGATTACAGTAAAGAATTATGTGTAAATACTTATATGCTATTGGTCGAGATTTAATTCGATTGTGTTGAATTGTATGATTGTGATGAAAATGCATGTATGTAACTATGCACTTAATTAGAATTGAAATTTCCTTATATTACGTAATATTATGTTGTCCTAAATTTAATTAGATATGATGCCTAAAATTATTCCTAACTAAGTATTTAATTAGATTTTGAGGAAATTGTAATGAGATTGTGATGAATTGTAAACCCTAAAATGCATATATGAGATATAC
The DNA here is from genome assembly GCA_963693085.1 of Alisma plantago-aquatica. Classification (NCBI taxonomy): domain Eukaryota; kingdom Viridiplantae; phylum Streptophyta; class Magnoliopsida; order Alismatales; family Alismataceae; genus Alisma; species Alisma plantago-aquatica. The sequence continues at coordinate 514,949,707 of OY856409.1, forward strand.
AATTAGACGATTCTAAACCCTAATTTCTAAACTGTGTCGTTGGCCTAGAAACCCATATGAGATTTACTCATTAGCAGTAAACCTTGGATAGTCTTTGATTTGGGATTGTTCTTGAGCACTTCATCTCACTTAGGATGTAAGTACATAATGCTTGTTTGATTTTAATAAATTTTGACAACACTTCCCCTTTTGTTCTCTGGGTACATATATAGGTGGATATTTGCCAATCTACATCGTCATACTTGGAGAACTACGAGAAAATGCTGCCGAAATTTATTGAAATAAAACACGCATTAAACACTTACTAGTGATATGAAGTGCTCAAGAATGGGATAGGTGGTACACATTAATGGATGTGAATTCTACTAGATGATTATATCCTTCTACTTATACTCCTTCCACTTTTGAGTCTTCTAGTGATTCTCGAAGGTTGCCTTGCTTTATTGAGTGGATAGGTGTGAGGAAAAACAAAGACAAGGAAATCTCCATCCAAGAAACACAAGAGGTGGCTTTAAAAATGGTAAATTTCTTGGTCATAATATGTCATGTTATTTTTTCACTGGATTGTAAAATTTTACTGATTCGTCGGTTTTAATGGTAATTTGTTGGAGCTGGGTGCCTAAACAAAGGAGGGCAAGTTCACCCCTTAGGCAACACATGATGAATTGATGGTTGCTCTAGGGATAGAAGAGCATCCTGGATGTGTTAGGGGCACTGGAGTTGGGTATGGGATAAAATATTTTTTGGTGCATCCTAGAAAAAACACAAACATGCCAAGGAAGGGGAAGTGGACTACGAGTACGTGCAAAGATTGATAGATGCTGACCTTGGAGAATTTCAAGGTTTCTCAGGTGGTGCAAGCATCTCCATCAGTCACATAATCTATTCATCACTCACCCACAAAGTGCATTGGAGTAGTCCTTTAGACCCCCATGGAACGAAAAGGGCAAGATTCAATTCAAGTTAAATTATATATACATTGTGATAAAATAATCCCTCAAGTCAATATTTATGTTTGTCAATATAAATTTTATTTCATAAAATTGTAGGTGGCCCGAAAATGATGTCTTGCCATCAATGTTCCATCACACAACGTCATCACAGATGTTGAGGCTTCTATCACTGATGTGGTTCATAGTTTTCCCCTTCCCACTGATCACCTTCATGTGAGAGTCATATGTGTCTTTCTGACAATGAGAGATGCACCTCCCCCATACGAGTACCGAGATTCCACCAAAGTCAGAGAGATAGAAGGCAGTTTTATTAGGTGGCCCAAACAACTTGTTATATTTCTTCAGGTATGACAAATGTATATTGAAATTTATGATAAATAATTGAAAGAATTATGAGAATACATGCATGTTTCCCACAACAGCTAAGAATCCCCCTAGGTTTCTGAAGCCTCCACCCCCACATGTTATTCCATAGGAGTTGTTCGACTCCTTAGGCCCTAGATGTAAGATGTTGACAAGATGGTTAGATAATATAGACCAAACAAATACTATGGTGGTTAGCCTTGGGAGGAGATCGTAGGTATAGAATGTAACACTATTATAGTGTTGACAAATGTTTCTGAGCTATTTTAGTATGATTATTGGACACATCGGTGATAGAACTTTGGATACAATGAGTTTTTTTTTTTGGGTAAGTCAGGAGATCTTCTTATTCATCCCGCTCTCCTCTTGCAAGCATATTCAAAGGATTAAACGTACAGGAAGCTAAATGCAAGTTAAACATGGTAGTACTACTACCATTACACTTGTCATTCTCTAGCCAATCATAAATGGCCTCAGGTGGTCTAATGTAGTGAAAGGACCCTTGCTTGTTTCTAATGTGGTACTTAGAAAGCCCATCCGCAACTCTATTACCTATTCTTTGGATATGAGAGAGTGTCCAACGAGCATTTCTAACCAGAAACTGTTGACACCTATTAATGATACACGCATGCCTTGTATGTTCAGCAGTTTGGTGTTCCACCACACTGACAGCCTGTTTACAGTCAGATTCAATATCTAGCTCGAACAGTCTCAGTTCCTACGCATTTTGCATGGCAAAGTGTAAAGCCAGAAACTCCGCATGTAGAGCTGAATGAACATTAGTTGACTGAGTACCAAATCCCCACATCCAGGCACCTCTACTATCCCTAACAGTTGCTGCTGCTACACTTTTCCGTCGAAGAACAACGACATCTACATTCATCTTCAACCTCCCGATGCTCGGCTTTCGCCAAGCCTCTTCTACTTTCTTGGATAATTGTCCCGCGATGCCTTCATCGTCTTCCTGCCATGCCCTCACCGATGCGCCTGCCTCAGAACGGATAAATAGACAGATGTGTTCGGTGGGTTTAACTATCTTCTAAAAAATATACTAATTTCTACAATGCCATATATACCAACAAGTAATCATGAACAAAATCTGTTTCTCTCCTTTCAGTTGCAACCCTTAGTTGGTCCATGAATGAGCGTCAGTAGAATAGAAAGACGGTGACTGATATCCATTAAACAACCTGTTCCAAACTGGTTTCGCAAACTTATAGTCGCAAATGGCGTGGATGGCAGTTTCCTCATCTTCCTAGCATCGTCCACACAAGGGATCCGTAGACATATGGCATTGGACCCACTTGTGGTTCGTTAGGAGTGCCCCATGCATGAAAAGCCACATGAAGTGCTTGATTTTTGCCGCTACCTTGGATTTCCACAACCTGTTCCACTCGCCTTCAGTTTTCAAGTCTTGTGATCTTCTAAGAATGTTGTAGGCAGATTTGGATGAGTATTGCCCATCTGTGGTTGCCTTCCACACAAGAATATCATTCCCATCTTGAGGATCAGGTCATGCTGTATTCATGATCTGGTTGACCGTTTCCCTAGGCATCCTGTGTTCAAGGAACTCTTCGTCCCAAACTCCATTGCTCAACCTCACGCTGGCTACATGCAAGTCAACAATGTCTGCCGGAACAGGTCGGACAGCCAGGTCCTCTAGCTTTACCTCCTCAAAACACCAGAAATCCTTCCAGAAGTTCGTTCTGCTACCGTTCAACACCTCTTTATACATATTCTCAGCAATGAATCTTTTTTCCATTAAGAACCACTCTCGCCAGCCTAGATATGTTTGGACAGTTTCCCCCATTATATTGTTCATATCTAGTTCTGATGTATCGAAACCAGGCAGTGTCTCGACCCACGACCACTTCCCAGGCATTCTTCATGAGGAGGGACATATTCCACTCCCTCATGGTGCGGAGACCCAGTCCCCCACTCTCCTTTCCGCTAGTTACTTTGTTCCAGGCTACAAGAGGTATGGGATGTGTACTATGGTTCCCACCCCAGATGAACTTCCTTATGCTGCTGTGAATGCGGTCACAGAGACCCAGCGGGAGTTGTGCAGTCTGCATAGCATATGTAGGAATAGCTGTGAGTGTGGTTTTTGCAAGGCAACACCGACCTGTGAAGGAGAGACTTCTGGCTGCCCAACTGTTAATATGGCTGTCAACTCGATTCAAGATGTCAGCATAAGTTTGTTTATTAACTCTCGAGTGGATGATGGGCACTCCTAAATACCTTCCAAGATCTGCCGTTTCTTTGAAGGCTCCGATTCTTATCACCTTCTTCCTCATGCTTTTGGGGACACTAGCAGAAAAAAAGATTTTTGTATTATTTATAGAGATAGCCTGACCCGATGCCTCTCTGAATCTTTTAAAGCATTGTTTGATGATTCTCATTTGCTTACCTGATGCTTTGCTGAAAAGGATGAGGTCATATGCGAAGCACAGGTGGGAAAGTTTCAGTCTGCTTCTCCCGATTGATACAAGTTTCCATTCATTTCTATGGACAAGGTATTCAATCATTTGACTAAGCCGCTCGATGCACAACACGAAGATATACGACGAGAGAGGGTCTCCCTGGCATAAGCCCCTACTTGCTTTGAAAGCCTTTGTAAGAGATCCATTCCATAAAACTGAGCACTCACCTGTAGTGATCGAATTCATGATGTACCTGGCGATATTAGGGGGCAGGTCAAGTTTCTGTAAGGTATCATTCACGAAATCCCGTGACAGCTTATCTTAAGCTTTAGATAAGTCAATCTTGATTGCCATGTACTTGGCCCCCTTCTTCCTTTTCATCGTATGGATAACCTTTTGAGTCATAACTATATTATCAGTGATGCGCCTACCCGACACAAAGCTGCTCTGCGAGGGCCCTATCCATGTATGCATATAGTCTTTGAGTTGTTCCACGATAATCTTGGAAGCAAGTTTAAGGCATATGTTATTTAATGAGATAGGACGCAGCTGCTCACAGGATTCAAGATTTGAAACTTTACGGATCAGAACAATTGTAGCGTTGCACAGATCGTTTCTTAGCTTCTTCCCAGCTAGCGCATGGGTTAAAGTGTTCGTTACTAATTTCTTAATGATTGGCCAGTTCTTAAGGAGAAACAAGCCATTAATTCCATCCGGCCCAGCAACTTTATATGGGTTCATCTCTTTCAGAATGGTAAAAGCTTCAGCCTCGCTTGGGACAACACCCACACGCCGCTTCTGGCTGTCATCAAGATGTGTGAAATCGGCTGGTATGTCAGCGATAAACTTGCTACGTTTATTAACAGTCTCCGTGAGGATATGTTGGAAGTGCTCGCGGACCAAGTTCTGAAGGTCTATTTCAGTAGAAATCCATGTACCCTCCTCATTTTTAAGTTTAGCAATGGTATTGTGTCGCTTTCGTTGGTTAATGTAGGTGTGGTAGTACTTGGAATTCACATCCCCATTCTTTAACCAATTCAAATGGCTCTTTTGTTTAAGTTCTTCCTCTTCAGATTTAAGAATCTCATTCAACTCTGCATGCATGGAGATATAAAGATCATCGGTAATAGAGTTTTAAGAGGATACAATGAGTTTGAATACCCCTTCATATGTGAAAAAATATTTAATTATTTCCTATATATTATCTGAGTACTACATATATATAATTTTTAGTCATTTGTATTATGCGGTTGCTGAGTTCAGAATAAAAATGTGGGATTTCTAATGTCATCATTGATTAGTGATGTACTTAGAGATCTGAGTTACGTCAAAGATTATGAGACTACTACAATGCAATTATTTGGTGCTCCAAGAACATGATCTTTGCTCCCTTCAACATTATGTAAGTTTTAGGCTTGTTGTTTATATGTCTAACTTATAAATACAATTTGTTGTGGAATTTAATTTTTATTTTATTTTCCTTCTATTCACTCAGAAATAACCATTGGTAGTTTTTAGTGATTGTTCCAGAGACTTGGATTGTGTATTTCTTTGATCCTTTGGGTGTAAAAATGACACCAAATGAAGGAAACCCAATGAAATTAGTGATTCATGCATAAGTATGGTTTTTTGGTACCCAACATATTTATTAATATTTGCATCATATGACAATTTAATAATACAACATATATGTTAATTTAACTTATCAGGGTGTGAAAGTATTCTGTAGCGACAGAGGGAAAGTAGATAGAAAAAGAAATCAATAACTTGGAAGAGTGTTTATGTACATTTATTCCAATTGCATATTACATGAACAACTCTGTTTAGTTACATTTATTAACGTAATTGTATATCTATATGACCATGTACAAGACAATGAATGGGTATGCACATATTACATGATGTTGTTCATGCGGACGATTGTCACTCACACACAATAGATCAAATGTATAGAGAATGTAAGTTATTAGTCTTGTATCATATTAATGAAGTGGTGTCATTTGATAATACAAACAATCAGATCTAATTAGAAGTCTCATTCTCTTTGCAATTTTTGAGAATACTAAACCCTATACATTAGAGTAACTGAATGACCTACGAAAAAATTAGGTAGTCTGCTTCATCAAAAATGTGGACTTGAACAATACATGTGAGGGTATATTGATATATTTATAGTTAAAACTTTGATTTCAGATTTTTGATCGTTATATTATTATACATTGTGAGACTTAAAATTTGAGATGACAATTAATGTTGATATGTATTTGTGTGTGTGAATTGAATGTGAAGTGCATATGTGTGTGTGAACTGAAGGTGAAGGCATGAGGAAGAGAATGATGTGTATTTGTGTATATATGTATGAAATTGAAGTGAGGATAAGACATGAAACAATTGAGTTGTGAGTTCATGGATTTGTGTGCATTTGAAGTGAAAAAATGATAGAATGTGTGACATGTTTGTGCCTATTTTGTATATATATCTTTTTATTACTAGTTTTCCGACCTTTTGTTAAGCTTCAATTCTTGTAGAGGCCTGCAGTTCTTCAGAACTTTCAATTCTGAAGAACTACAGGTAGTAGATAGGCTAGCAGCTGGACAGTAGGTCTGCAGTCCTGCTATATAAAAAAAATAGATATTTCTTATTGGTTATTTGTAAATAACCAACTACATATCCATTCTCTGTCAGTTATTTATAATAAATTGATGGGATATACCTAAATTACTGTTCAATCACTGATAAAACTGACGCCATGATATTCTGCGTCGGCGATTTATCATTACATAATTGACGTGATAATTTTAAAGGCATCGGTTGTTGTTCTTGCTACCAACAAGTAACATCCAAAGTAAACTACAAATACATCACCCACTACACGTTAAATCATTGGTTTGATGTAATGCGGACCTGGTGAAAAAAATATTATTGTATGTTTTGCAACCTGACAAAGAATAACTTGAGTTTTAGTGTTGACCACTTGGTCATCGGTTTATAACCAACGATGTATGCCTAAAATAGCCAACACCATATTCCCATTCTATAGTAGTGTTATGTCATTTTTGACAGATTTAATAGTGACCAATTCTCTATAGAAATTGGCGACGACACGTCATGTAGGTAAGGCACACACCATGTGCGATGGTGAAATAGTAGATTTTACCCAAAACATGATCCAGAATAGATGGTGAACCCTATGGATCACCAAGGAAGATAGAGAAATGTTAGAGAGATCCAATCATATTAAATAATATATGAATAAAGCCCTATAGGAAGTGATTATAAATAAGCACAAAAGGATGTCGTACAGATTTCCGAACAAGGGTCTTTAGGGAATAAGATCAAAAGAAAGATCATAGGCAATCTTCTTAGATCCTCTTGCTAGAAAGAGGATAGGGATAGAGAAGAGACTCAATCTCCTTTTATGTGATTAGAAATGGTAGAGAAGGAAGAAGATGATGAGGGGTGTGGGGGAAAGTCGGAGACAACATTGACTTGGAAAGGAGAAGTCTTGAGGCATCTATCTGTCCCACTCTGATACCATGTTGGATACAGTCATCTTTCTTTATCCAAAAGGAGTGAATCCCTCTCCTATAAATAGGAGGGGAAACAAAAAGAAAGCTCATAACAAACCCTAATGATCCTATTATAGTTAGTCCCATATTACATAAGACTAAGTGAAAAGGAAAAATAGAATTAAAGAAACAAAACAACTAAAGAAAAATATATATCTCAATAAAATATTTTATATACTTTATTGTTGGGTCTTGTCTAAGTTTCTTGATCATCTGAAACAATGAATGCACATGTTAGAGACACAAATGGTAAATATTTGTATCATCAAAATAAGAGTGTGGCATATCCATAAAGACAACACTTTGGAGGTATTTCTAGTCAGATGACTCATCTAGTGAGTCAATCGAACAATGTGTAGATGTATGACCCCAAATAAAGTCCAATTAGCAGGCCCACTAAGAGAGTTGATCGGCCCAAAAGTTCTTGACCAGCCTCAACAAAAACTAGACAAGTGTTTCATCTAACTCTGTCAGTTGATTGACATTGAAATCCAAAGGAAATAAAGATCTCAACACTAGTTTACCGACTGGATTGTCACGTCATCATCCCAATCGAGCGACTGGCATGAGGCATACTATTTTGGAAGAATGGCTCCGGCTCAACCATAGTTATATTTGAGGGATGTAAGAGAGTTGTATCCTAATTACAAGGGGGCAATTACTCTCTAATCTAATCTATTTTCTAGAGCAAGAGTGAAGGGAGAGAGGAAGGTCATCTTCTTTGTGAAGATTGTCAGATATGCTCCTAAAGAAGCAAGGACCTATAACCAAAGATCACTAGACTTATCTCTCTTTTTCTTTTAAGACATGATATTCTCTTCTCCTATATGTATCTGTGTTATTTCCATGAACATGAGTGAGTAGTCTCCTCCTCTTTTAAGACATGATTCTCTTTTCTCATCCATGTATTTGTGTTATTTCCATGAATGTGAGCAAGTAGTCTCTTCAATGGGGCACTAGGAGTAGCCCCCTTACTTGTATTTCATTATTCTTATTATCAAACTCGCCTCTTTATGGATATTTAGATTTTTCTCTAATTGTTTGTTGCTTGTTCGTTGACCTTACCAATCAATTTGCATGTTTAATATAATTCTAGATGTATATATCACAAAATCTCAGATTAGATTATTGGTTCGGTGTGTTAAACCCATGATAAGATCACATAATAGGTTCTACAGGATGAGTAGTTAGTGATATATGGGAAATGAAACTTCAAGCCCCTAGAGAAACTAATCCTTGTGTGATTCATAGCCCGTAAGGGTATGGATTCACATGGTCCTAATCTAAAAGTTGTAATTGAGTAAGTTGTAATGATTAGAATGATTAGTTAGGTGGTATTGATGAATTCATATGCCCTAGAGTCTTTTAATATTGATTCATTCATCTTTTATTTCTCTTTTGTTCCATTACAATTAGTTTAATCCACAAATTTACCAACCATTCCCTAAATATTGATATCATTCTCTTAGATCTAGCAATGATTTCTAAAAGAGTTTGTCACTTGGTTTCAACCTATAATCTATACTACAATAAGAATCACCACTGATTGGTGGGTGATATTACACGTAGAAATATGATAAATTCATATTTAATCACCTCGGGGTCATTTTTTCCTGTGGAAAAATCACACATAAATTTTGAAGTTGTTGTTGGGACAATGGAATGGTTCTTGAATACATAGTTTATATTGATTAGATTTTTCTTTTTAATTGATTCATTCATATTTACTTGAATTTTTCTCACTCCCATTTAATCTTATTCATTTTCATTTTAGGTACTAATGTTATGCACTCGATGCTACACCAGAGTTGATTTTTCACCCCTAGATCTAGATCTAGAGACTGATAAGACCTTTCATCATCTGAACCTAGTGGATAAGAACAAGATGGATGAACATATCATTCGTGGGGTGAAATTGGTTCTTACGACTTAGAGAGGGCTCCCATGCAAGAAATAGAAGTTTCTATTGCATATGAGTACATGGCTATAGAAGCCACCATTCTTGAGGATGAATGACAAAAGGAACTTAGGGATTTATTTTCCCTAAATCCACGTATGGGTATCACCCTTTAGTTCATTCAGCAGTTATAGTCCCACAGTTTGAGATCTGCTTGCAGTGGGTCATGATGATGCAAAACAATTCTTTCATCAAGAACTAAGGTGATGATTTTCAAGGCCACTTGTAGTGATTTATGGATCCATGCACTCTGAACAAGCAACCTAGAGTGTTAGAAGATGCCATTGAACTCTGGTTGTTCAAGTACTCTTTGACGAACAAGGGAAGGAATTGGTATAATGCCATTGGGGGAAATAATATAACAATTTGGGAAGCTCTTTAAACATATTTCTGGAAAATATTGCCCTCCATTTCTTACTGATCTGATTCTGGTCCATATAACATAGTTCTTTATGGTCCTGGGTGATTCCCTTACTGAGTCATGGGAATGGTTCGAGGAGCCTCTTATCCTATGACCACATCATGGCATACTATAAGTACATATGTTTGAAACTTTCTATAGGGTTGTTGATGATGAAACCAAGAAGTTCCTAGATTCCTGATCTGGAGGAAATTTCATGTTTGAATTTTTTAACAACACTTGGGTGGTTGTCAAGAGAGGTTCTAAAAAACAATCCCACTCAATTAAAGAAGAAGGTGGTGTTATGAAGGTAGCCCAGGTAGAAGAAAATATTGAATTCAGATCTATAACCAAGTTTGAAGAAGTTGACTTTGAAGCAAGAAATTCTAGAATCCTCTTTCAAAGCCTATGAGAGAAGAGGACAACCACAACACATCCAACATCAAGTTAAACCTACAGATCTCATTTGTGAAGATTGCAAGGGCAGTGTCATTCTACTCTAGACTGTTAGCTCCTTTACAATATCTTGGTAAATAATGCCTAGGTTCAAGATGAAGATGGGCAAATGGAGTATATCAATTCTATTCAAAACATTCAAGAACAAGGCTATAATAAACCTAACCAGATATAATATGGCAATTTGACAGGTGTTGAAAATGCTTCCCAATTAAGGGACAGATAGGTGAACAACCAAGTTAGGGGTCCTCCTATGTTCCAAAACAATCAACAATAGAATTTTGGAAATCAAGAAACTAGAGGTAACGTCCAAAACTACGGCTACAATAAAGACAATCAATTACAGAATTAGAACATAGTGTCATAGATGCAACTAGCAAGTGTTCTTTTTCTGGTGAAAACAAGTTCTATGACATAGGGAGGATTCTCCAATTGCAACAGTCTATAATTAATAGTCATAAAATAATGATCTCAAACCAACATGCTTATGAGAAATTTATTGATTCTCAATTGGCTCATCTTTTGGCATCTTTACACCCCCATGTAGGTACCTTCACAGGCAAGCCAAAAGACAATCCAAACCACATATAATAGCTTAAAGTTGCGACAACCCATTTTGGCTTCATCTTGTCAGAGAAAATGACCCCCACCCTTGGGGACATCTAGCTAAGATAATAAGGATGAAACCATTTCTACTCAAAACATGATAACAATTTGTCCAGAAAGTTCCACGTGTACCTCATCTCAAATGTACTCATATATAAGAAACAAGTGTCATTTCAGAATCAACTATATTAGAACCGATTAGATGTTAGTTTCAAGAAATTAAGGAAACCATGAAGAATTTATATGTTAATGTCCCATTAGTGGATGGTATGGACTATATGCCCCATTTCTTTAAATTATTCAAACTCCTAAAAAATTCTTAACTGAAGAATGTGAAACACTAAAATTGGTAAAAAGATCATCTGATATTTTCAGAATAAGATGCTTGCAAGCACAAGGATCCAGACTACTTCTTTTTTTCTTGCTGTTAAGATACTCTACCCTCGAAGAAGGTCTAGTTGAGTCATCATCCCCATCACGCCTCTTAGCTTGTATAAGAGACTCGACCTCACTGATGCACTACCCACCAAAATGATCATCCAGCTCACTGATTCCTCTATGACCAAGACATTCATTAGCATAGAGAATATCACTATGAAGGTTCAAGTGTTTTCTATCTATTGTGACTTTGTAGTGATGGGCATGAATGATAATTGTTTCTATACCCTCATATTTGACAGGTCATTCCTCACTACCTCTAGAGCCTTAAATGATGTTGAAGCCAGAATATTGAGCATATGAGTGGTAAACCAATATTTTGACTTCCATGCACTAGGCGGAAAGAAGAGGCATACCAAAGAAGAAGACTCTATTTCCTTGACTACATTAATCACTTCACTCAAATTCAACAACAACTCTCTTCCTCAAGATCCCATAAACAATTAAGTTCACGATATCCTGGGAGGAAGATCACAATGTAAGGATAGTTAAAGATGTACCACCCTATTCCCAATTAAAGGGAAGATCATTGACTGTGGTAGAAATGCCTCCTATCCTATCCCCACTCTTAAATTGGCTTCCTCAAATGCTCTCAAGACACTAGATCCGTCAATAATTGTCTACTTGTAGACACCTGAAGCCCTACAACTAGTAACTGCCCATCCCCTCCTTCCTTCTCATCGAAAAATAGCTCACGTGGACTATTATACCCCATATGAATTGGTAAATCCATGTGTAAATCAAGAAGATACAAATGAGTACATGGATTGTAACTTCTCCCCATATCAACTCCCAAATCCATATTCTATGGACATGAGTGACCAATATAGTTATGATGGGAGGATTGTGCGTCACCAAATGAACTTTGCTTCCATGCCTCAACAATATCACCCCATTGGTGTTGCATTTCAGATTCCTCTCCATTCTAGGGTGAGATTCTAGAGCCCACTTTAGGGATTTGCAGTGCCTTCATGGAGGCGAGACATGACCTCCACCACCTAGACACTTCACCAACTGGCGTTCCTAACATTGCAAGTCCCTCTAGGCACTTTGGCTTCCCTGAGCTACAACAACACCCATATCACATTGAGGATTGCTAGACCTACATGGAGTTAGAGAAATAGAGATAGGGCCACCATATCAAACTTATGTATTAGATGTTGTAGAGGTATGATCAGTGGCATGGTGACGAAGGTGACTATGACTACACATAGATTCATTACTGGAATTATGACGTCAACCAGACATACCCATACCCACTTATTACTATTAGGGGCAACAATACATAGAGGTTGCTTGACTATGATAATCCTCCCATAATATCTAGGGACCACAATTGGTATGATCAGCCGTCATGTGAGTCTTTTCAGCAACAATGACAACAAACCATAGGATCCACCTTTATCGGGACATCATAGTAGTTGGTGGCAATTCTAGTCCGCTTTCTCCCCTCAACTCAGGATTTAGGGTTTGCTTGGGACAAGCAAATTTCTAGGTTCTATCTAGAGGGTGGGTGATACATTTTTACTCCACCCACGTTATCTTTTCTTGATGATGTCTTTCATTTTGATAAACTTCTATATCATGCATCCTTAGTGTTCATGTCTAATCATTTATTTTTAAAATTTTCATGTTAGAGTTGTATGTTAATTGGCCAATACCTAGTTGACCTAGATTCATTTACATGTTTGCATTGCATTGCATTAACATCATCTCATCATTTAACCCCTTGAATGAAGAAAATTATTGCATGCCATAATATTAGAAAATTTCCAATGCTAGAACCTATCATGTTACCTAGAACCGTAATCAATATTATTATCTGGAAATGATGGAAAGTTTTATTGGATCGAATGAGATCAAATGCAATGTGTCGCCTAATGATTAGTGTTGGATTGACTAGATGTGTTATTACTTTGCATGATAAATGATATGATCTATTTCATTCTAAGATTGTTCATGTGTACTAAACTCTAATATATGAGATGCATAAGTTAAGACTCTTTCTACACTTCTTCTATCATAATCTTACACCTCCATCACCAAGCAAAATAAAAAGCCATTATGTTAAATGCTACGTTTAGGGTGGCAACCTCTCCCTCACTCTCTCTGCTTCTCACGTACCCCTCCTAAGTAATTGGGATGTAACAAAAATAAAGAAAAGATGTCAATTTGCACACGAAAAGGAACACAATCAAGGTAATTACAACAATACAAAGAAATATCGATTCATATAGATGAGAGATTAAAAAATTATTCCTTTTACACCTCCATTCACTCCTGATTCTACCTAGGGGATAAAAAAACTAAAATTGTTCATTACACAGCTAAACAACATTCTGGTGCTAATCTCATTGGAATATGGTGAATAATCTAGCATCAATGATAGTACATCTACTGCTTTTTTGGTTTTGACGTAGAACCATGATCATGATAGTGAATTTGGTACATGGAATAAGGAAAGTTGTGTTTTGTGATATCATAAAATTGAGGTTGTTTGTCCGTATTTAGTGGTAGGGATCAAATTCATATTTAGAGAGAGAGAGAGGATGATGGATTAGTAGTATTATTTGGAAGATCATTTGTTCTGTGTTACTAGAGGATGAATAACATTTAATTTTGGGTTATTTGATAAATGCATGTTCATCCCATTTTTATTACATGTTTTGGTTTAGATTTATCACTTTGTTTTGCTTATTTTGCATTTTATGATTGTATTAGTGTAGATTGAATTTATTCTCAAAATTAGGGTTTTAAATGGAAAATCTAGTTCCTTAGCAAGAAAATGCTCTTATATAGCTCAATGGAGTCATCATGTCCCAGTTTGAATCTCATACCCCATTTTAGAAGAGGAATGAAAGACAAAAAAAAATTGATTGGATGATTCCGAATCGGATGACTAGAATTTCCCTAGTTGATTAGATTGGTAGCAACAGAAGAGTCCCTCATCACAACATTTCCATTCTTATATCTCACCTTGTGAGTCAGTTGATTGATCATGAATTCCACTCACAGAACAATCTGAATACATGAAGCATTTCTAGTTGCCTGACTCACATTGTGAATTGGTCTACTGGTCGAATGCCTTGATCACAAGGAGATCAAAGTCTTTGAAGGTTTTTCTAGTTATCTGACTCATCTAGTGAGTTGTCAACACACTTATAGACATCCAACCATAATTAAAGCCTAGTTGGTCGGCTCACCAAGAGTGCTGACCAGCCCAACACTTCTCTAATAGCCTTATCAGAATCCAACTGAGTATTTCATCTAAGCCAGTTGGCCAACTGGAATCACATCTAAAGGAAATCAAGATCTAGTACCTGTTGAATGACTAGATTTCCACATTGCCATCCTATCTTAAATTGGTGCAGAGAAGACTATTTTGGGAGGATGCCTCCAACCCAACCGAACTTAGATTTGGTGGGACCAAAGGCATCTCTATATAAGAGATTTGAACTCTAATGAGAAGGGGGAGATTACTCTCTATTCTAATCCATCTTCTGGATCAATAAGTAAAGGGAGAGAGGAACATCATCATTTTTGTAGAGATTGTGAGACTACTATGGTAGAAGTGCGGACCTATTGTCTGAAATCATTGGCCTTATCTCTCTCTGTATTCTATGATAGGATTCTCTCTTCTCTTACTTGTATTTACGTTATTACCATTTACATGAATGAATATTATCTCCTCTGGAACTTGGGGAGTATCCTCGTCGTCTATATTTCATTCTTATTTGTATCAAACTCATCTCTTTATGTATACTTAGATAACTATCCAGTCATTTGCTGCTTGTTCTTTAATTTTATCAATCAATTTACATGTTTAATATGATTATAGAGTACAATCATGATATATCGTATTGGATTCTCAATTGGATGCATTTAACCGTGGATGAGATCATATAATGAGACCTTGATCTTACAAGGAAACCGATCCTTGTATGATTTGTAGTCTGAAAGGGTACAAATTCATATGGTACTAATCTAAAATCCGTAATCGAGGTGAGGGCCTTGTGCCCTTCCCATTTTCCTCTTGTCTAAGATGGGCTACTATGCCTAAAAACCATTTCAAAGAAAGAAAATGGATTTTATTTAGATAGGGGGGATGCTACCTCCAACTCAATATCAACAAAAAAATCCAAAGTCAGGTCAAGTTGTTGTTGAGTTATTGATTAGTAAATGTCATGTGTTGGTGATGGAAGGGATCATGGTTGTCTATCTCTAGTTTTCCAGCAGATAAGATCACTGAGATTGACTAGCCAACTGGGTTGGTTTGGTTATCCCTTTCTCCAAAGGAGTCAGTTGTCTTCATGAGTTACCTTCTTTGGTTTGGGGCTCTGAGTCACCTTCTTCTAAGCTCTGTTGGATGACACAACATTCTCATTCAAAGAGGGGTCAACCATACTTGTGATGGTTCCTCAGGATACAATAAACCCACTTAGGTCTATCTTGCCATGATATTGTTCCCTGTCAGTGGGCTGGTTGCTTTTAGCCCAGTGGGGGGGTTGTGGGGGGTTTTGGACACATATTATGTCGTACTGGCATGACCCCACTATTTGGTTTTTGATCGTATCATCAAGCAGTGCAACCCGGTTCTACTTGACTAAGCACCGTGTGAATTTGCATTGGGTCTACATCCATTATGTGGCATAGGGGTTGCATCGTGTACATAACTTAAAACTAGACCACTTCTATGATGGATCATAGTGCTGCATCTCTTCCGGGACCAATACCTTTTATTATGACTCCTACTCGTTGCATACCCTGATCCACTACTGTCTGAATGGCATTTTGTGCTGCGTCTTGAGTAGCAAAGTCAGATCCCCCATCATCCTCATCCCCCCGGGACCTAAAAGTACCTCTTCCCCACTCAGAATAACATCCCAACATGGAATTCGAACCCCAAGATCGGAGGGCCGGTGAAATCCATCTGAGACATCCAATTAAGAAGTAAGAGGAGAGCAAAGCATCAATAAGTTATGACAGTTAGAATGATTACCTAGGAGGTGATGGTGAAATCCATATGCAATGGTGTCTTTTAATCTTATTTTTTTCATCTTTTTATTTCACTTCCATTTAATTGCAATTAATTTAATCCACAAATAAACAAACCATTTTCTAAATATTAATCTCATCCTCTTGGATTTAATGAAAAATTCTTAAAAAGGTTGTATCTCAGGTTCAAACCTATAAGATATACTGTAATAAGACTCATCACTTGTGGGTGGGAGATATTGCATGTAAAAATAGGATAAACTCGGGGTTAATCACCTTGGGATAATTCTCATAAGGTAAAATCACATATTACTAAGTAAAACAATGTCCAAGATGAGATAAACTAAGAGATATAAGCTTTAGAACCAATATGGGCCTCAATCTCTTTGCAAATGATGACATATAGCATTAGGACATGATACAAACCGTAATCCTAAGAGAGTGTTCCTCTATAGGGGAAATGCATTCCCAAGTCCATTTAGAAAGGAAATGAGACAATGCAAATGTAACCTTCAAGATATGAGAAAAATGACAATGGTGATATAGGACTCCTAAACTAGACAAATTCTAAGTGACTGACTTGATTTATCTTATTTTTATTATATATATATATATATATATATATATATATATATATATATATATATATATATATATATATATATATATATATATATATATATATGAGATGAACCCCATTTTTAATGAAAATGGACATAAACCTAATGATAGAGGGAGTGCAATTGAAATTAAGAGGAAATCACATCTTGGTGATGGTAAATCCCAACATATTAAAAGAAGTATATGCGACTTGATGTCCAAGAAAGTGCCTCATACTAGGGTAATGATTTCTTATAGTGGAATCTAGTGGTTGCATGAAAAAGAGTTAGATGGGTGGAAATTATGTTATGGGTAGAAAACACATAGTGTCATCCATTTACTTTGATAGGTCTTAGCTAGAGTGGATTGATCTTGCGGAGCTTGCCCCTAGCTACGATTGAGGTTAGATATGAAATATTCATATTGAGAAGATTTCATTTACTGCAAATGTTACTCATAGTGACTAAGCAATGCATCTTCCTTAGATAATATATGTTTTAATATGAGTCTCACTTGATGTAGAGAGTTGATATGCGTGCTACAAGTCACTCGAACACAATTTACTTAATATAGATGTATGTAGTAAACCACATTATAAGATTGAAGTTTGAAATTGAGACTTGAGTTGAATAAATCACTGGTTTACTTACATGATAAATGAACAATAATTTTATTAATGATACTAGGTGTTAGGTTTGGTTATAGTTCACATAATTTTGTAAAATCCTAATATGTATGTATGACAATTAATCACCTTAATGGGTAGAGTTTAAGTTTGATGTCGATCATAATCCACATCGATAACATTAAACATAGGGATGCTTGTAAGTGACTATACACAATATCAACTCCACCATAAATGGGTTACTAGGTACATGATAAAACTCAACTTAATTCATTATCAACAACAAATATATGAATTTAAAACCTAGGTCTGAAAGGCAATTGGCTGTCAACCTAAAATACAATATGAGTTTAGAGAAACCTATGAATGAGAACATGTTTAGTACCTTTTTAGGTTGGGACTAGACCTAAGATTGATATTTTAACCCCACAACTTCATGGTCAATATCCAATGTATGCCTCAAAGCCCAATATTATGAGTTTTGAATTACAAGATTTGAGTTTTACAACAAATACCCCATGAATGTTTGACATGAGAATTTTTTTTAGTATGAAGTTCATTTTAAATGATGATGAATGTAACATCATGATATTGGGAAAATTTACCAAAACCCAAAATTGGTCATATAAGTTAATCTTTATCACAAGATCCACACTGGGTGATAAGAATGCCAATAATTAGGGAAATCAAGTTAAGCAATTGAAAGTGGCAACGATCCAATTTGAGCAATGGACTAAGGTTAGGTACTTGGATTAGTCTAGTTGGACCTCAAAGGAATCAGACCCAAATTGAAAAGATGTACAAGAAGCATGGTCCAACCTATGGATGATGATTTATTAGAAATAGATGATGAATAATAATTAACACAAGCTTGGTTCCTATGTTTGTGGGCCCGAGATGGACCTCAAATAAAATTGTAGTATTGTTTGATATTAGATTATGGGTCAATTAAATATATTGGGCTTATATATGAGCCTACTTTAGCAATTGAATTGTGTGGACAGACACTACCTTTTTCCCTAGTCGTAGGAAACACCTTATACAGGGACCATGCAAGACCTAAAATTTCATGGAAACTCCTATTTATTTGGGCGATATATGATAAGTGGAAGATCTATATTTAATAATAGTTTTTAGATCACATATAAAATGACATTTTTATATATGATATCACTCCTCCAAGTAAGATAATATGTCCTCCAAATCTTCTTATCTAAACTACAACATGAATCCAACTCTATGAGGATAAAGATTGAATCTTGGGGCAAGGTCGGGTCATTTTACCATACAAGTATTTATCAACCATAAAGTATGTTGTGATGAATTATTTATGGATATCGATTCATATACCAATCTAGACCTTGAGTGAAGTGTGTTACTTGTTATTTCAAAAAATTATGTTTTACTTCTTATTGAATCGACTATAGGTACAGAAAGATATAAGTGTTTATACATAGATCTATGTGTTGATCATCATGTTATATTGTTTGAAATATTGTTCCATGCGATTACTTTATGAAATTGGTATATTAAAGGTCCAACGCCTAGAAATAAATTGATTTTCCACTATACATACATTTGTGCTTCCTACTTGTAAAGTATGGTGACACACATAATGACCACTAAGTTTAGGGTTACCTACTATATGAGTCCATGGACCGGGTTCAAGTGTTTGATATATGGGTCTACTTTCACCTTTGTGTGTTTAAGAAGTGTCTAGAACTGACATGTTGATGCAGTACCCACATGTTGTGTATAATGGCGCTCGACTTAAAGCACTATTTTATTTAATATTGAAATTTCTAAAAAAGTTTATTTTACATATTGCTATTATAAAGGTTTTTCCAAACACACTTACTTTCCTTAGCACTGTTAAAATTTTCATTTCACAACGTACCAATGTGATTGTAGTGATATTTCATTATATTTATAATTTAGATCCTTTTGTCAAGAAATTACAAGCACTGTTCCACGAAGGAAAAATGCAATGCCATACCTGATTTCCATGGATCTACCTCATTAACATGGATGTAGTCTTCTCATCTTTAGATCCATAGTTTCCTTTCAAATTATTATTATGTAAATTTCTTTTCAACAGTTTTCATGTAAATTTCTTTCCAATTTCCTTAATGACCAATCTATAAAATACTTGGGTTTATTTATAAGATGGATGTTTTCTTCTAGTTCATCCATATTTGTTTGTTTGATCTGCTCTTGGTCCTACACTTTCATCCCTTTTCATATGATACTATATAAGGGTCTAACATATAGTTTGGGTTAACTATGTTAATTCCAGTTGATGTTATTAGAGGTAATTCTTCTTCAGTAAGTCTAGGACCCATAAGGACTTGTGACAACATAGTCTTCAAACCTAGAGTCCAGAAATGAGGAAACATATATAAACTAAGGCAATAAAGATCCACCCTTGCATCATAGCCATGGATGTGAGTTGGGTGTACATGGACCATTTAGGACCTACAATAGGGTTTGCAAAGAAATTACGAGGACATATAGTTGAGCCTTGACAGGGACATTAAGAGTCTAAGTGGGGAGGTTGTAAAATCCTACAAAATTAGGTATTCAATAAAATGATCTACAAGGAAATTGGATTGTCCATATCAAAAAGGTAGACCTCCTTTTCGGGTAGCCCATAAATAGGAACTTCATAGGTAAGTGTGATCAACTCAAAGTAATACTAAGTTAGGTGACTTGTTAGGAATTTTTCTCTAGGTTGTGCATGACTGATAAAAAAATAAACACTCAAAAATATTCATACTAGGATAAGTGACCAGTGAGTGAGGATAGTGTTGGGAGTGGTGGAGGTATTTGATATAACATTGTATATGGGTCTTGAAGATTTTAAGTGGGCATATAAGATGTTATAGGAACCTCATGGGTATGAGTATGCAGTACATTAAGGATATACGATCTCTAAGCTCCTACAATTGAAATTTTTGGTAGAGGAATATGAACCCTAACATAGTTTCTTTTACACAGTGCTTGACATGTCAACCGATCAAGGCCAAACATCGATAAGGAGGAGGTCTCCTACACCCCTATAAGTATCCTTGAATGAAAATTAGATTACACCACCATGGACTTTGTGATGTTTCAATCAAAACTCTAAAGAGGTGTGACATAATTCTGGTCATGGTTGACCACCTAACCAAGTCCATATTTGAATAAAGTCCATATATGTATAGATAATTACCAACGTACCAAAACTAGGTGACCTATCTATTCAAGAGATAGTGTGTCATCACGAGATTCTAGTTTTTATTGTGTCTTAATGTTATGAAAATTTCACCTCACACTTATGGTGACAAGTGCAAGAAGATTTGGGAACATAGTTTAACTTCAATATATGACATATCAACCACAAACATACAAACAACCTGAATGGACAATCCCAATGTTGGAAGATATCTTGTGGTCATGTGTTCTTGACTAGGAGGTTCATAGGATCAATATCTTGCTATACTAGAATTCATTTGTAATAACAATAATCAAGTTAACATTGGTATGAAAACTTATGAATCACTTTATGGGAGATCATGTAGATCACTTAGATCATGGCACAAAATAGGAGAAAGATGAATTTTAAATTCTAAAGAGTTGCTATTATGTTAGGATAATGTAAACTTATTCAATCCAATATTGGAAAGAGTAAATGACCTTAAAATATCTTATACAAATGCACATAGGACATATGAATAGTATATGGTGGGTGATCATGTCTTCTTAAATATAATGGCAATCAAGGAAATAGTTGACAAACATGGAAGCATAGTCCCATATTTATTGTCCCTTTTTAAATCCTAGATCACATATATGAATGTTCTCATTTCTTGGCTTTAGTTCCTTAATATATTACAATGCACAATATATTTCATATATCCAACTTGAAGTGGTACATCAAGTACGCAGAGTATACATAATCAATCACGAGCCTATTCAACGACACCCTTGTTTGTTAGGAAATCATGGTCAATATCTTAAATATTAAACCTGAGGATCTCCAAAAGAAGAAGATTAAAATGGTTAAGGTACATTGGAAGCACCCCAACAACAATGATGCTACTTGAGATCACAAAACTGATATGGAGGAAGGTTTTCAAATCTTTTCAAGGACAAAATTAATTTTAAGGAGGGTAGGATGTGATGGAGTGTCTTTTCATCAATATTCTACTTGATTTCTCACTTCAATTGACAAATTAGAAGTACTATATGATTAAGCTATTAAATTTTAATTCATATTAAAAAATAGTTATATCACTTAATATATTTGCTTAAATTTGGGTATAATTAATACTGTATTAGTCATCATAACAAATGTTAAGGATTATTTTTGGAATTATTTTCCATATTAAGAAATTATAGATATACTTTGGTTCGATCATAAATTTGTATATGACTTTGTAATTGAGCCCATATTTCATAAAAATATTCATAATTAGGACTTTGATTTTGAGAATTGATTCAGTACTGTTGGAGAATATTTGATGTCATTTTGAAGGGAGTATGGAGTTCTTAATGAGAAGTTTTAAATATTTTTTTAAACTATAATTGTATAACAATGATATTTTGTGAAAATAGAAACATAAAATTTTATTATTATGTTAATATTTTAATTTTGGACAATAAGAAAGTGGCTAAAAATAGAAAAGATGCATTTTTCTATATTTTCTAAGTGGTGTTGATGGTTGATGTTGGACTCCTTTTTATGAGTTGTTGGAAAGATCCAACAAAGGGGTTATGGCAGACTATCTATATTCTTAGCCTCTATCTCCATAAAGGAGAGAGTTAAAATTTGTTCACCAACCCTAAAACCCTTTGTGGAGGCTGCTTTGCAACAAAAACATTAACAAAGAAAGATGAGGAGGTGTTAATGTGGCAAGAAAGAGAAGAACTAATAGTCTTTTTCTTACAAAGATATAGTTATAGAAACGTTACAACATTGATATATAAGAGAAATATAGAACCAAAAACCCTCATAAAATGGAGTAGCGGGGAAGGAGAACAACTTTGTTGAAGTTGGACTCAACAACACCTGTGTGGAACCACTGGGCGTGCATAGAATCACATGGTAAGTATACTATTCCAAAAGAATTACTTTAATATTACATGTTTATGTAAATAATGGAATATCATTGGACAAATATTGAAAATATCCATCCTATAAAATTATTTTCAAATATGTTTATCTGGATTTTCCAATGTATATATCCCTATTACAAACATCTATCTATTTTATGACTTAGATGATTAAAATTACCAAAAGATCCTGGTTTTGGACAATTATCTCTTATATGTTCTATTTTTTCCTAAATAATCATGTAGTAATGATAGATACTAATTTTTAATAAAAATATTAATATTTCGTCTTTGGGTTGGAAAAGTATCATATAGAAAATGATCAATGAAAGATCTAGATTTAATAGTATTTTTTTAGATCATCAAGTCAATAATGTTTCCACATGATCTCAATCATCTAAATAATACTTATGTCCTCTAGATATAATCCTCTAAAAAAATCTTGAATCCAAATCTAAGAAGATTAAGAGTGGATCTTGGTGTCAAGGTATTCCCCTATGTCATACATGGCTGTATCAGACCTAATGCATATGTTATTTTTATTTCCAGACATTGACTTTTCATATCTAACCTGAATCCAAGTTTTACTTCTTAACCCAAAAGATGTACACCTGAACTCTGATTGTCTGAATATTTTTACTAAAATAAACAAGTTTAAATGTATACATCCATGTGTTTCTTGGCCTATGACATTGTTTGGAATATTATTCCTTGTGCTTACTTTATTATTTTGGTACATCAGGTTCCAAAACCTTAACCTAAATTGTGTTATCATTGACACATATATTGGTGTACCCCCTTCTAAAGTATGATGACACACATGAATGAATAATTATGTTTGGGATTCGTGACTCTTGGAGTCCAGGATATGTGTCCTAGTGTTGGATGGAGGTCTTTACTTTTTGAGTCTTAGAAGCTACGAGTACTGACCCATTTGGAAATACTTTTTGAGTAAATGAATTAGGTTTTCAAGCATTCTTTCATTTATTAATAAGAATTTCTTGAAAGTGGATTTATCATCTATCTAGAATAAGTATTTATTTCAAGAAAAAATTATTATTAAAAATAATGAATTTATATAGTTTCATAGTGTACCAATAGGTTTACATTTTGCTATCTTTTACAATCTAGACCATGTCACCTAGAAATTATTCATTGCTAAATGAAGGTAAAAAATGCCATAACAAAGTTACATGGGGCTATCAAATTAATGGGGAGGCAATCTTCATCTTTAGATATGTATTTTCCTTTCAATAATTATAATTTAACTACCATTCTGATTGAGTTTAGGATTGTTGGTATAGCATTCAGTCTTCTTGGAGAAAGATTTTCCTTTTTTTGTATTGTACATATTTTTGTGTTCAATACACTTAGTGATGGTGAGTTCTATCCCCTTCCTTATGATTCTCTATAAGGGATTGACTTAAAAATTGGAATCATTCTTTTAATCAATGACACTCCCACATGACCAATCGCGATAATGCCCCTTTTGGCATGGGACCACATAGGAGAGACATGTGTTGCATGTAGCGGGTGAATGAGGGATGACTCTAGTAGTTTAGTCCAATGAATAGGGATAGTTGTGAGGTTTATGGGGGGGATATTTGAGGACAAGCCCCAATCACTGTGTGCTCCTATTCTAGTGTTCCATCCCAATGGTACAATTCCACTAGAGAAAAACGTCCAATAGCATGATATATGCATTTATTATTACCAAAATAAACTGGTAATAACATATGGGCATAGATCTGAAGATGTGTAAGCCCTAAATAAATCACTAGTTCATCCATGATCTTCTTGTAATATAATGTCATGGAACCCTAGATCTATGATTAGTCTGGGTTTTATGTTCATAAATTTAAATCAATCTTATCAAGTATGAATAGTTTCTTATAGACTCTATGTACAGTGCTAGAACTAATTAAACTCAGGATTCTAGTATATGGACTTCATATATGATTAGTTACTATTCGGTATATTAGGTATTATGCCATTTGAATAATTATCAAAATTCATATATGCCCCTAAATTTTGGAGAACCATGATTATGATTTATTTATGTTCCTTTGATTAGTTATAAAATCAAAATGGTGTTTTAAGCATGTCTACTGAGTACATATATAAATAGATGGACATACATATCATTTCGAGCATAACTCTATATACCATACCATCAAATCAAGTGTCTTTTATTGTTTTATGACCTGTAATATCCTTTAAAATCCATAATAGTGCCCATTTATGGGCTTTGGTAATTGATGTAGCTAAAAGCCCATATAAATGATCTTTATCTAGTGTAATAGTGTATTTGAAATCCAAGAGAATGGAACTCAGAAAATGATAACTTAAGTTATTGTGCTCAAGTATCAAATTTCAAAAACCAGGAATATCTAGATCATTGTTCATCCATGATAATGGACCTAATAATGATTATTCATGGAATATAAGTGCAAAAATTAATAACTAGGTTAAACAAACCTTAATTATGACCATTGGTTAGTATCTAGCTTAGAATTATCATAAGGTGATACTCTATGGGCCAAATACCCTCTTATTTTCTTGGTAGCTAAAATTCTGTAGAAATTATTTGGGTACCACAAAATGATGAATTGAAGAACATAGACGTCGATATAGGTAAGTACATGCATATTTTCATACAACATCAAGATCTGATATAATCTACAATTAGGTTGTCATTACGTACTATTAGAATGCCATTGTAAGTCATGGGACCATTTTCGTACCCAGTGGCCTAAGTAACCCTTGGCTAGGGATGGATTTGAAGAAGTGGGACCTAGAGGGGATCCACTCATTCCTTTTATGGTTTAAAACCTTTCATATCAATTTGACCAATCAAAGACAAAAAGGGAAAGGGTGCAAAATCATTCTGAAAATGTGAAGTACCAAACTAGTATCAATTTAAACAACCGAGTTGAAAATGGAAGATGGATATTATAAGAAAAAACAATTCAATATCATCCTCACCTACAAGGATGACATAACATAAATAATATGCAACATTCTAGAAATAATGTACCCATTGCACAAGTAAACATGCTCATCTCATATCTTTATTGGTCTGTAGAAATATAGAATTCTCCTCATGGTGATCCTCAACAAGATGATCCACAGTTGGGTGGTCTGGGAAAAACACCTATAGAAGGCAAGAAACAAACTAGCATGCGTTTGTAAAGTTACCAATATATGCATTATTGTTGGGAAATATGAGACATTATTGTTCAAAAGAAATTATACAAGTGTCAACTATGAAATAATATAAACAAGTCAAAGGAGTGATGAGACATCACCAATGAGATTAAAAGAGGTGTGAAATCATAAAAGAGAGTGGACAATAAATAAAAGGAATATTTTCTTGAAAGTGATTCTCATATATAAATTAACACAAACCGACCAAAACCATATAAAAATTGGATCAGAGCACCATGGCACTATGAGGCTTGGGAAGGAGTTGAGATAACCTCAATACCATGTATATTTAAAAGAAGGTGACAACACTTAGGACTAGGTGAGGACATTGTAATAAAAAATATATGCTTATGCACTAGGCCCCAACTTCAAAAATATTCCACTACTAACAAATAATATCGGTATATCAATTTTCCATGCAGTAAATAGAGCTTTCAATATTAGTAGTCAAATCTGATCATTTCAAGTATAAAAGGGATGAAAACATCC
Organism: Alisma plantago-aquatica; assembly: GCA_963693085.1. Taxonomy (NCBI): domain Eukaryota; kingdom Viridiplantae; phylum Streptophyta; class Magnoliopsida; order Alismatales; family Alismataceae; genus Alisma; species Alisma plantago-aquatica. Next base: position 514,975,882 of record OY856409.1, read on the forward strand.
CATCATAGAAATTTGGGACAAAAAGGCACATTAACAAGTGAACCATGAGGTTCAATAATCAACGATGGAAGAATCAAGTAGTAATGAAGGTTCCATAAAGAGTGATTCAAATCATAGAAATTTAGGTATATTTCCTCATCATGAAGAAATTAGATTTAATAATGACTTATTTCCTAATTTAAGTAGATAATAAAAATATAAAGATCTCTTCTTGTACTATCCCTATAAATGAGGATCATATAAATAAGGGTGGAAACCAACATTTTAAGGTCATATTTGCATAAAAACCAATGATAATTAATAGTTCCATCAAATATATTACATGATGTTCTACAAAATTATGCTGCAAATAGTGGTTGATGAATGCATATTCATCTCATTTTATTTTAACTTTTTAAAGTAAAGTGATTCACTTTTATATGTTTATTTCCCCAAATTTACATAGACTAGCTCAAACTTCTTTTATTCCTATTTTTGGGACTTTGATATGAAATTCTTGTTGTTATTGTGAGAACAAACACCAAAGATAATCCAAGGTCATCCTCTTAATGACCCATATCAACTTACCCCATCTTCTACCATTGAGAAATGATCCTGAGATTATTTGAAGGACATGGCTGCATTAGAAGCCCCAGTTGGGCGACAAGATTCACTAGTCAGCCACTTGGGCTAAGGGAAAAAGAAGGTAGCATCACACAGAAAACTAGTTGCCCGACTCACTTTGTGAGTCGATCGGATGATTATGGACAAAAAGCTCACATGAAGATCAGAAAACTTGAAATCCCACTGGTCACTCGACTCACTTATGAGTTGTCCAATTTGACGGTGTGATCCAACCCCAAGAAGAAATGAGTTGCCTAGTTGGAAAAACTAGTTGACCGTCCTAGGTTTCTTCAGAGGTACTTAGTAGAAAACTGATTGCCCAACTGGGATCTTCATCACATGGACCAGAAATGTTGACTCTCCAACAAGCCTCCCAATTACACCATTCGACCAAATGGAGGTTGGGCTAGACAAAGAAAGAGTGGACAATTTCCTGACTAGTGTGACCCTAAGAGATGCAAACAAAGCGCCACATTCCATTGATCGAGTGATTTGTGGGGCTAGTGGTACTACTACAAACAAAATTTTGACCTGATGGATGAGGGTTGGACTCCTAACTCCAAATCATGAATTTTCATAGAAAAAGAACAAATAAAAAGAGAAGAATGATGCCTTGCTATAGAGTCTCAGAGGATACTTGTAGGGAAATATGGTGACAGAATAGGTAGTAGAATTTTTTTTACTGCCATATTCCCCATTAAACCAGTAGATTGCATCAATAACTATATACTAGAAAATATGGTTTCAAGGATATACCTGATCCTATAGCAAGTTCAACAACATCTCCTCATCATTGTATTCATGCAACTATCTTCTAGTTGCACATGGACTCATCTACTGTGCCTCCTGGTATTCACCACAGGCAGCGGGATGATGTTGTCCTCCTAGTGGCAGACAACGGCCTCCACACCTCTATGGAAGTACACATGGACCATATAAAACTCCTATTGTCATACTAGAATGGACATGAACGAGTTGTCCTTCCCATTGGTGTGCTAGTTACAAACTTGCTCTCTCATAATTGTTCTCCCTTATTATCCCTCCCTTTATCGGGCATGACTTGCTCATGTTCTCTTAGTTACCAAAATCAGAGAAGACAAACAATTGTTAGAGGAAATTGATGTGTTTGAGAAGCCCCCAGTACCCCTATTTATAGGAGGGGTTAGGGTTAGGGTTCCTAGTATGTGGGGGAGTGTAAGGGATTGTAATCTAAAAAAATTGCAACCTACGAGTGGAAAACCGGTCGGCTCACTAGGAGAACCTATTAGTTGGGACACAAGCCTATCAGTTCTCCCAATGAACCAATCATTTCACATGTTTCCCAATCACATATGAATTGACAATTCTATTCCAATTAATGCACCACATGACATCAACACTAATCCTTGATGCAATCGAATATCAGCACAAACCGGGCATCTCACAAAGCGAGCTAGTCATCTTACAACCACCAGCCCATTGGTTCACTAAGTGAACCAGTCGGTTGGCACCCGAGTTCATGCGAAACTTAGTCAATGCAATATCCAATAAACCTAACACTCCAACCGATCATTGCATAACATGAGATGATTGGTTGGGAGTCCAATCATTTGATTTGTTGCTTGAATTGAATACTTAAACACTTTAGTAATCAATCCAATTATCATTCAAGACTGAAACTCCTCTTCTAGGTCAGTTTTTATGTGTGTGACCCTATAGGTCCCATATTATGTTGGTAGTGAATATCCATAACCAGTTATGACATCACAAGAAAAGAGTGGTTCCTAGTCACACATCATTGTTACCCAAGTAAATGGAAAGTTGGAGAACAACTTCAACCTACAATCTATGTTTGGTATTATAGTGTTTGTATAGTTCCTTTGTCACTAATATCCATATTGAACTTAAGGAATCGAGTAGTCATCCTCATCATCATTAAATCTATGTTCCTTGAAACATAGCAGACTATTTGGGATATATGTAAGCTCAATATCACATATTGACTCACATGTGCATGACCATGCATTTCTCAGTCTCTCTTATTAAGAGGCCTAGGATATAATACTCCTATAGGTGGGAAATATCACATCTACATCACTCACAGTCAGTTCCTATGTCTCACAATTACCCAATCATCACCTTTATGGCAACCCTTATTCAATATTACATTGGATGATGTCAAAGCATACTGAATGATATGTGATGAGTGTAGTGACTTTAGGTCTAAGAACCACAATCACCATCAACACTATAAGAGATGATTATAACCACAAATTATGGTTTACATGTATCACTCTTATGGTGGGTATGTCTGATACTCTATTCCCTAACAAGTATCTATGTGTTTGGTTTGCTATCACATATTAGGACTGATGGGATTTTATCATCAACCAACACACATTCTAGTCTTATGTATTACTGTTTACATTACTTCCATAGTAATAACTAACTAGGGACATAACAAGAATATATACTCTTGACATCCATATGATCTCATTGTTTAGGTCCTCAACTCGAAGACATATGTTATGCAGTATATCATCCTTTAAACATCTACTATGTTACATTATTATCTCATAACTGGATAGAACATAATAAACTAGAAGTTTATCTTTATTATTAATCCAATCATTTACAAGTTATGCCATTACAATCATCACATGATTAGCTCTCTGGACATACATACTAACATACTCCCACTTGTACTTAGAACCAATCACCCACAAATCTTATCCCAAGTGATCTAACATGAGCATCGTGCTTTTGCTGTGAAAGTGCTTTTGCCAAGAGGTCAACAATATTGTTCTTAGTTGGTACTATGCAAATATTCACAACTCCTCATTGTGTGTTGTCTCGTATGAGATGAAAATGCCTTTTTATGATTGGAATACAATTTGAGTTCCTTAGCTTGTGCAATAGCTCCATTGTTGTCATGATATAGCTCAATTACATCACTAATGCTTGGAACAATCGCAAGTTTAGAGATTAACTTCTTGATACAGACAACCTATTTGCTACATTCAGTGCAACAATATACTCATCCTCTATTGTAGAATCGGAAACTATCTCTTGCTTGGAACTATTCCAAATTACAACTCCTTTGTTTAGGCAAAACACAAGTCCTGATTGTGATATGTAACAATCTTTGTCAGTTTGGAAGCTTGCATTGGTGTTAACCCTTTACCACCAACTCTTCCTCTCCACTGTAGATAAGGAACCGATCCTTAGTTCTTCTCAGGTACTTAAGGATGTTCATCATGGTTGTATGGTGTGTTACTACGAATGGTGCTACACACTACTCAATTGGAGTTTGAATAGATTCAACCTCATGAACAGGAACACATGATGTATTAAACTTTTGAATTTATAATGGACCAAACTTAACGTACTCGTGTAAACCAAAACACTACACTTACAAGCACACGGGGTCCTATCGTAGTATAGGAGGGTGGCAAGTATAGGGTCGATCCACATGGAGAAAAAGGGGAACTAGATCTAGGTTATTTTTTGGGCTATTTTCCTATTGTGGAGTCTAGGGTTGAAGGGTTTAAAGGTGATGTTTTGATTGATTACACTAAGTTAGTAAGAAATAAAATAAAGGAAAGCAAGCAAGAACAAAACCTAAGTTAACCCTAGACAATTAATTCTAATGAGTAAGAAAAAGACAGGGCAAGGCAAGAAAAGAACAATCTACAAAAAGGCAAGCAAGGAAAGGTGTACACTGCACTAAACTAGCAAACATGGCAAAAGAGAAATTAAGGATCTAAACTAGCAAGAACAAGGCAAGAAGCTAACTAAGCAAGTAAAGAGCTAACTAAGCTAACACTAGCTAAGCAAGAAGGCAATTCAGATTTTAAAGCAATAAAGGGAGATGTGGGTTGTTTGGGTGATGCACTTATCAATTAGGTTGGGGGGTGACATGTGAAAATTATGATTTCATTTAGATTATCGAACCAAACAAAAAACAAAAGTCTAATGAATTAGCCTAAGCTACTAACTGGCCATGGATATGCTAGGTTGTGTATAGGGGGACTAGTCCCTAACACTCCCTACTACCCTCGTGAGGCTCAATTGGGTTAGGGTCTAGGTGTAATTCATTTAGAGTCTAAACAAATCTAGGTTTCTAATTTAGATGATCTTAGGATGATTAGGGGCTGAGGTTAGTAATGGGAGTGGAAGAGAGGTTCTAGGCCTCCCATCACCCACATTCTAGCCTTGAGAAAGATCCATGCTAAGCACACCAAATTCATCTAAACTAGCTACTTAGATCTCTCAACTAGGGTTAGGAGAATTGATTAGAATGTAGGAAGATGGTTAGCTAGCTAGGGATCCAAGAATTATACCTAGGAGCAAATCCCAAATTCACACATATAAGTAATTGCCCTAAATTCCTAGGTGATTTCAAGCACAGACCAACAAGCATCTCATGTAGAATGAGATAGAAATAGAACATAATCATTATCAAATGAAATTACAATCTTTACATATCATTTTCCCCAACATGGTATCAAAGTACCATTTTAAACCCCAAACATCCCACCCAAGGGGCCTAGCTACTCAAGGAACATGAAAATACAAAAAGGAAGAAGAATGAGTAGAGGAGTGAAAATCCATGATGAGATCGATGAAGACTCCTCCTTCTCCAACTCCTATGTAACACCCCTGCTTGTAAGTAACTTACTTTAAGCAAAACTCCTAGGGTTAAGCCATAACCCAGGTTAGGGGTGTAACATCCTAGTAGTTGTAGCCCGAGCTCCTCCCTCCAAGGTAGGTGAATGGCATGAATGTACAGTGGAAAGTAGCCAAAACACTAGAAAACTAGGGTTTTGGTGATGGAAATGGTGAAATGCAGGTGGAATGATATGGGAATGGACGGAGGACAAAATGGGAAGGCTATAGCGGTTGTAGGGTAGCTAGGGGTGGCCAACCTTGAGCTCCATCTGCCATTAGGGTTTATATACGGGTCTTGGGGTTAAGTGGGGGCAATATGGGTAAAGTAGTGCAAAAATAGGCTAGGGTTGAGGCCCACCACAGCTGTGGTGGTTGTAGGGGAACATGGTCATGGTGTATGGGCATAGGTAAGATGAAAAATGGCTAAAGATCACAAGGAATTGGTCAAATTTATACATAAAATGCCACGACTATGGTGATCACCACAGGCATGTTGGAGCTTGGGCACCACGGGGGTGGTGGTTCACCATGGGAGTGGTGGAGTCTAATCACCATGGGTGTGGTGGAGTCTGATCACCACAAGGGTGGTGGAAAGAAGCTTCAAACTTGCACTTTACTATGACATGGGGCATTTGTGCCACGACCATGGCCATGTACCATGGTCGTGTTGGAGCTTCTTCCTTGCACTTTGGCCTTCAACTTGCTCATCTTTGATGCTCCTTTCTTTGGGTTGACTCTTGACCACTTTGGGTAAGTTGGGGAAGCTCTAGAACTCTCTTTAGGATCCTACAAGGGTGAAGAAACCCTTAGATTATCCTCCTTCTCTCCCTTCCATCAAGTAGTGGCCAAAGTACCTATAAAACACACAAAAAACTTACATAAGTGTATTTGATAGAAATATGCATATTGAGGGAAAGAACATGTAATCTAACAGGTATAGATGTGATTAAAATGCAATAAGACACAATATTAAACCCTAAAATACGCCTGAATCACCACCCCAAACTTAAATCATACTTGTCCTCAAGTATGCTCCAACTCAATCTCTCTACAATTTTTCCACAATCAAGAAATGAAAAATGCAATGCAATGCAATAGGTGAATATTGACTACATGGGCTCAAGGATGACTAAGTACATGCATTCCACCTCTCTCCTCTGATCTTTCACAAACCAATCATGATTAGAGCACTGAGCCTCCAAACTTAAAATATAGAGAATATAAAACACAATCAATCCACATGGCTGTCATATCACTCTAGGTAAATCATTTTATGGTAGCAAAGGTAAAAAATGACTAATTTTGTTGTTTTACATTCATGCATTCAATCTCATATGTCCATCCATACTAAGTAACCCACATGGCTGCAAAAAAAAGGCAAAATGAGCTAGGTTTGATATTTCCTAACTCCATGGGCATGCAAAGGGAAGAAAGGGTTGTGGTAAGAGTTTGGAGTGCTTTTACACATTCATCTTTTCTTTATTTAGATGCTCTTAAATAGGAGCATTTTTATTTTCTTTTTACATTTTCTTTTTCTTTTTCTTTTTCTTTTTCTTTATCTTTTTCTTTGCCCTTGGTGTAGATAGGGCATATGGTGATGAGAATGAAGTGGTGAGATATAGATGTGGCCACCCAAAACTTTTGGAGGTGCCACTACTGAATATGTGCACTTTGGCATCCTTTCATGAGACAGGGAGGTAAGAAGATGGTAGAAGAAGAGTGAGTCAAGGAGGGGTTACTAGTGTGGACATCGACATGAAATCTCCTACATAAAAGTAACTCCAACAATTTCATCAAGCAATGACACACTATATGAATGAGCAATATTAAATCAACATTTCTATCATGATATTCTACAAAACTCTAAGCATTTGCGGCTTGCTTCAATAACAATTCAACCAAATGATTCACAAGCATGAGATAGGTGGTTTACATGTAAAAGTCAAGATTGAGGTCATTTAGCAATAAAACATGATATTTCACTTGCATTTGTCAAAGGTTATCACTTTTAATCCAAAAAGTAGAGATTGGGTCAAAACACGCTTTTAGGCAAGAAATTCTAAATTTGGGCATTATTGGCCAAAATAGTGCCAAGTTTCCTTCAATCACATCTAAGCCTACATTATGGAACATGAATCAAGAAATAAGCAAATCCTAGCTAAAACATGCAAAAATTAACAAAAATCTACATGATGTGCAATGCATGGCAAAAAGAGAAAAAATTTCAAAAATTGCACAAAAATTGATAGAAAGTAAACTACATGATATGCAAGCATGAAAAGCATGTAAAATCTAATCTAGATAGCAAGAGAAAGAAACAAAATAAGAAAACAAAACTAAATGGAAGGTGAAATGCAAAAAGGGTGAAAAGAGAAAAAGGGCATGCCGCCCCACCACCCCAAAATCTTGAATCATGTTGTCCTCAATGTGACACTAAAGTATAGGAGTGATAGGGTATATGAAAAATGTGGTGGCTCCGGTGGTGGTCCTCCCTATAGTGGAGGATGCTGGTAGGTGTTGCATGGCCACCGTTCCTGGAGAAAGGTCGTGTTGTTCGCAGAGAAGTGAATAGAACTGATTTGGGATTTTTGCAAATTGTTGACTTAGGTGCTAGAGTCAGGCTACAACATAGCTGTGCTGCAGGGCACAGCCGTGGTGGCTCACCTTCTACACGACCGTGGCACCCCCACACGGCTGTTCTGATTAGGTGGATGCACGACCATGCTACCTTGTATGGCCGTGCTGGGTTTGTTCTTTAGTTCTCAAATTCTTTGATTTCTCTATTGATTTTAAGTGTACCACCACATCTATTTCATGTCACGACAACCGTGGTGAGTACTGTGGTAGTTGTTCCACACTTGAATTTCATCAACATGTCAAATATTTGATCCAAAATGATTGTTCTTTGAAACATTTTCTCAATTTCATCTAGTGTTCCTCATTTCAACCTATTTTCACCTGTACATATTAAAACTAAACAAAAACTATCAAAAATAAGTGTGTTTTCTCAGAAAGTGTAAAACAAAAACTAAAGTATCAAAATGGAATGTTGGGTGAAAAAATTCCTGAACCTAGGTGGGTTGCCTCCCACAAGCGCTGAGTTTCATGCCTTCAGCTGGGCTTGTTGTTCTTTCACCATCAACCATTATCTAAAAACAAAATTTTTGCATCCCCATCACAGGTAATCCTCTCAAATTCTTTCCTTGATTGATCTTCCTCCCAAGGGTCATGCGATCTTCTCAAGTGTTTTTCAGTTGTTCTCTCTCCTTGGGGATCATCATCATAGATCTTAATCAACCTTGTGACCTTCATAAATTTCATGCCATAGTTTTGATCTCTCTTGAGGAATGGGTCTTCATAGTCATCAAAGAGATAGGTCTCAATCATATGGGACACTTGTGAACAAGGACTTTCTGACAATGGATCTTCATTAATATCTTTGTAAACTTGCTTCCCTCCCTTGATAAGATTTGAAACCATATCCATTTGCTTATAGGAAGTAGGGGGAGAATGTATAGTTGTGGTGGTGGCACTAGTGTTAAATGGCCTTTGGAATTGAGGTAGAGGAGGGAATTGAGGTTGGAAGGTGAACAAATAGGTAGGTTGCAGTGATGGAGGTGGTGGTGGTGTGTAAGGCTTAGGATAGCCTTGGAGGTAGGGTAGTGGAGGAAATGTATGGGTTTGTGCAATTTGGCCTTCCATCTTGTCTTCCCTGAGTGGATTGTGACTTGCATAAGGCACAATAAAACAAGAGAGAACAAGTTATCAAACCAATATGCACAAAGAATACAAATAATAAAGAATAAATAATAGTAATGATGAGGGCAGTAGGAAAAGTCAAAGCAAAACTAACTAGCTAGGTCGAGCACCTTTACTCCCCAACAATAGTGCCTGAAAGCTTGGTGTGTTTCTCAAACACAACAAAACAAACTGGAAAAAGACGGTACTAAAGGGGAGAGTCAACACCACAACTACTAGGTAGCTATGGCACATTCTATCCCCGACAACGGTGCCAGAAAGCTTGGTGCGTTACTACCAATGATGCTACACACTACTCAATTAGAGTTTGAATAGATGCAACCCCATGAATAGATGCACACGGTGGATTAAACTTTCAAATTTATAATGGACCTAACTTGACACACTTACATAGACCAAAACACTACACCCGCAAGCACATGAGGTTGTGTCTTAGTATAGGAGGGTGGCAAGTATAGGGTCGATCCATAGGGAGAAAAGGGGGCACTAGAGCTAGGTTAGTTTTTGGGCTAGGTTCCTATTGTGGAGTCTAGGGTTGAAGGGTTTAAATGTGATGTTTTGATTGATTACACTAAGTTGAGCAAGAAATCAAGCAAGAACAAAACCTAAGTTAACCCTAGACAATTAATTCTAATGAGCAAGAAAAGATAGGGCAAGGAAAGAAAAGAAAATTCTACACTAAGACAAGCAAGGAAAGGTCTACACTGCACTAAACTAGCAAACATGGAAAAAGAGCAATTAAGGATCTAAACTAGCAAGAATAAAGCAAGAACAAGGCAAGAAGCTAACTAAGAAATTAAAGAGCTAACTAAGCTAACACTAGCTAAGCAAGAAGGCAATTAGGATTTTAAAGCAATAAAGGGAGATGTGGGCTGTTTGGGGGATGCACTGATCAATTAGGTTGGGGGGTGACATATGAACATTATGATTTCATTCATATTATCAAACCAAACAACAAACTAGAGTCTAATGAATTAGCATAAGCTATTAACTTGCCATGGATATGCTAGGTTGTGTATAGGGGAACTAGTCCCTAACACTCCCTACTACACTCGTGAGGCTCAATTGGGATAGGGTTTAGGTGTAATTCAATTAGAGTCTAAACAAGTCTAGGTTTCTAGTTTATCTGATCTTAGGATGATTAGGGGCTTAGGTTAGTAATGGGAGTGGAAGAGAGGTTTTAGGCCTCCCATCACCCATTCTAGCCTTCAGAAAGCTCCATGCTAAGAACACCAAATTCATATAAAATAGCTACTTAGATCTCTCAACTAGGATTAAGAGAATTGATTAGAATGTAGGAAGATGGATAGCTATCTAGGGTTCCAAGAATTGGACCTAGGAACAAATCCCAAAATTCACACATATAAGCAACTGCCCTAAATTCCTAGGTGATTTCACACACAAACCAACAAGCAATTCATGTAGAAAGGTAGAAATAGAACATAATCATTAGAAAATGAAATTACAATGTTTACATATCATTTTACCCCAACTTGGTATGAAAGTAACATTTTAAACCCCAAACATCCCACCCAAGGGGCCTAGCTACTCATGGAACATGAAAATACAAAAATAAAGGAAGAAAAATGAGTAGAGGAGTAAAAGCCATGATGAACTCAGTGAAGACTCCTCCTTCTCCACCTCCTAGCAGCTATAGATCGAGCTCCTCCATCCAAGGTAGGTGAATGGCATGAATGTACGGAGGAAAGTGGCCAAAACACTAGAAAACTAGGGTTTTGGTGAGGGAAATGGTGAAATGGAGGTGGAATCAGGTGGGAATGGATGGAGGATGAAATGGGGAGGCTAGAGTGGCTGTAGGGTATCTAGGGGTGGCCAACCTCAAACTCCAACTACCGCAGGGTTTATATAGGGGTCTAGGGTTAAGTGGGGGCAATATGGGTAAAGTAGTGCAAAAATAGGCTAGGGTTGAGGCCCATCACGGGGGTGGTGGGTCACCATGACCGTGGTGTTTGTAGGGTAACATGGACGTGGTGTATGGGCACGAGCGAGGTGAAAAATGGATAAAGATCACAGGGAATTGGTCAAATTTATACATGAAATGCCATGGTCATACTGATCACCACAGACATGTTGGAGCTTGGACACCACGGGGGTGGTGGTTCACCATGGGGGTGGTGAAGTCTGATCACCACGGGGGTGGTGGTTCACCATGGGGGTGGTGGAGTCTAATCACCATGGGGTTGGTGAAAAGTAGCTTCAAACTTGCACTTTACTATGACCGTGTTGGAGCTTATTCCTTGCACTTTGACCTTCAACTTGCTAATCTTTGATGCTCCTTACTTTGGGTTGACTCTTGACCACTTGGTATAGGTTAGGGAAGCTCTTGGACTCTCTTTAGGCTCCTAGAAGGGTGAAGAAACCCTTAGATTCTCCTCCTTCTGTCCCTTCCATCAAGTAGTGGCCAAAGTACCTATAAAACATGCAAATTTGCAAGTGCATTTGATAGAAATATGCATATTGAGGGAAATAACATGTAATATAATAGGTATAGATGTGATTAAAGTATAATAAGACACAAGATTCAGCCCTAAAGTAGGACAAAATCATTGTCTAGTAAGTATCACATGGATCTTACCGATATTTGTGCGTCATGCTTAAGGCATATGAGACATCCAGACGGGTACACAACATTGCATACATGATTGATCCAATTGTTGATGCATATGGAATCAAACTCATGCGTTCCCTTTCTTCATAAGAACTAGGACATTTATCTTTAGAGATGGTAACTCCATGACGCATGGGCAAGTTTCCTCTCTTTGAGCTCTACATGTTGAACCGCTTCAATACTTTGTCAAAGTATGTTCTTGGACTTAGTCCAAGAAGCCTTCTAGATCTATCTCTATAGATATCAATATCTAAGATGAAGGATACTTCTCCCAAGTCCTTCATAGAAAATGTATTTCCTAGCCATGTCTTTACCTTTTGTAAAGTAGGGATGTCATTCCCCATCAACCATATGTCATCTACATACAATATGAGGAAGGTCACTATTCTTCCACTAACCTTCTTGTACACACAAGGTTTATCTTCATTTTGACAAAAGCCAAACTCTTTGAATGTATCGTCAAAATGAAGATTCCAGCTTTGAGATTCTTGCTTCAATCCATAGATTGATCTTTTTAGCTTACAAACTTTATTTACGTCCTGTGGATTTATAAAACTCTCACGTTGTGTCATATACACATCCCCGATAAGATTCCCATTAAGCAATGCAGTTTTAACATCCATCTGCTAAATATCATAGTCATTATAAGTTGCAATATCAAACATCATCTTGATGGACTTACCCATGGTGACTGGAGAAAAGGTTTCCTCATAGTTAATACATTGAACTTGTCTAAAACACTTTGCAACCAATATACCCTTATAGATTTGTACTTTGCCATCCATGTCAGTCTTCTTAGTCTTCTTCTTGGAGACCCAATTGCACCCTATGGGTTTGACCCCTTCAAGTAGATCCACCAAGGTCTATATGTTGCTGGTATACATGGATTCCATCTTAGATCTCATGAAATCAAGACATTTCTCAAACTCTGGTCCCTCAGTAGCTTCTAGATAGGTTTTTGGTTCATCATCTATGACCAACTTACCACCTTCTTGAGTGACAAGATAACCAAATCATTCATTCTCAAGGCTTGTCCTACTAGATCTACGAGGTTACTGTGTTACTTGAGGAATTTTAGATTCCACAACAATTTGGGATTCTCCTTGTTCCTCTTATATCTCTTTAGGATTAATGTTTTCTTATTGGTCTCAAATCTCTTTGTGTTCTTCTTTTCACCCACTGAATCCCTTGGAAATAAATTTCTTTTCTAGAAATGCACCAGTTCTGGAAACAAACACTTTGTTGTCATATGGAGTGCAAAAGTATTATCTGCTTGTTTCTTTGGGATATCCAAAAAAAAAATTTATCAGATTTGAGTCCAAGTTTAGGAAACATTTTCTGACATAAGCTTCGCATCCCCAAATCTTCAGAAAAGACACATTGGGACATTTCCCATGCCATATCTCATTAGGTTTCTTTTGAACAAATTTAGATGGTACGTGGTTAAATGTAAATGTTGCGATTTTGAGAGAGTAACCCCAGAAGGAATTCCAAAGATTGACAAAACTCATCATTAATCACACCATATCTAGCATTGTGCAATTTCTTCTTTCTAATACACCATTATACTGAGGTTTTCTTGGTGGAGTCCATTTAGATATGATCCCATGGGGTCGCAAACGGTGCTCAAACTCTTGGATTAAGTATTCTCCACATCGATCAAAATGAAGTGCCTTAATACTTTTGCCAAGTTGGTTCCATACTTCATTCATAAAATCCTTGAACGTATCTAGAGTTTTTGACTTACGTTTCATCAAGTAAACATAACCTTACCTACTGAAGTCATCAATGAAGGTAATGATGTACTAATACTCACCTCTAGCATTTGTTCTAAAAGGGCCACACACATCAGTATGTATGAGTCCTAATAGATCACCAGTTGTTTCACTATTTCTAGTGAAGGGAGTCTTTGTCATCTTGCCCAACAAACAAAACTCACATGTCTCTTATTGATTCGAAATCAAAAGAGTCTAGATATTTTTTTCTCATTTAAGTTCCCTAGATAACAATGCCAAATGTATTTTTGGTTTGAGTTATCGATTTTTTGTCTTTTTGGTATTTATGTTATATACACTTGTCTCTGGATCTATTAAGTATAGACCATAAGACATAGGGACACTGCCATAATAGATCTCATCTTTACTAATAGAACATCAACCATTCTTTATAAGTTCAAATCCATTCTTATCCAAACAAGATACATATACAATGTTCCTAGTAAAGGCAAGAACATAATAGCATTTCTCCAACTCTATTACAAGCTCACAAGGTAGAGATAACTCATAGATTCCAACTACACTAGAAACAACTCTTGCTCCATTAGAACTGCGTAGTTCAACCTCACCTTTTGCTAAATGTCTACTTCTTTTCAGATCCTTTACATTTGAGAAAATGTGTTATCCACATCCGGTATCTAGAACTCATGATGAAGAAGTAGTGAATTCAATCTCAATTACATATATACCTAAAGTTGAGATCTTTATCCCTGGCTTCATCTTCCTAAATTTCCTAATCCTTCTCCTTATTTTGAGTGCAGAAGATTTGGACTTTATCTTAGCCTCAGAATGCCTTCTTGGCCTTGCCTTTGTCCTTAGACTCTATCCCACTGTTCTCTATCACAAATTTGCCATTCTTCATTTGTGCTTCGACATATACCAACATGTCAAGCAACTCAGATAACAGTCTAGTCATGTTATTCAAGTTGTAACACTTGATAAAATGGCTATATGATTTAGTCAATGATTGAAAAATCATATGTATGGCCAACTCTTGACCTAAAGGAAATTCTAGTCTTTCTAGTTGTTCCACATGCCCAATCATATTGAGCACATGCAACTCTACCGGGTCCCCTTCTGTCCATTTGCACTCAAACAACACTTAGAGAAATTATACAATTCATTTTGCTCATGCAACTCATAGTTCATGTAACTCTGCATAAGGGTTTTCATGTCTACAACATCATTGCCATGCTTCAAGTAAGCATCTATTTCAGCCTTAGGTGTACATGGAGCAGATTCTACTGGAACTGGTGTTTCAAGAATACAAAGATCACTTCTCAAAATCCTGAACCAACTATGGAAATATATCTTGTTAAGATTGTCTGATTGCAATAATGATTTGATTATCATTTGATGCTACAAGAGGAAATCTTGCAGTTTGTCATAACACCTTTTGATTTGATTTTATTTTATTTGAATAATATTTGACAATATTTAATGAGTCCTTTAATTCATTATTTCTCCCACTATTTTTTTCAAATTGATAGCCCTAACTACCAAATTGGAAGATTGTAGCATACAATCTTCTAGTGAGCCAAGACCCAAAATCAATTAAGTCAATATCCAACCAACGATGGTGCTCATGACCAATTATTAAGGTAGGCAACATTTTCTTATTGCATCTCATGTAATTCTTGGATAGATGGTATGAAGAACTCCTTGACATGAGCCATCTCTATGCTCTAAGAACTTAATCTTATTATGGTCACCTAGTTAAGCCTAACCCATAAGCCAACATGATAGAATAGTCACCCTACTAGGGCAAACCCACATATCTACCATCACACTTCTACAAGATAGATGGTCCACCACACTAGTGCATGCCCATGCTTGGTCGATTGAGTTTTTCATGTGTGTTGTTTACATAAAGCATCTTAGACTTAATATAATATCGAGGGATTTGTATTTATAAATACATATAATTTATCCAATCACCACAAGTATAGAACGTATCATATACATGCTATATCTCACAAAGAAAACATGCAATTAAAAAAAGCAATGATTATGGCCATTCTAATGTAATTCCTTGGAGCCACGAGGAATTACCACAACCTAGGGTCCACATCTCATCCATAAACCTGCTATTGATGAAGATCTGTGTGTGCCAATTTGGGTTGATTGGTTCAGCCCTTGAACCAATTGGTCGGTTGGTTGCCTCACCGGTCATCTAGGATACGATCGACCATCTTCTGGGTCCTCCAGTCGATCGGTCGGGTCCACCAACCGACCAGTAAGCTCGTCCTCCTTGGTCCTCCTCTGTCCTCCAACCGATTGACTCACCTTTGAGATGGTCAGTTGGCCTGGTCTGAGCGTCTTTCTTCTTCATCGTAACAAGAAAATAAATGATCCTATTATTGCATTATCATAGAGAAACCTCATGTTACATGTGAGGGGAGAAAATGTAGGAGAGAATAATACTTTTATAGTTGGAAGATAAGGTACAAGATCGGTATGCAAACCAAGATAAAATAGGAATAACCAACCATACGACCATGTACAGATAATAGGGTTATTGGCCATGACCACACTACACATCCACCATCAAAGCTCACTTTTAGGGTGACATGTGTAAATTGCATATATGTCATATATATATATATATATATATATATATATATATATATATATATATATATATATATATATATATATTAGTTTTGGATTACACGTGGTATTTGATTGGATAATATTATTTTTACTGCATGAAATAAATAAACGATAAAACCAAAAATCTAATCATATCAATTATCCTAAAATATAGTAGATTGAGGTGGCTATGATACCACTGTAGGGAAATATGGTGACAAAATAGGTAACATAAACAAAAATTTTGCTGTCATATTTCTCATTAAACCAGGGGATCGTGTCAATAACTATATAATAAAAAAATGATTTTATGGATATACCTAGTCTTAGAGTAAATCCATCAACTTCTGCTCGTCGTTGTAGTCATGCAACTGTCTTCTAGTTGCAATGTGACTCGTCTGTTGTGCCTCCTGGTCATCACCGCAAACAATAGGTTGACTTTGTCCTCCTAGTAGCACTCAACGACCTCCACACCTCTATGGAAGTCCACACAGACCTCCTAGAAGTCCCATCATCCTACTAGAATGGACAGGAAGGAGTTGTCCCTCCCGTTGGTGTACTAGCCACCAACGTGCTCTCCCACAATTTTTCTCCATTGCTATCCCTCCCTTCATTAGGCAGGACTTGCTCTGGGTCTCTCGGTTACCACAACTAGAGAAGACAAGTAATTGTTAGAGGCAATTGATGTGTCTGAGAAGCCCCTAGTACCCTCTATTTATAGGAGGAGTTAGGGTCAGGATTCCCAGTCTTTGTGGGAGTGGAAGGGACCTAAATCCCAAAAGTCACAACCTATGAGAAGAAAACTGGTCAGCTTGCCATATGAACCATTTGGTTGGCACACGAATCGATCGGTTTGCCCGATAAATTGATCGTTTTTCATGTTTCCCAATTGCATATGAATTGGCAATTCAATTCCAATTAATGCACGACATGACATCAACATTAATCCTTGATGCAATCGAATTGTACCACAAACCGAGTGTATTGCAAAGCGAGTCGATCATCTCATGACCACCAGCCAATCAATTTACAAAGTGAACAGTCTGTTGGCACCCCAGTTCATGCAGAAGTCAACCAATGCAATATCCAATCAACTCGACACTCCAATCAGTCATTTCATCATATGAGCTGGTCAGTTGGGAGTTCAGTTAGTTGATTTGTTGCTTGAATTGAATACCTAAACACATTAGTAGCCAATCCAATTATCATTCAAGATCAAAAATCCTCTTCTAGGTCAGTTCCTATGTGTGTGACCCGATATGTCCCATATTACGTTGGCAATGAATGTCAATAACCAATTATGACATCACAAGCAAAGAGTGGTGCCTAGTCACACATCATTGCTACCCAAGTAAATGGAAAGTTGGAGAACAAATTCAACCTACAATATGTGATTTTTGTTACAATTTTTGTATATTTCCTTTGTCACTGATATCCAGATTGATCTTGAGACATGGAGCAGCCATCCTCTGCATCATTCAATCTATGTTCCTTGAACTAGAGAAGACTGTCTAAGATATCTAAGATCAATATCACATATTGACTCACATGTGCATGTCCATGCATTTCTCAGTCTCTCTTATCAAGAGGCCTAGGATATCATGCTCCTACAAGAGGGACAAATCCCATCTACATCACTCACAGTCAGTCCCCTTGTGTCACAGTCACCCATTCATCACTGTTATGGAAACCCATATTCAGGATTATGTTGGATGATGTCAAATCATATCGAACAACATGTGATGAGTGTCAAGTATAAGAACCAAAATCACCACCAACCCTATAAGAGATGACTGTGACTACCAATTACAATTTCCATGTATCACTCTTATGGTGGGTATGTCTGATACTCTGTTCCCTAACAAGTATCTATGTGTTTGGTTTGATATCACATATCATGATTGATGAGATTCTATCACCAACCAACACACATTCTAGTCTTATGTATTACTGTTGTCCACATTACTTCCACAATAATAACCGACTAGGGACATAAAAATAACATATACTCTTGATATCTATATGATTTCATTGTTCAGGTCCTCAACCCAAAGACATACGTCATTGAGTAATATCATTATGTAGACATTTATTATGTTACATCATTATCTCATAACTAAATAGAATAGAATAAATTGGAAGTTTGACTTTATTATCAATCAAATAATTTACAAGTTATGCCATTAAAATCATCACATGATTGGCTCTCTAGGCATACATACCAACAACATTGTGTTGTCAAAGGTGTTGACTTGCTTGTCAGAAATCGGGAATGCACCCATCCATACTTTCTTTGTTCATGTGTTTACTCTTATGCTATGAGCAAGTAGTTCCCTCAGCAGGGCCCGAGGATTAGCCCCATTTTTGGTACTTTATTTTGCATTATATTAATTTTTATTTCTTAGAATAGATGACATTTTTCATTTGTTTCTTGAGATCCTTGTGGATTCATCACCGTAAATGAATGTTTATAATACTACGAGACATAGAGATCAAGAAATTTAGGATTTAATTATCAAATGTTAAAAGTTGAACCCCATACGAAGTCACATAAGGGTGTTCTCTGATGCGATATATTAGTGATCCACATGTACTAAGACCTCAAGCTCACAATAAAACCTATCCTATAAACTACACACTTTGAAAGGATATATTATTCTTGTCCACAATGTAAATAGCCTTAGTGATGAAGAATATAATGAGTAGCATGAAGTATGTAGGCACAAATGGTGAAACTCAATTTGCCCCAGTGCTTTAATATTTGATTAAAATACCTCAACTACTCCTTTTCAATTGCCTTGCAATTTTTCTTAATATAAACCAATCAACCATTTGATCTAGACATTGATCTCAATTAAATTAGATTTGATAGTTATTTGTTAAAAACTTTTATCTAGGGTTGGGTCCTAACAATATATTTTAATAAGACCTATCCACTTGTGGGTGATGAATATTGTACGTAGTTTAGGTAAAAATCTAGAGACTTTTTCCTCGGTGAATTTCTTATAGTACAATAATTATAGCATCATGTAGGGAACAACATAATAGTTTTAAAATCAGATTGTTGAGATCAATTATTATTTTACTTTTTCAATTTATATTAACTCTTATGTACTCAAATTCTATAAATAAGTCCATATAGAACATGCTACTTCTTATTTCATGTACTAGTGTATGTGATGCTCTACTAGTATATACTCCACATCTTTAGAATTTGATTTGGAAATAGATAGGACCTTCCACAGACTAAATAGAGAGTAGAGGTAGGATAGACGAGCAAGAAGTACCCGCCATATGAACCAAACTCTCGTTAGCAAGGGGGAAAGACTTGTGTGAGTGACCACTGTTTCTATTGAATAATAAAGTAGGTTGGTGGAAGTTGCATCCATTAAAACTAAGTGTCAAAATCACCTTACATATTTTCTCTCCCTAAAGAAACAAATGACACTCAACTTGTGGTTCGACCAACTATTCCAACTTCATAGTTTGAGATCCAGTAAATCACTATGATGCCAAGCAACACTTTCACTGGTAACAAAGGAAAACAATGTCAAGATCATTTGCAACGATTATTAGATCTTTGATCCTTGAACAAGCAACAATGAGTTTATGTAGATTCTATCAAAATCTGGTTGCTCAACTAATCTTTGAGATAAGGCAAGAAGTTCGTAAAACTTCATGGAGGGAGACAATGTCACAACTTGGGAAGGACTAGAAAGTAAGTTTCTAGAGAATTACTACCCACCCTCTCTTACATACCAGATTAAGGGACAAATCACTCAGTCCTACATGGAACCATGATGATCCCTTTTTGAAGCTTGAGGTCATTTCAAAGAACTCCTTCATTGATTCCCACATAATGACAAATCACAAGCGTAATGGATTGAAACATTCTACCGAGGTGTTACGAAGACACCAATTTTGTTTAGATTCTTCATAGGGAGGAAACTTCATGGTCTTATACTATGAAAACACTTAGGAAGTTGTGAGGCATGATGTTGAAAACTAGTATCACTCAAGCAAAGTACATGGTGGTGTTCTCATAGTTTCCAAGGATTTGGATAGTTCTAAGCTCAAGAACCTCGTCGAGTCTTTTAGGAAGCTGACCTTGAAACAAACAACCTGGAAACGTATTTCCACACTTATGAGAGGAAAGGACAACCACAAACACCCAAAAAATAAGTGAAGTCTACAAATATTTATTGTGAATGATGTAAGGACAGTGAACATTTTACTCTTGGATGTTAGTTTCTCTTCGACATCATG
This sequence comes from Alisma plantago-aquatica, assembly GCA_963693085.1. Taxonomy (NCBI): domain Eukaryota; kingdom Viridiplantae; phylum Streptophyta; class Magnoliopsida; order Alismatales; family Alismataceae; genus Alisma; species Alisma plantago-aquatica. Next base: position 514,996,156 of record OY856409.1, read on the forward strand.
GTGAATAACTCACAAGACCAAGGTGATGGGAATCAAATGGAGGGACTTAAACTCCATATATAGCATCAAGAATATGGCTACTAAATTTGCAAACAAAGCATAAATCAACATGGATTCCAATATGGAAATCCAATAGTTGTAGAGAATGCTTTTCGAATGAGGCCAGGACATCTAAAAAACCAAGTTTGGGGTCCCCCAGGGTTCCAAAATAACAAACAACATAACTTTAAAAATTAGGGGAACTACAAAGGAAATTTCTAGACATGGTTTTAATCAAGAGTACCCATTCTAGAACCCCAATAATGCCCTATTACAAAACCTACATGGCCTACATGGGAGTGCACACTCATCTGAATAGGACAAACTCTCATCCATACATAAAATTTCTATGAATCTAACAATCCATGATTGTAGATTAATAGACAATGTTTTCCAATCAACAAGATCACCAAAGTCCATTGAATCTCTATTGGATCAACTAATATCTACCTTACAACCCCCTATAGTTGATTTGATGAGAAGTTAGAGAACAATCTCCAAATGCTTGACCACCTTATGGATATTACTACCCGATCAGGGACCGTCTATTCCAAGCCACCATTCACACCGGAGGCACCAACCACTGACCTTGTTGAAGATGGTGATTTTGATAGTTGACAAAATAGAGGTGAAAAAGACAATTGAGGATTCAATGACAGGAAAGGTAGAGGATACTAGGAAAACATGGGCTGATATAGGAAAGCTAGATGATGCAAGGAAGACATAGGAAAAGATAGTTGAGTCAGATATTTTAGTGTACATGCCAAGATTGTAGGAAAATATAGTAATAGAGATGGAAGCAAAAACCAAAAATTTCTTACATATTCCCCATAATAAGCAGCTTGCATTAATAACTAAGAAATGGGTAGGAAGGTGTGAGGAATATACTAATTCCTAGACTAAGTTCAGCAACAATCCTTACAGAATTGTGCTTCTTTTTCAAGAAGCACACAGACAACGGTCAACAACCTCCTCTTGATGTGACAACCACCGACGATGGTCGACAATGTCCTCCTAGTATGCAAATAATGGCTTCCATGCCTCTATGTAGTCTACACAGACCACCAGGAACTCCATGTCGTGCTTCTCAAGTGGATAGGAAGGAGTTGTACTTCTATTATCAAAGTGCTAGCATCAAATTCCTTTCCCCTTATTGTCTCTCCCTTTCTTGGGTAAGACATCTCAGGCTCTCACATTACCACAATGTTGAGAAAGGTGTCTCTAGAGCCTTGGCCACCCCCTCCTTGTATAGGAGTGGATGTGCTAGGGTTTCCAAAAACCCAGGGAATACTAAAGGCTATATCTCAAGGCTTGATGGATGATGTGTGTGCCCAGTTAGTCAACTGGACCCTTCGATCGATTAGCATGCAGTTAGTGGCACAATTAGATTGGCTTCCAATGTGATGATTAATTCACATCATTAATCATTTGACCTAGTCAAAACTAGTCATTTTGCATCCAGTCAGTCAACTAGACACTCCAGTCAAATGACTAGCACACCAGTCGGTAGAGTGGATATCCCAATCGGTCGACTCACAACCAATGTTGCTTAATTTGATTACCTAAACACTTTTAGTAACCAAATTAAACCTTATCCATGAGTGAACTCCTATTCCAAGTCCATCACATGTGTGTGAACCTATAGATCCTAAACTACATTGGCAATGAATAACCATAACTCGATTATGACATCTCAAATAATGAGTGGTATCTAGATGCACTTCATTTCTGCCCAAGTAATTGGAAAGTTGGAGAATAATTTCAACCTACAATCTATGATCATTGTTACCATGATCATATAGTTCCTCTGTCTTAGATATCCATATTGAATGTGAGGCTTGGAATTGTCATCCTCTTAATACTCAACCTTTATTTCTTGACTAGAGAAGACTATTGAGATACATGTGAGCTCACATATCACAAATTGACTTACATGATCATGGCCATTCATTTCTCAACCTTGCCTATCAAGTGGCCATGATATCAACTTTGGTGGGACGGAAAAATCCCATCTACATCAACTACAATCATCCCCATGTGACACAACATACCCAAGAACCACCTTTATGGATACCTGAATTTGAGGTCACATTGGATGGTGTCAAAGTTCATCGAACAACATGTGATGAGTGTAGTGACTTTAGGTCCAAGAACTACAAACACCACTATCACTTTGAGAGCTAATTCTAACTATCATATAATGGTTCCATGTATCGCTCTCAAGATGGGTCTATTTGGTGCGATGTTCTCTAACATGTACCTATATGTTTGACTTGATATCCAATATCATGACTAATGCGACTCTGTCACCAGTCAACTCATGATATGGTCTTATGTAGTATTTTTATCTATTTTTCTTGCACAATACTACTCAATTATGGACATAACAAGAATGTATTTACTCTTATCATACATATGATCTCATTTTTTAGGTCCTCAACATAAAGACATATGTCATCTAATATAATCATTATTTAGACATGTATCATGTTATATAATTATCGCATAACTAAACAAATCATAATACATGGAATTGCCTTTATTATTATGAAATCAATTACATTATGCAACATTACAATCATGATATGACTGGCTCTCTGGGCATAAATACCAATAGACGCCCACTTGTACTTAGAGATAACCATCCACAAAACTTATCCCAAGAGACCTAACATGACCATCATGTTTCTGTTACAAAAGTGCTTTTGTTAGTGGGTCAACAATATTGCTTTCAGTCAGTACTCTACATATCTTCACATCTCCTCACTATACAATCTCTCATATGATATGGAAGCATCAAATTATATTCTTGGAAGGCTGATACAATCTAGGTTCCTTAGCTTTTGCAATAGATCTGTTGTTGTCACTGTACAACTCTACTACATCACCAATGTTTGGAAGCACTCCAAGTTTATTGAGAGACTTCTTGACCCAAACAACTTCCTTTGTTGCACTCGATGCAACCATGTATTCGACTTCCATTGTTGTATCAACAACTATTTCTTGCTTGGAACATTTCCAACTCACTGCTCTGTTGTGAAGGAAAAACACAAATCTAGATTGTGATTGATAATCATCTCTATCAGTTTAGAATCCCACATTTGTGTAACCCTTTACACCCAATTCTTCCTCACCGCCATAAACAAGGAAATTATCCTTAGTCTATCTCAAGTACTTAAGGATGTTCTTTATGACATTCCAATGACCTTTGTTAGGATATGACGGATATCTAATTGTCATGCTCAAAGCATACAAAACATCGGGACAAGTACATAGCATTTCATATATGATAGATCCAATTGTGGACACATATAGCATCTTACTCATCATATGTTTCTATTTTTCACATGAACTGGGACACTGGTCTCTAGGAGACTAATTTCATGCGACATGGGTAAATTTCCTCTCTTTGAGTCTAGCATGATAAACGTCTTTAGAACCTTATCAATGTATGTACTCTAGCTTAGGTCAAGAAGCCTTCATGATTTATCTCTATAGATCTTAATTCATAAGATATAGGATGCTTTACCTAAATCCTTCTTAGAGAAGGAACTACCCAGTCAGTTCTTTACTATTTGTAGGGTAGGGATGTCATTCTCTATCAATATTATGTCAGCTACATATAATATGAGGAATACAACTATGCTCCCACTAACCTTCTTGTAAACACAAGGTTCATCTTTATTTTGACTAAAGCCAAACTCTTTGACTTCCTCGACAAACTAAAGATTCCAATGTTGAGATTCTTGCTTCAATCTATTAGATCTACCTTTACAACTTACAACTTTATTTGCATTATTTGGATTTATAAAATCCTCAGGTTGAGTCATGTACACAACCTCAAGAAGATTACTGTTAAGGAAAGTGGTTTTAATATCCATATACCAAATAGCATAGTCGTAACAAGATGTAATGGAAATCATGACCCTGATGGACTTAACCACGTCACTGGTAAAAAGGTTTCATCATAGTCAACAACTTGAACTTGTCTGAAAACTTTTGCAACCAATATGCCCTTTTAGGTTTGTACATTACCATCGATGTTTGTCTTCTTGAAGTCCCATTTGCACCTTATGTGTTTTATCCCTTTGGGTGGATCCACCAAGGTCCATACCTTTTTAGTGTACATGAAGTCCATCTCTGATCTCATGGCCATAAGACATTTCTCAGACTCTGGTCCCTTCGCGGTGTCTAGTTGGGTTGTTGGCTCATCATCTATGAACAACTCATCACCTTCTTGAGTTACAATATATCCAATTTTTTCAGGCTCAAAGTGTCTCCTACTAGATATACGACATTCTTATGTTACATGAGGAACTTGAGATTCCAACAATTTTTTATTCTCCTTGTTCCTCTCTACAGGTTCAATATTTTCTTGTTGGTCTCAAACCTCTTTGAGTTCTACTTTTCTTCCACTAATTCCTTTGTAAATACTTACCTTTTCAAGGAAAAAAACAATCCTAGAAACAAATATGTTGTTGTTATATGAGTACAAAACTGGTATCCTTTGATTTCCAAGGGATATCCAAAAAAATAACACTTATCTAATTTGGGTCCAAGCTTTTCAAGAAATTGTTTTCTCACATAATCTTCACAACCCCAAATCTTCTTAAAAGACACAACAGGCATTTCCCATGCCATATCTCATATGGTGTCTTTTGAATCGATTTATATGGTACACGGTTTAGTGTAAACTTGGAGATTTACAGAGCATGTCCCCAATAGGAAGTTGGAAGATTAGAAAATTCATCATTGATAGTACCATGTCCAACAAGGTACGATTCCTTCTTTCTAATACACCATTATTTTGTAATCTACCAGGTGGATTCCATCGTGGTACAATACCACAGTCTCATAGAAGGACCTCAAACTCTTGACTTAAGTATTCTCCACCTCAATCGGATCAAAGTGCTTTAATACTCTTACCAACCTAGTTACATACTTCATTCATGAAATCCTCAAAATTTTTAAGGGCTTTGAAATTTTGTTTCATCAAGAACACATAGCCAATCCTACTGAGGTCAATAGGAAAGTTAATAAGGTATTGGTAACTTCCTCTAGCATTTATTCTAAAAGGTCCACATACATCAGTATGTAGGAGTCCTAATAGATCAATAGATCTCTCACTATTACCACCGAAAGGTGCTTTTGTAATCTTACCCAACAAACAAGACTCACATGTCTCTAATGGTACAAAACCAAAAGAGTCTAGATAATCATCATTATAGAGTTTGGAAATAAGTTTTTCATTTATTTGCCCAAGATGAAAATGTCAAAGGTATGTCTTGTTCGAGTTATCAAGTTTTAACCTTTTGGTATTTACGTTATATATGCATGTTTCTAGTTCTAACAAGTATAGACCATATGACATTGGGACACTACCATAAAAGATCTCATATCTACTAATATAAGATCGACCATATGACATAATACCCTCATATTACTCATAAGACCATTACTCGGAGATTTTCTAGATCCTTGGTGAGAAATGCCACCTACAGTAGCTAAGGGGGTGGATGATCAATAATTGGAAACCAAGGGGTGAGCTAGAGCTATTCTTGTTGGATAGAGGGTTGTTCCTAGCCCGCTTTGCATTGGAGATAGACTTAAAGAGGGAGACTCTGAGAGGTCCATGGTTCTTTGATGACCAACTTGTGTTGGTCCGCAAATGGACCCCAGAAGCAGATACGAGGAGAGTGGCATTCACAAAACTAACCATGTTTGGGTTTCTCCACCTAACGTCAGCAAACATTGGATGCCTAGAGCAATAGCAGTCGTCGCCCATGCCATTGGAGAGACGAGGGAAATCGATAGGTGATTTCATGGTATGGTGATGGGGTGCGCCCGATTCTGTGTAGACATCTCAGTAGAAATAGAACTTCCACCTGAAGTGATGGTGGAACGCCCCAACAAAGATGAGTGGGAGGTTAGAGTGCGGTATGAAGCTCTATCAGATCGATGTGATGAATGTAAGGTTTTTGGGCATGAAACAAGCCAATGCCCAGGAGCCTGAAAGGCCACTCTCCTTCCCCCCATCGTTCCTGACCTATCAAGGGGACGACCAAGGAGATTGGGGAAACCAAAACCACCTGGTCAGAATAGAAAAGGGAAGGAAAAAATCCAAGATGTGCTTGATAAGGATCAACCCTTGGAACACAAAATAGAGGTAGTGGTCATCGATGATGCAACTACTTCAACGGGAACTAACAAGGAAATACTAGAAGAAGGAGAGGTGATTGATGAAATGTCTCACACTAGGGGAGGAGACAACAATGATAGATCTCCACTCAGCAATGACAACCCATTCACTGTGCTGGACAAAGAGGATGATGAGGACCTTGTTGAGATAGGGAATGACCGAAGTAGGAGCCCACAGAACACAAGGAGCTCCACCAAGAATATAAAGAAGAACAACTGATCTGGAGAAGGGAGTGGGAGCAAGAATCAATAATCTCGATCCTCGCATGGAATGTGCGATGAGCATCTCTGGCTGAAAGTCAGAGTAAAATTAGAAAGGTCATTGGTGAAGAAAAAGTCAACCTAGTATTTTTCTTTGAGACCATGATTAGAAGAGTAGTTAGAGACAGAGTTTCTACCCTATTCCTTAATGGGTGGAAAGCTCTATCAAATTTGGACCAAAAGGAAGGAGGCAAAATAGCCATTGGATGGGATCCAACTGTGTGGGACGTTGACCCAATTAATTTCACTAACCAGGTGTGCATGGTCAGTTTCTATAATAGGGGAGGAATGGCATGCATCATTTATGGTATTTATGGAGAGAAACTAGAGGACATGGAAATTATGTGGAGGACGATCACAGAGACAACACATGAGGAGGTGTTGTGGATGATCATAGGGGACTTTAACAACATAAGAAGATAGGGAGAAGTACATGGCATTAAAGGTGTATGACCGTGTCATGGCATCTTTCAACAATATGATGGAGGCATCTGGATTGACCAAAATTATTGTGACTCATGCGAGAACCATGTGGTCAAATAAACAACAACATGAGAGAAGAATTGCTAGATTGACGGGGGCTAGTAAATGAAGCCTGGCTGGTTTTGTGGCCCAATCTGCTATCAAGCTGGGTGCGAATCCCCTGAGTTACCACTAATGGATGAAGGTTGACCTCATAAAGAAAACCCTTCCAACTCGCCCTTTTAGGTTTGTTAATTGGTGGTATGATTGGGCAGGGTTTAAAGACATCTTCAAAACTAGCTGGAGTAGTGATGTACAAGGTAACCCTCTATATGTTACCTTAACCAAACTACATATCATTTAGAAGGCCCTAAATAAATGGAGTAAGGAGAAAGTTAACTTGAAGAACTTATTACATGATGCAAAAGAGGACTATGATAAGGCGTCACTAAAGGTGAGGCTCCAACCTTTATACAAAGATTCCATTAATAGAGAAAGGGAAACAAAAAGAAGACTTGTCCATCTCAAGAAAGTAGAGGAGGTGTTCCTATGGTAGAGAAGTCATATGAGATGGATAAAAGATGGAGACTTCAACTCAAAAACCTGCCACATAGCCATAAAAAAGAAAGAAAGTACAAGACACAATACATGAACTTATTAATGAAGAGGGATAGGTTGTTGAGGGCAGAGTTGAGGTTTCTTCTAATGCCATTAATCACTTCCAACAACTTTACAACAGGGATATAGAAGCAATCAACATCAATCAGGACCTTTTGTCAGAGATAAGAGTTACTAAGGACATGAATACAAGACTCTACAGACGTGTTGATGAGGAGGAATTTGAAGCAACTACTTTTTCCATTAATCCATATGAGGCCCCTGGGCCACATGGGTTTAATGGAAATCATTTCCAAACCATGTGGTCGACCATCAAAGAGGATATAGTCAAAGTGGTGAGATGGATATTGGAAGGAGGAAATATGGTTAGGGATGTTAACCATGCTTTTATTAAGCTTATACCAAAAAGCAAATATGCCATGGAGATGAATGACTATAGACCCATAGCTTGGTGTGGATTCCTATATAAAATTATTGCTATGCTCATTGCAGGTCAACTAAAAGAAATCCTACCTAACATTATTTCCAAACAACAAAGAACCTTCATCCAAGGAAGACACATTACCGATAGCACTCTCCTAGCCACAAAGTTCTTAGCGGGCTTCAAAATCAAATAAGAAAACATGAAAAGCTGCATGAAGATCTACCTCACTAAGGCCTATGACCATGTGCACTGACCTACGATGTGGAAGATTATGGAAGCCATAGGCTTTAGTCAGCAATGGATGGGCATCATCAAGCAATGTGTTCAAACGACCTCTTTCTCCATCCTCATTAATGGAACACCTAAGGGACTCTTCACCACCAACAACAAGATTAGAAAATGTGATCCTATATCTCCCATGCTCTTCAAAATAGTGATGGTAGACCTTATGAGCATGCTGCATAAAGCCAAAGAAAGAGGGTAGATCAAAACCTACAAAGTGAATGGAATAAATGTCTATTCTCTTTAGGCAATGCCAAGAGACTCAAAGAATTCAAAAAGGTCCTCACTAGCTTCAGGCGGATGACTGGACTTTACATCAATCATATAAAATCAAAAATCAACTACTCCAAATCATGCGATAATAGAAGGGGGAGGATGAAGGATGCAGATGAAATGATGAACGTGATGCTACCAACTAAGTACTTAGGAGCGCCCATTGTAGGAAGTAGAGGCATGTCAAAGGACTTTGCAATGTTATTAGATATCTTAAGAGCTATGGTGGAAAGTTGGAGTGGCATTAAGATGTCACTTGCGGGAAGACTAGTCCTAGTGACATCAGTTCTTCAAAGCATGATTAGGTTCTGGGGGGATGTCTACGAGGTACCTAACCTGATTGCAAATAAGATAAAAACAATCATTTCCAACTTCATTTTGGGAGGTTGTCATCATAGTATAGCCTGGGATACTATAGCCAAGACTTATGAAGATGGTGGGTTGAATATCAACACCCCTTGGTCATCAATAGGGTATGTAGAATGAAGACGATGGAAAGATTCTTGAGGGACAAAAGTAACATGTGGTCAAAATGGATGACAACAAATTATGGAAGGACATGTGCCACTGGGACTCATAATTCTAAAACTTGGAAGAGCATCTGCAAATGTTGGGAGGTGGTGCACCCTTTCTACAATGTTGATGATAATGATGTGTATGAGTTGCAAAACCAACATACCAGACCATGGATCAACAATGGTAGCATGGGCAGTGCACCTTGGCATAGATTTCTTTGGGGCTCTTGCCACATCCCAAAATGGAGCACAACCACTTATAGGGCCCTTATTAACAAGCTTCCTACTAAAGACAAATTATCCAATTTGGGTTTGTAGGTTGATAATCATTACTGTCTATGCAACAACAACAATGAACACCATGCACACCTATTTACTAGATGCCCTTTTTCCAAGTAAATATGGAAGGTGATCGGGCTAAAGAATGTCTAGTATCCCTGGAAGGTTTAAAACCTCAATGAAACCATCAAATGGATTATAGGAAACAATACCTGGAAAAAAAGTAACACAGATTTTGCTGGGTTATGCCTCACCAATTTTTTCTACACTATCTGGGAAGAAAGGAACAAAAGGATACATGGAGGAATCAAAAATTCAGAATCTACTATTGTACAAAAGATTAGCAGAAGCATTAGAATAGTTTCCAAAGCCAGAAATGGTTTAGAGAAGGGCATTAATGCCCAGACAAAAACTTATTGGGGCATTTTGTAGAGTTACACCCTTTAAACTAGTTTTGGTAGCTTGTCTTGTTTTGTATATCCTATCTATACCCCTTTTGACAATATATTTAACCTATTTATAAAAAAAATAAACCCTAACATGTTAGTGCATGAATAAATCACCCTAACATGTAGACATATAAACAAATATGACATAATACCCTCATATGAATCATAAGATCAATAAAGGATACATAGAATATGTCACATTAGATATTGTTGATTATGGTATGATGATTAGAGAGATAATATGCATAGGATAACTATGTGTTCATAATTGATAGAAAATGTTACATCATCCAAATAAATATAAAATTAATAAACTAAAGGAGATTAAAGATACATATATAAGATTTCGTGCATAAAAATAACATATAACCTTTTGGTGGTAATATGATAGTTTAGGAAGGATGATAATAATAATGATGATGAAATAATATGTTAACTAATATAATGATGAGATACAAATACTAATCATGCAAAACTCATAAAAGGAAGACCAATAGGATAAAAATAACTTCAGATTCATTTTCTTTGGATATGTTTTGGCTTGGAGGCCAAGTTTCTCAAATTTAGTATAATAATAGCTATATCTATTTTATTTAGAAAAGAAAAGGTGATTTTTCTTTCAAAATATGAAATAAAATATATAATGACTTCAAAAGTGGAAAATAATCTTAGATTCGTAATCTACACATTAACTATAGCCTTTGGGTGAATTTTTATTCAATTTAGAAAATCTTTAATAAAAAGGTGAAGAATAGGAGATAGAAAGTGTGTAGAACCTTCAAAGCATTAATTAATATAGCAAACAACTTCAACATGTGAAATTAAGGGTAAATTGGTATCCAACATATATAATTTGACTTGTGGGTGAAGTTTCATCAAATTTGGAGAATCCTAGGGTCATTAATGCTTGAAGAAAGAGAAAATGAGATTTTCTAATTTAATGAAGCAAAAGTTTTCAAAAGGGAAATCTAATTGCATATTCAGATTCTACATACTCAAAACAGCTTAGATGTCAAATGTCAATTAATTTGGGTATCATTTACACCCTCAATTTAGGAGAGAGAAAAAGTTAGTGAAATGTATATATCACTTTATTTCAATCTTATTTGGAATACATTTAATGCCACAACAAATTTTCTTTATTTGATTCTTCAAGCATGATATCAGCCATTGGATGGCGGATTGTATGAATCTTTCTCATCGTCTAGCTTGAGCCTAAAAAGGAAACTGGCTCAGTTCACATGCAATCATAGAATCGGATTTTCTCTCTCCCTAATCCACCTCTGCTCGAGTTTTTTATTCCATTGTGTTCTAAAACCAATCATGCACCCATACATACCTAACTTTAACCCTATTTTCATGTATTTCAAAAATTCCTAATCCTTGGGATCTAAGGTACCTCGGTCACCTTGGTAAAACCCTAGATACATGATCATACCTATAAATAGGGGTGCATACTTCTTCATCGACTCATGTGCTTTCGAATCCCTGCTCCAATTTGCTCAAAGATTCTTCGTACATCCACCACCATCAAGTTCTACCTCTTGACTTTGTGGTACCATTCTTGAGTTCTCAGAGATACCATCATACTAATTCTTTGGCTTGGTGAGTTCGTCTTCTATTAGGCTTTCTTTTTCTTCCCTTAATTGCTTCATTTGTGTCGATCTGTGGATTCACCCAAATCTCAGTCAAGCTGCTCAAGCAGCCATTGCGTGAGCTGAGGAAGATGAATCCTCTTGGTGGTTTTATTGTTTTCACCCTCCTCATTTCTCCTTTCTTTGTTTTCTCGTTTGCGGTCATAATAATGTTTTTTGGCCAAGTTGTCTTTGCTTTGAGCGAGTCAAACCTGAGCCTTTGACCCCTGACTTGCCTGACCCTGATTGGGCCAAGTCAGTGGGTTGGTCCTGCCTTCTTATCCTCTTCTCACGAGTTTCTTCACTTATGTGGATTTTCCTAATATTCTTATTGGCCTATTTTGTAAAAATGATATCTCTTAATCCACTTGTCCAAAAATTAAGTGAAAATAAGTTTTTGAATCGGAAAAATGTGATCATTTAAAAGAAAATAGTTTCAAAGTTTGCTTTCCCTATTGTTGATGAGTGATTTTTGAGAATCTAATTAATTAATATAAAAGCCCTAAACTTGGTAACTAATTCATCTTAACTCCAACTATAACAAATATATATGTTTTCTTGATGAGTAGAATCTAATAGATTGTATGGTGAGGTTTTCATATTCAAAATCTGATGTTTTCTAGAAAGGTCTAGAATTAGCATTTCAATACATCTATAAGAACCTCAAAATCCTAATAGATGTGAATAACTTGTAAATTAGGCAAAGTTGATCTTGGAAACAACTAGAGTGGTGAAGAGTGTTTCTAGGACTTTGAAATAAGGTGTGATTTCATCCTACATTATTTTGATATTGATCAATTTGTAATTCCTATCTCTTAATGTATGCTTGCATCCCCTATTATTCCTTTTGAGTAATAACCTATTTTCACCTTTCTCTTGGTCCTATGGAAAATAGCCAACACAATATCTCTTTCTTTTGAGAACAAATTTCTTGTAAAACACCTTATTTGTTTCTAATCTTGTGATCAATTTATTGTGATGGACATTCTTTTAGACTCTATCCTATAAATTGTTTCTTGGTGGAACTTTACTTTGTGATATGTCCTCTTTTTGCCCACTTTTGTGGTTGTTTCTTATATTGTCATTTATGTGGTGACAAATCTTGTTTGTTCTGACTATACTTTGTACTTTCCTATACATTAAGCATGTTATGTGACTCAGTAGCCCTAGAATAGTGTAATTGCATTGGTTTTTGGGTTATGTGCCATTATTTTATTTTTGGGATGGAGGTTATGTGCCCCCATACCCGGGTTTCAAGTTTATGAGGCTTGGTGACATGGTTCTTACTGGACTAAAAAATTCACTCAGGGCTGAAATCCCTAAGTTTTTACCAAAACCTTGTGCAATAATACCGCCCACAAGCAGACGGGTCTTATCGCAGTTTAGTTGAGGATTGAATCCCAAGGGACAATGTTTTTAAGAATCTTTACTAGCCGAATCCAGTTGAATCAAGACTAATATTTAGAACAGAGATTGGGTTGAGTTTAATTACACTAAATGCAAGGAAAGTAAAGAGCATGATTAAAAGTTGATTAAAGATTAATGATGGGAATTGCTGGGATGGACCCGGGTTTCACCACTGCTACACAAGTAAACATATCCAAACACGCACATCCAACCTAGATATAACCATCCAAATGGAGCTGTTGTAAACCCTCCATACAGACATTAGGTTTGCGTAAGCATCACCTTAGGCATCAAATGTCTCGTCTCCATCCAGATCACACACTTACGGCTCTGAAGATACAAATATTCAAGTGAAGTTGCAGACCCCCCATACAGGTGTTAGGCACACAGAAGCATCACCATGGGCTAGATTTCTCCTCCCCTCATGGATCACACACTTATGATTTTAGGGAATCCCATCAGAAGTTCTCGTCAAGGATTCAACTACATTAATCGAAATTCAAGACCTACATATTGAAGTTCTCGCAACATAGGAACGGAGTAGATCATGCAAGCAGGTGATCAATCCACAAGCACACATCAAATGATTAATAATGAAATGAAAAGTTATATACAAGCCATGGAATGTTTATTGAAAGGACATGTGAGCACGGGCATCGGGGCTAGTCCCCACACCCAAGCGAAAGGAAACTACTCGCTCATGGTGAGAGAAACAAAAAGAACAAGAGAGAGGGAAGATTCTTCCATGGTCATGGTGAAAAAGATGATCGCAACTCAGTGGAGAGGAAGTCTTCTACACAATGTCGGGGAAGCTCTGGATGAGGAAGGAAACCACGGCAAATGGGTCATGCCTTCTCTCTCCACCTTCCTTTTCTTCTCATCCTCCTTGCTCATAGCCGGAGGATAAGCTTGTTGACGTGATGACATATGCAAGGCGTCAAAGATGTAGATGGATGACTGTGAATCTAGGTTTCCACCTCAGATATGGATGAACGGAGGTGAACAAACGCCACTGAGGTTGGCTCTTGGCTTCAGAGATCAGATTCCCTAGGTCGGGGCACAGAGCAATGGCCTGGCGGCAGGATGAGTCGATGCCTTGACAAGACAGGTGGTTGGCCTATTTATAGGTACATGCCACTGACTTAACTCTGTGGTCGCAGTTATCTTCTTAGTCACGGTCGAGGTGTCTTGACCACAGTCACAGACCTTCTCTTGTTGGCCGTGGTCATGTGGGTATGTCTCGATCGCGGTCGCAGTCGAGCTACTTTAGATCTCAATCGCGGTGTGGCACACGATCGCGGTCTTCTGAGGTCGCGGTCCAACCTCAGGTTCAGGTGTAACCGGATCACGGTTGCGGTCTGTAGTCAGACCATGATCTCCATGCAGGTCGAGGTGTATCCTTGGGACTGCAGTCGCGGTCCTCCTTTGAGATCACAGTCCTCAGCAAGTCATGATCTTCAGTAGGTCGCAGTCTCCCATGCCAGTCGCGATGATCACTTTTGGGTTTGCGGTCACGGCTATGTTCTTCTTGGTTGAGGTCGCGGCTTGCATGGATCAAACCCACCCCGCGGGGGGGGGGGGGGGCTATTACTGAGGGTCGAATGGCTTGCATTAATGAATCCTCTAACAGATGAGGATGCATTCTGATGAAGGAACTGGCCATCAAAAAAGGGGTACAAATTATCAAAAGTTTCTGTGGCACCGTCCCCTACACCTCCTAAACTGGAACACATAGTACGATGTTCAATCCTATAATGGAGATGAATAGATTTGATCAAAATTTTAAATAATGATATGGAACTGGGGAAAATTGTATATGAGCATATTCAAGGGGCGAATATTAGCATTCAGTGTAAAACTGGGCCAAAATGGTGACTAAAACTAAGATGAATATGCATTCATCACTTGGCCCACATTTTATATATTTGGGGGTTTGGTTATGTTCCATTCTCTATCAGGTTTCAAGTTTATGATGCTTGTCTTCCATTGTCTTTATATTGTTCTAGTGCTATGATTATCTTAAATGCATTCAAGTTGGTATTGATGGGTTATGTGCCCTAATATCATGATTTGTGCTTATGTGGAACAAATTTATTGTTTAATTATGGAAAGTAATTCTTTTTGTTATGTCTTTTTTAAAATTCAATTTCTTTTATGTTATTGGTAGTGCTTATATTTTCTATGGGAAGCATTCTATACTTTATGTCCTTTACTCCATAAATTTCTCATTTCCATATTTAGTATGCACATACCAACTTTTGTTGATGCCTTTTACTTTTTCTACTTTTGCTGGGATATGCTTACAACCCCAGGTATAGGTCAAGGAGGAAACAACCAGGTTGGACCAGAATCTCATCAAGTTTAATTGAGACCTTGTGGAGACTTTCTTGAAGTTGTTAGGTGATCCTCAACTAGTCCTTTATTTAGTTAGTTTTTCTTTTATCTCATCCTGTGTGGTGAAGGCTAGTGATGATAACAAGTTTTTAATGGTTAGATCCATCTTTAAATTCTACTGCTACTTTTGATGTTATGATACAATCATGTTGAATAAATTGGTTATCATCCCTTTTGTGAAAAATTTATTATGGTGTTTGGTTTGGGATGTTGCCTTTTTATTTAAGTAGGGAGTGGTTCCCCTCTAGGATCCCACTCCTTACAACATGGTATCAAATTCAGTGGTTGTTGATTATCTAACTATTTCAATCTTATCTCCCTTAGGATGTTTACCTTTTTCATAGGTTCCTTATACCTAGTACCCTTGCCTTGTGTAGGAAAAAACCTCATGGTGGGAGATAACTCATCTGTTGACAACAAGTCTGCCTATGAGACACCTTAGAACCCTAGGTTTGGGATGCCAAGGATGAATACTCATTTTACCCCTCCAATGACTCAAGGTACTCCTTCTATTGGAAGTGGACCATCAGTAGGTCAAGAAACCCCAATCTCTACTGCTAATGTGGGCATAGTCATCTCTCTTGACTAAGAGTTGGCCATGTTTCGACAACCTTTTACCACAACTATGGCAGGAAAGCTGAGCAACCCACCTGTTCCTGATAAGTCTAAGGAGTATTCAATAATGGAATTCATGAAGATGCAACCACCCGAATTCAAGGGTGAAGGTGAAATAGAGATGGTCGATAACGCTGATGATTGGGTTCTAGGCATATAGAGGACTTTTGATGGTATGGAATGTCCTCCGCACATGAAGTTTTGATTTTCTTCATATGTGCTAGATGGACTGAATCGATTTTGGTGGAACCGAATAGAAAGGACTCATGATATCTCTACCGCGACCCGATAATAGTTCTTGGTAATTTGAATTACATATGCAATTATTCCATAAAGAAGAGGGAAGCATAGTTCTATAGTTTGAGGCAAGGTTCCCTATCGATGTTTTCCTATGTATAGAAGTTCATGTTGCTTGAATGTTTCCTATGTATAGAAGTTCATGTTGCTTGAACGCTATGCATTCGAACTCAGTGAAGAACACATAGTTGGCTTATATCTCCAAGGACTTAAGTACAATGTTAGTCGTGCTCTTATTCCACAACTACCCTTGACCTTTCAGCAGATGGTTGATAAATCTTTGGTTGCGGAGTCTTACCCGGAGTATCAACCTAGGGAGCTTGATAAGAAGAGGAAGCTTTCTAGTAATGATCAGAAGAAGGGTATGTGTTCTAGGTGTGGTGGAAATCATCCTCCAGGAAAGTGATCTCAAAATAAGAATCAAGAAAAATATCAACATGACTTCTGAGTCGTATGCCATCATTGCAATGAGCCTGGACATATTCTCCCTAGATGCCCACAACTTCACAATGGTCATGTACCAGCTTAACAACAACAACCTTAGGTACCTCCTCAGATAATGACAAAAATAATAAAGGAAGGCCTATGGAAAGGTGTGCTAGAATATCTTTGATTTGGATGGCCAAGAAATCTATGATGATAATCATGTGGAAGGTAACCCATAATCCCATAGTTAGACTTTAAAGCTATGTTTCCTTTTTTCATGTTACCTTAGTGGCTATCCTTTGTACCTATAGAGTGGTTTCACTTTTTAAGATGAATCTTTTTAAGGGGTCGTATACATTTGTTTGTTAGATTTGGATGTTTAGATTTTGAGGATGAAATCCCTTTAAGGGGTGGTATGTTGTAACATAGTGAATCATAGAACTTTATCCTATTCCCAGGTTAAGAGGTTAGAGACCTTAGTTATTTGGGCTTAGCCAAACAAGGATAAAGATATACACAATAGTAGCTAATTGAAACCCTAACATGTTAATTCATGAATAAATCACCCTAACATGTAGACATATAAAACAATATGACATAATTCCCTCATATTAATCGTAAGATCAACAAAGAAAACATAGAATGTCACATGAGATAATTTTGATTATGCTATGATGATAAGAGAGATATATGCAAAGGATAACTGTGTGTTCATAGTTGAGAGAAAATGTTACATTATTCAAATAAATATAGAATTAATAAAGTAAATGAGATACAAATAAATATATAATATTTCATGCATAAAAATGACTTATAACCTTTTAATGGTAATATGATGGTTTTGGAAAGATGATAATAATAATGATGATGAAATAATATGTTAACTAAAATAATGTTGGGCTATAAATAATAATTATGCAAAACTCATAAAAAGAGGACTACTTGGATAAGAATAACTCCAGATTCATTTTCTTTGGATATGTTTTGGCCTGGAGGCCAACTTTCACAAATTTAGGATAATAATAGCCATATCTATTTTATTTAGAAAAAAGGTGTTTTTTCTCCAAAATATGAAATAAAATATTTAATGACTTCAAAAGTGGAAATAATCTTAGATTCATAATCTACACATTACATACAACCTTTGGGTAGATTTTTATCCAATTTGGAAAATCTTTGATAAAAAGGTGAAGAATAGGAGAGAGAGTGTGCAGAACCTTCATAAGATTAAATTATATAACAAACAACTTCAACATGTGAAATTAAGGGCAATTTTGTATCCAACATATTTAATGTGACTTGTGGGTGAAATTTCATCAAATTTGGAGAATCCTAGAGTCATTAATGCATGAGGGAAGAGAAAATGAGATTTGTGAATTTAATGAATCAAAAGTTTTCAAACGGGAAATATAATATCATATTCAGATTCTACATACTCTAAGTAGCTTATGTTTCAAATTTCAATTAATTGGGGTATCGTTTACACCCTCAATTGAGGAGAGAGAAAATGTTAAATAAATGTATATATCACTTTATTCGAATATGATTTGGAATACATTTAATGTTACACATATGATTTTATTTATTTTTATTCTTATCTCATCATATCAGCCATTTAATGGTGGATTGCATGACTCCTACTCATCGTCTATCTTGAGCCCAAAAAGGAAACTAGCTCAGTTCACATGCAATCTTCGAAATGGATTTTCTCTCTCCCTGATTCACCTTCGTCCGAGATTTTTGTTCTATTGTGTTCCAAAAATGATCACACACCCATACATACCTAACTTTAACCTTATTGTTGTGTATTTTGAAAATTCCTAATTCTTGGGCTCAAGGTACCTCGAACACCGTGGGAAAACCCTAGATACATGCCCATACCTATAAATAGGGGTGCATACTTTTTCATCGAATCAAGTTCTTTCAAACCACTGCTCCAATTTGCTCAAAGATTCTTCGTACATCCACCACCACCGAGTTCTTCCTCCTGACTTTGCAACAACGTTCTTGAGTTCTCAATGATACCAACATACTAATTCTTTGGCTTGGTGAGTTCGTCTTCTATTAGGCTTTCTTTTTCTGTCCTTAATTTCTTCATTCGTCTCGAATTATGGATTCACCCAAATAATGACCAATATGCTCAAGTAGCCATGCCATGAGTAGAGGAGGAAGAATCCTCTCAGTGGTTTTATCATTTTGTCCCTCCTCGTTTCTCCTTTCTTTGTTTTCTCGCTTGGGGTCATAATTGTCTTTTTTGCCCGTGTTGTCTTTGTTTTGAGTGAGTCAAAGCTGAGACTTTGACCCATGACTTGGCCAGCCCTGATTAGTCCAAGTCAGCGGGTCAATCCCACCTTCTTATCCTCTTCTTGCGAGTTTCTTTGCTTATGTGGATTTTCCTAATATTCTGATTGGCCGATTTTGTAGAAACGATATCTTTTAATCCACTTGTCCGATAATTAAGTAAAAATATGTTTTGGAATAAGAAAAATATGATATTTCTAACAAAAATAATTACAGAGACTATTTTCCCAGTTTTCAAAGAGTAATATTTTAGAATCTAATTAATTAATTAATATAAAATCCCTAAAATTGGTAACTAATTCGTTTTAACTCCTAATATAACAAATAAATATGTTTTCTTGATCAGGAGAATCTAATAAATTGTTTGGTGAGGCTTTTACAATCAAAATCCAATGTTTTCTAGAAATATCTAGAATTAGGGTTTCATTACATTTATATGAATCTCAAAACCCTAATACATGTAAATAATTTGTAAATTAGGAAAAGTTGATCTTGGAAATAACTAGATTGGTGAATAGTGTTTCTAGGACTTTGAAATAAGGTATTATTGCATCCCACATTATTTCCATATTGAGAAATTTCTAATTCCTATCTCATTAATGTATGTTTGCATCCCCTATTATTCCTTTTGAGAAATAACCTATTTTCATCTTTCTCTTGGTCCTATGGACAATAGCCTACACAATATTTCTATCTTTTGAGAACAAATTTCTTGTGGAATAACTTATTTGTTTCTAATATTATGATCAATTTATTGTGATTGACATTATTTTGGACTCTATCTTATAAATTGTTTCATGGTGGAAATTTACTCGGTGATATATCCCCCTTTTTCCCACTTTTGTGTTGGTTTCTTATATTGTCATTTATGTGGTGACAAATCTTATTTATTCTAACTATTCTTTATACTTGCCTCTACATTTGACATGTTATGTGACTCAGTACCGTAGAGTAGTGTAATTGCATTGGTTTTTCGGCTATGTGCCCTTATTTTATTTTTAGGATGGAGGTTATGTGCCCCATACCCAGGTTTCAAGTTTATGAGGCTTGGCCCACGTTTTATACATTTGGGAGTTTGGTTATGTACCACTCTCTATCAGGTTTCAAGTTTATGAGGGTTGGCCTCCATTGTCTTTATATTATTCTAGTTCTATGATTATCTCGCATGCATGCGGGTTGGTATTGATGGGTTATTTGCCCTAATTTCATGATTTGTGCTTATGTGGCACAATTTTATTATTTAATTATGGCAAGTAATTTCTTTTGTCATCTCTTGTTTAAAAATCAATTTCTTTTATGACCTATTGGGAAATCCTTATCTTTTCTATGGGAATCATTCTTTACGTGATGTCCTTTACTCCATAAATTGCTCAATTCCATATTTAGTATGCACATACCAGCTTTTGCTGATGTCTTTACTTTTTCTACTTTTGTTGAGGTATGCTTCCAACGTAAGGTATAGGTCAAGGAGGAGACAACCAGGTTAGACCAGGACCTCATCAAGTTGAATTGAGACCTTGTGAGAGACTTTCTTGAAGTTGTTAGGTGATCCTCAACTAGTCCTATGCTTAGTTAGTATTTCTTTTATCTCACTCTGCGTAGTGAAGGCTAGTGATGACAATAAGTGTGTAATGGTTAGATACATCTTTAAATTTTGTTGCTATTTTTGGTGTTATGATACATACATGTTGAATAATTGTTTATTATTCCTTTTGCCAAAATTTTATGTTGGTGTTTGGTTTGGGATGTTTCCTTTTTATTTTAGTAAGGAGTGGTTCCCCTCTGGGATCCCACTCCTTACACTAATCCTACCTATATACTACATAATGGAAAGACAATAACTTGATTTACATTTGAAGGGAGTAAATGGAGGAAAACATTAGTTTACATGTGGAGATATAAGAGGAAGGATCAACATGCAAACTAAATGTAAAAGGCAGGAAATAAATCATTCGACCATGCACAAGTATCCAAGGGGTTTTGGCCATAACTACACATACATCCACCATCAAAACAATTTTAGGATGACATGTATGGATTGCATACACATCATACCATATATATACGATGTACAAGACATTCCTTAGCATATGTGGTTTGAATCAAATATGCACATTAATCATTCAGATATTCATATCACATGCAACAAAATGATAAAACCAAAACTGATCATATCAATTTAATCCTAAAACATATTAAGTTGGCAAGGCTCTAATACCACTATAGGAAAATATGGTGATAGAGATGGATATGGAAACAAAAACTTTCTTGTCATATTCCCCACAACTAGAGGATTACATCAACATCTATGAAATGTTAATGAAGATACAAGGCATATACCTGATCCTGGAAAAAGTCCAATGACAATCCTTGTAGAATTGTGCTTCTTTATCAAGCAGTGTAGAGATGACTATCAACAACATCCTCTTGATATGTCAACCATAGAAGACGGTTAACTGTGTCCTCCTGGCATGACAACAACAACTTCCACACCTCTACGTATTCCACATAAATCACCAAAAACTCCACGTTGGGCTTCCCAAACAGACAAGAAGGAGTTGTCCTTCTGTTGTGACCGTCCTAGCATCAACTTCCTTTCCCCTTGTTGCCTCTCTCTTTCTTGGGTAAGATTTCTCAGGCTCTCACGTTACTACAACGTTGAGAAAGGTGTGTCTAGAGCCTTGGAAACCTCCTCAATATATAGAAGTGGATGGGCTAGGGTTTTCCAAAACTCAAGGGATACAAAAGGCCAAATCTCATGGTTTGGTGACTGCTACACGCATCTTGTCAGTCGACTGGACCTTCCATTCGATTGACTGGCATGCGGTCATCGACACAATTATATTGGCTTTCAATGTGATGATTAATACATATAATTAATAATTTGACCTAGTCAAAATTGGTATGTACTCTTATCATACATATGATCTCATTGTTTAGGTCTTCAAAGTGAAGACATATGTCATCTAGTATCATAATTCTTTAGACATCTATCATCTTATATCATTATCTCATAACTGAACAAAATATAATAGATGGAGTTGCCTTTTTTATTATCAAATAAATTACATTATGCCAAATTACAATCATCATATGACTGTATCACTGTGCATACATACCAACAAAGACCCCCAATACCATAAGCATATCTGGTAGACAAACATAGATGCTTGTTTCTTAAAGTTCAAGGAAGCTGTAAAAAGCTTCATCTTGACATCCAATTGTTAGATGTACATACAAAAAATTCCTACTTGGTCCAAGTATCTGAAGACTCTTCTCACCAGGAAATACACTAATGAAATTATAAGACTGTGAAGTTAGCCAAGACATCTTTAGATATTGTTTTGAATAATATGCCAAAGAAGTAGAAGGATCTGAGTTCATTTGGGGTTTCTTTTAAAGTAGGACATAGTGCTTGCAAGAAGGGATTAGCAGGTATTGGGTGCCAACATGTCCATCATTTTGTATAGTCTATGACACATATTGGGGTTTATTGATCTTTTACCTATATCCATGACAATCTAGCTAGTGTATCCTTCAATCACCGCCTATGGGGATCATTGAAGACGTCTCCTTAAAGGTAGGAAAAGACTCTTATGTGCCATAACATTTTGTTGTTATAAACATTAAGGGGGGTCTAGATACTTCTCATCTTTGGTTGTCCTTTTCTAGCTACTACATGCACTATCACTAATGTCGAGGTAGGTACACTACTTATGAGGTTAGGGAAGGAAACATTGGAATTATGTGTTTGATAGTATGAAGGGCCCTAGGTTTCATAAAGAGGCCTTTTTGTTGGATTTTATTGAAAAAATGTCCCATCTCAAACAAGATAGTCTGATGTTGATAACCCTCTATAAACAACCTTGATTGACCTAGAAGCCTCTAAGATGGGAGATGCACACATAGAATAATGCTTACTTCACCTTGATACCTTTGAGGAAGACTTAAATTCTACTTTTGATGAGCTAGAATTCATTTCTATTATTGAAGAGGAATCACCAATGCCCAAGGATCTAGAGATGAAACCCCTATGTAAGGGGTCAAAATATGTCTTTCTAGATGAGTAACAAATCTTCTTAGTAATTATAATTTTGATCTCACCATGGAATAGGAGGAAAAACTATTGGCAAAGATAAGAAAGAGGAGATAAGACTTAGGGAATAAGACAATAAATCCTATAGGTTTTAGCCAGGATATCTACGTGCATAAGATCCCCATAATGGAGGATTACAAGCCATTTAGAGACCCACATCGTAGATTGAACCCCAACATGAAGGAGGTGGTTGTCTAGAAGTGATCAAGTTATTAGTTTATGTGATCTTTTATCCCATCTTCGACTCACCATGGGGATTCTTGTTTAGGTGGTCCCCAAGAAGGGAGGAACCAATGTGGTCATGAATGATAAGAGTAAGATAATTCCCACTTGCACTGCCATAGGGTGGAGAAGGTGCATTGATTATTAAAGCCAAACAAAGACACAAGGAAGGATCACTTTTTCCTTTCCTTCCTTGATCAGGTCCTGGAGTGATTCAAACACCATGACTTTTTTATTACTTTGATGGGTATTCCGAATTTTATCAAATCCCAATCCATCTATATGATCAAGAAAATACCACAATTATATGCATAGTCAACAATTGCATTCCGGAGAATGCCATTTGGGCTTTCCTATTCCCCTACCACATTCTAGTTTTGTATGGCTGCCATCTTCATAGGTTTGATGAAGACAATCATGGAGGTGTTTATGGATGATTTATCCTTATATGGAGATCATTCTATTCACATTTACATCATCTTTTGATTGTCCTAGATAGATGTGAAGAAGCACACCTAGTTCTAAAATTCCACTTCATGGTGAAGGAGGGCATAGTTATGGGGTAAGGGTGAGCAATAGAGAAATTTGATGTGGACAAAGCAAAAAAATGAAGTCATAGAAAAGTTATCTCTGCCATCACCTATGAAAGAGGTTAGAGTTCTTTCAATGGGTAAGGTACCATAGAATATTTATAAAGTATTTCTTGAAGATTTTAAAGACTCTCACCAATCTAGTTTGGAAGGAGGTGATATTCATGTTTCATTCAACTTGCATAGATAACTTCAATAATGTGGAAGCTGCTCTCATATATACACCCGTTATTTGAGAAATAGTCTAGTTTCAACCTTTTGAGATCATGTGAGATGCAAGTGACTATGTCATGGAAGAAGTTTGGGGCAAAAAATTGACAAGAGGCACCATGTGATCAACTACACCTCCAAGACACTAGAAAAAGAACAACACAATTATTCCACAATTGAAAAGGCATTGCTCTCCATAGTATATGCTTTTGATAAGTTCTGGTCTTATCTTGTAGGGTCACATATGATCATTTATACTGACCATGTAGCCATTCACTACCCACTAACTAAGAAGGATGCAAATACTAGATTGATCAGGTGGATCTTTCTACTACATGAGTTTGATTTTGAAATCTGAGAAAAAAGGATAACAAGAACATCATGGGTGATCATTTGAGACAAATTCAACCATCGAAAATGACATTGATCTAATCAATAATTACTTCCTAGTTGACCATTTGATGAAATACTCTTCTTCTATCCTTTGGTTTATATACTATGCTACTTATCTTTTTGTAGGAATATTACATAATTAGTACAAAGACATTTCCAAGAAAATATTCATGCATGGTGTCAGGAACTATTGCTGGGACAATCCTTATATCTTCCAACTCTGTGCTAATGGTCTTTACTATATATGTGTGACATAGGAGGAGGGTCATCTTCTTCTTGAGTAGTGCCACTCGGGTCCCATAGGAGGACACATGACCACAAAGAAGACTATCACAAAGGTTCTTCATTGTGATTGTATTGGCCTACACTTTACAAGGATGCATACAACTTCATCTTACCATGTGATCAATGTCAATGGACATGGAACATATAAAAGAGGGATGAGATACCCTTGACCTTGTTGCAAAAGGTGGAAGTTTTTGATGTGTGAGGAGTGGACTACATAGATTCATTTCCCTCTTCTAGTGACTATTCCTACATTTAATTCTATTAGAATACGTCTTCAAGTGGGTGGAGGAAATCCCCACCATTTCGATGACTCCAATCCATCTATTAAATTGTTCAAGAAGATCATCTTTCCTAGGTTTGGGGTGACACACTATGCTATCTGATGGAGGCCCACAATCTTGGAGTAGAAATTTGAAACATTTCCAATACGAGGTTCACCACCGAGTAACATCCTAGCATCATCCATAGCCTGACATTGCATAGTAATCATGGGATAGGGATTGGCCTGATCATCTAACGGAGGCTTCATTTCATATGCAATTCTACCCACAACAACCCGCTTTGCAACAACCACATGAGCCACCTTCTTCAGGTCACCATGGTGGACATTAAGCTTCAAGTCAACTTTCTTCCCTCCATTCTAAATTTAGTGTTTTCTTGAGCATAAGAAATATCTAAGTTCAGTGTGGAGGGTGGGTTGTACATACCTATCCACCCATCTTATCTTCATTTTAACAAAATTCAAAAATATTTCTTAATTAGAACTGCATGTACTCAACCATTATCTAGTCATATTAATTTACCTTTTTGTTTGCACTACATACATTAGTATTAATTTCATCATGTAACCTCCTTAAATGAAGCAAATCTTTCATGTAATCTTAGTTTTGAAATATTATCATTGCTAGAATCTATTTAATCATGAAGGACCTCGACCTTATTGTACCCTCGAAATGATGGCAAGCCATATGGGATTGATCAAAATCAAATGCTACATGCCTTTTACCAACTAGCATGACTATCTATGAAAACGTCTCTCATCTTCAATGATTGAAAGTTATGACTAAATTCATGTGATGATTGTCCCAATGTTATAAATTTTGAAAAATGAGATGCATGAGTTTAGTTTCTTCTCTTCATCTCTTCATCAACTCTTAACCCATTCATTAAGTATAGATAAAAAACAAAAAATAGTGCCAAGCCCTAAGTTTGAGGAGGCAAAACATCCTCACCCTCTCTGCTTTTTCCATACCATCATATGTATTAGGGACATCTACAAAATAAGAAAAGATTCCAATGCACACAAAATAAAAAAAAATGTGCAATATATGTATTTGCACCAATAAAATGCAATCTGGAGTTATATAGAAGAGATATTTGTCATGTTTTTAGACCCCCATTCATGTCAATTTTCACCAAAGGGCACTTCACACACCCCAAAATACCATCTTTCAGTCAATTTTTTTCTTGTGCAAATTTCATAGGATAATGTGGGATCTTCTAAACTTCAAGAATGTGATGCCTTGTTGCTTTCATTATTGATTTTTGACACCAATGCATGTACTACAATGTGAAATTTGGAATTAGGCTAGCAGAAGTTGCATTTTTTGATTTGAGGAAATTCATTTTCTTGGCCATGTGTGTAGGTAGGGGTAGAAAGGATATTGAGAGAGATAGAGAATGAGAAGTAGATAGTAGTATTTGGCATTCTTTTTTTGATTATGTGCTACCCAAGGAGGAACAACATTTAAGTTTGGGTTTATTTGATGAATGCATATTCATCTCATTTTAGATGCACATTTTAGAGTAGATTCATTCATTTTTATATGCTTTTCCCCCAAATTTATTAATTTTTAATGTGAAATTCTCACTCTTATTGAAGGAAAAAACTTCAAAGCTAATCAAGTTCATCCTCACAATGCCTAGTTCCCTTTTCCCCATCTTTGACCACTACAAAGCGAAGTAGAGCCAATTTGAAGAACCTCACTAAACTGGAAGCCCTGGTCAGGTGACTAGATTCTCCAATGGTTGATTGGGCTCAGGAAAAAAGAATGTAACACCATCCACAAAACTAGCCACCCAACTCTATCCATGAGTTGACCGACCAGTCATGGAAAAAAATCTCATAGGAAGATCAAAAACCCTGACATCCCACAGGTCGCCCGACTCACTTATGAGTTGCTGAGTAGCTGGCATGAGTCTTTACCTAAGTTTAGACCAGTCACTTGTTTGGAAAAATGGACCTAGATTTCTTCATAGGTTCTTAGCAACAAATCCATTACCCAGCTCACTTTGTGAGTTGGCCAACTAAGATTTTCATCAAGTAGACTAGAGATGCCTATGTGATAATGATCTTCCTGATCTATTGCACTGGTCAATCAATTGGGGGTTTGGACATCTAAAGAATAAGTAGCCAATAGCCCGACTTTTATGACCCCTACAAACAAAAATAAAGAGGCACCAATCCATCGATTGAATGATCTGTGGGACTAGTGGCACTCTTATAACTAAAATTTCGACCTAATGGACGAGGGTTGGATTCTCTAGCCTCATATCATGAATTTCCTAAGAGAAAGAATGAAGTGGAAGTAAAGAATAGTGCCTCCTTCTAGAGTCTCACTGGACTACTATGCTGCCAGAGATATTGAACTACATGCCGCAGATCATAGTGGATCCATCCCTGTGTTCAATCTTGTCCTATGAGCAAGTTTTTCACTCACTCGGGAATGAGGTTTAGATCCATCGCTCATACTCTATACTGTAGGTTATTCATTTCAATTGATACATATATATGACCTTTCATTTGTTTCTTGCGCATGTTGTGGATTGATCATGCTAAATGCACATTTATTATAATCCTAGATGTAGAGATCACAGAATCTAGGTCAAAATATAAGATGATAAACATTGAACCCCAGATATGATCACAAAAGGGTTCTCTCTGAGGTGACACGTTAGTAATTTGTAGGTACCAAGATCTCGAGTCTATGGGAAAACCTCTACTATGAACTCCGTACTATGAAATGATACATAATTCATTGACCCCAACCTAAATTTCTGTGGTTGTGAGGAATGTAATATGTAGTGTAAATTATGCTAGAGCTAGCGGTGAAAGCCACTCTACCCTAGTTCTTTCATATGTGATTAATTACCTTAATTATTCTTTTCAATTATCCTGATATTTAATTTAATATAAACCAATCAAACAATTATTCTAAACATTGATCTCAACCATATTGAAGTTGATAATAATTTTTTAAAACATTCTCTCTAGGGTTTGGTCCTAATGCTATACTACAATAACAACCACCCTTTTTCATGGGGTAGTTTACATAAAATTTGGGAACTTTTCCATATGTAAATTTCGTGTGGTATAATAATTACATATCATGGGTATATAATAAGGAAACTAAATGAATGGAATTTTACGACCTAAATCTCAAAAATAATTGGAAGAGAGAGAACTATTGTCTACTCATCATTGCTTATCATGAGCCTCATTATTTTACCTTGTAAGTTGGATCAAACTTAATATCAACATTCTTAACCCAAAGTTTTTGATAAACAAATATGGGTCACAATAATTCTAGGACTGTGACCTTTTTCTACTCAAGTCCCCATCTGTCCATTTACAAGCTATTACAAAAACATCTTATTGACTTGGGTAATAAATCAAGGAGTCTTGGGTTGTGATTTCAATACTATGCTAGACCCATGTGAAAAATTGGCATCGACATTTTCTATGCTAATGAAGCCAGACAGTGATACATTGATGAAGGCTAGGTTATCTAATCTAGGGTTTTCTAGTATGAAGTACACATAAGCACATTGCTTCAGAAATTACTTGATAGGGTAGTTTCTAATGGTTTGTTCATTCAAAAATTCCCAAACATAGTGCTAGAGAATCTACCTCACATTCATTCAGACCACTGTCCAATTTTGCTGAAATTCAAAATGACGGTCAATGTAGCTAGAAGGTTTATTACACAATCTTCTTGGTATAATGAACTGGATTTTGTTGAAGTCCTTAAAGAGGCATGGAGAAATGATCAACCATTTGACATGTCCCTCCATTATGCTAAAAGTAGCATATTTGAATGGGATCACAAGATTTTGAATAATCAAAGAAGGGAAAAAGATTGTTTAATACATACCATCAATATCCTCCAGTCTAATCTCACAACTCAATATGATATCATTACTAATAGCATGTGCACTGAGATGCAAGTGGAACTATATACTATTCTAAAGAAGGAGGAAAATTGGAAGTAGAAATCTCACATAACCTAGCTTAAAGACAGGGACAACAATTCAAAATTCTATAATACATGAATTAATCAGAGGTGTCATCATACCTGATCTCTACTCTAAAGAACAACAATGAGGAATGGATATCCAACAAAAAATATCTAATGAAACATGGTCGTCAACCACTTCCAACAAGTCCTATTGGATCCGGGCAATGATAGAAGAAGTTACCTTGAGTTGATCCCAGGTTGGTTCAGAAGTCTTGACACTAAATAGATGAGAGTCATGCAGAGGCACTATCCAGAGAGGAAATGTACCACATACTCCATAGCATGAATTTACACAAGACGTCCAGGAAGGATGGTGTGAGAACACATACGAAAAGGGTGAACTTGCATCGGTGACTCCAGGTGTCATGCTATGAGGAGAGCCATCGCTGGTTTGCCTTTGAATCCCAATTTATGTAGTACTACTATTGTATTCATCCCTAAAATTCTCAGAATTGAGAAGTGTGAGAAGCTAAGGCTCATCTTGTTAAACAATTAAGTGTTGAAGTTAGCTTCCAAGATAGTGGTGGAAAAATTGAAACCATTCATGCTGGACTGAATTTTTCTCAAGAACAAAGTAGCTTTGTTCCAGGCAGGAAAATCACTAATAACATTGCACTAATACAAGAATTGGTTCATAGCATGAGAAGGAAAACTAGTGTTATGTGGATGGATATCAAAATTGATATAACTAAAGACTATGATATGATGTATTTGCAATTCATTGACGATACTTTTGGAAAGGTAAATTTCCCTGATGATCTGCAGATCTATTATGTATTCTATAACTGGAGGCACTATATCCATTGCTTGGAATGGAAAATAATCAGATGATTTTAAAGCCATCATGCGGCTTTGGCAGGGTGATCCTTTAATGCTATATTCGTTCATGCTATGTCATGAATGACTCTATCAACTTATAAGATCTCTATTTGATTTTGGAGTTCTTCTTCAACAAAACCAAGAAGTAAAGGTTCCCTTTAATGTCTATGTTCAAGATAAGAAATGGATACCTATAAAGCTCTGAGCCACAAGTCCTACAATTGCACACATGTGTTTTGTAGACCATTTAATCATGTCTATTAAGGCCTCCAAATAACATATGCTGACATTAAAGAGTGCTTCAACAAATTTGAGAAATCTTCAGGGAAAAGCATTTCAGTGACTAAAACTAGAATATTTTTCTCTAGGAGTGTTCAAAGAAGCGAGAAGAGAAGGATTGAATCCATAAGTGGCTTCTAAGTTTTTGAGTATCTAGGGAAGTATCTAGGAGTGATTATCATACATTCTTGAGTAAACAAAACACCTACTCAGAAGTTTTGAGCAAGGTGTCCGCTAAAGTTAACACATGGTCAGCCCAACATTTAGCTCTAGCTGGGAGAATCTTCCCAATCAAATCTTATCCATTTGAAATACCTAGTTATGTTATGCAAACAACTGTGTTACTGGGGTCCATCTATGACATGATTGATAGATCTATCAGGTGGTTCATATGGGGTAGTGGTCATAAGTCATATCCTATGTTGTTGGTCTCTTGGAACAAAGTTAACAATCCCAAGAATAAAAGAAACCTTGGCATTAATTCTATGAGGGAATAGAATTTTGCTTTGCTTATGATAAACACATCGAATATGATGTGCAATAAACAATCACTATGGTGTAAAGGTGTGTAGAGGAAATCCTCATCTTTCAAATCCCCTAAGCCCAATGCAACATCAAGGCTGAAGAAATTTGTGCTTGAAGGAAAAAAATTTATGCTATATGGATTTGCCAGAATCCAACCTATGTGTGGACTCCAAAGTAACTTCTAGTCAGATTATTGAGTGGGATGTAATGTAAATCTTGAGCATGTAGCTCTCAAACTGATACCTCCAGAGCTTAAAGGACTCCTAGTCAAAATTTTGTCAACTTGGAAGGTAAGTGGGACATTGGTTTCTTGAAGAAGTGGTTCAAGGATAGGGTAACAAATGGCATTATACAAATAAAACCTCCATTTTTAAAAAATCATGAAGATATTTGGTGCTTGAATCACTCTGTGGATGCAAAATTTTCTACCAAGTTTGCCTATCATATCATTCGACAAACATAGAATGTCGAGTCAAGTGGAAACTAGAACCTATTATGGAGCAATAAGGTCTCGTGCTAGATTCAATGCTTTTCCTGGATCACCACTCATGGAGATCTCCTCACAAATGCAAGGAGGATGGAAATACAGCTTGCATATTATAATAGATGTGGACGATGCTAATATAATGAAGAGGTAGTTCTCCATGCATCGTGATACTATCAATACACCAAACTGGTGTAGGAGAGATTGATGGAAAGATTAGAGCTGAACAACTTGTTGAGCATAACATATGAGTGTACGTGGTTGCATACCTACATAGATAAACATGCAAATATCCACAAATAGTTCCTAATTACCTACAACTACATATCGAAGTTTAAGAATATACATGTGTTAGAGAAGGTTATTGAAAACAGTGAGCATCGAGTTTTGTAGATCAACAAGGAGATCCAACTAACAAACCAGGTTGGGATGTTAGAGGATACGGCAACTTAGCTACATAGTGAGGGGAAATGGACAAAACCTCCAGAGCACTGCCTCAACTTTGATATAGGTGTCATAGTGAGCAAGGAGGATGCAATAATACTTGTGGTCCATGATTTTGATGGATAGTGGATGGGGCACAGAGGTCGAAGTACACAACTTCTTGTGATATGGAGGCAGAGTTGGTAGGAATATTAGCAGCGATGGAGTATGCTATGAATAATCATATGGAGGATGTCATTTTTGAAGTCGATTGTGGATATGCATAGAAAGCCATAGAAGAATAGGCTAGCACTCATCCTATCTATGCTTACTAGACAATAAAGATTCAAAGGTTGAAGAAGTCTTTGTGGTTTGTCCAAAATGTGTATAGGGAGAAAAAAAAGTTGTGGACTATCTTGCAAAAGATCACCTCAAAAACATTAATAGGTTTTTAATTATATCACCCCACCCCTAGTTTAGTTTATATCATCACTTCTAAAGCATGCAATGTTAGTAGTACTACCAATTTTATTTTTGCAAACAATAGTAGTGATTGTAATAGCATTTTGAATATGCTTGTAGGAGGAAGGCAAGATGAATAAAATAGCTTCCTAACTTACCCCAAAAAGGACAAATATGGGTCACTATTCTCTATGATATGTTCATGGGTGAAACCAAAAGTGTGCATATAGATGTACAAAGCATATTGCAAACATGTTCAATAAATTACAAGTAATGAACCTTATATTTTTAGTTTTTTATATTCAACCCTAAATCAGTTTTCCCACTTAGTGAACCAGTATATGTTCACTCAAGGAACTCTTGGATTTATCACTAGGTAAATTAGTGAAAGTTCCTTTAGGGGACTCTTTCAACTTCATAGTGTTCCATCATAGTCTCCATATCAATTTCATAATAATTCCTAGTAACCCTCTTAAGACTCATTCCTAGAAATTTAGGAGTGTATCTCTCTCTCTGACAAACATAAAAATTTAATAGTACAAATATACTAAAAAATATATAAACTAAAATTTTAGAAGTTTTAAAAGAATAAAAAAATACTCATAAACAAAAAAGAAATTATAAGCATACTGAAATAAATATTATAGCATTGATAACTAAATAAAATAATACACATAAAACTATTAAGTACTTAAAAAGTAGAACTATACTCTAAATAAATTAAATAATACAATACATACTAAAATTTTATTATCATCTCATGTACACGTAAAACCTTTCCAATTATCTCCAACGAATTATTCATTTCTCTTTCCTAATTAAGAGATAATTGTGGTAAGCACCTTCTCTTTCCTTTCCTTGCCTCTTCTTCTTTGTTTTTTTTTTCTCTCAACCTAGTTTACAGTCTGCCAAATGCCTCTATCTTTGAAAAGTTGCATCTGTTCTGCTCGAGATGTCCGGGTATGTTTCCGGGGATGAGTGGGGTGATATCAATCATTTTTCAATTGATTTGGTTCTCAAAGGAACTGTTTGAGAGACCTTCGTCTACTTAACAGCGTAATAGGGGGGCATCATATTTGGCACAGATAAAGGGTCACAATTAATGCTCCTACTAACATCCTCTCACAATATCTATCCACATTCTGTCGTTCCAGGACCCGGCAAGTGCCCACACCAGTATGTTTCTCTTGCAGTTGTGGTGCACAGTTCCCGGCTCCTTCAAATCCCAATACTCGAAATAATAGAGAAACAAAGAGAGCGAAAATCTCTTGCCGTCTCTTTTTAAGGATCTCCTGAAGATCATTCATCCAATTGATAAACCAGAGCCTTCTTAGTTCCCGACAAGGCTCGCCACGTCGCTCATGGCACAAGTGGTTGGAGCTACTATGGCGGCATGGAGTGACTGATGTCAATAAAACATATACCCGGTATAACCTCACACGCAGTTGGCTCTCAGGTCTTCAGTAAGGAGAATCTTACAGCTGGAATTGGGGAACTGTGGTGGGGGAGGAAGAATCCGTGGGAGTTTGCTAGAGCCACCTTGGGATCGGCAGGACTTCAATGCAGGGGCCGGAGAACATGATATTGATCGAAACCCGTTGTATTTACGTGCTGGATCCGAGACCACAGCTCTCCATGCAATCATGATCGGGTCTTCATGGCTCTGCAGAGTCGAACGTACACATGGGAAAAGGATAGTGACCTGCACTGAAACATGGGATGTGAAACATGAATCTAATGTCCAGCCATCGAACTGCAGCCAGAGATATATGTATGACTTGCGAGCTGCACTGCTAACTCATGATTTTGATGATATCATTGCAGTGAGGCTGATAGTAAACAAGGCGGCCAAAAGGCTGAAATGGTATTGTCACATTTATTTTAACCTCTATGTTTAGACCTGCCATTAACAACAAAATTATCACCCTTCTTAATAATCTACATAATAAACATATTATTCCGTTAGCTTGCTGACAACACCATTATCCATCCATCCGGATGATGAAAATGTCATTAACATCATCAGAATTCTGGAATTTTCCAGCATCTATAAGGACTTAAAATCAACTTCAACAAATCATCACTTGCTCGGACACATATTGAAGAGAACATAATGAACCGCTTCAGTCATATTAATTAATGAAAGCTTGAACTCTTTCCACTCAAGTACTTAGGATTGCCATTTGCCCCCATCCCACATTTGATTTCCATCCGTCTGGCAACCAATACTTGAGAAAATGACGACCAGACTTTCTTTTTGGAAGAGTATATGTCTCAATAGAGATAGTAGGCTTACTCTCTTTGACGTTGTCCTTTCTGGGATCCCAACATACTACCTTAGTTGCACCCCAAGCCCAAGGGAATTAAAGATATATGGGCGGAATGATGCACGATTTTTACTGGGATAGTACCGCCTAAAAGAAGAAAGTACATCTTGTCAACTAGGAATATCTCAACAAATCTAAATCTCTTGGTGGTTGGGGTATTTTCAATCTTCACCTCCACTCAAAATGCATGTTCAATAAGATCAATGTATGCATAATTGAGAGTAAGAACACTATTTTGCTCAAATACATCACTCCTGAATATTATGGGGAAAATCCCCCTGGGTGTCAATAAAAAATCTAAGGTCTTTTCGCCTTTGGAAAATACCTTAATAAATTCACTCATCTCATCGAGGATTCTATTCAAACCCCTCCATATTGTTGGGAACTCATGTCCTTTCAGACGGACAGTTGACCTTTCTTGGTATTTCTATACCAATACACTACGAATCAAGCAATCCCTTATAATATTAGGAATATCAATCTAGTTAGGCAAAGCACTCTCTCTGATGACCTATGAAAGACTGAAAGCACTCAAAAGACACTTAGCTGATATTGAGCTAAGTGACTACTTAGTCAAACTCTGCAACCTTCTTGATAGGCCACACGGCAGCACTAACATCTCTTGCAATTGGGGAACAAGTTCACCATTAACAAAAGCATACAATTTCTTTACTGCCCCCAGACGTCGGTATGTATGGCAAGCACTTATGGAGGATCAAGTGCTCTCGTATAAGACACAAGAAACTCTTTATAGGATTGGATATTTTTAGAAGGGGATTCAATGGCTCGTTGACATGCCCTCAACGCTCTAACAACTTAGAAAGCATTCATCATATATTATTTGAATGTGTTTACACCAGCGTCACTTGGAAATAATATTACAAACATCAATCTCCAAATAATTCAAATATCGGTGATTTTGATATTACTATATTCAATCTTTACAACATTGATACTTGTTGATACACAAATTTCTTTTCTCAAGAGACTGAATTGGCAACATGCATTTGTTGAATATTTGGTGAGAAAGAAACAATAAGATTTTCAAATCCATCCATGTCAGTATATCTATGGGCATAGCTAAAATCCACAGTTTTTAAAATGATCAAAAACACTATTTGTTCTCCAGGTGATGTAGGCTCTGAGGGGAAATCTCCTCTTCAAAATTTCTCCTTTTTCCAAGATGAAGAGACAACTATCCCTATAGGTGTAATGACCCATTTTCAAATTAGTCATCTGATTAGGGTTTACTTGGATAATTGTATGCTTAATTAAGTTGATCATTGTTTAAAGATCGATTAATGATGATACTTAATTTTTGATATTTTAAATATAATGAGAAGGTTTAATCATACTTTGATTCACATAATTAGGGTTAAGGTTTGGAAACCCTAACCGGCCCAAATTAGGGTTTTGATGATATATGAATACAAAATTTGATAAGTATAGTGTCTCACTAAATGATTTTTAGTATTTTATTTGTAATTCTGATTTAATTAAAATTTGGATATAATTTGGAAATATAAAATTTGAACAACATTGAAAAATATTAGAATTTTTGAAGAATGTTCTGACCTATTTATCAGTCAATTTTCAAACTCGACCGATCATATTTTTAGATTGATATAGCATTGTGGTAATTGAATTTTATCTTTGAAGTGGTATATCCAATTGATCTAAAATTTTAACTGTAGTTGAAAAACACAATTATAGACACCCTTTTAAATTGGCGTAATTTTTGGATGATTTTTTATCTCTACAGAGAGGGGTGTCGGTCGAGTTCTGTGAAGGACAAACTCGACCGACCATGCTGCGAATGCAATAGAGTAGTATAGTATTTGAATTTTAATTGTTTATTGGTAACTCCAAATCATCTCAAATTTTTACTGTATCTTATAAAATCAATTTCAGACATTAGTTTAACGTTTAATAATTTTTGGATGAGGTTTAAGTTCTGACACATGTGGTTTCGGTCGAGTTTATAACTCAGCCGACCAACCAGTCTGAGAAAAATAAAAATACATTTAGGGGCTTGTTTGCAAATGTTCTAAGCACCTCAATTCATCTATATCACTAAACTAAAACACAAAGAGCTCTCATAACTCGTCCTTCCTGTCAAAGAAACGAAATTCTTGAGAGAGAGGAGAGCTAGGGTTTTGAGTAGAGAAAGTAAAGGAGATGATGACCTAGGGTTTCTCTATCCAAGATATGATGAAATCAAGTAAGTTTAGCTTCTTTGCATAGCATTTCATGGTGAATCTTCTCTCACATGTCAAGATTCCGTCCCTCCCATGATTTGATTCGCAATAACATCAAACCTCCCCCTTTTCTCACTCTTTCTCTTCTAATCCCCATTTCTAGGGTTTCCGAGTGGAGAGAAGAAAGAATTGGATTCTTTTGCGAGAGTTTGATTGGGTTTCCAAAAATACAGTGGTTGACCTACAAAATTAAGGTGCTTGGAACCTTAGGTGAGTGTTTTTCTCCCTCCTAAGCTTTGTAATCATGTTGAAAGCCTAATTCCATCCAGCTAAAACAATCAGAAACCTTGTTTGTATATGTATGTGATTGGATTTGATTTAGGAAAGATATTGGGGAATCCAATTTAACTGATTTTTGATTATTTCTCATTGATTGAAACTTGATTAGTTCATGTTATATTGATTGAGGATGCATGGGTATTCTTAAGGGTAGATGACTATGGTATTTCATGTGAAATTTTCCTAAAAATCAGCCCAATGGCCGATATGCTTGGAATTGAATTGACATGTATAAAGTCATATTTGAATTGTACTAGATTGTATTATAGAAGTGTATTGTTGAATGTTAATGGAGTTGAATGACCACATATCCTGATTAGGATTTGTGTTGAGGAAATGAATCAAATGAGTCAATTAATCAATGTATACTTATGATTGATGAATGAAATGTGTGAAAATGGAAACTAGGATTTCCATGTTTGTGAATAACCCTAATGAACCCTTGAGACATGATTGGATTACTGAATGATATGATTATTATGAAATGTTGAACTAAGGAATGACTTCTTGAAAACCCTAAAGTTTATACTAAGACAATTATGAGTGATAAAGCTAGAACTTGTATATGATGTTTGAAATGTGATCAAATGCTGAAGTTGAAAGTATTAATACTTCAATTGAATATGATGAGTCTTACTATATCATCTAAGTCTAATGCATTTGTTTTAGTATAATAAAGAATGATCATTGTTGATTATGAGAATGACATTATTAGTCAACGTCAAGGTACATTTATCTGAATATAAGAAACAATATGAACAAGATGTACTTAATGGTGATTGCAAGATAAAGATGAAACTAATGAAGATAGTATGATGAAGTATTTTATCTTTTATTTAATTACATATGGATTAACCCAAATTAAATAAAATATACTAAGAATTGTACTTTGATGAATGTTATGTTGAAGAGAAGCATTGTATGTAAAGTGAATCAAGAAAGATTGATCCAGATGATGTAATGAACATGAAATAAAAGAAGCTGAGACTACTGAGTATAAAATGATGGAAAAAGATAGGAATTAGTAGATGATTCTAAGAATGTAACTCTTACCCTAAAATGATGAGTTTGATGATTCTAATGAATGGAAATCTCAAATGGGTGATTAAGAGATGTACATAACTGTAGTTGAATTCAAATAAATGATGAAACTCAAGTATTTGAATTGACTTACAAGAATGTGTTCTTGTATTGTGATTGTTTGATAGAATACTTGTATTATGAGAATGAAATATTTTGATGGAATTCAAATGATAATCAACATGTGTTGACTAGTAACCCCATATGAAGAATGTGAAATAAAAGAAGAAGAGAACTAAATCTGTTATGCATGTATATGCATGAAATTTATTTACATCTATTGAGATTAGATGGAACAAGCATATGTTGTATGATAAATCTATTCTAAGTATGAGGAATGATACATGATGTCTATATGATTTTACTATTGCTAGTTCTAATGCCTCTACTGATATTTGTTAAGAAATGTGGTATACAATGAACTGATAAGGAATATGTTGAAATGGAATTTAATATGCACTCCTTACTTTGAGAAACCCTAATAAGGGTAAATGCTGTATAATGAGATTATGTATAGGGCTGAAAGCCCACTGATGATGATAAAACCCTGATGGGGTAAATGATGGCCAATAAGATTATGTCTTGGGCTGAAGGCCCACTATTGATGGTTGCTATGAGTTGATGTAGAAGATACAAATAATAATATTTGTTGCAATCTATAGACTTATTGTGCTTCTTGCTTTGATCATTGCCCTTATTGATAAACTTAATCTGTTTCATGTTATTATAGTTACGCGAGAATACACAAATATGATATATGATGTTTTGAATTCTTGTAAGATGAGTAAAAGAGATTAATAACAAGTGAAATGATGGAACATCTAGTTAGGTGCCCTGAATACCGTGAGTTCCCCCGAGGACCACACCGAGGAAACAAAACTGATCTCCTTGTAGTAATCGATGAATTATGAGAAGGATTTTCAAAGTGTGGATCGAGACCTTAAAGGTTAGACCACCAAGATTTAGGAGTGAGTCATCTGGAGTAGCTCTGACCCTAAATCCTTGTTGTGAAAGTCTATGTCTAGATAGAATATACTCTTTTGAAATGAAATATGTGAAATGTGAAATGAAAAATACATGAAATATTGTGATATGTGATATATTGTTTTGCTGGTTCCTATCTCGTGTACCCGAGATGAGAACGTGAGCCTCTTTAGGCAACCCTGAGGTGGCCAGGGTCTGTTGTTGATATCTTAGGGTGGCCGACTAAACCTTAAGATAGTGATGGTGAGTCGTTGACACGAGAATCAGGTGTGGCGACTTCAACTTCGTGAGGTACAAGCCAAGTAGTTTAAGGGCAAATGAATAAAAGATGATAAACCGTGTAGAACATGATTTTAATGATTATTACATTCCTTGTACTGCTAGTTGATGATTTGTCATTATTGATTAAGCTTCATGTTGTGGAAAGTAATCATTTTGCTATGGACAGTTTCTATTTCATATTATGATATGTCATGCCGACAAGTTATAAATGTTGGGATTTATATCCATTCTGAATATGAGTTGGATTGCTTTCTATTTGATAGTATTGTTTGGAAGATATGTATTATGTGTACTTCAGCTTTAGGACTGCAGGATGTGTTCCTAGTCCAGCTAGTGGAGTGTCACAAAGATAATGTGATTGTTATGTATTGATTAAAAATGCTTAGAACTTGACTTATTTCTCATTCAGTAGGATGCTTAATCTGAACTAGGAAGTATATGTTGAATTGCTCATAGACATGCTTTAAAAGATGTTTCAAAGTTATAATTGGTTTAAGTGATTACCTTATCTGTTGGATCAGATTATCACTACAAGTTATAAATAACTTATGATAGATCTATCTGCTAGACTTTTCCATATTTGCATGTTTCTGTTAAGTTTATTATACTTAATCTGATGTTGATGCATGTACATGGCTTGAGTGGGAGGTATCAACTCACTGGGGCTCTATACGAGTCTCATGAGGTTGTTTCAAATGTTTTTAGGTATAATGCTGTCCAGCAGAGAGATCACGATAAATAAGATATAAATAGCATAATCTAGATAGAATAGAATGTCCATGTACTCTCTCTTTCTCGGGATGAGTTGTAGATTATGTTTGTTCATCAATGTACATGTATTTGATGTAAACTGAACCACATATGAGAATAAGATTTGATTCTTGATTTAATGGAGTTGAATATGATTTGTGATATCTGAATGTGATGTCCTTGATGTGACATTAATTTATAATTTGTGAGGAAAGAAAAAGGAAAAATTTATCTGTGTTTTTCGTATATTGTTTAATCACCTGTGTCGAGAATTCATTGTTCATTCCATAATTTGGGTTTAGGTTTTGGGATTACCTCTAATGGTTGTTATTTGTGTTGATCAAAAGAATGGGTCCCGACAATCATGGTATCAGAGCCTAGGTTAGATGAGTCTACAGGGACAGTAGGATCTAGGACTAATTGATAATGTCGATGTTGAATATAACCTGAATGATGTGCATACTGCCTAAACTCAGTATCTAGATACTCTGGTCAAGTATTTGGGTATTGAGCTAAGCTACTATGGAACTGCCAACTATACTTCTTCTGGATGCCCTGACCAAGTATCCAGATGAACATAGTTTGGTAGTATAATAAGATTCATGATGAAAAAGTGAAGAATGGCGATAAAATGGTGAAAGAGAAAAGGATTTTATAATTCAATATGGAACCTATGGAAAGCATGAAATTTCATATAAGAAAGGTGAAATCTTAATGGATTATGAAGACAATCTATAATTAGTTTGAATTTGAGTATGAAATCTGAAATTTTGAGAAAAAGCTATGAACTAAGATGCACACTAGATGATCTTCTTTGTAAAGGAAATTGATGAATGCGGATGATAATATGTGAATGAGTCATAATCTTAATCCATGTGATACACAATCAAATTTAATAAAAAGGATGTGAAAGGTGATGTGAATCAGATCTTGATAAATGATGTATTACTAATATCTTTGAAGTAAGTATTTGTAATACTCAAGGAGAGATATGATGATGACATATGATGAAATATCCATCAAATACAAAAAAAGATGTCATATGAAAGAAAGATAAAATGGAATACTTTCTAACTAGATGTTGAGAGAGATGAATGATTAGATGATATGATATTCTTTTGTATTTTTTCTTAGATTTTGGGATGAAATCCTAAAAGGAGGGGAGAATTTGTAATGACCCATTTTCAAATTAGTCATCTGATTAGGGTTTACTTGGATAATTGTATGCTTAATTAAGTCGATCATTGTTTAAAGCTCGATTAGTGATGGTACTTAATTTTTGATATTTTAAATATAATGATAAGGTTTAATCATACTTTGATTCACATAATTAGGGTTAAGGTTTGGAAACCCTAATCGGCCCAAATTAGGGTTTTGATGACATATGAATACATAATTTGATAAGTATAGTGTCTCACTAAATGATTTTTATTATTTTATGTGTAACTCTGATTTAATTCAAATTTGGATATGATTTTGAAATATAAAATTTGAACAACATTGAAAAATAACAGAATCTTTGAAGATTGTTCTGACCTATTTATCGGTCGAGTTTCAAACTCGACCGATCATATTTTCATATTGATATAGCAGTGTGGTAATTGAATTTTATCGTTTTGTTGGTATATCCAATTGATCTCAAATTTTAAATGTACTTGAAAAACACAATTATAGACACCTTGTT
The DNA here is from genome assembly GCA_963693085.1 of Alisma plantago-aquatica. Lineage (NCBI taxonomy): Eukaryota > Viridiplantae > Streptophyta > Magnoliopsida > Alismatales > Alismataceae > Alisma > Alisma plantago-aquatica. The sequence continues at coordinate 515,037,763 of OY856409.1, forward strand.
AAATTGGTGTAATTTTTGGATGATTTTTTATCTCTACAAAGAGGGGTGTCATTCAAATTCTGTGAAGGACAAACTCGACCGACCATGCTGCTGACTGCAATAGAGCAGTATAGTATTTGATTTTAATTATTTATTGGTAACTCCAAATAATCTAAAAAAATTAATGTATCTTAAAAACTCAATTTCATACATTGGGTTAAAGTTTCATAATTTTTGGATGAGGTTTGAGTTCTGAAACATGTGGTTTCGGTCGAGTTTATAACTCAACCGACCAACTTGTCTGAGCAAAATAAAAATACATTTAGTGGCTTGTTTGCAAATGTTCTAAGCACCTCAATTCATCTATATCACTAAACTAACACACAAGAAGCTCTCATAACTCATCCTTCCTGTCAAACAAATGAAATTCTTGAGAGAGAGGAGAGCTAGGGTTTTGAGTAGAGAAAGTGGAGGAGATGATGACCTAAGGTTTCTCTATCCAAGATATGATGAAATCAAGTAAGTTTAGCTTCTTTGCATAGAATTTCATGGTGAATCTTCTCTCACATGTCAAGATTCCATCCCTCCCATGATTTGATTTGAAATCACATCAAATCTCCCCCTTTTGTCACTCTTTCTTTTTTAATCCCCATTTCTAGGGTTTCCGAGTTGAGAGGAGAAAGAATTGGATTCTTTTGTGAGAGTTTGATTGGGTTTCCAAAAATTTAGAGGTTGACCTACAAAATTAAGGTGCTTGGAACCTGAGGTGAGTGTTTTTCTCCCTCCTAAGCTTTGTAATCATGTTGAAAGCCTAATTCAATCCGGCTAAAACAATCAGAAACCTTGTTTGTATATGTATGTGATTGGATTTGATTTGGGAAAGATATTGGGGAATCCAATTTTACTGATTTTTTTTATTATTTCTCATTGATTGAAACTTGATTAGTTCCTATTTTATTGATTGAGGATGCATGGGTATTCTTAAGGGTAGATGACTATGGTATTTCATATGAAATTTTCCTAAAAAATAGCTCAATGGCCGATATGCTTGGCATTGAATTGACATGTATAAAGTCATATTTGAATTGTACTAGATTGTATTATACAAGTGTATTGTTGAATGTTAATGGAGTTGAATGACCATATATCCTGATTAGGATTTGTGTTGAGGAAATGATTCAAATGAGTCAATTAATCAATGTATACTTATGATTGATGAATGAAATGTGTGAAAATGGAAACTAGGATTTCCATGTTTGTGAATAACCCTAATGAACCCATGAGACATGATTGGATTACTGACTGATATGATTATTATGATATGTTGAACTAACAAATGACTTCTTGAAAACCCTAAAGTTTATTACTAAGACAATTATGAGTGATAAAGCTAGAACTTGTATTTGATGTTTGAAATGTGATCAAATGCTAAAGTTGAAAGTATTAATACTTCAATTGAATATGATGAGTCTTACTATATCATCTAATTCTAATGCATTTGTTTTAGTATAATAAATAATGATCATTGTTGATTATGGGAATGACATTAGTAGTCAACGTCAAGGTACATTTGTCTTAATATAAGAGACAATATGAACAAGATGTACTTAATGGTGATTGCAAGATAAAGATGAAACTAATGAAGATAGTATGATGAAGTATTTTATCTTTTATTTAATTACATATGGATTAACCCAAATTAAATAAAATATACTAATAATTGTACGTTGATAAATGTTATGTAGAAGAGAAGCATTGTATGCAAAGTGAATCAAGAAAGATTGGTCCAGATGATGTAATGAACATGAAATAAAAGAAGTTGAGACTACTGAGTATAAAATGATGGAAAAAGATAGGAATTAGTAGATGATTCTAAGAATGTAAATATTACGCTAAAATGATGAGTTTGATGATGCTAATGAATGGCAATCTCAAATGGGTGATTAAGAGATGTACATAACTGTAGTTGAATTCAACTAAATGATGAAACTCAAGTATTTGAATTGACTTACAAGAATGTGTTCTTGTATTGTGATTGTTTGATATAATACTTGTATTATGAGAATGAACTATTTTGATGGAATTCAAATGATAATCAACATGTGTTGACTAGTAACCCCATATGAAGAATGTGAAATAATAGAAGAAGAGAACTAAGTCTGTTATGCATGTATATGAATGAAATTTATTTACATCTATTGAGATTAGATGGAACAAGCATATGTTGTATGATAAATATATTTTGAGTATGAGGAATGATACATGATGTATATATGCTTTTACTATTGCTAGTTATAATGCCTCTACTAATATTTGTTAAGAACTATGGTATACAATGAACTGATGAGGAATATGTTAAAATGGAATTTAATATGCACTCCTTACTTTGAGAAACCCTGATAAGGGTAAATGTTGCATAATGAGATTATGTCTAGGGATGAAATCCCACTGATGATGATAAAACCCTGATGGGGTAAATGATGGACAATAAGATTATGTCTTGGGCTGAAGGCCCACTATTGATGATTGCTATGAGTTGATGCAGAAGATACAAATAATCATATTTGTTGCAATCTATAGACTTATTGTGCTTCTTGCTTTGATCATTTCCCTTATTGATAAACTTAATCTGTTTCATGTTATTATAGTTACGCAAGAATACACAGATATGACATATGATGTTTTGAATTCTTGTAAGATGAGTAAAAGAGATTAATAACAAGTGAAATGATGGAACATCTAGTTAGGTGCCCTGAACATCGTGAGTTTCCCCCAAGGACCACACTGGGGAAACAAAACGGATCTCCTTGTAGTAATCGATGAATTATGGGAAGGATTTCTAGAGTGTGGATCGAGACCTTAAAGGTTAGACCACCAGGATTTAGGAGTGAGTCGTCTGGAGTGGCTCTAGCCCTAAATCCTTGATGTGAAAGTCTATGTCCAGATGGAATAGACTTTCTTGAAATGAAATATGTGAAATGTGAAATACTGTGATATGTTATATATTGTTTTGCTAGTTCCTATATCGTGTACCCGAGATGAGGACGTGAGCCTCTTTAGGCAACCCTGAGGTGGCCAGGGTTTGTTGTTGATATCTTAGGGTGGCCAGCTAAACCCTATGATAGTGACGGTGAGTCGTTGACACGAGAATCAGGTGTGGCGACTTCTACTTGGTGAGGTACAAGCCAACTAGTTTCAAGGCAAATGAATAAAAGATGATAAGTCGTGTAGAACATGATTTGAATGATTATTACATTCCTTGTACTTCTAGTTGATGATTTGTCATTATTGATTAAGCTTCATGTTGTGGAAAGTAATCATGTTGCTATGGATAGTTTCTATTTCATATTATGATATGTCATGCTGACAAGTTATAAATGTTGGGATTTATATCCATTCTGAATATGAGTTGGATTGCTTGCTATTTGATAGTATTGTTTGGTAGATATGTATGATGTGTACTTCAGCTTCAGGACTGCAAGAGGTGTTCCTAGTCCAGCTGGTGGTGTGTCACAAAGATAATGTGATTGTTATGTATTGATTCAAAATGCTTAGAACTTGACTTATTTCTCATGTAGTAGGATTCTTAATCTGAACTAGGAAGTATATGTTGAATTGTTCATAGACATGCTTTAAAAGACGTTTCAAAGTTATAATTGGTTTAAGTGATTACCTTATCTATTGGATCAAATTATCATTGTAAGTTAGAAATAACTTATGATAGATCTATCTGCTAGACTTTTTAATATTTGCATGTTTCTGTTAAGTTTATTATACTTAATCTGATGCTGATGCATGTACCTAGCTTGAGTGGGAGGTATCCACTCACTGGGGCTCTATATGAGTCTCATGAGGTTGCTTCAAATGTTTTTAGGTATAATGCTATCCAACAGAGAGATTGTGATAAAGAAGATATAAATAGCATAATCTAGATAGAATAGAATGTTCATGTACTCTCTCTTTCTCGGGATGGGTTGTAGATTAAGTTTGTTCATCAATGTACATGTATTTGATGTAATCTGAACCACATATGAGAACAAGATTTGATTCTGGATTTAATGGAGTTGAATATGATTTGTGATATCTGAATGTGATGTCCTTGATGTGACATTGATTTATAAATTTGTGAGGAAAGAAAAAGGAAAAATTTATCTGTGTTTTTGATATATTCTTTAATCACCTGTGTCGAGAATTCATTGTTCATTCCATAATCTGGGTTTAGCTTTTGGGATTACCTCTAATGGTTGGTATTTGTGCTTATCAAAAGAGTGGGTCCCGACAATAGGTTTCTTAAACTTTGATACAGAGAGGCATGATCTTTCATCCTTAGGAAACCCATGAGCGACATAGTTGCCCCATTTGTCCCACCAAATGAAGGCTTTGTCGATGATGATAGTTTTTTACTATGCAACATGCACATGTGTCAACCTTCTATAGCATTGTTATAACCCTACTTGCTTTGTTTCTATAGATATGTGGGTTGTCTAAGGGACCCCACCCCAGATATTAGAAATATTACTTCACTGCTTGTTTGCCTATGTTGTTTAGGGTACTTTGTTTGTTTTCTTCTACAAGTTTTTTTCATTATTATGATCAAGTGACACCTCCTAGTTTTGTCCACCCCTATGCTCGTGTATGTCACTTCACATACATTGTTTTTCCATACTTATTAGTATAATCAGTTTATCAAAAAAGTAAATAGGACAATTGATGCATGGGTTTTGAGTCACTTTTATAGGCTTATTTTATATCTGTTTTATGCATGTATTTGTCATTTTCTTAATTATATTTGCACAATTCACTATAGTTGGCCCTTAAACTCTTTTTGCATCAAATTATACTTCTTTTATAATATTTATATGATTTTATATAATCCCCGGACTTATACACATGTTTCGACACTTTTTCAGGCACTTTTGCATTGTCCGGAGTCGATACTATCGACCCTCAGGTCGATAGTATCGACACTTCATCAAAAAGCAACCCCAAAACGCGATCTTGGAAGGAATAACATGTCCCATGGTCGATACTATCGACAGCGTCGGGATCTGGCAATTTTCAGCACTAAAATGAAGCATTTTAATCCGACGGTTGAGCTTTTTCGGAGCCGTAAAGTGGTCCTATGACCTAAGAAGAGCACGGATGGCCCGAGTGGGAGAGGACATTGTGTTGCACAACATCCAAGAAGGAGAGAAAGAGATTGGAGACAAGAGACGAAGGCCGTCAACCGAGCGATCCGGGCACCTCCGACGGGCGATTTTGCTGCCGGAAGACTGCAAAACGCACGTTTCTCGAGGAGGATCTCTAGGAACACCTTTGTATCAGGGGTTACACGAGTTTTCTCCATGTTTCCCATGTTTTTCTTCTCTACTCCTCTGTCTTTCATTGAGATGACCATGCGGGGCTAATCCCCTTTGTCTTTAGGACCGGGAGTAGCCCGGGGATTCATTGTATGCCAATTTTATAATAGTAATTCATATTTTATCTCTTAAATATGTGGTATAGTTTCGTTTTCTCCATATATTGTTATGCTTGATCACCATAATAATAACCTAATGCCCTTAATCACTTTGAAAGAAGAATTAACGGCTGAAAAGAGACGAAATCTACATTAATCGATAAATCCCTTGACCAAGGTGGTGTAAAATTAATGGTGGATACTGAGAGATCATTCATAATGTACCAAGTTTAGGGTATAGGTTACTACGACGGTGGAACCAACCTAGACCTAGGTAGTGAATTGCACCACGACAGTGGGCAATTCTATTTTCAGGCCACTACCCGGAAAGAGAGATAAAATTGAGTAGCTATATAGAATTTAATACAATGAAAACCCGCGGTGAAACCGCACTCCTAAAGATACCCTTTTGAATTGATTAAATTAACATTTCATCGATCGTTTGTTTCGTTTTTGTTTTTATTTTCTTTTAATTTTAACAACAACTCTCAATTTGTTATTCGGCTTAGCTGATCGCAAATAGTTAGTAGGAGTCTCCAACAATTTCGAGTATCCCTGTGTTCGACTCGGGCCTCACAAAGGCATGTACTACTCGACGCGTTCACTTGCGTTTTAGCGCATAGTAAAATTGCGTCAAGTTTTTGGCGCCGTTGCCGGGGATACGGTGAATTGTTGGCACTTCGAGTGCTACGAGCGGCCACTCTAGGCCACATTTTTTTTTTATAATTTTCATTCAACTTCAAATATTTTCTTTCTATTGTTCATTCATTTTTATACTCGTCAAGGCACTGTACTGAACTAAATTTTCTCATTTCAGGTACGTTGCATGGTGCAGACACGTAGTACGGACTACGACAATCGCACACATGAGATTCCACTTCCGGGACCTGAGGACGAGGAGTATTACGAGCAAGAGTACCAAGAAGAGATAGATTCTGAATTTGAACAGGAAGAGGTGGCCGACGCACAGACCATATGGGAGAAGATCAAGGCTTCTTCCGCATCATCTTCCAAGGGGCCTATAAAGAAGCAGGAAATTAACATTCTGACATATAAGATTGATCCATCGCTGATAAATCTGGTGAAATCGAATGCTTTTCATGGGCTGAAGAATGAGGATCCCGTCGCGCATCATCTTCCACAGGAGGCACTGTATCTCAAGCTTTTTCCCGAGTTCATCGGCGGGAGCCGTGCGAGAATGGTTACATAATTTGGATGATGAGTTTGTGGAGTCCTGGAACCATATGGTGGAGGTTTTCTTTGAGAGGTTCTTCCCTCCTGAGAAGACTAACGACATGATCCAGAAGATTCACAACTTTACCCAACAGGCTGGTGAGACATATTCTGAGACCTGGGAGAGATTTCAGGTCATGCTGAGGAGGTGCCCACATCATGGGCTGGATAAGGAGACACATGTAAAGTTCTTCTATTTTGCTCTCTCTGAGCACGATAGGAGCAACCTTGATTCAGCTGGGTTAGGATTCTTTCTGAATAATACGGACACCAGATGTTGGGAGATATTAAAGAACATGGCTAGGAAACAGTCATGGGGTGACAGAGGCGCTGTGGAGCAGGTCAAAGTTGCAGGCGAATCCAAAGTAATTAAGGAGTTGAATGATAAGTTAGATCTTCTATCCAAGAAGCTGCTATCTAAGGAAGATGCATCTGAGGATGAGGAAGCCCAAGTGAAATTCATGCAACAACAGGACTACAGAAACAATGACTATGCATGGAGGAAGGATAAAAAGTTCTCATGGAAGGATTTGAATAACTTTCTGCAAGATCCAGATGCCAAGCTACAATCTAGAGCCAAAGATAAGAACACCGAATTACTCAGTCAGATGGTGCAGCAGAACCAGGAAATGATGGCTATGTTTGGTAAACAATTGCAATCTCAAGGTGATATTCTAACCAAATTTGGGCAGACGCTACAAAGCCATGGAGCACAGATGCGGGCATTAGAAACCACTGTGGCACAGATTTCTAGTGAAGTGGCGGCCATCAAGCACGCCAATCAACAGAAACCGGCCGAGAATGCAAACGTGGCCCAAGCACACCATCAGGTCAAGTATATGTCTGTGGTAAGCAATGAGGAGGAATCTCAGGTGCAAGAAGCTAAAGAAGAAAGAAAAATGACTTTTAATACGCATGCGTCACCGGCGATACCGTATCCACGCACTTACTATGGACTGCCGGGCGGAAACCCGTTCTTCAGAAAATCACAGCGAGTTATGAATATTGCATCTCCATCTAGGCAGGAAGAACAATTGAAGGCTGTTTGTGCATGTGTGGAAACATCTAATGCGAGAGAGAAACCACAACAAGTTGTTACTATTGACGATGTCTCGCCAAAGCCCACGTCAGAGGGAGTGATTGAAGCAAGCTTAGGGGAGTTGACCCCGAAAAGCTCATATGTGCCTCCTCACAAGCGTGTCAATGCGGCAGATGTGTCAAGTCGGGACAATCTGAAGCTGAAGAAGGAGCACCGGCACTATAGGAAATTCTTGGAAATATTCTGCAAGCTGCATATCAACATTCCGCTGGTGGAAATGATTGAGAAGGTTCCCGCCTATGGGAGGTTCATTAAAGATATAATCAACAAAAAGAGGCGGATCAAAGATACTAATGTATGCAGGATGAATGAAATGGTGAGCTCAATCATTCTTGGGAGCTTACCAGAGAAGAAGAAAGACCCGGGGAGTTTTTATATCCCATGTTCAATAGGTGACCAACATTTTCCACAAACACAGTGTGATTCGGGCACCAACATTAATCTTATGCCTCTGTCCACATTTCAAAAGCTTGGGTTGAAGGAGATAAAGAAATCGGCGGCAACGATTGAGTTGGCGGATGGGTCCATTGTAAGGCCATATGGAGTGTGCGAGGATGTACTCGTCAAGGTAGACAGGTTCATCTTCCCGGTAGATTTTGTTGTCATGGACATGCCACAGCTCCAAAGTTGCGAGATGCTATTGGGAAGGCCGTTCCAAGCTACAGCTGATGTCATTGCTGCCATTGGGAGAGGTACATTGACCTTGGGGATTGGACATGATCGAGTTCAATTCAAATTGCTACATGACTCATTGGGGACATATCTTGACAACCCAGGTTAAAGGTATCTTTATGTCAAGCCTAGGACATTAAACAAGGGCGCTTGTTGGGAGGCAACCCAACTTTAGGTTCATTTTGATGTTTGATTATGTTCTTTTATGTTTATGTACTTAGTTTTTGCTTAGGTTTTGATAATTTTTGTAAAAATGGTACCCTAACTCGTGTTTTGAAGTGTGCAGAATGTTAAGGTCGATACTATCGACACCCATGTCGATAGTATCGAGTTTGGAGAAGTAAACGCTGAAGAAAAGTCGATACCATCGACCCTAGGGTCGATAGTATCGAGATTCCTGAAGATTTACAGAAAAATTGGTGCCAGTAAAGTCGATACCATCGACCCTAGGGTCGATAGTATCGACACTTTTGAGTTCCCAGGCTTTTAGATGCGTCGATTCAACAAAATCGCTGAGTCTGGGTCGATACCATCGACCTTGGTCGATGGTATCGACACCTGTAGGACAACTACATAAAACAGGCCGTAAAAGGTATCGAAATGAGATTTTTTCAAACCGTTTTTTGCAGAGGAAAGATGGATGAAGCAAGTCACGTCTTAGAACCACTAAGACACAAAAATGGGCCACAAAAAGGAGGGAGATAGCAATCATCACTTGGTCTACTTGAGCATCTGACCATCCTTCTTCACCACACTTCAAAGCGAATGGTACCATTGTTCCACCTCTTAAGTGAGAATGTTGACTATGAGGCCATAGTCATATTCAAGCTTGGGGGGGTGTTGGAACAACCCTCTATCTTAGTTTTTACTTACTTATTCATGTTGATTTTACTTTTGAGATATTAGTTGTTTTTATTTCTAGGTTTACCGCTTTTGTAGGATCCACATATATCAAGTGTAATCTGTGGAGCAATAAATGCATGGTTTCAATTGGGAGTTTTACTCTTGGGTTGTGGGCACATGAAAATATGAGCATATTGAAAACTTTTTGAGCTTATTCTTGTGAGTAATTAAGTGGCATAATTGAGGAAGTGCTTGGGTGAGTCAGCTTCAGGACACGGGGACATGAATGACCATCTTTATTGTCCAAGGAAAAGTGATTGACAAGGATGTTTGAGCCCAAACCGACCAAACGCTAACGTGACCTTAGACTAAAGTTTAAGAGAGAAATACATCAGTTACCCTGTACACAGGTCTTTAGAGAGGGACATATGATATTTCGGAAGGTTCTATCAATTAGTCTTGTGATCTGATCCACCGCAATTTCATTCACACTCCACCATAAGAAATGGGAGCACATTACTGTCTTTCACTCTTTGATTGCATACCATGTAGATAGGTCTTGCATTACAAATATTTTCACATTTTTTGCATGAGAATGAAAAAAAAAGATAGAGTAGTTATACATGCACATTATCCTTAGGTGCATGTCATAGTAGTTGCATAACTGTCATTATGTAGTTGCATTTACATCTTTTGAGCATATTGTACACCATGTATCTTATGTTACTCTGAAAACATTAAAGGTGATGAACTTGTTCCATACCCTCCAAATAGAATGCTTCATATGCACAAGTATGTAACAAGAAGTGAGCCTGGCATATAATTCATTGTCATCTATGAAAATAAGGGCTTTAAAAAAAATTGAAAAAAAAATTGAAAAAAAAGAGAAGAAAAAAAAGAATTGAGAAGTAAGTAGGAATGAGAGGGAGAAAGGAACATGTTCTCACTAACATACTAAGAAGAATAAGCACATGGTGTAGTTTTCTTAGATATTCCATCTCACCTTGAGACGGAATGATAGTGCATGCATCATTCCACCAAAAATGTAACATTAGGACATTTTCACTTGCATTTTGCATCATGATAGGTCATTAATTTTTGTATTGCATGATTGACTATTATGTGCTTCCATCTCTTCCACAACCACCTATCCCATCCACCCGTTGCTCTAATCGGTAGGCCACCCATGATATTCTCCTCATTCATTAATATTTGGAGATCTGCTTCCATTTAGATGGTAGTTAGGAAATGAGCAACGTAGATAGGAGATCACAAGATGCATCAAGTATGGACATGATGAGTTTATCATATTAACTGCTTTAATTGATAGTGTTTCACTGATTGGGGGATAGACATCTTTTACATAGGTCTTTGGTCGCCTGGATGGCAGTTAGTGTTCAGTGGTCAATGAGGGCCGGTTTGTGGAAAGAAAGTGGGGATGATGTAGATTCATTTCATGTATTTATGTCCTGTTGCTGACTTATCTCAACCAAATCCAAAGTTTTGTTGCTCGAGGATGAGCAAGGTTTAAGCTTAGGGGAGTTTGATGCATGGGTTTTGAGTCACTTTTATAGGCTTATTTTATATCTATTTTATGCATGTATTTGTCATTTTCTTAATTATATTTGCACAATTCACTATAGTTGGCCCTTAAACTCTTTTTGCATCAAATTATACTTCTTTTATAATATTTATATGATTTTATATAATCCCCAGACTTATACACATGTTTCGGCACTTTTTCAGGCACTTTTGCATTGTCCGGAGTCGATACTATCGACCCCCAGGTCGATAGTATCGACACTTCATCAAAAAGCAACCCCAAAACGCGATCTTGGAAGGAATAACCTGTCCCATGGTCGATACTATCGACAGCGTCGGGATCTGGCAATTTTCAGCATTAAAACAGAGCGTTTTAATCCGACGGTTGAGCTTTTTCGGAGCCGTAAAGTGGTCCTATGACCTAAGAAGAGCACAGACGGCCCGAGTGGGAGAGGACATTGTGTTGCACAACATCCAAGAAGGAGAGAAAGAGATAGGAGATGAGAGATGAAGGCCGTCAATCGAGCGATCTGGGCACCTCCGACGGGCGATTTTGCTGCCGGAAGACTGCAAAACGCACGTTTCTCGAGGAGGATCTCCAGGAACACCTTTGTATCAGGGGTTACACGAGTTTTCTCCATGTTTCCCATGTTTTTCTTCTCTACTCCTCTGTCTTTCATTGAGATGACCATGCATGGCTAATCCCCTTTGTCTTTAGGACCGGGAGTAGCCCGGGGATTCATTGTATGACAATTTTATAATAGTAATTCATATATTATCTCTTAAATCTGTGGTATAGTTTCGTTTTCTCCATATATTGTTATGCTTGATCACCATAATAATAACCTAATGCCCTTAATCACTTTGAAAGAAGAATTAACGGCTGAAAAGAGACGAAATCTACATTAATCGATAAATCCCTTGACCAAGGTGGTGTAAAATTAATGGTGGATACTGAGAGATCATTCATAATGCACCAAGTTTAGGGTATAGGTTACTACGACGGTGGAACCGACCTAGACCTAGGTAGTGAATTGCACCACGACAGTGGGCAATTCTGTTTTCAGGCCACTACCTGGAAAGAGAGATAAAATTGAGTAGCTATATAGAATTTAATACAATGAAAACCCACGGTGAAACCGCACTCCTAAAGATACCCTTTTGAATTGATTAAATTAACATTTAATCGATCGTTTGTTTCGTTTTTGTTTTTATTTTCTTTTAATTTTAACAACAACCCTCAATTTGTTATTCGGCTTAGCTGATCGCAAATAGTTAGTAGGAGTCTCCAACAATTTCGAGTATCCCTGTGTTCGACTCGGGCCTCACAAAGGCCTGTACTACTCGACGTGTTCACTTGCATTTTAGCGCATAGTAAAATTGCGTCAACAATGATACCTTCACTTTCTCTTTGATGTCCAAGTGAGAGAGGGCTCAATCAACACAAGTTTATTGTTGCAGTTAAGGTGCTCCTCGACAACACAGTGGTTTGTGTGACACATCACTTTTGGCTTCAATCTTAAACCAAGGTGAAATTTGATGTGTGTGGTTGTGTCTAGCCATGATCCGATGATAGTCCAACTATAGTAAGAGTGCTAGAATCCTCTAAAAATTATTGCTAGTAATAAACTACCAACTAAGCAACTGGGCCATTCTTTTGCATGAGATTGGTAATCATTTACTTATCCATGTACATAATTTTTTGAAGTCAATGGTCAAATGAAAATTTCAATAGAACTTTCATAAGTTTTTCATTATTATTGACAATCTACAGAGACAACAAGTCTAATAACTCTATAGGTAGATAAATACAACCATAAACTATAAAGCAATCGTTACGATTCAGTCACTAAAATGAATCGGTAAATAGTTATTCATTTAGACAACCTCTAATCATCAAAAGGCCATCACAAAGGGATAACATATTATTCCTACATAAATGTTTATGTTATTACATTATAAGATTTCGTATGATGCAATATGGTAAGAGGTTTGTTGTACAAATCTGGTGTTTTACACAAAACAATAAGTTGAAAAATGAAAGTGTTTCTTTCTAAAATCCCCAACTTTTCAAACAAATCATGAAAATCCACAACCCTCAATTTTGTAAAATACTAAACAATCCCCAAACGACCCACACATAGTGACCTTCCACCATACCTTATGATTTATGCTTTTCATTTTACTATAGATCTTAATCACAAAACTGCCATTTTATATGAGTTAGTCATAATTGTAATCTACATATAAACCCAAGAAACTGTCACTTTCTATGATTCTCCAAATTATTACTAGAGAATAATTCATTTTCTCACACTCCAATTTTCACAATTAATTAAAACTTAGAAAATGATTTATGCTTTCATTTTACTATACATCTTTATCGCAAAATTGCCATTTTATATAAGTCAGTGATCATTTATTCTTTACATATTTTACATTTCATGTACTCCAGTATGATCTTAGACATAAATTCATGTTCAAGTTTAGATCTAGTTATATGCAAAGCAGTCCAACCTGGAACTGAGATATTCTTGTTTTTTTTGTGAAATTATGAATATGTAGCACCTACTTCTACAAATTGTAATCTACATATAAACCCAAAAAACTATTACTTTATTTGATCATTCAAATTAGAAAACTATTCCTATTGTCACACCCCTTCACAATTAATTTAAAACTTAGAAAATTATTTTATGAAATAAAGATAATTGAGGGGATTAATGTAAAAATACCATAAAATAAAATTTCTTAAAGGATAATAAAGTGAGAAGCATAAAATGAGACTCAAAATACAATTTTCTCTTTCATGTGCATCATGTGTTACAATTAACTTAAAATGTTGAATAAATGATTTTCCTTTTCTCTTTCACTGACTCATTCTTGAAGATGTTTAAAGAAAATAAAAACAAAGAGAAGATGAGTGGAATTCAAAAATATGCATATGGAATAGAAACCTTAAGCAAGAAGATTCCCATTTATAGATTATAACATAAAAAGAAAGTATCATTATTCATTATATCTCTCTCCTCCTCTTTGGAATACTCAAAAGTCATAAAGGAAAATATAATGCACATAATGGCTTAATTTTGAATGCACGTACAAGAATATCCATTAAATCACATGATGATGATATTACTTTCTTTCCCCATTGAATACATGTAACATTATCTTTCCTCTTGTCTTTTTCTTCAAGAAAATCATCCAAAAAGTATAAAAGACTTAAATGTGGATAAATATTGGTGATCTCATTTTGGATCAACTAAATGACCAAGGAAAGTCATTTCACATTAATACACATTTTAACTTCATAAAAGTCAAGTTAAATGACAAATATAGAAATTTTGGGAAAAAGATTCGTAAAATTTGAATATAATTGTTGAGAAAGAATGTAGACTTCCTTATTAGTATGTGGTCACATTTTGGTTAAATTTTATCTAAATTTGACCCTCCAAACCAATTAGGAAAGTTTGAAATATAGTTTGATTAGAAATTAATCAAAAATCATTAATGCATATATTGAACCAAAGGTCTAGATTTTATCAACTGTCATGTGTTACTTTTATTTCTTTCCTCTCTCGCAACCCCTGAGTTATAGAATGAGATATAGGCCACCTCATGCCTATATAATGGATCAAAAATGATCCTTGGAGCTTTCTCGTTGCTCCTCCTCTGTCAATTTCACTACTAGCACTCTGAAACCCCTAGACCTACTCGACTTTCATCTGAGACAGATGTCGCCGTACCTCAACCATCATCTCTTCCTTCTATGCAATTGAAGCTAGTGTGAGATTCTCTGACTTCCCATGATCATTTTTCAATTGTGTATTTTCTCCTAGCTTCCCCCAGTCATCGTGTCCTATAGCCCACTTTGAGGCTCTTGCCAACATCCATCACTGTGGCACTTTAGTACTCCTCTATCATTATAATAGGTTCTAGTCGACCCATTGTGCCTTAAGAATCGTGTTTCAACATTCATTGAGATCTTTTATGGTATTTTATCCTAGTGTCTAGTCCAATCTTCCCTTCTCTATTTTTTGGTATTCTAGTGACCTGTAGGGCAATGAGGGTCCTTTTCATTTTGCGATTGTTTCTCCACCTCTGTCTTGGCATCAGATGAATTCCTAAGTGGTTCGTGCACCTTGGAAACACCACCTTGCCCTCAGATTGCTAGCTCAAATGCACCTTGCACTGAAAACAATGAAGGGAGGTTGTTCTTGAACACCTACGATCTTTTGACCTCGAGCCTAGGTTAGTTGTGTTCATCATTCCCTAGAGAACACAATGGAGGGTTTACTTCTCATGAGGAGCAACAACCAGGGTCCTGAATTGAGACCATGAGTCTCATGCAAGGTGCAAGAGACATGCTTCACAAAGGAAAAGAATCCAGCTCCTTGAATGATGATGGTAACCCCGTGACATTAATTGCTTTATTATTTTTGCAAGGGAAATTATGGTATTTAATTTTGATTTCTTTTCTTACACGTGTTTGATAATTAGGTCTAAATAACCTAGCCCTATGATTTCAATTCATGTGTCACATGTGCCTTGGTCTTTTCTGATGTTTCCATTTTATTTACATCAACTTTAATCGATATTTAAATCTAGTCGCACTATAGTTTTCCTGACTTCTGATTGGTTGATAATGCAAAATTCATAACTTTTTTGCATATGACCTCAAAAGATGATTGAAAAATATTCTTTGAAAAGCTCTTTTGATTATCTATCGATACATCAAATTTTAATTTTTTTACACATTTGATCTCTTAAATAATACAAATACCAAGATTAGGGTTTAATGATTATGAACTCATGTACATAATATAGTTTTATTCAAATTACAGGTGATTAAAGATTGAATCAAGTCAGGGGACTTGACCTTAATGTGGTTTTCTATAGGTAAGTGGACCATGCATATTGACACAAGTAAATCTTGGTTTATTGAATGTTTATTTTATGGTTATGCATATTATTATGTTTCATGAAATTATGAATGCTTTCTAGGATAACATCATATATAGATATCATTGTGGGATTGATTGCTTATGTCCTATTGTACAAACTTTAGCATTGAATATGATCAATGAATCATGTTCAAAGAAAGGAAAATCACATTAAGACATTATGAGGGAAAAATCACAATAATACATTACGAGGGATAAGTCCCATTAAGTCTTTAAGAGGGAGAAATCCCCTTATGATTGGGGGGGGGGGAATCCCATCATGGCACTAAGAGGGAGAAATCTTTTTATGGTTAATATTTGGATTAAAAAGGTTAATGATTAAGTCAAGATCTAAGATCATGAAAAAAACCAAGGAATTGGTTAGGTTTTATATGCTCCTTGATCATGGACCTTCGGATTGTTATGGGAATTTCCTAGCATTATGGGCTTCCTAGAAATTATGGGCTCCTATCAGACATTAAGAGAGGCATCATATATTCACTTATCCAATTCATCATGTTTAAAAAAAATTTGGTGTCTTTAGAGATTAATCTTATTCCTCCCGCTCTCTAGTGCAGGTAAAAAGATTATGCAGAATTTATAGCAGTGCTCGTAGTGAGCCAACTAGGATAAGAAGAGGTGAAAGAAAAGAAGCTACTACTTGCTTGTGCATACTTAGCGAGCGCATTAGCAATTTGATTATTCTGTCTGTTAATATGGTAGATCTCCTTGTCCATATGATCCTTTATCATGGTTTTGACCCTACTCACATAGGGTTTATATTTGTTGATAGAAGTGTACTCCTATTTGATCATCGAGACTGCCTATGCTGAATCTGTGCAAAGAGCAGTGCGTCCTCTACCGCAGATCACCATGGACTCCAGCCCATAGATAATAGCTTGGAATTCACCTTCTAGAGCATTAGAGCTAACACTTTGCCTACCACCTCCAGTGAGGCAAACACCCGCCTTGTCTATAATATGAAATCCCAAACCTATTGGAGAGGTCTGAGATTTGAAAGAGGCGTCCACAAGAATGCAGTAGTCGAGGTTGGAAATGTTGATAGGAGCAGTGGAAGATGCGAAGGAAGTCTTTGTTATTTTTTCGAGAGTACTTTGCACCTCATTGATTGCGGTGACTCTTGTACGAATGAACTTAGCCATGACAGAAGTAGGCTTCAGAACTCTTGTATGGATTTGTTCATTATGACTTTTCCAGATGTTCTAGAAGGCTACTTGGGGGATCAGAGGATGCATCATGATTGGAATAGTTGGGTTAATAATGGACAAAATCTAGGGGTCTTCATCCATGTTGAAAAAGTTAGTGTTTGAACCAAGATTGAGCTAGACATGTTTGGATAATGGACAGTCACGCAAAGCATGAAGAATACTATCCTGAGCATTGTTGCATAGCTGATATGGACCGCTTACGTCGAGGTGGTGGTGTTTCTTTTCAGTATTAGTAAGAAGAGATTTATCTTGTACGAGACAAAGGAATACTTTCAACCTTGTAGGGAGTTTCCATCGCCATATTTCCTTCCACATTCCAGGTGATTGTATCTCTTTGTGTTCTCGAATCCAGCGATAGGTAGATCTAGATGATAGCCTTCCATTTTGTTCCTTAGGCCAAGCCCATAGGTCATCTTCGTAGGAGTCCTCTGGAGGAGTTAGAGAACATATTCTATCCCAGGAGATAGCAGGAAGGAACTGGTTGACGAAACCCCAATCCCATCTTCCCTGCCCTAGACTCAAAGCTAACTTGAAGACAATCCAATTCAGATGAGATGGTAAAGTTGGGTTCTAAATCGAGTATGGATTTTCCATGAAGCCACCTGTCATTCCAGATGTTTGTAGATCTACCCTTGTTCACCACCTTGTAATAGAGGTTTTGAATAATTGAGAGGTGCTTTTTGATGAACTGTCATGCAGGAGATCCATTGTGTTTCATGATGACACCATTACAAAAGTATTTTTCTTTCATTATCTGAACCCATGTCTTGGCATGTTGATTAAGAAACAACCAGACATTTTTGAGGAGGAAGGCTTGATTTTGATCCCTAGCGTCTTTAATACCTAGGCCTCTAATATCTTTATTACTTGTAAACTTTTTCCAAAGTACTAGAGATAGCTTCTATTGTTCCCAATTGCATGTCGAGAGAAAGCGGTGAATATGTTTGTTTATGTCATCGCATAGAGTTGGAGAAAGAAGAACTAATTGCATAGTGTAGCACACGATAGCTTAGAGTTTCGATTTAGTTAAAGTGACTCGTCTAGCTAGGGAGAGGTGATGCATGGTCCAACTATTCATTTGGGAATGAATGTTGAAGATAATGTATGCATGGGTGTCTTTGTTGACCCGTTGATGCAAGATAGGAAATCCTAAGTACTTCCCAATGTCAAGCGTCCAAGGGATCTTGAGTTTCCTTTTGATAGTGCAAATAAAAGGCCTAGGAGTGTTCGAGCTGAAGAAGCACTTGAATTTATCAAGTGAGGTCGCATGACCAGATACATTGGTGAATCTATCTAGAGTGTCTAAAATGATCTTGGCCTGGTGGATTGAAGCTTCACCCATAAGAAGGATGTCATCGGTGAAGTGCACATGGGAAAACTTAGTGCCTCCTCTTGATAAGATCAGAGGTTTCCAACTACCTTCAGTCACTGCAAGGTACATAGCATGGCTGAGACGTTCCATGCAAAGAACGAATACATAGGGACTAATTAGATCACCTTATCTGACACCTCTCGATGTTTTGAATTCCGTCAGGGGCGTACCTTCCCAGAGAATTGATGTTGAGATTGTGGTGATAATTTGCATGATCAAATGACATATTTTATTAGGGAGCCCAATTCTAGTTAAAGTATCATTAATAAATTCCCAAGACATGTGATCAAATGCCTTGGAGAGATCTAGTTTGATGCACATCCTATGTTTCTTTGTTTTTTTGGACTCAATGAAATGGATAACCTCTTACATTGATAGGATGTTGTCACTAATAAGCCTCCCAGGGATGAATGTCAACTGAGAAGGAGAAATCCAATCATTCAAAAAGGGCTTGATGCATTCTACCAATACTTTAGAGATAAGCTTGAAGCAACCATTGTTGAGAGAGATAGGCCTGAGCTCATTACAACATTTTGGAGACTTTACTTTCCAGATTAGAACCATAAGGGAATCATCCATTGAGTCCTCAATTGATTTAGATGAAAATGTGTTGTTGAAGGTGTGAACAATAGAGCCGCCAATAGAGTCCCAGTTGTTTTGCAGGAAGTCATTGTATACGACATCAGGTCCCGACGCCTTCGACGGTGACATGAGAAATATAGTTTTTTTATCAGTTCAGCAGTTGGGGTAGACAACATCAATTGGAAAGCATCTGGCGGTAAAGGGGGGAAGACGCCCAGATAGTCAGCAAGCACTGTGGGGTCAGGAGATGCTGTAGAAGTGAGCAAGCTCGAGAAATAGTTGAGGATAAGAGATTGAACTTCATAAAGGCAAGTCACCCAGTTCCTATTGTTGTCCTTCAATCAGGTGATCTTGTTATGATGGCGGCGGGCGTTGACATACGAATGAAAATTTTTTGTATTGTCATCTCCCAGCTTCAACTAGTCGATATGTGTTTTTTATTTCCAATCAGCCTATTCTCTAAGGAGAAGTTTGTTGTATTGTTCCTGAAGGGTAATAGATTTGTCAGTTGAATGAAAGACATTTTGTTGAGAAGCTACCTGGGATTGGTTGATGTGCCTGAGTAGGGAGTTCTTCTCTTTATAATGTTAATTTATGTGTTTCTGATCCCAAGCCATCACAGTGGCCTAGAACTTGCGAAGAGCTACTAGGAAATGAGTTTGAGCGTCCCACTTTGGTATGATATCCATATGAAAAGAGGGCGTGAAGTTACAACTAGCTTTGGTACGGAAGATGTGATTTCTCTTCGCTTTCCTACTCCATTCGGTCATGAGGAGAGGGTTGTGGTCAGAGTCAATTCTTGGGAGGATTGTTATTGTAGCATCGGGGTGGTGATTTAGCCATTCACCATTGATGAGCGCCCTATCCAGGCGTTCCTGTAAGTGACCATGTCAGAAGGTGAAGAACTGTCCATGACTTCGGGCATCAAACAACCCTGAGTTCAGGAGGTAGTCATGAAAAAGGGAAGAGGCGTGCCTGTAAAAAAATTGCTTCCCATCTTCTCAGAGGGGTCCAAGAGGGTATTGAAATCTCCCATGACGATCCATGCTTTAGAGATGTGGGTAGACATTTCTTCTAGTTTGTTCCAGAGAAGCTTCCTTTTTGTAGGGTTTGGGCTTGCATACACGATGGTGAGGTACCACACATTATCAACAAGGAAATGTATACATTGGTGATGGTTAGATATGATATAAATGTTGCAGTGATGATTGTCCCATAGCAACCAGATACCCCCAACAAAACCGATAGCTTCCACCCTATGGGAGGAGGGAAACCCAACTTTACTAATGCTTTTATTAGCAACTATACCGCTACATCTAGGTTCGATGATAGAGAGGAGATGCATATTATAAACAAACTTCAAGTCCTTCATAAGCCTAATCTTGTTATCAGAACAGGTGCAAAGAAGTGAAACCACTCCTCTACAAGAAAGAAAAGACTTCATCCCTTGAAGGAAACACCACATAAACATTTTCGCCAAAGGGATGGAAATCAATTCATTCAACATGTAAGTATCATTACACAATGAGGAGCAGTGGAAATGAAATATTATCTAACAATTTACAAAGCTTGATAACATAATACAACACTTCACCACATATAGGTATCTAAAGGAAAACTAAACATAAAAGCCAAAGACCAAGCCGAGGGTCATCTAACCACATCCTAAAGTCTCCCAAAGCTCAGCTACAAGGTTGATGTTGAAGTTCACTCTCCTCAATCTAACCTGGGGTTGGAAGCATACCCCACAAAAGAGAAGAAGAAAAGAAATATATCAGCAAAAAGCTGGTATGTGTATACTAAAGAAAACTTGAGCAATATATGACAATAAGGACATCAAGTATGAATTCTTCCCATGCAAAATAAAAGGACTACCCACACGGGCATAAAAGATAAGATTCATAACCAATGAGATACTTGCCATATGTAAAACAATAAAGAAGTGCCACATGCACATATCATGACCAACATCCTGCATACATGTGAGATAAGCATAACACTAGAATATTATAAAATACAATGGTGGTCAAGTATCACACATCTTGAACCTGGTGGGACATGGGTCAAGAATCACACATCCTGCCCTGGCATGGGGAATCACTCATCCACCACCCAAACATATATATAACATGGGCCAGGAATCACACATCCTACCCTGGCATGGGGAATCACACATCCACCATCCAAAATATCACAATGTTGCCAAAATGATAATGAGACAAAACCCATGCAATTATACTACTCTAGGGTTACTAAATCACATAGCAAGTAAATGTAGAGGCAAGTAAAAGGTATGATCAGAAATTATACTATGTTGCCATATCACACAATGGACAACTCATGCATCCACAAATAAACATCCACATCACAGTAGGCAGGTACCATCCACAAGTCTATCGTGCACCATATCACAAAATAAGATATCAAGGGAATATCTAAGGCCATAATAAGCAAGATAGTTCACATGAACCATGACATCAAGAGAATAGACATATGTGTAAGCCAAAGTCAAAAGAATGATACGATAGGTGAACTGCTCAACATTGAGGAATAGGGGATACAACATACTTCAACTTCAGAGTCAAACGATCCACCGCCCAACTAGGTCCAAGCCTAGGCCTCCAAAGAACCTATTAAGCATATATGTGGAATTAGGGTTAGGCTTCCATTACTTATTCAAAACCCTAAAAATTGCCTTTTTATTGATGTGTGAATTAAGTTATAAAAACTATGCCATATTTTAGGTTATATTTTCCTAAGTTCAAAACATATTTTATTATATTTTTCTGACTTTTATATATTTAGTTATGAATTATACAAGTTATTAACTTATTAATTAGATCTATTAAAATCACCTCTTTAAAACATTAGATTCAGGTGACAAAACCAACATCGCGTGAAAGATTATATTTTTTTGAATTTAACGACTATTTTCCATATTTTTCTGATCATCTGTTAATTAGTTACTAATTTTTAAAACTCAGCCAACCACAAAATTACAGGTCAGATAAACAGAGCTGAGAGAGAAGAGAGAGAGGGAGAGTCCTAGTTGGCTTGGGCCGGCCACTCAAAGCCGCCCAAGTCAGCAGGCAACTAAGCCACCGCAGCAAGGTCTCACGGAAAAGCAAACAAGGGAGAGACGTGCGAAAAGACGATTTTGCCTACAACTGAACATCAAAACAAAACGAGAACACTCAGGGGTAACGATGACAAAGTGCAGGTACTTTTGTTCTTCGTTGAACTAGCACGAAGCCAGCCAGCAGAAGCTTAAGGCCCCAATCAAAATCCGATCAAAGGAGGAGGTTTCAAGAAAGAGACCACACTAGCGAGTTTGCAAGCCCAAAATGAAGCTAACAACCTAGACTATGGCTTGAATGGCAGCCAGAAGCGTTATAACCATCTTCCGCCATTACCAGATGGTCAAGGGGAAATGAGAACAAAGCCAGGAAGATCTGGTGGCAACTCGAGGCCAGGAAATTGAAGAGAACACTTGGACGAAACTACTCAAGCCCAAAACGAGACCAACGCACGAAGAGGGCAAGCAGGGACCTCGCCGAAAATGACCAAAAACCAAGTTCAAACCAAGCTTGTCTACTGGGAGGTAGAGGCATCTGCCGATGAAAGATAAAGAATGGAAACAGTAGAGGGGGGTCCAAGGAAACTCACCAGTGAAACAATCATACCCACAGTGGTGGAGAGAGAGTCAGAGAGGAGCAGGTTGGCAGAAAACCAAACTGGAGTAGGTCGGGCACCACCACACAGCATTCAGTCCAATTGGTGAGAGGGAAGTCCTTGGTTGGGGGTGAGGATGCTCTTAGGGTTCCTATATATAGAGGAGGAAGGGTAGAGAAGCGATGAGAAACTAGGGCTGATGGAATGTTTTTGGGGGATTTCGATTGGGAAAGTAAAAATATAGGAAAGTTAGGATTAACTTGTTCGCCACGATCTCCCGATCACACAGGGACAAAAATCGAAGAAAATGGAGGCAAGGGGAGGGAGAATGATCAAAAACATGATCCCTGGTACAGTTCATATCTGAGTCGATCTCCTACCCAAGGTAGGAGACAACCGAATGTCGTCCAGAACCGATCCGACGATCACGAGCGATCCACACATAAGATAACCGCATGACAGTCCGACTTTAGGAAAAATTGATCAAATAAATAAAGTAATAATTGCATTTAATATCCCTTTTTCTCTCTCGTCAAATAAGGGTTCAAACATCATCCAAATTAAGCCAAATTTTACTCATAAGTTAAGTTAAACATGTAGATTTTGAATATCCAATTAGATTTCACTTTGGGCAACTTTGTTATGTTATTTAATTTATTCTTTGTTTTTCTTTCTAAATGCATTAATGACTCATGGATTAACCAAATTGGATGAAACGTCATCCACAAGTTAACTTAAGTGTGTTGAATATGATTTTTCCTTTATTTCCAACTTTTAGTGTCATGAATTATATTTATTTATTTAATTACACCTTTTAGGCATTTTCTCTCTCCTATATATACCCATTAATCAAACATTATCTAAAATATTTGCAAATTTTCCCAAAGGCTTATTTTTATGTTTAGATTACGAATTTGGAGTTAGTTTTCCAATTTGAGGGCATTAAATATTTTATTTCACTTTATTGGCCTAATTCCCATTTTCCCTTGATAAAGACTTTAATATATGCATTTATCTTCCAAATTAGGTGATACTTGGCCCTTAACTTTCTTTTAGATCAAGAAAACGAATTTGCATATCAAATTATCTCATGGTTTTCTATTTGTGATTTTGGAACAATATATTCCACATTATCTCCTATTATCCAATATATCTCATATTATCTCCAATTACTGTCCTTATTATCTCTTTTATGTGTATTTTGAGATTTCTCTCCTTTTTCATATTCTAAAAATCACTAGAAAGTTCTAGGACAAAATATTTTATTATTTTTATTACTTAGTGTACAATTTGCACTTCAAGCCCATTATTAAAAACCCAAGTGAAGAATTTGTGCATATAACCCTATATTAAGGATATATGGGAAATATTTATCCAATTAAGTTCTTTAATTTCTTATTATCATCCAAACAAGTCATTATTAAGTACAAAGTATTTTAGATTCTCTTAATTACAGGTATTAGCTTATCCTTGTTTGGCTAAGTCAAAAGGGTAAAACTATTAGGATAGGATTCTATTTCTGGTATGTTACAACAGGCACCTTGGATATTCCAACAACAAAACTTCATTAATTAACTGCTAGGTAAGAGGGGGTGGGTAGTTAATTAATAGTGGCACACAGTCCCACTTCCTGTGCATCCCCTTCATCACCAGTATTCATGGAAGTGTCGTCCTGATCAGTCTCCTCATGCACTGGAAACTCTAATGATCGGGAAATGTTACAATGTTCAATGTCTCCTTTATTTGGAATGTCAGATTGAGGGGGTTGTTCAAAGAGACGACCCTTCTTCCTCACTCTGTCAAGGCTCTGGACAGACTGATAAACTATCTTTCTATTTCACAACATGAAGAAACCTCTACCTCCTTGACCTTGTCGAAGGAAGTTAGTACACTGTTTGGGATGCTCACCACTTGCAACAACACTGAAAATTGGGATGTCATGAGATCCACTGGGTCCTGTCTTACCAGCACATGTTTCATCCTTGCGAAGGACAATTGTTGTGTTTGTCTGGGATGTCACTGCCTTAGATGAGGCTACATCTTTTTCTATTGTCTTCGCGTTCTAAGAATTATCATTCTATTTTCTTGCCGCCACCTTCTTTTTCCTGCTCATGGCCATTTCCCATTCACCTTCCTCATCGAAAACTTCACTATCTTAGATGGTTATAGCCCCCTTCCCTTCTTGATTTGTGTTGACTTCCTTCATGGAAGGTTTCTTGGATCCTTGGTTCTATTGTTGAGGTTTACGCCTCTCTTGCTTTTGGGCATGAATTGCTATTGTATAGGGTACTGCTGGTAGAGGAACTGGTGTTGAGGAAGAAGCTTCATTAGACTGTTGATTGACAAACTTGCATTTAGTGTCGGAATGACCCAACCTCCCACACTTCATCCATACGGATGGTAGGTTTTCATACTGCAAATAGAAGTGCTCATTATTGATGAAAACCACATGGAGGAGGGGCTTGGAGGTCTTGACTTCCACAATGTTTCTTGTGAATTTCCCTTAGTTACCTTGGGAGGTGTTCAAATCAATTTTGATTGTCTTACCTACAAGATTGCCAATGCTATGGAGAAGTTGGTTCTGATATAGGAACATGGGGAGATCTGGAATTCTGGCCCAGACGACCAGCTTCCTAGGAATAGGATCAGAGGGACTAAATGAAGGGGACCATGATTGCATCGATAGATAGTTACCAAAAATAGTCCAAGGGCTTCCAGTCATTGCAATGATGTAGTCCTCTTTGTTAGTAAATTGAACAACATAGTACCCTTGATCCAGATCAATAACCCTGAAGGGTTCCGATGGGTTCCACAGGCTGTGGATCTTGTTAACAAGGGTCTAGAAACCGATATTGACACCTATGGATTTAACCACGATAGCATGCTGCCACGGTTTGATTAACGGTTTCATGACTTCACTTATTACCATGATCATAGGGAAGACCCCAGAGATGTCACTTTCCTTGAGAAGATCTGGGGATACAGGGTTCAGGTAGGTGAGCATCCCTCCTGACCTACCGGTGTTTTCTTCTTTATATGAGAGTTTCGATTGATCTTGAACCATGCCCATATCCACGTCCTCTGAGGGATGATATGGAGAATCAGTAGTTTTTTCATTTTCTTCATTGACTTCCGGGAATGAAGCTATCTCCAGTGGTCGATTCTGATGGGAGAAACCCCTGCCACCGTGGCCTCTTCCCCGACCACCACCAGCACCACCAAATCCTCTTATGAACCCTAATGAAGCCATACCAATTCATCATGTTTAATTGATTCAAATACTGTTTAAGATAAATCCACAGTCAAGCTTATGCTTTTATGTCAAGTATTGTCATGTTATGTCAATTTAAATTCATGTCAAGTTTACTTTGTCAAGTTATATTTAATTTGTGTTATATAAAGTGTCAAATACTACTTACTAACGTGATGTTTGTTTTTCATGGATGGTAACATGATGTCCACATGAATTGGAGCAAGTGGGGAGTAAAAAGGAAATCAAAGACTAGAAGCTTTTCAAGCTTTTCTTGGTGGGTGCCATTTATCAAATCGATCCAATGCCATTAGATATCATTTACATCATTTCCAAGTTATCTCATCCAAGTCTAGTTCAGTATATTTAAATTTCATGTTGAATAAGTTTAACATTTCATGACTATGAACTATGTATGAATTATTTCAAATGAATGCAAGGTGTTTCATTTACTTTAATTGAAAATATTAGCATATTGTAGCACCCCCTTAAGTAAAATGCTTCCGCTCAGTGATATTTATATATTGGGAAAAGTGGGGTGTTACATTATGGTATCAGAGCAATTTGGTAAATGGCCACTAGGAAAATATGATTCTCATAGTCCCCCTAGAATGAAGATATGAGATTAGGTATAGGAATGGATTCTAAAGGAATGATACTATGACCTAGAAGGATTAGATTTTTCATCTTAGAAGAGATAGAGATGTCAGAGATAGATGTTTACCTAGATTAGATTTCAAGTATCAACCTAACCTTAGCTAATGAGACAACCTATCCATTCAAAATGGTCATGGCTAGTCAATTGAGGATTAAAGAGGGATGCCATAACCATGGGACTTTTGAGATATTTCTCCTTTCTTACTAATCCATGTGGTATGGAACACATGTATTATTAGGTTAGTGAGAGGTATCATGACAAGGCCCCACATCTCTAGGTATGTGCATGATCCCCACATATCAAGAAATGATGGGTATAGATAATGACCTATGACTAGGAATTCATTTACACCTAATGATAGAAAGTTATAACAACATCGAAGGTAGATTCCCTAAGTGTTAAGGTAAGTCAGGTTTCACAAACCCTATGCATAAGTTGAATAAGAACAAAGTAATGGTTAATCCATGACCACATAAATTTTTTATAAAATTTAGATGTCATATGTTACATATTTCTTACCATGCAAAAATTTGAACACGAAATGAACTTTGAAATGTTAACTAGAATTAAATGAAGAGGTAAGAAATATGTAACATATGGCATCTAAATTTTAAAAAAAAATTATGTGGTCATTGACTAACCATTATTTGAACACAAAAGGAACCTTGAAATGTTAACTAGAATTAAATGAAGAGGTAAGAAAAACCCTAAGGTGGGTAGTAGCCTAAAGAAAATTTTGATGATGAAATTTATTTTAAGGTGGGTATTATTGTCACACCGCAATTTTCAAAATTAATTTTAAAACTTTGAAGTTGATTTTATTAAATAAAGATAATTTATGGAGTTAATGTAAAATATCATGAAATGAAATTTCTTAAAGGATAATAAAGTGAGAAGAATAAAATGAGACTCGAAATGTAGTTTTCTCTTTCATATGTGTGCATGTGTTACAATTAACTTAAAATTTTGAATAAAAGTTTTCCTTTTACTTTCTTCCCTCACTCATGACTAAACATGTTCAAAGGAAATAAAAGAGAAAACAGGAGTAGAATTCAGAAATATGCATATGGAATTGAAACCTTGGGCAAGAAGTTTCCCTTTTTTAGTTTTTTGCATAAAAAGAAAGTATCATTATTCATTATATCTCTATCCTCCTCTTTGGAATGCTCAAAAGACATAAAGAAAAATATAATGCACTTAATGGCTTAATTTTGAATGCACGTAAAAGAATATCCATTCAATCACAAGATGATGATAGTACTTTCTTTTCCCTATTTAATGCAAGTAATATTATGCTCCCTCTTGTCTCTTTGTTCAAGAAAATCCTCCAAAAGGCATACACGACTTAAATGTTGATAAATATTGATGATCTTAGTTTGGACTCAAGTAAATGACTAAGGAAAGTCATTTCACTTTGTTTCACCTTTTAATTTTATAAAAATCAATTATATGACAAATATATAAATTATGGGCAAAAGATTTGTAAAAATCAAATTTAATTGGCTAGGAAGAATTTGACTTCTTTATTTGAGAATGGTTAAATTTTAACTAAGTTTGACCCTCCAAACCAATTAGGAAAGTTTGGAATATAGTTTGACTAGAAATAAACTAAAAATCATTTAATGCACATAAACCTAAGATCTAGATTTTATGTGACGTTACATGTTACTTTCATTTCTTTCCCTTCTATGCACGTGATATGATGGACAATATTTAAGTTACTCATGATCTAATGGATTCACGGTCATCATTTTCCTATGGTTCCTTCATGAACAGGAGATGGTCTCCACTATGATTTCTTCTGCTCATTTCTAGTCTTTCTTAGAGTTGTCTTTGTCGTTGATTTTGTCTCCCTCTCCCTTTCCTAAAAAGTCATTACTCGCCCTCTCTTTTGGTCTTTGTGAAAAATGCCCAAACTAGGGCTTCCCTCTCTTGCAACCCCTGAGTTAAAGAATGAGATATAGGATACCTCATGCATATATAATGGATCAAAAATTATCCTTGGAGCTTGCCCTTTGCTCCTCCTCAGTCAATTTCACGCCAATGCTTTGAGATCCCTGAACCTACTCAACTTGCATGTCTGGTATCTACCACTGCACCTCAGCCCTCATCTCTTCCTTCTCTATAATTAAAGCATTGGTGGGCTTCCTTGACTTCTTGTGATCATTTTTCAATCATCATTTTTCTCTGAGCTTCCCCCCAGCCACTATGTCCTATAGCCCACTTTGATGCTCTTGCTAGCATTCGTCATCGTGGCAGTTCATTGCTCCTCCGGCCTCAAAAACTCCTCCAGTCGACCGATCATGCCTCAAGGATAGTGTTATGACATTCATTGAGTTTTGTTATGATGTTTTCTCCTAGTTTCTAGTCTGACCTTCCCCCTCTCTATTTTATGGGTTTCTAGTGACTGGCATGGCCACAAGGGTCCGTTCTATTTTGCAAGTGTTTCTCTGCCTCTACCTTGGTTCCCGACGAGTTCTTGAGTGGTTCGTGTTCCTTGGCAGCTCCACCTTTCCTCAGGTTCCTGGCTCAAATGCACCTTGCACTGACAGAAATGGTGGGAGGTCATTCTTGAGGTGTTCTTCTCTCCTTACCTCGAGCCTAGGCTCACTGTATCTGTCATGCCCTGGTGAACATGATGGAGGGGTTTCCTTCCCCTGAGGGGAAACAACCAAGGTCCTGGATCGAGACCATGAGTCTCCTACAAGGTGCTCAAGTCATGGTTCACAAAGGAGAAGAATCCAACTCCTTGAATGATGGTGGTAACCCCACAAAATAAATTGTTTCATTATTTTTTCAAGGGAAATTATGGTATTTCATTTTTTTTATTTCTTGCATGTGTTTGACAATTAGGTTTAAATGGCCAGTCTTCCTTGTGATTTCAATCCATGTATCATGTGTGCCTTGGTCTTTTATTACATTTGCATTTTATTTACATCAGCTTTAATAGGGATTTAAATCAGTGTCAAACTATAGTTTTCCTGAGTTCTAATTGGTCGATAATGCAAAATTCATAACTTTTGCATATGACCTTAGAAAATGATGGAAAATATTCGTTGGAAAGCTCCTTTGATTCTCTACTGACATGACCAATTTTTAATTTTTTTCTAAGAAAAAAATATTATGTCATTTACTATGCAAGTGAGCTACACAACAACAAAAAAGAGACTCTTGGAATTATCTATGCTTTGGACAAATTTATATCATACTTTCTAGGAGGAAAAGTCATCATCTCCACTATGGCTCTATCAAATCTATGATGCACAAAAGGACACTAAGCCTTGTCTCTTATAGAGAGCTATGTCGTTGCAAGAATTTGACCATTAAATTGTGGATACAAAAGGTATAGAAAATGTTGTAGCCAACCATCTTTCTAAAATATGTATTAAGGGAGATGACTCCCTACCAAAAAATTACTCATATGGATATAAGTCACTATTGTCCGTAAGAAATGATTGAATTGGTAACACCATTGTATGTCGATTTCTACAACTACCTGGCATGCCAACAATTGCCTCTTGATATGACATATAATCAAAAGAAGAAGTTCTTCAATAAACTCAAGAATTACTACTGGGATGATCTGCTTATTTTCAGGAGATGTTGAGATAATGTATATAGAATATGTATCCTAGAGGATGAGACTTGCACTATTCTAGACAAGTGACATTTTTCTCCGTGGTAATTCTTCTACAACTGAAAATTCACATCAGTTGAACTAGCACCGCAACAACCTAGGTAGAGGGAAAGTTGTAAGGAGAGTCCAAAATCCACCATGATTCCAGCAAATCAACAACCCTCCACATAATAGGATGCCAAATTAGTAGGGAAGTTTTAATGGCCCCCCAAGTGGAAGCTTTATCATGCAATAATAGAATTTTTTATATCAACAGAACTCTCTGAGTGAACCTCTCTGAAAATGCATTCTAAGAAACAATGACCTTATGACTAGTATGTAGGTAGAGATAGGATCAATGATTTATAGTAGCATGATAGAATGATTGACCAATAGTTGGCTTCCATAGAAACCTCTATCAAGAATCCAGTCAGTCAATTCCCTTCTTGTACTAAACAAAATCCAAGGCATGAAACTATGAATTTGTATCTATTAATGTATAAGAAAATAGATCACATATATAGAATGAGGTATTCAGACATAAGATCTCACCATATCCAAAGTTATATCACAATTGTATTCAACCAAACATAAGTAAATAACTCCACAATATATGTAAAGAATACATTAGTATCGTGAGCTTGACCTGCAACATTCTCTTTAATATGGACCATCATAGTTGACCCTTCTTCTAAGTTCCTTAGCCATAGTGCCAACCCCTTCACCTAGGACCTTCCGAGTTGAATTGGTTGTTTGCAATCTAAGAAGGTAATTGAATATTTGGAGGAGGAAGTAGAGGGTGAACTGTAAGGGGTTTCTTATGTATTGTGATTTGCATATATAAATATTCTCAGTTATATCCAATTATTACACAAGTAGATAATCACAAATACAAATATATGAAAATTGATCATACATTAGTATATATGACTCCCTCTTTGGGCCATGAAACCACGCCAACTTATGCATCACATATGGTCTCATGTTTGGGGTGGACATGTGGTAGTGGTGTTTGTTTCCAAGTGCCATAGACAAGGTTAATACACACAAGCCGCATTGGGGGGCATTGAAACATCATGAATTGTGTGACCAGGAGGCAACTAGCCAGCGGCAAATATTGTCTCGATGATCCACCCCAATCTTAGAAACAAGCCCTTAAGATGTCTTCTAGGGTTTGGACCAAGAATTCTGATTGTTAGTTGGTTTTAGAATGATAGGCAATACTGAACTTCAACCTCATGCGAAGTTCTTCTTGGACTTGCTTCCACAGCTTGAAGGTGAACATTGGATCATGATAGGAGATTATGGAACTAGGGATTACATGCAGGCGAACAATATCCTTGATGTAGAGCTCATCTAAGTTAGAATCTTGGTGTTGGTCTTACAGGCTAAGAAGTGTGCCATTTTTGCCAAACAGTCCACTAAGACCCACATTGTGTTGTATCCCATCTTGGTCCTAGTAAGACCAACCACGAAATCCATGGTGATCTAGACCTACTACCATTTGGGAATCTTGATGGATTGTAGTAAACTACCTGATCATTGGTACTCTACCTTCACCAGCAAGCATGTTACACAACTAGACACAAATGAAAATATGTCTTGCTTCATACCATGCCACCAAAAATATCATGTAGGACTCTAAACATCTTGGTGGTTCTTGCATAGTATAGTCAAACCCATGCTCTTCTCAAATAATGTAAGTCTTCAACGGATAATCTTCAGGGACCTAGATACATTATTTGTATAGAATCCCTCCATCAACACCAACAAAGAGGTTGATCTAAGGATTATATAGAAGGGCCTTCTTCTTATCTAGGGTGGGGATAGAGAATTGGGATTCTACCAACTTAGAAAGCAAGCCAATGATGATTTTTATGTTGTCCTGGAGAAAGCTATCAGACAAGCCTAAATTATAAAACTCTAATGAAATAAAGATAATTGTGATTATGATAAATTGAACTTGGATGTCTCTTGAAGTTGGGTATAAACCTTTGACCAAGAAATTGTGTTTACACTTTTGACCCACATTTAAGGGCTATCAACTTTTTGCACCATTGACATTGATAAGGCAACAAGCAACCACTAAGAACCCAAAGTCCACTTAGACGTAGTCAATGCTATCATGTTTAGCAATAAAGTTAATTGCATATACTTTTTATTTAGGTTGCATAATATCTTAAAGTTTGTTTTGTGCATCTGGAAACTAACCTTGACTCGTACGATTATTTTAGGATATTAGTGTCATCCAAATTTTTCTTCACCAAGTAAGGAAGTGATGGCCTCTCAAGGTGGAACAAGACAAAACCCACATGTGAATGGTCCATCCTCACATTCTTAGGTGACTACGTGAGCCAAAAAATTGAGGGAACCCTCAAAAAAACATCTATGATACCCTCAATATCAATAGGGTCTCACAAGAGGTCATTTACTCTTTGAGAGATAAAGCCATCACATGGTACCAAGCTTTAAAGCACAAAAGCCTCATTGGTGGGAACTCATGGCTAAAGGGAAACAAGATAACTAGATTTTGAGAAAAAGTTGGGAAAATCTAAATGAGGCCTTGGAAAGGTACTAAGAATATCAGAGGGAGTTCCCTCACCAAAAATTTGATGATGGATATCTAGTCACCACCTTCTATAATAGGCTTAATCCAAGTGAGAGAATGTCTAAAATGTAGAAGATGGAAGTGATTTTATGGGGCATAATGCCAAGTGCTCCAAGGAGACTGTCAACATGGTTTCTTTAGAAGGTGGGTTTGATTATGAAAGGGGACTGGATAGAAATGCATCATTGTTGGTACTACATCTGATTCAAATATACTTATGGAAGTGAAGTTGGATGTAAGGAGTATGACTTCACAATATTCAACCACCTCAGTAAGGCTAACATGGTGGCTGACGCCGTCAGTTGTAAGTATCTCAATTTTTCCACTATATTAGTCACCCAATGAATAAGACTTGAAGAGTTTTCCAAATGGAAACTGAAACCTTTGTATGATAGGATTCTTCCCACCAACATCCAAATCATTACTAGCCTAGTTTCTGAGTTTGTAGAAGCCCCTTTGTCTAGCTCTACCCTCAAGAAGATGAAGGCCCTTGTATGTAATTCTAAAACCCACCCCTATGTGGGCATTGATGGAGCAATTGTATACAAACAACATACGTAATCCTCAAATATTCTTCATTTAAGAGTGGAGTTCTGGAAGAAGCACATGAGTCTAAGTATATTGTGAATCTTGACACCATAGAGATGTTTAAGGACCTAGGAAGAATTGTGTGGTAACATGTATCAAATGAGTTATTGACTCACTCATGACTGGATGTCTCATTTGAAATATGGTGAAGGAAAGAATCAACATCTAGGTGGTTTACTACAATCCAACCAAATTCTTAAAAGGAAGTGGGACCATTGTGATGGATTTTGTTTTTTTCTTCCCAAGAACAAAAAGGGATATGACACGATGTGGGTCATACTGGGTATTTTATGAGATCAGCACACTTCTTACCTTGTAATATCATTGCCAAACTTTTTGACCTAGTTGAGTTCTACATCTAGCAAAATAATTTTCTTTGATTGAGTCCCAAGTTCCATCATCTCCAATCACGACCAAAAGTTCACCTTCAAGATGTGGAAGCAAGTCCAAGAAGATCTATGCATGACACTAAGATTCACTACCACCTATCACCCTAAATCTGATAGATAGTAAAAAAATAGCAAAACCCTCGAAGATCCGTTAAGGGCTTATGTCCTAGAGTGGGGTGGATTGTGAATATATTATCTACCTTTAGCTCAATTTTTGTATATCTACCAAGAAGTATCAGAATACCATTTATGGGAGGTTGTGTATATCACCAATTCATTGGGATGATGTAGGTGAGAACACCCTATATTGGTCATTAGAACTGTTGTTATACATAGATAATGATTCCTTGATCAAGAAAATTCTGAATGAAGACTAGGATGGATAGAGTTCCTACGTAGATGCTAAGTTAATGGATTTACATTCCAAAGTTTTATATGAAGCCAATTCCATGGATACTTTCATTTCTCAAAATCTTGCAACTGTGATCAATTTGAATTTCAAGGATTTAGTTTATATCTCATATGCCATCACCCCAAGTGGGTGAGTTTTCTTATATTGTCTAAAACACCGGCCATACCTTTTAAAAGTCATCTACTAATTTTTTTTCTCCATGAAATGAATGATTTTGATTTCATAATGGGAATGTATTGGTTCTATAATTACCATGAAAAATAGAGTTGAGAAAGAAATAAGTGTAGAGAGGCTTGGACACCCACCTTTCACAATTTGTAGTAGGAAAGAAAGTTGACATACATTTTCGTATGATAGTTACATTAATGAAAACCTATAATGAACATATGTATTTTAGACAATATGGCCTATAAGATAACCATAATCGTGGATGAGGTCACCAATGTGACTATGATAAGAAGTCAACTTGCAAAATGAAATTCTCTCTGAATAATAAGAAGAGGACCATGATGGTGAGTCTTCCAAAAAGAAGAAGATTCTAGGGAGAGACTACGCTATATATCTACATACGGTATCTTTGCTGACGACAAGATCCTGAAGTACCTTTTGATCCAGAAGGACCTCAAGATCATCCCTAAGACCCTGAATGCATAGTATCTAGATCCTTCTGATGACAAAGTAGACTGTGGGGGATACACAATGTCAAAGGCAGGTGAGTAAAGTTTTATATCCATCGACATATATTAATATCTACATCATTAATAACATGATTGTTTACTAATTTAAACAAATGTATAGATTTAACTTATAGGGCTATAAAATAATTCAAAAAGGTCAGAGGGAAGGTAGATCAGAGAAAGAAATTATTAAGTTGGAAAAATGTTGAGGTAGTTTTTTTTTCTACAATGCATATATATGCCAACTATGCTTACTTTTATTTATTAACATTTCACATAACTATAAATTTATAGTGCCCTATACAACACAACACTTGGGCTTGAGGATACTACATGATGCATTATATGGACCTGATTCTTAGATAGGTGACACTAGATATCTATTGTATACAACAAATAATCTATATAGTCTTGATCATCATAAGTAAATAGTCTCATTTGATAATATGAAAAATCAAATCAAACTCTTGAATTATGTTATTCTCTTTGGAGATGTTTGACATGATAGAACCATATACAAAAGGAGAGATATATGAGATATGAGACGAATGGGCACACACCTTTGTTAAGGAAGTATCATTGAGTTTGAATGCAATAAAAAATGAGTTTTCTAAATCTTTATGTCATTATTTCTATAACATATGGTGGTTATGACGTATTGCAACTTTAAATTTGTTGCAAGTGAATTGTTGGTGCATATGTGAGTGAAGTGTGTATATATGCATGTGTGTGAATGAATGTGAAGATGAATAAATAAAATGAGAATTGCATTTGTAAATGTCATGAGAATGCAATTGGAGAATGGATCTTGTATCTGTGTTTTTTGAATTATGTATGTTCATGAGAATTGAATTAAGTGTTGAAGAGAATGGAATTGAAGAATGTAAATGTATGTGGGTGCATAAGTTGTGTATGTGTTTTAATTACAGGTTTTGCAGGTATGCTGGCAACTTGTTAAGCTAAATAAGAATTGTAGGTTCTACATCCTGCTGAACAGACACACAACGAGTTTGTAGACCTACTATAAAAAAAATATGTAGTATCTATTGTTACAAACAATTGATGTTGTATATCTTTGACATCAATTTCTTTAGAAAATTGATGCTACATACCAACTATGGAATAGGTTTTCTCGTTAAATCGAAGACATAGCTATTCAAAAATGGATGTCTTACCCACTATGGTTGTGCTATCAGCTAGCGTATAGTGTTGATTTTCACAAGAAACCGAAGACACATCTAGTTTATAGCATCATTTTACTAAAGTAACCAGCGATATAGCTTTGGAGTTTTTAAATGGTAAAAGTACATATTGCATCATTTTTTATTAGGGCAACCGATGACAGAGGTTTGACTATAGTGTCAGTTCCTTGTAAGAAATTGAAGACATAGAATGATACCATAACAATAATACTATTTTGAGTCGTTAGTTTCTATTTTCATAGAAATTGACGTTGGACCTATGTCGTCAATTTTTCCTTTCCCCCAAAATTGATGCAGGAGGGACTTAGCTGTAGTGATGTCCACTTAGGTGTTGGTACAAAACTAACATTATAGGGATATTATAACCAACACTAAAGATGGTATTTGCACTAGTATGTCATGCCCTCAAAGAACCCTCCTTCAGGTTATCTAGGGTTCACAAAGGCATCTCTATTCCAAAGAATGATGGAAGGAAGAACAAGGATGCGACTATGATAAGAGAAAATGCAAAGTAGGAGGAACATTTTGTAACAAAGTTAGCAACTAAGAGGGTCAGTCAAGATGTTGAATCTATGGGGGAGGCACCCATACAAGTGTCACTTCGACAAGACAATTTGCTATTGGTGTAAGAAGGAGGGGCACTCTCAGTACAACTTCCCTCTCCCACCTCCATAGAGGTTTTTCCTTATTGTATCTCAACCAGTGGCAGTAGCTCGACCTACAATTGACCGC
This sequence comes from Alisma plantago-aquatica, assembly GCA_963693085.1. Taxonomy (NCBI): domain Eukaryota; kingdom Viridiplantae; phylum Streptophyta; class Magnoliopsida; order Alismatales; family Alismataceae; genus Alisma; species Alisma plantago-aquatica. Next base: position 515,074,519 of record OY856409.1, read on the forward strand.
CGATAGGCTAGAGTTTCTACATTGACAATGAAGGTGACCATGCTATTGTCAATAGACTTATAGAAGGTATCAACCTTTTATACTATATAAGTTTGTTTCCTATGCCTCTTAATAAGATAAAATAGAATTTTATTGTTGTAAAATTTGTAAGGTATGATTGGTATAATGGGCCACTCAATCAAAGTATTATTCAACTCTAGTTCTAGGAATACTTTCATTTCTTGGAATCTCCCAACTATGCTCAATTGGGATTTCAAGGACTTAGGTTATATCTTAGATGTCACCGCCACAAGTGATTGAATTTTCTCATCTTTACTAAAAACACCGATCATACCTATTAAATATCATTACTTTAAATCTTCATTGATTTCATTCTCCTTGATATGAAGGACTTCTTATGTCATATTGGGAATCAATTGGCTCTATATTTTCCATGAAAAAATAAAGTGTAAGGGAAAAAGTAAGGGCAGAGAGGTATGGATACCTTCCTTTCAATATCCATGGTAGGAAAGTTTCCATCACCAATATTTATATATCCACCCTAAAAGCATAAAGGATGATAGATAAGGTTTCTCTAGTGTTTCTATATGCACTAATTGATCCAGATTCTGAGGCATGCTCCTTAAAGAATTAGAGGTAGTCAGGGACTATACTTACTGGTAGCCCTCTTGGTTTCCCACGCATACTTATGGAGTGATAAGTTGAATTATCCATTGAGATCTTTACAAGGATGAACCCATTTTCTAGGGGCCCTTATAGAATGACATCTACTAAGTTGATATTAAGAGAGACGTTCTCTCCCCCTCCCCCATGCTCGTGGTGGAGGCTGAACGATCAGGAGGGTGGTATATCAATGTGGCGACTGGGACATCTTCTGAGTTGCTTGAGCTGAAAATTCAACTCCAAGATCTCCTAGGAAAAGGACTCGTTCAACCTAGCACACCCCCTTAGGAAGCCCCTCTCCTATTTGTGAAAAATAAACACAGTTCACTTTACATGTGCATCTGTTGTCGGAAGTTGAACCAAACCACTATAACGAACACATATCCTCCACCTAGAATTGAAAACGTCTTTGATCAATTGAAAACTACTCGGGTCTTCTCACAGGATCCAAGAATTACCAGTTGTGAGTTAGAGACGAAGATATTTTAGAAACTTCTTTTCAAAGTCATTAAGGCCGCAATAATTAGTATGCCTTTTAGATTATCCAATGCATCAAATGTATTCATGAACCTTATGAATATTAATACCCTTCCTTGATGATTTTATCACAGTCTCAGTTGATGACATCCTAATATTCTCAGACAACACAAAACAACACCATTACCACATGTCTAGGGTCCTTGACATCCTAAGAGAGTAAAAGTTTTAGAATAAGTTTTTGATATTTGAATTATTGATCAATCAAGTCATGTTTCTTAGACATGCCATATATGGAGGGAATATGTGGTTCTAACTATTCTCATGTTATATTTCATCCCTAAATTCACCTTATGATTTATCCTAACCCTAAGAAACCAATGCCTAATAGCTCTCTTCTTAAGCTTTTGATAGTTAAGGTTACTCCATTCTCAAGCAATTATTAATACTACATGTAATAATAAATAGATGGAAACATTAAGATTTGGTACCACCTAAGCACATCACCTCCTCTACAAGTACAACATGTAGTTGAGGATGATGATGAACTCATAACTCCTATAAAGAATGGTACTTAAGCAAACAATGTGTCACTTTCCTTTTCTCATGAGCTCCCACTAATCATCATCAATAGTAATTGGTCATAAAAAGATAACAATCAAGGTCAAAAAAAAATGTGCACTCTAAGAGTTGAAATTTACCATTTTCAACCACCTCATCGGTTGCAAAGGTTGGTATTTCTCCAGATCGGTTTGTTCTAACAACTATCCACTCCTTGTGGCAAACTAAAGATCCAGGAGTAGCAAAAGACTCAATAGACCCATGATTAGGCTGCTCAGAAGAAGACACTTCTAGTCTATTTTTCCAATGCATTGGGTAGCCACCAGGACCCAAGTTGTGGTTGTGCACATTCTTCACATAATCTTCTTAAGAATTTGTGAATCTTGGTTAATACAAACCATATGTTAAATATGTAATATATTGAAATCATAAGAATGTATTTTAAATGAATAATGCATTACGTAATACATTGCATTCATCTGATTGTTCATAAGAATATATGTACAAATAAAGGAGGCTTATTACCTTGAATTCGTCTCTTTCTATTGAAGCAGAAAACACTTCCCATAGCTTCAGGTCAAGATAGGCCCATTTCTCAGTGGCAGACTTCTTGTTGTTGCTCATTATGTATTCTCTTGTCAGACTTGTCCTATAATTCCTGAATAGCCTCTCACAATGTTGCATCATCTTTTTATGATGTAGTTTTTCATCAAAGTCAAAGATTCTCTACAAGATTTCACATACTTTTTTTTTATCGGTCAAAATGTGTGTTACTATTAATACCAAAAACATTGGGCACTGGGTACCCCATTACATAGACAGGAGCTAAGAAGCTCATACAAGGGTCAAAATCCCCACACAGGGGGACACTCAAGAATTTAAACCAAAACGAGACTAAGAAGACTAATCTAACTAAGCAAGATAGGACTAGACAAACCTACTAGAAGAAGTCTATTACAAGCCACTATTACATGCATTCAGCGTACCCACAATTAGTAATAGAAAAATGACATAGAACAAAAACTAGCATTCCTTCCTATAACTAGCCATGAAGTCTCTGACCTTCTTAGCTACTCAAGACCAGATCTCTTACTGGGAAAAATACCCAAAAAGACCTCTACCATATCAGAAAACACCTGAAGGTATATCCTACATGCAACAACAGCAAGGGCTAAGGAAGAAAAAGGGGATCATCCCCCCTCTTAAACCCAACCCTCATGATGCACTTGAATGCATATCATCCAACACCTTGAAGGTGTTCTAACCCAGCTGTAGCAGAGGAGTCAAGATGTAGTACAGGGTCCATCCATTAGCTGACGAATGATTAATGTCCTTGAGCTAGACAACCACCGTTCCCCCACTGACATTTGAAACATTCCTTGAATGTGTGGGATCCAAGTAGAATCCAACCCCTCTTCATCAGTCGACAATCAACTAAATACCAGAACCCTACAAGGCTCGACTTCACACAACAACAGTAAGGATTAGGAGGAGAAGAAGAACAACAAGCCTCCCTCTGAACCCAACCCCACAAAAGACCCATGTATGCACAAATACCTCTCGTCGAACACCTTGAGGGCATTCAAACTCTTAGCTACGAAGAGCCACACACAACAGGGGAAGCTTGGAATGTTCTCCCAGGCCCGCGTCACTGACAGTGGAGAAGCACTGCCGTAGGGCAGCAAGGGTGACCCAGGCCACCCTGTGAGGATCCAGCCACCACCTCCAACGAGATCCTCATGTTGGCCGAGGAGAGGATAGTCCCACTTCGCCCAAAGGAAGTCCACCCATCGCCGAACACTTCACAAGAGGAAGAACCGCGAGCACAAGATGACCGTGATGCCTTCTAGGGAGAGAGGTGGAGGTCAAAAAAGTGATGCATCCGGTGGAGAAGACTCAGCCACACAGCAAGTCGAGGACCATCGCTTGACGAATAAAACTTCCTTCCACCAGAGGTGATGTGGTACAGACCCGCCGAGGCTGAAGGAGCTACCTCGATCACCAGAGAGCAGGTGTGAAAGAAGAAGGTGGAGTAGACCCCCTTGCTTCACCGCGGCGACGCATCAGTACAAGGTCTCAGACCGGACTGGGATTGGTTCCTATCCCTCCATCATGCTTGAATGGAGCGGATTCAACCAGGTCAAGAACACAGATCCACAGGTTGGGTTGAACCTTACAGCGCTTCGCACTGCTACGACCGGTGTTGTCAAGGGAGATACGATGGCGCCGGCTTCTGCTAACTCTCCAGGGAAGATGCTACGAACTCAGATCTAGCCTACCTTGGTTTGGTCCAGGGGGAGGGAAGCTCCTAGGGGAAATGCCCCCTCCCCCCAGTGGAGGCCGCTGGGGAGAGACTAGAGAGAAGTCAAAGCAGAAGCCCTAGAGAGAGAGAATAAGATTTCACATACTTAATAATATATTTATAATAATAAAATTACGAATATCTTTAAAATTGGAATATCTTCACCTAAGTCCTTCCATATGTAGTATTTCATCGACGGATCAACTTTCTGTCAAGATTTGTTTGCTATCTCCACTCTGCTGTGAGTAATAGCCCCTAGATATATATTGTGTGAAAGTATTCTTATTCTTACCAATAGAATTTCCTACATCATCAAAGTCAACATCTAGATTTGGCCCTTTACCCCTTTAAGCTACTAACTTGTTAATCAAGGTGATTCCTTTTACGTGCACGAATGCCATGTTCCTCTACAAATCCAACAAGACCCTCAGGGTGCACATCCTCAGGATGCTCATCATAAAATTGTCAAGAAATGCATATAAGTGATAGAGACTGTAAAATGCACATCTATGTAATTATTGTGATAGAGAATATATAATTCATATATATGTAATAAAAAAATACACTTGACAATGTCATGGTGCTCATCCTCACGGTGTACATTATCATAGTTCTCATCCTCAAGGTCAGACACCATCCCAAAAAATGTCATATTAAAATTAGTCAAAGAATGAAATATAAGTGAAAAAGAATGTAAAATGTGCATCTCACATATGAAACATATATAAATGTAATAAAGAATGTAAAATTCACATCTAGCATTCAAAAAATACAATACATGCCTCTAGTATTCTTTGGATCTTTGATCAATGAATATTCCTTTTGTGTAATCTCCATGCAGATATAAGTAAGTGTTAGCTTTAATATTTGGTGTTGGCAAGTAAACTGAGAATGGACTGGATTCATCATACTTGTCATAGTACTCTTCTTCATCTGTAGGATCTATAACAAACTGCCTTCTCCCATGAAGAACGATAGACCATTTTCATTTGTAGCATCATCGATGTAGAATACTTGTTTCTCCTGTGATGTCGTTATGAGTGGTTCACCCTTCTCAGCAATCTTTTCAAAATTCACTAATGTGAAATCCAATTCATACACTACAACTCCTTTGGGGTTATCAACACAATTACACCTAAAGGTGGGAACTCTAAAATCTTTGTAGTCCAACTCCCATATGTCTTCAATGACACCATAATAAGACATTTTGGCTTCATATGGACTTTCTTCATTTACACTAGAAAAATGCAATGAAGATGCTTAAAGGGTGACCCCACTATTTTGGATGACACTCTTATCATCTTGACGTTTTTTCTAATATGAAATTCTATTTATGTCAAACCCTTCATAATATATAACATTCATTTTTGGTTTAAATGTGAGAAATTTGATTTTTTTCATCAACATTATTTGGTGTTTGAGATAGTTGATGGAAGACTTAATCTTCAAATCACCTAATAAATATCATATTATGCTCTCTAGAAAGTCACACTATGCTAGCTCAAGGTTATTTTGTCTTGATTGAATTGGTATGTTTGATGATATAAATACCCACTTTGTCGATGTTGTGTAAACCATACAAGGGTGCTTGTTCCCACAGCTCATGACTGATTACTTTCTCTCGTTCTCCTAAAGTCCTTTGTTGGAATAGGGATCAATATTCTTTTTTTGGGTAGGAGCTTCATTACAATTGTAAAATTCATTGAAAATTTCCATAACTTCCCTCACCACATAACCCTCAATAATACCACCTTTAGACTGATAATGGTTTTGAACATCACCTTTAAAATTACTCATTTACTATTCAAAAGGATACATCCAATATAAGAAAAGTGGACCCAACATTTTTACTTTTCCAGTCAAATGGACAACAAGATATATCATGATATCAAAGAATGAAAAAGGAAAATACATCTCGAGCTGGCACAGGGTAACAACCACTTCTCTTTGCAACTTATGATTATTAGGATCAATAACTTCGATGCATATAGTGTTCAAGAATTTACAAAGCTTGGTGATTGCAAACCTTACATCATTGACAATATAGATTGAATAGACATATGACATATTTGTTGTATCAGAGTGTGAAAATCATTAGATTTAAGATCTACCAGCTTCAAAATCTTCATTTATACTAATCTACAAAATTTGGAAGATTATCCATGTGGTACCTTAATATTTATCAATCACTCGCAAAAAGTTCTCTTATCATGTCTAGACAATGTGTCACAAGTAGGAGGTAAATATATTTTTGATCACATGCTAACTTCTGTTGTTGATTCTTTCCTTATACCCATTTCATGTAGGTCCATTTTGGATTGGATTCCATCTTTAATCTTACTTGGTATATTCAACAGCGTACCAAGCTATCAAAGACATTCTTCCTAACATGCATGACATTGATACAATGCCTAACGGACAAAGAACTTCAACAAGGAAGATCCCAAAATATTGACCTCTTCTTGAATAAATATTTGTCACTCCATGTGGAAATAGTATATTTCGATCTCTTACCTAATGCATTGACAAATTCTTTTATTCTTTTATAGACAACCTCCCATGATATAGGTTTAGGGGCACTCTATTCCTCAGTTGATCCATTGAACACACATTATACACTTACATCCTAAGTGAGATCAAGTGTTCAAGAATAGTCCACTATCCATGATTTACTCCTAATGAGTAAATTCTAAAAGGATTTCTAGGCCAAAAAATATATGTCTACATTATTATTTATGACTTGGAACTTAGGTAAATATAACAATATTAGATCATTTTTAGCTAATTTAGATTATTTATACCAATTCATTTCAATTAATTCTTAGGTGATATTATAATCATACAACATATAGAACACTAATACAATTCATATAGATTTAGTTAAGTTCATATATGTGTAAATCATATCAACTTAATTAAACAATTATACAACAAATTCATTCAGTAATCAATTATAAAATTATACACTCAAGAAATATTTATAATGAGATAGGAATGAGAATAAGGACCTTACATAGTAGGGGCATGGGGTCATAGTAGCGGAAATGTGAGAAGCAGGGGCAGAGTACGACTGGAAGTTGACAGAAAAAAAATAGAAGTAGTGGCAACAATGGGAGTTGGTGATGGTGGAGAGGTGTCTGGTGGCTGGCAGTGGTGGATACATTGGTAGTTGTAGCTACACTAGAGGTTGTCAGTGGTGTTGGGTGGTGGTTGTTATGGTGGTGTTTGCATTGGCATATGGCAACTACACTGGTGGTTGGTTGGCAACAATGACGATGATGACATCAGCTTGAGCAATGGTAGTGGTGGTGGTCAATACGAGAAGCAAACCGCGGAAACATAAAATGACAAAATCTCTAGAACTATGTATCACATTGATGAAATAGAGAAATGGAGAAATAGATTTCACAAGTCCTATTAAGTGAAACTTAGTCGTCAGTTGTTAGTAACAACTGAAGACTAAGACTTTACTCATTGATTGTCAAAGAAAAACTGACGACGTAGTTCAATCTATGTAATTAGTCATCTTCTAAAAAATTGATGTCATGTGTACTTATTCCATACAAAGCTCCAACCTTGCTAAGCCATGTGTCGTCGGTTGCCCGACAGAAATTGAAAACATATCTCAATATATGTCATTGATTATCCATCAAAAACCAATGGCACATGTGATTATCCCTAATAAAAATGTGCTAACCATATGAAGACTTTGTCATTGATTTCTAGAAAAATACTGATAACACATTTCACTCTCTATCACACTTGTCCACTAAAAAATTGAAGATATATGTACTTCTCCCTATTAAAATGTCAACCTCACTAAGACATGTGTCATCAATTTCCAAAAGAGAACCGACGACATACCCAAATTTTTGGGGGAAATTTTTTGCAGGATACGTGATGGGAACCCTATGTCATCGATTCTTTTGCAAAAATTGGCACCACAAATTTTTTGGAGGTAAGATTTTCTACAGTGGGTGTGATCTATAGTGTTGGTTTTTTTTTTGAGTGAAAACGAGGATGAAGCATTTTTAGAGGAAAAACTTATTTCACGAGAAGGGATTTGTCATCAAGTTTTTAAAACTGACACAACAGTCCTATATCCAATTTCTCCTCTGAAAAATTGAATTTCACGAGATATCTAAGACATCATTTTTTCACAAAGAAATCAACTTTATAATAGATGTGCTACACATGTCTTTTCTTAATTGGCAAGACTTGACCAGTAGTGACATTTGGAGGTAAAAATTTCTGCAATGGGCATGATCTATGGTGTTGTTTTTTTGGAGTGACCAAGGACAAAGCCTTTTTGGAGGCAAAACTTATTTCATGGAAAGGGATTTTTCGTCACTTTTCTAAAACCAAAATAATAGTTGTATATCAAAATTTTCCTCTAATATTTTTAATTTCACGAGCTATCTGAGATGTCAGTTCTTCATAAAGAAACTGACATTATAACAACAGTGGTACCCGTGTTTTTCATAATCGACAAGACTTGACCAGTATTGATGTTTGTGTTATAAACTAAGATATACGCATGTAGCATTGATTTAATGTATAATCAACATTAAGGAAAGTCACATCAGAGGTCAAAATTGTACTAGTGACAGTCTTCTCCATCATCAATGTGAAATCAAGAGCCTCGGTGATGTTTAGGGGCTTTCTAGCCATGACATGAATTTGATGCACAGGACTTAGATGGTCATTGAAGTGCTTCACTTGAGGTTCCTCATCCAACATATGGGAAAAAAACTCTAGAAGTCTGAACATCCTAGCATAGTTCACAACAATCATATCTCTCTAGAAGAGATTCATGAAATGTTTCTCCTTCTCCTATTAGTAGAGATGGGGACTAACCTAGGGGTAAATATGGCTCAGAAGTCTTCCCAGGTCACTAGGTCCTTGGTTAGATCTTGTGAGGTGATGTAGTCTTTCCACTAAAGATTAGCTAGTCCCTAGAGTAGATGGGAGATGAATATCACCTTGTTTTTCGATTATAGCTCTAGAATGCTAAAATTATTCTCCACTACCAACATCCAAGCACCCTCCTTCTCCATGACTTCAGACATGTCTGCTCCCCAAAACTTCTCAATATTAATCTTGATGAAGTATAATATGGTATATTCAAGGTGAGGGGGGACATCATTGGTTTCATCATTCTGGTCTCGGGATGTGTCCCTAATAGATAGGGCATTGGTGAAGTCTATCTAAACCATGCATTATTCTAGACATATCATTTCAGGTGTCTTAACTAGCTCATCCCCGACAGGATTGGGCCCAGAGGTAGGGTATGGGATATTCTTAGGGTGGGGGTCGACATCAGGATTTGGGATGTTAGCAGGTTCAGGGACCTCATAAAATTCTTATAAATGCTCATCAAAGACCTCCTCTAGCATCTTCCTCTTTTTGGAGGATCTCCATTCATGACCCTTCTTCCTATTGGGCAAGAACTTCTTCTTGTGAGGAGACTTCTTATCATAGTCACTCTGGGGGACATCATCCTTGATTATGGTCATATTGGTGTGGTCCATACTATATAAATTACACACATTCATGTTTGGTTTACATTTATGTAACATTCATAAGAAAATTTATGTTTATGTTATGTGTTTTCACATACATTACTAATGATTGTTGGAAGATTCCATTACCTAATTCAAAAGAAAAAAAAACTAGATATTGAGTCCTAAGGGTCAGGGAAAAGTATGGGGGTGAAGGAAGGAAAGAAATATTTGATGAGAAAACTAATAAGTATTTGATTTCAGGCAAACACCTTAGTATTCAGCTTGGAAGAATTCATAGTGATTTGAGGAGTCTTGATAAAGTAGTTAGCGGTGCAGAGGAGAATCTTGTTAGAAACCAGTTGTGATCCTTTTTAGACACCATTGAATTTGGAAAATACCTTATTCATTCCATTATATCTCTAGGGAAAACTTGAAACTATTAGTTATTAAGGGTTAAATGTTAAATATGGGCTCTAATACCAAATATAGAAAACCCCTTCCCATGTTAACCCTATTGAAGGGTGACCAAGGAGGCAAGGATGATTGCTCTACTTTCTAGTGCCCAAATTTAATAGATAACCAATAATATTTGATGATTTCACTCATAAAATATGTTTGATAACATAATGAAAACAATACTCCAAGAAGGAGTTACATGAAGCTTCAAAGTGTAAATGCTACATCATAAGAAATAATATTATCATATAATAAATCCTCTAGATATCTTTAGCGTTATGATCCTTTGATGCATTAATTTGGATGTTCCATATTCTAATCTTTAAATAGTAGCTAAACTAAAATACCAAAAAACAAAATGTGGTCAAAATATGTCTATGTTGAGTATGTGGGTGCATACAAAAAGGTGGTCAGTATATGAATAACAGTATATCAAGCATATCAAGCAACTACTATAAATAGTCAAACTATACCTTTTCTATTTAATCCACTAAACCACCTTGTTTATATATTTTAGGGTGTTCTTGTGTGCTTTTTCAATCCATGACCTCTAGGTTTTCTATAGATCAAGGGATTTCATGGTGAATATCCAACATTAGACTTGGTCACAACATTATCATTGCATTTTCAGTCATCCCCTCAGTGACTTTACCTTAGTTATTTAGAGTATAAATTTGTTAAACTACCCTTAAGACAATACATTTTAGGTTCTAAAAATTAATAAGTGTTTACATGATATGCATATAACTTAACTGGAATAGAAACAAAAACCCAACAGTTTAGGCACATGAAAAATCATTGAGAAATCATCAGGAAATCATTGGAAGTTGATATAACTGAATATTCATAAAATATATATGTACCTTTTCAATGAGAGGTGCATTTCCAAGTAACAATAATCCATTCTATTTGAGTTCAGATTCAATCCATACTTAGGCCTATTCAATGATCCAAAATTATTACGTAAATTTAAGGCGTCACCTTATTATTCACAAAATATTGATTAAGTCTATTCTTGTTCCTAGTGGTCTTGTTCATGTTTAAATTAGGGTTGGGTTAGACTTGCACTTAAAAACCCTAAGTCATTCATATTATAGATCCTTAGAATAGGAACCCCTATTTGGATAACATAGTTAACCCTAATCTTAAACTTATAATGAGTTTTCATCATCATTAAATAAGATCTTCTTATACCAAATTAATCATCCTATTGTACAAAATATAAATCAGTTTTTCCCACAGTCAGGGCTGAATATAGTCCTCTCCCTATATATCTTCATCATAGAATACTTTTTTAATCTAAGAATGAATTGGGTCTCAAATACCCAGTTTTTATATTCCATATATATTTATAATAAATTTGATATTCATATTTCCTATTTCAAAGGTAAGATTGAATTACTAGAATTTTTAGAAAATGAATCATTAATGAACCAATCAAAACCTGCCGCTTCAACCAAAGTGGGGTTCTCTTCACAAATATTTCAAATTAGTGGTCATGACCTCTCTGCCCTTATGTAGTGACTCAGTTTGGTCATAGGGATTGAGGCAAGAATGTTGAATCTCCATGGCATCCTAGCTTGCACATGATTTGGGGATAAATAATCCCTTAGGGATTATTTATCCCCAAATCATGTGCAAGCTAGGATGCTATGGAGTCAATTACATGGTTGACTCTTAGCTATGGGCCATGAAACTTTTAGGTGAGGCTCTCATTTCCTTCTCTAGGCACCATTGGACCCAACAAGTGGTAGCACATGAAGAAAGGTGGCCAGAATCAGGGTGGATCTAGGTTAGGTATGTGATGTTGAAGTCAGAAAAGAAGAATAGGAATTTGGATCAATGTGCTTGATATGGGGGCTAGGAGAGGGTAAAGAACTCTTTTGGGTCCTCATGCGATGCTCAACGCCAAGCCAATTGGTATGAGGTGCACGGAGTCATCAAGGCCGTTGTCAAGATTACTAAAGATGAAGGTAGAGGTCAACAGAGGGTTACATGGATTCTCATAGGACATTAGAAAGTGATTTCTACTCTAAGGGACACAAACTGTTGACTTTACAAATTTACATATCAAGGACTCAATTTTAATAACAAAGTATTTTATTTAATGAAATTTGAAGCCAGTATTTTTTAATGAAATCCATTCAAATCAAATATAAGGGCTTACAAAAGTCTAGAAATTTCATGATGCTACATTGTGTGTTGGAATTATATTACTTTTTCCAATTGAACATATTTCAGGAATCTATCATAGCCATAAAATGTTAGTATATTAAAGACAAAGAAGGATATCAAATGTATCTTAGCACACTGTAGTTGTCAAAAATTGTCCACTTTATGTTCATGTTGATCTCATACTTTTGGATCTAGATATGAAGGCAATGTAGTGCAGTAGCAGTCTTGTATGCATATGGGAAAATGGTGAGAACTCATTCTCCTTTGCTGATGAATCTTTTCCTCAAACCTAAACTCACATTCATTGGCCTCTGTATCATCTATGTGAATGTAGGGAAAACCTGGTGTGCGACCTTGGCCTCCAAGTAGAAGTAGAATCATATTTCCAATGTTCTAGTGTAGAATTACTCCTTCCCTCCTTGGAACAAGGTTTTATCATTGGGATTTACTTCTATCTATCAAAGGGATAAATTTGTGTTCAACATGTGTGTCTCATTTCATGGATTTTTTCCCTTTATATAGTAGATACATAGGTTATGGTTTCCTATAAACTCAATCCTTTTTCTAGTTGCACTCTTTAGTTAATCAAAAAATAAGAGGAACTTGAATAGCATTCCAGTCAATTGATTGGGAAATGAGTCGATTGACTCACTTGTTTTGAGTTGTGAAAAATACTTAACAACCGGTCAACTAACAAATCACTTGATTATTCGGTGTGTTTCGTCAATTAGCTGACTATTTAGTTGACCAGATGAAACTTTTACAGTCTTTCTAGTCCATGCACTAGTCAATCTATTTACCTTTAGGATCGTTTGGTACATATCAAGGTTGCCAATCACTAGATTGATTGATACTCAATCAATTAATAAATTTTCTCATCATTGACTCAATTGAATAACATCTTTGTCGATTGGTTGGATCAAAAATTAGCCAATGTTTGATTAAGAATAATTCTAATTATAGTTTTGATTGCAAATGTGATGGAGTGGACTTTTGGAATCCTTAAATGTCCAAAGACACAAGTGAAGTCATACATGTTGAGTTGTTTGAGAGTTTCAAGTGTTTTGGTAAAGTTTGATTATTGATTGAGGTTATATAATGATTTGAATCCATAATTTTATCCCTATTTGAGGAATTCAATTGATTGGTCTAACAGTTGAGTTTTGACACCAAATTCATGCATAAGGAATTTTGAGTAGTGAGGAAGTTGTGGTTAAAATTTGGTGGCAATTGGATGTTCCCAGAGAGAGTTACAAATGTTTGAAAATGATTAAATATTTGTGTATAGTTGATGATCCATAGACCTAAGTTGGTGGCTTGACTTTGTGTCACGCAGCCTTTGACCTTGGCTGGGCGTGACCAAGACTTGAGCCACAGATTGGCTTTGTGGCTGTCTTTCGACCCTTGGTTTAACTGATCAGACATTTTAGAGACCTTCCCCCAGCTCCGGACCAAGAGGAGACATGGGACAGCGTCATGGGCGAGCACCCACGCCCCTCTTGCTCGCTGATCATGGGACGAGAGGGAGGAGTAGATGAGCAGTTGGCCTCGACTCCTTGAGAGCATTTGTTCAAACTAGATTTTGTGGTTGATGGGTAAGAGGCGAGAGAGAACAGACTCCCTACTTTCCGCCCTTCTCCATTGCGGTGTACATGAGAGTCATGGATGGAAGCCAATAGTTGGTCGCCCTTCAAGCCACAGTGAGCGTAGGTGGACCATGAGGAGAATCTAAACTTCCAATTCAGAGGTGATGATCTAGAGACGGAGGTTGTAGGTTTCCTCATCGTTCTTTCAACCATGGAGGATCACTCGACGGCTGTATTGGGTACAACAGAGAGACAAGCTCGGAGCTAGGGGTGGTGCTTCATGCTATTTTATCACCACCTGTGTGTCCTCTTCGATCCCTGGTAGTCTCCTGGAGCTACTCAAATCGAGAAAGGGGTTCCGATGCAAGAACCCCCTTTGCCCCTGGTTGGCGATGCCCTTGCAGAGGAAGGAACCCACGACCGTATACGAGGAGGAGAACACCCGTGGAGAAGCGGAGGCATGCGCTGAAGGTGAGGGTGGCATGTGGATCCGATGGGGACCACTCTAGCTCCGTTGTTTGCTCGCCGGAGGAGAGCTTGTGTGGCGGTGCTCTGTTTCACAGAGGAAACAGAGGCCGCTGGCTGGATCGCGAATGGGAAAGGGGGAGAAATTAAGTGGCTTGAGTAATTGGATCCCTAATCCATGGATCTGACTGCAAATCCATATTTGGGAGAACAAGCAAAGAAGGACGCCCAGGACACGTGGCGCATTCTATTTGGTCGAAAAAGTCAGCTAATTCAAATAATATGTAGATCTTCCAAAATTCATAGATTATAGCTCATTTATCCAAAAAATACAAACAAGGTATCAAAACGTTCAAAAAAATGTGCAGAAGACAGTAAAATAATAATAGCAGGCTTTTGAAGCATTGGACTTAGTGATATCATGTAAGATGTAGAATGCTTGTTTCATGAGTAATAAATATCAAATGATGATATAAAATTATGGTAAAATGTCAGTAGATTCATAATTATGTTTATAATGCATATGATGTCAGTTATGGTCATGTTGATGTACGAAATCATGTAATTTGATTAATATGGCTAATTAGGGCTAATAACCCTAATTAATATGCAATCAATACATACATGCTCAATAATTGATGAAAATTTATAGAGTAGGTTTATATCAGTAATGTGAGGCTAATATTTAACTCGGATATCAGTTAGATTCATGGAATTAATGTTATACAAAGATGACCCATAATACATGTGATGAAACCCTAATTCGAGTAATACATGTAACTAGGGTTAATGTGTGCACAAAAAGGAATATGGAACCTAATGTTCAGATAATGAATCATAATCTAGAATATGACATCCGTAAGATAAATATAAGGCAAGAATACAAGTAATCATGAGAATACCATAATGAGATAAGCAAACCCTAATATGAACATGATTAAGGTTAAGATGAGATGTAAGATGATGAGAACCTGATGGTGATATGTAATCTTGTCTTAATGAGTGTTGACCAAGGATATAGATGACATGAGGAATATGTGATTTGGATATCTCTTTGGAAGCTACATTGTTACCTCTTGCTTTGCTTATTATACATTATGCTTGTGTTATATGGTAGTAAAGACTTGGCATATGTTATTGATTGAAATGATTGTCTTGTATGATATGTTGCTTGAATTTCCATTCTTATGGCTATGAACACCTACAAACATAATATAGATGTTCCATCATAAGATAGCTCATAAACCACTTGGTGGTAGAGTGCATGCATAATGATCACAAACCACTTGGTGGTAGATCATATGATGTTTGTATAATGATCACAAACCACTTCGTGGTAGATCATAAGGCCTAAAAACATCAAAGCCCTCAGGGGCAGATGTATGAGATATATGATGGAAATGTGCTTAAAATATGTGTTCTCTTTTGTTAATGAACATCTTTTAGCAAGTATACACTTTTCTTATATTTCTTTATAACTGCCAAGTTCTAGTTTTATCTTATTGCCAAGATATGATGAGAGGTATATAAAAGAAACGTAGGCGTACTCAGTACAATATTCTTGAATATTGTGCTAACGTGTACCATATGTAATCTTTTATTTGGGTTGTGGTTATGCTCTTGAAGAACCGGGATAGTTGAGAGTTGTGTGGTGAGATGATGTTCAGCTGGACCTATTGTTTTAAGATCATGTAGTTTAGTTGTAGTACATGTATATGTATAAGTTTGTTGTTCAATATGTAATATCAAATGTTGTAACAATTCATGTTGTAATTATATGTTGAATGGTGAACACGTGTTGCATGGTTTTATTATTGTTCATGTACATGTGCTACTGTGTTTCCTTCTGACTTGTTTTGATTTTCTCTTTCTTAGCCTAGTGTTGGGTGTTTAAATTGGGATTCTCATTGAGGTGAGGGTTTCAATTTAGACGTCACACATCAGATTAAGTTTTACAAAATCTAGGGACGTCACAGGTGGTATCAGAGCATGAACAATAGTAAAGCCTGACATTTGCTCACTATGCAACTCAAAACTAGAAAACCTTGAACTTAAAATCTTTAGGGTTAATTAGTCATCTTTTAGAGATTAGATCTGACCTAGCCACTAGGTTAGCACGTAGATGTCCGAGAACTAGGTATAGACTGGTGCTTGTTGAGTAGCAAGTCCTTAGATGTCATTCTTTCCTTATAGTACAGTGGCATGGGACGTTGTACTGTTTGGAAATGATGTGCATCAAGAGAAGAGAAACCCTAGACATATTGTGCACGTTGTCTAGAGTAGCTACACTAGTCTACCCCTTGTTCTCACCCTTTTCACTAGTTTCCATGATATTGTACTCTCTACTATGTGTGGGACACTCATTTTTAGGATTTGGTTTTTGATTCCGAACGGATCGAACCTCGATAGTTTTCTCTGACGCTTGTTTTATCAGAGAAAAACTATATAATATTTTATTATGTATATGTATTACAAAAAAATGTGTCCCCACACATGTACGAGTAGGAGGTGGTCATGCAACCTAAGTGAAAGTGTATGACATCAGTCTAGAAGAGAGAGTAGTTCTAGATTAGTTGTCTGGAGCCTTGTTTGGTATATGTGATAGATGGAATAGATAGAATAAGTTTGATGATACGATCTAAGTCATATATAGATGATATAAGATAGTTTTTTATGATCTATGTTTGTCTTTGAGGATGTAAGTTCAGTTTTGAGGATTTGAGATTATTTTTGATGATGCAAGTAACTAGGCTTTTATGAGATAAGATATGTCTTAAGCTAAGACAAGGATGTGAATCATCATGACCCTCAATCTCTTTTATGAAGGAGGACCTCTAGTATTAGGACCAGTTTTGGGGTTAACTCCAGAGAGAGTGAGACCCATTGCGATAAGGTTAGAGAACCTAAGCTCCAACATATGAGAATTTTGAGATATGTGATATGATATGTCCTAAACTAGACTACTCCTGAGTGATTGAGTTGAGTTGTTTGATGCATGATTCATATAGTCTTGTTGAACCGTAGATGTCCTTGGGAGGACCAAACCCTAGAGTTAGAGAGAGGCTAGTTATGTATGCATATGTGAATAAGGAAATATGAGTGCCTACCATCTGGGTGAGGGAGAGAGCCCAAGACCCTTGAGAAGGTAGCTATGTTAGTCTCTATGAAGCCTCATGCTCGGGTTGGTGGTTCCCATCTAGGAATCTCGTGGTGTATATAAGAGAAAGAGAGTTGACATATAGTGTTTCATGGGTATAGAACCTATGGAGGGAATGCCATTTCATGTTGTGGTTTGGTTTGTGCCTATGTGGGTAGAGCTTAGAAGGCTATCTCCAGTGTCAATGAGGTAATCCGAGAACCCTAGACCAAGAGGAAAGATAAAGTATAATCATATGTGATACTCATAGAGTTGAGTTATCTCAGAGAGACTAAGAATGGCACTATCCTCATGAGATGGGCCAGGAGAACCTCAACTGGACTAGATGAAGTTTTGATATATGTTTGAGGAGCCACTTGTATAAGTTGGTTTAGTATAACCATGATATAACAAAAATAAAAATGTAATATGATCTCGATGACATGATATATAGACATGATATGATGGAATCCTATAGATGGTTTGATAGATATTTATGCATAAATGGTTAACCATATACATGAATAATGATGATAATGTGATATTGTTGGTTAATCTTGTGATGAAATCACTAGTAAATGTTGCAATTTATTATGAGCAATGAAATAAGGTCATATGAATGCAACATGTTACATGAGGTGTTAACCTTAGTGCTTAATAAAGATGAAAAATATAGTTTCACAGTTAACAAAACATAATGCTTACAACACCTTGATATGATCTAGATGGATAATGTGGGTTAATTATAGTTAAATCCCTCCTAAAAGGCATATGTTAATGATGGACATGTTCTAATGATGAACTAAATAAAATGATTATGACACCTTGATATAATGGGTTAACTTTGGTTAACTCCTTTGGAACATGGTAATATGATGTGGGAACCCTAATGTGTGGGTAAAGATGAAGATGCAACCCTAATATATGAGATATGTAATGACATAACCAAAGTTTCTAAACCTTGAATGGAGTGTTTGTGCACCAATATGGTTGTAAACCCCCCCTAATAGTGCTTTGATACATGGTTCTAGGTAACCTTTGCGGATATGTTACACATAGAATGGTTCCTACATGTGTATGAGAGAAAGATAAGGTTTTCCCTGGAAGTATGAGTATGGTGTACATTTGAGGACGAAAGTTCTTTTAAGATGTATATGATGTGAAAGACTAGGTTTCTAGCTTAATTTCGAGGACATAATTTGTTTTAAGCTATGTAGGATGTGATGGAGTGGACTTTTGGAATCCTTCAATGTCCAAAGACACAATTGAAGTCATACATGTTGAGTTGTTTGAGAGTTTCAAGTGTTTTGGTAAATTCGATTATTGATTGAGGTTATATAATGATTTGGATCCATAAGTTTATTCCTATTTGAGGAATTCAATTGATTGATCTAACAATTGAGTTTTGACACCAAATTCGTGCATAAGGAATTTTGAGTAGTGAGGAAGTTGTGGTTAAAATTTGGTGGCAATTGGATGTTCCTAGAGAGAGTTATAAATGTTTGAAAATTATTAAATATTTGTGTATAGTTGATGATCCATACACCTAAGTTGGTGGCTTGATGCTGTGTCACGCAGCCTTTGACCTTGGTTGGGTGTGACCAAGAACTGAGCCATGGATTGGCTTTGTGTCTGTCTTTTGACCCTTGGTTTAACTGATCAGATGGTTTAGAGACCTTCCCCCAGCTCCGGACCAAGAGGAAACATGGGAAAGCGTCGTGGGCGGGCTCCCACGCCCCTCTTGCTCGATGATCATGGGATGAGAGGGAGGAGTATATGAGCAGTTGGCCTCGACTCCTTGAGAGCATTTGTTCAAACTAGAGTTTTTTGTTGATGGGTAAGAGGTGAGAGAGAACAGACTCCCTACTTTCCACCCTTCTCCATTTTGGCATACAGGAGAGTCATGGATGGAATCCAATAGCTCTTCGCCCTTCAAGCCATAGTGAGCATAGGTGGACTATGAGGTGAATCTGAACTTCTGATCTGGAGGTGATGATATGGAGCCGAAGGTGGTAGGTTTTATCGTCAATCTTTCAACCATGGCAAATTGCTCGGCGGCTGTATTGGGTACAATAGAGAGACAAGCTCAAAGCTAGGGGTGGTGCTTCATGTTGTTTTATCACCACCTGTGTGTCGTCTTTGGTCTCTGGTAGTTGCCCGAAGATACTCAAATCGAGAAAGGGGTTCCGAGGCAAGAACCCCCTTTGCCCCACCGTACTAGTAGTTGGGCGGCGACACCCTTGCGGAGGACGGAACCCACAACCGCAGACGAGGAGGAGAACAGCCGTGGAGATGGGGAGGCATACGTCGAAGGTGAGGGTGGCATGTGGAACCGATGGGGACCACTCAAGCTCCATTGCTTGCTCGCCGGAGGAGAGCTCGTATGGAGGTGCTCTATTTCACAGAGGAAACAGAGGTCGTTGGCTGGATCGCAAATGGGAAAGGGGGAGAAAGCGGCCTGAGTAACCAGATCCCTGATCCATGGACCCGACTGCAGATCCGAATCGGGGAGAACAAGCAAAGAAGGGCGCCCAGGACACGTGGTGCATTCTATTTGGTCGAAAAAGGTTAGTTAATTCAAATAATATGCAGATCTTCCAAAATTCATAGAAAATAGCTCGTTTATTTGAAAAATACAAAAAAGGTATCAAAATGTTCAAAATAATGCATAGAACACAATAGAATGATAATATTAGGCTTTTGAAGCATTAGCCTCAGTGATATCATGTAAGATGTAGAATTCTTGTTTCATGAGTAATAAATATCAAATGATGATATAAAATTATGGAAAAATGTCAGTAGATTCATAATTATGTTTATAATGCATATGATGTCAGTTATGGTCATGTTGATGTACAAAATCATGTAATTTTCTTATTAGGGCTAATTAGGGCTAATAACCCTAATTAATATGCAATAAATACATACATGCTCAATAATTGATGAAAACTTACATAGTAGGTTTATATCAGTAATGTGAGGCTAATATGTAACTCGGATATCAGTTAGATTCAGGGAATTAATGTTATACAAAGATGACCCATAATACATGTGATGAAACCCTAATTTGAGTAATACATGTAACTAGGGTTAATATGTGCACAAAAAGGAATATGGAACCTAATGTTTAGATAATGAATCATAATCTAGAATATGACATCAGTAAGATAAATATAAGGCAAGAATACAAGTAATCATGAAAATACCATAATGAGATAAGCAACCCCTAATATGAACACGATTAAGGTTAAGATGAGATGTAAGATGATGAGAACCTGATGGTGATATGTAATCCTGTCTTAATCAGTGTTGACCAAGGATATAGATGACATGAGGAATATGTGATTAGGATATCTCTTTGGAAGGTATGCCATTACTTCTTTCTTGGCTTATTATACATTATGCTTGTGTTATATGGTAGTAAATACTTGGCATATGGTATTTATTGAAATGATTGTCTTGTATGATATGTTGCTTGAATTTCCATACTTATGGCTATGAACACCTGCAAACATAATGTAGATGTTCCATCATAAGATAGCTCATAAACCACTTGGTGGTAGAGTTCATGCATAATGATCACAAACCAATTAGTGGTAGATCATATGATGTTTGTATAATGATCACAAACCACTTGGTGGTAGATCATAAGGCCTAAAAACATCAAAGCCCTTGGGGGCAGATGTACGAGATATATGATGGAAATGTGCCTTAAAATATGTGTTCTCTTTTATTAATGAACATCTTAGTGCAAGTATATGCTTTTCTTATATTTCTTTATAACTACCAAGTTCTAGTTTTATCTTATTTCCAAGATATGATGAGAGGTATATAAAAGACATGCAGGTACTCGGTACAATATTCTTGAATATTGTGTTGACGTGTACCACATGTAATCTTTTGTTTAGGTTTTGGTTATGCTCTTGAAGAACCGGGATAGTTGAGAGTTGTGTGGTGAGCTGATGTACAGGTGGACCTGTTGTCTTAAGATCTTTTAGTTTAGTTGTAGTACATGTATATGTATAAGTCTGCCATTCAATATGTAATATCAAATGTTGTAACAATTCATGTTGTAATTATATGTTGAATGGTGAACACATGTTGCATGGTTTTATTATTGTTCATGTACATGTACTATTGTGTTTCATTCTAACTTCCTCTGCTTTTCTCTTTCTTATCCTAGTGTGGGGTGTTTAAATTGGGATTCTCACTAAGGTGAGGCTTTTAATTTGGACGTCACACATCAGATTAAGTTTTATAAAATCTGGGGATGTCACAACAAACTTATATTCCTCAAGATCCTTATGTGTGTGACCCTGTAGGTTCCAAATTATGTTGGCAGTGGTGTCAAAGAACTCAAAAAAATTAGTGGTATCTGGAAAGACACCATTTTGACCCAAGTGATTGGAATAATTTGGAGGATATTTTCAACGTGTAAGTGACCATGTTACCATGACCCTAGAATCCCATTTTCATGGGTATCCAAATTAAACCTGATGGATGGTGTTTCCATCCTATTAATTCAATCCATTTTTATGATAGAAAGCATACTATTGACATAAACTAACTCAATATGATATATTGAATCACACAAGCATGGCATGGGTTTGCTAGTCTCATTTATCAAGTGGATGTGGATATCACTCAAATAAGAGGGACAAAGTACATCTATGTCACTCAAAACAAGCCAAATATGTCACAATGCACCAAATAACCACCTACATAGTAATCCTTGTTTAAAGGTAAATTGAGTGGTGTTAAAGTACATTGAACAACAAGTCATTAGTGTAGTAAATTTAGGACTAGGAATCAATGTCAACATTTTTACACTGAGAAATGATTCTAAATGCCATGGAGTGGCTTCAATTTATCATTTTTAATGTGATTTTGTCCAATACAATTCTTATCTAATAAGTATTTTTGTTTTTGACTTGATATCTAAAATTGTGAATAAAGAGTTGTAGTCATTGGTCAACACACATACTAGTCGTAAGTATCATTGTTGTGAGGATAATTTCTACAATAATTTCCAACAATGAACTTAAAAGGAGTGAATAATCTGAGTATACATATGATCCCTTGTATAGGTTGTCATGGATCCGTTCTTACCCTAATCCCAATCCCACTGTCCAAAAGTGTAGTGTTAGAGGGATGAGAGCGCCCGTCCCTGAGTGGCTCGAAAATCACACACAGATAATATGAAAAATGAAATAACATCCTTCTTTATTAAAATGAACCAAAATGTTTGATACATAAGGCATGTAGGCAACAGGGACGAGAAAAATATAAGAACAAGCCTACAACTACATCCCTTTTACAATTAGCTCCCATGTAGAGTCCATAAGTGATGTAGCAGTCTTTATTACAGTAGATGAAAGAGTAGATGAAACTAGTTCCTTGCATTACCTAAAATTGAGAAAATCAAGACACAATGTCAATGCAATTGCACGGTACGCTATATAAAAACAAGTAAAGCAGTTTATAAGAAAAACTAGTATGCTTGGCAGGACTTATGCTTCAAAACATTATCGAACGATTTCCAAAAAACAAAAATGTTATTCAACAACAAATTTTATTACGAATTTCCCATTATGCTGTAATTCAAGAAGCATGCTTATATTAGTTTGGGTGACTCTACTACCCCAACGCGATGGGGAGGTCACCAAGCTCCTTCTCATCATATGAGATAGGAGGTACAAGTGTAAAATCCCACCTTCCAAAGAAGGAGTTTTGCTTATATCCAATATCAACATTATCAATTTTTCCAACATCATTATCAACATCAATATACGGGCAGTCATAATGGGTCTAGTGATTTAGATTTCATGTTTATCAACATATAATATAGAAGAAAAATGGAAGACTATTCATAGGGAACAATATTTCATCCAAATAACTAGCCAAACATATTTCAAGAGATACCTAACAAAAATATCATCATACAACCAAGGAGGAGTAGTATAATAGTGTACCTTTCTAAAAGAGTATTTGGAGTATAGATCCCAAGAGAGAGAGTAGATCAACCCTTTGAGTCAGATCCTAGATCAAAATATTGGATCAAGGGTCAAGATCATAGTTTAAAAAGATCATGGTTTGTTATTCAAGATTAGGGTTACGTTTTCCTATTTCTACCTTAGGTTTAGGTCATCAACAATATTCCCCAAAAGTCCAACAAATATTCAAGTATCAAACATGTTTCATGAATGGATGACCTTCCTAGGTATATTTAGGAATACATGTCAACCCTAATTATCAATATCATTATTCAAATCTCTAGATCATTTCCAACATCAGATAGCACAATTGGACTCAAAATAAGATTAGGGAGCCCCATGATAAAGAGGGCTTTCTAGATCATTATATTAAGAATAAACCTTATTTCAAAGTATATGATTCATAGTTTTAGGGTAAAGAATTAAGAGGATCATATCTAACCCTTATTTTTTCAAAAATGATTTGGTGTCTCAAAATGATCATTAGAAATAGGAATAAGAGTTTCTTCAAGATTAATCATCCTATAAGATAATTAAATAGGAAAAGGATCAATATCATGTCATATCAGTGATAAATATCGAGAATTAAGCTTCACAAGTATTTTCAACAGGTCAGTTGTATTTTTCTGATCAAAAAGGACTATAATTTAACTATTTTTGGAGTTATGGATCTCAAGATATTGATTTTGCAAGGTATAGCCATTTTCTGGAATTTAGGGCAGAGAGGCAGAAAATACCGAAAATTCGGGCCGTTGATTGGTGCTCTACCATGGTCTCACGAGGTTGATCGGCGGCAGGGAGGGGTTGTGCTCCCAGGCACGTTCCCGCGGACAAGGAGCAAGAGGGGGGGGGGGGAACTCGCGCGATTCAGGCCATCGATTTTGCCTTGGACCAACGTGGACATTGATCCAGCGGTAGCTGTAGGTCGTCCCTAGCAGCAAGATCCTGCCCGTGAGTAGGTTGCTCCACGGCGGTGCAGCAGCCAGAGAAAAAGAGGGTGCGAGAGGGAGAGCACGGCGCGAGGAGAGCAGGTGTCGTTCGTGATCGTGGGCGCGAGACGAACCCAAGGGGGGGTTTATATAGATTTTGGGGGCTAGGGTTAGGGTTGCTAGAGGGGTGGCGCACCCCAAAAGTTGGCTAGCTCCCTTGGCCTCCAAGCAATGTATTCGCAGCACCCAAACCATGTAGAAGGTTTGCGAGGGGGTGCGGAATCATCGGTCGAGCTATCGGGCGCAACCGGCTCGGGTTGGCCGATCGGGGTCGGGGCCATGGTGCCGGCTGGTCCACTGTGGTCTTTCCAAACCAGGCGCAAGGTAGGGGATGACCCCAGCGCCATTGGATCAAGATCCAAGGCTGTTGGGTCAACCCTCCTTGCCCAGCGGCACCCCAAGCTACAGATGGGTCGGGCCCAACAAGAAAAAGAGAGAAAAAAGGTGGAAAAAGAAAGGCAAAGAAAACTAGGAAAAGGCTAAAACATTAGAAAAATTGTATAAAATCATAGGAAGGTCCAAATGATCTCAAATTTGGATCATATCATCATAATGAAGTGTAGAATAATGTGTACAAGTTTGGAGACTAAAAGATAAGGTTAACTAGACAAACTCAAGCATTTCATCAAAGGGTGTATTAAGTTAATTAAGGTGCCCAAAAGTGCATGAAATTCATAGAATACAAAAGAATTTGATTTTGGGTATCTATATTATAAATGATCATTATAAAGGTGAAAAAATAAATTAAATAATGGAAAACTCACTCTGTCACATCCTCCCCTCCTTATAAAGAATTTTGTCCCCAAAATTCAGACTTCCTTAAAGAGATCAGGAAAACGTTCTTCCATGTCTGACTTCAACTCCCAAGTAGCATCATCACTCCCATTGTGCTTCCAAAACACCTTAACCATATCGATATTCTTATTTCTGAGTTCCTTGGTGTGAGCATCGAGTATCTTGACCGGAGTTTCTTGGTACACAAGGGTATCCTTTAATTGAATTGGTTCATGATTGAGGACATGGCTAGGGTCTTTGACATACCGCTTCAGGTTTGACACATGAAAGACGTTGTGCATCATGCTGTATTGTGGAGGTAGAGCCAACCTATAAGCGCATTCCCCAATATGATACAGAATTTCAAAAGGACCCACATATCTAGGACTGAGTTTTCCTTTATTCTTTGCAATGGCTCAAATTGGTCGAATCTTTAGGAAAACATGATCACCTACTAAGAACTGAGTGTCAGTCCTGTGTGCATCAGCATAAGACTTCTGACGATCTTGTGCCCTTTTTAACCTTTGCTTGATTAGGTTGACATTATCAAAATAGATTTGTAGTTCCTTAGACTTCAGAATTCGTCTTTCGCCTACTTCATCCCAGTAAAGTGGAGATCTACACGGTCTTCCATACAGATCTTCATAGGGAGGCATGCCGATACTGGATTGGTAGCTATTGTTGTAGCCAAACTCAACGAGAGGAAGGTAGTGGTCCCAAGAACCACCCCAATCGAGGATGCATGATCTCAGCAAATCTTCGAGAACCTGGATTGTCCTCTCAGACTGTCCATCAGTTTGGGGGTGATAAGCAGTGCTGAAATTCAATTGAGTTCCCAGTTCTTATTGTACTTGTCGCCACAAGTGAGAAGTGAACTTTGCATCATGATTAGATATTATAGATATAGGAATTCCATGCAGCCTGACTATCTCTCAAACATAAAGTTCTGCTAACTCAGGAACCTTGGTTGTTGTCTTGATTGGAATAAAATGGGCTGATTTAGTCAGACGATCAACTACAACCCAGATGGCGTCACTCCCTTTCCTGGTCCTGGGTAGTCCCACCACGAAATCCATGGTGATGTTTTCCCATTTCCACTCGGGGATAGGTAGGGGTTGTAGAAGACCTCCAGGATGTTGATGTTCAACCTTGATCTGTTGGCAGGTCAGACACTTGGAGATGAAAGTAGTAATTTCGGTCTTCATATTCCTCCACAAAAAGTGCCTTTGCAGGTCCTTATACATTTTTTTCGGTCCAAGATGCACAGTACATTTCAACCCGTGAGCTTCTCGTAACACCATATCTATCATGACTGAATCTTCTGGGACCCATATGCGTTGTTTGTATCGGATTCCACCATCCATACCGACTGTTAGATGAGTTTGGGGCTTCTTTAATAGCTTAATCATATCATCAAGGCTCTCGCTATCCTTTTGAGTTGACAGGATTTCGGACAGGAGGCCCGGTTTTATATGGACACTGGCCAATCTAAGAACGTTGCCCATACGCCTTGGGGCCCAAAGTGACATGACTTCCATGTTCTTCCACTCCGTAGTAAAGACGGCAGCACATTTAGCCTACTTTCTGCTGAGTGCATCGGCCACCACATTTGCCTTACAGGGGTGGTAGGCAATGGTGAAGTCATAGTCTTTAAGGTACTCGAGCCAACGCCTCTGTATGAGATTGAGATCCTTCTATGTCAAGATGTATTTCAGACTCTTGTGGTCGGTGAGGATGTTGAAGGTGGCTCCATACAAGTAGTTTCACCATATTTTCAAAGCATATATGATGGCGGAAAGCTCGAGGTCATGGGTTGGGTAGTTGACCTCATTTGGCTTCAATTGTCGAGAGGCATAAGCAACTACTTTTCTTTCTTGCATGAGAACACAACCCAGACCAAACCTTGATGTGTCGGTGAAGATGACGAACCCATCATTTCCTGAGGGAAGAGTCAAGACAGGTGCAGTTGTCAGCTTTGTCTTTAGCTCTTGAAAACTGGACTCACACTCCTTTGACTAGATAAAATGTTCTCCTTTCCTGGTGAGCTTAGTGAGAAGTAAGATAGTCCTGCTGAAGTTCTGGATAAAACGTTGATAATAGCCAGCAAGACCTAGAAAACTGCGAATCTCCGAAACATTCTTTGGGGCTTTCCACTCAAGAACAGCCGAGACTTTGGCAGGGTCAATAGCAATTTTCCCACCAGAAATTATGTGGCCCAAGAACATGACTTCAGAAATCCAAAATTCACATTTGGACAATTTTGCATAGAATTTCTGAGATTGGAGGATGTCAAGAACTTTGCGAAGGTGAATACAGTGTGATTCAGCATCAGTCAAGTATATCAATATATCATCAATGAAACCACTACAAACTCATCGAGGAAAGGTTGGAAGACACTATTCATCAAGTTCATAAACACACCAGGGGCATTTGTCAACCCAAAAGGCATGATAAGGAATTCATAATGCCCGTATCGGGTTCAAAAGGCTGTTTTAGGGATGTCTTCATCCTTAACTTTGAGTTGGTGGTAACCAGAACGAAGATCAATTTTTGAAAAGACATGGGCAGAACGGAGTTGATCGAAGAGGTCATCAATTCTGGGCAGTGGATACTTGTTTTTCACAGTAGCTTGATTGATCATACGATAGTCAATACACATGCGAAGGGAACCATCCTTTTTCTTGACAAATAAAATGGGGGATCCCCAAGGAGAGGTACTAGGGTGGATGAAACCCTTGTCAAGCAATTCCTGCAACTACTTTTTCAGCTCAGTCAATTCAGCAGGAGCCATCCGATAGGGTGCCCGAGAAATAGGTGTGGTACCAGGTGCTAAAACAATAGAAAACTCAACATCACGATCTGGTGGTATCCCAGGGAGCTCCTCAGGAAAGACACTCGGATACTCTCGCACTATATCAATGTTTTCTAGGGCACTCGTATCAGGATTGACTATGGTTACAATTTCTAGGTATGCTTTGCACCCTTTAGCTATCAACTTTTGGGCTTTAATCAGAGAAATGACAACGTTTTGATTTCGATCTTTCCTTCCAGGAATTACAAGAACATGGAGATTGGGTTTGGAAATAATGACTTTCTTGGCACGACAATCGATTAGAGCATGATTTTTATGGAGCCAATCCATCCCTAAAATAAGGTCAAAGTCTTCCATGTCTATGATTATGAAATCTGAATCAAAACTACGTCCAACATAAGATAGAGGGACTTTCTCGACAATATAGTAGGATACTTTCATCTTCCCACTTGGGGTAGTTACATCAAGTACGCACCCTAAGTCCCCTGTTTCAAGATTCAACATAAAGGCAAGATTCTTAGACATGAAAGTGTTTGTTGACCCATAGTCAAAAAGAGTAACAACAAAATGGTCGTAGATTTGCATCATACCTACGTATACATATATTTTGTGTAAGGACTATGTACAAGATAATCATGATATAGAGTTCTGGAAATAGTCTTGAATTTAAAAGGTACCTTCCATGAGTTTGTTTTCATTGGCCTTCGCCTCATCTGCATTCATAGCAAAGACACGATCATGTCTATGTTCACCTTTCCTGGCCCATGCTGGAGGAGGGTGGGGGTAGCTGTCTCTGAAGTGACCCTCATGTTTGCAGTATTGGCAGACCGGGGACGGATACTTGCACTGGCCAGGGTGGAAGTTACCACAGTTATGGCAATGAGGAAAATTGGCGTTACATCCTGGACCCCTGTTTTGGCCATGATTCTAGTTTTGTGCAGGACCACAGTTGTAATTCTGGTTCTGGCCTTGGGCAGGAGGATTCCTCTGGTTCTTCTGTCGGTTCCTGTTCTTATTGCCACCAATATGGGGTTTTCCCTTCTGTTCAGGTTTTGCAGGTACAGCTTCAGTCAGACCTAGATAAGCAAGGGTAGGTAAAGGTTTCCCGTGTCCCATCCCCAGGGTTCTCTCCATGGACAAGGCATGGTCATAGGCATCTAGGAAATTGGTGGATTTGGATGAGGATACAAAAGCTTTTAGGGTAAGGAAAAGCCTGTCAATGTAACGGTCAAGTTTTTGTTCTTCGGTAAGGTTGGTGACATGCCTCTCCAGCAGGCGGAACTGTCATCTGTATTCAGCCACTGTGTTAGTTCCTTGGGTAAGGGTGAGGAATTGTTTTTGTTTTTCCTTTCTCTCAGATGTGGGTTGGAAACAGTTGGTGAAAATGGGTTTGAAGGCTTCCCAGTTGATAGGGATGACCTGCTATGACCGGATGTAATTCTCCCACCACAATTTGGCCGCTCCCTTCAACTGGTAGGTGGAAAAACCAACCTTATCTTGTTCAGGGCACCTCAAAACCCTAAAGGTGTTTTCCATGGACACTAACCAGGCATCAGCCTTGTCTAGGACATCATCTTTGTCTTCCCCATAGAAGGTTTCAGAGCTGAGTTTTAGAAAATCCTGAATAGTAGTGGGTTTTGGGTTTTGGGTTGGTACAAGGGATGTAGTACGAATAGCTAGGTCATGGAGGGCATCCATATTGGCCTTTTGTTTTAGTTCCCATTCCCCCATATTGTTGGTCTTATTGGCAGAACCGACATCTTCATCATCATCCATGCGGGGCTTCTTCCCCTTGTCTTTAGTACTAGAGGTCCCTTCGCCATCCCTGTTGTTCCTGGTTTTTGGGGCCATCTGCAATAGTTCAACTAATATAAGTTTTCTTGTTTATAACCTTCAAAGAAAGAATATGATAGATCATGGAAATATTGCAACAGGTTTTCTCAATTTATTTTCGGATTTTAGTTATTCCCGTCCTTAATTTACCCAAAATAGAGAGAGTATATAGATCAAGTCATGACACCTTAAGGAGAACGAGAAGATGAGGGGTCATCCTACTTCCTTCTAATAGGTGGATTGGGTAATCCTTAAAGAAGAGATAAGATGCTAGAAGACTCTCTAGGGTTATAGGAAGTCCTTCCATCCATTTCTGGATCAACTAAGACCAGGTGGAGCAGGAGGAACCTCAACCACCGTGAAGACGGATAGGAGGAATTATTCCAGAACCCCCTTTGTGATCTTTCTAGACACCTCAGTTTTCACCATAGTGAATTTTAGGGTTTCCTCGGTTCAGCGATTGAGAATATCATTTCACTAATGCATATGAAGTGTGTTATGGTTCTGATACCAATGGTCACGGATCCATTCTTACCCTAATCCCAATCCCACTGTCCAAAAGGGCAGTGTTAGAGGGATGAGAGTGCCCGTCTCTGAGTGGCCCGAAAATCACACACATATAATATGCAAAAATGAAATAACATCCTTCTTTATTAAAATGAACCAAAATGTTTGATACATAAGGCTCGTAGGCAACGGGGAAGAGAAAAAGATAAGAACAAGCCTACAACTACATCCCTTTTACAATTAGCTCCCATGTAGAGTCCATAAGTGATGTAGCAGCCTTTATTGCAGTAGATGAAAGAGTAGATGAAACTAGTTCCTTGCATTACCTAAAATCGAGAAAATCAAGACACAATGTCAATGCAATTGCACGGTACGCTATATAAAAACAAGTAAAGCAGTTTATAAGAAAAACTAGTATGCTTGGCAGGACTTATGCTTCAAAACATTATCGAACGATTTCCAAAAAACAAAAATGTTATTCAACAACAAATTTTATTACGAATTTCCCATTAAGCTAAATTCAAGAAGCATGCTTATATTAGTTTGGGTGACTCTACTACCCCAACACGATGGGGAGGTCACCAAGCTACTTCTCATCATATGAGATAGGAGGTCCAAGTGCAAAATCCCGCCTTCCAAAGAAGGAGTTTTGCTTATATCCAATATCAACATTATCAATTTTTCCAACATCATTATCAACATCAATATACAGGCAGTCAGAATGGGTCTAGTGATTTAGATTTCATGTTTCTCAACATATAATATAGAAGAAAAATGGAAGACTATTCATAGGGAACAATATATCATCCAAATAAATAGCCAAACATATTTCAAGAGATACCTAATAAAAATATCATCATACAACCAAGGAGGAGTAGTATAATAGCGTACCTTTCTAAAAGAGTATTTGGAGTATCGATCCCAAGAGAGAGAGTAGATCAACCCTTTGAGTCAGATCCTAGATCAAAATATTGGATCAAGGGTCAAGATCATAGTTTAAAAAGATCATGCTTTGTTATTCGATATTAGGGTTACGTTTTCCTATTTCTACCTTAGGTTTAGGTCATCAACAATATTCCCCAAAAGTCCAACAAATATTCAATTATCAAACATGTTTCATGAATGGATGAACTTCCTAGGTATATTTAGGAATACATGTCAACCCTAATTATCAATATCATTATTCAAATCTCTAGATCATTTCCAACATCAGATAGCACAATTGGACTCAAAATAAGATTAGGGAGTCCCATGATAAAGAGGGCTTTCTAGATCATTATATTAAGAATAAACCTTATTTCAAAGTACATGATTCATAGGTTTAGGGTAAAGAATTAAGAGGATCATATCTAACCCTTATTTTGTCAAAACTGATTTGGTGTCTCAGAATGATCATTAGAAACATGAATAAGAGTTTCTTCAAGATTAATCATCCTATAAGATAATTAAATAGGCGAAGGATCAAGATCATGGCATATCAGTGATAAATATCGAGAATTAAGCTTCACAAGTATTTTTAACAGGTCAGTTGGATTTTTCTGATAAAAAAGGACTATAATTTTACTATCTTTGGAGTTATGGATCTCAAGATATTGATTTTGCAAGGTATAGCCATTTTCTGGAATTTAGGGCAGAGAGGCAGAAAATACCGAAAATTCGGGGCCGTTGATCGGTGCTCTACCGTGGTCTCGCGAGGTTGATCGACGGCAGGGAGGGGCCATGCTCCCAGGCACGTGCCCACTGACAAGGAGCAAGAGAGGGGGGAACTCGCACAGATCAGGCCGTCGATTTTGCCTTGGACCAGCGTGGACCTTGATCCAGCGGTAGCTGTAGGTCGTCCCTAGCAGCAAGATCCCACCCGCAAGCAGGTTGCTCCGCAGAGGTGCAGCGGCCAGAGAAAAAGAGGGCGCGAGAGGGAGAGCACGACGCGAGGAGAGGAGGTGTCGTTCGTGATTGTGGGCGCGAGACGAACCCAAGGGGGGTTTTATATAGATTTTGGGGGCTAGGGTTAGGGTTTCTAGAGGGGCGGAGCACCCCAAAAGTCAGCTAGCTCCCTTGGCCTCCAAGCAATGTATTCGCAACACCCAAACCGTGCGGAAGGTTCGAGAGGGGGTGCGGAATCATCGGTCTAGCTATCGGGTGCAACCGGCTCTGGTTGGCCGATCGGGGTCGAGGCCATGGTACCAGCTGGTCCACCGTGGTCTTTCCAAACCAGGCGCAAGGTAGGGATGACCCCAGCATCATTGGATCAAGATCCAAGGTTGCTGGGTCAACCCGCCTTGCCCAGCGGCGCCCCAAGCTACAGATGGGTCGGGCCCAACAAGAAAAAGAGAGAAAAAAGGTGGAACAAAAAAGGCAAAGAAAACTAGGAAAAGGATAAAAGATTAGAAAAATCGTATAATATCATAAGAAGGTCCAAATGATCTCAAATTTGGACCATATCATCAACATGAAGTGTAGAATAATGTGTACAAGTTTGGAGACTAAAAGATAAGGTTAACTAGTCAAACTCAAACATTTGATCAAAGGGGTGTATTAAGTTAATTAAGGTGCCCAAAAGTGCATGAAATTCATAGAATACAAAAGAATTTGATTTTGGGTATCTATATTTTAAATGATCATTATAAAGGTGAAAACATAAATTAAATAATGGAAAACTCACATTGTCACATAGGTCCTCAACCCAACCCGTATATCATCATTTCAAAATATTATTAGAACATTATAAT
Source organism: Alisma plantago-aquatica (assembly GCA_963693085.1). NCBI lineage: Eukaryota > Viridiplantae > Streptophyta > Magnoliopsida > Alismatales > Alismataceae > Alisma > Alisma plantago-aquatica. The sequence goes on from OY856409.1 coordinate 515,107,481, forward strand.
GTTTGATCATTATCCAATATTAAAACAACCATAGTAAGTGGAATTTGTATTTTATCAATAATCAAATCATGTACAGAGTATCCCATTACAATTATCATATGACTAATTTTTAGGACATGCAACCAAAAAATCTCCCATAGAAGGTCTCCTTTAGAAAATACCACCTAGTGATCAGAATCTCATTGTAACCTATTTTGATGAATAACCATGTGCTAGATCTCACCAACACTTAACCATGTCCAACCTTTACCAGGTACTCTCCATCCTACCACTGAAAAACATGACTCTACTTGGACTTTAGAAGTATGTAGAAATACGACGTGTACCTCAGACTCTAGCTTCAAGCTACAACTGGAGATCAAACTCTAAAAAATTGCAAAAATTACAATATGTCAAATATGTAATAGATTTTGCGGAAAAACCAAATGAGTCTTTGTTTCCTACGCAAGCCATTAGAGCTCGAGGGAACCTTCATTCAAGTGTTGGGAAGAAACTAGATCGAGTATAAACCAAGATCAAATATACTAACTCATCAAACATACTAAAGCCAGTGCACATGTTCATGTATTTAAGTTTACCAAGAATCCAACCCATAAGATAAATGAAAATGATAGATTAGGAAGTAAATTCAGTATATAGAACTTGTTAGTACTATTTGATTTATATCAAGTTCATAAACCATATTTGTAAGTATACATGATAGAGTAAATAATGTTACTAAAAAATAACCATTAAATATTGATAGTCTTAATGTTAATGATTATTGATAATTTTTGGTAGATAGTAACATGTTATATATAGAACATGGTTATCAAGATGACCTAAAGTAGTTAATATACCATCTTAAGTGTTGATCACATAGTACTAATATTTATTTGTGTGTTAATAATTTGTTAAATAGGAATTTAAAAATCTCACTAATATTGGTAAATAAATTCATATGCTAATGAAAGTTTATTCATGGATTAGAAAACTTTATATATGTGTATATATAATGGTAATTATATGTGTTGTATGGTTCTAGGAATTATATACTTTGAATACAGTATCATATGAAAGAAAGAAGACAAATAAAAAAGTTTAATGGTGAATTTTAGACGAAGAAACAATTTGAATATCAATATGTACTTATGTGGTAACTTAGTTTGAGAAAGACATGTATATATAACATCTAGACCCCTATGTATCAGTCCTTAACTAAATTTGTGATATTTATGATCATGGAGAAAATACAAAGTGAAGTGGATTACCCTATTGTAGAATGAATATGTACATGCAATAAATACCCTAAGGAAATAATAGACATATAATGTATTAAATGTTCATTAAATAAAATAAAATAAAAATTAGAGTTAGAATAGGATGGATCCTTGGAGAAATAATGTTGAAATGTTATATGTAAGGGTTATCTATATAATAAGACAATCACTTACATGAATATAAATTATGTGAATATTACCCCACACAAAGTTGTAGGAAGGCAGATAAAATAAAACAGTGATAATCCTTAAGGAATATATTAATCCTACATGGAAAATATTGAAGAATATTTGGTTTCAATAAAAATGATAATGATAGTGTACTACTTTGTAGAAGTTTCCCTCTAAGAGCCATTTTATGATTGTGCAACCTCTAGAGTCTTGAATAATTTTGTACTACATTCTCTATTCAATTATTGTATTATGTACTTCCTTCTTGAAATGCATGCATAAAGTTTTGTAAAGTGGTGAACCCCGTAATATTCTAATTCCCTATCATTCCTCTTAAAGTGAATAACTATGATTTGCAATATTTTAATATGGTTGAATATTGAAATGGAGAATTGAACTATTGTATTTTCACTCCCTTGGTGGCTTTGGCCCATTCTAGAGATTTCGCTCGCTTGTGTTCAATACACAAAATCATGCACAATGGATAAGGATTAGTTGTACCCAAATCTGTAGGTAATAGCTTATAAACCACTAGTTTTGTTCCCTCATATAGTGTGGGAACACAAGGAACTTAATCCTAGAAATGTGACAATATGAAGGTGCCAAACATCATAGAATATCTAAATATCTACAAATATTGATGCTTGTACATCTTGAAATTTGATGTTATTAAGAAATCATTCATACCTTACATAATTATTATCTGGTGAGGAATCTTGAATCTTCAATAATATTTCATAATTTATATTTTGGACAATCATATTAATTTCTATCCAGAAAACTGAACATTTGTATATGTTATTTGAATATTGGTTTATGAATTTAAATTCCTTAACATATTTTACTATTCCATAAAATAGTCCTTGCCTAGTTTGAAGTGCATACGATCCTATATTTCTATATTTTGTAATAGCTCAATGATAGAAATATAGTACCACCATTAGTTGACTCTTTTCTGATATGATACCTAGCGTGTGGTTCATCCCTCTAGGATATACATGATAGGTGATTCAAGGTAGAAAAGTAGAGATGTAAAGATATGTCCTCTTTTGATTGAATATTAGATAGGATTTACTATTTTAATTTCTAGTTTTTGTATAGACATCCATATACTCTGATGTCTAACATGAATCTAGAATTTTTTTATATTTTAGATAAAATAATGTGAAACTTTGGTCATCGAGATTAGGTTTTTAGAGTGTTATTGAGATAATCACGATATAAACCTTATTTTTGTAAAACAACACATGAATATTTGGCTTTTATATGACTCACTTAATGAGTTCGATCAAACCCATAGAACCAACATAAAATGACAACATCAGTTGACACAAAACTGGTTGTCAAATGTCTTTGAACTTCACTCCTTGTCATGGGTTCATTCACCAACCATGACATGATAATTGTCTTGAGAGGAGAAAACTATTAAAATTCCATTTTTGATGCTTAAGAATGCATAAAATTTAATTCATCTGTAATTAGTTATACAATGTATTGATTTGTGATTTTTGATGCTTAGCATGATAATCACCAGATAAGTGTGATTGTAAATCAAAATAAGGTATGAAATACTTATTTAAATCAACACAAAATTAGGTATGAGATATGGACATTAATATTAACTGACTTAATTTGACAATGAGTCACTAAAAGATGCATTGTATTGAGAGAAAAAAATAACAACCTCTTAGGTCCACAAGTTACATCATCAGGGATGTCAGGACGTGACAAGATGATTCTTTACATGTGCAGTAAATCCAACAGACCATAACACTCTTGAATAAATATAAGATTGTACATCCCAGATTATTCAAATTTGCAATGGTTTAGAATTATCCATGAGTTATTTGGATAATGATCCTTATCTGTCCAATTATCAAGATCACACTTATACACTCAATCAATTAATACTATGTCATGAAATACATTGCATGAATCGCATGAACCTTATATCTAATTTGAACACACTCAACAATTCCTCCAAAACATACCATGCAAACCAAGAAAAAACAATAAAATTAATTCACACAAATCCCACATGTTCACTATCAATTTAAGCTTCCCGTGGAGCATAAAATTTTAGGACAAATGGACATCAAATAAAGTTGAAAATTGTATTATTAACTAGGACACCATGATGGCAACATTCCCTGTCATTAATATATGTAGATTTTGGGACCCTAATATCCCATAATGACATTTGAAAAGAAGAAGCCAAACATTGGGATGTTCTGAGAGAGCTTTCATGTTTTAATGTCTTAGCTTTCTCACAAAAAACATGTTGTTATCCCATGTTTATTATGAAAATATTTTGAACAACCATTTGGGTGTGCCCCAAGAGCAAGGACACACCTAGATTGCTTTGTGGTAACAACTTTGAATTGGTCATAGTAACCATTAAAAAGAAGTCACATGTAGAGTTCGTGTTCTTGAGGAGTGTCTTATTCATTTTTGGACAAATTTTTATACTACAAACAATACAAGATCAAACGCCTTTTAAACCCTAAACCAACCCCCAACCTCTATAAGATGTCCCTTTGGTTGTCATTTGTAGATATTAGCAACTATCTACATAGTTTCCAAACCATAACATACAAGATCTTTAAGATTTCTCTTCATCATCACCGTCAAGCCATGAAACCCTACATAAGGTTGAATCACATTGGGGATGGTAAAGATAATTTAGCTTCTAGACATCTCAAGTCTATAAATATTTGAAAATGATAAAAGGGAACAAGCTCTCCTCTCCTTCACCACATTCAATATAGTATCATCATTCGGACAAAATATGAATCCTTCTCCCTTCTCACTTTTTGATCCCATCCTAGTGCACTGATATATGCACCAGCTATCGGTGGTTAAATTATGACAACACTTGAGCTTAATTAGTAAACTAGGGTTTACGTGGATTATTACATGCCAAATTAGATTAATCATCACTTAAACCCAATTAATGATTTTAGATAATTTGTGATGATTCAATACTAAGAACGAATTCTAATCATGATTTTATTTTGAAAGATTAGGGTTTGGGAAGTGTAAATCCTAATTGCCTAAATTAGGGTTTTGGTCATATATAAATCCAAACTTTGATAGGTATAGAAGTATGCTAAATGATTGTTCGTATTTTATATATAACTTGGGCTTACATCAAATTTGGATATGATATGGATAGCTCACTCAATCGTATTAGTGCAAAATATCAAAATTTTTGTACATATGATGCACCTATTCTAGGTGGAGTTTCCTCATGACAAAATCAGTTGACTAGGCATTCTAACTATAGTACAATAGTATATTGTTTTATTTTTAATTATTTACTAGTAGCTTGGAATGATCTGAAATTTTTATTAGAACTTTGGAACTCGATTATAGGAAGCATACTATACTAATTGTTCATAATTTTTTAGCATATGTAACTTATATAGTAAACAATTTACGGTAAGAATTTTATGATAGATTTTTTTTTGAAATAAAAGAAAGTATAAGTAAAGTCAATTTGCAATTGACCCAAGCACCTGAATTTCTCTATAAGATCAACCTTATACACTAGGATCTCTCATAATTCATGATTTAATCCTGAGAAATGAAATCTTAGAGAGAGGGAAATCTAGGGTTTGGATGGAAAAAGTGGAGAAGATGGTGATCTAGGGTTTTCTCTTGGTAGAGTTGATGAAATTAAGTAAGTTTGTCATCTCTAGATAGATTTTCTTAGTGATTCTTCTCTCACATGTCAATATTCCGCCCCTCCTATAATTTGATTGAAATGATATCAAATCTCCATATTTTCTCACTCTTTCTCCATAACTCTCCATTTCTAGGGTTTCTAAGTTGAAAGGAAGAAGAAATAAATGGTGTTAGGGTTTTCGTACAGATTCTAGAATTTCAGTTCTTGAGATACATGTTTAAGGTGTTTTCACACCCTCAGTGAGTGGGTTCTTACTTTAAACAATATATTGCTTGAAATTAAATCAAATCTCAATAATCTTTAGCTCCTTTGTATTCGTCTATAAACCCTAAATCTACCTTTCAGTTTAAGCTTATGAAAGATGGTCTAGAAATAGATTGTTTTCCCATTGTGATGAATTTTGATGATAAAATCATATTATAAATGGATAAAAGTAATATAAAATAGAGTTCTTGAAGTTGTTACAGAAGCCATAAGGATATACAAAAATCTTCAATTTTTGGTTATGTCTGAAATTATTGTATAATTGAATAAAAAACTTTGCCTATTTGAATGTCCTTGTTTATGAATGATTGTTTTATCTGAATGTGTAGTACATATATGTCATGTATTGTATTGGATGTCATGTGACGCTATGAGTGTTTTCTTGATATCTAAGTTAAGAGGGTGAAACCCTAGATGAATGGAGAGTTAGAAGTTTGCAAATAGACAACATAAGATTCAACGAATGATATTCTTTTATTGTTATAAATTCATTGATGTGAGGTTATTCTTGATCATGATATTTCAATGAATGGTGTGGAAACCCTAGTTCGGTTCATTCCAGGATTTTATGTATATGCTTGATTGTATGGGAATTATTAAAAGTGGTCTTTCTCAATGAAAGTTTATGATGCATTAAATCTTTATGCGAGTCATGCGATATGTGAATGAGGGGAATGGAACCCTAAGGATAGGGTATCCAGTGAATCAAGTAACTTCAAGTTAATGTTCTTTAGTACGATTAGTGATGTTGTTTAGTTGCTTAGTTTATGATGTAGATTGTTGATAATTTATGAAAAGGAAGGTTTATGATGTTAAATTAAGAAATGTTGATTTGATGATTGAACTATAAATTTAAAGAGTGAACTAGACTTTAAATGCCCTGAACATAGTATAATATTCACATGATGAGGCTTGCGTTGTGAGGAGAAATGACTTCTACACTGGAGGTAGTCTAGACCGAGGTAAGCTAGATCGTACTAGTACGGTGTAGGGGTCTTAACCAATAGGGTAGAATCCTTATGAATTATGTGGTACCCAACACCAAATTGGGGATGCAGGTGGTACCTATGTCACAAGTTGTAATGATCAATAGATCCACTGATGTACTGTAGGCCAGAGTAATTTGACTCTCCACCTGAGTACCTAGGTTTAGAGGAGGATTCTAGATATCTAGCCACTCTAATTAGTCATTGAGAACCAGAAGTGGTGACTGCCCATTGTAGATGGGGAAAATGAGAGTATAGACTTAGGAACCCAGACAAGCTTTTTAGCGTTTTATAGTGAGATCGTGGCTTTCTATAATTCTTTCACATGTCTTGGTATACATCATGTCAGTCTAGTACATAATAATATGAATGCGAGATTAATTAAGAGTGTGCAATTATTCATATATTCTTTGCGGTTATCCCCAATATCTTGCCATTTGTATGTTTTTGAATTAGTTTCTTATGTGATTAATCAAGTATGTTAAAATAATGATGAAATCCTTTTGGATAGTTAGAGTATTATTCCATATATATGTCTATGAATGATTAGTTCCTCAATAATTCATTATTGTCCTACTTCAAATTTAGTGTCTCAATTATATATCTTGGATATTAAATTTCTTAATGTTGTTTCTTTGAAGTATTCATTCACTGCGTAGGCTCACCCCTCTACTCAAGAATTTTTAGGAAAACCATGTTAACCTGAAGAATATCAACACCAGAGTAGATCTTCCATGAGAGTTAAGTATTAGATTAGTGAAGTTCAGTTGGTCATGGTCACTCTAGGTCCTTGTAGGGTAGTGAGAGAGTTGTAAATGATAATGTGTAATCTTGTTTCCTTAATAATAAAGAATGTATCTAATTATTATTTTGTATGTAACAGAAGTGTGAGAATCAAAATGAATGTTTAGATATGTATCTTTATTATTGAAATCAAATTAGAATCAAGTCTCAGTTTCCCTTGAAAAGTAAGCTTATGTGATTGAATGTGTTTGAAATTAAAAATAAAAATTAAGGGTGATCTTTTTATTATGTTTAATCCTCAACTTATGCCCTAATCACATGTTTAGAAGTTATCATGGGATGTGGATGTAATGGCTTCTCTATATCATATCATTTTGCTAATCTTTCTTTTGAATCCTTGGCATCCATGTACAACTTTTATGATTTGAACTATTGATTCCACCTTGCTTTCCTGAACAAAAGTTATCATTCATTGTAAGGTGGAAATACTTAGTTCGGTCATGGATCTATTCCTATTCATTAAACTTAAGGAATTTTATAATGGTTTTCCTTGTTTTTCTTTATAAATACAGTGGCAACTTCATCTTCTGTCTCATCCTCCACACCCTATGTATGTACGGCGAGATGTCAACGCACCATTCACAAACTAGAATGAAAGTAGACTCACACATCATGATATTGAGAAATCAAAAAAACACACAACATGGTGATAAAATACATAGCATGAAAATTCATAGGAATTTTATAACCAAAGAGGGATATAAAGAGATTGATGTTAATGGTGCTACTCCCACACCCTATTCATATGATTACTCGCTACACAAGGTAACAATGCAAGCCTAAAATTAGATTGAGAATAAAGTCATCAACATAAGAGCAATATGATGGAGAGGGTCTTTGATGTACTGAACCAACATCAAACTATAGTTGTGATATAAAAAATTGCAGTCTCCGTATAATATCTCTTTTGTTTTACTTGTACTCTATATGATGATGAATGTATATTATATATGTCAAAAAGGGCATGTAACGAATACTTTTGTATGATCTAGGTTGTTCCCCACAAGTGAGGCCACCAATTGCATTCATCACCAATATTTTATTATTTGTGGCGCTCCACTAATTGAGTTAGCTAGCTTGTCTTCAGAAAGATATGTAGCCTCTATGAATTACAAGTTGATTGGTTGTTGTGGCTAACCAATCGGCCAACTGTGAATTTCCTATAAGATGATACTTTACATTCAAGACTAACAATATTAGTCACCCAGCTAATAAATTTTGTGAAGTTTTTCCCTCTAATAGTTGGTTAGCTTCTCCTAGAGACTCTAGATTGTTTTTCAACTTCAGTAAGTAACCCCAACCCCAAGTATATTCTTGGTGATGCATGGGAAAGCATTGGGGGAACTATGAGCTGCTCCTAGGGAAATTTAGATGTTTCAAAACCTTATATTTGTCATCTTAAAGATTATGCATCTAGTTCATGAGATTTGGTCAAAATTTAAGCAAAAAATGTGAAAATATAAAACTATTAAAAATGTAATAGAAATTGCAACAACAAAATAAATAAAAAAACTAGAAATTATATGCAACTAATATAATGAATATATAGTTATCGGTTTGCAAGCTCTGTCTCCTTATTCTGATTTTCCTACTCATTGTTTCTTTAATGAGATGTCCTATATGACCTCAACCAAAATATAACTCTTTTGTTTCTTCAATCTACCTCATGCTATCCTTTATGGCTCATGGTTTCCGACAACTTATTTCTTTGATGACATAAAATACAACATATGGTTAAACCTTGATCTCTTGTTAGCATCAAGAGACAGACCTACATTTTTTGGGTGATTTAATTTGGTTGGTAAATAACTATTACATCTATTGCATGGGAGATACAAAATAGATCTCACGAAAATAACCATTTTAATGTGCTTTTACCCTCATGTTTGACTTTCTTACTCACTTTTACAATGGTACTAATATTTTATTGGATTTATTTTGATCTCTTCTAGTTTTTTATAACAACAAATTTTCCTAAAACATTAACATATATTTACCATAGATAATCCTTGCTGCTAAAAGAATTGTAAGGTACTACTGACCCATAAATGCTCATGCCTACTATACTCCCAAGTACTAGAGATAGAAATTTATGCTTGTGAACTTGATCAAAAATAATTATACCCCATCAAAGTTTGCAAATTCCTATTCTAAACTATCAAAAGTCTAGACAAATTTTCAATTATTATTATGATTTAGTTGATGACCCTGTTACTTCATGAAATTTTAGGATTATGTAATTTGTCATTTTTCCTGGTTAATTATTTACTTTCCATATTGCTGACAACTTATGTTATCTACCAATCACTAAGATACAATATTATGTATTATAGATATTGCAATTGTGGTATTGCTAGATTTATTTTAGGAATGGAGTCAAACACATTTTGTATTCACCAATTATTGTTCAAGTATAAAAAGTTCCCAACGACCACCTTTTCACTTGAATTCGGGAAGAAATTGTGGTACTGATAGTAGAAAGTATTTGTACCACACAATCCTCATAGTATTTGGTATTCACATATGAAATCATGACATCAAATTTTCACTCTAAATTTACATTGCAGAAGAATATAAAATATGATAAGTCGAGTAAGTGGCAACCTAGGAGCCATATCCTTATGAGACATGTTTATATTGTCAATTGTATATGTAGTTATTGTTCATGCAATCATGAAGGAGACATCAAGAAAAATATTCAATAAATTGGGAATGTAGTCTATGTATTAAATCATTTAAAGAGACTAATTCTATCTAATCTACTCATATATATAATTTAGTGTATCAAAAAATGAAATATTTCACTTGCAAAAATGAGAAACAAAATATTAGGATTTTAGGCACCCCAAATATATACTATGTTGATAATTACACAAAGGAAATCACATCACCACATATGGATGTAATTATGTTAGAATATCAATAAACTCACCTTTGTAGAAGCATCATATTAATCCACATTGATTTTGTGATAGATTGTTATAAATTTAAAGAAAAAATTTAATTATTCAAAAAAAGGGTAATTAACAAAATTACATTGTATTCCACATTGGTTTCACATCATGGCAATCTTGGGGCCAAATTGTGCTCCTCTTGAGTAGGAATGACACTCTCATATGTTGGAACTAGGTATCACTTGGCGCTAGCCTTTTGGTTGTTCAGGGTTTGGAAATATTATTCTCAAATTAGGTCTTAACCATTAAATTTTAATGTTTCTTGATCTTACACTAAGTGTTGATACTAATCATGAAAATATCCGCTCAAGTATCTATTGAAAGTAATTATAACTAATTTCTTATTCAAATTTAATAGATAATCAACAAGTTAAGCATGTATCCTGAAATATATTGGATGTACCATTTCAAAATGGATTCTTCTTTAATATTAAAATGTATATTGTGTGCCTTATTAGAGAAAACATGTACTTTCATAGGATCAAAACATTTTGATTTTCTTATCCATGTTATAGCACCAAGATATTCAATTTAGCAACACATAGGGATAATATACTTATTATCCCTAGATTATGCTATTTATTCACATTTGATTTTACAACCTTTATTTTTGTTTATTCTTCTTGATTGAGATGTATTTTTGTCCTGTTCATGTTACTCTATATAGTTTATTAAAAATAAGATTTGTAGTACATGAAAACATACCCATACATATATTTTTTCAAAACCAAATTATATTATATGATTTCTTGATATATTTAATAAACTTTAGAATAATATCTATTTGAAACATTGGTAGCATGTCTTCTTCAAAATGTGTGTTATCAAGATGGTAACAATTTGGCTGATGTCTTAACCAAATCATAGCTCAAAAATCTAATAGCATGGTCTCCTAATAGTTTGGTTGATGGCTGATTTCTCTCTATTTACATTAACTTTTTTTATTGCAAATAGTGATACTCTTGATCTTTTCTCTACTTTTTGCAAATGAAATTAAAACAAATCTTTTCAACAGATTGCCTCTATCCATAGTGACCATGGGGGAGAGTTTGAAAATAATTTATTTGAAAGTATTTGTGAAGAAATCGGGTACATGCACACCCTTTTTCTTTCCCCTGTATACCTCAACAAAATTGGTTGTATAGAGGAAGAATAGATCATTTAGGAAATGTCTAGGGCTATGCTCCTGGAGTATGGAACTCCCAACATCTTTTGGGCATGAAGCCATTAGCACTCCTTATTTTGTGCAAAACTAGGTTTTCATACATCAATTGTTTAAGAAACCTCCTATGAGTTATGGTGTGGTACAAAGCCTTCTGTCGACTTATTTCATGCTTTTGGTTTTCCATGCTTTGTTTTAAACACCAAAGATTCTCTTGATGAGTTTCGTTACATACTCACCATACAAAATCAGATTACTCTAAACAAAGTGCAGAATTAACATTAAGCATCCTGCAAGCACAGTAAATTAAACCAATCTCATATAACCATAAAAATTGGAACATATTACACATGATCGCAAAAATTGTGTCATTTGTATTACATATGATGCCAAAAGAATATACATATCACTATTCAATGGCTATCTTGCCACGACCTATTCCATATGGTAACATGCTCTTATATATACAAGCTATATATGTACAACCATGGCATACTACCAAAAAACCTTGTATCGATGTACAAAAAAACCACAAAACTTCCCCAAGGACCCAAGAGTACAAGGAAGACACATAGGACTCTACTACAAAACACTAGCAGCATATACAACCTTCTACAACTACTGCTCCTCTTGTTGCTCAGCCTCAACTGTACGATCTCTACCATGTTGTGCACGACCACCTAAAAGATATGGAAACCCAGAGGGTGAGACCAACATCCTAGTGAGAGATATAATACTCAGCCAACGCCTATTATAAGCACAGATAGATTAAAGTAATAGGATAGCATTATGTTCAAGATGAGCAGATTCATCTAAATGATATGAGCAAAGCAGTTAACACTATTTAAGAAATTCAGGCATCTACAACTGAGCAGTAGGAAATATTTTACTTTAAGAAGGAATATGAAGAACATGTTTAACAGTTGATTTATCTTACAGTATTATAATTCAAGAAATCAATACAAAGATATGGCAAAGGGTCACCCAATGTGAGTCGTGTTTAACCCTAAGCAAGTATACTAAACGGCTGAGTTACGTCTTTTATTATGATGCCCTGAGGATTTGAGGTGTACCGCTCAAATCCAACCGAACACTGTGAATTCAAAATTGGTACCATACAAGATCTATGTAAGAGATAGACTCAATGATCTCACCAACACCTCCCAGTCAGTACGAGAGAAAACACCACAAAGACAAAATAGTCAACCGTAAATAGTGACATATAGTCAAGTTGATAAACACCTAGCCCATCTTGGTACATGGCTCGATGCTAGAAACGGGCTCACACATGGCTTTTCTAAAAAGAGGCATAAATGTAGTTATTATGCTACCTATCAGATATCACAACATCTGAGGCATGACCACACCCATCCTCTATAAACCACAATTGTAGACACAAGGACCCCACATATTCAACAATATCACTCTAAGTTTCCCATAGGAATGACTTGTTTCACCATCCAGCAAGTACTGACATTGAATATGGATTTATGGTATAGGGGAACTACATGATTAGGGTTTTACTTTATTTGGTATGCCAATTGGGTGAATTAAGGTTGCATCAAACAAGCGAACACACAAACCCTAATTCTTTCTGGCAAGCATAACTGTGAAACAACTTCTAAGGATATAAAACATATAAGGTACAAACTTATCACATCATATCATGATATCACTACCATTCAAAGCCATCACCAACATCACATGTTAAAACTACCATACATGGCCGACATCAATATCCCATCACAAGGGGATAACAATTACTCATCTCATCACTAGAGGATATCACCTCTCACTAAGCATAGATCACTTGTCAGGTCATTAGACCCAATCACATAATTCTTGCACATTCAATATCACATTATACCTCAATAATACTCATAATCACCACCTTGTATTATATAAGGATCACCATATCATTCACATAGCTATGACATTCATTTCACCAGCAAAGTTAGGGTTATACATGTAGGAGAGATAAAACACCATGACATGATAATAACTTCAAGAAAAAAGAACAATTACATCACATACCCCAAAATTAGGGTTAGGGTTTCATGTGTAATTGATTAGGGTTCCATATAATCAATCACCAAACCCTAGTTTCATTAACCCCTACATGTTTGGAGTGTGTTAGGGTAAAGCACTATTTATTATAATTAACCATTCATATTCACATCATCATGTAGTGTCCAAACATATAGTGTTGTGACTGATTGGGTTATAGGTAGCAACCTACATGAGTGTAGGGTGTAACGACCACTAGGCAGTCAGGTATAATGCCCACTAGGAAGCCAGATGTAGTGACCTAACTACTTGAATCATCCTGTTGTGACCTCTAGGGGACAAGGTAGTGACCACACCTAGGATTAGGTTTTGTTGCAGTCGCAACAACCCACCCTCCAAGTTAGTGACTATTTGAAATTTAGGGAAGTGTAGTGAACTTAATTTCAGCTACACAAACACCACATAACAAACACACATGAAACTCCAAAATAGAACTAAACCATGAACAAAATAGTAGGTAAATCTCAATGAAACTAAGCTTCGTCTAAGAGGAAGACTCCATACAAAGATGATCACTAAGATTCTAAAACATGTATCATGGAAATCACCATGAAAGAATTTTGTTAAGAGAGGTAAAAGTCACATTCAATACAAGATAAACAAATCTAAAATTTCATGCTACTCTAAGTTACTCGAACCATATGCATGTTCATAGAAATCCATAATCAAAAGCAAGAGAAAACCATTCATTTAATAATTACCACAAAATCGGGTACGAAAATCAGGGTTTAGGAGAAAGAGTAATCTACTTGATAATACTACAAAATCTTACACCCTAGATCAATTTAAATTCATCAAGCATATTAGAATCTTATTTGAGTTGAAAACAACAATATGCAAGAATGATTTAAGATGCAATAGTAGAATAGGGGAAAGTTAAACAACCTACCTTATGTAGAGAATCAAGCTTCAAAACCACAAGATCCAAGAGGGAAGAACAAATTCCAACCAAGATCAACTCCTCATCTACAAGATAACCTCAAGAAGAAGAAAACATACCAAGGTCAAAGGAAATCTCAAGATAAGGAAAACTCAAATCCTAGGCTAATCAAAAGAGAAGGAAGAAGAAAGAGAGGAAAGCTCCATATCACTTAGGTTCCACCATGGTCAAACTATAGTCTCTGACCTTTGTGAAGAGGAGTTTCCACAAGATAGCCACCATGGTGATCCATAGTCTCATGAACAAGAAAGTATAAGAAAGTAGGGTAGATATCTAAAAGAAAATGTGACCAAGGAAAGATAACAACTTACCAAGAAGCAAGATCACGAAGGATCACCACAAGGAAGACGATCAAGCTCAAGGTTACCACATGCAAGGTTGGTCATCCACCAAAGCTCCAAGATAAATACTCTTTTTCTCCACAAAGCTCTAAGGAAAAACACAAGCGAGAAGAGAAGGAGTAGAGCCGAAAAGGATACTTGCATGTAAAGGAGAGGGGTTATATACACATGGTAGGAGGGAAGTAAGGGGGTTATGAGGTGTCAACACAAGAGAGTGTCAAAAGGACACTTGTCCATTAAGGAAACAGCCATGCAACCATGTTACACATGAATGCACCAAAGGGTGATATAACCTTGGGAGTGTAGCAGCCGCCTAGGTCACATACATCCCATGTTGCGGTCACAACACACCACCATGTAGTGACCGCTACACTAGATCACCCACTCAAACATGGTTAAAATACTCCATTAAAATACCAAACCTATCGATCAAACTACACCTAGGTCACCATGATCAAAACAAACAACACCTAGGATAAGTGTTGATGTCACAACACTCATCCAAGAGTGGTGTTGCAATCACAACACACACAAACCCTAGAAACCCTGGCATCACCACATGATGCCACCTCATCAACCAAGATTCAAAAAAGTTCCTCATATCATCATTCTCTCTCTCTCATGATGCCAAGGAACAAAATGGCACACTTTTCATGTGACAAATTGCACGATAAACCCTTATCATGGGTAAATTGCAATTTGGTCTAAAATAAGCATAACAAGCTCAAACATCAGAAAAAATGACCAAACTAAGATAAACTTGTCACATGGTATTAAGGCATATCAAGAGATTAGATTAAGTTTTATTCATCTCATTAAGCAAATCAAGCATGCTTAATCATTAAGCTAGGTTAGGGGCCTTACAAGTTTGATGTTAAATCATAGAAGGCTTTCTTTCTTTTCTATAGCGTTACTAGTAGAGCATATAGAGTCTTTAAGATTGAATTGTCAAAAATAGGATAATCTATGAATGTTAAACTTATTGAAACTAACCCTCTATTTCTAAGAATGTTATTTATGATGATGTTCAAGATGAGGTGATTCCCAAATTAAAAAAGCTACACATCAACAACAAAGGTAAAGAGGTGGCTAACATTGATCCTCAAAAGAAGATAAAAGGAAGGATCACACTCCAAGCTTTGCAAAAGATCATACAAAAGAGATCATCATAGCAATCCCATTGAAAGAATGAAGACACGAGCTTCCTTCAACAAAGAACAAGCCAACAATGCCTTCATTTCACAATTCAAGACAAAGAAAGTCAAATAATCTCTCGAAGATGATGATTGGATCCTAGCCATGCAAGAAGAACATGAGCAATTCGATAAGAACAAGGTGTGGAGTCTATTTCCATGACCAAGTGATAGAAAGATCATTACTCCAAAGGGGGTCTACAAAAACAAGCTTGATGGATATAGAAAGGTTAGCAGCTAAAGGTTACAACCTATGGTAAGTTATTGTTTTCAATGAAACTAATGACCCTATTTCTAGACTTGAATATATTAGAAAATACTTGCTCTTGCTAGTCATAAGAATTTATTAATTTATCAAATGGATGTTAAGAGTGTGTTTTTGAATGGATATTTAGAAGAGGAAGTCTATATGTCTCAACCTCATAGCTTTGAACATGAAAAGAATGTTAATCATGTATATTTTTATTACAAAAGGCCCTTTATGGACTCAGGCAAGCCCCCAGAGCTTAGTATTAGAAATTAAAGAATATTTTAATTTGTAATGTCTATGTCATGGAAAATATTGATTCTACTCTCTTACTAAAACACACTACTGGCAATTTTTTATCATTCAAATTTATTTTTATGATATCATCTTTGGCAGCACTAATCTTGATCTTTGCAAGGAGTTTAGCTCTCTCATGTAGAGTATATTTGAAATGAGCATGATGGGGGATCTTACATTCTTCCTTGGGTTCCAAATCAAGAAAACACAATATGGGAACTTCATCAACCAAAGCAAGTACTCAAGTGAACTCTTAAAGTGATATGCAATGGAGAATGCAAAGCCAACTGATACTCTCATGTCCAACATTTCCAAAGTTAACAAGGATGAACAAGATGAAAGGGTAGATGAGAAGTTGTATAGAGGTATGATTGGTAGCTTATTATAATTAACTTCCTCTTGACCAGATATCCTATTTAGTGTTGGTTTGTGTGCTAGATTTCATTCAAGTCCTAGAAAATCTCATCTTGTAGTTGTTAAGAGAGTTTTGAGGTACCTAGCCAAAACTCCAAATTTTAGACTACGGTATCCTGAGTCAAGGGACTTTACTCTTACAGCCTATAGTGATGCAGATTATGTCGAGTGTTCAGTTGATAGAAAGTTCACAAGTGACTCTAAGACCATGTTTAGTTTCTAGTTCTCTAAGAAGCAAAACATTGTGGCTCTATCAACTATTGAGGCTGAATACAATAGTTAGTAGTTGTTGTGCCCAAGTCCTTTGGATGAAGCAAATGCTCCAAAAATTTAATATTTTCTTTGATTCTTCACCTATATTTGTGGTAATACTAGTGCAATTAATGTTTCTTACAATCCTATATTGCATAGTAGGAAAAAGCACATAGAGGTCTGTCATTGTTTCATTCATGACCACATTGTTAACAAAGACATCTACATCACTCACGTGGACACAGAAAATCAACTAATGGATAATTTCACTAAACATCTAGCAAGAGAGAAATTTAATTTTATTAGATCTAAATTTCAAATTACTACCATTGATGATTCTGCTTTGTATCCTAGGTAGAATGTACATTTACGCATCTATGTTGTTCAAATTTTAATATCACATACTCTTTTTTCTTCAATTTTTCCAAGTTTAATTGCCTTGTTTTGCATATTTTGGATTGAAATGAAAAATACTTTCTTTGAAGCAACGTAGTATTCCATTTTGATAAGATGTGCTTCTATTTTATTTAAATATTTTCCAGGCTAGTTTGGTACAATTTGAAAGGGTTCTAGGACCTTAGAATCAATTGTCCTATATTTGTGACAACACCTACCATCAAAATGTTTGCCCTAGCGTAACTCAACTGACAGGCTGCCTGAGGACTAAACAACACTTGTTTTCGGTCAAGTTACCCATTCAGAAAACATGACCAACAACATTATTGCACGACCGATAAAATAGTTTAGTTGGTTGAGTTTCTCCCTTTCAACTACAGGAACTCAACTGGCAACCCTTCATTTGTATTCTTCCTCTAACCCTAGACATGTTCCTACCCTTTCCTAGCCTATCCAAACCTTGATCCTTATCCTTTTCCTTTTCCTAACCCTAACCATTCTTAAGCCTTGATGTTGTGTTTCTCAATGTATTTGAGTATGTTGCTCTCCTCTCTCCACGACTTCCACCACGCATGGTGTCAAGAAGGAGAAAGAGAAGCTCCATTGCTGGTAACTCATCCATTCCCTTAGTTGCTTTATCCTCAAGGGTTCTTATGTATGATGGTTCCTATTTTATCCATACTCAAGTTGTGAATTGATACAAAGAGCTTCTCCCTTGTTCTCATTTTCCGTTTAGACCCTTGGTGGAATCTAGAAGACTAGAAGTGAGTTTTTGAACAAAATCAAGCATAGTTTTCTTGAATAATGTCTAGGTGATCTTTGTGTTGAATGACACTTCTTCTCAAATGTCCTCTCTATCACAAAATCCATCCATGAATTCTTTGCAAACCTTATTGGAACTACACAACCTTAGTAACACCTCCTAATACTTCGATAACCCTCACTTCCATGGTTGTTGGGACTCGGGTCACAATCAGAGGATTGGCTTAATAACTACTTAATTGGATCCAAATAATCTTGACCTGCTATACCCATAGGAATTCTACAAGAGCTTTTATCTTGAACTATCTCTTTTAGATATTCACAAATCCTTGATGAAACATGATCTACCTTTTAGGAATAATGCTATCCTTTCTGTAAGGACCCTGACCTTCATTTTGGGCTTATCATGTTTGTTTTGCCTAAACCTTGTGCTTGGTTGCTTTCTAATCACCTTTAGTGATGATTAGGGTTTTCTTGTGCTTTGTTGAGAGTTGGAGGTGCTACTTGCAAAATAACCTAAGTTAGGGTTGAAGAGCAAAATTTTCACCTTGAGAGATGTCTTTCTCTCTCTTGCTTCCTCTTGAGTTGAGAGGAAGGTTTGGGCTCGTGCCTTGAGTTGTTTTGGGCTTTGTTGAAGCTCTGTTGGGTTTAGTTGAGCCTTATTGGGCCTTGCCTTGCTTGGAAGAGCCCTATATCAGGCAAGGATGCTTTGTGTCAACCATGGGGTATCTCCCATGTGGGTGTCAGCCAAGGTGGTGGTGGTGTGTCGACCTTTGACCTTGTTTGACCTCCTTGCCTTGGTTGTGTCACCCTAGCTTAGACATGTGTCCGAACCTTGGTTGAGTGGTGGAATGGCATGTGCATGTGTTTTGCAAGGTGATAAAATGTGTGGACAAGTGTCCCTTGGTAAGGTGACACCTTGCCTTGGTTTAACCTTGACCCTCATCTATATATGCCTTGCCTTTCTCTCCCTTGGAATCCCTTTTAGCTCTTTGTTTCTCCTCTCTTCCTTGGTGCATGATACATCTTCCCTTTGGTGTGTTTGGTGGACGATACAGCTTGGTGGAGCAAGTTGGTGGTCGATCCTCTTCTTGAAGTCTTCTTCCTATTCCTTTAGTTTGGTGGCCGAACCCTAGGTGGGTCTTGTTCTTTAGTAAGCATCTCACCTCTCTCCTTAGCATCTTCTTCTCCATCTTTCCTACCCTTTGGCCGTGGTGGTTATGGTTCTTGATCCTTTTCTTGAGGTGGCCGAAAGTGGTGTGCTTGGAGCTAGGAGCTTGAATCTTGGAGCTTTGGAGCTTGAGGAGTTTTCTTAAGGCGGGTTACATAACTTCTAACCCTAGCTATACTACCTTCTTTATGTAGCATGATTCCTATATGTTGATGATCGTCCATTGCATGTTATGTTTTCTTGCTCTAGTACATGTTGTTGATCTTATGGATATAGTGAGCCTGATGTGGGTGATGTTGTTGATGGTTTATATGCCTTTACAGCTAGTTGGCCGAACCATAGTTTGGGGTTTCCTTGTTGAGCAATACTCCTTTCTCTCCTTGGTCTAGAGAAGTGAGTTTGAGCTCTAGTAATGTAGGCAATACCCCTCTCTCATTTTAGTTGAGAGGTAAGTCTACATTCTAGTTGCTTGGGCAACACCCTCCTCTCACCATGGATTTGAGAGGTGAGCTTTTAGATACATGATGACCTATGTTGAGGTTGATCCTTGTGGTTTCCCGATTTTTGATAGAGGTTGTGAAAAACCCCTCTCTCTTGGTTGTTGAGAGGTGAGCCAATCTTCTTGATCAATTAGGGTTTGGTGCCCTTGTGCTTGAGATTGATGATGACCATGTTGGGTTGTGCCTTGCATGATATGACCTTGGAGTAGTGGTGCCCGATAGCCTTGTCTTGGGTTATACCCTTGACCAATACACCTAGTTGAGATGGTTTGTTTGATGCACAAAATGGTTCTCTTGGCTTGAGATAGAGCTTGGGCAACACACCTTATATCTTGTGCTCTGAATGATACATCTTGAAGTAAGGTTGCCCGATACCCCTACCTTGTGTTGATCTTTGGCCGATCTAATATGGAGTTGAGATAGTTGGCTTGGTGCCCGTTATGCTTTAACTGATATGGAACCTTGTAGGCCATCCTTGTGTTGGGTGATATGGTTTAGTTGTGGTGATGCCTGATATGGGTTAAGTGGAAGCCTTAGTTGTTACTTTGATAGAGGTCGATATGGAGTGTTGCCCTATTGACTGATAGGCTTCCTTGAGGTGCCTTTGTGTCGCCTGTGTCATGAACATGTTGGGCGACACAGTGTTGGCTTAGAGCACCATCATCTCAGCTGATACAGTGGTGAGAATGGGTGCCCAATTCAACCCTAACCCTAGCTGGCCAGTAGGGTTCTAGCCAAAAAACCTCTTGAGCTAGCTGCACGATACGCCTTGTGCACCTGGTATGCATGACAAGGTTGCATGTTAATGCCATGTTCTCTAGTAGCATGATACACCTTGGGCGTTGGTTTGATATCTTCTAGGTTTGGCCGATATGTGGCTAAATGCCTAGGCCAGGAAGCCTTTGGTGAAGGTTGTTATCCTGCCCGATACCACCTGTGGTGAGGGACGTGTTACCCGCCATACTTTTAGCGAGGGTAGCAGGAGCTTTTAGTGAGGGTTCTTGATAACCCAAGAACCCAACGGATAGTTCTTGATCATGTAACTACATATTTGATGAGAATGATGATATGGTTTAACTACCTTGAGCCTGCATCTATGTTGGTAATGAGACATGAGGATAGGTTGTGACCCAGGTATGTTTGGAAGGTGATGATGTTGTTACATATGATGTTGCTTCACATGATAATGTGACACATGTATATGATCACAAGTATGGGGCATGATAAATGTTTATAATTAATGATAAAACTATGATTTATATAGCTTATGTGCAATATACTCATGGATATTGCTTCATACTTGGTAGCATGATAATCCTATTAATCCATGACGGCTTCAGTTATCTCTATGGATGTGTATACTAACCATGCAGGTATACTATGTGGATT
Source organism: Alisma plantago-aquatica (assembly GCA_963693085.1). Classification (NCBI taxonomy): domain Eukaryota; kingdom Viridiplantae; phylum Streptophyta; class Magnoliopsida; order Alismatales; family Alismataceae; genus Alisma; species Alisma plantago-aquatica. The sequence goes on from OY856409.1 coordinate 515,128,738, forward strand.
CATAGTCTCGTAAGAGCTATGAGATATATGTGCTTTGCCTAGCACATTGTGATGATAATCCTTGATAATGAGATAACAGGTTGATAGGTCTGAGGACCTGATAAAGGCTGAGTGCCTAGTTGAGGTGTTATCCTCTGATGATAAGTTAAGGGATGTGTTCCCAGAATGATCATGCATTCTTATGATGCCTTGAGGGGCAGTGGTTGTTATTATGAGGGATTGAGATCCCAGGACAGTATGATGATGGCATTGATGATGTAATTCTATAAGGCTATGTTATACTTTTGTTGCCTCAACAATTGGATTAAAATATACTAATTAATTATAGATGAACATATCATGTAGTTTGCCCTGGCCATAGATCCATCATCGTCAGTATTTGGTGATGGTGAAATAGGTTTATCCTGCGGGATTACCTGGAGCGCATATTGTTGAATATGCATGGTTCCCCTAGCCTAAAATAGGAGGGTTTGAGTGCAACTATGGTTGCAGACTCAGGATATATGGAGCATGGTGAACAGACCCATGGCTCAGGATATGTGATGATGAGCATGATGCATTCATGGCTCGGATGTATGTACTAGCACCTATGATGAGGTGAGATAGAGATATGGGTAGCTTGCGGAGCTGACCCAGAGGTTGAGGCCCTATAAGCATAAGATTGCAGTCTTGCTTGATGATTCATGTACTGACCACGAGAAGGTGAATTCATGGAGTCCGGATCTCCTTAGACCTTGTGTGGCACCGTATTGGGCTTTGTAGCCAATTGTTGGATTTGAGAAGGGAAGGCTCACTTCCTTAGGGCATAATAAAATGTAATCTAGCAGAATAGTATATCTTGCTTAGTGCAAAATACAGAACATTGATTGAGGCCTTACTTATATAGCTGATCTAGTTGTACTATGTAGTTGTGTGTACGATCCTTATATCTTGTGATAAGTTCTTATAAAGCTTATCTTTTCAATCATGTTCCATAAAGAAATACTTGGTTATATGCCTCACAGATATTTTGGTTTAGCTTGATGGTAATAATAGTCTTGCTCAGTATGTTGCTCTTGTTATATGCTTTGTCAGTTATCTATTGTTGTTGCCTTAACCTTCTGAGGTTTTATAGTTTTCGCAGTGAGTTATGTTTCTCATTGGGACTGTGTGTCTCACCCCACTGGTTTACACCCTTTTTAGGTGATCGCTCTAGACGTGGTGGTGGTCGTGAGGTTGTGGCCGAGCAGCAAGAAGAGCAGTAGAAGGCAAGAGATGGACACGTTACTATTTTGGTGGTTCTGTAGTAGAGTCCCAGAGTCATCCCTGTTCCCTCAGGTCCTTGGAGGTGTTTGACAACGTTTCATGATGTCTATATGTTGTAATCTTGTATATCCTACTGTTGGTCGTACGTGGCTGTTATGTTTGTATAAACAGGTGATGAACTCTGATCGTTACAGTAAAGCTGGCTCTGATAAGAGGTGAACATATATCAAAGCCTGTAAATATTTTTATAATGTGATTCTCTACAAGATCTGGATGCAAAAGTTCTCTCATGTATGCTTTCCGCAATCAGTTTTAATTAACCCATGTTTTCGGTAATATGAGGTTCTACACATTTTCGTGTGTCATCTCGTGGTTTGTGTGATGGCGGGGTGTCATAGTTGGTTTGGTATCAGAGCTCTAGGTTCACTGAGTCTACAAGGATCTAGGACTAGGTTTGCATCTGTTCTTGTGAGTTTCCCAGATTTTCTTACAATAACCTTCTACTCTCAATGGAAGATAAAGCTTAAAGATGTCTGGAAACCATGAAGAACATGCTGCTGAGCGCAGCGATGCTGCATCAGTTGATGGAGCAGGTGGGCAGGCACATGAAGATCGGGTGCCTGAGGTTCCCCAACTTGACCCAGCCATTCTCAAAAACCCTACCTACCAACATCTTATGGGGCAGTTGATGGCTACGATGAATCACATGGTGGAAAGATTGCCAGTGCCTCAGCCCAGAGCACAGACTCCCCATGGTGAAACATCGGGTATTGGGAAGACCTTTGAGCAGCTTCACCGAGTCAGAGCTTCGGATTATAATGGAATGGCTGATCCAGCAGATGCAGATCTGTGGCTGACAGGTCTCGAGAAGGCCTTCCAGATCCTCGACATCCCTAAAGCAGACAAAGTCAAGCACGCTGTCTACCTTCTGAAGGGTAGTGCTGGCCACTGGTGGGCCATTGAGGAGGAGAAGCGACCTGGCGAGGAGATCGATTGGGAAGTTTTCCAGCAAGAGTTCGTCAGTAGATACTTTCCGAAGATGTATCTGGATGAGAAGATTAACCATTTTGAGTGTCTACGCCAAGGATCGATGAGCATCACTGAGTATGAAGCCAAGTTTATGTACTTGCTAAGGTTTTGTCCTCACATGGCAACGACAGATGATGAGCGGATCAGGCGGTTTGAGAAAGGTCTGAGTGCTGAGCTATCAACACATGTTGTTGCTTTGGAAAATCAGGAGCAGTTTGCCACGTTCGTGGAGTCCGTCTGCAGGATTGAACGATCTATTAGGGAGAAAAGGGAGTCCATGACCAGGAAAAGGCATGTTTAGTTCCAGGGACAGAGATCGGGTGGCTTCAAGAAGCCAAGGTTTTCAGTACCTTCCATGATGCAGAGTTGTCGTGTACCATCACAATGGTCTCCGAGTAAGGGAAGAGGTTATGTTTCTTCGTCATCGAAGGCACATATTACAGCTTCTGTGGCAGTAATAGGGCCATCTAGGCTGCAGATAGAAGGCAGGTCATGTTATCACTGTGGACAGACTGGGCATTTAAGGTCAAATTGCCTAAGGAAAGATGTTGAAGTAACACAACAGCTGAGACAAAGTCAACAAGGGTCAGTTAGACAGTAGCCCAGTGGTAGCAAAGGGCGAGGATGCGGTCAAGCATCACAAGAAGGATCGTCTGCTCAAGGAAGCAGAGGATGTGGACAACAAGAAACGGCTCGATTCTATGCTATGAGACAGCCGGAGGCGATAGTCAACCCATGAGTAGTGACATGTCAGATGGAGTTATTTCATTCTAATTTGTCTTCTACTTACTTTATATCTTTTTTGGTTGACCCGGGTGCTACACACTCTTTTATCGCACATAGTCTTCTTGCTAGCTGTCCTTTACCTATTAGTTGTAAGAAAGATAGCTTGTTGTTAGAAACCCCTCTTGATGGTTCTTCGATGCGTTGAGAGGAGTGCCCATCTTGTGTTCTATCCTTCTCGGGACACAGTATACAAGAGGGTCTTATGCCACTTGATATGCATGGATTTGATGTGATCCTTGGGATGGACACCTTAGAGAAGTATAAGGTTGTATTGGATTGTGGTTCCAAGTAGGTAGTATTTGATGACGGTGGAGAGAAGTGGATCTTCCAAGGAGATAGGAAGATTCTTCCAACATGTCTAGTATCAGCAATGGTGGCAGAAAAGTTGTTGCGGAAAGGTTTGAAAGCATTCTTTGCTCACATTGTGGACACCAAGGAGAAAGGTCCTAGCCTTGAGGAGGTGATGGTTGTCTGAGAGTTTGCATATGTGTTTCCTGATGAGTTCCCAGGTGTTCCCCCACCGTGAGAGATTGATTTTGATATCGATCTGGTACCAAAAACACAGCTAGTTGCACATACACCGTATAGGATGGCTCCAGCAGAGATGACAGAGTTGAAGAAGCAGTTACAGGAGTTGTTGGAGAAAGGTCTCATCCGACCGAGCGCGTCACCTTGGGGTGCTCTAGTGCTATTCGTTAAGAAGAAGGACGGGTCGATGAAGTTATGTATAGATTACCGACAATTGAAAAATGTCACGATCAAGAATAAATACCTGTTGCCGAGGATAGACGATCTATTTGATCAGTTGTGTTGCGCTACAGTGTTCTCGAAGATCGATCTATGGTATGGATATCATCAGTTGAAGATTAAGGCAGATGACATACCTAAGTCAGCATTTAGGATGAGGTATGGTCACTTTGAGTTTGTGGTTATGCCGTTTGGGCTAACCAATGCACCTACTGCTTTCATGGATCTGATGAACCGAGTGTTCCATTTGTTTCTAGATTAGTTTGTTGTAGTCTTTATAGACGACATCTTGATCTATATTTGGGACAGTCAAGAGCATGAACGACATCTTCATCAAGCATTGACTCTTCTTCACCAACATCGGTTATATGCCAAGTTCAGTAAGTGTGAGTTTTGGTTGAAAGAAGTGACTTTCTTGGGTCATGTGATATCTACAGAAGGATTCAGAGTGGACCCTAAGAAGGTAGAACCAATGGCATATTGGGAACAACCAAAGACGCCGATGGAAGTTCGTAGTTTTTTGGGTTTGGCAGGATACTACCGGAGGTTTATCAATGACTTCAGTGCAATCACATTTCCAATGACAAAGTTGACCAGGAAGGATGTACCTTTTGTCTGGGATGATCGTTGTCAGCAAGCTTTCCAAAGTTTGAAGGAGAAGCTGACTAGTGCTCCAGTGCTAGTGCTGCCAGAGCCTGGGAAGGGCTATGTTGTTTTATTTGATGCTTCCAAGAAAGGCTTAGGTTGCGTGTTGATGCAGGAGGATCATGTGGTTTCTTTTGCTTCGCGACAGCTTAAGAAACATGAGGAGAACTATCCAACACATGATTTAGAGTTGGCAATGGTGGTGCATGCGTTAAAGATTTAGAGACACTATCTTTATGGGGAAGTGTGTCAAATCTTTACAGATCATAAAAACTTGAAGTACATCTTTTCGCAGAGTGAGTTGAACATGCGACAGCGCCGTTGGATGGAGCTAATCAATGAGTATGATTGCACCATTGAGTATCATCCTGGTAAGGCAAACGTGGTAGCTGATGCGCTTAGCCAAAAGTCTTCTTCTCTCCCCATGAAGAAAGCATAGTTGAGTTCCTTGGTATGCCATAAGTGAGATATGTTTGTCTCCTTGTGACGGATGAATGCGCAGTTGGAAGTTTCCTTGTTGGCAGGACTGTCGGCACAGATACAGATCAACCCTACGCTGAGACAGCAGATCAAAGATGCACAGCAGACAGATGATACAGTGCAGTTGATCAGGTTAGAGCTTGGCAGCAAAAATCGTGATGGGTTCCATGAGTCCGAGGATGGACTAGTTTGCTATCATGGTATGATGGTGGTCCCCGATGGTGATAATCTAAGAAAGCTAGTGCTCGAGGAAGCGCACACGTAAATGTATGTTATGCATCTAGGAGTCACCAAGATGTATCATAATCTGAAAGACCTGTATTGGTGGTCTAGTTTGAAGAAGGATGTAGTTGAGTTTGTGGCCAAATGCGCAGTATGTCAGCAAGTTAAAGTTGAGCATCAGAAGTCGGTAGGTACGTTGCAACCCATGTCGATACCACAATGGAAATGGGATCATATAACCATGGATTTCGTAGTTGGTCTACCAAAGACAGCTAGGAATCATGATTCCATTTGGGTAATAGTGGACAGGCTGACAAAATCTGCTCATTTCATACCGGTAAAGATGACGTATATAGCAGAGAAGCTTGCTCAGGTGTATGTAGATGAGATAGTGTGTTTGTACAGTGTACCAGCAACGATAGTTTCAGACAGAGGTCCCCAATTCACAAGTCATTTCTGGGAACAGTTGCACAAAGCGTTGGGAACACAGTTGAGGTTCAGTACTGCCTTCCACCCACAGACGGATGGACAGTCTGAAAGGACTATTCATACTTTGGAAGATCTTCTCTGAGCTTGTGTTTTGCAGTTCCTAGGAAGTTGGGACGTGCATCTCAGTCTGATAGAATTCGCTTACAATAATAGCTATCAGTGGAGCATTGGCATGGCTCCTTATGAGGCTCTATATGGAAGGAAGTGCAGATCCCCTTTATGCTAGTATGAGTCTGGTGAGTATCAGCTTTTGGGTCCTGAGTTAGTGCAGCAGACAACAGAAAAGATCAGAGTGATATGACAACAGCTGAAGGCAGCACAGGACAGACAGAAGTCTTATGCAGACAATCGTCAATGACCTTTAGAGTTCCAGGTGGGAGACAAAGTGTATCTTAGGGTCTCACCTTGGAAAGGCATGCTAAGGTTTGATCGGAAAGGCAAGCTAGCACCCAGTTATATGGGCCCATACCCGGTAATAGCACATGATGGCAAGGTAGCTTACAAGTTAGAGCTGCCGCCAGAGTTACATAGGTTACATCCGGTGTTCCATGTCAGCATGTTGAAGAAAAGTCATCCGGACACAGGGATACTGATACAGTCAGTTGAGGTTGAGCTTGATGAAGACGTGACCTATGAGGAGGGTCTGGTGGCAATCCTTGACAGAAGAGTAAAGAAGCTGAAGAGGAAGGATCTGGTTCTTGTGAAGGTCCTTTGGCATCATCGTCGTGTTGAGGAAGCCACGTGGGAGCTTAAGGAAGAGATGAGGTGGAAGTATCCCTCACTTTTCTCTTTAGATTTTGGGGATGAAATCCCTTTGTAGAGGTTTAAATTTAATTCATGACCACATTGTTAACAAAGACATCTACATCACTCATATGGACACAGAAAATCAACGTATGGATAATTTCACTAAACATCTAGCAAGAGAGAAATTTAATATTATTAGATCTAAATTTCTCATTACTACCATTGATGATTCTTCTATGTATCCTAGGTAGAATGTACATTTACACATCTATGTTGTTCAAAATTTAATATCACATACTCCTTTTTTCTTCAATTTTGCCAAGTTTAATTGCCTTGTTTTGCATATTTTGGATTGAATCGCAAAATACTTGCTTTAAAGAAACATAGTAGTCCATTTTGATAAGATGTGCTTATATTTGATTTAAATATTTTCCAGGCCAGTTTGGTACAATTCGAAAGGGTTCTAGGACCTTAGAATCAATTGTCCTATATTTGTGACAACACCTTCCATCAAAATGTTTGCCCTAGTGTAACTCAACCGATAGGTTACCTGAGGACTAAACAACACTTGTTGTCGGTCAAGTTACCCATTCAGAAAACATGACCAACAACATTATTGCACGACCGATAAAATAGTTCAGCTGGCTGATTTTCTCCCTTTCAACTAGAGGAACTCAACTGGAAACGCTTCATTTGTATTCTTCCTCTAACCCTAGACATATTCCTACCCTTTCCTAGACTATCCAAACCTTGATCCTTATCCTTTTCCTAACCCTAACCATTCTTGAGCCTTGATGTTGTGTTTCTCAATGGATTTGAGTATGTTCCTCTCCTCTCTCCACGAATTCCACCACGCATGGTGTCAAGAAGGAGAAAGAGGAGCTCCATTGCTGGTAACTCATCTGTTCCCTTAGTTGCTTTCTCCTCAAGGGTTCTTATGTATGATGGTTCCTATTTTATCCATACTCAAGTTGTGAATTGATACAAAGAGCTTCTCCCTTGTTCCCATTTTCCGTTTAGACCCTTGGTGGAATCTAGAAGACTATAAGTGAGTTTTTGAACAAAATCAAGCATAGTTTTCTTGAATAATGTCTAGGTGATCTTTGTGTTGAATGACACTTCTTCTCAAATGTCCTCTCTATCACAAAAGTCATCCATGAATTCTTTGCAAACCTTATTGGAACTACACAACCTTAGTGACACCTCCTAATACTTTGATAACCCTCACTTCCATGGTTGTTGGGACTCAGGTCACAATCAGAGGATTGGCTTAATAACTACTTAATTGGATCCAAATAATCTTGACCTGCTATACCCAGAGGAATTCTAAAATAGATTTGATCTTGAACTATCTCTTTTAGATATTCACAAATCCTTGATGAAACATAATCTACCTTTTAGGAATAATGCTATCCTTCCTGTAAGGACCCTGACCTTCGTTTTGGGCTTACCCTATTTTTTTGCCTAAACCTTATGCTTGGTTTCTTACTAATCACCTTTAGTGATGATTAGGGTTTTCTTGTGCTTTGTTGAGAGCTGGAGGTGCTACTTGAAAAATAACCTAAGTTAGGGTTGAAGAGCAAGTTTGTCACCTTGAGAGATGTCTTTCTCTCTCTTTCTTCCTCTCGAGTTGAGAGGAAGGTTTGGGCTCGTGCCTTGAGTTGTTTTGTGCTTTGTTGAAGCTCTATTGGGTTTGGTTGATCCTTGTTGGGCCTTGCCTTGCTTTGAGGAGCCATGTATTAGGCAAGGATGCTTTGTGTCGACCATGGGGTATCGCCCATGGGGGTGTCGGCCAAGGTGGTGGTGGTGTGTCGGCCTTTGACCTTGTTTGACCTCCTTGCCTTGGTTGTATCACCCTAGCTTGGACATGTGGCCAAACCTTGGTTGAGTGGTTGCATGGAATGTGCATGTGTTTTGCAAGGTGGTAAAACATGTGGACAAGTGTCCCTTGGTAAGGTGACACCTTGCCTTGGTTTAACCTTGAACCTCATCTATATATGCCTTGCCTTTCTCTCCCTTAGAATCCCTTTTAGCTCTTTGTTGCTCCTCTCTTCCTTGGTGCACGATACATCTTCCCTTTGGTGTGTTTGGTGGCCGATACAGCTTGGTGGAGCAAGTTGGTGGCCAATCCTCTTCTTGAAGTCTTCTTCTTCTTCCTCTATATTGGTGGTCGAACCCTAGGTGGGTCTTGTTCTTTGGTAAGCATCTTCCCTCTCTCCTTAGCATCTTCTTCTCCATCTTGCCAACCCTTTGGCCATGGTGGTTATGGTTCTTATTCCTTTTCTTGAGGTGGTTGAAAGTGGTGTGCTTGGATCTAGGAGCTTGAAGCTCTGAGCTTTGGAGCTTGAGGAGTTTGCTTAAGGCAGGTTACATAACTTATAACCCTAGCTATACTACCTTCTTTATGTGGCATGATTCCTATATTTTGATGATCGGCCATTGCATGTTATGTTTTCTTGCTCTAGTACATGTTATTGATCTTATGGATATAGTGAGCATGATGTGGTCGATGTTGTTGATGGTTTATATGCCTTTACACCTAGTTGGCCGAACCATAGTTTGGGGTTTCCTTGTTGAGCAATACTCCTTTCTCTCCTTGGTCTAGAGAGGTGAGTTGGAGCTCTAGTGATGTAGGCAATACCCCTCTCTCATTTTAGTTGAGAGGTGAGTCTACATTCTAGTTGCTTGGGTAACACCCTCCTCTCACCATGGATTTGAGAGGTGAGCTTTTGGATAGATGATGACCTATGTTGAGGTTGATCCTTGTGGTTGCCTGATTTGTGATAGAGGTTGTGAAAAACCCCTCTCTCTTGGTTGTTGAGAGGTGAGCCGATCTTCTTGATCAATTAGGGTTTGGTTCCCTTGTGCTTGAGGTTGAAGATGACCATGTTGGGTTGTTCCTTGCATGATATGACCTTGGAGTAATGCTGCCCGATAGCCTTGTCTTGGGTTGTACCCTTGATCGATACACCTAGTTGAGATGGTTGGTTTGATGCCCAAAATGGTTCTCTTATCTTGAGATAGAGCTTGGGCGACACACCTCATATCTTGTGCTCTGAACGATACATCTTGAAGTAAGGTTTCCCGATACCCCTACCTTGTGTTGATCTTTGGCCAGTTTAATATGGAGTTGAGATAGTTGGCTTGGTGCCCATTATGCTTTAACTGATATGGAGCCTTGTAGGCCATCCTTGTGTTGGGCGATATGGTTTAGTTGTGGTGATGCCTGATATGAGTTAAGTGGAAACCCTAGTTGTTGCTTTGATAGAGGCTGATATGGAGTGCTACCCTATTGACTGATAGGATTCCTTGAGGTGCCTTTGTGTCGCCAGTGTCATGAACATGTTGAGCGACACAATGTTGGCTTGGGGTGCCATGATCTCAGCCAATATAGTGGTGAGAATGGGTGCCCAATTCAACCCTAACCCTAGCTGGCCGGTAGGGTTCTAGCCGACAAACCTCTTGAGCTAGCTGCACGATACGCCTTGTGCACCTGGTATGCACGAGAAGGTTGCATGTAAATGCTATGTTCTCTAGTAGCATGATACACCTTGGGTGTTGGTTTGATATCTTCTAGGTTTGGCCGATATGTGGCTAAATGCCTAGGCCGGTAAGCCTTTGGTGAAGGTTGTTATCCTTCCTGATACCACCTATGGTGAGGGACGTGTTACCCACCACACTTTTAATGAGGGTAGCATGAGATTTTAGTGAGGGTTCTTGATAACCCAAGAACCCAACAGATAGTTCTTGATCATGTAACTACATCTTTGATGAGAATGATGATATGGTTTCACTACCTTGAGCATGCATCTATGTTGGTAATGAGACATGAGGATAGGTTGTGAACCAGGTATGTTTGGAAGGTGATGATGTTGTTACATATGATGTTGCTTCACATGATAATGTGACACATGTATATGATCACAAGTATGGGGCATGATAAATGTTTATGATTAATGAGAAAACTATGATTTCTATAGCTTATGTGTAATATACTCATGGATATTGCTTCATACTTGGTAGCATGATAATCCTATTAATCCATGACGGCTTCAGTTATCTCTATGGATGTGTATACTAACCATGCGGGTATACTATGTGGATTCATAGCCTGGTAATAGCTATGAGATATATGTGCTTTGACTAGCACATTGTGATGATAATCCTTGTTAATGAGCTAACAGGTTGATAGGTCTGAGGACCTGATAAAGGCTGAGTGCCTAGTTGAGGTGTTATCCTCTGATGATAAGTTAAGGGATGCGTTCCCAGAATGATCATGCATTCTTATGATGCCTTGAGGGGCAGTGGTTGTTATTATGAGGGATTGAGATCCCAGGACATTATGATGATGGCATTGATGAAGTAATTCTATAAGGCTATGTTATACTTTGGTTGCCTCAACAATTGGCTTAAAATATACTAATTAATTATAGATGAACATATCATGTAGTTTGCCCTGGCCATAGATCCATCATCGTCAGTATTTGGTGATGGTGAAATTGGTTTATCCTGCGGGATTACCTGGAGCGCATATTGTTGAATATGTGAGGTTTCCCCTAGCTTAAAATAGGAGGGCTTGAGTGCAACTATGGTTGCAGACTCAGGATATATGGAGCATGATGAACAGACCCATGGCTCAAGATATGTGATGATGAGCATGATGCGTTCATGGCTCGGATGTATGTACTAGCACCTATGATGAGGTGAGCTAGAGATATGGGTAGCTTGCGGAGATAACCCAGAGGCTGAGGCCCTATAAGCATAAGATTGTGGTCTTGCTTGATGATTTGTGTACTGACCACGGGAAGGTGAGGTCATGGAGTCCGGATCTCCTTAGACCTTGTGTGGCACCGGATTGGGCTTCGCAGCCAATGGTTGGATTTGAGCAGGGAAGGCTCACTTCCTCAGGGCATAATAAAACGTAATCCATCCAAATAGTATATATCTTGCTTAGTGCAAAATATGGAACAATCATTGAGGCTTTGCTTATATAGCTGATCTAGTTGTACTATGCAGTTGTGTGTACGATCCTTATATCTTGTGATAAGTTCTTATAAAGCTTATTTTGCCAATCATGTTCCATAAAGAAATACTTGGTTATATTCCTCCTGGATATCTTGGTTTAGATTGATGGTAATAGTAGTCTTGCTCAGTATGCTGCTCTTGTTATACGCTTTGTCAATTATCTGTTGTTGCCTTAACCTTCTGAGGTTTTATAGTTTCGGCGGGGAGTTATGTTTCTCGCTGGGACTGTGTGTCTCACCTCTCTGGTTTACACCCTTTTTAGGTGATCGGTTTAGACGTGGTGGTGGTTGTGAGGTTGCGGCTGAGCAGTAAGAAGAGCAGTAGAAGGAAAGAGATGGACACGCTAGCAAGAAGAGCAGTAGAAGGTAAGAGATGAACACACTACTGTTTTGGTGGTTCTATAGTAGAGTCCTAGAGTCATCCATGTACCCTCAGGTCCTCAGAGGTGTTTGATGACGTTTCACGATGTCTACCTGTTGTAATCTTGTATATCCTACTACTGGTCGTACGTGGTTGCTATGTATGTATAAACAGGTGATGAACTCTGGTGCTGACAGTACAGCTGGCTCCGATAACTGGTGAACATATATCAAAGCTTGTCAATATTTTTATAACATGATTCTCTACATGATCTGGATGAAATAGTTCTCTCATGTATGCTTTCTGCAATCGGTTTTAATTAACCTGTGTTTTCGGTAATATGAGGTTTCGCACGTTTTCGCATGTCATCTCGTTGTCTGTGTGATGGCGGGGTGTCACACTTCCTTTCTCTACCCTTGTTATCAAGACACACATCATTTCTGTGATCTTCAATTGCAATATCCATCTGAAGAAAAATCAGATGGATATTGCAAAAAACTAAGCAGTGATCATGTACTGCATTCTTAAGGAGTTCTAAATCAAATGGGCCTACTATATCCTTCACCATTTTACCTATTTTGACTCCAAAAAGAATACCAGGGACTTCCACCTCCTTACCCCAGCCTCCTTTGTAGTTTGTTTCACTTTCTTACTAATAAAACCCTCTTCAAAGATTTTAACTACTCTTACAGTACGGAAGTCGACTCCATAAATGAAACCATAGTGAAAAAGTCAACCCACTCCTCCAACTCCACCAAAGTTGGTGCCTCCTCCTCCAAGTCCCCTTGTGCACCACCAAGACCGGATAAGGCTTCTTTCTATATATCTAACTCGTGGTACATGGGGCATCGAAATGACTATCAATTGTATGTTTATGATCATCTTCATCAGGATTTAATTCACATAATGTCCAACATAAACCTATCTATCCCATCACCTTACCCACCATTCCAGCCATGCTTTTCTGCCACTAACTATGCTACTATGCATACGATCAGTTCTACCCAGCACACCAAGTATGCTTCTTACACTGCCCATTTTACTCCTATTGTTGGATCTCTATATGTTCCATCTCACCATTCTTACCCCCTCTCCTTTTGATATGATAGAGGGGGAGAAATATTTTGGTTACATATTGAAATTGATGTATATTTTCATATCTTTTTTATTATGGGAAATCGGTTGCAAATAGTATATATATATGTTTTGGTTGGTTACTGGAGGAACTAACCATATGGGAAAATGTGAGCATGAATTGAGGGGGAGAAATTGCTATCATAAATAATTGAATCTCCCTAAAATTCAAAGGTAAAAATTTTAAATTTTGAGTCCTTTTCAATATTTATAGGAATGTTTTGACATCTTCAAAAGGGGGAGAATGTTGTCCCTAATAGTTATACATCATCCATATTTTGATGATGACTTAATAATTTCATTCATGCATATCTGGTATTCCTATTTGAGATCAATTTTAGGTATTAGTTACATGAAGAGGATGAACTTATCAAGCCATAGTTTGTTGAAAACCAAGTCAAATTCAACACAATTGTCAGAAATATAGAATAGATAGAACTTCTATCACAATCATGTTCTAAATCATTAGTATTGAATGTATGACTTGTAAGTAAGCTTAGTGGAAATTTGGAGAACTTAAATTTAATGTTTGAACACTTTTTTAGCATGTTTCATAAGTCTTCATAGGAAGGCTTATCAGCTGAGTTTCCCCTGAGGTAACTCATCCCATAGTCAATCCTAAGTTTTGAAAGATCCCACCATTTCCTGAGTTTGTCCTAGTGACAACTTGATCAACAACCTACACTTATGAAGTCAGTTGCAGTTGTCGGCTGAGCTTCTCATCATCACAAACTCGACCAACAACTACACTTGGCTTGATTGGCAGTGTTGTTGACCAAATTTCCCAAAAGGTAACTCAGCTGACAACACTATATGATAAAGAGGAGAAAAGTGTTTTTAGTCATTTAAAGTGTTGTAACTTCAAAAATAGATCCATTTCAAACTCCACAATGGCTAGAATTCAATACCAAGTGCCTCTATTGGCTAGTAGGCAACCTCAACTATAAAAGGGGGCCCTTGGACTTCATTCCAAATTTTCCTTCTATGTGTCCTTCCTATAGTTCAATGATTGTTCCTTCAAGTGCCCCAGATCTACCTCAAGTTTTATTACCACCTACACCCAATATGAGTGAGTTAGGATCTTTTTTAGAGAGCTTCTTCATTGTACTATTGTCAAAAATCTCTTGTATTCCCCAATCTCTCTCTCAACTTGGTGGTTTAAAGGTGACTTACTTGAAGGAGGTAGCGAGCAAAGGTTGAAGATCTTCAACAAGAATGGATAAGTCATGTAAGAAGGCAGGAGATTCTTGGTAGGTAGATAGGTAAGACTTTGTAATGGTTATTGTATCCTTGATCTGAAAAGGAATGCTAGTTTAGCCCTTATTCTTGAAAAGGGTGATCTATTGTTGTAACTCTCCCTATGGAATATAAATAGTGTGACAAGGTTTAAAATCCTAGAGGTTGACCACTATAGGTAGTGGATGTCATCTCCTAGTTTGGAGGTTGGAACGACTATAAAAATTAGTCTTGTTTGGTGTTTGCTCAAACACTCTTTTCCTTTCTTTTCATAATAGAAATATCATTTAGCAAATATCTTGAAGGTCTAATGAATTTTTTTAAAGTGGTTTTAGCTCTATTCACCTGCCTATACACTTGTATCCAACAAATGGTATCAAATCTTGGTCTTCTCTAAGAATCTACCTCTACGAGTAAGAGAATGTGTGAATATCTATTGGGGTCTCTCAACATAGAGGGTGGCTTCTCCACGTGTCCACCTATCTTTGATGGTACCAACTTCCTCTATTGGAAAAGGAGGATGTAGTTCTACATTCAAGGCATGAGTTTTGATATGTGGAAGGTAGTTTCTCTTCCCTACACCAATACAGAAGAAGAGGTAGCTACATTGAATGAGGCAAGCATGAAGAAGGCCCAACTAAATACTAGAGCTATGAGTATCATCTATTCTGCCCTCACTCTAATTGAGTTCAACTAGATTTCATCTTGGGACACATCCCATGAGATTTGGAACAAGTTATGCATCACCTATGAAGGTACCAAGCAATTCAAGTAAAATAAGGTATATATGTTCGATGGTATCCTTGAAAACTTCAAGATGGCAAAGAAAGAAAATCTAGCTAAAATGTACTTAAGGCTCAACAACATTATCAATGACCTTGCTTCCATGGGTAACATTATAGATATAGGAATGATCAACTCAAATATTCTTATATCCCTTCCTTGCTGGAGGCAAAAAAAGGTGGTTACTATTGAAAAAATAAAGACCCTCTCTAACATTCCTACCAAAGAGCTCATAGGAAATCTCCAAGCCTATGAAGTGAGACTTGACATGCAAGAGGAAGAAGAAAGAGAAGAAGAAAAAGAGTCTAAGACAAAGAACAAGGTTGCATTCAAAGCTCAAGTTGAAGCTATTGTGAACAATAAGTCATTAGTCAAATTCCTCCACGCTCAAATGAAGATGACTCCTCAAGTGATCTTGAAGCTCACTACTCCAAAGGAATGAATTTCAATGGAAAACCCTCCTCATCCTCTACTCCTAAAAGTTATGAGTGTGGTCAGTCAAAAGGGGCATTGCAAAAATGAATGTGCAAAAGCCAAGAAGTCTCACCCCAAGAGAAGCCATATGGATAAGGGGGATTGCAACAATGAGGGTAAATTCAAGAAGAAGGAAAAGAAATAAAAAAGAAACAAATATGCAACCTATGCCGCTTGGGATGAGTCTTCCTCATGTGATTCTAGATTAAATGAAGGTGAATTCCACATGTCTCTCATGGATAGTACAAGTGAGGAATTAAGTAAGGTAAGTGAGGTAAATCCCAATGAACTCCAAAAAGATGATGTTATTTATATGATGCATACTTTCCGTTCTTCTTATTCAAAGTGCAAAACTAAAAACAAGAGATTAGGTAAAATCATAGATGATTTCTATGCTAGAATATAATTTCTTGAAAAACTGATAAAACTTATAATTTTAGCATACAGTCTTTATAAGAGCAATTTCTTGAGCTTCAACTCCAATATAATGGTGTTCAAATAGAGAATGGTGTTTATCTTAAGAAAATTGATGATATTAAAGATGAAAACCAAACCAATTTTGATGAGTTTATTTTTCTTAGAACTAAAATAATGGACTTATTGCTAAGGCTAATGATCTAGAATCCAGATCCATTTTGCCTAGTAAGGAAGTAGCTAATATAAGTCTTGAAAAGAATTTTATCTAACTAAATCCCTCTCTTTTGAGGCCGACTTATTATATGGTCAAGTTGATCTTACTAGTCTCTCTTCTACTATTATAACTCTTAGTGATGATAATCATATGCTTAGATCGTCCTTGCAAAAATTTCTCAAATGGAATTAATACCTAAATTTTGTCCTAGAACACTCTACTCAACAATTGGGTAGTAGTAGTTTGGGATATGAGGGAAACCCAAAGACCAAGATCAAGGGTAAGAAAAAGACAAAGGGACCTCCAATATACCATGGAAAAACTTTTGGCTCTAAGGCGTCAATGGTTTGTGCTCATTGTAAGATTGATGATTATTACTCTACTTTTTGCCCTTATAAAAAGATGGGGACCAACCCAAATATGAAATGGGTCCCCAAGCTAACCTCAGATCCCAAAGATTGAATTGGGCACCAGCATCTCATTTTCTTGTAGGAAAAAGAATAATGGATTGTTGATAGGGGTTGCTCCAAGCACATGACCAATGAGATGAGCCACTTCAATACCTTCACAAGAAGAAAAGGAGGTTTGATGACTTTAGGGACAAGAAGAAAGGTAAAATGGTAGATCAGGATGATGTAGATGATGCACTATGAATAAAGAATGTTCTTCTTATGTATGGCCTACATCACAATTTAATTGGTGTTATTCAACTTTGTGATAATGGTTATCTTGTTCTTGATTACTTGCTTCTATATTCCCTCACTCACTATGTCATATATAGGGGAACCAGAATTGGAAATATATATACTATTGTTCTTAGCTCTCTTAAGCCTATTGTAGGTAAATTCCTTGTTGTATATAAACATGATTTATCTTTGTGGCACTGTAGTTTGGGTCTTGTAATTATGCATCAATTGAAGAAGTTGATAAAAAAGGAACTAGTCAAAGGGCTTCCAAAATTAGACTTTGAGAAGGATGGGGAATGCCAACCTTGAACAAAAGAGAAGTAAACCAAATCCTCCTTTAAATCCAAAGGAGTCCTTGGTAGCAAAAGATCTCTTGAACATCTTCACAATGATCCATTTGGACCCATGAGAACTCAAACTCTTCATGGTAGCAAGTATTGCTTAGTGATTTTTAATGATTCTCTCATTTTACATGGTCATTGTTTTTTATTGCAAGGAGTGATTCTCTTGATGTTTTCTCAACTTTACCAAACAGATTCAAAATGAATCTTCTTGTTCTATTGTCTCTATCTATAGTGACCATGTAGGAGAGTCTAAAAATTATTTGTTTGAAAGCTTTTGTGAAGAATTGGGTACATGCACAACTTTTCTTCCCCTTGTACACCTCAACAGAATGAGGATGTAGGAAGAATAGATCTTGCATGATATGGCTAGGACAATGCTCTAGTAGTATGAAACTCCTACAAAGTTTTCGTTCGAAGTTGTTAGCACTACTTGTTTTTTGCAAAACCCAGTTTTCACACATCCGTTGCTTAAGGAAAACCCCTATAAGTTATAGTGTGGTAGAAATCCTTCTATCAACTTATTTCATGTTTTTGGTTTTCCTTTCTTTGTTTTGAACACCACATATTCTCTTGATAAATTTGATGCTAAATCTAGGCTATAGCGATACTAGTAGAGCATATAGAATCGTTCACATTGATTTGTCAAAAATAGAACAACCTATCAATGTTAAATTTATGGAAACCAACCCATCTATTCCAAAAAATGCTATTTATAATGATGTTATAGATGAGATTATTCCTAAATTAAAAGAGCTAGACATTAACAACAAATGTAAAGATGTGACTAAAGTTGGATGCTCAAAAGAAGATGAAATGAAGGATCCTACCCCGTGCATTGCAAAAGATCATCCAAAAGAGATGCAATCCCTTTGAAAGAGTGAAGACGTGGGCTTCCTTCAACAAATAACAAGACATAGTGCCTTCATCTCACAATTTGAGCCAAAAAAAGTCAAAGAATCTCTTGAAGATGATGACCGGATCCTAGCCATGCAAGAAGAACTTGAGTAATTCAATAAGAACAAGGTGTGGACTCTAATAGAAAGACCAAGTGATAGAAAGATCATTGGAACAAAAAGGGTCTAGATACACAAGCTTTATGAACATGACAAGGTGGTAAGAAACTAGGCAAGGTTCGTAGCTCAAGGCTACAACCAATGGGAAGTTGTAGATTTTGATGAAACTTATGCTCCTATCGGTAGACTTGAATCTATTATAATGCTACTTGCTTTTTCAAGTCATAAGAATTTCTTTCTTTATCAAATGATGTTAAAAGTGTTTTTAATGAAGATTTAGAGAAGGAAGTCTATGTGGCTAAACCTCCTGGCTTTGAAATTTGACAAGCATGTTAATCATATATATCTATTACAAAAGGCCCTTTATGGACTCAAACAATCCCCCAGATCCTGGTATGAGATATTAAGGAACTTTTAACTAATAATGGCTATGTCATGGGAAAATTTGATTCTACTCTCTTTCTAAAACACACTTCTAGAAAATGTTTAATCATTCAAACTTATGTTGATGGTATCATCTTTGACGACACTATTGTTGATCTTTGTAGGGAGTTTAGTTCACTCATGCAGAGTGAATTGGAAATGAGCATGACAAGGGAGCTTACATTCTTCCTTGGGTTTCAAATCAAGAAAACACAAGATGGAGCAAGTACACATGTGAACTCTTAAATTACTTTGGAATGGAGAATGCAAAGCCACTTGATACTCCCATGTCCAACACCACCAAACTTGACAAGGATAAAAAAGGGGAAAATGTCAATGAGAATCTCTATAGAGGTAGGATTGGTATCTTACTATATATAACTGCCTCTAGATTGGATACCATGTTTAGTGTTGGCTTCTATGCTAGATTTTAGTCAAGTCCTAGAATATCTCATCTTATAGTTGTTAAGAGGGATTTGAGGTACCTAGACAAAACTTCAAATTTGGACTCTGGTATCCTAAGTCAAGGAACATTACTTGTATATCCTATAGTGATGTGGATTATGTCAGGTGCTTAGTTCATAGAAAGTTCACAAGTGGAATGTACTTCCTCTTGGGACCATGTTTTGTTTCTTGGTTTTCTAGGATGCAAAACATTGTGGCTCAATCAACTACTGAGAATAAATACATCACAGTTGGTAGTTGTTGTGACCATGTCCTTTGTATGAAGCAAATGCTCTAAGACTTTAATATTTTCTATCATTCTTCTCCTATTTGTTTTTATAATACTAGTGCAGTTAATGTTTCATAAAATCCTATATTGTGTAGTAGGGAAAAACACATAGAGGTCTATCATAATTTCCTTTATGACCAAATTGTTAATAAGGACATCTACATCACTCATATGAACACAGAAAATCAACTTTTGGATATTTTCCATAAACCTCTAGCTAGAGAGAAATTTGGTTTTATTAGATCTAAATTGCATTGATATTTCTTCGATCTCCTAGATAGAATGTACATTTACATCTCTATGTTGTTCAAAATTGAATATCATCTATTCATTTTTGCTGCAATTTTGCCCAAGTTTGAATGTCTTGTTTTGCATATTTTGGATTTAATAGAAAACCCCTTTCTTTAACACAACACAGTATCCCACGATGATAGGATTGTACCTCTATATTCCTTAAATACTTTCTAGGATAGTTTGGTACACTTCTATAGGGTTCGAGGACCTTAGAATTAATTTTCCTATCTTTGTGATAGAACTCGCCATCAGTCAAGTTTTCCCTTGGGTAAATAGACTGATAGGTTGCCCGAGGACTAAACAACACTTGTTGTCATTCAAGTTACGCATTCAACAAACTCAACCAGTGACATTGTTGCATGACTTATAAAGGGGTTCATTTGGTCGAGTTTCTCCATCTCAACTAGAGAAACTTGATTGACAACCCTTCCTCTGTGTTCTTCCTCTAACCCTAAACACGTTCCTACCCTTACCTAGCCTATCCAAGCCTTTGTCCTTCTCCTTTGCCTAATCCTGCCATTCTTGAAGCTTTGATGTTGTGTTTCTCAATGGATTTGAGTCTGGTTCCCTCCTCTCTCTCCATGATTTTTGGCACCCATGGCGTCAGGTAGGAAAATGAGGAGCTCCACTGTTGGTAACTCATATGTTACTTAGATACTTTTCCTTCAAGGTTTTTAATGTATGATGGTTCCTCTTTTATCCATACTCAAGTTGAAATCGATACAAAGAGTTTGTCCCTGATTGTCCTTTTCCCTTTAAACCCTTGGTGGAATGTAGAAGTGAGTTTTTGAACAAAATCAAGCATTTTTTTAAGAATGCCTTGGTGCACTTTGTGTTGAACGATACTTCTTCTCAAACTTCCTCTCTAGCACAAAAGGCATTCATGAATTCTATGAAAACCTTACTTGCAACTACAAAACCTTAGTGTCACCTCCTAATACCTCGATAACCATCACTTCCATGATTTCTAGGACCCAGATCATAATGAGTGAGGATTTCCTTAATAACTACTTGATTGGATCCTTTATCACAAAATTCTAGGAACATAACCTATCTAGCTCATCTTGACCTACTATACCCTAAGGAATTCTACAAGAGCTTTGATCGTGAACTACTCTTCCAAATATTCACAAAGCTTTGAAAAAACCTAAGGTACCCTTTGGAAGAAGGATATCCTTCCTTCCTCTTCCCATGATATCATGCATCATTGCCCTCATCATCAATTTAATTATCCATATGAAGAGAAATCAAATGAATATTGTAGAAAACTCAGCAATGATCATGTAATGAATTCTTAAGGGAATCCTAGTCAAATGGAGTTGTTATATCCTTCACCACATGACCACTTTTGACTCCAAAACGAATACCATGGACTCCCATCCTCCTTACCCTAACCTCATATGTGGTATGTTTCACTTTGTTATTGAGAAATCCCTCTTTAAGAACTTGAACTACTCTTCAAGTAGGAAACATCTCTCCATCAATGAAATTGTAGTGAATAAGTCATCCCACTCCTTGAGCTCCACCACACATGGTGCCTCCTCCTCCAAGCCCCCTCCTACACCACATAAATCGGATAGGGCTTCTTTCACTATATCCAATGAAGCTCACACGGTACATGATGCATTAAATGCCTATCAGTTGTAGGTTCAAGACCATCTTCATTAGTGTATAGTTCACACAATGTCTAACATGAACATATATTTCCCATCACCTTACCCACAGTACCATCCATCCTTTTTTGCCACTAAAAATGATACATGTGCATACGATCAGTTATACCCAACACACCAATATGCTCCTTCCACTACCCATTCCACTCCAATTGTTGGACCTCCACATGTTCCATCTCATCCTTATCTGAGCCTGACACTATTGCTAGCCCTTCCTATTGGCTTGCACACTACCATTCTTTTTTATTTCAATGGAGTTTCTATTCCTAGTTTTGAGCAAGAAAATTTTGTGGTTGCCACTAGACAGATGGGATGGCACAAGCAACACAGTAGATGGTTGACCACTTTTGCTTTTTCTCCTTATGAGTATGCCATTATATAGGATTAAGAGGATGCCGAGGAGGAGGATGGAGAGGATGATGGTGAGGATGATGGTGAGGATGATGATGAGGATGGCAATGGTTATGAGGTTGTCGTTGCACCTACTTCCCCAAGACTAGAGCTAGTTAGTGATGAGGATTATGACCCTGGTCAAGATGACCTAGATCTAGATGATCTGGATGTTTAGTTTCTAGGTCTTAGAGTGCCCATGTACTTGTATTTTGCAATATTGGCATGTATTACATAGGGCACATGTGTCTGAGGCTACTAATTATTTATGTTGTTTCTCGTTGTTTTGGTTTCTATCATAGACTTGGTTTATTTTGTTGTAATCATGACATCATGTACACATAACTATACTATTACTTCTTATTTTGTGAGTACCAGTGTATGATCTCTTATATTTTGATTATGAATTAACAATATCAATTATCTCTTTCTAGTTTGTTGTGTCTTGGTATGGTTTTTGTGTGGTGATGGCTGGAAAAGACCTGGCTTAGCTCTTGTACCCCCCTCTATTTTTGATATGTCAAAGGGGGATAAATAGCTCAAATATATATTTAAATTGATCTATATATGCATATCTTTTATTATGTGAAATTGGTTGCAAATAGAATATATATGTTTCATTTAATTATTGGAGGAACTAACCATATAGGTAAATGTAAGCATGAATTGATGGGGATCAATTGATGTCATTAATTCATGTATCACTCTAAAGTTAAAAGGTAAAAAAGATAAAACTTCAGTCCTTTTCGATATGTTTAGGAATGGTTTTTCATCTTCAAAAAGGGGGGAAATGTTGACTTAAGTGTTATACATTGTCCATATTTTGATGATGACTTAAGCATTCCATTCATGTGTATCTAATATGTCTATTTGGGATCAATTTTAGGTATTAGGTACATGAAGAGGATGAAGTTAGCAAGCCCTAGTTTATTGAAAATCAAGTCAAATAGAACGCAAATGCAAGAATTTATATAGTATTTCTATTAGAATCATGTTGTAAATCATTTGTATTGAATGTATGACTTGTTACTAAGCTTACTTGAAATTTTGAACACTTATTTAAACACTTTTTAGGGCATTTGTCATAAGTCTTCATATGAAGGCTTGTCAACCAAGTTACCTAAGAGACAACCAATCTTGGGATTTGATATATCCTAGAATCAGTTGAGTTTTTCCTGGTGACAACTCAATTGACAACCTACACCACTGAAGGCAGATGCAGCCATCAGCCAAGTTTCCCATAAGCACAAACTCGGCTGACAACTGCACTTGCTTGATTGGCAGTGTTGTTGGCTGAGTTTCCCAAAAGGTAACTCAACCAACAACAATGTATGATAAAGTGCAGAAAAGTGTTTCTTATCATTTAGAGTGTTATAAACTTAAAAAATAGATCTGCTACAAAACCCAAAACGGCTAAAATTCAATCCAAACTGTCTCTACTAGCTAGTAGGCAACCTCAACTATAAATAGGAACCCTTAGACTTTATTCCAAGTTTGTCTTCTATGCTCCCTTGCTATAGTTGAGTGATTGTGCCTCCAAGAGCCCCTAATTTCCCTCAAACATGAGCACTACTTTACATCCAATCTGAGTGAGTTAGGATCTTTGTTAGAGAGCTGCTTCATTGTACTATTATCAAATCTCTCTTTTCTTCATCCGAATCTCTCTCTCAACTTGGTGATTTGAAAGTGACTTCATGTAATATCCTCAATTTTGGTGAAACTAAATTATATAAATATAAGGCATGAATTGATAAACAAATTCCCAAATTATATTTGATAGAATAATGATGTCAATCACTTCATGGCATGAGTACAACCTATGGCCCAAGTGGGGCCTATGAGAAAATGTTCTTTACAAATAGGTCCTTGTGGCACAAGATTAAGAAATAAGAGATTTCATCCATAAATAAAGGATAATGAATTTATGGTTTGCTAGAAAATGGAATTGTGGAATAATAGACAAGTTTCCAAAATATTTTAAGAGAATTTGTAAATTAGATAATCAATGGAAGAAATTAGCTAATACTATATTGCTACACAAGTTTGAGGAATCAAATAAGGATAATTCGGTTTATTTTTTGGATCACATAAAGATAACGAAGAAACTAAGATAATTCTAAAATTGGAAAGAAAAAGGACTTTCCATGTGATAATCATAATAGTTTTTAGGAAATACATAACGGGCAAGTTTTGTCTGTGAAAGTTATCCCAATAAATCCCAAAAAATATACATAAGTTTAGAAATATATTAATGAGTTCCCTCCAAGTTTCGTAGTGCAATAACCCTCCTAGTAGCCTATAGAAAATCGGGCAGGAAAAGGACTTGCATGTAATAATTAAATGTTGTTTCCCTTATTTGAAAAAAGAGAAAGGGGCATTAAAATGTATGCTTTTGACACCAAATTCGGTACAATACAATATCATAGGATTATAAAGTAATTATCTAATTTTGGGACCAATTTGAGTAAAGATGGGAAAGGGGTATGCATTATTTGAGTTTCCATAATCAATGTTTACAAATGGGTCATTGGGATACAAAGTAGGGAAGTGGGCATTTAGTTCTCATGATGAATGCTTAAGATAATTTTTATGTGATAGATAATATGAATATAGAATTATGTACGAAAATACAAAGGATGATAAGATATCTTGTGGCCTAGGTGATTTATTTGGTAATCATCTTGTTTTTCCTTGGAAACCAACTTTCGGATATGTAGGGGGAATAAATAAGGGAATATTGAAGGAGTTTTCCTTTTCCCAAAGTAAGGCAATAGTATGAATAGATATTTTCTAAAATAATGGTATGAGGGGTGGTTTCCTTTACATGACTTTTGGGTCTATTAAGTAAAAGATATGAGATTATTATAAGGACATGAGGGAGGAACATAGTTATTGCTTTCCTAGCATGATTCCTTGCCAATTGCATAAGGAAATTTGTGGAAACTAGACCCATCGATCTCCAACCATTGTGCAATATAAGAAGTGTTACAAAGAGAATATGGAATACCCCAATCCCCTCCATCCTTGATGTGCAGCCTTCTACAATAGTGCAGTAGGAGATCTCTTTCTCCCCTCATCATGGCAATGCTCTTCCTCATCCGTGATGGTCTTGTTGTATCTTGGGGATTTCACAATGACATACAAGACCAAGATCTTCTGAAGTACTTTTCCCCTCATCCCTTTCCTTCTGAGTCTCCATTTTATATTTTTTAAATCTTGGTGATTGCTAGGATTACCCAAATATAGCGGAACTATATATCAAATTGATTAAAAGAGCAAGAAAAATAAAAATAAAATAGTATCATGGCCTGAATTTGAGCCTAATTCCAAAAGTAGATCTAATTCATGATTAAGTAATGATTAATATATGGAAACCTTAGATAAGATAATTAACATGCTGAGTATATTGAAAATATTTACTTTTCCATATAAACTGATATAGTTGACTATAATGAGATATAAGATGATAATGATAAGGATAATGAATAATTAGGATTTCTAGACCAATAATCATCAACATGTGTAAGTAGGATTTTGGACACCAACGATGTAACTTGCTATGACCTTAATGCACATAATCTGATATAAGTGTTCATGATGCAATAACAAGGTAGATTTGATAATCATGATTACACTTAATATGAATTAGGGTTCTTAAGTCATTAGATCAATGAACATGGGAATTAGGAAACTAAGCAAGCATAAACCCTAGACTAAATCATGATTAGTATTTTAAATATGATTAGTGACACTTTAGAGTATACATATATGCTGATAATGTTGGTTGATTATGTTCAATGCTTAGATATTTGGATATATGCTTGAAGTAAATGTCGCATGGTTTCTGCACTAAAACAAAGGTACGTGGTTACATTTATGACTACCCACAATATAGATTGTTGAGGTTTGTCGAGTGTTTTTGAATATTTTTCAAATAAAATGCTGGTTGTTTATTTACATTTTGTTCAATTATAATGCCACTATGAGTATCACATAAATAAAGATATCATATTCTGAACCCTAGGATGACACACATCAAGGGGTGATGCACATGAGTTCTAGAGGGATAGTGGTCACATACAAGATAGCATATCAAGTATAGTTTACGAAATGCAAAGAAAATGCCAGTTCTATTTGGAAGTAATAATTGATTATATGGTGTTCTCTAACTTGTACACTTTTGATTGCACCCCACATACACAATATATTTTGATATGATGGTTTGTGCTTTGTTTCATACCATTTTAGGTAAATGCAATACTTGGAGATGTCAAGATATGATAAGACAGATGAAATTATCTAAAGGCATTAAAGCTAAGTAAAGGAGGAATACATAAATACTTCTTCTCATATATACAATTCTAATGATAGAAATTCATTTAACTCCTTAGAGGAGTATCTTGTAAATAACATTTGAATTAATGGAAATTATTAGATTATATATGTTATTTGGTTAAATCTTTATTAGGGTAAACAGATTGCATTCATAAAATAGAAGCCATATGACATCTACATAGAGATTTGTAGTGATACCATATTGGGAACAAGGATACAGCCACAGAACATTGATGAGATTGGAAATAGATGAAAAGATTTCACTTGGATTCCTGGTTGGCATGCTTAAGAGCAGCTTGTCGATAGAATCCCTCTTCAATCTTGATCATCAACTATTCTGAAATAAAGCCCATTACCCGTACATAAACTAGAACTGAATATCTCAAGGTAAACATTATGTTGCTTCCACGATTTGCCCAGCGTTAATAAATGTCTGCCCAATCTATAACCAAAAAATAGTGTCAGAGGGAGACTCTAACACAAGACACAAATCTAAAGCAAACCATAGACCAGTCATCCTCCCCAGTGGGGGAGGCCATCAACAAGGATGGAGATAGTGGCCACTCATTAGCAGAAACAAAGGGACAGAAGACATGCCCAAGAAAGAAAAACAAGAAAAGACAAAAGAAAAAAAGAGAAAACTACAAGCAGTAAAAGCATGAAAAGGAGGGGTGGAGAGGCATCCTTATCTGGCCAGGTGAGTGTCGAAAACACTCGTAGCTGCAATAACCAGCCAAGCAGGAGGTTGGACCTCCCCCAAAGATCACCACCATGCTAGATCGACGGCACTAGGGATCATCTCGCTGACTCAGGAATAGGCGAAGCTGAAGAGAAATAGGGCGGCGATCTCCAGCTCTGACCAAGGGGGCTTCGACTCTACTGTTGTGCCTGACCAGGGACGAGGTGGGAAGACCCATGGGGAGATCAACTGGGCACACTGGTTTTCACCCCCCACCCGTGAGAGGGAGCAGCGTGGTGAGCGAATCCCTAGATCACCATCTTGATTGCCAGATAGGAGCCCTTGATTGTAATTTGGCTAAATCTAGATCTTGGGGAATTATAGGTAATGGCTCTGAACTTTTTGAATCTTTCCTTAATTGGGGGATGCTAAAAGTGAAATTGTTACATTTGGTATCAGAGCCCCAGATTTTTCAAGTAATATTTAATAGTTGATAATTTCAAGTAATATTTAGAAATAAAAGGAGAATTATTAAGGTACGACTTGAAAATAATGGTGTCTAGAATGGATTATTGTTTTGGGGGGTGGTAATATTTTCCTCCACACCATCAAGATGGTCTATGAGGACTCCCTTAGCCATAGTGATACTTTCCTGGCCATAACCTAGGATTTTCCTAAAGTAATAATTCCTCTAAGTCTTCTCCTATCCAATTTCATCCACTTTTTATCCTCTTGCTTAATAAACCATAAAAGATATTTCCCTCCTCATCTCCAGTTAGGGTTTTTAATAAGAAGTAGGATTAAGGCATTTTCCATCAATTAATGTACATGTATTGTGGAAATGATGATAAAGTAAAGAAAAATATTTGATGGGATTTTCCTTGCTAGAGTAAAGCCTAGATGGGACTAGGGTTGGTTTAGAAAACCCTAGTGGGTTAAGGGATATAGAAACCCTAAGATGTAGGGTGTAGTCTCTAACCCTAACCCTAAACCTTAATACATGGAAATGGGAGTGGTGCATGTGAAATAGTAACCCTACCCATATGAACCCTAATTACAGTAAAAGGACTAAGAAAAAAGGAATACAATCCAAATGAGTTTAGGTGACCCGGTCTCCTGTGCATGCATGTACATGGAGAAATTCATGCATGATGCATGTAAAGGTTTTGAATATGTAAAGATAAAACATAAGTAATTGATGGTTACATAACAACAAAAATATGAAATCCAAAATTCAACTTTTAGGGTTGGCATCCCGACCTGGGGTGGGTCAACCCAAGAGTGGAAACGGACCTATGGGGGAGGCAAAACCATAAACCCATGGGTCAGGTTGTGGCTACAGATCCTAACCTCCTTCTGTGAGTCAATAATACACCCTAGGTTAAGACCTTCCCTAGAAGGATGAGTTGACCAACTAGTTTAAGAATTGAGGTAACCTAGAATGTCACATAAAGTGTAAGGAATGAAGTATACAAAATGTGAAATAACATACAATCTTCAAACCCATGTATGCCATCTCTGAGGGAAAAAGGGAATTCACTAAGGAAGTGGTTGAAAGTATGTGACCAAGCCGAGATAGGAGGTCATTGATAGGTCAAGATGGGAGAGGAAGGTTGACATATAGTGAAATTCATTTTGATGACCAGTGATCAAGCCATGATAGGAAGGTCACCAATATGCCAAGTCATGAAAGGAAGGTCAATATAAGGGGAAGTCATCACAATGACTGGTGATCAAGCTGAGATAGGAAGGTCATCAATTGGCTAAGCCATGAAAGGAAGGCCGATGTAAAAGTAAGGCATTACAATCACAAGTGATCAACCTGGGAGAGCAAGGTCACCAATAGGCCAAGCCGGGAAAGGAAGGTCAATATAAGAGGAAGTCATTGTAATCACCAGTGATCAAGCTAGGAAAGGAAAGTCACTAATAGGCCAAGCTGGGAAAGGAAGGCCACCATGAAAGACCAACACTGGAAGGGAGGTATTATGAGCCCAATGTAGGGACTTCAAGTGAAAAATATGTACCCCAAGAGATGGAGGAAACTCGAGTTAAAGAATTTCATAAGAAAATAATGTGCTTGAAAATAGTTAAAGTGGTGATATCTCTATAAACCCTAGGAAGGGTAGAGTGACATGATTCCCACCAAGGCTACACACTAGCCAACTAGAGGTGGCTAGATGCAACCCTAAGGGAGGAAACACATGTGGATCTTTTAGAATTTATATTATCCCTAACCAAGTCGATCACAATACCAAATAAGTCACCCGCAAGCGCACGGGGAACTATTGTAGCATAGGTGAAGGGCAAGTGTAGGGGTCAATCCTCAGGGACAGAGGGGGCACTAGAGCTAGGCTAGCATTGGATATGTTACTAGTGCGGAGATTAGAGTTGAAGGGTTTAAAAGGGTTTGTTTGGTTGTTAAACTAGGTGAACATGCAAGTAAAGGAAATTATGAAATCTAGATTATCACAACTCTAAGTTATCTTAAGTGGGAAAGTCTAATGAACTAGATTAAGCAACTAACAAAGCAAGAGTAAAGGTGAACTACACTATACAAGTAGAGCAATTAGCACTAAGAATTAGATTAACCACAAGAAAGAGAGCAAAATCCTAAGATAACACCAAAGGGAAAGACTAAGAAATTAACTAGTTAGGACAAAAGCAACTAAACTAGACTAGCGTGAACAAGCTAAGAAGGCAAAGTGGGTTTTAAGCAATGAGATTAGGTAGGTGGGTGATAACACCCAAATTAGCGCATATTTTCTAAGCATTTTATCTATAGTTTTGTGCCACTTTAGTCTTAATATGCACTCTTTTGTTCATGTTTTATGTTTTCTGTCTCTCTATTAGATAATATAGTGAAAATAGCCAATAATGTAGCTAATTAGCTTGTTTTATACTTGCAGGCACCGAAACTAGCCAATTTTGGGACTCTCAAGTACCGAACCAGAAAATACAAGAATTCCAGCAGCTGCATGGTCTGGCCGATACGGCCCGCCGCTCGATACAGCCTGCCCGATACAGCTGCCTGACACTCCCCCTACCTGACACGGTCTTCGAGCGACAGTCATATTTGCCCACCTGATGCCTCAAGATTGAAGCCACGGATGAAGGACACGTGGACCAATAAAAGCTACAACTCCCATCAGCTCACTGCCTATAAATAGCAGCTGCCTACCTACAAGAGTGCTCTCTCGAAGAGGAGCCGGAGGGAGGACCCTGCAAGAGCTAGTTCCTAGACCAAGGAGCTAGTGTGTCGAGTTCCCCAAGAGTCTACCGCCCGACAGGCCCGCCGCCCGATACGCCCGCCGCCCGATACGCCCGTCGCCCGATACGCCTGCCGCCCGATACGCGACACGGTCTAGAGAGAGAGAGCTGAGGAGTCCAGAGGGATGAAGAAAAGACCCAAGGGCCGAGATCCGACCCGCACAGAGGCCGAGGAGCGAGAGCCACCTCTCCTCTATGGGCTATATCTCTTCCCTCTTCTCTTTCATTCTACTGCATTCCTTTGTTTCTTGTACAAACGATGTTTATCCATCTTTGTTCGGTGCCAGCTATGCTTGTCTATGGCTAGTTAGCTCCTTCTTGGCTATGTGGCCTGATCTGGGCATGTTTATATACTTTTGCCTTAAGCAAGTAGATTCATATCATATCTAGTATGTTGCATGTTCTATTTTCTCTTTCCAAGTTATGATTGCTAGTTTGGTTGATCTCTTCCTCGCTTGAACTGTTGTTTCTTCCTGTATCGAGAGATCCGTTGTAGGAATAGCTAAGAGACGATAGTTTGGATCCGAACCTGAGAGGGGGAAGATCTGAGGTATTCTCTTCCTAACACCCTGAAATATCCTAAGACCTGAGAGGGAACTTAGTAAATTCTGAGGTGTTGATATGTCATTCCTTGAGAGAGGGTCGATGACATATCATTGATGGTTTTAGTCACGCATCGCGAGAGCGAGTGGGACGACCCACATGACAGATGCCACTGTGCATACTAGATGCTTGCTTGGGTGTTCAAGGGTTGTCTATGCCCTAGAACGAGTGCATAGACTGCCCCATTTTTGGTTACATAGCCAAGAACTCTCTTTCTCTATTTAGTAGACTCACGAGCTCTATTTTGTTCTGTTTTCTTTCCTTGGTTTTGTTTTATATCGTGACAACCCGCTAGACTAGTTCTAGCAATTACTTTTATCGCATATCGTTTTGTCTTATCTGACTAAAGAACGAAATCTTTGGCGTCCTAAATGTCACCGCGTCCCTGTGTTCGACCCCGCATATCTACTTCGACCCCGTAATAACGTTGTGGGGGCCTAGAAGGTTTCGGGTTATAAATTTAAAGCTTGATTCCTTCCTTCGTCCCGCGTTCGTTTCCGGACGCGTGAAAAAGGCCGGTCAACTTTTGGCGCCGTTGCCGGGGACGTGGTTTTCCACGTTTACACGCCTAGTAGATTTTTGTTCTGTCACTATAAGTCTGTATATACATGCATAGTTTTCTTCTTGCTTTACACATACTTGTTCATATATACTAAATCACTTTTCTTTTTCTCATACCTTTTTCAGCCATGGACCTTGCTTCCGCAAGACAAGTCATCTTGTCCACCTGTCCTCCCGAGTTTTTCTACAGTTTCGACTGCTGGAAAATAATTGAAGGACGTGCTCTGCAACTAGTCGAGTTATACTCACCTCCACCGTCGTCATATGTCGAGATTCCAACAACGGAGATCGCCAGTCAGCCCTTGACCCCCATGCTATCATGGGATCAAGAACTGATTAAGACGGTGGAATTAGCTGGAGAAAGTGTCAAAGCACCCACCTCCCTAGTTCCTCATCTCCAAGAAAACATCGATCCACTCTAGCAGTTATTAGATAAGCAGGAGCATCATCTCAAAGTAGCCACAGAGGCTGCAGACCGCAGTAGAAGTCTACTTCAAACTGTTGAACAAGGATTCATCCTAAAGCATCAGTTTGATACAGTGGGTCCCCCTTATACGTGCATGGCAGAATCGACGGGTCTCGAAAGCATTGCTGCTCAAGTACAACAACTTCATGATAAAGATGTTGAACAAGGCAGGAGGCTCCAAGAGCTCATCGATCTTGTTACAATTCAGTTACAACTG
Source organism: Alisma plantago-aquatica (assembly GCA_963693085.1). Lineage (NCBI taxonomy): Eukaryota > Viridiplantae > Streptophyta > Magnoliopsida > Alismatales > Alismataceae > Alisma > Alisma plantago-aquatica. The sequence goes on from OY856409.1 coordinate 515,160,455, forward strand.
CCATCACAAGACAATAAAGACGTTAGTCATCAAGACCATTCCATTGGGTATGAAGTGGAGTATGCACCATCATCCTATTCAGACCATCAACTGGATTCACCAGGATTTTTCTGTGAAGACCAACCCACTTGGGGAAGCCCTTCATTCTATCTAGATGACCCAGCTGATGAACCAATGGAAGAAATGAGTCATAGACATGAATGGGTCTGTGATGACGATGATGAAGACTCGAAAAGCCAATCGACCTCACAACCAAAAAGTTGGTTTGAGGAACCAGAGTCAGATATTGAACCAGACCAGAGTGACGTTTCTCATATTGAGACTTGTCATTTCACTTTGAGCAGTACGCCAACCATGGTTTGGAACAATTGGTTTGACGACGACGATGACGACAACTGCTCGACATGGAGCAGTGAGTATAGTAACGAAGACGAGTTGGAGCAGCATGAGCCATCATTTGCCACCACCCCTTTACAAGGCTTGGTGTACGTCAAGGGGGTAGGATGGATGGTTCACTACAACATGGCTGCTGAGCATGAAGACACCCCTGACTCCACGCCAGGTGATAATCTTGGGGTGGTAGAACTACAAACAGATTCTTCAGGGGGTACTTTTTGCTTAGAAGATGATTGGATGACTCAGACAGTACATGAAGATTTATCTGAGCATCCAACCTCAAGTGCAGAGATGGAGAGAGAAGATATGAGTCCTCCAAAAGACATCCAACCTCTCTCATCCATCTCACCATGTGTCAACATCCCAGGACCATCATATTCAGATTCACATAATGTAAGGTACCCTGAGGATGATATGCCGAAGAATTCATCCCAGTGCAGCCCAAATCAATTCCATCACAAAGATGACTTCACCGAGTCACCAGATTTTACTTTTCTTCTTCAGACTCGGCAGGGCCAACACATACGCCTATTCTACTCATATTATGTGGCGGAACCCGTCGGCAAGACACAGGTGACACCGATCCCAAAACTTAGGATTTGGGATCCTAGTGTCGGTATCGTGGGGCAACCACCCCCTTTTATCTTACCCACCCTCCCGCCCTTTTATTACAATAAATTTTGCTTTTCATGTTCTTGTTAGTTAGTTTCTTTCCTCTAACTATTTTTATATCCTTGAACCCATGCATCATCTTTAGAACTTCAATAACTATCGTTAAAATCATGCATTCCTGCCTCACTATCTCAAGTTTAAGTCTTGCTCGAGGACGAGCAAAATTTTTAAGCTTGGGGTGGTAGGCTTCGCCCTTCTTTCTCTTCACCCTTCTTGCATGCATGTCTATTTTCTGCATTTAGTCTTAAATTTTCAAAATTTTCAGCTTTTTAGCTTTGCAATTATGGCTATGTGGTGTGAATCTAACAGATAAATGCTTGACTTTATGCCTAGATGCACATGTTTCATCTTAAAAATTGATTGACCTCTTGCTTGACTTGCTCTTTGACTCTTTCCTTGAGTTTGGTAATAAATCTAAGGTTATGTCCCTTTTTCATAGCTTAAAGCTAAATTCCCTTGATCTATGTCGTGTATGGAAAATCCATGGTAAAGGACCGTTGGAATGAGCTAAAACATGATTAAAGTCTCCTAGCTGCGAATTTCACAAGCTTGCCTCTATTCTAAGGATTCTTGAATCATAATTGCTACTTTTCACACGGGTATCAAGTGGATCATGATGATTTTTGAGCCATGATCAAGGTGAAGTGCTTTTCCTTGATGGACTACATGCCTTCTCACATTAGATTGAGTAAAAAAGATGAAAAATATAAAAAATGTGCAAAAGAGGCTTGGGCGCCCACAAAATCCCAAAATATCTATATAGTTCTCACCCAAGCCTACAAATAGAATGCAGATGATAAAAGCCTGAGTGTGAACAATAAATGAGCGCTTGTTTTCTATTTCAGGAGAGTTGAGGATGGTGCCCAGCCAGTGTATGACTGTGCTCACGAACGCGGGTATGTCGCGCCTGGTAGTATCACTCCAAATGCTCATTAGAGAGTCACTAGGAACCCCTAGGAGACATATGAGATCATCTTAGTAGCAGGGTTGGTTCGAGCACAGTACGAGGAGTTCGTCTCACTACTTTGGACCAACTGGTTCGGACTGCAGGGACTGTTGCTCGCTACATGGACCAACCTGACGCAGATCGGGATCCTCAGAAGTCATTAGAGTCTTTTTGCTTTGTTTCTTAGGACATGAATAAGTGAGAGGCGTGCTATTCCTGATTGGTTTGCATGGATTCATGGTGATGGCTCATTGCTCATCACCCGTATAATCACCTGTGTGACAGCTCTTTCATGTTTAAATAATTATGGTTCAAACCCTCATGAGTATCGACAGGTTGTAGTTAATTCGCTTAATCTTACTTGGACACTCTTTGATCTTGCTTTGGCAGGATTGTGCCTGAAAGGTGGGGGTTTGTTCTGAAACAACATGGATCAGGAGAATTGATGTTTTAAACTATTTTTCTTAACCTTAGCATTTATTGCCAAGCTTAATTCGGATGTTATCTTTTTGTTCTTTGAATCTAGTCTTGCTTGAGGACAAGCAAGTTTTAAGCTTGGGGTAGTTGATAACACCCAAATTAGCGCATATTTTCTATGCATTTTATCTATAGTTTTGTGCCACTTTAGTCTTAATATGCACTCTTTTGTTCATGTTTTATGTTTTCTGTCTCTCTATTAGATAATATAGTGAAAATAGCCAATAATGTAGCTAATTAGCCTGTTTTAGACTTGCAGGCACCGAAACTAGCCAATTTTGGGACTCTCAAGTACCGAACCAGAATATACAAGAATTCCAACAGCTGCATGGTTTGGCCGATACGGCCTGCCGCTCGATATAGCCTGCCCGATATAGCTGCCTGACACTCCCCCTGCCTGACACGGTCTTTGAGCGACAGTCATATTTGCCCACCTGATGCCTCAAGATCGAAGCCACGGATGAAGGACACGTGGACCAATAAAAGCTACAACTTCCATCAGCTCGCTGCCTATAAATAGCAGCTGCCTACCTACAAGAGTGCTCTCTCGAAGAGGAGCCGAAGGGAGGACCCTGCAAGATCTAGTTCCTAGACCAAGGAGCTAGTGTGTCGAGTTCCCCAAGAGTCTACCGACCGATAGGCCCGCCGCCCGATACGCCCACCGCCCGATACGCCCGTCGCTCGATACGCCCACCGCCCGATACGACCGTCGCCCAACACGGTCTAGAGAGAGAGCTGAGGAGTCTACAGGGATGAAGAAAAGACCCAAGAGCCGAGATCCGACCCACACAGAGGCCGAGGAGTGAGAGCCACCTCTCCTCTACGGGCTATATCTCTTCCCTCTTCTCTTTCATTCTACTATATTCCTTTGTTTCTTGTACAAACGATGTTTATCCATCTTTGTTTGGTGCCATCTATGCTTGTCTATGGCTAGTTAGCTCCTTCTTGGCTATGTGGCCCGATCTGGGCATGTTTATATACTTTTGCCTTAAGCAAGTAGATTCATATCATATCTAGTATGTTGCATGTTCTATTTTCTCTTTCGAAGTTATGATTGCTAGTTTGGTTGATCTCTTACTCGCTTGAACTGCTGTTGCTACCTGTATCGAGAGATCCGTTGTAGGAATAGCTAAGAGACGATAGTTTGGATCCGAACCTGAGAGGGGGAAGATCTGAGGTATTCCGTTCCTAACACCCCGTAATATCCTAAGACCTGAGAGGGAACTTAGTATATTCCGAGGTGTTGATATGTCATTCCTTGAGAGAGGGTCGATGACATATCATTGATGGTTTTAGTCACGCATCGCGAGAGTGAGTGGGACAACCCACAGGACAGATGCCACTGTGCATACTAGATGCTTGCTTGGGTGTTCAAGGGTTGTCTATGCCCTAGAACGAGTGCATAGACTGCCCCATTTGTGGTTACATAGCCAAGAACTCTCTTTCTCTATTTAGTAGACTCACGAGCTTTGTTTTGTTTTGTTTTCTTTCCTTGGTTTTGTTTTATATTGTGACAACCCGCTAGACTAGTTCTATCAATTACTTTTATCACATATCGTTTTGGCTTATCTGACTAAAGAACGAAATCTTTGGCGTCCTAAACGTCACTGCGTCCCTGTGTTCGACCCCGCATATCTACTTCGACCCCGTAATAACGTTGCGGGGGCCTAGAAGGTTTCGGGTTATAAATTTAAAGCTTGATTCCTTCCTTCATCCCGCGTTCGTTTTTGGACGCGTGAAAAAGGCCGCTCAGTGGGCCATTTGGAGATGTGATTCGATATTATTTGGGGGGTCTCCACATATCAAGAAATTATCAAAATTCTATCTAGATTACCAAACTAAACAACAAGGCAAGTGCTAGTAGAATGTACCCTATACTACTAGTTAGGGAACTAGGGTTAGGTGTAATTCTAGTGGGACTTGTCAAGTCTAGGTCTCTAGAGTAAGTGGTATTAGTCAATTGAGAGCCAAGGGTAGAAATGGGAGTAGAGATGGTGGTTTTCACCTCATGCCACTAGCCATCTAGCCTTTATAAAGCCCTAGGCAATTGCACTAATCACACTTACACTAGCCACTTAGATCTCACACTCACTTGTAGGAGGAGGGATGTGTATGTAGGAACAAAGGGGGATAGCTAGGGGTTCACTAATTGGACCTAGGAGCCATTCCTAAGATTGGCCACATACACTCAAATTCCTCCTAGAAGCTAAGTGTCATCAAACATCTAAAGCAAGAAATCCAAGTTATAAGCACAAACCACATGCAATAAAATAGCAAATGAGATAGAAGGAAGAAGAAATCATCATAGATAGAAATTATGTTCATTATAAGCTATTTTCCCCCAACATGGTGTCAAAGTCATATTTTGACCCCAAACAGCCCACCACTAGGGGCTAAGCTAGACATGATCAAGAAAATAGCAAAAGAAAGGGAATGAAGGGGGTAGAACTCCATGAAGCTTGAAGTAGAAGCCTCCTTCTACACCTCCTAGCAGCTTGGGGACGTCCTCCTCCTTCAATGGTGCAGATGGGCATGAGAATATGGGGGATTATGGAGGAAAACATAGAAAACTAGGTTTCCAAGGTGGAAATGGTGGATGGGGAGCATAAATACAAGGTGGAGTGCAATGAATGCTCAATGGGTGAGTAGGGTGGAGTAGCAGCAGCTAGGGGGTCTAACCTCCATACCCCAGCTACCACCTATGTATATATAGGTGGTGGGGAAGCACTAGGGTCAGTGGGGGTAGAATAGGAAAAATAGTGTAAAAAATAGGTAGGGTTGGCTGGTCACCACGGCCGTGTTGATGGACCACAGCCATGGTGGGGGTGGTATGGGACAGTCGTAGGGAGTGGACATGATCATGGTGTGTAAAGGGTGGTTAAGATGCTAAGTAGGAGGTGGCCATGCCATGGTCGTTTTGGGTGAGTAGGACCACAGCCGTGGTGAGTAACACTGTTGTTTCGGAGGAGGAGACCTTGATCGTGGGGCAGCAGCACGGCCGAGTCGATCTTTAAAGGCCATGGTCGTGGTGGATGGCCATGATCATGGGAGTTCAAGTGCAACTCCATGTTGATTCTGGGGGTCCTTACGTGAAATTCCCACGGCCGTTGTAGGGGGCCACGACCGTCTTCTCCCCTGCTGGATATGACTGTGTTGATGGCCACAACCGTGGTATCTTCAATGGGCCACGGTCGTGGTAAGTTGGGTGTAGGTCCCTGTTGATTCTGTCGATTCTTCACCATAAAATACATGACTGTGGGGGTATGCCCATGGCTGTTTTGGGGTCTGTAGTAGGCAATTGAACTTCATCTTTCATCATCCATGGCTTTCTTTTCTTGATGACGATTCTTGGTCATTGGGGGTAGGTTGAGGGAGCTTTGGGGCCTTCTTTGGACCCCTCCATGAATGGACGAACCCTATAACTCCTTCCTTCTCTCCCATCCATCCAAAGCATGGTCCAAGTACCTGAAAACAGTGCAAAGAACACCCATAAGTGCATTTTATAGTGAAACACATATTGGAGGAATTAACTTGTAATCTAACTTGTTTAGATGTGATTAAAGTACAAAATGGCACAAGATGGAGCCTTAAAATAGGGTTACATCATAGATCCTTAAGTAAATCCTAAGGTCAAGTAGGGATTATTAAAGGTACAACCTATGAGGTTTGCAGGTGATCACGTCCTAAGTGCATAATACCATGGGTTTAGGATATTCTCATCCATGTTTTCCCAAGGCCCATGGGTCAGCACATTGGCCACCTTCATGAGTTCCTGAGTTCCAAGGGGTGAATGTGAGAGATGGTCCCTAAGTGCATAACGCCCACAAGGTAAGGAGGAGATCACTCCAAAGGTACTTGTACCCCTGCATACCTTAAGGAAATGACTAAGAACAATGAGACATGAGGTGTAAATGCCAAAGATACAAGAAGTCAAGCAATAATGAAAACTTAAAGGAAGTTGTGCACAAACGTAACAGTGATAAATGAACTTGACTTTGTGACATAGAAGAATATTGGGTAATTAAAAAGTAAGTATGGTTTAGAGTCATGTTGATAATGATTCAACCTAAAATTTAAAATTTTAAGGAAATGTGTAGAAACACTATCTCTGCTCTTCGAATGGGGTGAATTTTATTTTTGGGTTGCAGCAAAATGCTCAGTTCATCTGATTATGAGTGTGACAGATTGGGTAGACATATGTTATGCTTAAAATTGACATATGATAATGAAATACCTTACATTGAGTTTTAATGACATGATCTAGGGTTTGAGTTGTTACCTCACCCTTATGTGGAAACAAATGAACAATATGTTGGAAACCTAGATGAAAAGGTAGTCACCAAGTAAAATTGAAATTACAAATGAAAATTTAATCACAAAGAAATGATATCATGTAAATATTAAAGGATGTGGATATACCTTGAATTGAGTTTAGGTACCAAATCTTAATAATAATGTGAAAAATATGCATATGAATAAAAGATGTTAAAGATATTTAAATAGGGTTGCTAACCCTGAGATCTAAGATCAAAATGAGTTATCATTCAACTCAACCTTACTAAGTTTGAAATTTGGGGACAAAACTCCTTTTAGTGAGGGGTGAATCTAATATCCTCAACTTTGGTGAAACGGGATTATATAAATATAAGGCATGAATTGATAAGAAAATTCTAAAATTATATTTGATAGAATAATAATGGTAATTATGTCGGCGAGAGTTGGCGCACTGGTTGAGGCTCGGGGGCCCCTAACAAAGGGTCATGGGTTCGAAACCCAGCTGCAACACTCTCGGAAATGAATTGAGCATGTCAGGTCAGCTGACCTCTGATCTGGCTTAAACGGGTTCTCGGGTTTGCACGCTATTCGGGGCCCCCCAGGTAGGCATCGGGCGCAGCCCAACGGCGTCCCTGGGTCATCAAAAAAAAAATAATGTTAATCATTTTGTGTCATGGGTGTAACCCATGGCCCAAGTGGGGCCTACAAGACTATTTGTTTTTCAAATAGGTCCTTGGGGCACAAGATTAATAAAAAAGTTATTTCATGAATATATAAAGGATAATGAATCTATGGTTTGTTAGAAAATAGAATCATGGAATAATAAACAAGTTTCCAAAATATTCTAAGATAATTTGTAAATTAGATAATTAATGAAAGAAATTAGCTAACCATGTCTTGCAACACAAATCTGTGGCATCAAATAAGGATAATTTGGTCTGGTTTTTGGAACACATAAACATGATGAGGAAACTAAGATAATTCTAGAATTTGAGAGAAAAGGAACGTTTCATGTGATATTGGTAATTGTTTTAAGGAAATACATAAAGGGGAAGTTTTTCCTATGAAATTTATCTTGATAAATCCCAAAAAATATACATAAATTTATAAAAATATTAATGACTTTCCCTCCAAGTTTCATAGAGAAAGGATGTTCCTAGTAGACTATGGAAAATCGGGAAAAAAGAGGGGCTTGCTTGTAATAGTTAAATGTTGTTTCCCTTATTTGAAGAAAGATAAAAGGGTATTTAAATGTATGCTTTTGATACAAAATTTGGTACAACACAATATCATATGATTATAAAGAAATTATCTAATTTTGGGACCAATTGGAGTAAAGATGAGAAAGGGGTGTGAATTATTTGAGTTTCCATAATCAATGTTTACAAATGGGTCCTTGGGATAAAAAAAGGGAAGTGGGTTTTAGTGTTCATGATAAATTCCCAAGATAACTTTTGTGATAGATAATACTAATTTAGAATTATGTGCGAAAATATAGAGGAGGACAAACTATCTAGTGGCCTAGGTGATTTATTTGGTAATCAACTTGTTTTGCCTTGGAAACCAAATTTCAGATATATATATATGGGAATAAATAAGGGAATAAGGAAGGGGTTTTCCTTTTCCCAATGGATGGTAATAGTATGAATATAGATTTTCAGAAACAATGGTATGAGGGGTGGTTTCCTTTACATGAATTTTGGGTCTATCAAGTAAAAGATATGATATTGTTATTATAAGGATAGGAGGGAGGAATATAGTTATTACTTTCCTAGCATGATGCCTTGCCAATGACATAACAAAATTTGTGGAAATTAGACCCATCCATCTCCAACCCTTGTTCTATATAAGAAGTGGTACATAGAGAATATGAACCACTTCAACCCCCTCCTTCCTTGAGGTGTATCCTTCCATAACATTGCGGTAGCAGATCTCTTTCTCCCCTCATCATGGCAATGCTCTTCCTCATTTGTGACGGTCTCATTCTATCTTGGGTCTTGCGACAATGACTTTGAAGACCAAGATCTTCCAAAGTACTTTTTTCATCATCCCTTTCCTTCAGAGTCTCCATGGAATGAGCCTCCATGTCACCCCTTGTTCGAGGTATAGATATTTATATTGTTTAAATCATGGTAATTGCTAGGATTACCCAAATATAGAGGAACTGTATATCAAATTGATCAGGAGAGAAATTATAATACAAATAAAATAGTATCATGACATGTGTCTAATCCTAATTCCAAAAGTAGGGCTAATGCATGATTAAGTTGATGGGAAATATGGTTCAAAGAAGGAAGCAGAATTTAAAATTTTATTACCATATTCCCCATAATAAGTATATTGTATCAATAACTATAATATAGGTTGGATGGTTTATGGGATATATATGGTCCTAGAGCAAGTCTAATGATTTTCCTCATTGTTATATAAATGCATCTCTGAATACTTATTGCACTGGGACTCGTCTGACTATTACGCCTCCTAGTCTGCACCATGGACTGCAACCACGAACATCGTCTTCTTCAACAGCTCCTCTTATCACATACTATTGGTTGATATTGTCCTCCAAGCGAAAAAAATGGTTTCCTGCCTCTATGGTAGTCCACACGGACTATCTAGAACTCCTATCATCTTGTAGGACCAGACAGGAAGGAGTTGTCCCTCCCGTTGGCATACTAGTCACTGCTTGCACTCCCACCATGACAACTCTCAGTTGTTCTCTCCCTTGGATATCCCTCCTTAGTCGGATAGGACTTGCTTGGACTATCGTAGTTACTACAACCAAAGAGGACAATAGTTGTCAGAGGAACTGATTCTTAGTTGTCTATGTTGTAGTTGTACTTTGGGAATCCCCCAGTACCCCCTCTATCTATAGGAGGGGTTAGGGTTAGGGTTACCAGTCCCCAAATAATGTGGGACTAAAGCAGGATTGGAAAGGACAAGTAGATCTTGAATTTTCACAACTTTTCTGGAAGTTTCATAACCTATGTGTGACGAAATGGTTGTCTCTCCAAGTGAGACGGTTGTCTCTCAAAGTGAAACGGTTGTTTCAAGCTTTCCCAGTCAGATATGAATTGGAAAATCATTTCCTAATTAATGGCATACATTAATTTACTTGCACCCCAAGTATGTGAAATTGAAACAAGTTGGGGAAACTCCAAAAATTTTGTTTGTCCCAACTGGGCTGACTAATACAAGAAATATGCACGTCTCACTCACCCATATGACCGTCTGGTGAGTTTGAGTTGAGCTGATTGGTTCAATAGTTTGAACTGGTCAGTTCATAAGGCAGAATTAAGCCAAATCAATTTCTATCTGCCTAACAACTCAAATGACCGTCTCAACACTTGATATGCATTTCTGTCTACCCAAACGGCCATCTCACCTAATGAGATGGTCGTTTGGTAGTTCAGTCAACCAATCTATCAATCTGTTGTGTGAATTGAATACCTAAACACTTTAGGACTTAATTCGATTATCATTCAAGATCAAACTCCTCTTCTAGATGAGTTCCTATGTGTGTGACCCTATAGGTCCCATACCACATTGGCAGTGAATGTTCATAATAACTTATGACATCTCAAGCAAAGAGTGGTGCCTAGTCGCACATCATTGCTACCCAAGTAAATGGAAAAGTTGGGGAACAACTTCAATCTACAATTTGTGTATGGTGTTGTAGTGTTTGTATAGTTCCTTTGTCACTGATGTCTAGATTGAACTAGAGGCATGGAACAGTCACCCTCATTATTATTCAATCCTTTTCTTGAACCAAGAGAAGATTGTCTTAGATATATGTAAGCTCAATATCACATATTGACCCACATCCACTAGCCATGCTTTACTCAGTCTTGCTAATGAAGACACCTAGGGCATCACACTCCAAATAGGAGGGAATAATCCAATGTCTATCACTCACACTCAATCCCCATGTGTCAAAGCCACCCAATCATCACCATTATAAAAACCCATGTTTTAGGACTACATTTGATGATGTCAAAGTGTACCCAATGACATGTGTTGAGTGAAGTGATTTCTGGTCTGAGAACCACAACCACCACCATCATTGTGAGATCTGAATATGACTTCCATGATCATGGCTTCCATGTGTCTGTCTCTTGGTGAGTCTACCCAATACATTGTTCTCTAACATGTATTTGTGTGATTGGTTTGATATCACCATATCATGACCAATGAGACTCAGTCATCAACCAACTCACATGATCGTATGTGTTATTGTTGTCTATCAACCTTCCACAGTAACAACTGATCACAGACATAATGAGAATGTAAATATGTACTCTTAACATCTGCATGATCTCATTTCTTCTAAGTCATGTACTTGAAGACATATGTTATTGAGTAATATTATTCTCTAAACATTTATAATGTTACATCATTATCTCATAATTGAATTAAATAGAATAAATTGGAAGCTTTCCTTTTATTAATAATCAAATCATGTTTACATTATATGCCATTACAATCATCACATGATTGGCTCTTTGAGCATACATAACCAATAGACTCCCACTTGCACTTAGAGCCAATCACCCACGAATCTTATTCCTAGTGACCTAACATGACCATCATGCTTCTGTTGTGAAAGTTCCTTTGTCAAGGGATCAACAACATTGCTCTTAGTTGGAACTTTGCAAATCTTCACATCTCCACGCTGCACAATTTCTCATATGAGATCAAACCACCTTTGTATATGTTTTGAGTGCTGATGTGATCTGGGTTCCTTAGCTTGTGTAATAGCTCCATTGTTGTCACAATATAGCTCAATTGTGTCGCTAATGCTAGGAACAACCCCAAGTTCTGTGATGAACTTATTTGTCCATACAGCCTCCTTTGTAGCACTTTATGCAGCAATATACTCAGCCTCTGTTGTAGAATCGGAAACTATTTCTTGCTTGGAACTCTTCCATCTCACAGCTCCATTGTTGAGGAAGAACACAAATCATGCTTGTGATTTGTAATCATCTTGATTAGTTTGGAAGTTTGCATCAGTGTAACCTTTTACCACCAACTCTTCCTCTCCACCATAGACCAAGAAGTGATCCTTAGTCCTTCTCAAGTACTTGAGGATGTTCTTTATGGCTATCCAGTGATCATCACTTTTATCTAACTGATATCTACTCATCATGCTCAAAGCATACGAGATGTTTGGACGGGTACACAACATTGCATACATGATAGATCCAATTGTTGAGGCATATGGAATCTCACTCATGTGTTCCCTTTCTTCACAAGAACTGGTAAATTGATCTCTAGAGATAGGGACACCTTGACGAGCGGGTAGGTTTCCTCTCTTTGAGTTCTCCATGCTGAACCTCTTCAACACCTTCTAAATGTATGTACTCTAACTTAGTCTGAGAAGTCTTTTGGATATATCTCTATAGATCTTTATCCCCAAGATGTAGGATGCTTCTTCTAAGTCTTTCATAGAGAATGTATTTCCAAGCCAAGTCTTTACCTTTTGTAAAGTAGGGATGTCATTCCCCCTCAATAGTATATCATCTACATATAATACGAGGAATGTCACTACGCTCCCACTAACCTTCTTCTACACACAAGGTTCATTTTCATTTTGAGCAAATCCAAACCCATTAACTGTCTCATCAAAATGAAGATTCTAGCTCTGAGATTCTTGCCTCAATCCATAGATTGACCTTTGTAGATTACAGACTCTATTGGCAAACTTTGGATCTATAAACCTGTGACATCCCCAGATTTTCTAAATCTTAATCTGATGTGTGACATACAAATTGAAACCTCACCTCAGTGAGAATCCCAATTTAAACATCCCACACTAGCTAAGAAGAAGAAAATCAAAGGAAGTCATAAGGAAACAATAGTAGCACATGCACATGAACAAGAACAAAACCATACAACACATGTTCACCATTCAACATATAATTACATAATGAATTGTTACAACATTTGATATTACATATTGAACAACAACCTTTTACATAAACATGTACTACCATTAAACAACATGATCTTAAAACAACAGGTCCACCTGTACATCCGCTCGCCATACAACTCTCAACCATCCTAGTTCTTCAAGATCACATGTCCACGACCTACACAAAAGATTACATGTGGTACACGTCAGCACAATATTCAAGAATATTGTACTGAGTACGCCTACGTGTCTTTTTATATACCTCTCATTACTAAGACTTGGCTTCTAACATAAGTCGGCTCCCAGCTTCCTCTCTCTAGGGTTTTGATCTCCCCTCTCTCTAGGAGTCCCCGGCGGCTGCCGCTGGGGGGAGGGAGTGTCTCCCCGATGCCTTCCTCCCCCTGGCCCGTCAACATCTTAGGGTGTCTTCGAATGTCAGTGCGAAGCAAGCTTTGGTTTGGGGGATCGTGGCTGGGCGCCGTCGGGTGTAGATTGGAGCGGAGATGAGATGTGATGCGCGTTCACCGTCTGGGCCAGAGGGGCGTTTCGCCTAAGGCGACTCCTTCCGTTCAAGTGAGATGGTGGGAGAGTGTCGCTCCCAGCCAGATTTGATTGCGTGCGTGCTCCATCGTGCTGGTGCGGATAGGGTTTTCCCCCATTCCCACTAGCTCCTCCTCTTCTTCTCCCAAAGGATACCTAGGAAGCCTGGGTGGTCCAGGCTCGACTCCGTCCAAGGTGGTGGGGAATCTTGGTTGCGGGTGGTAATGGTCGCTGGATCATGGCGCTGCCGCCAGCATCTGATGAGGCTCTGGCTGTTGGGTTTTAGGGGAGACTGAGAAGGCAGCAGAAACAAAAAATTTCTCCCCAAACCAATACCGAGGAAATGTGTCAACGTCTATATAATAGGAAAGGATGGTTTGTGGAATCATACCTTGTCCCGAGGCTTGCTCGGCGACAATACCTCACGCAATGCGCGGTCTTCAACTCCGGTCTTGGACGGTGTCTGTGCAGCTCCTGGTCGCACCGGGACTGACGACTCCTCCTCCTACCAGACTGTCGGATGACAGTTGTCCTCCTGAGCGGCAGTGTCCTCCCGCCTCTGTAGTAGTCCACACGGACCACCTGGAACTCCACTCTCCTTGTCCCACAAGGAAGTGGAAGGAGTCGCACCCTCCTGTTGACGTACTAGTCGCCAACACACTCTCTTGCTACCAGTTACAACTACAGTTGTCCTTCCCTTGCTGCACCTCCCTTTTGTGGGAAGCACTTGCTCGGGATCTCTCACGGTTACCAAAACCAGAGAGAACGACAACTTTGCAAAGCATCCGGCTTGCATTGAGTTGTACTTTGAGAAGCCCCCAATACCCCTATATATATAGGCAGGTCATGGGACAGGGTTCTCTGTGCCCGGCAATACGGGACTAAAGCAGGAGTAGAAGGGTTCGAGAATTTTCCACAAAAAGCAACCGGTTTGCAACTTGAAATGATCGGTTCACAACTGAACCGATCGGTTGGACCTGAGTCGATCGTTTGGGGCACTCCAACCGATCGGTTGGTGCCCTGAACCGATCGGTTCATGGTCCTAATATGGCTCAAAAAGACTTTCCTTGTTTCGTTCTCAATTGGTATCGTATACCAATGTTATTCCCAATAAAATTGGGCAATTTGAAACCAAAGGAAAATTCTTGCCGACATGACTTTCCCAACTGGTCGGTTGCACCAGTTGAGCCGATCGGTTCAACTCTTGAACCGGTCGTTTCAACCTGGGCATGAGCTGATCGGCCTGGACACTCCAGCCGACCGGTTCAGCAACCTCAGCCGACCGGTTCATCACATGAACCGATCGGTTGGGAGCACAGGTTGGGCAAAATCAGTCAATTGCGATTTCAATCAATCCGATACTCCAATCAATGCGTCCAACACCTTGAACCATACGATATTGAGCCATCGACTGATTGAGTGTTTAATTGAACTACTAAACTCCTTTAGTAATCAATCTAAACATTGCTTTGTGGACAAAACTCCTCTTCCAGGTTAAATCCTATGTGTGTGACCCTGCAGGTCCATTTCACGTTGGAAGTGAAAGTCCATAACACTTATGACTTCTCAAGAAAAGAGCGGTGCCTAGTCACACATCAGTGCTACCCAAGTGAAAGTAGAAAGTTGGAGAACAACTTTCATCCTACAATCTGTGAATGGTGTTACAGTGAATGTATAATTCCTTTGTCACTGATATCCCGAATGAACTCGAGGCATGGAACAGTCATCCTGTCAACGTTCATTCACTTTCTTGATCTCAGAGTAGATTGAAGGAGATATGTATGACATCAATATCACATACTGATTCACACATGCGTGCGCACGCCTATCTCAATCCTACTCATCAAGTGGCCTTGGATATCAAACTCCCTCAGGAGGGACAAATCCCATATCTATCACTCACCCCTCAAAAGCCCCATGTGTCAAAGCCACCCAATCATCACCTTTATAACAACCCATGTTTCAGGACTGCGTTTGATGATGTCAAAGTGTGCCCAACGACATGTGTTGAGTGTAGTGATTTTAGGTCTAAGAATCACACTCACCACCATCACTGTGAGTACTGACTGTGACTACCATCTCATGGTTCCATGTGTCAAACTCACGGTGGGTCTGTCCGATACACTTGTTCTCTAACAAGTACCTATGTGTTTGGTTTGATATCTCTATATCATGACTAATGATATTCTGTCATCAACCAACACCACAATCTAGTCTTGTGTGTCATTGTTGTCTATCTACCTTCCACAATGACATCCGACTAGGGACATAACAAGAATGTACAAACTCTTAGCATCCGTATGATCTCATCGTTCAGGTCCTCAACCTGAAAGCATACGTCATTGAGTACTGTCATTCTTTATACATTCAATCTGTTCTATCACTATCTCATATGACTGAACCAGAAAGAATTGGAAGCTTGCCTTTGATGTTTATCAAATCAATCTTATTGTATCCCACCAATCATCCCATAATTGGCTCTTAGGGCATACATACCAACAGACTCCCACTTGCACTGCGAGCCAATCACTCTTGAATCATATTCATAGTGATCTTCAAACATGTCCCACATGTCACTATGCTCTAGTGCCAACATAGTGAGTAATGGCAACACCTTGCCAAAGTCTGTATAAATTGCATGTCTCTCATCTCTTCGTTGTATGTCGCACGTATGAGATGGAGTTGCCGTAATATGTGATCTAGTATTCCTTTGCTAACCTTTAGCCACATTGCATGATCAAGGATTCCAGACTTGTCATCAATGACCGGAATATCTATAAGTTCATCTCATGAACTTCTAGATCAATATAGTATCCACTAATGTTCTCTAACACACGGATACTCGGCATTTCCCTTTTAAATGGTTTTATTGGAACACTTCCAATTATCAACAAACTTTCACTTTTATACATCCTATGTATATTTTGCGATTAATTTTCTGTCCTTTCAGAAGTTCGCATCAATGTAACTCTTTACATCGAACTCTTCCTTATCTCCATAGAACTAGTACATCCCAAGTACTTATCAAGTTCTTATGGTATTCCAGTAACCCTTACTGGAAATAGACAGACATCCACTCGTCATGTCCTACATACGAGTTATCAGGATGAGAACACCATATTGCCATGTCCTACATACAAGATGATGAATGCATTTTATTCTTGCCATGTCATACATGAAAGATAATGGGATGATTACATACATGATAGATCCATATCTATTCTTAGTGTTCCCATTCTTCATAAGAATTGGACACTTGGCCTTGGGATACTAATATCCATATAACATGGACAAGTTTTCTCCCACTGAATTTGTGCATACTGAACCCTTCAGTACAGATTGCCAATGTATGCTCTCTCTTTTCCAGGTCAAGAGATTTGTCGAGAACTATCTCTATAGATCTCTATTCCTATCATATAGGAAACATCTCTATCTTCCTTAAAGATAATTTCCACTTTTGGATTTCCATTCTAGAACATTTCCATTTCACATCAACATGTGGAATGTGAACACGCTCCCACTAAATCACAGATCCTTTCTTTATCTTTGACATATCAGTCAAACCCTTTGACTATATCATCAAAGTAAAGATCCAATTCTGAGTTGCTTGTACTCAATCAATCACATTGATTAGTCCATTGTAACTTATAGACTTCATTTGCATTAATGGATTCATAAACCTTATAGGTTGTGTCACGTACACATCCTGATTTTATTCCTCAAAGGAATGCGGTTTTAGTATCCATATGCCAAATGTCTTAGTCATTAAGTTGCAATCAACAAGCATCATCCTTCTCAAAATGTTATCCATGTGTCTTAACACTTAAGACTTATTTGCACTTATGGATATGATCCAATGAGTGCTACCATCAAGGTCATACCTTATGGTTCACACGGATGTCATTTAGGATGTAATGGTTTTATACCATAACTCAAAATCTGATTCCTCATATTCATCTAGATAGTTGACTCATCATATGAACAACTCATCACATAGATAATTGAGGTGTATCTGTCAAGAATATAAGAATTCACAACCCTTGTGATTCTTAATTTCCTTTATTAGTGTGGGGTATTCTTTTATTAAGAAGAATTCCGTTATTCGATAATCATTCTCTAACTCCTTAGAGTATGATTCCTTCTTGATTTAGACATCACCATGCCTTAATCATGAGTTCACTATGATACACTATCATAATCACTCATAAGGATCTCAAACATTTGGTCCAAGTATTTCATTCATTGATCAAGAATTAATACTTTACCAAATTTGTACTTCATCTATGACAATCTTGAACACTTCAAGATGTTCATATTGGTATTTCTCTAAACACCATTTGAAGTATTAGCATTTGTTCTAATTGGTATGTAAATACATCACATGTATTATACATAATAGGATAATCACTCTCCCACTACCTTTAGTGAAGATTGATTAATCATGTCCAAGATATTCATGTCTCTTAATGGTTCTCTAACCAAAAGAGTCTAGGTTTATCCATCATATGGAAACTAGAAATGAATTTCTCATGATTGATGCTAATTTGATTGTTTGAGTTATCAATAACTTTAGGTATCATTTTATCTTATACATACCATGTATTACAAGATAAACAAGGCATTGCCACAAAGATCATATCTTTAAGATTGAAACATCAACTTTATTAATTGCCATCATTGTCATACAATATGCAAAAATAAAGTGTTTCTATCTATTGGCAATATATGAAATAGCAGTTCTCAACTCTATTTCGTGCCCTTTAGGCTGAAACAAACTGAAAGATACTCCTATCTATGGCAGCAACACTTGCTCCAATGATGGGTATTTCTTTCTTGGTCCTTTCACAAAGGCCATCACTTCTTTGTGGATATTGCATATCATATATGACATATCCATATCTTGGTATAATATACCTCAGATAAAGAAGTGGTTCATTTCATGATACCTTAGGTGGAGATTTCCATCCCCTCCTTCATCTTCTTTTGTTCTTCTAGATATAGAGGGAAATCCCTCATACACCCTTTCCCCGTGTGCATTGAGGCTGAAGATGGCTTGGATTTCTGGCTAGCATCAGAACACTTCTTAGCTTTGCCCTTGCCCTTGCCCTTAAGACTTACCTTTTCTTTGATCACATCAAAGATTATGGTTTGTCTTTCTTCATCTTTGCCTCTACTATCCTCAAAAACTTTTTCAACGCTTTTCAAAGTCGTTCATGTTGTAGCTTATCATGAATTGTATGATTTTGCAACACTTGCAGTATCATACCAATAGCCAATGATTGGCTCAGAGGGAATCCTTCTTAGTCAGGTTTTCCACATACCCAATCACATTGAGTGTGTGAATACCTTACTGGATCTCCTTTTGTCATGACATACTAGGACAGTATCTTAGAGACATCATATGTCTCATGTTGTCTCTGCAAATCATAGTTCAGAGAACACAACATCAAGCACTCCTCATCAATGTCATCCTCAGTATGCTTCCATAAGCATACTTTCAGCCATTGATGTGGTGGGATCGAGTTCATCTGGTTCTGGTATAACTAGGACTTAGAGCTTTCACTCTTTGATTGAGAACACTTCTCATCGTCCTAACCAGTCGTGGAATTATTCCCATTTAATTTGTTGGTCTCAAAGACGGATCGCAAATAAAGTGATTTGTTGATTAACCATTTATTTTAACAAAAAGGAAATATATGCAATTTTAGTCCAAAAACTCATTTTTGACTTGTTTGATTGATTTGAAAAGTTGACGATAAAATTAGGCCTTTAATTAATTATCATTCCCACTATTTTACTTCAAATTGATAGCCCTCACCATCAATTCGGAAGATTGCAGTGTACAACCTTCTAGTGGGCAAGATCCTGAAATACTCTAAGTCATGGACCAGCTTGGGCTGTCACCCACAACATAGATCTCTGAGGTAGGCAACTGTTGCCAATTGCCTCATATGCAACTCTTGATAAGATGTCATCTACAACTCCTTGCAATGATCATCTCCATGCCTCAAGGCGCTAGATCCTATCTAGGTCACCGTGTTAAGTCCGACCCAAAGCAAACACGATGAATATGCACCCTGCTAGGGCAGACCCACACATTCATCCTTCACGCTTCCACAAGGTAGACGGTGCACCACGCTAGGGTGTGCCCACACTTGGTCGAACAAGCTTTTCACGTGTGTCGCATTTGGAAGGCATCTAAAACTTAATATTTTAATGAGGGATTTGGTTTTATATACATATACATATCCAATCACCACAATACATAGTACGTATCATATACATTCTATATCCCACATAAAACATGCACAAACGATAAAAAGCGATGATTATGGCCATCCTAATGTGATTCCTCGAGCCAAGAGGAATCACAGTCATCTAGGTCTACATCACATGCAACCTTTACAAGATGAACTCTGTGCCTTGCCATCCGAGTAGATCAACTCATCACATGAATGATCTGTACTCTCCAGTCGGTCGTCTGGGTGCCACCAGCCGATCGGTTGGCTCCTCCAACCGATCGGTTCGCCTGGTCGTCGTGCATCTCGTCATGTCCGCCACCCGCTCGTCTCGCTCCTCGAACCGGTCATCAACCGATCGGTTCAATCCTTGAACCGACCGTCTGGAATGTCAACTGATCGGTTCACGCCTTGAACCGATCGTTTCAGTTGTCGTCTTGATGTCCACCGGTCTTCGACATAACAGGAAATAAAATCTATCCTATTTATTACATTGCTTAAAAGAAGAAACCCCGAGTTACATTCGGGGGGAGCAAAGGTAGGAAAGAATCTCGAATTATTTCGAGTTACATCGGGAATAAGAGAGGGAAGATCGGTGCGCAGACCGAGATGCAAGCAACCACAAACAACCACATACAGATAGGGGTTTATAGGTCATAATCACGCTACACACATCCACCACAAAACTCGTTTAAGGGCGACGCGTATCGAGTGCATTAATAATACATATCATATATGTAATTAGGGATTTGTGGATTTAGGATTGGACATGCATAAAGCCGATATTATTCGCATCGTATGCAATAAATAAAGGCGACAAACCAAAATTGATCATATCGATATTCCTAAAATATAGAGCAGTTGACGTGGCTCTGATACCACTGTTGGGTTTTAGGGGAGACTGAGAAGGCAGCGGAAAAAAAAATTTCTCCCCAAACCCATACTGAGGAAACGCGTCAACGTCTATATAATAGGAAAGGATGGTTTGTGGAATCATACCTTGTCCCGAGGCTTGCTCGGCGACAATACCTCGCGCAATGCGCGGTCTTCAACTCCGGTCTTGGACGGTGTCTGTGCAGCTCATGCTCGCACCGGGACTGACGACTCCTCCTCCTACCGGACTGTCGGATGACAGTTGTCCTCCTAAGCGGCAGTGTCCTCCCGCCTCTGTAGTAGTCCACACGGACCACCTGGAACTCCACTCTCCTTGTCCCACAAGGAAGTGGAAGGAGTCGCACCCTCCTATTGACGTACTAGTCGCCAACACACTCTCCTGCTACCAATTGCAACTGCAGTTGTCCTTCCCTTGCTGCACCTCCCTTTTGCGGGAAGCACTTGCTCGGGATCTCTCACGGTTACCAAAACCAGAGAGAACGACAACTTCGCAAAGCAACCGGCTTGCATTGAGTTGTACTTTGAGAAGCCCCCAATACCCCTATATATAGGCGGGTCATGGGATAGGATTCTCTATGCCCGGCAATACGGGACTAAAGCAGGAGTAGAAGGGTTCGAGAATTTTCCACAAAAAGCAACCGGTTCGCAACTTGAAATGATCGGTTCACAACTGAACCGATCGGTTCGGCCATTGAGCCGATCGGTTGGACCTGAGCCGATCGTTTGGGGCACTCCAACCGATCGGTTGGTGCCCTGAACCGATCGATTCATGGTCCTAATCTGGCTCAAAAAGACTTTCCTTGTTTCGTTCTCAATTGGTATCGTATACCAATGTTATTCCCAATCAAATTGGGCAATTTGAAACCAAAGGAAAATTCTTGCCGACATGACTTTCCCAACTGGTCGGTTGCACCAGTTGAGCTGATCGGTTCAACTCTTGAACCGGTCGTTTCAACCTGGGCATGAGCCGATCGGCCTGGACACTCCAGCTTAGCGGTTCAGCAACCTCAGCCGACCGGTTCATCACATGAACCGATCGATTGGGAGCACAGGTTGGGCAAAATCAGTCAATTGCGATTTCAATCAATCTGATACTCCAATCAATGCGTCCAACACCTTGAACCATACGATATTGAGCCATCGACTGATTGAGTGTTTAATTGAACTACTAAACTCCTTTAGTAATCAATCTAAACATTGCTTTGTGGACAAAACTCCTCTTCCAGGTTAAATCCTATGTGTGTGACCCTGCAGGTCCATTTCATGTTGGCAGTGAAAGTCCATAACACTTATGACTTCACAAGCAAAGAGCGGTGCCTAGTCACACATCAGTGCTACCCAAGTGAAAGTAGAAAGTTGGAGAACAACTTTCATCCTACAATCTGTGAATGGTGTTACAGTGAATGTATAATTCCTTTGTCACTGATATCCCGAATGAACTCGAGGCATGGAACAGTCATCCTGTCAACGTTCATTCACTTTCTTGATCTCAAAGTAGATTGAAGGAGATATGTATGACATCAATATCACATACTGATTCACACATGCGTGCACACGCCTATCTCAATCCTACTCAACAAGTGGCCTTGGATATCAAACTCCCTCAGGAGGGACAAATCCCATATCTGTCACTCACCCCTCAAAAGCCCCATGTGTCAAAGCCACCCAATCATCACCTTTATAACAACCCATGTTTCAGGACTGCGTTTGATGATGTCAAAGTGTGCCCAACAACATGTGTTGAGTGTAGTGATTTCAGGTCTAAGAATCACACTCACCACCATCACTGTGAGTACTGACTGTGACTACCATCTCATGGTTCCATGTGTCAAACTCACGGTGGGTCTGTCCGGTACACTTGTTCTCTAACAAGTACCTATGTGTTTGGTTTGATATCTCTATATCATGACTAATGAGATTCTGTCATCAACCAACACCACAATCTAGTCTTGTGTGTCATTGTTGTCTATCTACCTTCCACAATGACATCCGACTAGGGACATAACAAGAATGTACAAACTCTTAGCATCCGTATGATCTCATCGTTCAGGTCCTCAACCTGAAAGCATACGTCATTGAGTATTGTCATTCTTTAGACATTCAATCTGTTCTATCACTATCTCATATGACTGAACCAGAAAGAATTGGAAGCTTACCTTTGATGTTTATCAAATCAATCTTAATGTATCCCACCAATCATCCCATGATTGGCTCTCAGGGCATACATACCAACACTGGCATCCTAGGTGGAGTCCCCCTGCTCTGTTTATGCCGCAGGGCATCTTCATCGACATATCTATTCTCTTGGGTTGGCGGCGTCCTTCGGGCCCCTGGGTCTCCCCAAGCTCTGGTGGCGTGGAGACGACGGCCATGGTGCGGGTGAACCTGTACCTATTGACCTCAGAGATGGTTGGACGTCCGGCGGCGTGGGCTCGTGTCCCCTCTGTCCAGCAGGTGGTCTCCCTCCATTTCGCCGTCATCAAGTCACCTACGGGCGTGTCTGTCCGGTGTTTCCTATTTCAGCATATGGAACACCCTCAAGGTGTTAGTCGAAATGTAACTAGTAGTAGCAGCGTGAGGATTCGAGCTTGCTTCTCTGGTGGTTGCTTGTTCTTGGGATCGAAGAGGGGTGGGATCTTATTCTCCTGTTCAGCGCCACGTTTAGCACTCAGGGTCCCTGATTAGGTGACCTGTGGATGATGAAGAGGGGATGGATACCCACCTGGATCCCACACTTTCAGGGATTGAAGAAAACGCCAGTGGTGGACTGGTGCATCATGTGGCTGATGATGGTTTGCTTCATCAGTGTTTTGCTAGTCTGATCTCAGGTGGTTCTCATCATAGGAGCACAAGTATGGATCTTAATTGGTAGCCTTCTGCCTGTAGGTAGAGTCTGCACTTTTTGTGGGTGTTCATACTGTCAGTGGAGCTCCTCTATTGAGCAGGGTGATGGTCACACCAGTTTCTGTCTGTATGTTTGCTCTTGTGTTGTCTTCTGTTTTGGGTTTTCTGGGTCTGTTTTGGTCTTCTGCGTAAGACCTATGTTTCTTCTTTTTGTTTATGTCTTGGTAATCCTTTTTGGAGGGTTAAGGGGTGTGCCTATGATGTACCTAAAGTTTTGGTTTCACAATAGCAACAGAGTTTTTTCGCCGACCAAAAGACTTGGCAATAAGATAAAACTAATACTTGGCAATAACAAAAGAAATATAATAAAAGCATACTTGAACAAAGATATGTTTATTAACAAAAGAGTACACATATTTTAAGTACATTTCCATCATATATCTCGTATATCTACCACCAAAGGGATAGATTCTTTTAGGCCTTATGATCTCCTACCAAAGAGTTAGATCATATATAAAATGTGATCTCCTACCAAAGAGTTAGATCACTTCAATGCACTGTACTACCAAAGAATTTAGTGATATTAAATGATGGATCAATTATCTTATGTTTCATGTGTTCATAGCCATATAAGTATGGAAAATCAAGCAAGATATCATACAAGAACAATCATTTCATCCAATATCATATGCCAAGTATTTACTACACATATAGTGCAAGCATATTGTATAATAAGCTAAGTAAGAGGTAATGGCGTACCTTGATCAAGAAAGACAAACATAATCACATTCCTGATATCATATATATCCTCAAGTCAACTATATCCTGGTCAAACCCTGGTTAAGACAAGATCACATGTACCATCAGGTTCTCATCATCTTAACCCCAGTTGATTCATTAGGGTTTGCTTAGTTCATTAGGAAATTCCCATCATTATTTCTTGTCTTACTCTTCTTGTTATTTGGGATTGATGTTACTAGTGTTGTATTGCATATTATAGTCAATTGTATGACCATTAATATCCATATCATTGTTTGCATGTATTAACCCTAGATTATATATATTAATCCAATTAGGGTTTTCTCATCATTATAGGATCCTTAAACATGTAACATTATTTATATGCATAATTATGATCTCATAATTATATATTAGCTTCCATTTATCGATATAATCTTACTCTGTAATTTTCAAGGTTTTTTGAGCATCTTTGCAATAATTGCACATTAATTAGGGTTATTAGCCATAATTAGCCATATTAAGCAAATTACATGATTTTTTGCATCAACATCATAATCATTGACCTTAACTAGATTATACATATGAATATGGATTTACTGACATATTATCATAATTTTAGGCCATCATTTGATATTTATTATCCATAAAATAAGAATTTCACAACTTACATGATATCACTAAGATTAGTGCATCAAAAGAGTGAAAAGATGGTTATGTTATTCTATGCATTTTTGTTGAGAATTTCAGCACCTTGTTTGTATTTTTCTGATAAGTGGGCTAATTACTATGAATTATCAAAGATCTACAAATTTACTGAATTATTCTTACCTTCCAGCTAATCGGGATGTGACACATGTCTCTAGGGCTGGCGCAGCTCCTTTGCTTGCTATGGGCTGGTTCTTGGTTGGTTTGGCTAGAAGCCGGCCAGTTTGGTGGCTGAACCCGGTTCAGGGTTCTCGCTCTCCTTCCTGCCTTGATGCCCGACGCGTCTTTTATAATACCAGAGTCCGTGGGACTCCGTTCTGGCGTGCGTGAGTCGCTTGGAAAACGGCCGCCGCCGCAAAGCAAGGGAATGAGTGGCCATCATTGTGGATGGTTCTCTAGCGAGAGAGGTCGACGCCTCTCTCGTGATCCCCTTTCTCTGCTCGAAACCTGACACCTGCGTGTGTGGGCTTCGTTCTTCTGCAGACCAGCCATCGTGGGGTTCTTCTCTGACGATGAGGAAGTCAGCCAGTGGGTAGGGTATCTCCTAGAAATGGCCGCCGCCGTGGGGAGGGTCTCCAATGTGAAAAATGCAAGAGCTCCAAAGTTCCTCGCATTCCACTCAATCTCACTCCTCCCTATCTGCAGACATGTGCCTGCGGCTTCCTAAATGCCCTAATTGACTGTGTGTGTTCTGCCTTCTTCGGTGAAGCAGCAGCGGCACATGTGCACCTCCTCTCTTGATCTCGAAGTCCGACACCTGTCTGTGCGTGCGTCTCGTCCGTTCTACCACTGTCGTGGTCTTTCCTGGGTGCTTTCGCACGACTCCACCTTCTGACCTCTCAGGCTCTACGCTGATGCCTTCTTTGTCTACATTGTGATCCTCCCAGCGGTGCGTCTTCTCCTTGTAGGTGGAGAAGCTCGATCGAGCTTGTTGTGCCACCACAAGAGAAAAGAGGGAAGAGAAACCATGTTCGTCTCTTCATCAACACCTGCAACCGGCAGTGCAGAAGCAGTGGATGGGGAGGGTTTGTTCTCCCTACTGAATGGCACGACAGTTCATGCAAGGGGTCAAAGAAGATCGTGGCAGTACGAAGCCAACTGCTCACCCACAAACTGGCAATCAAGGTTTCCAGTTCCACTTTCCCACGATTCCATCGCTCCATGATGTGGAGGTTGGCTTCCCACGACCGTCTTCTAACCTCATGGTGAAAGATGATGTACTACTTGCCATTAGATCTTATTCAAATGGTCTATGTTTCTTCTCAGCAAAAGCCTATCTGTGGCTTCTAAAACAAGGCCTCATTGCTCATGTATATCAGCTGGCCGCATGACTCACTAATGTCACCACCTATTTTAATAAGTTGAGAATTATAGTCCTTAACCAATAATCTAATCATTAATTAGAAACTTCATTTGAACATGAAACTCCGGTTATAAGGCCAGGACATCCTAAAGTACTTTCTTGCCAACTTGAGGTCAAACTTCAATGTTCTATTAGTTGCTTAATTTCTCCAATGTGGCACAAAATCTAGGATATTAAACCCAAAGTCGACACCAATTAGCTTCCACACTTAGAACTCTCAATATAGATCAGACATATGAATTCACTTATGTCATCAGACATTTAGGGAATCCAAAAGTGCAATCCATCACAAAACCCCTCAGGTTGTGTCATATACACATCCTCCACAAGATTCCCATTAAGGAATGCGGCTTTAACATCCATTTGCCTTTTGTCATAGTCATGATAAGTTGCAATAGCAAGCATGATCCTGATGGATTTAACCATGGCCAGTGGAGAAAAGGTTTCATCATAGTCAACACCTTGAACTTGTCTGAAACCCTTTGCAACCAATCTACCCTTATAGGTTTGAACTTTTCCATCCATGTCAGTCTTCTTCTTGAAGATCCACTTGCACCCTATGGGTTTTACCCCTTTAGCTGGATCCACCAAAGTCCATACTTTGTTGGTATACATAGATTCCATCTCAGATCTCATGGCCTCAACCCATTTCTCAGACTCTGGTCCCTTTATAGCATCTTTATAGGTAATTGGTTCATCATCTATGACCAATTCACTACCTTCCTGAGTTACAAGATATCCAAATCTCTCAGGTTCAAGGTGTGTCCTAGTAGATCTATGAGATCCTTGTGTTACTTGAGGAATTTGAGATTCCACAACACCTTGTGAATCTTTTGGTTCCTCTTGTACATTTAATGGTTCAATGTTTTCTTGTTGGTCTCAAACCTCTTCAAGTTCTACGTGCCTCCCACTATTTTCTTGGAAAATAAATTCCCTCTCTAGGAATACAACCTCTCTAGTAACAAATACTTTATTGTTAGATTGATAATAAAAGTAATATCCTTTGGTCCCCTTAGGATATCTAACAAAATAACATTTATCATATCTTAGGCCAAGATTTTTTAGGAAACATTTTCTTGGCATAAGCTTCACCACCCCAAATCTTCATAAAAGACACGTTGGGATGCTTCCCATACCATATCTCATATGGTGTCTTTTCAAACGATTTGGATGGTACTCAGTTTAGTGTATACGTGGAGGGTTCTAGAGCATACCCCGAGAAGATAGTTGGAATATCAGCTAAACCCATCGTAGATTGCACCATATCTAATATTGTACAATTCCTTCTTTCTAATACACCATTATACTGAGGTGTTCCAGGCAGAGTCCACTGGGTGACAATCCCATGGGCTCTAAGAAGGTCCTCAAACTATTTGTTGAAGTATTCTCCACCTTGATCAGAATAAATTTCCTTAATACTTTTACCAAGTTGCTTTCGTACTTCATTCATAAACTCCTTGAACTTTTTAAGAGCTTCTGACTTATGTTTCATCAAGTAGACATAGTCATACCTACTGAAGTCATTAGTGAAGATAATGAAGTACTGAAACCCACCTCTAGCGGTTGTTCTAAAAGGTCCACATACATCAGTATGTATGATTCCTAATAGATCACTATTCCTCTCATTGTTACCAGTGAAAGGGGTCTTAGCCATCTCGCCCAACAAACAAGATTAACATGTCTCCAATGATTCAAATCAAATGAGTCCAGATAACCATCTTTATGGAGTCTAGATATGTGATTCTCATTTATGTGCTCTAGACGACAATGCCAAAGGTATGTTTTGTTTGAGTCATTGAGTTTTTTCCTTATAGTATTCATGTTATATACACGTGTCTATAGATATATTAAGTATGGACCATAAGACATAGGGGCACTACCATAAAAGATCCCATATGTACTAATAGAACATCTTCCATTCTTTATAAGAAATTCAAATCCTTTCTTGTCCAAACAAGATACAGATATGATGTTCCTATTAATGGCAGGTACGTAATAGCAGTTCTCTAACTCTATTACAAGCCCACTTGGAAGAGTTAACTCATAGGTTCCAACTGCACTGGCCGCAATTCTTGTGCCATTAGCAACATGCAGTTCAACCTCACCTTTCTCTAAAAGTCTACTTCTTTTCAGTTCCTTCACATTTGAACAAATGTGTGATCCACATCTGGTATCAAGTACCCATGATGAAGAAGTAGTGAAGTTAATCTCTATAATGTATACCTTAGAAGTAGAGATCTCTATCCCTTACTTCTTCTTCATGGGTTCCCTTATCCTTCTCCTTACTTTGCGTGCAGAAGATTTGGACTTTAGCTTAGCGACAAAATACTTTTTGTCTTTTCCTATGTCCTTGGACTCAATTTCGGTGATCACCATCATGGATTTATCCATCTGCATTTGTGCTTTAACATTTATCAAGATGTCAAGCAACTCTGACAGCGGTCCAACCATGTTGCATAAGTGATAACACTCAATGAACTGGCTATATGATTTAGGCAATGATTGCAAAATCATAATCGTGGCCATCTCTTGACCCAAAGGAAATCCTAGTTATGCTCCATATGCCTAATCATATTAAGCACATGGGGCTCTACTGGATCTTCCTCTGTCAGTTTGCACTCAAATAGAACCTTAGAAACATTATACCTTTCATGCTTATCATGATGTTTATGCAACTCATAGTTCAAACAACCTAGCATAAGGTTCTTGATATTCACAACATCATTGGCATGCTTCAAATAAGCATCCATGTCTTTCTTAGGTGAATTTGGAGTGCATACTAGCTCTAGTATTTCAGGATCATGCAAAATACTTCTCAAGGTCCTAAACCAGTTATGGAAATAAATCTCATTTAATTTTTCCAAATGTGATGATTTGTTTGCCATTTGATTCTATAAGAGATGAAATTTGCATTTGTCAAAAACCTTTTGATTTGATTTGAAAATTTTGGATGATATAATTAGGTCTTTAATTATTATCGCTCCCATTATTTCATTCAAATTGATAGCCCTCAATATCAATTCAGAATATTGTATTGTATAATATTCTAGTGGGCCAAGATCCAAAATAATTCAATTAATACCCAGCCAATGCCCGCGCTCATGACTAATTGTTAAGGTAGGCAACAATTTCCAATTGCATCATATGAAATTCTTGGATAGATGATATGCACAAATCCTTTCCATAATCGTATGAATGCTTCTGGGATTAGACTCTCTAAGAACCACCATTTAAGCCTGACCCAATACCCAACATAATAATAATGCACCCCACTTGGCGGGTCCACATTATTATCATCACGTTTCCATGAGATAAACGATGTACCACCATTGGGGTGCCCAATTGCCCATGCTTGGTTGATCAAGCTTTTCATGTGTGTTGCTAATGGAAAGCTCTTAGACTTAATATTCTATTTGAGGGAGTTTGTATATGTACATATACTTTATCCAATAACCACATATATAGTACATATCATATAGATGCTATATCCCACAATGTAAACATTCAATAAACAAAAGTGATGGTTATGGCCAGTCCTAATGTAATCCCTTAGAGCTACAAGGAATTACAGTCATCTAGGTCTACATCACATGCAGAAACTTGTTGTTGATGAAGATATGTGCTTGCCAAACTAGGTTGATCAATTCAACCCTTAAACCGATCGGCTCACCTCCTGGATGGTTGTTAGGTCATCTCACCAGTCGTCTGGTCCTTCTGTCCACCACCGACTGGATCCTCTAGCTGATTGGTCGAGCCCACCAGGTGATCGGTCTGGCTTGTCCACTATGTCCTCCAAGGTCCTTCAGTCGATCGACTCATCTTCGGGTCGCCTTCATCTTCATCATAACAGGAAAGTAAACTATCCTACTTTTACATCATTATAGGGAAACCTTGAGTTACATTCAAGGGGAGCAAAGGTAGAAGAGAATTAACTTTACATTGGGACGATGAGATGGAGGCTCGATATGTAGATCAAGACAAATAGATAAACCAACCACATACAATCATGCATAGATAGGGATTATTGGCCAAAACCATGCTACACATCCACCATCAAAATCATTTTAGGGTGACACGTGTAAATTGCATATATATATCATATATATATATATATATATATATATATATATATATATATATATATATATATATATATATATATATATATATTAGTTTGGGATTATCATGGTGTTTGGATTTGACAAGATATTATTCACATCGCATGCAATCATAGAATGACAAAACCAAAATCCGATCATATCGATTATCCCATAACATAGTAAATTGACATTGTATGTGATACCAATGATGGGAAATATGGTACAGAGCAGGAAGCGAAATTTAAAATTATATTACCATATTCCCCATAACCAGTAGATCGCATCAATAACTATAATGCAGGAAGGATGGTTTATGAGATATACTTGGTCCTGGAGCAAGTCCAGTGACAATCCTCATCATTGTAGATGTGTAACTTTGAATCCTAGTTGCATCGGGACTCGTTTGACTGCTACGCCTCCTGGTCTGCACCACAGACTGCAACCACAAACATCATCTTCTTCAGCAAATCCTCTTGTCATGGACTTTTGTTGACGTTGTCCTCCAAGAAGTAAACAACAACTTCCCTCCTCTATAGGTAGTTCACACTGACAGCCTAGAACTCATGTCATCTTACTAAACTGGATAGGAAGGAGTTGTCCCTCCCATTGGTGTACTAGTCACCATCTTACTCTCCCACCATGACAACTCTTAGTTGTTCTCTCCCTTGCCTATCCCTCCATAGTCAGGTAGGACTTGTCTGGGCTCTCGTGGTTACCACAACCAGAGAGGACAACAGTTGTCAGAGGAACTGATTCTTAGTTGTTTGTGTTGTAGTTGTACTTTGGGAAGCCCCAATACCTCTCTATATATAGGAGAGCTTAGGGTCAGGGTTCCCAGTCCCCAACCAATGTGGAACTAAAGCGGGAGTGAAATGACAAGTAGATCTTGAATTGTCGCAACTTTTCTGGACATTTTATAACATGTGTGTGATGAAACGGTCATCTCTCCAAGTGAGATGGTCGTATCGCATGTGAGATGGTCATTTTGCTAAGCAAAATGGTCGTCTGGGATGCAAGACGGTCATCTCGCTAAGCGTGACGGTCGTTTTGTGCTTTCCCATTCACATATGAATTGGCAAATCATTTCCTAATTAATGTCATACATTAATTTACTTGCACCCCAAGTATGTGCAATTGAAACGAGTTCGGGAAAACTCTAGAATTTTCATTCGTCCCAACTGGGCCATCTCACACAAGTAATACACCTGTCTCACTCACCTAGACGGTCATCTGGTGAGTTTCAATCAAGCTGATTGGTTCATCTGCTTGAACCGGTTGGTTCATAGGGAAAAACTAAGCCAAATCAATTTTTGATCTTCCTGACAACTCAAACAACCATCTCAACACTCGAGACACTCGTCCGGCTGCCCAAATGGTCATCTCACCCAATGAGATGGTCATTTGGTAGTTCAGTTAGCCAATCCATCGACATGTTGTGTGAATTGAGTACCTAAACATTTTAGTACTTAATTCAATTATCACTCAAGATCAAACTCCTCTTCTAAATGAGTTCCTATGTGTGTGACCCTATAGGTCCCATATCATGTTGGCAGTGAATGTCCATAACAACTTATGACATCACAAGCAAAGAGTGGTGCCTAGTCGGACATCATTGCTACCCAAGTAAATGGAAAATTTGGGGACCAACTTCAACCTACAATCTATGTATGGTGTCATAGTGTTTGTATAGTTCCATTATCACTGATATCCATATTGAACTAGAGGCATGGAGCAGTCACCCTCAGTATTATTCAATCATTTTCTTGAACCAAGAGTGAACTGTCTAAAATATATGTAATATCAATATCACAAATTGACTCACATGCCCATGGCCATGCTTTTCTCAGTCTCGCTAATTAAGAAGCCTAGGACATCAAACTCCAAATAGGAGGGACAAATCCCATGTCTATCCCTCACAGTCAATCCCCATGTGTCAAAGCTACCCAATCATCACTGTTATAACAATCCATGTTTTAGGACTGCATTTGATGATGTCAAAGTGTACCTAACAACATGTGTTGAGTGTAGTGATTTCAGGTCTAAGAACCACAACCACCACAATCACTGTGAGAGCTAACTATAACTTCCATGATCATGGCTTCCATGTGTCAGTCTCTCAGTGTGTCTGTCTGATACACTGTTCTCTAACATGTATATGTGTGATTGATTTGATATCACCATATCATGACCAATTAGACTCAGTCATCAACTAACTCACACTATGATCTTATGTGTTATTGTTGTCTATCAACCTTACACAGTAACAGCCGATCAGGGACATAATGAGAATGTAAATATGTACTCTTAACATGCGCATGATCTCATTTCTTCCAAGTCACGTACTTCAAGATGTACGTTATTGATTAATATTATTCTCTAGACATTTATAATGTTACATCATTATCTCATAACTTAATTAAATATAATACATTGGAAGCTTGCCTTATATTAATAATCAAATCTTTTTTACATGATATGCCATTACAATCATCACATGATTGGCTCTATGGGCATACATAACCAACATAAGTAATGATTAATACATGGAAATCATAGATCAGATAATTAACATGTTGACTATATTAAAAATATTTACTTTGCCATATAAATTGACATAGTTAACTATAATGAGATCTAAGATGATGATGATAAGGATAATTAATAATTAGGATTTCTAGACCAGTAATCATCGACATATGTAATTAGGATTTTGAACACCAATGATGTAATTTGCTATGACCTTAATGCACATAATCTGATATAAGTGTGCATCATGAAATAACATGGTAGATTTGATAATCATGATTACACTTAATATTAATTAGGATTCTTGAGACATTATGATCAATGATTTTGGGAATTAGGATTCTTAGGAAACCTAAACCCTAAACGAAATCATGATTCATATACACAATATGATTAATGACACTTTAGAGTATACATATATGCATATAATGTTGGTTGATTATGTTTGATGCTTAGATTTTTGGATATATACTTGAAGTACATGTTTCATGGTTTCTGCATGGAAATAAAGGTATGTGGTTATGATTATGACTACCCACAATATCAATTTCTGAGTTTTTTCAAGAGTTTCTCAAAGATTGTTCAAATAAACTATTGGTTGTTTATTTACATTTTGTTTAATTATAATGCCACTATGAGTATCACACAAATAAATATATCATATTATGAGCCTAGGATTACATGCATCGAAGGGTGATACACACGATACCTAGAGGGATAGTCGTCACACCCAAGATAGCATATCAAGTATGGGTTAGAATATGCAAAGAAAATGTCAGTTCTTATTTGCAAATAAGTGATTGATTATATGTTGTTATCTTACTTGCACACTTTTTTGCACCCCACATACACACTATATTTTGATATGTTGATCTGTGCTTTGTTTCATATTATTTTTGGTAAATGCAATACTTGAAGATGTCAAAATATGATAAACCATATGAAATTACCTACAGGCATTAAAACCAAGTGAAGTAGGATTAGATAGATACTTCTTCTCATATGTAAAGTTTTGATGATAGAAATTCATGTAACTCCTTAGAGGAGCATATTTTAAACAATATTTGAAGTAATGGGATTTATTTTCTATGATTTGTTATTTGGTTAAATCTAGATCCTTGGGGATTTTAGGTAATGGCTCTGAACTTTTTGGGTCTTTCCTTAATTGGGGGATACTGAAAGTGAGGTCATTATACTTCCTTGACGAAGGAGATGATGAATCATAGGTTGAAGTTCTTGTACAAGAATGGGTAAGTCCTTGAAGAAGGTAGAAGCTTCTTGGTTGATAGATAGGTAATACCTTTATAATATTCATTGGCTCCTGGATCTGAAAAGGAATGCTAGTTTAGCCCTTGTTCTTGATAAGGGTGGTCTATTATAATAACTCTCTCTATGGAATATAAAGAGTGGTACATGGTTCAAAATCCTATAGATTGACCCCTCTAGGTATGGATGTACATCTCCTTGTTTGGAGGTTGTAACCACAATACGTCTTAGTCTATTTTGGTGTTTTCTCAATTTATCTCTTCCTTGCTTTTCATAATAGCAATATCTTTTAGCAAATATCTTGAAAGTCTAATGAAATTTGTTTAAGTGGTTTTCTCTCTATTAACCACCCCTCTAGAACCCATAGATCCAACAAAAACATTGGGTATTCAATTGAGGACTCTAAAACCACCAAAAACCATAGGAAGATATAGATCTGATGTGAGCAGAGTAGAAGAATCTGAATGAGTTATTTTCATTAGGAGAAAGTAAAAGATGAGACGCCTTTACTGGGTTGCCAAGTGGTTTGAGCAACAACATGTTTCCTATCATGCATTATGAGAGGGGATTAAGTGGGTACGAAATGGATTAGTTATATACATTAGATGGGGTTATATGTTTGTGAATGGTGTAAGTATATGATATTGTATAGACACATCCTAACTCCATATACACTTATATTTTCTACATTTGTTTATTTTTTAGGAACATGTGGAGGTTATTCATTCATCATCCCAATCTATTATAGGAAAAATAACTAGGACCTATGAATGTTCTTTCAAAAGATGCAGAATGAAATTAGGTGAATGGATGAAATGTAAGTAGTTACTATCTAAGAGAAAGGATTTTCTACAAGGGCATCGACTAATATGTTGAGTGATTGTAGCATGTGCTTATTCCTAACAAACATAATTATGTTCTTCACTTTTGTGATATGTCCTTTTATGGAAAGATATTTCAATGGATTTGATGTGTCATTGTAAAAAATCTTCTTCACCACAATGGGGCAGTTAGAGTAGAGTATAATGTTTTAGTATCCTAGGGCCATATTGCCTTCAGACCCCTCCATGTAGCAAAAAGGTATGCTTTGAGGATTCTTTGGCATGAGTTGACCATGGATCTATTATCCATTTGAGTTGCAAACAATGAGTCTAGCATATTGGTTCCATGAGGTTTTTCATTGTGTTGCATCGATATGGATGGTGACCCAAGTAGACAATCTTTGTACTAGAGCAGATGGCGTTGAGATTTCATTGTTTTCTAGAGAGGCTAATATATGTGTAAAGTAGCTCGATTGGCCTTTAGATAAACTAAAACTTCTTTGCAGGTGATGCTCAGAGGGATGATCTTCATAGTAAAAATAAGGGTGTTCCTTGATTTCCAAATTTTCCAAGAAGAGACTGCAAATTGGATGAATTATTCTAACATCCATGCTTGTTTATGGTTGTATTCCACCCATCTCATGTGTTGTTCACAGTCTAGGAAGGATTAACAACTCCCTATGGAATGTCATTCCAGCATGCACTGGTGTAGGTACATCATGTATAGCATGTATATTGGTCTAACATGTCTAATGGCACCTAACACATTCATCGAAATCAGAGAGGTGGACGGCTAGATATAGTGCATTTGTTGGAAACCTATCATGGCTAAGAATACATAGGAAAAAAACTCCATTATTTGTAAGACTTTACTGACCAAATGAAAGAGTAGTATCATGGTGAGGGTTTTTAGTTGGGGTGACTGAGATGCTTTAAGAAGAGGCAATAGTGCTAACACCACTTGTACCATTTTTTCACTTCCAACTATATTACCAATGATTTACAAAGAGGGAAGATCTGCGAAACAAATTTGTAGTGATTTGGACATAAGCCAATCTTTTAGGAATGTAGTTTTCCATTCACCAACGGGGAGGATGGTACTACTAAAATTAATTAATTGTGTTGGGAATTTTCTAGTTGGCTCTCATCTCAAACTGATTATTGAAACCAATTATCATGTTGAAAGGAACTGGCCTCTCATCTTAAAGGGGATTGATTATGTTTCCAATTAGTTATGCCCTAGGAAGCATAGAAATTTCAAAATAGGTGTCATTCCGTGTCTAACACATTTTAGACACCCGCACTCCATGGACAAAAATGTAGTGGACACTTCTCCAGTTGTGTCTAGATTTTTTTATTTTTTTGCAGGTGGACACAGATTGGACACATCCAGGCTCATTTATTGTCCAAAAAAAACTAAGCTTAGATAGCAGTTGCATTCTTGATACTCTTATTACATGTTTAAGTTTAGATCAAATCCATCTCTATTAATAGTAGGACTTGGTACAACAGTTGCATTCTTGATATTCTTATCGCATGTCTAAGTTTAGGTAAAATCGATCTCTATTAGTAATAGGACTTGGGATAGCAGCTGCATTCTTATTAGTCTTATGGCATATCTAAATTTAGAGCAGCAGCAATTGTCTCCCTATTCTTATTTTCATTCAATCTCTCATCTCATTCATCTATTCTTGGGCTTGGGAATTTCCTATATTTTCTAAAAACTGATCAACTAAGGCAGACTATCAACCTTATCCATATTACCTTGCTCTATTAATGTTTCTATGTTTATCACTTTCTTGGATGTTTAATTGTGCATTTAAATTAATTTTTGTTGTGTATATAAATAAATTCCTTATGAACAATTTGAGAATATGAATGTTACTTTGTTATTAGTACATCTGCAATTAATGAGTAATGATTATTGACTTACAAACTCCATATATGTTCAATGGTCAATGTTTCAAACTTCAACAGCTTAATACATCATTAGAAGTGAATCTGTGAAGCCCATTCTTGGACTAAGCCATTGCAAATACAAAATTAAGCTACTCCAACTGCTTATTGTTTATTACACTCCCCAATCTTTCTATCATTTAACTATTTTAGACTTCAAACTTCAGACTACTTAAGTTCTTGGGGTTTCTTTACATCATTCATATGAGTCCCATCATACATCTTCTTAAAATCTTAAAACTGAATTCCACCTTTCATGTTACAATCTCTCCTCATTAATCTATCAGTCTGTCTTTGCATATCTAATGTTTATTTCTCTTTGTGTGGGTACTATACATAAAATTTGAATGGAATCAAATTGTCTTTTTTGTAATTTGTATTTGACACAAAATTTAAATGACCTCTTTTATGGATATTCTACTTCAATATTTCACTATTGTGGTTATACAATTGTCAACGGATTTCATTTTTGAGTTTATCTTAAATGAATTTAGATTGTCTTATCTTGCATTTCTTATGAGTAAATAAATACATATAATTACAAGAAGTATAAAAAAATTTATCGTGTTCATAGTCATGTTTGTGTGCTATATTTTCTAAAATTGGCGTGTCCCATGTCCATGTACATGGACGTGTTGTGTTGGTGTCCATCCTTTTCCTACCTAGGTTGGGGCAATAAGAACTGGACTAGACCGGTGATCTTAGGCTTTTGTATGTGGACAAATTATCTCTATATTTGTTTTTAAGAATTTTACACTAGGGTACATCTCTATCAATGAGAAAGTCCCAATAGGGTTTTAGAAGTAGTATATTGTCAGTTCGATGGTTTTTTTTATGTCAAGGAAACTACTTTCCATAGGTGGAATGAGTTACTCCAGCCTACTAGATTTAAGGGTCTAGAATCTGCTTTTACACCCCAGATGAAGGGTTGGAGGTTTTTATTGATAGTGTCATAGGTGGATGATGGAAGTCTTGTTGTTTGCATAGTATACATCAATAAGGAGGTTAGAATAGACTTTGTGATAGTAATGTGACCATTCTAGAGAGAAATCATCCTGACCAGGTGCTCAACCTTTCTTTTATCATATAAGTAACCTTATATAGGTTTGCTGGTTGACCTATTCATGCATGAGGAGGAAGGTGCTTGCCTAGGTTGCTACTGAATTGAATGTGAGCCTTCCTACTTAGAGCTTGTCTGACTCTTAGCGGAGTATTTTAGAAAACAATAGTAAGGACTTCTCTTTTGATAATTTCTAACCTGGGGCCTATTCAAAGAGTGCTAGACAGCAAATGGTAACATCAATAGACTTCAACATATTACTTTTTTGCACTTTCAAATGACATGATGACATCGGTGAAGAAAATGTATGAAAGCTTGGGCACATGTTGTGAGATCTTGATAGGTTGTCAATTTCCTATGTCAACTTCTTCTTTAATGAGTTGGCTGAATATTTCAATACACATAATGAAAATGTGGGGACAAGGGGTCCCCTTGTTTGACACCACAAGTTGCATTACTCCGGGAGTGATCCATTCCATGCAATTTGTGTGGTGTCTGAGGTAATTGTCTTCATGATTATGTAACTCAAGGTTGGTGGGATGCCTATTTTGTGAGAGGATGTCATATATGAAGACCTGACTCTATTTAATGAGGAATTTCAAAAGATTGAGCTTCATTTCCACTAGAGGTTTGCCATTGGTCTTGGTTCTCATTGTATATATAGCTTCTTATTTGATGTGGATGTTGTTAGAGATTTTCTAAATCCTAGGTGTGAAGTTGTTTTGGGTTGGTGAAATCCATTTGGGCACTAATACACTTTTGACCTCAAGTTTCACTTTTCTTAATGTTGGTGTATACTAAAAACTGACACTATAGACCTATAGTGTCAGTTGGTATAACATAAACGTCCCTACCGGTCAAGTCTTACCGATTAAGAAAAAATGCAACTACCAATTTTACTATAACATCAATTTTTGTGAAGAACCAATGTGTAAGATAACTCGTGATATTCAATTTTTTAGTGGAAAAACTTGATACTCGTTGGAAAGAACCGACGAAAAATCCCTTCCCACAAAATAAATTTTTCCTCCAAAAAGACTATGTCGACGATTTTTACCACTAAAACTAACGTCATAAGTCAAGTACACCATGAAAAGTTTTTCCTCCAAAAATCATGTATCATAAATTTTTACTAAAAGAACCAAAGACAAAGGGTTTCCGCCACATGTCCCATGAAAAATATTTCCCCCCCCCAATTGGCAATGACATAGATTTTTCTCCTACAATGGATGACCAAAGTATTATCACGATTGGTGTTAGTTTGAATAAGTACATGTGGCATAGCCTTTTTGGTGGGAACCTGACGATATAGGTTGACCTATAGCATTGGTTCTTTGAGGAAACTGACACCTAAAGTCTTACCGAGGTTGACATTTTTTGTAGGGATAAGTACATGTGGCATTAGTTTTTGGGTGGGAAACTGATGATATAGGTTGACCTATGGCATCATTTTTTAAAGGCAACCAATGTCTAAAGTCTTACTGAGGTTGGCACTTTTTAGTAGGGTTAATTACATGTGGTGTTAGTTTTTTGGTGGGAAATTGACGATATAGGTTGACCTATGGTGTCGTTTATTCAAGGAAATTGACGCCTAAAGTCTTAGTCTTTAGTTTTTTGCAACAACTGACACCTAATTTCTACTCAATAGCACTTGTGAAATAGACTTTCCCCCATTCTTTATTTTATGGCATGGTTTTCCCCCACTTTGGAGATTTCTACCCCACACTCTACCTGTGGCAACACATCCCATTATCACACAGATAATGAGGTGTTACGTGAAAATGTGCGGAAATCACCATAACCACAGATTATCGAAAACACGGGTTAATTAAAACCGATTGCGTAAAACTGATAAACTATGAAACTATTACTTTATAGTCCTCATCCTGCACAGAAACATGTCATATATATATACATCCACAAGATCTGATACGTGTCCATAGCTCAGAAATAGTTGTTTATCCATCACATGAGATCACCACATGTTCGTATACATAAAGACCCACATCCGGCCAACAGCAGGATATACAAACATCGTTGATCATTCATCGTGAAACATCGTCAAAACACTGCCAAGGACCTGAGAGTACAGGGATGACTCTAGACTCTACTACAAAACATCCAAAACAGCAGCATGTCCATCGCTTGCCTTCTACTGCTCGTCAAGCTGCTCGGCCGCAATGCCACGACCACGACCACGTCTACCTCGACCACCTAAAAAGGGTGTAAACCAGCGGAGTGAGACAATTGAACAATTGTCCCAGTGGGAAACATAACTCCCCACTGCAACTACAGAACCTCAGCAAGATAGACTATAACAGTAGATATCTAATAACAGGTATAACAAGAGCAGTCTATATAAAATAGATTATTCTTACCGACAAGCTTACCCGCTATACAAAAGCATATAACCAGATATATCTCAAGGAATATGATTAGCAAGATAAGATGTATCCCTATGTAACATGATTATTAGAACAAGATATAGTGTCACATAACCTGCTTATCAAGATCAGACATATTATCACATAACATGCAAGATATAATGAAGATATTACACAAACAAGGCCTCAAGCAATGTTTCGTGTTTATCCTAAGCAATAAGTACTAAACGGCTGTATTACGTATTAATATGCCTTGAGGATTTGAACTGTACCGTTCAAATCCAACCTTTGGTTACGAAACCCAAGCTGGTGCCATACAAGGTCAATGGAAGAGTCGGACTCCACGACCTCCCACCTCGTGGTCAGTACATGAGTACAACACAAGCAGGACCGCAGTCACATGCTGAAGTGGTCTAAGCCACAGGGTCAGCTCCATAGGCTACCCTCACTCTAGCCCGCCTTGGTACATGTCTCGGCGCTAGTAAAACTGAGCCACGGGCCTGTTCACCATGCTCTGAGCCATGAACGCATTCATGCTCCACACATCACATATCCTGAGCCATGGGCCTCTTCACCATGCTCTATATACATATCTGAGTCTGCAATCGAAGTTACACTCTTACCTCCTCATTTTCAGGCTAGGAGCAACCTACACATATTCAACAATATGAGCTTCCAGGTTAACCTGTAGGAGAACCTGTTTCACCATCACCAAGTCCTGACGATGATGGATCTATGGCCAGGGCAAACTACATGATACATTTCACTATGATTAATTAGTATCTTTTAGATGGATTGCAGGATTCAACCAAGTTGTATAACATGCAAGATATAATAGAAAGTAAATAACATTATATTATTATTGAAAACACATCAACCTGATCCATCTCAAGGATCCAACCTCACATGTTACCACTTTGCCTCTTGCCAACCATCTAGATCCATCTAAAGGATCATCACATACCCTGGGATCTCAATCCCTCACCATGTACTGTTACTGCCTCTCAAGGCTCACATCATCATCATGGAACTTAACACATTATACATATCATCTCATTAATCAGGGTAATTATCAAGTGATGTTACTCATCACATGTGTCTCATAGTCCTTTCAAGGCTAATCATCACCTGCATGGTTAGAGTACACAATAATTGTAGATTCAACATAAGGAATATGCTATCATCATGAAATTCCATTCAAGATACTCTACTTGCCATTCTTACACTATTTGGTGATCAAGTCACATCATTAACAAGCCATATACATGCTTACTCTTATCTCAAGATTATGCAAGTAATCAATGTGTTTACTTTATATAGAATCATGTTGAGTATGCAGAGCAAACACTATTATTACTACTATCATTACTGTCACCATCCACTATTATCAATATTATCATTATGTAAGCTACTAGTATAACTATCCCCATTCTCATTTAACAATTAAGTACAAGGATTACTTCATGCATATCATTACTATCATTATTGCCATCATTATTATGATCAACATCATTACTATCATT
The DNA here is from genome assembly GCA_963693085.1 of Alisma plantago-aquatica. Classification (NCBI taxonomy): domain Eukaryota; kingdom Viridiplantae; phylum Streptophyta; class Magnoliopsida; order Alismatales; family Alismataceae; genus Alisma; species Alisma plantago-aquatica. Next base: position 515,202,094 of record OY856409.1, read on the forward strand.
CTCATTTATGCAACTACCATTATCATCATTGTTACTATCATTAGCATTATTATTGTTTACAAGGTATCATAATCATTGTTGTTATCACTAACCAGACACCACCATCATTAAGCATAAACATCCACTTTCATAACACATGGAACCGTTACTTTAGGATCCCAAGACTCTCACCATAACTCATCACCACCCTCACTAAAACCTATCAAGGCCTGTCGGCCGACACACACACCAACCCTATCGGCCATCACCACCCAAGGTTTTCGCCCAACATGGCTATCGGCCATCATGGGTGTCGCCCAGCATGGTTATCGGCCACCATGGCATGCATGGCCTATCAGTCAACATGGCTATCGGACAACATGCATGGTCTATCGTTCAAGATAAGGAAACAAGCCACGCATGGCCATGTCGTGTGACACCAACAACCATCAAGCTTGACAAGGCTATATCGGCCAACACCTCAAGATGTATCGCCCAACAACATCCAACGGACAACTCAGCCATATCGACCAACTCAACCATATCGGCCAACTCCTCACTAGCTTGACCTATCGCCCAACACAAGAGCACTCATCTTGTCGCCCATCACAAGGTACCCATCTCGCCCAACACCAAGACAAGAGAGGGTCTCGCCCAACACAAGAATAAAGGGATTGCTTATCATAGGAACCATATCACCCAACATGGTCACCATGTCGACCAACTCATCATACTAACCTATCGTCCAACATACGACACTCATGTCGCCCATCACAAGAACAAGGGTGTCGCCCAACACACCCAAACCAAGGGAGGATATCGCCCATCATCAAGGCAAGAGAGGATGTCACCCAACCAAGGGTCATCACCTACCTCCAGCATAAGGAAACCCTAAACCCTAGAAAGCAAGGTGCACAAAGGAACCCTAAACCCTAGAGAGGGATCGGCCACCAAAGGTACACAAGCAAGGTATAAAAGCAAGGAACTAAGATAAACTACTAACATGCAACAAGATCATAGCTAGAGGTAAAGGAGTTAGGGTTAGAAGCTATGCAACCCGCCTTAATCTCCAAGCTCCAAGGAAGAAGAAGCACTTCAAGCTCCAAGGGATGTCGTCCACCAAAGATGATCCAAGAGAAGGTATCGGCCACCACTGCAACTCTAGGAGAGTGTCTCGGCTGACACAAGCAAGAGAGAGAGGAGTGGTGTGCACTCAAGGTGGAGGGGAGACCAAGGGATCAAAGGAAGCTAAGGCAAGGGAAAGAGCTACCTATATAGAAAGAAGGGGAGGAGAAACCAAGGTAGATCCATGTTAAGTGTCGTCCACCCAAGGGACACTTGTCCTAGGGTTTAAGCCAACACTCTAGCAAACCAGGAGACACTTGTCAAATATGTGCACCAAGTGTCCACCAACCAAGACCAAGCAACATGGGCGACACATGCATCAGCTCTGCTGGGCGACACACACTACTCCAGGTCAACACACCACCCCTAGGTCGACACACACTCTTCCTTGGGCGACACAAGCTGGTCTTGGCCGACACAAGGCTCAAGCAAGCCCAAACAAAGCACCTCAAGGCCCAAACAAGCTCAAGCAAGGCCCAAGAAACTCAAACAACAAGCCCAAGCCTTCCTCTCAACCCTAGAGGAAGCAAAGAGGGGAAAACATCTCACAAAATGGCAACTTGCACACAAAACCCTAGACTTGGGTTATTTGCAAGTAGCCCCTCGAACTCTCAACAAGGCACAACAAAAACCCTAATCACCACTCAAAGGTGATTAGCAAGCATCAAAGCACCAAGATTAAGCAAAACAAACAGGGTAAACCCTAAACGCGGGTCAGGGTCCTTACAATCTATCCCCCTTTAAGGGATTTCGTCCCCGAAATGTGAAGAGAAAAGCGAGGGATACTTCCTCCTCATCTCTTCCTCAAGCTCCCACGTGGCTTCCTCAACGCCACGATGCTACCAAAGAACCTTCACAAGAACCAGATCCTTCCTCTTCAGCTTCTTGATCCTTCTGTCAAGGATCTCCACAGGACCTTCCTCGTAGGTCACATCTGCATTAAGCTCAACCCCAACTGGATGTATCACCGTACCTGAATCCGGATGACTTTTCTTTAGCATACTGACATGAAACACTGGATGCAACCTGTGCAACTCTGGAGGCAACTCTATCTCGTAAGCTACTTTGCCAACACGTGCTCTGACTGGGTAAGGCCCCATATACCTGGGAGCTAACTTACCCTTCCGTCCAAACCTTAGCACACCTATCCATGGCGAGAATTTAAGGTACACTTTGTCTCCCACCTGGAATTCCAAAGGTCGTCGGCGATTGTCTGCATAAGACTTCTGCCTGTCCTGTACCACTTTCAACTGTTGTTGTATCACTTTGATCTTATCTGTCGTTTGCTGAACTAACTCAGGACCCAAAAGCTGATACTCACCTGATTCATACCAACACAAAGGGGATCTGCACTTCCTTCCATACAAAGCCTCATAAGGAGCCATGTCGATGCTACGCTGATAACTGTTGTTGTAAGAAAACTCTATCAAACTCAGATGTACGTCCCAGTTGCCTAGAAACTGCAGAACACAAGCTCAAAGAAGATCTTCTAAAATCTGAATAGTCCTCTCAGACTGTCCATCTGTCTGTGGGTGAAAAGTTGTACTGAACCGTAACTGCGTTCCCAACGCCTTGTGCAACTGTTCCCAAAAATGACTCGTAAACTGAGGACCTCTGTCAGAAACTATTGTTACTGGTACTCCATGCAAACGTACTATCTCATCAACATATACTCTAGCTAGTTTCTCAGCTGTATACGTCGTCTTCACTGGTAGAAAATGGGCAGACTTAGTCAATCTGTCCACTACCACCCAAATAGAATCATGATTCCTAGTTGTACGGGGTAGACCAACTACTAAATCCATGGTTATATGATCCCATTTCCACTGCGGTATCGGCAAAGGTTGCAACATACCTGTCGGCTTCTGATGTTCAGCCTTCACTTGCTAACACACCGCACATCTCGCCACAAACTCAGCTACATCTCTCTTCAAACCAGGCCACCAATACAAGTCCTTCAGACGATGATACATCTTGGTGACACTTGGATGCATAGCATACATCGCCGTATGTGCTTCCTCAAGCACCAACTTCCTCATATCATCCGCATCTGGAACCACCATCCTATCACGATAGCAAACTAGTCCATCCTCGGACTCATGAAACCCATCACGCTTATCGCTGCCGAACTCTGATCTAATCAACTTTATTGCATCATCAGTCTTCTGGGCATCCTTGATCTGTTGTCTCAACGTAGGCTTAACTTGCATATGTGCAAAAAGACCAGACAACAAAGAAACTTCTATCTGCACATTCATCTGCCGCAAAGACACAAACATATCTCGCCTATGGCATACCAGAGAACTCAACTGTGCCTTCTTTAAAGAAAGAGAAGAACAATTTCTGCTAAGTGCATCAGCTACCATGTTCTCCTTACCAGGATGATACTCGATAGTGCAGTCGTAATCATTGATCAACTCCATCCATCGTCGTTCTCGCATGTTCAACTCTTGCTGCGTAAAGATGTACTTTAGATTCTTATGGTCTGTAAAGATCTGACACACTTCCCCATATAGATAGTGTCTCCAAATCTTTAGCGCATGAACCACAGCCGCTAACTCCAGGTCATGAGTCGGATAGTTCTCCTCATGCTTCTTGAGCTGTCGTGAAGCAAAAGAAACTACATGATCTTCCTGCATCAACACACAACATAAACCTTTCTTGGAAGCATCACAGAAAACAACATAGCCTTTCCCAGGCTCTGGTAAGATCAACACTGGAGCACTAGTCAGCTTCTCCTTCAGACTCTGGAAAGCTCGTTCACATCGATCATCCCAAACAAAAGGTACATCCTTCCTGGTCAACTTCATCATCGGCAATGTGATCACACTGAAGTCCTTGATAAACCTCCGGTAGTATCCTACCAAACCAAGGAAACTACGAACTTCTGTCGACGTCTTCGGTTGTTCCCAATCCGTAACGGATTCCACCTTCCTCGGATCTACTTTGACGCCTTCAGCAGATATCACATGGCCCAAGAAAGTCACTCCCGCCAACCAGAACTCGCACTTACTGAACTTGGCATACAACTGATGTTGACGAAGAAGAGTCAACGCTCGACGAAGATGTTGCTCATGCTCTAGCCTATCCCGACTATAGATCAAGATGTCATCTATAAAGACTACAACAAACTGATCTAAGAACGGACGGAACACTCTGTTCATCAGATCCATGAAAGCAGCAGGTGCATTGGTTAATCCAAACGGCATAACCATGAACTCGAAATGACCATACCTCGTCCTGAAAGCTGACTTTGGTATGTCATCCGCCTTTATCCTCAACTGATGATATCCAGACCGTAGATCGATCTTCGAAAACACTGTAGCACCACACAACTGATCAAACAGATCATCTATCCTCGACTACGGGTACTTATTCTTGATCGTGACCTTGTTCAACTGTCGGTAGTCTATACACAACCGCATCGAACCATCCTTCTTTTTAATAAACAACACGGGAGCACCCCACGGCGACGTACTCGGTCGGATGAAACCTTTCTCCAACAACTCTTGCAACTGCTTCTTCAACTCAGCCATCTCTGCTGGAGCCATCCTGTATAGTGACTGTGCAACTGGCTGTGTTCCAGGAACCAGATTGATCTCGAAATCAATCTCTCGGGGTGGAGGAACACCAGGAAACACGTCTGCAAACTCTCGAACCACTGACACCTCCTCAAGACTAGGACCTTTCGCCTTGGTAACCACAACGGTATCCACCACGTGAGATAGGAACGCCTCACATCCTTGCCGTAACAACTTATCTGCTACCATAGCTGATACCAAACAGGTCGTAAGAATCTTCCTATCTCCCTGGAAGATCCACTTCTCTCCAGCAACATCGAACACTGCCTGCTTAGAACCACAGTCCAAAAAAACCTTATACTTCTCTAAGGTATCCATCCCAAGGATAACATCGAAACCATGCATATCAAGTGGTATAAGATCCACTTGGATACGGTGTCCCGAAAAAGACAAGACACAAGATGGACACTCTTCTCGAAGCAAAGAGGAACCATCAAGAGGGGTTTCTAACAACAAGCTATCCTTCTTACAACTAATAGGTAAACGACAGTTTTCAAGCATACTATAGGTGATAAAAGAGTGGGTAGCACCCGGGTCAACCAGAACAGATATAAAGCAAGAAGAAGATATATCAGAATGAAATAACTCTATCTGACCTGTCACCACTCGCGGGTTGACTATTGCCTCCGGCTGATTCATGGCATAGAATCGAGCCATTGCTTGCTGTCCACGACCTCTGCTTCCTTGAGCAGATGATCTAGCTTGAGATGCTTGACCGCGTCCTCGTCCTCTACTACCACTAGCTTGCGGTCTCGCTGACTTATGAAAACTTTGTCTCGGCTGCTGCGTCACTTCGACATCTCTATTCGGGCAATTAAGCCTGAAATGCCCGACTTGTCCACAAAGATGACATGACTTGTCCTCAAACCGTGGCCTAGATGACCCTGTCACTGCCACAGAAGCTGAACTGTGCTCCTTAGATGGTGAAGAAACATAACCTCTCCCCTTACTCGGAGACCACTGAGATGGTACACCAGAACTTCTCATCGCTGACGGTGCTGAAAACATGGGCTTCTTAAAGCCACCAAACCTCCGTCCTTGAAACTGAGCAGGTCTTTTAAGAGACATAGACTCTCTTTTCTCCCTCACTGTCCTCTCGACCCGTCGAACAGATTCCACGAACGTAGCAAACCGCTCTCGGTTCTCCAACGCAGACACCGGGGTTGTCAACTCAGCACTCAAACCCTTCTCGAAACGTCTGATCCGTTCCTCGTCTGTTGCCGCCATGTGAGGGCAGAACCTCAATAGATCCATAAACTTAGCTTCATACTCGTTGATGTTCATCGTTCCTTGTCGCAACTTCTCAAACTGACTGATCTTCTCATCCAGATACGTCTTCGGAAAGTATCTGGTGACGAACTCACGTCGAAACACTTCCCAGCAGATCACCTCACCAGGCCTGACCAGCACTACCTTTCAAAAGGTAGACAACATGCTTTACCTTGTCTGCTTCGGGGATGTCAAGGATCTGGAAAGCCTTCTCAAGACTTGTCAGCCACAGATCTGCATCTGCTGGATCAGCCGTCCCAGCATTATCCGAAGCTCCAACTTGGCGAAGCCGCTCAAAGGTCTTCCCAATACCCCATGCTTCTCCATGGGGATCCTGTGCTCGCGGAGGAGGCACTGGTAATCGCTCAACCATGAGATTCATCGTAGCCATTAACTGCCCCATAAGCTATTGGTAGGCAGGATGTTCAAGTATGGCTGGGTTAAATTGGGGAACCTCAGGCACCCGATTTTCATGTGCCTGTCTATCTGCTCCATCAACCGATGTAGCATCACTATGCTCAGGAGCATGTTCTTCATGGTTTCCAGACATCTTGACTTTTCTTCCACTGAGGGCAGAAGATATTGTAAGAAAACCTAGAAAACTCATGAGAACAGACTCAACCTAGTCCTAAATCCCTGTAGACTCAGCGAACCTAAAGCTATGATACCAAAACTTGTGGCAACACATCCCATTATCACACAGATAACGAGGTGTTACACAAAAATGTGCGGAAATCACCATAACCACAGATTATCGAAAACACGGGTCAATTAAAACCGATTGCATAAAACTGATAAACTGTGAAACTATTACTTTCCAGTCCTCATCCTGCACAGAAACATGTCATATATATATATACATCCACGATATCTGATACGTGTCCATAGCTCAGAAATAGTTGTTTATCCATCACATGAGATCACCACATATTCGTATACATAAAGGCCGACATTCGGCCAACAGCAGGATATACAAACATCGTCGATCATTCATCATGAAACATCGTCAAAACACTTCCAAGGACCTGAGAGTACGTGGATGACTCTAGAATCTACTACAAAACATCCAAAACAGCAGCATGTCCATCGCTTGCCTTCTACTTCTCGTCAAGCTGCTCGGCCGCAACGCCACGACCACGACCACGTCTACCTCGACCACCTAAAAAGGGTATAAACCAGCGGAGTGAGACAATTGAACAATTGTCCCAGCGGGAAACATAACTCCCCACCGCAACTACAGAACCTCAGCAAGATAGACTATAACATCAGATATCTAATAACAGGTATAACAAGAGCAGTCTATATAAAACAGATTATTCTTACCGACAAGCTTACCCGCTATACAAAAGCATATAACCAGATATATCTCAAGGAATATGATTAGCAAGATAAGATGTATCCCTATGTAACATGATTATTAGAACAAGATATAATGTCACATTACCTACTTATAAAGATCAGACATATTATCACATAACCTGCAAGATATAACGAAGATATTACACAAACAAGGCCTCAAGCAATGTTTCGTGTTTATCCTAAGCAATAAGTACTAAATGGATGTATTACGTATTAATATGCCCTGAGGATTTGAACCGTACCGTTCAAATCCAACCTTCGGTTACGAAACCCAAGCCGGTGCCATACAAGGTCAATGGAAGAGCCGGACTCCACGACCTCCCACCTCATGGTCAGTACACGAGTACAACACAAGTAGGACCGCAGTCACATGCTGAAGTGGTCTAAGCCACAGGGTCAGCTCCATAGGCTACCCTCACTCTAGCCCGCCTTGGTACAGGTCTCGGCGCTAGTAAAACTGAGCCACGGGCCTGTTCACCGTGCTCTGAGCCATGAACGCATTCATGCTTCACACATCACATATCCTGAGCCATGGGCCTGTTCACCATGCTCTATATACATATCTGAGTCTGCAATCAAAGTTACACTCTTACCTCCTCATTTTTAGGCTAGGAGCAACCTACACATATTCAAAAATATGCTCTTCCAGGTTAACCCGTAGGAGAACCTATTTCACCATCACCAAGTCCTGACAATGATGGATCTATGGCCAGGGCAAACTACATGATATATTTCACTGTGATTAATTTGTATCTTTTAGATGGATTGTAGGATTCAACCAAGTTGTATAACATGCAAGATATAATAGAAAGTAAATAACATTATATTATTATTGAAAACGAATCAACCTGATCCATCTCAAGGATCCAACCTCACATGTTACCACTTGGCCTCTTGCCAACCATCCAGATCCATCTCAAGGATCATCACATACTCTGGGATCTCAATCCCTCATCATGTACTGTTACTGCCTCTCAAGGCTCACATCATCATCATGGAACTTAACACATTATACATATCATCTCATTAATCAGGGTAATTATCAAGTGATATTACTCATCACATGTGTCTCATAGTCCTTTCAAGGCTAATCATCACCTGCATGGTTAGAGTACACAATAATTGTAGATTCAACATAAGGAATATGCTATCATCATGAAATGCCATTCAAGATACTCTACTTGCCATTCTTACACTATTTGGTGATCAAGTCACATCATTAACAAGCCATATACATGCTTACTCTTATCTCAAGATTATATAAGTAATCAAGGTGTTTACTTTATATAGAATCATGTTGAGTATGCAGAGCAAACACTATTATTACTACTATCATTACTGTCACCATCCACTATTATCAATATTATCATTATGTAAGCTACTAGTATAACTATCCCCATTCTCATTTAACAATTAAGTACAAGGATTACTTCATGCATATAATTACTATCATTATTGCCATCATTATTATGATCAACATCATTACTATCATTCTCATTTATGCAACTACCATTATCATCATTGTTACTATCATTAGCATTATTATTGTTTACAAGGTATCATAATCATTTTTGTTATCACTAACCAGACACCACCATCATTAAGCATAAACATCCACTTTCATAACACATGGAAACGTTACTTTAGGATCCCAAGACTCTCACCATAACTCATCACCACCCTCACTAAAACCTATCAAGGCATGTCGGCCGACACACACACCAACCCTATCGGCCATCACCACCCAAGGCTGTCGCCCAACATGGCTATCGGCCATCATGTGTGTCGGCCAGCATGGTTATCGGCCACCATGACATGCATGGCCTATCGGTCAACATGGCTATCGGCCAACATGCATGGTCTATCATTCAAGACAAGGAAACAAGCCACACATGGCCATGTCGTCCGACACCAGCAACCATCAAGCTTGACAAGGCTATATCGGCCAACACCTCAAGATGTATCGCCCAACAACATCCAATGGCCAACTCAGCCATATCGACCAACTCAACCATACCGGCCAACTCCTCACTAGCTTGACCTATCGCCCAACACAAGAGCACTCATCATGTCGCCCATCATAAGGTACCCATCTCGCCCAACACCAAGACAAGAGAGGGTCTCGCCCAACACAAGAACAAAGGGATTGCTTATCATAGGAACCATATCGCCCAACATGGTCACCATGTCGACCAACTCATCATACTAACCTATCGTCCAACACACGACACTCATGTCGCCCATCACAAGAACAAGGGTGTCGCCCAACACACCCAAACCAAGGGAGGATATCGCCCATCATCAAGGCAAGAGAGGATGTTGCCCAACCAAGGGTCATCACCTACCTCCAGCACAAGGAAACCCTAAACCCTAGAAAGCAAGGTGCACAAAGGAACCCTAAACCCTAGAGAGGGATCGGCCACCAAAGGTACACAAGCAAGGTATAAAAGCAAGGAACTAAGCTAAACTACTAACATGCAACAAGATCATATCTAGAGGTAAAGGAGTTAGGGTTAGAAGCTATGCAACCTTCCTTAAGCTCCAAGCTCCAAGGAAGAAGAAGCACTTCAAGCTCCAAGGGATGTCGTCCACCAAAGATGATCCAAGAGAAGGTATCGGCCACCACTGCAACTCCAGGAGAGTGTCTCGGCCGACACAAGCAATAGAGGGAGGAGTGTCGTGCACTCAAGGTGGAGGGGAGACCAAGGGATCAAAGGAAGCTAAGGCAAGGGAAAGAGCTACCTATATAGAAAGAAGGGGAGGAGAAACCAAGGTAGATCCATGTTAAGTGTCATCCACCCAAGGGACACTTGTCCTAGGGTTCAAGCCAACACTCTATCAAACCAGGAGACACTTGTCAAAGATATGCACCAAGTGTCCACCAACCAAGACCAAGCAACATGGGCGACACATGCATCAGCTCTGCTGGGCGACACACACTACTCTAGGTCGACACACCACCTCTAGGTCGACACACACTCTTCCTTGGGCGAAACAAGCTGGTCTTGGCCGACACAAGGCTCAAGCAAGCCCAAACAAATCACCCCAAGGCCCAAACAAGATCAAGCAAGGCCCAAGAAACTCAAAAAACAAGCCCAAGCCTTCCTCTCAACCCTAGAGGAAGCAAAGAGGGGAAAACATCTCACAAAATGGCAACTTGCACACAAAACCCTAGACTTGGGTTATTTGCAAGTAGCCCCTCGAACTCTCAACAAGGCACAACAAAAACCCTAATCACCACTCAAAGGTGATTAGCAAGCATCAAAGCACCAAGATTAAGCAAAACAAACAGGGTAAACCCTAAACGCGGGTCAGGGTCCTTACACTACCGGCATTTTCGCTTCTCCTCCTCCATTGTTGTTGTTGTTGTTTCTATTGCTACTTTTGTAAGTGTCTCCATCATTGTTGTTGACGACGTCACTGTTGTTGCTACCACCGTCGCTGCTACAACCATCTGTTGTCATTGTTGCACTGCTGGTGCTTGAGTTGCTACCACCTTGTTGCTGCAAGAACTGCTACCACTACTATATCCTAATCTTTGTTGATATGCCTCCACTAGACTAGTGGACATTGTCGCCACCATTATATTGCTAGGACAATGTTGCTCCATTTCCACCAGATCAGTGACATTGTTACGCCTACTGAGGTGACCCTCTTCCCCTCCCCCCTTCTCATTGTTGGGAACCCATAATAGGGTTTAGGTTAGCTATATCACCTAATTCTCCGTGCCTACATAATATAATTGGTAATGTCTAGTTTCTTAATTGCTCTAGTTGCCAAGTTCAATATGTTGAATTTTAAATAATTTCTTCATTTCTCGAGCATCATGCACAATGTTGAACATGTTTTTAGTGAAATGTACCCTACATGAATGTTTACTATGTTTTTAATTAGTGAATTATTCCCTAAATAAATGTTCTAGATCAAGATGTTGGCCTACAAACTTATCTGAGATTTACTCATTAGGAGTAAACCTTAGATAGTTCCTGGTTTAGAACTATTCTGGAACACTAAATCTCACTTAGGATGTTAGTGTATAATGTGTATTTGGTCTTCAAGATGTTTCTTTAACACTTCCTTATTTGTTACCTAAGTACATATTAGGTGGGTATTTTACCATCTACATCGAAGTACTTAGAGAATTGGGGGAAAATGTTGTCAAAATATTTTTGAAAATTGAGTACACATTGTACACTTACTAGTGAGATTAAGTGTTCAAGAATGGGATAGGTGGTACACATGCATTATTAAACCCTAAACCCAAATTTGTAAACCCTAATCCTTAAATTTGTAAACCATAAACCCTAAATGATAAACCATAATCTTTAAACCATAATCTCTAAATCATATTTTCTAAATCCTAATCTCCAAATACCTATTTCAATACTCATTTTCTCTATGATCATAGAATGGATTGACAATGGATGTCCATTTCAAATCGTTGCACTCTTGAGTTTATTGCTTGTCTTGATCAATCTATAAGATTTATGGAGGAACATAGGAAACAATTTGTAGATAGGGTCTATTGTCCATGTAGAAATTGCAGTAACAACTTGAAAGTCAACATTGTAGATGAAATCAAATTTATGTCATGTGCAATGGGATGCTATAGGGCTATGCAGAATGGTATTGGCATGAATATATTCTTACTATGAGATCAATAGATGTCAATAGTAGTGTTTGTGTTGAAGAAGAAATTGTCGGCATGATGTAGATGTGAACGAACCAATTCCAACAGACATGGTTGATATGACGCTAGATAGTTGTGGGGTAAAGTGTACTGGTCCACCTTCTTTATTTAGAAACATTTTGCATGATGTTAACCATTATACTTGGGTTGAATTATGAAGTTGATTGTTGTATTGAGATTGTATACTCTAAAGGATAATAATACATGGAGTGATAAAAGCTTCACATCTCTGTGGTCTTTGTTGAAAAAATTCTTTCTGAAGGCAACGAGTTTCCAATATCAACATATGACTTAAAGAAAATGTTCTGTCCAATGGGAATGGTGGCTAATAAGATACATGCATGCCCAAATGACTATGTGTTATTTCAAAAGTACTATGTCAATTTGAAAGATTGTCCAAAATGTTGGGTGTCAAGGTACAAAATGACAACTACAGGTAAGTCAAAAATTGTCTCTCCTGCCAAGATAACATGGGGTATATCTATAATACCACGGTTTCAATACTTGTTTGCCAATACCATGGATGCACAAAATTTATCTTGTCATGCAGAGAAAAAGAAAAACAATGATGGGATCCTAAGACATGCATATGACTCTCTACAATGGATAAAATAGATTTATTGTACCCTAAATTTGGTGAAGAAGTCAGGAATCTAAAACTTGGGCTTTGTACCAATGGGATGAATCCATATGGCACATTAAGAAGCCAACACAATCACTTGGTATGTTATGATTGTTATATATAATCTTCTTTCCTGGTTGTGTGTGAAAAATAAGTATGTCATGTCGTGCTTGTTGATATCGGGCCACAAACAACTTGAAAATGATATTGATGTTTTCCTTGAAATTTTGATTGATGACTTAAAGAAACTCTGGGGAGAAGGTGTAATAACCTATGATACTTCACGTAGAGAGACATATTTTTTGCATGCTCTTTTGTTTTTCACTATTAATGACTTTCTAGCATACGGGAATTTATTTGGATACAGCATAAAAGGATCCAAAGCATAACCTATATGTGAGAAGAACATTGATTTGATACGATTAAAACATGGAGACAAGACTATATATCTTGGTCACCAGAGGTTTCTTCCAAAAGTGCATCCTTACCAAAGGTTGGGCAAAGCATTGAATGGATCAAATGAGGAATGGAGTTCCCCTAAACCCTATATCAGGGGATATTTCTTATGAAAGAACATAAGACTTTGTCAAAGCATTTAGTAAGAAATCATAATGTACTATTCCCACACTGAGTGACAAATCCTTATTTAAGAAGATGTCAATATTTTGGGATCTTCCTTACTGAAGTTCTTTGGCATTTAGGCATTAATTGATGTCATGCATAGTGAGAAAAGTGTCCATGATAGTGTCATTGGTACTCTATTGAATATACCAGGTAAGACTACAGATGGCATCAAATCCATAATGGACCTACATGAAATTGGTATAAGGAAATAATTGACTACAAAAGTTAGTAGTGATCGGAATACATATTTACCTCCTATTTGTTACACATTGTTCAGACAGGTTAAGAGAACTTTATGTGAGTGTTTGTTTAGTGTTAAGGTACCACAAGGATACTCTTCCAATGTCTATAAATTGGTATCAATGAAGGATCTAAATCTAATAGGTATCATATGTCATGATTGTCACATTCTAATGTAGCAAATATTGCTTGTGGCTATTTGTTCTATACTACCAAAGCATGTAAGGTTTGCAATCACCAGGCTTTGTTACTTCTTCAACACTCTATGCAGCAAAGTTATTGATCCTGGGAATCTTGATCAGTTGCAAAAAGAAGTGGTTGTTGCCCTGTGCCAGCTTGAGATGCATTTTCCTCCTTCATTCCTTGATATCATGGTACATCTTGTTTTCCATTTGACTAGGGAAGGGAAAATGTTGGGTCCAATTTTCTTGCATTGGATGTATCCTTTTGAATGGTACATGAGTGCTTTTAAAGGTGATGTTTGAAACCGATGTCATCCTGAAGGGAGTATTATTGAGGGTTTTGTGGCTAAAGATGTTATGGACTTTTGTAATGACATTTTGAGTTGTAATGAAGCTGCTGCCAATGAAAAGAATATTGATCCCTATTCTGGCAAAGGGACTTTTAGGATGAGTGGAAGTAATTAGTTGTGAGTTGTGGGAACAAGCACACTTGTATGTTTTACACAACATCGACGAAGTTGATATTTATACCATGTAACATACTAATTTTACCAATAAAAAATATCCCCAACCTAGTGCAATATGGCTTTCTAGAGAGCATAATATGACATCTATTAGGTGGTTTGAAGATAAAGTCTACCCTTAACTATCTCAAACACCAAATAATGTTGTTGAAAATATCAAATTGTTTGCCTTGAAACCAAAAATAAATGTTATGTCTTATGAAGGGTTAGGCATATAAATGGATTTTCATATTACACAAAACTTGAAGATGATAAGAGTGTCATCGAAAATAGTGGGGTCACCCTTCAAGCATCTTCATTTGTAATTTCCTTGTGTGAGAGTCCAGTGAAGCTAAAATGTCATATTATGGTGTCACTAGAGATATATGGGAGTTTGACTACACAGATTCCAGAGTTCATGTGTTTATGTATAATAGGGTTGATATCACAAAAGGAGTTGTAGTGGATGAATTGGGTTTCACATTAGTGGATTTTGAAACAATTGGCAAGAAATGTGAATCATTCATAATTGTAGCATGGGAAAAGCAAGTAATGTACATCAATGATCTAATAAATGAAAAATGTTTTGTCATTCTTGTGGGAAAAGGAAGTTCATTGCAGATCCTCTAGATGAAGAAGAGTACTATGATAAGTATGATGACTCCAGTCCATTTTCAGTTGGCTTGCCAACACCAAATGTTGAAGTTAACACTGACTTGTATATGTGTAGAAATCACATAGAAGAATATTAATTAATCAAACATCCAACCAATACTAGAGGTGTGTATTTTATTTTTTAAATGCTAGATGTGCATTTTACATTATTTATTATAGTTGTGTATGTTTCATATGCGACATGTACATTTTACATTCTTTATCACTTATATTTTATTCTTTAACTATTTTTTGATGGTGTCTGACTGTAAGGTTGAGCACCATGATGATGTACACCATGAGGATGAGCCCCATGATGGTGTCATTTGTAATATTTTTTTTATATAGATGTGAATTTTAATTCTCTATCACAATTATTATATAGATGTGCATTTTACCTTTCTATCACTTATATGTGCTTCTTGATAATTTAGGATGAGCATCTGGAGGATGTGGAACATGAGGGTCTTGTTGGCTTTGTAGAGGAACAACATGATCGTGTACGTAGAAGAGGCATCACCTTGATAAACAAGTTAGTAGTGCAAAGGGGTAAAGGACCAAAGTTGTTTGTTGATTTTAATGATGCAAGAAATCTTATTGGCAATAATTATAATATTTTCTTGCAATATCTAGGGATTCTAACTTGTAGCAAATTGGATATAATAATAGAATCTTGGCATAAAGTTGATCCTTCTAAGAAGGACTACATATGGAAGGAGTTATGTGTGAGATATTTTTCTTTTTAAAGATGTTCACAATTATGTTTTTATAAATATGTCATTAAGTATATGAAATATTGTAGAGCATCTTTGAGCTGGATGAAAAACTACATTGTAAAGAGGTGATGCAACACTGTGGGAGGCTATTAAGGAATTATAGACTAAGTCTAACAAGAGAATACATAATCCTCTACATGAAGAAGAAGTCTACCAATGAGAAATGGGCTTATCTTGACCCAAAGGTGTGGGAAGTGTTTGTTGCTTCAAGACAAACAAATGAATTCAAGGTATTAAGACTCCTTTATTTGTACATATTATACTTTAATGACTAATTATATGAACTTAATATATTACATAATGAACTTATGGTTTGGGTTAACTAGGCTTTACACGATGCTCAAAAAGAAAGATTGCAAAGAATGTGCATAACCACAACTTGGGTCCAGGTGGCTAAACATGTAGATGTAAAAGAGACTGGAAGCGTCTTGTTCGGAGAAGCTACTCCTAGGTCTGTTGAGTCTTCTACTATTCAAATACCTTTACTTTTCCATGAGGAGTGGATAGCTGCAAGGCAAACCAATCTGGAGAAATACCCGACCCCACAACTACTAAGGTGGTTGCAAAAATGGTAAAATTTAACTTTGCACGCTATATGTTAAGTTTTGATCTTGATTACCAATTCTATGTTTTACTTACCAATTACTATTGATAATGATTAGTAGGAGCTCTACGACCAAAGAAAATAAGGCAAGTTCATTATTGAGGGCCAAAGGTATGAATTGATAGTTTCTCTAGGTACTTTAGAGCATCTTGTCCATGATAGGGTCGTTGGGGCTAGTGTTGATATATGATCTTTTTACCGGGTCATTAGAGAAGCGCAAATCTATCAACAAATGAGTTTGGTCACAAGAGCAGGTGTAAGACATGGTTGCAAAAGGAATAGAGGACATGTATCATGCTTCTCATTCTCTACCTCCACAGACAGCACTTGTGACCCCCCCGCTCTTCATTTGAGATGCCCCCCTACGAGTGAGGTGGTTGAAAGTAATTCCATGGACCTAGCTGGCACGCCCGATGTAAGTCTTTTTGTGATATAACAATCTTTCAGGTGAATTTATAATATGTTTGTGTTTAGGTTTATATAACACTATATACATATTTGTAGGGGTTGAGGCCATGTCGGCTTTTACTAGAAGATCAGTATGTCTTTGAATTTGGTGAGGCTTACCCACCCCTTCTAGGTGACATGATTCATGGTCATCAATGCCCACTTATGCAGCTCATGTTTCTATCAGGATTGTTTACCCCCATTCAAAAATAGACACCACTGCCACATACCCACCCTGACCACAAGAAAGGTGATTTAGAAGGCGGACTGGTTTTGTGGCCCAAAGTAGGAGTTGTTTACATTGATGTATGCTAAATTTTCACTATGTTTGTATTTATGATTATTTTCAACTTGTGTATATAATTGGTAATTGATATGAGAATATATATATATATATATATATATATATATATATATGCATATATATATATATATATATCTGTGTGTGTGTGTGTATATATATGTGCAGGTCATGGAACTTAAGAAACCCCCTACAATACCTCCACTTCCACCTCTAGATATTAAAGTACCTACTTGGATTACAAAGGACCTATTTGAGTCAGTACTAGGTGTAGGAGGTACACAATATCATGCTTCTCATTCTCTACCTCCACAAACAGCACTTGTGACCCCCCGCTCTTCATTTGAGATGCCCCCCACAAGAGAGGTGGTTGAAAGTAATTCCATGGACCCAGCTGGCATGCCCGGTGTAAGTCTTTTTGTGATATAACAGTCTTTCAGGTGAATTTATAATATGTTTGTGTTTAGGTTTATATAACACTATATACATATTTGTAGGGGTTGAGGTCATGTCGTCTTTTACTAGAAGATCATTATGTCTTTGAACTGGGTGAGGCTTACCCACCCCTTCTAGGTGACATGATTCATGGTCATCAATGCCCACTTATGCGGCTCGTGTGTCTATCAGGCTTGTTTACCCCATTCAGAAATAGACACCACTACCACATACCCACCTTGACCACAATAAAGGTGATTTAGAAGGCATCCTGGTTTGTGGCCCAAAGCAGGAGTTGTCTACATTGATGTATGCTAAATTTTCACTACATTTGTATTTATGATTATTTTCAACTTGTGTATATAATTAGAAATTGATATGAGAATATATATATATATATATATATATATATATATATATATATATACAGTAATTGCACGTGCTTCACACGTGACTAGCATATAAATAATTCAATACTTTAAATATAAACTTATATAAGAGACTATGTAAGAAAATGTCAATTTTTATGGGTTCACAACCAAGAAGTAAACTAATAAATGTTTAAAACAAATTATACTTGTAAACTTAAGTCTGTGTCATGTAAGAATTTATAATGTTCTTTTTTGTGTTGTGCACATTTCTTTTTCCACCAATGTATTCATACCCCATTCAAAAAAACCCACAAAACTCGTACATGCATTTCCTTTTAGATATACATGTTGTATTGCTTGTCGATCATTAAATTAGCATCAAAGTGTATGGAATCCCTACGAAGGAATTATCCTTTTTCCTATATGCAAACAAAGGGATATTTGAAAACTTGTTTTTGACGACGATTGTCATCAGTGTTTGCTAAACACTTGAATATATTTAGTAGAATGTGAAATATATACAAAATGACATTCTTTGTGTTATGAGAAACATGTTCCCACTAATTTGACAATCATAGAATTATCTTATAATAATAATAATTTTTTCATAGTTGGATTTGGTCATATTACTTGGAACTATTATTGATATTTCATGATGGAATCTTCGTGTAGGCTTAAAGGCCTACGCTGGTCTAAAATTGGATTAGTATTCATGGTTGTTGTGTCCTTGTCTATATAGGTTAGTTATTTTTGTATAACTACATAAAAAGTGCCTTTTTAGGCATTTTTATTGCAATAATAAGGTCAACCAATTGGCATCTTTCATCTTTTGGCCAATGAGGAAAAATATTGGTGCAATTGAGGTGAGTGAGATGATTCATGCATTATTATGTATTTTAGAAATAAACCTTTTGATCTAGGATCATCTTTTGTATATTAGGATATGTATCACTTATTCCATGTGAGATAGGTACCACCCATCCACTTTACATGTACCTAGAAATGTCAGAAATAGAAACATCAATAAATTCAAATAATGATAAAAACTTCTTGAATTGTATTTTGTCGAAGTTTATCAATACATTAAGAATATTAATTAATTTACTTTAAACCCTATAAGTCTTAATCACCATTATATATTAAATACTTATTGTATAAAACATGTACAATTGAAATACCTAACATATAAATAGATACAATATGTGTAGTTCAGTCTGTAAGGAACATAATATTATTAGATTACACCAACGAGGTACTTGTAATGATATAATCACTAATATAGAGGTAAAAATATTTATGAGCAATATAAGTTTCTAGAAGTATCTTTCCATATTCTATAATTGTCATTTCCACCGCTGTAATAAAATAATAGAGATATGCCTCTTGCATGTATTGATTTGCAATCTAATCATTAGTATTAGATATGTCCTATATTTTTTTATAACATTCACATTCATTCCCAAGATGACATGCATCCCTCATATAACATGTAGACATATCATACGATGTTTCCCCCATTTGAATTCCATTAAGAAAAAAATGAAGGATTGGGGCAATATATTAATGTTTGAAATTTTTATTCATGAGTTGATAAGTCTTATGCATGAGAATAAACAACAAAGAGACATGCTTATTTGTTAGTTTTTATTTTTATGCATAGATTCAATGATTAATTATGGATTGCTCACTTGATATGACACTATAGTAAGAACAACAAACTAACGAGTCAATGGTCAACTACTATACTAAAGCTATCACCATCAAAGAACCAATTCAAGTGATTTTTCATTGTGATCTTTTATTTGATATTTCATACATGGAATTAAAGTGTTTGATTTAGAAAGATATCATATATAAAATCTAACATATTCTATCCAACATTAAATAATTTCTAATCCAACTTTTCATTTCATTGATGAGAGTGATAATACTCATAAACAAAGTAGTTCAATAAATAGTTGTTGTGTCAACATGCATCACATATATCACATGTAAACTACGACTGACCTCACTTAGATTAAAGAGTGCATGATATTGATTCTTTTTTTTCATTTAATGTACTTTATACAATAACATCATACAACTTGATCAGTCACAAGTAAACAACATCAATATCGATGGTATAAATCATGAAATGTCCTATAAAAGCTTACCAAATTATATTGAATAGTATTACTTGCAAAGTTATCTGGTTGTTGCTATAAAAAATATACTCATGGTACAATAAATGTAACTTTCAATTAATTAATTCGCTATTATTTTTCTTCATCTTAACATCTCGTGATAAACATTATAAACATATAATTAATGAAAGTCACTAACACATATTTTCATATAAAAATATATGATCGAATAATATAGGAATAAAATGAAATGATACATGGGATTAGATATTCCATTCATTGAATAAATTATTACACCATCAGTGGTTAGTAATTCAAGTATATAATCAATCTATAAATTTGGATATCCTTCAAGTATATAATCAATCTATAAATTTGGATATCCTTCAACCACATTGTAACTTTCAATTGAAACATTTTCCCAAAGGCTATTTACTTGCTAGAGTACTTCTCAATGAACAACAATTGCTACTAAAAGTATTTGAACACAAATGCCTGCCAATTATACGAGCACGTGATAAATATATGCCTTTTTTGGTAGCTTTTAATAAGAAGTAATAGATTAAATTGATTTAACATTTATTATGAATGATCATAGCTTTGAATCTAGAGTATGGTTGCATCAAAATGGAAAAAATCTAAAAAAATATCCAATATTATTGTCACACTCAAAGTCACAAGTCATCACCTTCCAATTTAATGTGATAACATTTGAAAAAGCCACATAAAAGCTTATGAAACTTCCATGGTATCTCACCATCTTCTATCTGATTTTTGGGAAAATCTATACAACCAATTTTCTTTTGTTAATTATGAAATGACAATTCTCTCCTATTTATGCATAATACTTGGCATTTACTTCGTAGCACCTCAAAAGTGACAAATAATTCCCTACCATTTAAAATATGATAGTATTTGAAAAGAAACTCAAAAAATCCTAAAATTTTCATAATACAAACTATATTTTCTTTTTCTAAAATGAAAAACATATAAACATGAAAAAATGATTGATCTTTCCATGAAATTATATATATATATATATATATATATATATATATATATATATGTAATATTTGTATGTTGTGTTCTTGTATCCATAAATGACTAAGAGATTTTTGCAAAACAATTAAGTAGTTAAAATAGTTCATTAGTCACTAATCTTGAAAGAGCTACTACTATGAAGAAAAGATAAGAGTGTAGTGGAACCTTACAAGTGATAGGGGTAATTGCTTTACAAAAGCACAGTCTTCCAATGGAATAGAAACATAAGAACAATTTATTTCGTTTAAATGAACTAATTTGATCATTATGATAGATAAAGTAAGGATGTATCCGATAGTGAGATATCAATCTCTTGATTAAAATGCTCAAATTAACACAGATTTGGGACACATATTTCATGGCGAAAGATAGAGACAATAAAATGATCAAATAGAAATACTTAACAAAAATATAATCTGATGAATATGTATAACTGACACCATGAATTTCATTGTACATATACAACAACATACTTATATATGTATAACCATATACTTAAAATATGTTTCATTTTATAGAAATAAGTGTTTGTGCTGAAAATGCTCCGCTCGTGATATCATTAAGGTCTGCAACATGTTGAGAAAGTTTGCTTATATAAAATTTGATTCTGTAAGTTAAAATTCAAGATTGTGCTCTTCGTACAAAGCAAAAGTCACATATAATAACAATAATACGATATAGTTACCAAAAATGTTAATACATGATGTTAGCTAATGGGAGAAAATTCGGATGCTTCCAAAGTGATCGGCAAAGTAAGGTCCAAACTGCAAGCTTAATATATAAGGAAAATATGATCTTTAATGAAATGTACTTCAATTTAAATTGTAAATTAAGGCATATAATATGGTTGTCCATCACCTTAAAATACTTATATGCATTATGCTGACGCTTTATATTTTGTGGAACAATTCATGTTGAACGTCCACTTACATATTATGCATTCTAACGGTAAAGTTCACTTCAATCCATATGCTTTATGTTTCCGGTAATTTTAAGATGTGATGTGAGTTAGTTTCAAGATACAAATACCAAGAACACAAAAAGTGAGATAAAAAATAACTATAAAAATTTAAGAAAAATACCACATCTTCCAAGCAACCCCGGTAGTAGCCTGAGCATTGGAGCTTGACTTTTCTATGCACAAGAAGCAAGCCATGTCGAAGTACAGTGGCATAGCAGAACTTGACGACAAGGAGCATGGCGCCAGCAGGAAGGCCAATGTCAGTAGCAACACAAGTTCTTCACCATTTTACGGCCTTCCATCTTTGGTTCTAAACATACGAAAATTCTGCTATTAGGTGCTCCAGTCTTTTGGGGCTGCCCTATCTGGTGCATAACCGACGGCCTTATCGTCCTCGTATTCTCTCCAACGATAATCACTCCAACGATAATCTCATGAGGACTTTCAGTGCTATAGCCTTGTTTCCACACGGTGTCGTCTGATGGCCTGA
This sequence comes from Alisma plantago-aquatica, assembly GCA_963693085.1. Lineage (NCBI taxonomy): Eukaryota > Viridiplantae > Streptophyta > Magnoliopsida > Alismatales > Alismataceae > Alisma > Alisma plantago-aquatica. The sequence continues at coordinate 515,224,471 of OY856409.1, forward strand.
GTTTAGAGGGAACGCGATTGATGAAAAAGAAAAGGAGAAAAAAAATTGAAGGTGGTTGACGACTTAAGGTATTGGAAATAAACAATTTTATAAAATTCGTCTCCGCAGCCATGTAGATTGAGGCAGAAACATAGATGAACTCTTAATAAGATAAAAGACGGACTATTGTTTCAGCTAGGATAAATATTGCATTTATCAGAGTCCTATTCGAGATGGAGACTTTGTTTTTCATATAACTTGAGACAGAGTCCAAACATTTTATGAACCGTGTGGACGGAAATGAGTCCTCAGTTTAGATTAGTACTACAGTAGATATATATATATATATATATATATATATATATGGGGATTAAGAGAGAAAGATTTCTCCCCCCCTCTCCCATGCCTGTGGCCCAGGCCGAATGCCCACAAGGGTGGTAAATCAAGGCGGAAATTGGGATTTGAACCCGGGTCCTTTCGTTAGGGGACACCGTGTTTGACCACTTGAGCCACTCCTTGTCAGCATATATATATATATATATATATATATATATATATATATATATATATATATATATATATATCTCATCTTTATTTCCCACACGGGTAGCTACCCGCCCACCCTTCCGACCACTTTTTTTTAAGAAAAATTCGCAATTGTAGAGCACTATTTTTTCTAGCTCTCCAAAAAATTTTAGCCAAAAATAATATCATTTTCCCCTCTAAAATCAAAAAATCCGTCCTTATATATATCTACTGTATATTTTGTACAGAGTTACTCTTTTATTTGTGTAGTTACTTTCTGATCACCATAGTTACTTTTTTGACAACAGAGTTACTTTTTTGGCCAGGAGAGTTACTTTTTTGGCTGCCGGGTAGCGAAAATCCAGGCTACCCGCGCGGGCAACGAATGAACGCCCATATATATATATATATATATATATATATATATATATATATATATATATGTGTGTGTGTGTGTGTGTGTGTGTGTGTGTGTGTGTGTGTGTGTGTGTGTGTGTGTGTGTGTGTGTGTGTGTGTGCAAGGTCATGGAACCTAAGAAATCCCCTACAATATGTCCTCCACTTCCACCTCTAGATATTAAAATACCTACTTGGATTGCAAAGGACCTATTCAAGTCACTAGATACTAGGTGCAGGCGGTAGACAATATATCTAGGCGACTTAATGGAAGGGTTGACTATGATTATCCATATTAACGAGGATGTTGTAGGTCAAGCTCATGATACTAGTATATTCGTACAAAATGTTGTGGAGTTATTTACTAATGCTTGGTTGAATACATCTGTCATAGAAATTTGGATGGTGAGATCTTATGGTCAAATACCTCATTCTATATATGTAAAAATATTTGTTGATCGATTTTCTTATATTTTAATACATTGATATACATTTGTTATCCACTAATATAGCGTATGTGGAGAGTTCACACTAACCAATGTGTCATTTCTAGTTCCATCATTGATTAATCATGTAGATAAAAACCCAAGATCTACTAGTGATTATTGTTCTGCCACATTTAAATATTTTAATAATGTGAGAAAGAGTGTGATTGTAGCTCCTTTCAATGTTGGGTAAGTTTCAAGAACTTTGCTTATAATTTTGACTTATAAATTGTATTTTATCATGGATTTTGAATTTTTTTTGTTTTCTTTCTTTTCACTCAATAATAATCATTGGATGTTTTGGATAATTAACCATGATATGCGAACTACATTTTATCTAAATTATGTGGGGGCATGCACTAGAAAAGGAATTATTTATGTGAGTAAATTTTTATATCCGTCAACATATATTACTATTGTATCATTAATTACATGACTATTTACTAATCCAATTAAATGTGTTATTTAACTTATAGGGATATAAAAGAATTCAAAAAGGTCAGTGGAAAGGTAGATAAGAAAAAGAAACTATTAAGTTGGAAGGATGTTGAGGTAGTTTTCTGACTCCAATGCATATATATGCCAACTATGCATACTTTAGTTTATTAAAATTTCACAAAACTATAGATTTATAGTGCCATGTACAAGGCAATGCTTGGGCGTGCAGATACTATGTGATGTGGTATGTGAACCTGATTGTCAGACATGCAGCACTAGACATCCATTGTATACAAAAGGTAATCTATATAGTCTCTATCATCATAAGTAAATAGTCTCATTTGATAATATGAAAGAATCAAATGAAATTCTTAATTATGTTATTTATTTTGGAGTTGTTTGACATGATAAAGCCATATACGAAGAGATAGATGAAATACAAGAAGAGTGGGCACAAGACTTTATTAAGGAAGTCAACTTTGAATATGATTGGGATAAATTATGAGTTTTCTAATCCTTGATGTCATTTATTTCTATATACATGCGGTGGTTATGACTTTCTACAACTTTAAATTTTATGTGAGTGAATTGTTGGTATATGTGAATGATGTGTGTGTATATGCATGTGTGTGAATGAATTTGAAGATGAATGAATACAGTAGGAATTTCATTTGTACATGTCATAAGAATGGAACTGGATAATGGATCTTGTATGTGTATTTTCTAAATTGGGTATCTACATAAGAATGGAATTAAGTTTTGAAGAGAATGGAATTGAATAGTGGAAATGTATGTGGTGGATTGATTGTGTGTATGTGTTTGTTATTGTATGTTTTGTATGTGTGTTGGCCTGTTGTTAAGATTAATACAGGATGGAACTTGTAGTTCTAATGATCTGTAGGGTCTGCATCTAGCTAAACAACTAGACTACAGGTCTACAAACCTACAATATAAAAATGTGTGGCATTGGTGTTAAAAAGAATTGACATTGTAGGTCTTTGTCGTCAGTTTCTTTAGAAAACCAATGCTATAGACCAGATGTGTCGTCGGTTTTCTCTTCTAAAATGGTCATGTTGGACAGCACAATCGGAATACCAGTTGGATTGTGATGTTGGTTGTTCTAAGAAAATGGCATTGTATATTTGTGGCATCGGTTGTTTAACCACAACCAACGACACATATACCCTTATTAGTTAAACTATACCTAATAAGGAAGTACAATGTCAGTTATGGTGATTGAATCGACAACACGGTTGTCTATAGAGTTGGTTGTCTTCCTGGAACTGATGATAGAGTGATTTAACGACTCTTTATTTCTCTGAGTCATCCATTGTGTCATCGGTTTCTATTTACATAGCACCCATCACTCTCTCTATGTCTTCGACTTTTCCATTACCAAAAATCAACACAAAAGATCCATAGTTGTAGCGTCATCCACTTAGGTTTCCATAAAAAATGACATTGTAGGCTATATTAATTGTCACTAAAGGTGGTATCCATACTAGTGGGGGATCCATGGTTTGATCTGCTCAATGATGACCTTTGAGAGGAGCTTGAAGCAAACATTGTTGAGGGAAATGAGCTATAGTGCATTGTACGAGGAAGGTTAGGGAACTTTTTGGATGAAAACTACTATGGATTCCATTATTTGTCTAGCATGGGGCCTTCATTAAAAATGCATTGGATCTGTGAAATGTTGGAATCATTGATGGTGTTCAAGTTGGATTGTAGTAAAAGCACATCAATGTTGTCAGACATTATGAATTTGAGAGAGGCCATCTTCTAGAGGGTAGAATGTATTTCTACCCTTGTTGGAGTGGCAAAAAGTAGGTAGTACCACTTCAGTGTGGTTGTGTGAAAGAACCTACAAATGTTGGGGAGAACCTCTTTTTGAGGTTTTTTGTCAATTTTAAAAACAAGTACATGATATGGGAGAATATCATATTACTAATGGTGGGGCATCTTTGATGCAAGTGTAATTTGTATTCTAAACTTTATGATGGTAGACCTCATTTGCTTTGGAATTATGTGAAAATGGTAGAAGTGGGTATTTGTGTCACCCATCTTAATTGAATCATGGCAAATGGGAGAATACTAGATTCCTAATGGTGGGGCATCTTCGATCTGGATGTTTTATCCATTCTAAACTTTGTGATTTTAGACCTCATTTTCTTTGGATTTATGTGGAAATGGTAGAAGTGGGAATTACCATTCACCCATCTTATCGGCAGAGTGGGTAGTGATATGGTTCTTATTTTTTATTGATGAGAATTTTGTCAAAATGAGCTTGTAGCTCAATGATGGCGTTGTCAAGTTGCTCGTTCTAGTTTGTAGCAAGGACCTAATGTTTGTGGTGGAGGTGATTCTCAAGATTATATTTTAGTTTAAGGCATTGTTTGGTGAATGTTGTAATCACAAACTCAGGCTTGTTGCGTGAAATCAGTTGTTGCTTTGGTGGAGAAGGGTACTTGATCCAAGTCTACTTGATGAGGTTGGGGAAGGAAGGATATGCATGTCAAGTGGTGCTCATGTTGAAGAGATGGGTGTTGGGCTTTTCATAATTGTGTGTACAGATTATGAGTGAGTTGTGATCTGACTTAATAGTGCCAAGACCTTAATGCAAGAGTGGGGGTAGCAGTCACTGCAATAATAATTGGTGACTACATGATCAAGTTGCACTTGCAGCAGACCTCTTTTGAGGAACATATGAGTCCTAATTCTCTAATATCTTTAAGCCATGCATTTTTCAAGAAATTATATAAGTATGATGTGCTACCAATGTCATGGTAATTTTAGTTGACTCTCTCATCAGGGAAGATGGTAACATTGAAATCACCTCCTAAAGCCCATGGTAGGTTAATGGGGCTAGCTAGTTGTTTGAGGTGTTCCTAGATGAAGCATTGGACTTGGGGTTTGGTTCTAGTGTAGATGAAGATAAGAAAGTTGGATATGTTTATCTTGTAGTTGATAAACTATTTGTGGCTGAGAAAAACTTCAACATGGCAGGTGGCCTCGTTCCACACCACCCATATGTAGCCTAAGAACCCAAAATCTTGAACTCAATCTAAATTCAAAAATCCAAGTGCTTTTGATGATTTGCACAGTAGTTTTACCGCATGTTTTTTTTTCTACAATGGCCATGATAGATGACATATGTTTTTATATGAGGTTCTTTGAGGTGATTCATGCATTGTCTTTACAAATTCCTTAGAATTTCCATATTAAACTAATCATAAATAAAGTGAGTGGGGGTTAGACCAAGCCGGATGGGTCCTGGCTTTAGAGTAGCTACTCGCTTTTCTCTAAGGACCTTGTAGACATTGAATGCTCCTCAATGTGTGCTAGAAAGGTTTATTTCCCTCTTTTTTGGAGGCTAGAAAGGTGACCTAGGAAATAAGTAGGGGTATCTTCATGTTTTTGAGGTGTAAACCTACTCCACCTCCACACCCTTTATGGTTTCTGGTGGTGTTATGGATTTTATTAACCAATGGCTTAGAGTGCCTAAAGGAAAATTTTGGAGTTTTCATGCTCCACAAGGTGATAGATATACCCTTCACAAATTGATTTCCAATGAGATTGAAATGTGTGTGATGTTGATTTTCCTTCCCAGTGGCCATGGATCTATCATCTGGGGTCTAGGAAGAGATTTGCTTCTTTATTTCTACCTATTGATTCACTTGGTTGACAATGTTCAAGTTTTCTAGTGGTTGGTATATTGAGTTTTGTGTGCTTCTTTGTGTGTTCCATATTATCCCCATTTTCTTGTTGACATGGGTTGATAATGTTGGATGCAAGATCATGTATCCAATCATAATCATTTTGAGTTTCTTTCTTATGTATTATTCTCTTCCATTTTTCTAATGGTTGGAATTTGTTTTAAGTTTTTTCTTTAGCATTTTTCATGGTATTTGATTGTTTGTGAGGTCTATGGTAGTAGGCTTGGCAAGGACGGATTCCTTGAAGCCGTCCCATTGGAAAGGAGGATCAAGAATGATTGTGCATTAGGTTGTCTATGGGTGTTGGACGACATATGGTGTAACACTGATGGTGTGATCCTCCTTCACATGTCTAATTTTTTTGATGGTGTCATTAATTTTCTCAATGAAACTTTCTTGATACATAAAGAGAGGGAGTGTAACATCTCAAAATTTTCAACATTAATATAATCTTTAAAATGGGGTTTTCTTAAATAAATAATAATAGAGGGGCTTATTGGTAAAAGACCATGAGGTGGAATTTTCTTAAAGAATAATGAAGTTAAAACAATATTAGGATCAATCCACCTTTATCTCCATTATACATATGGATTATGCACTCAAGAAAATATATGTTGGCCCCTCACCCTTTTCTTTTTCCTAACCATAAAAATTGTTTAGGATGAGTGGAAGAGAGGAATAAAATATTTCAAATTCGAAAATATAGCTTGTATAACTTAAGAAATAAGTAACCCTCTTTCCTTACATAGTTTTAATAAGAAGAACATCCTTTTCCTCTCTCCTCAAGGAAAAGGTTCTCAAAAAGGCATATAAAGTAGGTGGCATGATCATGGAGTGAGTAATAATAATTATCTAGAAATTTGACTCCAACATACACAAAGGAAAAGAATTATCCAATTATTTAATCTATAAATGCATTAAAATCAAATGGAATAACATTTATAAAAATAATAGACAAGAAAAGTGAAAAATAGAAATCTAATTTTATGGGAATAATGTAGACACCTTTGTGGGCATGTGATCCAAATTTGGTAATACTTTGACCATGTTTGACCCTTCAAATTGATCATACAAGTTTCCATATAGTTTTGTATAGGATTTAATCAAATATGCATTAAATGCATCAAATTTCTCAAAAGTCTTAGTTTTTCTATTGTCACGTGATTGTTTCCTTTTTCTATCCTTTCCCTCATGCAATCCAATGGTCTAGGTTTAATCGGCCATGATCGAACGACGTCATTGTCATCCCCTTCCTCTAAATCCTTTGCGAGTCAGGACTCCAGTCACAGGTTTCCTTTCTTGACACTGTTCTCTCATGTCACTCGTCCTTTTTCAAATATTTTTATTTCTCCATCTTTGCCTCTCTTTCCCAAATAGATCGAGCCCTTAATCTCCCTCTCTCATGGATCATACAATAAATGCCCTTAGGGCATCAATCTTCCTCTCTGTCATTTTCCACAGGCACCTCTACTAACTTCTCCTCTGCCTTCTTATGAAATCATAAACATCGTCGACCTTGTAGAGTCCCTCCTCCACAGCCAATTGCTTCCCAGGAGCACTAAAACCCACCATCCTACTCAACCTTTCCCTCTAGTGACCTATAGCTATAGCCCACCAGCGACGGAGCCTCGAGTGGAATTGAGGGTCAGGTAAGCATCTACAAACTCGAAGCTTTGTTTTCCTTTTGCCTATTTCTCTTGTGATCGCTTGAGTTGATGTACCATGTAGAGACCAATTGAGGTCTCTATTGGAGCTATTCGTCCGGTGCTTCAAGGTTCCTTAAATGTAGGGGACAATGCATCGACCTTAGTTTGATCACCACAAATATTTTTCTGACTCTCAGCAGACGTTGTTCATCATGGCTTCTGTAGTTTCTAACCTCTGACTTTCTCCTCTGCTTTCGCCTGTTCCCAAAACACAACCATGTTCTCAGACCGATTCCTTCTCGAGACAGTTCTCTTGGATTCAATTTGAACTCACGATGATCCCCATCCTATATTCATGCCTAGTTCGTGGGGTTTTCTCTAGTTTCGGTTCTTGCAACTGCTCTTGACCATGGTCGGAGTAGTTCTGCAGCTCCAATGCTCACCATGGTTAGGTAGTTGGCTCCCTGGCTCCACTATGAGACAAGGAAGCTACTTGGGATCCCATCTTCCCACGATCGACCCCTCTTCTTGAGCTTTAATTGGAGCTTCAAGCTTCAGGATAGCTGCCTCGCCATGGTACGAGCAGGAACAAACCAAATCATGTAATGACTATGGTGTCCCCATGTTTTCAAACAAGTAATGAGTTATACAAGGGTATTTTTAGAGTTTTACTCACCTTGCATCCTTTGACCATTGATCTGCTGGTGTGAGACCCACTAGTTTGTGCGACCATCTGTGATTGGACCACATCATCTGGGCCCAACATCCCAGTGGATAAAGAGGCCGCATGCATGGCATTTCCTTGATTTCTCATTGGTCGATTTTCTAAAATTCATAGTAAATCGTTGGATACTCACAAAAATGAGAAAAAATATGTTATGGAAAGCATTTATTAAGAGGAATCTGATTTTAAGGTTTTCATTCCATGATTTTCCTTCCTATTTTGATGTTTTATTAGAAACCCTAATATGGGTCATGAAATCCTAATCATGTACCACATATGATTAATGTGATCTAATACAATCTAGTTTTCCTAAATCAATTATATTGATCAGTAAGCCTAACCCTAATTCACTCAATCCAGAATTCACCCTAATTAATCCTAGGATCAATACAAGGTATTGATTTATGATGTATAATAATTATGAACATGTGTTTAGAGCCTAATCAAGACAAGAGAAGGTTGACTTAGATTTGAATCAAGATCAGAGAAACCAAGTTAGGTTTTGCTTTGATATAGGTAAGCGGGTCATGCCACTATACATATGTACTTTGGTTGAATTGTTTTCTATGTATGATGTAGGAATTATTTTTTCAATTTCAAGTTCAATGCTCAAATCAGGTTCATCATATAAATTTATTGATGTTTGATATATCTTAGGTCATATGGTTATCATGTTTGTTAAGATTAGAGATTATGATTAATGATCAATGATTAATAGATTTTAAAGTTCTTGTCTCAAGAGGGAGAAATCACATCATGTTAAGTTCAAGGATCATGTTAATGTTAATGCTAATGTCATGTCAATGATCAATTTAATTGGAATTGAATCAGTTTTTATATGCTTCTCGAATCATGGACCTCAAGGAGTCGTTATGGGCATTCATGCCAATTATGGGCTTTTATAGTCAAATCATGGGCATTCATGCCAATTATGGGCTTTTCTAGTATTATGGGCTTTCCTAGCAATCATGTGCTCTTAAGTGGGCATCATAAAGAGATGCATATATTTACTGCTCAATTCTTCATGTTATAAGAATCATGTAATGAAGAATGCTGAAGTTTAATTCATGTCAAGATTTTCTCTCAAGTCAAGTATATATGTTTATTTCTCAATTATTATAAAATGTATAGTGTCCCTAACTAGTGTGTGTCTCTATTTTTTGCATGGTCGTGGGATGAGATGTACCTAGATCAAGGAGAAAATGTATTTAAAATGAGTGCTTCAAAGTAGAAGATCCCAGGATTTAGCTTGGTGGGGTGCCATATGCACATTTTTTTTGGTGAACTCAGCTCCTTCTATTTCTATTTATAGTTTTGAGAATGTACAGGAAAAAGAAAGAGAAAATCGTCTTAAGGAGCAGAACCTCCCAAGACAAACAAAAGACAGAAAAAGGAAGAAAAACTATACAGGAACAAAACTCCTATAGACTGTCCATCAAGAGGTTCAGATCTTGTAGAATGAGATTCCAAAGAAGATCAACATCCTTGAGAATCCCACCATGAACTCGATCATTTCTCTCCCTCCACAGCCAGCTGAAGATATCAAGGCCAAGAAGAAAAGCCTTTCTGTCTTTAAACAAGCAAATATCATTTATGGATCTGGGTTGCCGAATGTTCAGAAACATACTGGCTCTCCTCCAAAACTCAGATGAGTACGAACAGCTGAACAAAAGATGTTCAAGCTCCTCTTCCTCCCTGCAACAAAGAAAGCACATAGACGCCAGACTGATCCCAATATGTTTCACAAAATAGGAAGTTGGAAGCCTTCTATGACCAATTTTCCAACCAGTCATTCTCCAATTGCTTGGGCATCTGAAACTCCAAAGCCATTGAAAGAAAACAAAAGATCCAATCTCAGGGTGAAGACAGCTCCAAATATATCTATAATTCACCTCCTTCTTCCCAGCAAATAAGATATTGTCCTTCTCACCAGTAGGACTCGGAGAAGAATTAAGAATCTCAATCAGACCACTATGAAGTCTAGAATTCTCCACAGCCCAAGAACCATTACATATAAGATGACTGAGATTAACATTAAAAGGGAAACCCAGCTGGATAATACTCTGTCTACCCAACACTTCAGTCAAGAAAAACGACCCCTTACACCAGGGATCCTTCCAAATACCAATGTCTTTACCATCACCAATGACAAAAGTAATATATCTTCTTAAGCAGTCTCTTTCTCCAAGAATTCTTCTGAACAGCCACGAGAAACTGTCATTAATAGGAAGAGACCAGAAAGAATGCTTCATTAAATACTTCTCATGTATCCATTTTATCCAAATACTGTCTTTCTTCTTGGCAATGTCCCACCCATTCAAAAGAATGTACGACTGGATAATATCTCTGATAGGTTTAACCCCTAAACCACCTTCCAGTCTAGGTTTAACAACCTCACTCCACTTGACCAAATGAATAGGATTCCTACTAACATTCTTCCCCCAAATGAAATTCCGATAGATCTGTTCAATTTCATCACAAACAGCACAAGGAATTGGGAAACTAGCAACCCAATAATTAGTCATAGCAGTAAGAGTTGATTGAACAAGCTCAACTCTGCCTGCCATCGAGAGCTGACTTGCTTTCCAACCATCAAGGCGACTCTTAATTCTGTCAAGAAGAGAGCTACAATGAGCCTTGGTCAGCTTACCTATAACCAAAGGAATACCAAGATATCTCTGCGGCAGACACCCTTCAGCAACGCCCAAAATACTGCCCATCAGATTACTGTTAGCATTTTGACTATAAAGAACAACACTCTTGTCAATGTTAATCTTCAAACCAGTAATAGAATAGAGCTGATCAAGCACCCTCTTAATAGCATGAGCACTACGATCATCCGCCTCAGAGAAAATCATCAAGTCATCGGCAAAGATCAGATGAGAAACAGAGAAATTGGATGAAGCCTTCAAAGGTTTCAAATTACCCTCTTTAACCTCTTTATCAAGAAGAAGAGTAATGACCTGCATAACAAGAACAAAGATGTAGGGAGCAAGGGGATCCCCTTGACGAACCCCATTACTCGGTTGAAAAGATTCAGAAGCTTCTCCATTAATAAGAATCTCATAGGAAATAGTATTAAAAATCTCCTTGAGCCACACCACCCAACAGTGAGGGAAATTCATAAGCTCGAAAATAAGAAAAATGGCCTCCCAAGCAACTGAATCATAGGCTTTAGATATGTCTAACTTGATACACATCTTAGGCCTGCACTCCTTCTTGTTAAAGTCATGTATCAAATCATTAGATAGAAGAACAGCATCCTTGATAGACCTGCCCTTCACAAAAGCACATTGATTGCTACTCACAACAGAAGACAAGACAAGTTGCAATCTGTTAGCAAGAAGTTTAGAGATAACTTTGTAGAAGACATTGCACAAAGCAATGGGTCTGAAATTCTTGAGCTCACTGGAATTCTTCACTTTCGGAATAAGAGTGATGAAGGTACGATTAGCTTCTCTAAGCATTCTTCCATAATTAAAAAAACCAAGAACAGCCCTAACAACATCCGTGCAGATAACACTCCAACAAAACTTGAAGAAATGACCATTAAAACCATCAGGTCCTGGGCATTTCTCAGAATTAAGATTCCTGACAACATCAACAACTTCCTTCACAGAAAAGCATCTATCAAGAGACAGCTTGTGAACATCATTCAACTTAGGAAAGACCAACATCTTCAAGCTATAAACATCAATATTGTGACCATTATTGAATAAAGAAATATAAAAACCCCGGATGTGCTGTTTAATCTCAGAACAGTTAGTGCTAATGCTTCCACCAATATCAAGGGTGCGAATATGGTTAACATTTCTTCTAACTTTAATCGAAGAATAAAAAAACTTAGAGTTAGAGTTCCCCTCTTTAAGCCATTTGACTCTTGATTTCTGTCTCAGCAAAGATTCTTCATGCTTATTAGCAATAACAGCTTCTTTTCTTCTAGCAACAGCCTCAATTTGCAGCAGAACATTAGAAGGGTCTTTATCAAGACTGCTTTGTGCTTCACAAGCTAACAAATTGATCCTCTTAGCAGAATCAGTGAAATTACCAACAGTGCTTCTATTCCACTTAGACAACTCATATCTAAGCTTCTTAAACTTGCTATAGACAATGAAGCTAGGAAAGCCATTGTCACCCCCAGACCAACTGCTTCCAACAATGTCCCTGAAGCCATCTTTTTCAGTCCAAGCATTAATGAAACGAAAGGGAGAGACAATTTTACCTTTCTCACCAATATCAAGGGTGAGAATCTTATGATCACTGATAATATTGGAATGAAGAAAACCTTTGAAATCAGAAAACTCCCTCATGAAGTCAAAATTATAAAGAATCCTGTCAATAAGAGAAGTAACAAAGAAATCCCCCGATTGATGGTTATCCCAAGAAAAGGAGGGTCCATTCAGGCTCAACTCAAAAAGACCACAATTAAGGATACAGTTATTGAAATCATCCATAGATTTCTTCGTAGGAGAATCTCTGCCCATCTTTTCTTCCTCCTTCCTAACAGCGTTAAAGTCACCTAAAATGACCCAAGGAGAAGAAACACTCGTATTAATAGACTCAATATCAGTCCATAACTGCTCCCTATCACCATCAGGATTATGCCCATAGACAGCCGTCAAGAGGAAACTCTTGTTATCACAACAAACCTCCATATGGACTAACTGATCAGATTCCTGAATCTTAGTAATCTTGCAAATCTCATCCCTCCACAAAACTACAACTCTGCCAAGCACATGAGAAGAGTGATTAGAAATCCAGTTGAAATCAGGAAAGTATTTACTAAGCAGCTTTGAAATCTTCTTCTGTCTAACTTTAGTTTCATTAAGAAGGATAACATGAGGATTGAACTCTCTTATTTTTTCCCGGACTGTTGAGACCTTGAGATTAAGACCCCTAACATTCCAGGACAGAATATTGAGATTGAGACTAATCATTAGAAACAGTAGAAACCAGTACTTCACTGGTTTGAAGCTCCATTCTCCTATTCTCTTCAGTCACTACCTTCAAATTAGCAAATTTACTTGAAAGAGCAGCTTGAATGACAATCTCCTGATCCTTCACATTGTTTCTAGTTTTACCCTTCAGTTTCCTTCTTCTGTTCCCTTTTTTAACAACTTCAAATCCTTCCTCCTCCCCATCTTGAGTGGCAACAGCATTATGAGGAGGAGTAGATAGATCTACAACCTCATCCAGAACTCCCTGGGATCTATCACTATCTCCTTCCATTGAGGTCAAGCTACTTTCCTCAAATGAATCACTAGGTACATGGAATTCCTCTTCTTCATCTTGGACTTGCCTCAACGGACCATCCTGTTCTTCCTGATTTACATTAGCACCCTAAAGAGAAGTGTCGTTATCTCTAACTTCAGCCATTTTCCCAGACAAATCAGTAGCAATATCCTTATCACATTTTATCTTATCATCTTGATCTTTACGATTCAGAAATTCACTCTGAGGTATTTCAACAACCACCTTAGATGCAGATGTTTCCATAGAAACATAGGAATCGGGAGCTACATCTTTCTTAACCCACACCTTCTTATTCTGATGATTTGTGCCTTTAACAGCATCTCTACAATCAGCATGTCCAAACAAGTTGCATACCGAGCAGGCCTGTGGCACCCATTCGTATTCAAAGTTAACAGTATGAGAGACACCATCATCGCTTGAGACTTCTAACTCCAGAGGAAAAGTCGACGCAGCCGATATCAGAACTTGAATCCTAGCATACTCAAGATTCCTCAGACTAAAAGTCATTCTGTCTGCTCGTAAGGGAAATCCAATATAGGACCCGATTCTTGAAAACATCTTCATATCCCAAAGCTCCAAAGGAAGATTATGAATCCTGACCCATACCGGCATGTCAGTCATCCTGAATCTTTTCAGAGGATCCCCAGGTTTCCATTTCATCAGGACCATAGGCCTTCCCCTGATGAAGTAGATGCCATTATCTAATACATTCTCCAGATCCACTTCATCCGTGAATTTAATCAGAAAGAAGCCTCGACCATGATTCAGTATTTCAATCGATCCTTTCAGTATCCATATCTGAGATAAGTACTTCTGCAGCGTAGGAAGATGAGGATTGAAACCAACTATGTAACCTACAACACATCGTTTCCATCTATCCGCATTTTTCTCAGCTTCTTCTCTCGGGTAGATGAGCTTCTGGTTACGCATCTCTATATCCACCTTCTCCAGTGAGGTATCGTAGAGTCTTGGTTTCATCAGTTCCGCCCATGACTTGGTATTTCCAGATTGAGCATTTAGATCTTGACTCACTCCAGAAGAACGAACGAGAGAGGAGGGGAGAGGGGGCCCTCCATCCTTGGACACAGTGCCTCCGACAACCTCCTCATCGCGCCGCCGGGTATCACCAGAGCTCATCGCGCCGCCCCCATCTGCACATTAGAAGATTCTATATCAAGTTTTAGAGAAGATTTATGCCCTAGATTTGTTCCACCTTTCATGTATTACATTTTAGTTCAAGGATGAGATAGTTGGTGTTATTAGTTGTATCTTTCAAAGAACAATGTATGAATCAATATTTCTAATAAATGCATGGTGTTTCATTTATCTCTTTGTTATTGAATATCATGTTTTGTAACGTTCTTCCAAGCCAAGTGACATGTGTTATGGACGACATAGGGTTTGCTTCCACTAATATATATGTGCTTGGAGGGGTGTTACAATATGGTATCAGAGCACTAAGTAGATGTCCACTAAGCTAAATATTCACATTGTTCCAAGCCTGGGTATAGAAGATTAAGTTAAAAATATTAGAAATCAAAGTAGAGGTCTACTTAGGAGGCATAAGTTAAGATGAGGATTAGGGTTATGTGCCTAAATGGTTTTAGACTTAAATGTTAACTCTAGAATTTTATATAGAATGCTCTCTCTTTTTCCCACGTGTTTGTGGTATGGGACACAAGCTCATGGGATTTTGTAGAAATAATGTTATATGCATAATCATGCTTGTATTGTCCTTTCAAGTGCATGTGGTATGGGACATGTGCATGAGGGAGGTGCAAGATGAGTGTGATAGAACATGTCACCTCTAAATACTTGAGAGGTCGACATGTATCCAAAGGCGACAAAGAAAACAAGAGTTGCATTATGAGTTTGAGACCTATAGTCACCTAAACCTAACCAGACACATAGTATGACCAAGCATGCATACAAAGAGTATATTTTTTACATAGATCCATGGTAGAATTAGAACCCTATACAAGATGTAAGAGGGGTCTTTTGTCATGACAATGATGATGTGAAATATGTTCATTAGTAGTATACCCACATGTTGATAGTGTTTTACCATGAGGATGAGATCTTGAGATGATATTAGAAATTAATGTAAAAAGGATATATAAAACCCTAAGGTGGGTAGTATCCCAGAAAATTTCTAGGACAAAATTTATTTAAGGGTAGAATTGTAACATCCCAAATTTTTCAACATTAATTTAAGCTTTAAAATGGGGTTTTATTAAATAAATAATAATAGAGGGGCTTATTGGCAAAAGACCCTGAGGTGGGATTTTTTTAAAGAATAATGAAGTTAGAAAACAATATTAGGATCAATCCACCTTTGTCTCCATTATACATATGGATTATGCACTCAAGAAAATAGATGTTGGCCACTCACCCTTTTCTCTTTCCTAACCTTAAAAACTATTTAGGATGATGGAAGAGAGGAATAAAAGATTTCAAATTCGAAAATATAGCTTGTATAACTTAAGTAAGAAGTAACCCTCTTTCCATACATAGTTTTAACAAGAAGGACATCCTTTTTCTCTCTCATCAAGGAAAAGGTTCTCAATAAGGCATATAAAGTAGATGACATGATCATGGAGTGAGTAATAATAATTATCTCAAAATTTGACTTCAAGGAACACAAAGGAAAAGAATTATCCAATTATTTCATCTATTAATGCATTAAAATCAAATGGAATAACTTTTATAAAAAAATATATATGAGACAAGTGAAAAATAGAAATATAATTTTATGGGAAGAATGTAGACACATTTTTAGACATGTGGTCCAAATTTAGTAACACTTTGACCATTTTTTACCCTTCAAATGGATTATACAAGTTTCCATATAGTTTTGTATAGGATTTAATCAAATATGCATTAAATGCCCCAAATTTCTCAAAAGTACAAGTTTTTCTGCTATCATGTGGTCGTTTCCTTTTTCTTTCCTTTCCCTCACTCATTATAGTGGTCCATGTTTAACCAACCACGATCGGATGGCGTCCATATCATCCCCTTCCTCCCAATCCTTTGCAAGTCAGGACTCTAGTCACAGGTTTCCTTTCTTGACATTGTTCTCTCACGTCCCTCGTCCTTCTTTAGAGATTTTTATTCCTCCATTTTAGCCTCTCTTTCCCAAATGGATCGAGCCCTTGCTCACCCTCTCTCATGGATCATATAATAAATGCCCATTAGGGCATCAATTTTCCTCTCTGTCGTTTCCCACAGGCACCTCTACTGACTTCCCCTCTACCTTCTTATGAAACCCTAAACAACGACGGCCCTATAGAGTCCCTCCTCCACGGCCAATTGCTTCCAAAGAGCACTAAAACCCACCATCCTACTCAACCTTGCCCTCTAGTGACCTAGATCTATAGCCCATTGGTGACGGAGCCTAAAGTGGAATTGAGGGTCAGGTAAGCATCTACGAACTCGCTTCATTTTCCTTTTACCAGTTTCTCATGTGATCGCTTGAGTTGATGTACCCTATAGATACCAACTGAGGTCACGGTCGGTGCTATTTGTCATGGCACCTCAAGGCTTATCCAATGTAGGAGACAACACCTCAACCTTAGTTTGATCATCAAAAATATTTTTTTGACTCTTAGCAAATGTTGTCCATCATGGCTTGTGTAGTTATCAACCTCCAACTTCATCCTATAATTCTTCCTGTTCCATGAACACAACCATGTTTTTTAGATTGATTCCTTCTCGAGACGGTGCTCTTGGCTTTAGTTTGACCTCACAGTGAGCCCCATCTTGTCTTCATGTCTTGTTCGTGGGGTTTTCTCTAGTTTTGGTTCATGCAGCTACTCTTGACCATGGCCAAAGTCATTCTGGAGCTCCAATGCTCGCCATGGTCCAGGATTTGTCTCACTAGCTCTGCCGTGAGACATGGAAGCTACCTGGGATCCCAGCTTCCCATGATTGGCCCCTATTCTTGATCTTTTATTGGAGCTTCAAGCTTCATGCTTCTACCTCGCCATGGTACGAGCAGGAACAAACCAAGTCATGTAATGACTGTGGTGTCCCCACATTTTCAATCAAGCAATTAGTTATACAAGGGTATTTTTGGAGTTTTACTCGCCTTACATCCTTTGACCACTAATCAGCTGAGGCGAGAACCCCTAGTTTATGTGGTCATCTGTGATTGGACCATGTCAGCTGGGCCCAACATCCCAGTGGATAAAGAGGCCGCCTGCGTGGCATTTCCTTGATTTCTCATTGGCTGGTTTTTTAAAATTCATTGTAAATCACTGGATACTCAAAAAAATGAGCAAATATATGTTATGGAAAGTTCTTTTCAAGAGGAATCTGATTTTAAGGTTTTCGCACCATGCTTTTCCTTCATATTTTGATGTTTATTAGAAACCCTATTATGGCTCATGAAATCCTAATTATGTACCACATTTGATTAATGTGATCTAATACAAACTAGTTTTCCTAAATCAACTTATTGATAAGTGATCCTAACCCTAATTCACTCAATCCCTAATTCACCCTAATTAAACCTAGGATCAATACAAGGTACTGATTTTTGATGTTTAATTATTATGAAGATGTGTTTAGAGCCTAATCAAGGCAAGAGAAGGTTGACTTAGATTTGAATTAAGATCAGAGAAACCAAGTTAGGTTCTACTTTTATCTAGGTAAGCGGGTCATGCCACTATATACTTTGGTTGAATTGTTTTCTATGTATGATGTCGGAATTATGCTTTCAATTTCAAGTTCAATGCTCAAATCAGGTTCATCATATAAATTGTTTGATGTTTGATATATCTTATGTCATATGGTTATCATTTTTGTTAAGATTAGAGATTATGATTAATGATCAATGATTAATGGATTTTAAAGTTCATGTCTCAAGCGGGAGAAATCCCATCATGTTAAGTTCAAGGATCATGTTAATGTTAATGCTAATGTCATGTTAATGATCAAGTTAATTGGAATTGATTCAATTTTTATATGTTTCTTGAATCATGTAACTCAAGGGGTCGTTATGGGCATTCGTTCCAATTATTGGCTTTTATAGCCAAATCAAGGGCATTCATGCCAATTATGGGCTTTCCTAGCAATCTTGTGCTCTTTAGTGGGAGTCATAGGGAGATACATATATTTACTACTCAAATCTTCATGTTATAAGAATCATGTAATCAAGAATGTTTAAGTTTAATTCATGTCAAGATTTTCTCTCAAGACAAGTATATATGTTTATTTCTCAGTTATTATAAAATGTATAGTGCCTCTTACTCATGTGTGTCTTTGTTTTCACATGGTCGTGGGATAAGAAGTCCCTAGATCAGTGAGAAAAGGTATTTAAAGTGAGTGCTTCAAATTAGAAGATCCTAGGACTTAACTTGGTGGGGTTCCATCTACACCATAAAAGATCCTATATCAAGTTTCATAGAAGATTTATGCCCTAGATTTGTTCCACCTTTCATGCATTATATTTTAGTTCAAGGATGAGATAGTTGATGTTATTAGTTGTATCTTTCAAAGAACAATGTATGAATCAATATTTCTAATAAATGTATGGTGTTTCATTTATTTCGCTGTTATTGAATATCATGTTTTTTAATGTTCTTCCAAGTCAAGTGAGTCGTGTTATGGACAACATAGGTTTTTCTTCCGCTGAAATATATGTGCTTGGAGGGGCGTTACAATATGGTATCAGAGCAACGAGTAGATGTCCACTAAGCTAAATATGCACACTGTTCTAAGCCTGAGTATAGAAGATTAAGTTATAGATATTAGAAATCAAAGTAGAGGTCTAGTTAGGAGGCATAACTTAAGTTTTTCCCACGTGTTTGTGGTATGGGACACAAGCTCATGGGGTTTTGTAGAGAGAATGTTATATGCATAATCATGCTTGTATTGAACTTTCAAGTGCATGTGGTATGGGACATGTGCATGAGGGAGGTGTACGATAACTATGATAAAAACATGTTGTAAAGAGGCGAGATCACCTCCTCACTAAAATTTAACAGAAAATACACAACATCCATCTTTTATAAAATTTTGATGATGAAGGATGCAGGCATAATAATTCCATTAAAATAAGCATGGATCAAATACATAATTTCAATAGTAGTAGAGGAAGGAAAAACCTATGCTATTACATAGCTTTAGCTAAAATTTTGAAATATAAACTAGAAAGTAAACTACAGGATCTCGCAATAGTAACTTAGGCATCTTGGTAGTACTACTCCTGATCGGGTACTCCTTGCTCTGGTCATATACCTTTTCCATGGATCTGGATGGTTGGGATCACCCAATAAGAGGAGAGAAAAGGTATGTGTCAATTTTAAGGATTAGGGACATTTAACAGTTTAAAATATGGCAAAGTAAAGATTTACTAAGCTAAGAGATTTCAAAAGTATGAGGGAAGTAAATAATTAAGAATTTTGCCAAGTCAAATAGTAATGAAGTGGCATGCATGATTGTTAATATGACTACATTTAACTAATCTAGTGTTGAGGCACACACCTAACCTCAACCAATAGGTGAGGGAGAGTAATACATTCCCAAACATCTATATATATTTAAAATGGGGAGAGAAATCACATTCCCCTGGGTGAAATAACACATGCCCACTATGGGTGGTTGTACTCATGTACACTACATTAGTTAATTAGTCATTTACATCATCATGCTAGAATAATTTAATGGAATATTTAAGAAATTGAAAACTTTGCAAGTGGGTTCCAAGACCCTAGAATTATTGAAGTAAACATACTAAACAAGAAATGGTGAAACAAGTGTATAGGCTCATGTCTCATTGGGAAATTAGGTTTGGCTAAAAATTCCCAACTTTGGATTTAGAATGCACATACACATACACAAATTGTATTGCACATACCTCACTTGATATTCCTAGAGAAGACTTTTCACGAATCAAATGTGTCCAATGTCATGTTTAGCCTAGATACATGTTTTCATCACATATGTTAGGGTTTTGTAATAATTTAAGTGTAGAAACCCTAATTTTGGACCTTCAAAATAAGCCATCAATTTTGGACTTGAAAATTGGACCAATTGATTTGTTATATTTTACTAATTAGGAAAACATATTTGATGAGTAAATTTTGGAGTTAAAATAAATTAATTACACATTTTAGGGCTTTTTAATTAAACATTTTAGTTCCTTCAAAAACCCTCCTTGAAAACTTGGAAATCAGGTTCTAGAAATATTTTTATTGAATAGGGTTTTTTTTTAATTCCATAGCATATTTATTTGTAATTGTTTGATAAATGAGTAAATAGTTATGCATTTTCCAAAATTGACAAATCAAATAATTCAGAAATACCACGTAGGCAAAAAGGCTCACAAGTCCTCTGCTGACTTGGGCCAATCACACGTGGCCAGGTAGCGGATCCGTGGTCGCGTGGCTCTGATCCGACGTGACTAAGCGGAAGGGTGAATGACCAAAATGCCCTTGGGCAGAAAATCAAAGAAGAAGGGAAAGTGAGAGTAGAATGGAGAAATCATTTCTGGGATTCTTCCCCCTACCTCACACCCACCATGGCTACGAGCAGGTGGAGCTCGATTTGGACATTTTTGTGATTTGAGATGAAACCAAGAAGAGAAGATCTCGAAATGAAGAGGAGGGAGAGATCAACTTACTTGGACCACTAATTCCTATGCTAGTCTCGTCGTTAGCTGGGGAGGAACGTCATTGGGTCAGGATAGAATTTGAGATGGTGGTGTCTAAGCAAGAGGGTTCTAGAAAATTGGATCAGGGGAGCAATTGCTCTGGTGTCGATGAAGGTGAGAGTGTTCGTACTTATAGGCGAGGTCGTGTCCCTTGCCTTGACCGAATCATCGGTGAGAGAACGCCTAGTGAAAGTTTGGGCATTTTCTCAATTGGGCAAAATATACAATGAGTAATGGCTCATTTTTATCGGGGAAGAATGGTGGACTTGATGGTGAAGAAATGAACCAAATTGATTAACTAAGGTGAGAGATTGGATCATGTTTTTAGGGCATCGAGAGTCTGCTCCATTTCATGAAATGGCTGGAGCTAGGTGACGAAGTCGGAGCCATCAGATTGTGGATCTATGATCCACATCTTCCATGCATCATCCATATAACAAAATGTAATGCGTGACAATTTTAAATTGTCAGGACGTTAGGTTAAATGTGGCATACTAATGAAATCGCATTAAAATCTTATTCAAACCTTAATCAATTCGTTTAAAATCGATTTGAGGGGTAAAACATTGACCAATTAATCCCAAATTTCAAACATAGGCCCATATTAATGTCTAGAATATTACTATCCCTTTAAACCTCATTTTTATTCACGTTTTGACTCTTAATCACCATATTGTTCATTAATGTATTTATTAATGTATAAGAAAAGTGAGTTAATATGAAAAAGAATTTCTATTTAATTCTTGAACGAAAATTGGAGGTAGTCCCCCCTCATAATGCTCATCAATTAACTTAATATTCTCCTTTCATGCTTTATTTTCCTTTTATGATGAGACAGGTAATGTAAGTGATTATGACTCTCATTAACTACTTCTATTTACATTATGTCTTACTTCTAACTTTATTTAGTAACTATCTCATTTTTATGGACATTTGCAACATATCTCTTGATAAAATATTAATTGAGGTAATAGTGCACTAACCCCTTAGGTTTACATGGATATTTACTCCAAACCACTCAGTTTCCACAAATTCAACATTAAGGACAAACTGGTAAGAAAAATACGATAACTTTAAGAATGGGATGGGATTACAATTACATTAAGATTTAGTTTATTACACATGTCACCTCTGAATACATGAGCGGTCAGCATGTATCCAAAGGCGACAAAGAAAATAAGAGTTGCATTATGAGTTTGAGACCTATAGCCACCTAAACCTAAATAGACACATAGTAAGACCAAGCATGCATACAAAGAGTAGATGTTTTACATAGATACATTATAGAATTAGAACCCTAGACAAGATGTAAGAGGGGTCCTTTATCATGACAATGATGATGTGAAATAGGTTCATTAGTAGTATACCCACATGTTGATAGTGTTTTACCATGAGGATGAGACCTTGAGATGATATTAGAAATTAGTGTAAAAAGGATATGTAATGGGTAGTATCCCAGAAACTTTTGAGGACAAAATTTATTTAAGGTGGGTAGAATTATAACATCCCAAATTTTTCAACATTAATTTAAGCTTTAAAATGGGGTTTCCTTAAATAAATAATAATAGAGGAGCTTATTGGCAAAAGACCCTGAGGTGGAATTTTATTATAGAATAATGAAGTTAGAAAACAATATTAGGAGCAATCCACCTTTTTCCATTATACATATGGATTATTCACTCAAGAAAATAGATTTTGGCCCCTCACCCTTGTCTCTTTCCTAACCTTACAAATTTTATAGGATGAGTGGAAGAAAGGAATAAAAGATTTCAAATTTGAAAATAAAGCTTGTATAACTTTAGAAAGAAGTAACCCTCTTTCCTTGTATAGTTTTAATAAGAAGAACATCCTTTTTCTCTCTCCTTCGGGAAAAGGTTCTCAAAAAGGCATATAAAATAGATGACATGATCATGGAGTGAGTAATAATAATTATCTCAAATTTGATTTCAAGGGACACAAAGGAAAAGAATTATCCAATTATTTCATCTATCAATGCATGAAAATCAAATGGAATAACATTTATAAAAATAATAGACAAGACAAGTAAAAATAGAATTCTAATTTTATGGGAAGAATGTAGAAACTTTTTTGGGAATGTGTTCCAAATTTGGTAACACTTTGACCATGTTTATCCCTTCAAATTGATTATAAAAGTTTCCATATAGTTTTGTAGAGGATTTAATCAAATATGTATTAAATGCATCAAATTTCTCAAAAGTCTAAGTTGTTATGTTGTCACGCAGTTGTTTCCTTTTTCTTTCCTTTCCCTCGCGCAATAAAATGGTCCAGGTTTAACTGACCACGATCATACGAAATCCATATCATCCCCTTCCTCCTAATCCTTCATGAGTCAAGACTCTAGTCACATGTTTTCTTTCTTGACACTATTCTCTCACATCCCTCGTCCTTTTCCAGAGATTTTTATTCTTCCATTTTCGCCTCTCTTTCCTAAATGGATTGAGCCCTTGCTCGCCCTCTCTCATGGATCATATAAGAAATTCCCATTAGAGCATCGGCTTTCCTCTCCACCATTTTCCATAGGTACCTCTATCGACTTCCCCTCTACCTTCTTATGAAACCCTAAGCACTGTCGGCCCTGTAGAGTCCCTCCTCCATGGCCAATTGCTTCCCAAGAGCACTGAAACCGACCATCCTACTCAACCTTTCCCTCTAATGACCTGGACCTGTAGCCCATTAGCGACGGAGCCTCAAGTGGAATTGAGGGTCGGGTAAGCATATGCAAATTTGAAGCTTCATTTTCCTTTTTCCAGTTTCTCTTGCGATCGATTGAGTTGATGTACCTTATAAAGACCAATTGAGGTCACTGCAGCGGTATTCGTCACGGAACCTTAAGGCTCCTCCAATGTAGGGGACAATGCCTCGACCTTAGTTTGATCACCACAAATATTTTTTTGACTCTTAGCAGATTTTGTTCATCACAGCTTCTACAGTTTTTGACCTCTGAATTCCTCATTTGCTTCCTTCTATTCCCAGAACACAACCAGGTTTCTCAGAATGATTTCTTCTCGAGATGGCACTCTTGGCTTCGGTTTGACCTCATGGTGATCCCCAGCCTATCTTCATGCCTTGTTCATGTGGTTTTCTTTATTTTTGGTTCTTGCAGCTGCTCTTGATCATGATCGGAGTCGTTCTAGAGCTCCAATGTTCACCATGATCCGGGAGTTGGCTCCCTGGCTCCGCTATGAGACAAGGAAGCTACCTCGGATCCTAGCTTCCCACGATCGGCCCCTCTTCTTGAGATTTAACTAGAGCTTTAAGATTCAGGCTCGCTGCCTCACCAAGGTACGAGCAGGAACAAACTAAGTCATGTAATGACTCTGGTGTCCCCATGTTTTCAATCAAGTAATTAGTTATACAAGGGTATGTTTGGAGTTTTACTCGCCTTGCATCCTTTGACCACTGATTAGCTGGGGAGAGACCCCATGGTTTGTGCGGCTGTCTGTGATTGGACCACATCAACTGGGCCCAACATCCCAGTGGATAAAGAGGTCGCCTGTGTGGCATTTCCTTGATTTCTCATTGGCCGATTTTCTAAAATTCATAGTAAATCGCTGGATACTTAGAAATATGAGAAAAAATATGTTATGGAAATTGTTTTTCAAGAGGAAACCGATTTTAAGGTTTTCACACCATGATTTGCCTTCCAATTCTTATGTTTTATTAGAAACCCTAATCTGTCTCATGAAATCCTAATTATGTACCACATATGATTAATGTGATCTAATACAAACTAGTTTTCCTAAATCAATTATATTGATCACTGACCCTAACCCTAATTCACTCAAACCCTAATTCACCCTAATTAAACCTAGGTTCAATAGAAGGTATTGATTTATGATGTTTAATAATTATGAATAGGTGTTTAGAGCCTAATCAAGACAAGAGAAGGTTGACTTAGATTTGAATCAAGATCACAGAAACCAAGTTAGGTTTTGCTTTGCTCTAGGTAAGTGGGTCATGCCACTATACATATGTTCTTTGGTTGAATTTTTTGCTATATATGATGTAGGAATTATGATTTCAATTTCAAGCTCAATGCTCAAATCAGGTTCCTCATATAACTTGATTGATGTTTGATATATCTTATGTCATATGGTTATCATGTTTGTTGAGATTAGAGATTATGATTAATGATCAATGATTAATGGATTTTAAAGTTCATGTCTCAAGAGGGAGAAATCCCATCATGTTAAGTTCAAGGATGATGTTAATGCTAATGCTAATGCTAATGTCATGTTAATGATCAAGTTAATTGGAATTGAATCAGTTTTTATATGCTTCTCGAATCATGGATCTCAAGGGGTCGTTATGGGCATTCATGCCAATTATGGGCTTTTATAGCCAAATCATGGGCATCTGTGCTAATTATGGGCTTTCCTAGCATGATGGGCTTTCCTAGCAATCATGTGCTCTTAAGTGGACGTCATAGAGAGATGCATATATTTACTGCTCAATTTGTCATGTTATAAGAATCATGTAATCATAAATGCTTAAGTTTAATTCATGTCAATATTTTCTCTCAAGTCAAGTATATATGTTTATTTCTCAGTTCTTATAAAATCTATAGTGTCGCTTACTCGTGTATCTCTTTGTTTTCGTATGCTTAATGGATGAGATGTTTCTAGATCAAGGAGCAAAGGTATTTAAATTGAGTGCTTCAAAGTAGAAGATCTGAAGACTTAGCTTGGTGGGTTGCCATCTACACCTTACAAGATCCTATATCAAGTTTCAGAGAAGATTTATGCCCTAGATTTTTTCCACTTTTCATGTATTACATTTTAGTTCACGGATGAGATAGTTGATGTTATTCGTTGTATCTTTCAAAGAATAATGTATGAATCAATATTTCTAATAAATGCATGGTGTTTCATTTATCTCTTTGTTATTCAATATCATGTTTTGTAATGTTATTCCAAGCCAAGTGACTCATGTTATGGACAACATAGGGTTTGTTTCCGCTGACATATAGGGGCTTGGAGGGGTGTTACATGGAGAATGGGAATTGATACCTAGAAAACAACCTTTTTCAATGATGGCTGGTCTGGGACAAATAAACTTTCCCAAGGGTTTACCACAAGGTATGATCTAATCACCGGCCAAGGTCCTCATGTTAGAGTTGCGATGAAATTATCTTAACATGTGAGTTGCCAAGAAGTCGACATCTTCAATGTCAATCAGTTTCACCAAGAAGTACACCCAATCTATATTAAGTGTATAACTTCATATAAATAGTGTCATTAATAATTTTCACTTTTATTGCATGTATTCCAATGATCTTTCATGAATTCAATCTTGGTGTTTTAAGTAGAAAATCCTATCAATCTGAATCAAATTCTAAGAGCTTCCAAATTGATTATATAAGTGTTGGTATACCATGATTGTGCTCCTAAATCAAGATCTTCAATGAATTAAGACTTGAAGCTATCAAATACTCAAAGTGACAATTTCTCAACAATTTGTGAATAAAACTTCAATGATTGAACTCGACTTTGAAATTTTCAAATCAATAAAAGAATCTAGAAATAATGTGGAGACAACATACCACAGTGCGTAATTTTTTTATGTTAATAGTCTTCCCACCACCTACCCAAAAAACATAATTTTCTTCTAAAAATATATAATAGTTGAAAGTTTTGAATAGTCTTGGAAGTTCTTCTAGTAAGACATCTAAAAAGTTGCAGACTATGCCAATTTTTTCTATCTTCTTGAACTTGGTTTTGGTGACTACTATAGTTAATTTTACCATATTATGGGTTTATTCCAAAACCTTGGATTTTATTTGTTCTTCTCCTTCTTGACTTTGATAACTCATCAATTTTCTCTATTTCATTTATGTTCTTGAAGCATAAACTTCTAGCTTAGTGTTTTGTGGGTTCTAGTTTTTACATCAGGGCTTGTTGTTCTAAATATTTTTGGGTCTAGAGTTGTTATATTTTTGTAAATGATGGGGTTGGTGTAGTAGTTCCTTGTAAGATTACTTAGTTCAAGACATACATGATTATAACTTCTAAGTTTGTAGCAATTGTGGTAGACTAGTGAAGCATATCAAAAATCCTAAGAGTGTGGTTTCCTACAATTAGTTTGGAAGGGAATTGTCATTTTTATCTATATTGGAAGGAAGAGGGGAAGCGGGCTCTTCTTTTTATTGTAGTTTTCCATGCTCCTACATCCTTCATAAATGGTATATGTCCATTGGAATATTTCCCCATATGTAGTTCCTTTTCTACTAGTTTCTTGAATAGAGTTGGCTTAAGGAATGATAGGGAGTTAGTCATCCTTAATGTAGCCCATATAGAATAATTGAGGCCCTTCTATACTTAATAATATAGGTTTCATCATGTGGATGAGGATGAAGCATCAAAGGAACTTGATCGAATCATTACCTATCATGGATGCATATAGATCAATATCTTCGTAAATAAGCACCACTTCCATAATGTAATCCCATCATAACTCCTTGAGGAAGGTAAACTATGATAAGGTTTTTGCATCATCTTCAAGGCTATCACCAAGTTATTTCACTTGATCTCATTGATTCGTTTGGTGTGTAGGTTGTGAAGAGAATGCAATAGTGATTTAGTGCCCCCCCAAAGATGTCTACCATATCTTGAATCCACTTCTCAACCTTCTTTTTCACTTCTTTCTTTGTCACTTCCTTCTCAATTTCTCCATATGATTCTTTGGGCTTCATTTCAATCAAGTCTATCAAGGTAGTCTCCTTCTGATAAGTAGTTTACTTAATTTTTTTGTATCAATTAGTCTCTCTACAAATGACCCCATCATATTCCAGAGTTTGGGAAAGTGTATTTCAGCTAAAGTCTTTGAGTAAACATAGGGCCTTCATGATGTCTCTTAGGGGATGGGTGTTGTTTTTGTACTCAATTTTCTTCTTTCCCTTCAGAATATCCTTCTAAACTCAAAGGTCAAGTTTCTTCATAAGGAAAGATGATTATTATAATAGGAACAAACTAATGGGTTGCAAAGATCTAATCATATGCCAGTTGTTGGCCCTAACACCAACCTATAAGGTCTAGAACTCTCCAGATAATCCTTATATTATTTTGATATTTTTGATATGAAATAATTATTATACAATGAATTTGCATTCATCATGAAATGCTTTATTACATTCAAGTATATAATGCACAAATTAATAATACCAATAGGTGGTGATGCATCCATCTACTTTTACACATCATTCCTACTGATAACTTATAGGTGTAGTTCTTATTCATGTAATCATGAGAACCCATCAAGAATAAAAAAGGAATATTTTGTAACTATTGTAAGCTATTTGTATGCTAAGGAATAAAAATATATTTTACTGCATGAGTTATATGTAGACTTAAGGAAATAAAATAGAGAGGAATTTAACTTTATAAAATTTGGAAAGATTACTTGGTCTTAGCTTTCTCCAAATAGTAGGCTTAGCCTTTCCTAGTATATTTATGTAAATGCAACCCCCCACTTCACCTAACTAGATTGACAATGATTAAGTTATAGCCTCAATAAGCTCACCTTTTAAAACACATCATCTAATATGCCACTTATATATTTATACATTATCAGATAAGAGTCTTTTATGTCATAAAGAAGAAATTAAAGGGTAATTAGAAAGGATTTTTTGTGTGTCGTGTTAAGCTAATATCATGATAAAATTATTGTGATCATGTGTTTCTTCCTCTAAGGACAAATTACAATCTCCAAGTGTTGAAACATGGTTCATGTTTGCACTTACCTTTCCACTGCAAAAATTTGGGAAGTATGTTTTTGAAATTGGGCCTTAACTTTCATTTAGGTTATTATATCTTACACCATGTCTAAATACTAAGAATGAAAAAAAAAAAAAGCTCTAGTGGATACTGCAATTAAAAAAAATATGGCTAGAATTTTCTATATAATCAACAAATTAAGTATCAATTGAAAATTAATTTAAGATATATGTTACCAAAAAGGAGTCTCCTTGAGCATGAAGTATATAACCTTCACATAGAAAAGGAAGAACTGTCACAAGATCAAAAGACTAAAAATTTTCAATTCAGCTCCTAAAACAAGGATATTCAGTCTCACGACTAGTCAAGGTGCCAAAAAGGGTTAATATATTCTCCTTGTGAATTGCAAATTATTCTCACTAGTCTAGAATTAGGATATCTACCACATTCTATGATTCAACTTATCTTGTTCCATATTCTTCTTGACTTAAAAACTATTAAAGGATCCATGTTACTCTTGATAGTTGATTGAATATAGTCTTACATACATGAACACATGTTCATACTTATATCTAATCAGATCATATAAGTATATTTCTACTTTCTTATTTATTCTATAAACTTTAGATTTATATTTATTTGAAGAAAATATCACAACATGTTTTACCTCAAAATATGTTTATACATATATTCAATATTTCTTAAATATTTCAATATGATTAAGGTTCTAAATTGTATGATAATTTCTAATATTTATGAAAATATGTTAATCTAATATCTTCATGTTTCTTAGTATATGAGATATTAGAAATATAAAATGAGAATTGATATACAGTTTAAATAGAAACTATATATATTTAAATAGTTGTAGAAAATTATATGAAGGGTATAATCATGCTAAAACTTTAATTATAATTAGATCTATTTTTAGTTTATAAGACCTAATAATTCATCCCATTTGGGTTCAATATGTCAAATGGAAATAGTAGATTTCCTTATTTCTCTTTTTCTCTTCAATTTTAGGAATTTGGGATTGGATGGATCATCTCATATGGTGCATGGTTGGGTCGAGAATCTTCTAAAAGTTATTTGTGTCAGCCTTGGAAACATTCTCAAAGATAGAATCTACTATAGTGTATTCATCCTCGCCCAAGTGCTTGTTGTGGCATTCTCTATTAGATATGTGAATACCATAAGGGAAGGGAATGTATCCTTTATTCCCACTAATGTGAGGTCAAATGGCACCTTTACACCTTACCAGATTGGAAGGAGGGTTTGGAAGATGAAATGGTTATTGGTGGTGAGGTTTCAATGAGGGTGTTACATATGGTGAAGATGAAAGAAATTGAGGGTAGAGAGGATATTTATTGCAGTTGTTTATTTGTATTAGTTACTTTCTAGAAAAAAGATATTCATATATGTTATTTAGACCAGTAGAGTCATGTCTCTATATATAGCCTACCTAATCATATGCTACCAGAAAAGGTGGCAATGGATATTTTATTAAGGTCTTCGGACCAATAAAATTCAGAGGAAGATGTTGATTGAGTGTGTATGTAGAGGAAGCTGCATTAGTGATTGGTGTTTTGAGAGAGTGGGAGAAGGTGGGAAAAACTTTGTTGCTCTTCCACCTTGTTGGAGAAACAAGGTGTGTCAATGAATGTGTTAGAGAGGAAGGGGTGAAAGCACTCAATCTTTGACTAATTATAGTTGTTAGATGATAGATTTATAGTTATGGCATAACTTTTAGATTTTTAGAGGCTACATATTCATGCAAAATATGCTTGTCCTTGGTCTACTTACTGCATTTTAAGTTTTGAGTTTAATAAATAGTGCTAATACTTCTTAGTTTTGTTTACCAATTTTATTGTTTAGTTTGAACTAACTTCCATTATCTTAATTTCAATTATTCTTATGGATGGCATGCTTGGAGTAAGAAAAAAATCATTTTAACAAAATGTCACTCAAATGTATCAATTGCTTAATACATCAATTTGTCAAGGTTTTCTAAGTTAAATGTTACAAATCAAATTAACTATAAAATTTTATGTAACTAGTGGAATTTAGGTATAATAGGGTGATTGTGTACCATAAATGCCAAATTTTGGTATGTTGGTCTTATTTGAGTGTGGAATAAGTAAGAGTTGTTCTTTTATATAATATCACAAACAATATTATCCAATAGACTATCTAGTGGAATGAGAAGGGAAGTTGTTGCACCATTCATATAACAACTAAAGGATGAAATATGCCAAAAGGTTAATGTATTCACTCTTCATTTCTGTCCACAAATCCTATAAAAATTTTGGGATTGGATACATTGTATCTCTTATTTTTATTCAACTAATTTTGTTTCGTATTCACATTAATATGCAAGAAGTCCATACCTCTTGATATAAGATTTGATTTAGGTCTAACCCTCCTCCTTTTACTCTAGTTAGAATAGAAATAAATGAATTATTGCCACCTTAGTCTATGTTCCATAAGGATTAACCATTTAAGGCAACTCTCTCCAGTTGATCTTAGTTCTTGCTCTAACTTTGATATCATATTTGATGGCCAGAAAAATCTATAAGAAATTTTGACTGAATAATATATTTGGCCCTCTTGATGCCAAAATGAGCAAATTAAATCATGAAAAGTTACCACAAATATCTAAAAGCCGATATCTACTCAAATATCCAATAATGTTTTTATTGGATATGTGGAGGATCTCCTGCATATGTAAGTGAAGGAACCTGAGATGTTTCCACATAATTTCAATGACAATTTTGATGATAAAATGAAGTTATTAAATTTTAAAATTTAACAAGCGCAATGTTTAGACCTAAACACACTAGAGTACATAGTAAATTTTTATGTTTAGAGGTTCGTAGGGATCCATGCTTTGATGAGTGAGTGCATAGATAAATAGAGATGTCAAGTCAATAAGACAATTATAAACTTACAAACTTCAAGTTATAGGTTAGAATTTACAAACTTACAATTATAAAAACTTTCGAACTAAAATTTGTATACGCCTGGTGTTCACATTTAACTAGGTTACATGGGACATTTATACATAGATCCAAGAAGGATCTTTGTTATTTTGGAGTATTTTTCTGGGTCTCTATAGAAGAGTGTATAAAGTGAACAAGGTATTGTATAGGTGGTCTAGGGATAAGGGAAACATTATTTAGAATTAAGAAAAATAGCCTTTATAAGAAGAGATTTAAAATTTTGTCAAAATACTCAATATGTAGTATATAGTAGCACCATAGGAATAAATTTCTCAAAATTCAAATTTTGTTTTGTTCCTTTTCACAAAATACGAACAAATAGGGCTTTTTGTTGCAAAATTTCCTCCTTGTTTAGAAACATTTTGCACCTAGGGGAAAAAATACATGAAATTATGTCCCCTTCTTTGCATTTGTGTGTTTTGATGTACAGTCATACATTTTGTTGTCAGGTTAGTAGAAAATCAGAATTTTTGGCCAAAAATTTTGCAATTTTGATTAAAATATTGTTCCATACTTGGTGCTCGCATTTTATTTCTTATATATTCCTTGCTAGCATAGTCTTTCCTACATCATTTTATTTGTCTTCGACTAAAATTAATGGACCCCAAGCAACAAACATCACCATGCTTTGGGATTTCTGCTCCCTACAACTTGGCTTCACCCCCTTGGGGACTTGCTACTTAGCTAAATTGTAGTATATGTTTTTCTTTTCCACTTATTATAAAACCTTTATATTTCAAAATATTTCTCTATGTCTAATTTGTGTCTCACTCTAGTTTGGTGACATCAATCAACATCCATATCATCAATAACCTACACAAAGAAATATCATCCTAAACATGGTTTATCAAATATTCAAATCATCCATAACAAAAATTAAAAAATTATGGTTCTTAATCAATCATCGATGTGCCCAAATTTTAGTCAAAGACTAGGTGCATCCCTGCAATATCCTAAAAACTATATGTTGTAAATCCATACATGTCTTTAAGTCGATATATTTAATGATGACCCCTTCTTGTCATCAGTAAATCATGTTAAAGAACCTTTCCTAGTAAAGATAATCAATTCCTATATCAATGAAACTATGGAGATATTTTTAGATTTCATGTTTTCAATACTACTCCTACCCAAAAAAAGGCCTTCATAGTCAATATCGGAGGTGTTGAACAAAATTTTATGATCCATGTCTTGTCATGTATTATAATTATAATCCTCTTCTAAAGCTTCATCTTTATGTATCTCCTAGTAGTTGTAAATGTCAATTGTGGGATCATTTCTCACTCATCAAGCATATATGTGTTCTAATCTTTCTATAGAGGAAAATGGCAACCACATAACTCTTTTCGCTTCAATATTTTCTCCATATATTAATAAGGATGTCATTTGCCTAGATGTCTTTTTTATTTTCATCCTATCAAGTTCACAAACCATGTGTAGGTTGTATCTTAGTATTCCATGACAGATGAGTCATTAGAACACATAAATTATTCTAACTTGTTCTTGAGATCCCACTCTTAAATTATCGATTCTTGATACATGTAGTCTCTAGATTGAAACATCTTTGAACTGCATTTTCTATGCCCAAACATCCAACGAAAAGAAATACTAGTATAAATGAACCACATGAGAAATCTTGATAGAAGGTGTTGACAATGCCCATACTCTAGATTGTTCTTATTGCACTACAATTTGACTAAAATACATTCCTAGTGGTTGCCATGGTTTAATCATGTACTCTTCAATTCTCAAAATGGTTGATTGACTAGAGTGGGAACTCAAAGCAGCAAAGTAGCCCAAAAAATGAAGCTTTATACATGTGATATGTAGCATACGTTATGTACTGGTTTTATGATTGTAGATTGACCAAAAATTGATCAGTAATGTCAATTTGTATTTTGTGTGGGATAGATTCTAGATACAAACAATCATAAGTTAATTTGTTAACATTACTAAAATTTCTTTTCTCTGTCATGGTTAAATCATGCTCACGAGCAGTTCATTCTTGTTATCTTGACTTCAAGTACATTTGTAATTTTCATGTCTATTTACACTCAAATAGTAGCAAAACATATGTCAAATCTTTTAGTGTTCTTTCAAGTGGCTGGTATCATCCTCTTGCAACTTGAATTCATCAGGAATTTTCTTATAGAAATTCATTCATGGGGCTAGCCAATCCTACTGTCAAAAATTTTCTACATACAATGTTTTCTCCCAAGCTTCACATATATTATCTAATTCGGTGGAAGATAGTGCAACATTATTTTCCCCTATTACTAGTAGCATTACT
The DNA here is from genome assembly GCA_963693085.1 of Alisma plantago-aquatica. Classification (NCBI taxonomy): domain Eukaryota; kingdom Viridiplantae; phylum Streptophyta; class Magnoliopsida; order Alismatales; family Alismataceae; genus Alisma; species Alisma plantago-aquatica. Next base: position 515,258,309 of record OY856409.1, read on the forward strand.
CCGAAATTATTAGTTTGTCACCATGAAAGATAAATCATTGCATCCTAAATGCATCTTTAATATAACATGCTTTTATATATAATATTGCATATGTATAGGCCTGAAATAAACGAACGAACACTTTTTGGGACAAATACATTTTCCATTTGATATTGTCACTTAATAGGTCTATAACAAAGTCACACACTTTTGTGAAGAGTGGATAAGATATCTCATTAGTCGTTGTACATATCTCTCGCCAAAATCAAGTGCCTAATTGGATGGACTATCGCCTCTGTGTTGGCAAAACATCTAACTTCACATTCATGAATGAAAAATCTTTTGAGATATGTATTACGACAGTTACGTGTTTTAATGCATGCCATTATCCACTCATTAAATGAAAAGTTTCCTACAACTATTTTCTTATTGAGTGCACATTTGTTCCACTAAACACTAAAATATTTTCCTTGGCTCCCAATGCACACATACCGACAGTATCTTTTTATTAACCATTGTACATTTTTATAGTTCGACCTACTCCTCCATTTTGAACACACTAGCTATGGAGAATTACTCCATGTTGAACACATGTAACTATTGAGAACTTATTGATACTTAAAAGGTTGCATAACTTGTTGATATGGATAATCCAATTATTTATTCTATAATCATTTTATCTAAAACATCAAATCATGCAATATTACAATATCCATTACTCAGATTCTTGATGTTATCATCAAGATTCAACTATAGGGCATCATAATATATTCCCTCATCTCAATTTAGTGCTAACTCTAAATGACCCATATACGTCCATTCTCATTCATGAGTAACAATCAAGGGTGGTTTCATCTTGTCTAGCGGATAGCCATTTTTTCATGTATAGCCAACAAGGCTCAAGATTGAGGTTTGACATGCTCATGTGAACCCCACACATATTAGAAGATTGTAGCTCTGATATGATTTGTAAAGTATGCAATCACCCACCGGCCAAGGCTCTGATAGAATTTTGAGAATAATGAGTGGCCCAAAAAAATAACATTGCCCTCTGTTTCATGCCTTGTTCTCACCCATAAACATTTGAAAAAACTTCTTGAGAAGTCACCCAACTTAGTATTACCCCAAACCGCTTACAGAGTATTTATTAATAGGCTACCACAAAAGTTAGCATTGTGTTAATATAGGTAGTCAAATCATCCTTTTGAGATCATGCTATGTGAGTCCACAAGTCCTGGGATGTTAGTGTACAACTCCCTCATCTTTCCCTAAATAAGTCCTTTTTTACATCTTCAAGTGACAAGCCCACTATTGTCACAGAAGAAAGGATAGCAGTTGATAGTTCCTTCACTTGCACTATGTTCTAGCATGTGGCTTTTTTTAACAATTTGATACAAAGGTTCTATTAAACCCCTCTCTAGGGATATCCTAAAACATCCTTGTATAAAAATAAAACTAGCATCGAATGTCAGCTGGTGAAATGGTGTATGTAGCATATGCAATAGGTCACACACGACCACCACCAATTCTGGAGTCACCTCCTGCATCTCACCCTTGTTAATGGATTTGAGTCAAAGCAATACCCGGCTAGAGTGGGTTCTCCTGTATTATATAGAGTGAGAACATTTACATAATAGACCCAAAAAGAAACAAAAATAGTAAAGAGATCATAAATAAGGAAACTATTTAGTAAAGAGATCATAAATAAGGAAACTATTTTCTAACACTCCCCCTCAAGTTGGATCATCCACATCATTCTTGCCCAGCTTTGAATTCATATATTTAAAATTTGAAGATGGAAGTGGCTTGGTGAAGATATCTACCACTTGTTGTCCAGTCCTAACATGAGGAATTTGAATCTTCTTGGAGAGCACTAAATCACAAATGAAATGGCAGTCCACTTCAATATGTTTGGTCTTTTCATGAAACATTGGATTGCTATCAATATGAATGGTTGTCTGGTTATCACATGAGAGAAATTGGTGTCTCAACAGACACTCCCATTTCTAATAAAACAAACATAACCCATTGAAGCTCACAACAAGCATGTGTTATAGCTCAATATTTAGCCTTTGTACTAGACCGTGCTACCATATTTTGTTTCTTGCTCCGCGAAGTCACCAAATGTGACCCAAGAAACACACAATATCCAGAAGTAGAACATCTATCTCCAGCATCACCTACCCAATCAACACTAATGAATTCAGTAAGCTTCAAGGATGTATGTGTGGGATTATACCTTGTAAAGTAAGTAAGGCCTTCCATGGTGATCCTTTAACATAACAAAGAATCTGGGTGAATGCCATCTAGTGTGACAGGTTGGGTGCACTCATGAACTGGCCAACAAATCCTACAATATAAGAAATATTATGATGAGTAACTATAAAGTAAATTAGTTTTCCTACAATCTTTCAATACTTTGTTGGATCAGAAAAATCATTGTCATAATAACTAGATGTCTTGGTATGATTATCCATAGGCATGGAGATGGGTTTGCATTGTGTTGTGCTTGTCTCTATAAGGAGGTCAAGGACATATTTCCATTGAAAGAGGTTTGTGCCCTTCTTAGAATGTAGAACTTCTATTCCAAGAAAATAGCAAAGATTATCCAGATCTTTTGTCTAAAATTGTGTTTGCAGTCATTCCTTGAGCTATAGAATACCAATAGAGTCATCATCTGTGATGAAAATATCATCTACATAAACATCTAGAATAATAATACCACCTCATGACTTATACACATATAATGAATTATTAGTAGAAGATCGGGTGAATCCAAACTGTATAAATGTAGCACTGAATTTATCAAATCATGCCCATGGTGACTCCTTCAGACAATACAAGGATTTATTCACCTTACAGACTTTTTGACACCCCCCTCAAGCAACATACCAAGGAGGTGAATCCAAACTATATAAATGTAGCACTGAATTTATCAAATCATGCCCATGGTGACTCCTTCAGACAATACAAGGATTTATTCACCTTACAGACTTTTTGACACCCCCCTCAAGCAACATACCAAGGATGTTTCTCCATATACACCTCCTCGAGTAGATCGCCACGAAGAAATGTATTCTTGATGTCCAGCTAAAGAAGAGGTCAGTCTAAGTGAGTAGCAATAGAGATAAGTATGCACACATAATTGATCTGAGAAACTAGAGAGAAAGTATCAAAGAAGTCTTCTCCATGTGTCTGACTGTACCCCCTTTCCACCAAACGAGCATTCAAACAATCAATAGACCATTCTAGTTTCTATTTCACACTATACACCCAGCGGCATCCTACAACAGACTTGCTAGGAGGAAGTTCCATCAAGTCCCAAGTAGAGTTCTCATGAAGAGATGTCATCTCATTGTTCATACCCTGGATCCAACCATCATGTTGTATTGCTTCTTATAGGAATGAGGAACATTCATAGAATCAAGCTGAAGAGAAAATGTCCACGTTGTCGGTGACAGATTAAATAAGCAACAAACATTCATCAATAGATGACGTATAGTGCAAGAACAAACACCTTTATGAGCTACAATTGAAAGGTGTAAATCTAAAATTGAAGTGTTAGTAGAACTCTCAGTAGGAACAGTTATATTAGGAGTGTCAAATGAGGAGTAAACATACTACTAGATTGGTGACACTACATCCTCTTGGTGAAGCCCTACTTGCCTGGAGTAAACCAGCAGAAAGGGTTGAATCAGTGGAGGTGGTGGTGGTGGTGATGTGGGGGTGGTTTCTAAAACAATCTCATCACATGGCACAAGAAGAGGTGGCTCTATCTCACGCTAAAAAAAGTAGTCACTCTCAGGATTGTACTCCCCCTTACTCTGAATAGAGTCATAAAAGAATAGAGTAGACTCCTGTAAAGTAACGTCAGTTGACACAAAAAGATGATGAAGATGAGGGCAATAACATCTATATTTCTTCTGTGTGGGAGAGTATCCCAAAAAGGTAGTGTGAAATGTGTGAGGAGATAGCTTATCAACATGTGGATCAAACACATGAACAAACATAGTGTAGCCAAACACACAAAGAGGAACAGAAAAAGGTTGCTCATTAGGTCGTAACACAGATAAAGAGGTAGCCCCATGTAAGATAGAAGATGGCTGATAATTAATCAAAAAACATGCATTGAGAAGAGCATTAGACAAGTATTTCTTTGGCACATACATATGAAAGAGTAGAGCACGTGCTACATTAAGTAAATGGTGATTTTTGCATTCAACAACCCCATCTGTTGAGGTGTATGAGGGACAAGTCCTCTAGTGAATAATGCCAATAGAATTACAAAAAGTATAAACGACCTTTTGAACGTATTCTAGGGCATTAGCAGTACAAAGAATATTTATATGAGCATCAAACTGAACTTTTATTAAATGGTGAAAAGTTTTAATGACAGAAAAAACTTCATCCTGAGACTTAAGTAAGTATAACCCAAGTCATGTGGGAGAAATCATTTGTGAAAGATAGAAAATAAAGATATCTATTATAATGTGACTCTTTAATAGGAACCCAAACATCACTATGAATAAGGTCAAAATGACACTTAGAGAATTTCATAGTGTGACTCCAAGAAGAAATGTGATGATGCTTACCTAGTTGACATGACTGACATACTAACGACTTTATTGATGCTAATCTTGGAACAAGATTTTGAAGACTCTGTAAGGACGGATACCCATAGCAATAATGCAATTGTAAGGGAAAGGAACAGCAAATGGTAGATGTAGTAGATGGAATCTGGCAAGTTGGGCAACCATCTTGAAAGAAGTAGAGATCATCATTCCTAGATCTGCCACCAATTGTATTATAGCTCCTAGAATCCTACAACACAAAGAAAGAGTCTTGAAATATTACCAAGTATTTTAAAGAATCAACCAACTTAGCAACAAACATTAATTTAAATCAAAAGTCTGGTACATAATGTACAAATTGTAAAGTCAAATCAGACAATGCTTGTGCAGTCTCGCATGCCTGAACTCATCTAATAGAACCATTGGCAAGTGTCATAAAAGAATGTGGGATATATGAGTCAAAAGAGAGAACCATATATAGCATACTTTTCATATGTTGGGAGGCCCTAGAATCCACCATCCATGTAGAAGATGGATGAGAGGCAACAAGTGAAGTCTCCTAGTTACATGTATCAGAAACTAGATTGACAAAGGAGATAAGAGAAGCTTGTTGGGTAGCTTGAAGAAGACGTTCATACTCCTCCTTAGAGATCATGACATTTGATTCCAATAGTTTAGATGATCCAGATGTACATGCTTCTGATGAAGTAGTTGTACAATGTGCATCACCAACAAGGGATTGACTATATTTAAAATAAAATTTTCTTCTATATGTCCAAGTTTTTGATGGAAAGTACATTAGCCTATAGGATGATTGACTTGTCCTGACCAGCACCATGCCCAGTTCCCTTTCCAATAATATCAAGAGAAGCATGATTTTCATAGTGTTGTTCTCCTAGAGTAGCAGAAATGACTCAAATAAGAACTGTTGAATTCTCACAAAGACTTCTTCAAGGCTTGGTAATTATTGTGTGGCAAAAATGACACTCCTTACTGAAGCATAGATAGGATTTAAGTCAGAAATAAACCTTGCTATTAAAAGACCATCTTGATCTTTCATCTAATTTTCAGTCTTTAGACGATGGTAGAAACTAAGTTCATGGGAAATGGATTGTATAGTGCCAAAATAATCCTTTAGAGAGTGACCATTTTATCTCTCTGCAAAGAGTCTGTCATACATAGTATAAAGATGGAGAGCATTCTGCTCATGAGAAAGTTTCTTTTTATCTTCCCATATTTGTTTGGTTGTAGAACAGAACATAAATTTGGGGTTCCATGTTGTTCCATAATAAGGATTTCACCATCCCATTATTTTTTTGCCAATTAGGGTAGTCTTTCCTACTCTCATCATGAGCTTATGATTTTATTAGATTCACCTTCTCACAAGATTCAATAATAGTGTAAATAGCATTCACTTAGAGGAGATAATTATTTGAGTTAAGATTCACAAAAGTTATCTAAGACTGATTGTTGTAGATGATTGTAGTGGAAGCAACTGGCTTTTCATCTTCCATCTTGAGATTGGATCAAGATTCTAGTAGTGAACATAACATGTAGCATGTCGTGTCAAAGATGTATCACGTCATGTACGGAAGCCACTCGATGTGTTAAACATTAGGTACATCATGTGAATTGGAAGAGATAGAAATCATGCTCTTCTGACTAATTTCAACACGTTGTGTTGGATTTCGGACATGTCATATCAATTGACGATGATGGAAGACAGGACTTCTGACTTATGTGCACACATCGTTTCAATAAGAGACATGTTATGTGTCACATATTATCAGACAGAGTTTGTGATCATCAACACACCGTGTCTTGGATGAGACACTCTATGTAGCTTCAGAGCCATAACCTTCAACACCTGTAACAAGTCATGTCACAGATGTGACACACCTTGTAGCTTGTGATTTGTGTCGTCAGAGCAAAACTTGGATAGTAACACACTGTGTTGCTTGGATTGCACGCAATTCTTGGCAGCGGCTGGGCATAGAATTTGATAGGAATTAGCTCTATCAAAGGGCAAAGAAGACTCTAGGAAGACAAACCAAAGAGAAGATAACCTCAGGAAGATGCTCTAGGGGAGGGGTGATGGGAATTAGCACCATCACTAATCAACTAAAGATGCAAATCAAACACATCAATATCCCCTATAGATGTAGGCACTCATCCACGTACCATAACGGCATGGAGAGGAAAGGAGATGAGAAGGAAGGTACTCCTCCTCCTCTCTACGGGATAGAACGAGGGTCTTCTCCTCCTCTCCTTCAAGTGGCCCCATGCCCTGACGGATCGGAGGACAATTGACCTGGTGAGGAATATCAATGGTGGTGACTACGGTGGTGTCCTACGATGATGGTAACGGAAGGTGCAATCGGAGAGGGAGAAGGGAGAGAGGGGGTGGAGGCTAGGAGAACAACAGCTAGGGTTACTACAACCAAATGTGTTCTGATACCATGTTAATGGATTTGGGTCAAAGTGTTACCTATCTAGAGAAGGTTCTTCTTTATTATATAGAGTGATAACATTTAGATAATAGACCCAACAAGAAACTAGACATATATAAAGTTTAATCGTGTTTGTTTCCCATATTTCCTTTCTATAGGCATTTTTTTCTAATGGTTCCCTTTTCATTTAGCAGTGAACTTAAGGACAATTTAAACCAGAATCATTGGTGATGGAAGATTTGATTGATTCATTGAACAACCTGAATTTGGTGGGTAGCATAAAGTAGACTATCAATAACTACAATATTATCGACTAACTAGAAGTTCAATAATTCTTCAAGTAGTTTCAATTATCAATGATCAAGTCTACCCTCAATCTAGTGTAGATAGACCAAGTTATAGGGGAAGATATATGAAAGAAATCATATCATCGATGCAATCTAAGCCAAGAAAACAATGCAAAATTTATATAAAGGGTATAAATGAGATGTTAGTTTACACATTATATATCCTAAACTAGTGGTGAATATGCAGAACACTGTAGGAATGCAAATTTTAGTTATCAAAATCAAATCATTGTGGGTGAGAAAACTCAATTTGATGAGTCATTAGAGAGTAACCAAAAGTTTGGAGCTTGGAAATAAAGTGATATTTGGAATGTAATAACCTAGAAAATCCACAATGCACATCTACAAGTAGAACAGTCTGGGTAGTAGCCATGACTGGTAGTTAAAGTAGCATAGGGAACATGCAATATTGGTGGAACAGTCAGAATTTCACCGTGTAGCATGTCATGTTAATACCACTCTCATAGCATGGGAACCATAAATTGTAATCATATTGACGGCACTAAGAGGAAATGTTTCCCATATGCAAGGATGTACTTGAGGAATCTCAAAAAATAACTCAAAAGTGAGTATTAGATATATTACTAAATATTTTTATTTGAAAAGAAATAATTACCTTTTTTGAACTATCATTTTGTGCATTTATTTAGAGAATAGCTTCAAAATCATGTATTGAGGTGCTTAAGGCATATGCCTCAAGGTATGAAACCCTAAATACACCACCAAGGCATGTTCTTTCTAGTCTTAGACTCCCAACATGAGGTGTATGCCTTAATATGTGTCAGTCATTGTTTGAGGCGAGATGCATGCGGTGTTGAATAGGTGTGTGGCTCATTTATGAGCTATATTTGACTAAATTTTTCCATCCTTAGCTTTATTATAAGATTCATGTCAGCCTCTTCTTGTGTCCTTCATTTATCTAACTTTGGAGGTGTGATCATGCCAGAACTAATGTGTTGCATCTCATCAGAACTTTGTAGTTAAAAGTGCTTGGGGAAGAGTAATACTAGTATACATGACCTCCTTAGAAGTCTCATATTGCACCCTATATGAATTATGATTTATGTTTTATTGTGTGTTTTAGACTTTTATCTTTAGTTTTTATTTTATCCCATATTGTCTAATTCTATTTCTCACATACTCTCTTGTCCTATAAAAGAGTGTGCCCTGTATTTGTTTTAGACACATCAAATAAATGGATTCCTAATTATATATGGTATCAGAAGGATACAATCCTCCTTAACCCCTCCCACAATTCCTAATTCTTCCTAAACCCAACTTCTAGTCACCCCCTCTCTCCTCAACCCACTGCTTTCCCCACCCCTCTACCTCCCTACTTTCTGCCACCATCCAACCCCCCATCTGCCTTCTCCATCATTACAGCCCACCTCTACCCTTCTCGTTTTTGCCTGCTCTCCCCATCCCACTCGTCGCTGCTTCCCACACCCTCCCCTCCCATCCTCTTTCACTACCACCACAACCACCTTCCCATCTCCCCCCCCCCGACCACCACAGCTACCACAACAAGCCTCCCATCCATACACCTAGGTTGTTCTTGTTTTCCCAGCCCACTACCGCCCAATAGCCCACACTACCAACCTCCCTGCTCACGTCAACCACACAACATCCCACCACTCCATCCACCTATCTTGTTCACCCCACAGTCCTTCCACCACCAGCCATACTCTCCTCTTGATCCTCTACAACACTTTCCCAACATAGCACATTGATGACATAAAAGGTTCTACCTTTTTTCTGTGTATACCACATAGTGAGGTAAAATCTCTCACCTTGATGGTGTAGGTCCTTCTTCTCTTTGTCGCCCCAATCCGAGGTTATCATATCTCTTGGTTTAGATGTGCTATTACTCTCTATTGCCCATATGTGTGTTTTTCAAACACGTTGATCCAGATCTACTACTATTTTCTGATGCCCCTTTGTGGGTTTCTAAGATCTACAGATCTAGATATGCTACTACTATTGTTGCTACTTCTTCTCTATGCACGCCATCTCTCTGCTTCCTATAGAGACTACAGATCCTCCTCGGTCTTGTGTGTTATAACTGTGAAGCTTGATGTATCTAACTATCATCTTTGGCTGGCGTCATTTAAAATCTATGTCAAAGCCCAAGGTCACTATTCACATATCTCTACTACTACTAAAATCCCTCATAATGACTCAAATAATGACAAATCCAATCAAGCCTATGCTCAATGGTCCAAAGATGATTTTGGAGTAATGACATGGATGGTGAAGAGTGACGAACTGAAGATCGGTTAGTTTTTCCTCCACATTCAAAGTACCAAAGCTATATGGACCAACTATTCCATGTGTATTCTCACCAACAGAATCCAAAGAAGGTCTTTGAGATCTTTAGGAATCTGACAAAGGAGTATTCTACTGATGAATTTATGGAAAACTACTACAACCAATGCCTTGTACTCTGGGACAAATACAAAGTATATCATCTTCTTTGCTATGACATCAAGGAAGTTCAGCGGCAATGCAATAATCTACAATTGGTTCAGTTCCACATCCTCATTTGTTTGTTAGTATTGTCATCAGATCTTATCCAGTGATCCCTTACCGACACAAAGGGGTGTTCTCAAGCACGTTCAATGCATTCGTGCTATGTCTTCCCGCACTTGTACTTCTTCTAATCACTTAGTCCTTGAGGTCCTCTCCAATGACTCTAGTCAAGGATGTAGATGCGGATGAGGTCACTATCGTAGTGGAAGTGCTTCTGGTATTCCTGGACATGGTCCTTCTCAAGGACATAGATGAGTACAACCACAACCTCCTACTACCAACTGCTTCTGCAACTTCATGGTGCATGAACCACAATGAGGATTGTTCCTGGGGGAAATATGGTACACATGCATGGGAAAACCAGGTTACTTCTGATTCTTTTGAATATTCTACTATTTCTCCCTCTAGTTCTACTCATCCCACAGTTGAGTGGATTTTCTCAGAGTTTTGAAAATTTCTTTAGGATCATCTATCTTCACAAACACCTGATCCAGATGGAGGTTCTTCTACTTTACTTGCATCTCTTGCTACTTATAGTAAAAATAAATGGGTCATAGACTCAGGAGCATTAGCTCATATCTCTGGCTATTTTGATATTTTTACTACTTTGTCTAAAACAACTTAGGTCCCTCCTATGACAGTGGTGGATTGGACTCTATCTATAGTATATGGCATTGGAACTATATCTTTATCTAAAAATTTGTCATTAAAATTTGTCTTATATGTTCTAAGATTTCCCCTTAATCCGTTATATGTCACTACAACTGTATCTAGCCTTCAATTCTCAATCACTTTTGATCCCAAGGGTTCTCTATTTTAAGAAATCTGCACAAAGAGAAGGATTTGTTTGGGCCATGAGAGACCTTACAAATAGTACTACCAGGATGTATCTAGATTTGATGTTGCTTTGCTATCATCTTTTGTGACTTTTCTATGATGGGACTACCCTCTAGGACATCCTTCTGCTGCTAAACTACAATGTATATATCTTGAAAATATCTAATAAACAATCTTTGTGTGAGCCAGGCCAATTTGGCAAACATACTTGGGTTGTGTTTCATAATTAAAAAAGAGATTTGTTCTAAAAATCTATTTGATATTGTTCATGATGATATCGGGGGACCCATTCTTGTTACTATCCTATCTAAATTGTGTTATTTTATAAATTTTATTGACGACTATTCTTGGGAAACTTGGTTGTTTCTCTTAAAGGATTGTAGTAATATTTTGAACACTATCACCACTTCTTTCACTAAGATCCAAACCCAATTCAATACAAGTGTCAAAATCTTTAGAACTGATAATGACTTAGAATTTATGAAAAATTACTAGATCTATTTTGTATTGCTCAAGGTACCATTCACCAGATTTCTTGTTCTTACACACCACAACAAAATGGTGAGGCGGAGAGGATGAATTACCATCTTCTTGAAGTAGCATGCACTATTCTTCTTCACTATCGTCTTCCTACAAAGTTTTGGCATGAATTTATTTGTACTGTGTGCGACTTAATTAGCCACATGCCTTCTTCTATGATGTACAATCAAGTCCCTTTCTCTCTTTTGTATCTAGATCAATTGATTTATGTACCGCCGTGAATCTTTTTCAACACTAGTTTCTATAAGAATCTCTACCTTGAGATATCTAAATTTGATCCACGCTTCTCTAATTGTATTTTTCTGAGATATTCAAGAACCCAAAAAGGATATTGGTGTTATGATCCTACCAAAAGATAATGGTTTGTTAGTGTGGATGTTTTCTTTTTTGAACAAATATCATACCACTTTGACAAGAGGTCTGCTTTATTGAGTGATATGTTGGATTCCAAACCCCTTCCTCAAGTGGTAGAACATGATCCCACTAAAGTAACTAATTTTTTTCCTCCTCTAAAGGTGTACACGAGAAGACCCAAGGTTACAGTCCCTCCATGACCCATCAACAACCAACTCTTCCTTCTTCAACAAATCCAAACACCTCCCAGGTAACTATTGACCTACATTTTCTTATTAGTCAATGGAAAGGTGTTTGTTCCTACACTCATCATTCCATTAGTAATTTATTCTCTACAACTAATCTTGATGTTAGGTTTTCCTCTTTTAATGCTTCTATCTCTGCTATTTCTATCCTAAGATTTCTATACAAGCTCTTAAGCATCCTGCATGGCATCAAGGTATGAAACCGAAATGGATGCTCTTTGCGGTTGTCAGACTTGGGATCTAGTTGATCTCCCTAAAAACTATCCTACTATTGGTTGTTGTTGTATTTTCACTATTAAATACTAGCCAGATGCTTAGATTGAAAGTCTAAAGATCATCTAGTAGAAAAAGGTAATACTCACACCTATATGGTTGACTATTTAGAAACTTTTTCCCTTGTTTCCTGACATAATTTTGTATGGGTGCTTATATTTATTGTTGTGAACAATGAATGGACACTTGTTCAACTTGATGTAAAAAACATCTTCCTATATGGTGACTTGCATGAAGAAGTATATATGGAGCAACAACCTAATTTTTTTACTTAGGGGGAGTGTTCCAAAGTCTATAGACTCAAGAAAGCAGTTTGTGTCCTAAAACAAAGTCCACGAGCATGGTTTGATAAATTGAGCCAGATACTTCTAAAGTTTCAATTTTGACGCTCACATTCAGATCTATTTTCATTAAAAAAACACCAGTTCTACACTTGTTATTCTTATTATCTATGTAGATGATATAGTCTTATTTATTAGTAATATTGATGGTATTTCATCTACTAAAATATATGTAGAACAACACGTTGTTATAAAAGATCTTGGCAAACTCAGGTAGTTCTTGGGAATTGAAGTCTTCAGATCTTCTTTTGGTATTTGTCTTTTGAAATGAAAATGTGTTCTAGATATTCTAACAGAAACATGTGTGCTTGGTACTAAACCTACTAACACTTCTATGGATCCCAATACCAATTGGAATGATGATTCTTCACTATCCTATACCGATAACCACCAATACAGAATATCCATTGGTAGGATTATTTATCTTACTGTGATTAGAGCTGATATTACTACTATTGTTGGACTTGTCAGTAGGTATCTGGATAAACCTCGACAATGTCATTGGGATGATATTTGTCATTATCATTAAATATCTAAAAAATTCTCCAGGAAAAGAATTAATGTGTCGTAGACATGGGCAATGCAAACTCACTGGATATTTTGATTTTTATTATGCCAGTAGTAGATGTCACGAGAAATATACCTCTGGCTACTCCATTTTGTTCTAGGGAATATAATTACAAAGCATAGTAATAAGCAGACTGTGGTTGCTCATTCTAGTGTTGAAGAGAAATACAAAACCATTGCCCATACTTCTTATGAACTAATGTGAGTCCAATGAATCCTTAAGGAATTTAATACCTCTAATTATGACCCTATTCCCATGCACTATGACAATAAAGCCTCCATTTTTACTGTCAGTGATCTCATGTTTCATGAGCGTACCAAGCATATCGAGGTGAATTGCCACTTTGTTTGAGAATTTGTTCTTTCAGGTCACATCTACACTCCTTATCTCTAGACAGGAGATCAGGTTATAGACATCTTCACTAAGATACTTCCCAAGACTCGCTTTGCTACACTGGAGGACAAGTTGGACATGTTTGACATATATGCTCCAACTTGAGGGGGAATATTAGTATATATGATTTATGCTTTAGATTTATTGTGTGCTTTAGACTTGTCTTGTCTTTATCTTTTCTTTTATCCCATATTTGTCTAATTATATTTCTCACTTACTCTCTTATCATGTAAAAGAGAGTTCCTTGTATTTGTTTTAGACACATCATATAAAGGGATTTCATATTGATGTAGAATGTCACTTAGTAAAAGAGTCTATTTTATCCAAGTGCATATCTATTCCATACATCAAGACTAAGAATCAACTCGCTGACATCTTTACAAAATCAGTGTCAAAGACAAGAGTCCATTTGGTGGTAAAAAAAGTTTGACATGCATGATATCCATGCTTCCAATTTTAGGTGGGGTGTTAATATATTTCTTTTTGTTCTCTTTTTGGTGTCTTGTCTTTTGCCACATGTTGGTGAACTCTGTGTTTGCTGACTCCTCGTATCCTATATGAGGGGGTCTATGTGTGTATTCTTGATCTCATTATTACAATGGTATTCTAATCACATTTATGTTATATGATCTTAACTAGAATAACTTATACTCATAATCATATTATGAAATTGAGATAAAATGGGAGAAGTTTTACTCCTGTTTGTAAAAGAGCATATAAAAATCTACTAGTTGTTTTTTCATTAGATAAATGCTACTTGTATATATAAAAGGGACACAATTACAAACTTGGACACAACCCTAATCGGCTAGCGCACTTAAGCCCATTCTCTAGATAAATCCATTAAGTGAAGAACTCAGAACACTCCCCATCAAAGCTGGAGCATGGGTGAAAACCAAAGCCTAGTTTGCAGACATACAAACTCAAACATAAGTAAAGAGAAAAAATGAATGACACATAATTTAGACAAGAACCTACCATACAAGAACTAAACCCCCTTAAAAAGCCTCCGCTTAGGTCAGAGGGTGATTTCTATGGCGATTGGGGGCACCCCGCCCCCTTCTGCCTCCACCCAAGCTGACTCCAACCAAGATGCGGGATCCAGGAGAGATGTGAGGAATGAAGACTGGTTTGCCCCAGATGCCGACGTCACTGTTGGGCGGGATTGGGTGAAGTCGGTCGCTGGACCTCCACCGAAGCTCTGTGGGGCGGTGGCGGCAGACCCCAAGGTCCCGTTCTTGAATGAGGGAGACAAACGGTTGTAGACGCGATTCAATGAGTCGATCATGGAGGAGATGGAGGATTACCACTGATACTCAGTTATTGTGCAAATCCTGGGCAAGAAATTCCACCCCCAGAAATTGAAGGGGTGGATGATCATGAATTGGCGACCGAAGGGGGAGCTCGAGATCTTCACTCTGGATGGAGGTCTGTTCCTCACTAGGTTTTCCAGTGAAGCATACCGTAACACTGCTATGTTGAAGGGCCCCTAGTTTTTTGACGATCAGCTGGTGTTGGTCTGCAACTGGACTTCACATGTTGATACCCAAAGAGTTGCCTTCACTACATCTCCCGTATGGGTATCCCTTCCAGATGTGGGAAAGCATTGGACGACTTGTGCCATTGCTGTCATTGCCCATGTTGTAGGGGTCCCTCGAGCAATCGACAGAAGGTCTGATGGGTCGGCCCAAGGTTTTGTGAGGTTTTGCGTCGACATCTCAGTATATATGGATCTGCCCCCAGAAGTCATGGTGGAATTGCCTAATGGCGATGAGTGGGAAGTGAAGTTCAAGTATGAAGCTATGTCGGATCGGTGTAGCACTTGCAAGGTGTTTGGTCATAGTACAGGTGAATGCCCTGGCAAGAGAAGCAAGGTAACATGTCAAGCTCCTCCTATCATACCTGATCAGCCCTGAGGTAGGCCTAGAAGAGGTAAGTCGAGACCTCCACAGGGGTCAAGGAAAGGCAAGGATAAGGTGGGCATGCAGGCCATAGATGTGGTGGTAGTGGGTGAAGTTACTGCTATGGAAGATGCTTCTTCGATTGGTGATGAGGCTGTGGCTGCTGTTGATGCACCGGCAATAGAGAGAGTCACTATCCTCTACACCGCAGGTGTTGGAGAAGGAGAGATACAGGATGGTGCCACTCATAGGGACATGGGTGGTAGGAATGATAGTGATGACAGAGGGGATGCTAACCCCTTTTTTGAGCTGGAACAGCTAAATGAGGATGATTCAGGTACAAGTGAGAAAGGGCACAGTAGGAGCCTAAGGCAGACAAGGAACACAGCAAAGAAGGGAAAGAAGAGTACCCACTCAGATTCAGGGGTGGGGCTCATAAAGACAGTTAAATGTCCATACTCGCATGGAATGTGCGAGGTGCCTCTTTGGCGGGGAGCCAAAGGGAGTTGAGTGGGGCCATCATGGAGATCGAAGCCTCAATGGTGGTGTGCCTAGAAACTAAGATCAGAACAAACGTCAGAGAAAGAATGGGCACCCTGTTCCCCGAGGGGTGGGGGTCCCTATCCAATCTAGACCAAAGAGAGGGAGGTTATATAGCTATAGGCTAGAAGAGGGATGTCTGGAGTGTTGATGAGATCAACGCATCATACTAGGTTGTTTCTGTGTCTTGGTGTAACCAGGGAGGTGTTGACTTCATTATGTCAGGCATTTATAGGGAGAGGCTTGAAGGTGATAGATCTGGGATGTGGAAAATGCTAATGGAGACGGCACAACATGAAATACCATGGCTTGTCATTGGTGATTTCAACAACATAAGGAGATCGGATGAGAAGTGTGGAGGTATAAGGGTTCCCGAAAGGATCCTAGCAGCCTTCAATAATATGGTGGAAGAAGAAGAGCTAATAGAACTCAAAAAAGTGGGAGGGTGTACAACCTGGTCCAACAATCAACCAAAGAACATGATTGCTAGCTCTATTGATAAAGGCATGGTCAATGAGCAATGGCTGAACCTATGGCCTAACTTGTATATCAAAATAGGGTCTGACCCTCTTAGTGATCATTCGTGGATGAAAATCGAGCTTACTAAAAAGCCAGTGATTAAGAGACCTTTTCAGTTTCTTAATTGGTGGTGTGATTGGCCTAGTTTCTGTGAGGTAGTTGAGGATAGCTGGAAAATTAAAGTAGAGGGGAATGATATGTTTGTAGATGTAAAGAAGATTCAAAATACTAAGAAAGCTATGAAAAAATGGAGTAGAGAGAAATGCAACCTGAAGAACTTGACCAAGGAGGCCAAATATAACTACAAGAGTTTCATGGAGATGATAAGGCAAGATCCCCTAAATAATGAACTGATCACAAAGGAGGAGAGAGTTGAATACATATTGAGAAAGTTGAGAAAAGCAGAAGAATTTCACTACTAGAAAAGGAGTAGGATGGAATGGGTTAGGGATGGTGACTATAACACATGAATCTACCATAGGTCTGTTAAGAAAAAGGAGATCAAGGAGTCCATTCATGAATTAATGGATGAGAGAAGACAGGTAGTTAATGGCAGAGAAGGGGTGGATGTAAATGTAAAAGACTACTTCACCAAGTTGTACAATCAGGTGGAGATGCACAGAAGTAATTACACAAAGCTGCTATCAGACAAAAGATTGGATGAGACCATGAATGCTAGGCTATGTTCTTACGCAGAATAAGAAGAAGAAATCAAAAGAGCAGTGTTTTCCATTTATGCCAATAAGGCACCTGGGCCCGATGGCATGAATGGTAGATTTTTTCAGAGTATGTGGTACCTGATCAAGAATGATGTTGTTAAAGTAGTGTGATGGGTCTTAAATGGTCATAACCTGGTCCGTGTTGTGAATCATTCCTTCATCAAATTAATTCCCAAGAAAAATGTGATCGAAAACATTTTCGATTACAGACGGATTGCTTGTTGTAATGTGTTATACAAGATTGTCTCCAAATTTCTTATTGGGCGGATGAAGTCAGTACTTCCTTGCATAATATCTAAAGAGAAAAGTTCCTTCATCAAGGGTTGAAGGATCTCAGATAGCACACTTCTGGCTGTGGAGTTTCTTATAGGCTTCAAAACTAAGTGTAGCAATGCTAAAGCATGTATGAAGGTTGATCTTATGAAGGCATACGACTACGTGAGATGGGATTCCCTATGGGCTATTATGAAATCGATAGGCTTCAACGATAGATGGATTCATATCATTAAACATTGCATGACTTCTACCTCCTTTTCCATTTTGTTAAATGGAGGCCCTATTGGTTTTTTCAACGCCTCTAACGGGCTTAGGCAGGGGGACCCCCTCTCACCCCTGTTGTTTACCATTGTTATGGAGGGGCTCACCACCATGATGAAGGAAGTGGAAAGAAGAGGGAGAGTTAAGTCGTTCAAGGTCAAGAATATTAAAGTCAAAACCCATCTTATTTTTGTGGATGATGTTATGTTGTTCTCTATCGGACATGCTAAAAGGTTGAACGAGCTTAAAGGAGTGCTTATCAGGTTCGGGTACCTTACATGTCTCTATATAAGTACCATTAAATCCATAATTTACTTATCTAAATCATGTGATGCAAGGATAGGAAGGCTTAGAGAGGCCAAGGGGATCACTGTTGGGTGGTTTCCTTTGAGATACCTCAGAGCTCCTATTGCAGGAGGAAGAGGTTCTTCTACTATCTTTGTGCAGTGTCTGGACAAGTTGATAGCCAAGATTGACGGATGGTCTGCCCTAAGGGTGTCGATGGTTGGACGTGTTTTCCTCACTAGAACTATCCTCTAGGATATGGTCAGGTTATGGAGTGAGGTGTGTGACATACCACACCCTATGGCAGACAACATGAGGAAGCCGATGGCTAACTTTGTCTGGAGAGGAAGTGGGCATGGAGTGTCCTGGTAGGTCATCGCTAAACCTTACTATAAGGGTGGACTAAACTTGATCTCCCCGATCAGCTTAGTCAAGGAAAGTAATGGGAAAAGAATCAATAGATTCCTAAGAGAAAGGGGGAATGTATGGACAAAATGGATGACTAGTAGATATGTGGGGCTACGACAGGGGTATGACTGCTACTCTTCATGTAGTTAGAGGAACATGTGTGTGCAATGGGCTGATATCCAGGACTCATATAGTGTTGATGGTAATGGTATTGCCTCTCTGGTGGACTCGAGGGTGACACCATGGATCAACGCCTATGGTGAAGATGATGTGAGATGGTATAAGCTGTTGTGGAACCAGTAGTACATCCCCAAGTGGAGCACAACCATGTATAAAGTGATTCTGAACAGATTTCCTACCATGGATAGGCTCGGGCGGTGGGGGTTACAGGTGGAGAGTACTTGCGTGCTGTGTAACAGGTATGATGAGAGCCACAACCACATTTTTGGGACGTGCAGCTTCTTTAGAAGGACTTGGGCTATTTCCAGTCTTAAAAGTGGGTGGGGCCAGCTTGTTGGGGGGAGTATCATAGAACTGGTCAACAAGCTGGGTCAGATACTCAAGGACAATCGGAGCTTAGCCTTTGGAGGCTTATGCTTAACTGGTGTTTGCTACAATGTCTGGGAGGAAAGGAACAATAGAAAGCATGGAAGAAGAATATGTACTGAAGAACAAATTATAGATAAATTTGCTAGCTTTCTGATTAGGTACATTAAAGGCAGAAAGGGCTAAGCTTCAGGCCTATCGGAGCAAGCTAAAAGATATTAGTGCTTTTGTAGATAAATACCCCACGATCTTGTTTTGTAGTTTGTAGGTCCTGTCTTTGTATAGGTCCCTTTGGAAATATATTTACCTATTTCCAAAAAAATAATTACACCCCCTTGAACTCACATCACAAAAGTTAATCACTCAAGCGCCACCCCTCAAGCATATCATATTTGCATCAAAAATTTGTAGTTCTTCAATAAATCCATGAGCATCACGTGAGAGAGAAAGTAGTAGATACACTTCATATCAAGAACAGGCAACATCCAAGCATATCACAAAGTGGTAGGAAAGCAATAGGCAAAGCTTTGATCATAAACAATAAGTATTTGGACCAGCATTAAATAGTAACAAGTCATAGTAGGTGACAACATCATAGTTGTAAGCATCTTTAAGCAGTCCAGAGATTTTTGGATCACATATAGTAAAGTATCGTTGAGTCTCCCAGAGATTTTTGGATCATAAAATGTGTTATTCCATAAGTCAAGTTGTGTGTGTATAGCAGATTGGTAAGCTAGAGAGTGTTGGCACACATGCAAAGTAGTTGACATGCATGAAACAAGGACAAATAGCGATCACCTGTGTAAAGCATGAGAAACTAACAGAGAGTCAACATGCACAAAGGTGTAGACATGCACGAAGAGTCAATGTTCATAAAGGTAGGATAGGCAATGGAAACATCACATAAGGGAGTGGGAAACTTGTAGAAAGTTAATGCACATAAAGCACAGATAGACAACGAAGGTAAATTCACAAAAAGATGTCAACAAGTAGTAAAGACAACAAAACCAGATGACACTGCTCTAAAGAAACAAAAGTGCAAGATATAAAAAGGTAAGCTAATAACATAACTCTAGAGATTCGCTCAATAACCAGGTAGAAGTTCCATGATAAAATAAATAAATCCTCCTCTTTTTTGTTCATCTTTTCTTTTCTCCTCTTCTCATCTTTTTCTCTCTCCTTTTGTACTTTTTTTTCTCCTCACTTATCCTCTCATTTATATATCCCCCTCACACAAACCATGTATAGAAGAAGAGTGGTCGGGTGGAGATTTAAGGGAATGAAACAAAGAGGGTGACAGAGGAGGGGAAGAAGACAAACAACTAAGTGAAAACATGACAACAAGTGTGGTGAAGAGACTAGAGAGGATTAAAACACAATAAAGGTAGATGCACAAATAAAAGGAAGTGATCTTTGGACAAGTACAGGTCAAGATAGTCAATAGGTAGGCTGTTGTGGGGAGGATACAAAATGATAATCGGAATCAAAGTGAAACATGTCTGGATTACATGCATCTAGATAGGAAAAACCAATAGATCTTTCTCGACTTGAGAAAGAAGATTTGTCCAACCCGTCGGCTAAGAAATGTAAGGTTTGTGGATGGGAGTGTCCCTCATGGTATATATTAGGTCAAAAATCAACCTAGTTAAAAATCTAAAGAGCTTTTTGGATGAGACATATATGGGGTAGAAATATTCAAGGGTAGGAAGAAAAACAATATATGTATTGTGTGACAACAGAAGAAAAAAACCCAAAAGAAGAATGAATCAAATGAGAATGAAGATAAGATAAAATAAAATATAGGAGGCCTTCCCTAAACAAAATTTATATCCCAACACCAACACCAAAAGAAAAGACCACCGCAGTCAGGAAGAAGTACATCTAAGAAGAAACACAACTCGTTGATCACCATATACATCCCACCATACCATATTACATAGCAGTAGCAAAGGATGGAGGACTTTAATGGTAGAAACTTCCCATAAAGGGCTAATAGCAAAATCTCAAGGATAGATATCTAATAGGCCACACACATAGTACAGTCAGCATAAGTAATAGTATTAACTTCAAAAAGGTGCTAGAGGTAGCATCTTTGAAGAAGATGATTGGCAGTAGCGGTAGCAACACTATTGACAGCAACAAGGTACATGGGTATGACGACATACTAGAATATGATAGCAACAGGGCAGTGACAGAATACTTGAAGATGACATCTACAATACATTATGGTGTGTCATGAAGATGGTTGTGGTAGCGACGTACATGTAGAGACAATATTAAAAAACTAGATATTTGGCACCATTTTTTTTAGAAAAAGAATAGAGATCAAGTGAAAATAATTGAAGGCCTCCCACAGGAAAATATCTCACTTTTTTTCTACTCTCTAGATCTAGGATAAGGTTATGGGTTTAGCATGATCATCATGCCCAAATACCACATCAAAGAGCAGACAAATTGCTACTAGTTGTTATTCATTAGAGAAATTCACTTGTATATATAAAAGAGACACAATTATAGAGTTAGATACAACTCTAATGGGCCAATGCACTTAAACTGATTTGATAAATAGATACTAAATCCATTACCTAAATAACTCTCACCACTATTAATATTTTTCTGCACATTATGGATCTCTCTTAGTTTTATACAATGCATTTAACAAATAAATTGGGGAAGTAAGGACCAGCGGGATGCTAGTAGAAGGTTTTAGGGAGGTTTTCACAAACCTTTGGGACTACAATGGGAAAATGGCAGCATCCACTATTTGGAGGCATAGTTAGAATAAATTACTAACATTTTGATAAAATCTTGATAACAACGTGAATCATTCTCTTGGTGTTACACCTAAATTTTACATTATTACTTAACTTTTCCCACATCTTACAAATTTCATGTATTCTGCAATTTTTTTGTAATTCCAATTTATCCTCAATGTAAACAATAATTATAATTTACATAACTTATAGAATGAAATGTAGGAACTATATCAATATGATGTTTGTGGTTAACTGAATATAGAATTATATTGCAACATCCAGTGTTTGACAATCAAGATCTATTCATTACATTAAAATACATATCTTGCACATGTCATTATCTTAATATGTACGATATTTTTTAGTGTCCAGTTGTTTCAATATTTTGTCCACATAGTTGGCCAAAGTTTTCCAACCCTTACAAGATTTATCTAGATTCCCATATTGTCATTTTTTTATTTTTCAACCTCATAGAGTGACATTTAAATCCTTAAATTGCAACTATGATCATAGACTCTAAGGCATGCATGGGTAGCAATGGTCACCAATAATGACTTGGACCATTGAGATGTCATGGTGGATGCGATGTCTAAGAAATCATTCTAAGAAACCACAAATGCGGGTGTTGATGTGGCTTGGCCCACTGGCCACACTACATACACTACTACAGAAGTGCCTTTTAGTGTCGGTTGTTTAACCCCCTTTGGCGTCGGTTTCTGAACGACGCCTATGTGGGTGCCGCTAAAAGGTTGGACACTTCAGCATCGGTTAAAAAATCGACGCCTATTTAACATCAAGGCGTCGGTTTATTATAAAACACCGACGCCAAAAGGGTTCGCGCCACAGAAAACGGCGTCATCTAGGACGCTTTCTGCGTCGGTTATATACTAAACAACCGACGTAGAAAAGTGTCCTAGATGACTCCCATTTCCTGTAGCGCGAACACTTTTGGCGTCGGTGTTCAACAAAAAACCGACACTGTAAGTCTATGCTGACGGTTATCGGTAAATAATCGACGCCTATATCTATTTTTTTTTTATAAATCTGTTTGCAGGCCTGCTGTGGCTGGTCAGCAGGATGAGAACATGCAGTTCAGTTTTCTGAACTGCAAGTTTACGACATCCATTGATATCAGCCTACAAACAGGCCACAAACCTGCAAAATTAACATAAAAAGATTCACACAAGTAGATACATTCAGACATCAATTCAATTGTCACGTTCACACATATAGAATCATTCAAATACATGTTTTAACATTCAGAAACATTCATTTACAAAGTATCATTCATCATCACTATCAACATCCCAATTATATCTTACAGTTTATGACCCCACATGCCTTCCTCCCCAGTTCCTGCCGCTAGACAACCACACAATGGATCCAAGAGGATATGCAGGCGTTTGCCAAAGACTATAGGCTGAGTTAACTATTGAGTTAACTCAGCCTATAGTCTTTGGCGAACGCCTGCAATCCTCTTGGATCCATTGTGTGGTCGTCTAGCGGCAGGAACTGGGGAGGAAGGCATGTGGGGTGATAAACTGTCAGGACTAGCACAGCAAGTTGCGATGGAGGTGGAGACGACGACGACGGTGGTGCTTCAGGCGACGCCTGCTTGGCCAGGTAGGGCTCGGCGAAAGGGTTCAACTGCGGCATGGCTTCGATGTAGTAGAGGGAAGGGAGGGGTTCAGAATCCTACGAGAAACGTTTAGAGATGAGGATATTACTGCGGAGGAGGAGGAAACGGTAGACGATATCTCGAGTTGGAATGTCCTCTCCGCGCATCAAGTTGCTCCAGTGCTTCAGTGGGTACATGTGCATCATCAACCTAAAATTTGACAAAAATAAACACACTAAATTAGGCCAATATAGAAATATAGGATATATGACATAACTAGAAGATAATGAATTTTATAGAAATACAGGATATGTTTTTAGAACTTACATTGGTATCCTCGCCATGCTCGTCATGGACAACATGCTCATCATGGACTTCATGCTCATCATGAACATCATTCTCATCATGGTCAGCCATCTGAAAATGTCATTAAAAAGGCAAACATTTAGCATTTGTATCAACTAGAAAAAGGAAAACATTTAGCATTTGTATAAATTAGAAAAAGGAAAACATTTACCATTTGTATAAACATACATGTCTCTAAAATTGTGATCTTTTATCAATTAACAATCCTTCATTGTGATCTCCGCGCACATATAAGTCATCATTAGCTTCAATATTTTGTGGAGTTGGCAACCCAACTGAGAATGGACTGGAGTCATCATACTTATCATAGTACTCTTCTTCATCTATAGGATCTTCAATGAACTGTCTTTCACCATGAAGAACAACCGACCATTTATCATTTGCAGGATCATCGATATAGAATATTTGTTTTGCCTGTGATGCCAATATGAATGGTTCAGCCTTCTCGCCAATCATTTCAAAGTTCACCAAAGTGAAACCCAATTCATCCACTATAACTCCTTTGGTGTTATCAACCCAATTACATTTAAAGAGCGGAATATTGAAATCTATGTAGTCAAACTCCCAAATGTCTTCAATGACACCGTAATATGACATTTTAGCTTCACGTGGACTCTTATCCTTTGCACTTGCAAAGTACATAGTTGACGCTTGAAGAGTGACCCCACTATTTTGGACGACACTCTTATCATCTTGGCGCTTTGTGTAATATGTGAATCCATTAATGTCAAACCCTTCATAAGACATAACATTCGGTTTTGGTTTAAAGGCGAGACATTTGATAGTTTCTGTAATATCATTTGGTGTTTGAGATAGTTGATGTAAGACTTTATCTTCAAACCACTTAGTAAAAGTCTTATTATGCTCTCTAGCAAGCCACATTGAACTTGCTCGAGGATGTTGTCTCTTTATGAAATTGGTATGTTCCTCGATATAAACACTCACTTCGTCCATATTATGTAAAATATACAAGTGAGCTTGTTCCAACTGCTCACGGCTGATTACTTTCACCCGTGATCCCAAAATTCCTTTGCCCTCCTCAATATTCTTATCATTATCAGGAGTGTCATTACCACTGAGAAAGTCATTGCAGAAATCCATAACCTCTCTCGCCACATAACCTTCAATAATACTCCCTTCAGGACGATAACGGTTTCGAACATCACCTTTAAAAACGCTCATGTATCGTTCAAAGGGATACATCCAATGCAAGAAAACCGGTCCCAAGATTTTCACTTCCCTAGTCAAGTGGACAACAAGATGTACCATGATATCAAAGAACGAAGGAGGGAAATACATCTCAAGCTGACATAGGGTAACAACCACTTCTCTTTGCAAATTATCGAGAGTATCAGGGTCAATAACTTTGCTGCATAGACTGTTGAAAAAGAAACAAAGTCTGGTAATTGCAAACCTTACATGCTTCGGCAATATAGATCGAATTGCCACGGGCAATATTTGTTGCATTAGAGTGTGACAATCATGAGATTTAAGACCTATCAACTTCAGATCTTTCATTGATACCAATCTACGGATGTTGGATGAGTAACCATGTGGCACCTTAACATTTACCAAGCATTCACAAAAAGTTTTCTTCTCCTTTCTAGACAACGTGTAACAAGCAGGAGGTAAGTATGTTCTTTTATTACCCATTTCACGTAATTCTGTTAATTCTGACCTTATTCCCATTTCACGTAATTCTGACTTTTTTCCCATTTCACGTAATTATGTTAATTCTGACCTTATTCCCATTTCACGTAGGTCCAGTCTGGATTTTATCCCATCTTTAGTCTTACCTGGTATATTTAATAGAGTACCAATGATGCTATCACAGACATTTTTCTCAACGTGCATTACATCGATACAATGCCTGACTGACAAAGAACTCCAATAAGGAAGATCCCAAAATATTGACTTCTTTTTGAATGAAGAATTGTCACTCCGTGTGGCCATACTACATTGTGATTTCTTACCAAATTCATTGACAATGTCTTTTACTCTTTCATAAACAACATCCCCTGGTATAGGTTTAGGTGCACTCCGTTCATCATTCCATCCATTGAATGATTTGCGCTTCCTATGATACGGATGGAATTTTGAAAGAAACCTTCGATGACCAAGATATACAGTCTTGCCGCCATATTTTAGTCTTATTGAATCAGTGTTTTCTTCACATATAGGACACGCTTTAGCTCCTTTGACACTATATCCAGACAAATTCCCATATGCCGGAAAGTCATTAATAGTGCAAAACAACATAGCATGCAAACGAAATGTCTCTCTTGCTGAAGCTTCATAGGTCATCACACCTTCAGCCCAAAGTTTCTTTAAGTCATCAATCAAAGGTTCAAGATAAACATCGATATCATTTCCGGGTTGTTTAGGGCCCGATATCAACAATGACAACATAACGTACTTATTTTTCATACACAGCCATGGAGGAAGATTGTATATAACAAGCATGACTGGCCAAGTGCTATGTTGGCTGCTCAATGTCCCGTACGGATTCATCCCGTCTGTACAAAGCCCAAGTCTTAGATTCCTGACTTCTTCACCAAATTCAGGGAACAATACATCAATCTTCTTCCACTGTGGGGAATCAGACGCATGTCGTAGGATCCCATCATTATTTTTCTTAACATCTGCATGCCACCTCAAATTCTTCGCATCTTTCGGATTTGCAAACAAGCGTTGAAACCGTGATGTTATAGGTAGATACCACAACACCTTGGCAGGAGAACCAGTTTTAGACTCCCCCGAAGTCGTCAATTTATATCGTGACGCACCACATTTTGGACAATCTTTCAAATCTACATAGTCCTTTTGAAATAATACACAATCATTCGGGCATGCGTGTATCTTTTTGGCCTCCATTCCCATTGGGCACAACATTTTCTTTACCTGGTATGTTGAGATTGGCAGCTCGTTTCCTTCAGGAAGAATTTCTTTCAACAAAGTCAACAATTCAGTGAAGCTTTTGTCACTCCATCTATTGTTAGCTTTCAACTTATACAATCGCAGCACAGCGCTAAGCTTCATAAACTTAGCACAGCCTGTGTATAATGGTATCTCAGCATCATGCACAATGTTTGTAAAGATAGGAGGTGGATCGGTGTGCTCTACCCTACAACTATCCAGCATCGCATCAACAATGTCTGCTGGAACTGGTTCGTTCACATTTATGTCATCGGAGGCAATTTCTTCTTCCACCCAAGCACTGCTATTGACATCTACTGGATTCGATTTTGAAATATCTCCATGCCAGTGCCATTCTGTATAGCCTTGTACAATCCCGTTGCACATGACATGACTTTTGATTTCCTCACCAGTGTTGACTTTCAAGTTGTTACCGCAATGCCTACATGGACAGTAGAACCTATCTGTAGGTTTTTTCCTATGTTCCTCGGCAAATCTAATAAACTGATCAAGACCAGATATAAACTCTGGGGTGCAACGATTACGAATGGACATCCATGATCTATCCATTCTATGATCAGAGAAAGCAAGTATATATTAGGAAAGCAAGTATATATTAGGAAACAAGTATATAAGCAAGTATGTCGTATTACAGTTCATCATTAAGAAAGATATAAGCAAGTATGTCGTATTAAAATAGACTAAACAATAAAAGAATTTTTTTTTGAGGCAAGACAATATGAGAAAATAGTAGTGTAATCATGTAAATGGGAACATTCATGGGAACACACACTTCAGTTATAAGCATTCATGTAGCAACTTACAGTTCCATTCATGGGAACACACACTTTAGTTATAACAATAACTAAACAAAGGGGTTGGTGTACCCTCATGCGCATAATTAAAAAAACTATTAATACAGACAAGTCTAGATAGATAGACAACTAAATACTACACCAACATGGTCCCGCATGCATCAATAACTTCTTTTTGATGATGAAGCTGTGTCACGAAGCTCTCCAATCCAATCACGCCTCAGATTCAGATTCAGATTCCTCATAGATGATATCCGATGCCGTGCGCTCATACCGCAGAAGATGATCGGGGGTCTCACAGTTGTTGTTGGTTATCCAAACTTTGATGGAATTATCGCCAACTGGATGGAGAAAAAGCCTATTCCAACGGACCAGATACAGCTCTCCGATCCAATCACGCCAACCGGATTTTGATACAAGATTTCCCGCCAAATCATACTCAACCTCGATTACATGTGAATAATTTCCAAAAGTTAGGGTCACTTTACCAGGCATGTAGTGTCTTCCTTTTAGAAAACGCCAATGTTTGGGTATGACCAATTGGTTTAAGGAACGATCATCTAGGATGATTTCCAATTGTTCTTCAATAGGGAACGTTAACATTGACATAGAGGCCCAATTCATAGTCATTGTTATGGGAAGACAGAGACTGCACAATATTAGTATTAACAAAGTGTAAGTACATATAACGATGTTATATATTTTCAGAAAAAGTTGTATAACATCAGTTAACCTTTTAAACAAGTATATATTAGGAAACAAGTATATATTAGTCAATCTTGGACGGGTTTCTAGGCCAACAAACACATTTGATGTCAATCTTATATATAATAAATGTGTACCACCTATCCCATCCTTGAACACCTAATCTCACTTAGGATGTAAGTGTATAATGTGTATTTGGTTTTCAAGAAAATTTCGGCAGCATTTCCCCGTTGTTCTCTAAGTACATATGTACTTAGAGAACAACGGGGAAATGCTGCCGAAATTTTCTTGAAAACCAAATACACATTATACACTTACATCCTAAGTGAGATTAGGTGTTCAAGAACAGTCCCAAACTGGGTACTATCCAAGATTTACTCCTACTGAGTAAATCTTGGACGGGTTTCTAGGCCAACAAATACATGTGTTGTCATTCTTATATAAACCCTATAATTCATGAAATCATTCTAATTCAATTTAATATGTTGGGATCACATAATTATATAATGACATCATAATATATAGAAGAATCATAATTAACATGATTAACAACATGCTCATCAAACTAGGGTTTTCTTGAATATCATCTAATAAATCAAGAATTTCATAGTTTCAAACATGCAATAATTCACAATGCAATGTTATAAACTATAGGCAACATGGATAGATGAAATAAATAAACATCCAGCATCTATCACTTATTCAATCTTCAAGAAACCTTGACAAACATCCAACATCTATCACTTATATAATTTGCATGTATATACACCCTAAAGTGCCACAAATCATATAATAAAACTATCATGTTATGATATTAGGACCACTTAAAGCAGATTTTCGCGCCTGGGTAGGTCTGCAGGTACCTGGGCAAGAAGAGTAGGGTGAGCTCGAGCTGGTTGAGTACGTGGGTGGCGGCCGACGAGCTCCAGAACCAGCGGCAGTGACTCCGACGAGCAGGAGCGTCAGCCGCAGCAGGCAGGCAGGCGGCCAGGCGGCGGCAGGCAGGCAGCGGCCAGGCGGAGGAGAAGGAGAAGGGGGTACGGCGGCGCCGGTTCTCAGGCGTGGCAGGCAGGTGGGCACCAGGCGTTGCGGCGGCACCGGTTGTCAGGCGTGGCGGCGGCGCAGGCGGTTGGAGCAGCAGGGCGGGCAGCAGGGGTGCCAGAGAAGAAACGCGTCGGAGAGGGGCGCCGGAGAGGGGACGCCGGAGATGGGGCACCGGAGAGAAGCGCCGGAGAGAAGCGCCAGAGAAAAATTAGTACCAGCAGCAGAGAAATCGCCGGAGAAATCGCCGCAATAGGGAAATAGGGTAGCAATGAAACATAAGAAAGGGGAAGAGTCGGGCGATCGAAGGTTATGAAGTTCCCAAATAGCGTCGGTTGTTTACAAAAACCGACGCCTAAACATCTTTACCGTCGGTCGTTCGCAACATCCGACGTCCATTTGGACGATATTTTTGTGAAAATGTTTGGCGGGAACCACCTTCAGCGTCGGTGATTAAAGGACGACCGACGCGGAAAAGGACACTTTTCGCGCAAATTTCCATCGCACATAAGCGTCGGTGTTTTAACTACAGACTCGACGCCGAAAGTGACATTATTTTTTTCGCTCGAAAATTGGATGACATTATGCGTCGGTTTTTTATAAACAACCGACGCTGTATACAAAGCGGTACCCGTGTTTGGCTGGTCTTTGAATATAGACGTCGGTTCTTCTAAATAACCGACGCCTTTAATATAAGGCGTTCGTGTTCCTTAATAACCGACGCCCAGAAAAGCGACACTGAATGCTATTTCTGTAGTAGTGATATGTTTATGCCATCTAATATGTGGCCACTAGCCGCACATTTGCATATATGTCGGGTATGCATCGGGTACATGTGGGGCAAACTATTGATAGATATGCACCCATGTCTATATGTGTGCATGTGTGTATTTATAAATATGTGCATTTCATACATGTAGATATATATATACAAACCTATATAGGCACATAAACATATTGAATGTTTTGATATATAGTTGTATATTTTATAATATATGTATACATAAACGTATATATAATTATGAATAAGATGTAACTTATGCCTAAATATAATATGTTATTGTACATCCAAAACAACATATCATAGCTCCAATTGGTACCACCTTTTCCAATTATCTTCCTCCCACTTATTAGAATCATGTGTGAAGTGTATAATAGTTTCCAAGTGGTAAGTGATGTGGATATGAGGAATGGATTGCTACCCATTCTTCATCCTAGTAAACATCCATAACTAAAAGAGTAAGGCTAAGCCTGGGAGGTTGGTAAGGTGTAGCTCGTTGTTTTGAAGGGTGGAGCATGGAGCCCAAGTGGAATTTGTTGAAAGTTATTTATTGTTGGTCTTATTATCTAGTTATTACATGGGCCTAAGTGTTTCATTCCCTTAGATTTTGTTTTTTGTTGGTACACTTCTACCTCTCTTATATATAGTAGAGGGTTTCTCAAATGAAATATATCAATTATCCTTCTATTGACTCTTCCATATCAGGGATCAACTACTACCATGTCCTCTCATGCAACTAAAATGGTCCTCCCTAATATTTGCATTGCATGTTTTGGAACATTATTTTAATGTGGTAGAATCACTTTGTCCTTTCAAATTGGTTGCATACCTATTCTGAGACAACGGTGTCTGGCATGTTGCAAAAAATGTTTTTCTGCAATGGAATGAGGATGAATAGAGATGGTAGATGATGCAATGTGGTGGGAAAGACCTAGACTCTGGTGCTAAACTTATGTATATGGGACTACTAGGAAGAACAATTACTTCTTGGAGGTTATTGTGATTGTCTTGAACATCTATCCTACTTGGGCATGACATGGACATGCCTAGACATGAGGAGGACATACACAAAACATATACACAACATATTTGTGTTAGGCACATGTCCAAGACGGCCATGATAGTCTCCCAAAAGTGTCCTTGTTCTACCTTCTTCCTCCCCATCATCCCATCCTCATATTCCTTCACCTATGTGTCTCCCCTCTACTTGTCCATTCTACTATTTGTCTCCTCCCCTTCCTCAACACCACAAAAATATCTCCAACTATAGCACACACCCTCCTCTATGTCTTTCATTACCATCAACTCCTTTTCCACCAACTACTTCATTACACACCATCCTCATATATCACAAGCATCATGAAACTGCAATCCAACAAATGTTCTATTCTCCCTCCTCTTCACTTTAATGTTTTATACACATCCTCTTTCTCACCACTAATAAAAAAAATCAAGTATACACATTTCTTGAATTTTTGTGTTCTTGATTAGTTACTACAACTTATTTGTAGTTTATCAATTGTGGATTTCACTTATATTTTTATTTTATAAATATGTTTTTTTTATTCCATGGTGACCTACACTATGGGATTGATTCATATGTGAATATAGTGTCATAATCATTGTATTCCTTATTTGTGTGTGTTGCTTGCATATGAAAATGAGTCATGTACCTTTGTAGTTCAAAGTGATGGATGACTCCACAGACACATGTATATATTTTGATTTAGAAATTGTGATATAATTCCTTTAAAATCTTAGAGATCTCTTTTTGTTTCTAATCAATTATATATAAATCCACACACACACATTATATATATACTCACATAATTTGGTTTTCCATGTTTGGAGCTGTGTCTGTATCCCAAATTTTCCAAAGTCAATGTGTCTCGTGTCTGTATCCATGTCCATATTTGTGTCAATGTTTGTGTATGTGCTTCCTAACTGAACTAAACTAGCTAAAAGTGATCTAAAATTATTCAACAACTAGAATACAATGTATTATAGTAGTTTTCAATTTTTAGTCAGTGCTAGTGAGATCTACCCTCAATCATGGGGTATATAGAAATATATGTATTGGGAGAAAATGTAAAAGAAATCTTTAAAGAGTATTGGTCCTAATATTTACTTGGATCGGATAAAGGGTAGAGATTAAACTATTAAATAAAAGAAATAATGGATATTATATTTATTACACAATATAATCTAAATCGGAATATATAGACATTAGACTACGATAGTGAGATATTATATCTTTGGCCAATAGTCCCTGCATCAGCATGACAACTTTTGCATTGAAATGTTAGAACCTTTTAAATTTAAGGCAAAATGGAATTAAATAGTGGTCATCAAAGTCATTATAACCAACTTTATGATGCTAGTCAATAGTATCTTCCATGGCAATGTTTGGTTAATTTATTAACTAAAAATCATCTGCCATATCCAAGAAATATGGTACACAAAACTTTCAACCAAGTGAGTACTAACAGGAAATTTTTGAACCCTATGCAGATCATTACTTAATGAAACCCAAAAAAAACATAATGTTGGTGCATGCTTGGCCTTGCTGAAATTAAAAGTGCTCAGGTTACATAATATTGATACCTTATCTTTTATATGTGAAAAAATAGAGCCAATCGACAAGTAAAAATAGCTCTTTATGAAATTATAAAATTTGAATGTGACAATGGCATGTGGGTTCTTCAAAATTTTGTCAATAGTGCAACTATTTATTTATTCCACTAGAATGTCAGTAGCACAGTGGATGACATAGTTTATGTCTCAATAAATCAGTGAATTCCTACAACCCCTAGCTCTAAAGGTTAGTAAGTCATGTCAAAAATCAACTCAATTAATCTTTTTGGGATCTATTTGTTAAAAATTCCAATTGAAGCCATTATTTTCATTGACAGGTTGAACATCACTGAGCAATGACATCCTTAATTATTGATCGATTGGTTAAAAGGGTAGTTGGAGTGCCTTCTCACAAAAATTGAAGTCTTATCAACCCAATGAGTGAAATCCTTCATTTGATGATTCAAGACCCTTGAACAAGTATCGACTCTAGGTCTCCTTTAGATGCTAAAAAATAGTCACGATGTGGGAAAAGGAATGATCTAGACAACAATAAGCTATCATTTACAACCATGATCCAACCAAGTATAGGAGAAAAAATTACATGTATAAAGATGCTAGGGGAAACCTTGTTCCAGAATGGTGGTGAAGGATGACAAAAGAAGAGAAGAAAGAACCTAGGAAGCAATGACACTTCTGGGGCATTTGTGGCCATCCTGGGCATGTAATATGTTGTGGACATGTGGGTTGTGTCCACTTTCTTTTTTATGCCTAAACACATTGTGGCATGGACACTTTATGAATACAGCAGGCCCTAACCAATTCCCTATATAAAATATATGAATAATGTTTCATCCCTCTCTCTTCCTCTAGAACACCACTAGTCTATCTCCTCCTCCTTCTACTCCTATTAGAAATTGGTATATACCTATTTTACATTATTGTAATATATATACTTTACCATTCTTGTAAAAATTGTTCTAGGCATTTGACA
The DNA here is from genome assembly GCA_963693085.1 of Alisma plantago-aquatica. Taxonomy (NCBI): domain Eukaryota; kingdom Viridiplantae; phylum Streptophyta; class Magnoliopsida; order Alismatales; family Alismataceae; genus Alisma; species Alisma plantago-aquatica. The sequence goes on from OY856409.1 coordinate 515,291,757, forward strand.
TATAAGTTAATTATAGTTCATCATTTTATAATATTTGATTTCATATTGCAAATGCATTTTCTATTAACTATTCTCTATAGATATCTACCTCAAATAAAAATTATTCTCTATAGATAAATGTTAGAGTTTACATGTAAAAATGCCAATACTTTTATCATTTACATATTCAAAATTTGCATTCATAACTTAAATGAACTTTATGTTTTATTTCATCCTTCTTTTGTGTTTTTTTCTATAATCTTATGTTATGAATTACATTGCATCTATGAATAGATAGATATTGTCTATATCCATTTCATGTTATACATGTATATGTATGTATATGTGTGCATCGTGTCCAGCATTGTGTTTGTGTCCTAGATATTTAAAACATTCCATATATTAAAATATGTGTTTGTGCATTGCATCTATTGATAGATAGATGTTGTCTATATCTATTTCATTTTATGTATGTATATGTATGTATATATGTGTATCGTGTCTAGCATTGTGTTTATGTCCTAGATATTTAGAACATGTCATATCTTAAGCTCTGTGCTTGTTCCCATGTTGTGTATTGTCTGTGACAGTGCTTCCAAGGAGAGAACTAAAGAGTTCCTCAAGCAATACAATTCAATAAATAATAATATCTTATGGGAAAAATCCCTCAAGATGGCTATCCTACAAGAAAGTTACCCAACTCATATTGTGATACCTCCATGTATCTGATTATGCATGATATTACAAAGATAGTATAGGTTAAAGTTGTTCTAAGTAAGGCTACATAGATCACCAAAACATTCTACAACCCCAGATATGTTTTATATTTGTTGAGTAAAATGTTAGGATGGGTAGAACACTATCCGCCCAAGGCCTACAAGCTTTGACACAAACTATTGATATATAAAGAAGTGTCCTTTCACACAAATTGGAATGCAAAGTTTGTTCTTGAGAAGGAATTTTATGATTCCAAATACTGCAAGGACAGAGGTATAATTGTCTAAGAAATCATTATCTTTTGAGAGGGAATGTACATATATAGTTCATGTTATAGAGTATCTTATTTGTATTTTATGTATGGTTGATTCTAATGAAAGACTAGCTATGGGCTATTTGTATGAGTCAATAGGAATCAAAGGAGGTCATCATAATAGCAAGTGGAGGGGCATATTTATGATCCTTATTGGAATATTGTAGACAAGAGCAGAACAAATAATTGCATAAAAATCTAGATGTTGCAGATTATGAGTTGAAACCAAAATTGGATTACAACTAAGCCACATTATCCAAACATCCTATGATTTGTGGTGGCTTGTATGATTTTATTGTAATAAAGTACCATGAAAATGATAGATTACTTATAGAGTATACTAAGGAGATGAGTATATTAAAAAAGTGGGAATGATCTTTGGAAGTGCATTGGCACAATTACTACTCAATACCAAATTGCCACATAACTGGTGACATCTATGTGGAGGAGATACTCCTAACTTGCAAAAAAAATCAACTTTTGATCCAAACATGTTCCTAATGTGGTGGTGAAAGGGACTCGAGAGTATTTGATCATATCCGCTCAAAAAGAAGTAATAAGTTGGAGCATGAGGTTGAAGTCCCTTGTCTATGTAAAGCAACATAAGATTGAAATGCAAGTATTGTGCAAATCAATTTATTTTTATATATTATTGCAATCCTAATTACTAATTAGTTAGTAACTTATTATATACTATCCTTGTGGTGAAAATGTGTAGGTTCTCCTTAAAAAATAGCAAATCTATTGACATTAAATACATTAATGTATTATATGGTTGTGTAGTGAAAGAACGAGAACTATAATATCCTAAAATGTTGTGAATTTTGCATTGAAAGTAATGTTAGAAAAAATTGTGAATATAAGCCCTAGACTTGAATTAAGTCTTGAAGTTACGGAAATAATGTGATATGGATCTAATTTGCTTATGTGAGGCTTTAGTTGAAGTAATATGATGAGAAATGCCTTAATTTCATAATTCAAAAGGTAATTAAGCCTATGGATCCTTTGGATGGCCTAGGTATAGCCATGAGCCCAAGGATCCAATCTAAATCTCAAATTAAACACTTTTGGGTATACAAATAGGTCCTCTCAAAGTACAAATTGACAAATAACTATTTTGTGTGCATAATAAATATTGTAGATATTGCTAGCGTAAAGATAAAGTAATTATTAGATATTAGGAGAGAATTCAGAAGATTCTAAGGTAATATATGGCCTAAGTAATTATTTAAGTAATTATCTTGATTTTCCTAACAAACTAAGTTTTGTATATTAAACAAACTGGTTTGAGATTTAACCTTTATCAAATGGTGGATACGATAATGTAAGTTCTATCCTAAATTTTGGGGCTAATTGGATATCTGGCATGGCATGTACAATTATATTCATATTATAGAATTTTATCCAAAGAAAATAGAATGAAAATAAAACCCTAAATAAGGGAGTCTAGCCAGACCGAGACCCTAGATCTGGGTAGAAATAAGGGGATGGGATCGTCTCCCTCACTAGTGTGATCTAGTAAATGTGGGAAATAGCCCATTGGTCAGGTCGGTCATGTAGCTTGAGTAGATGATCATATGTTGACATGTCAGTAGGTAATTGGCCTATACATGCACAATCTTGTTTTAATTCTAGTGAATAATATATAGATTAGAAAATAGGGATATTATATATCATTTTTGCTCAAACAAATGAGTATATCATGAATACAATAGAATTTGAGCCTACTAATACTTTCTACTCCAAAATTATATCTAATACTTCTATGTATGGTAATTAATGTAAGTGAACTCTAGTTTTGATTAATGATAGGTTAAATACATTGAATATGATTTTTTTCTTGATCTAATTAAATATTCATGCAATACAATGATGTTCTAAGATCTCAATCAGACTTGGTTTATAATGATGATATTTTAGGATTTCTAAGTCATTATTGACACAATTAGGATTTAATAATGCTACATCTTAATATTTAGATATTAAACCCCATTATTTGATCTAATGGAGTCATAATGTGATAATCAGCCATAAATTATGATTAAAGTTTATCTAATGCTCAATAAGGGTTTTTAACCCTTGGGAGCCACAATATGATGGAATTATGGTATGATACCCTTATTCCTAAACAAAACTCACTATAACCCTAAACTGTAGTCTAAGACCTAGGTCAGGTCTAATTGGTATGTTATGAATGTAATGGTGACACTTTAGGGTTGTATGAAATTACATATCTTGTTGATTGATTGGTGTATTTTTGCTTACTAAATACACTTGATTATTAGATTGCATAAATTACACTTGAAGTACAACTACATTGTTCTTCAATAAGGTATGTGCTTAGGCTTATGAATACTTGGATTATCAAATTTCAAACTTTGTTGAGATTGTTTGAAGTTTGATGAATGATAAATGTTGGATGTTTATTTATTTCATGTCGTAAGGCCCACATGAGTATCACATTAAGTAAACTTTGATAACCTGAACCCAGAGTTAGACCTACAAATGGGTAGTTCACCTAAATACAATAATGGGCAAAGAAAGGTGATTACACCCAAGGTGGTTTGACAACATGGGTTATATTATCTAAATGGAAATACCAATTTATATGTTCATTTATTTGATGGTTGATATATGTGTTGTTACCATATATGCAAACTTTTGTAAGAACCCCACAAGCAATATATTGATTTGTTTTGTTTTTTGGCATTTTAGGTTAATCTGAATCCATAATTGAAGATGTGAAGAATCAAGAAATATTGAAGATATTGAAGATAAGTCAAGGAGTATTTCATAGCTAGTATTTATTATCATTGTATATGTTAGTTATCATATTGAAATATTTATGTAACTCCTTAAAGGAGCATAATTCTACATCATCTTAACATTATTTATTCAAATAAATATAAATTATTTATTATTATTTATTATCTGTTAAATTTGATTGTGGAAATTTAGAGTAATGATCCTCAACTTTAAGGTATCTCTTGACAATGAGACACTAAAAAAGATAAGGTTGTTATATTTGGTATTAGATCCCAAATTTAGTAATTAATATGTGATAGTAAGTAATTACAAATAATCTTTAGAAATATAATGGAAATGATTAGGAAATAACCTAAAGGTAATGGTGTCTAGAAACGGTCATTGGTTTTGGAGGATGGATTTATTTTCCTCCATACCATTAAGTTGGCATACAGGGACTCTCTTATCTAATGTGATACATGTCTAGACGGAACCTAGGGTTTGCCTAAAATAATGTTTCCTCTAGGTTTCTCATCCCTAATTTTGTCCTTTCTCATCTCTTTTCTTAATAAACCCTAAAAATGCACTTCCCTCATCTCAAGTTAGGTTTTTGAGAATAAGTAGGATTAAGGCATCCTCCACAAATTAAATCACACATAATGATAATAAGGAAATTAGATTGGAAAATGGGGAATATAGTTTGTGTCCCTCTGGTAAGGGTAAACCCTAGAAAGATATAGATATGGGTAAACTCATTCGTCCATGAAGGACTTGGGTTTGGATAACGCAGTAGGATATGAAATGTTAGTGGGTTGAGGGAATCCTAAAACCCTAAGATGCATGATATGGTCCCTAACCTAAAACCTAAACCCTAATCTTGGGTGATGGGAGTATCATGGCTGAAGTAGTAACCCAATCCATATAAACCCTAAGTAAGGGTAAAGGAAAGAGGAAATCCAAATGGGTATGGGTAAGCTAGTTTGAATGCTTCATATTAGATATCATAGTTTCCCATGCATGCAGTACGTGGAGTAACACTTGCATGATGCATGTAAAGGGTTTTTAATATAGATGAGACATATGAAATCGATAATGACATTGTGAAAATATAGGACCCTCAATTCACTTTTATGGGTGGTGTCCCAACCTGGGGTGGGTCAACCCACGAGTGGGTGTAAGACCCCTGACCTTGCTTTTGGTTGATCTTGCTTGCTTAGCATAATTAGATGCTTAAGATATTAATCTAACCTTATTATTTTCTTTGATATCATGTGACAAGATTATGTTTTAAGTGTGGTCCATTTTGGACACTATTTGAGCTAGTTCTTCTTATATGTGCTTATTTTAACCTAATTGCACTTCACCCACTTCTAGGGTTTTTCTTGCAATTTGTTACATGCTTGTTGTGACTCACATGTTTTCACATCATGTGCCTTGGGACGCATTGTCACACCTTGGTTTGAGTGGTGATATCATGTGTTGAGAACTAGGGTTTGCATGGAAACCCTAAGTTGATGTTGACCTTAAGTGTGAGCTACCTAGTTTTTGGTGATCACCAAGGATCTTGTGATCCATTTTTTTTAGGTTTATTAAGTGTTGTGTGTGCCCCCTGGGTTTGCAGTCAATGAGATTTGGTATCTCTCTTTGGTCGCCAACTTATGCATGTGTTGAAGGTCGTTATGTTTTCTCATCGGTCACTATGTTTTTTTGAGTAAGTGTGTTTGATGGTTTTTCTTATTTTGAACACCCTAGTTTCTTAGTTGAGTGTGGCTCTTGCATGGACAAGATCTTGTGAACACATGGCATGTTTAGCATGACACCTAACCCCCTTTCTATCTCTCCAACCTAAGCCATATATACCACTCTCTTTGCATGCATCTCACCTCTTTACACACCTAGTTTCCTCTCTCTTCTTCCTTGGTTGCTCTTGGATCTCGTCCCCTTAGTGTTTGGTGGATAAGAGGGTGCTAAATAAGGAAATGTAGGCTGATCCACCTTGCATGTTGATCTAGGGTTTGAAGCTACCCATCTTGTGATCGTTTTGTGATTGCTTATTCTTCTTCTTGGTCTTGGTAAGTGAGATCTCTCTCTACACATACATTTTCCTTGTTGCCCTACCTCTTCTTATTTCTCTTCTTGGCTGAACCCATGGTATTCTATGGTAGTTCTTGAGTTATATCTTGAATAACTTCTCTTCTTTGCATTTATACCTAGGGTTTTCTCTCTTTCTTGCTCCTTGACCTAAGGTTTGTTTCTTTCTGGGAGGTGAAACTAGCTAGACTGAGAGAAGTGTTCAAGGTAGGGTTCCTATCCCTCTTATTCAATCTATCTTGTTGTTTGGAGTTTTATACATTAACTCTAAGGTGATTTATAAAACTTTCTCCATTATTATTTCTTACCTCTACCTTGCATGGACATAATCTTTCTCTAAAACGTGGTTCCAAGTAGGAATATGATACCTTGTTTCTAGGGTTTGTGTTCATATAATAATCTTGAGTATACAACTCTTCTTAGACAAACTCTAACTCTTGTGCTTTCTCTCATGATGGATGCCATTTAGGGTTTTGGATTTTATTTTCTTCTTATGATTTACACCTTGATGGTTTTTTCTTGCATGGTGATGATCAACCTGTTGTATCCATGTGGTTGATAAGTTTTTGTTCTCTCCTTGGTCGCCAAATTTTTATATCCATTGTTGGTCACCAAGATTTCCACTTATATGGTCTCTAAGGCTGTTTACCTTTTTATGTGGTCAATGAAGGTTTAGTTCATAGTGTTCTCCAAGGCCCTAATGTCTCTAGTAGTCACCAAGGTCTCTAGACCGTAGTGGTTGTTGAGATGGTTAACCCTAAGTGGTCAATGAATTTGCCTAATCTATATGAATGACATGTTATGTTGACCCCATGATGGTGATGTTTGACCTAATTGCTTCCATGATTGTTGGAGATGACAAGGATTAGGGTTTAACTTTAAGGGTTGTTTTGTAACCCTAATTCATTGATTCTTGGTTACACATGATCCATTAGTCTTACCTTTTCCCTCGAATGAATAAAAACATAAGGACTTTTTGAAGTGATGGGTAATGCTAACTCAGCTCATAATGCTTAACTTAACCCTAATGCAAGTAAGTGGTGATGACACATAGCTTCCTGTGTAACTAGCATAATGATGAATGTACTTTCTATCTCTATGTTGTTGCAACCCTAATTTTTTGTCACATGTATATAATAGTTCTTAAATCATGTTGTACCAAACTTATATATAGTCATGCTAGAATACACTTGAGTGTACATATCACACGCTACACTCATGTGGTGTTTTCATATCAAGATTATTTTTTTGCAAAATGTAACCAATGACCTTCATTGTCATACTATAATTAGGCTACATACAAATTTTGAGCCCATTTGGATGAGTGTAAGTCACTCATCTGAGGGCAACAAAATCGATGCACGAAACTAATTTGAAATGCATAATTTTTGTGTTCTTTATAACATAGTGTGTGTGTATGGTTATAGTATATTGGTCCTTGATGAGGCATGGAAAGATAATGATGTTCTTACAGGGAATGATGTGATGATCTTATGACCTTAGACATGGCTTTGCACTTTAATTGAGGTGTTATCCTTTTTATGATGTAACAAGGATTTGTAACTTCTGATGGTATGATGATGAGAATGGACTCATGAATAGCAATGAAGTAGTGCCATGTGGTTTAGTGATCCGCATTATATCTCTTATGTTTTATATCTTCTGAAGTTGCAACCTACCTTGTTTTTTTTAATTCTTTTAGGGTTTGTATATATCTTGATTTAAAGCAGTTAAAAGATACCCAATTTTCATCAAATAATCAAGTGAAACCCTAATCATGTAGTTTCCATGTGCCATAGATCCATTCCATTATCAGGACTTGTTGGAAGGGGAAAAGAGTTTTCCTTTAGTGGAAGGTTGAATTTGTATCTTGTTGAGTTATCCATTTTCAAAAGGATCGTTGTAGTCATACATTGGTAGGAAACGGTTGAGGTCATATCTCATATGATGTTCAGTATATATGATGTGATTGAGGACAATTGTGGTTGTACGTCGAATGGTTGGGTTTTGTGTACCCTGGTTTCACTAGTACTGTGACCTTTTTAAGGATGGGCTAGGTTGTTCACTAGTGTTGTGACTTATATACCAAGGGAGGACTAGGCTGATTTGCAACTTGACCTTATGTTTCATTGTGGCGGACACATACTGACTGAGGGTAGATGAGATCTTAGGATTTCAGCTCTCCTATAGATCTTGTGTGGCACTAATTTTGACTTAGTAGTGGTTAGTTGGAGCTGAGTGGTATACCTAAACTCCTCAAGACTTAATAAAAAAATGTAATATATTTGTGTAGTATACATGTTTAGGGTTAAAAATGCTTCACATAGGATGTTAACCTTTGCCTTCTTTCTCATACTGTTTCGTTTTTATGTATTACAGTAAGAGAAATCAACTATATAGAAAGTGATAGACTTGTCTATTTCCTTACATATTGTGCTAGTCATGTTTTACCTATTTTAGTTACTTAACTTACTTGACCTATTTAATTTTATTAATCTGCTTATTTAACTGAATCTACTCATCCTGATTAATAATGATACTATTGTAAGCAATAACTGTTGGTTGAGAGTTATATCTTTTGTTTGGTCATTGGTCTCACCTCGTGGGTCACCACATATTTTTAGGTGTTCGTCAGCGGCATGGTCACGATCGTGGTGTTGAAGAAGAGTAGCTTGGAGAGAAGTAGGAGCAGAAGGTTTGATAGTTTTTGTAGAGTCCTAGAGTCTTCCATGTACTCTCAGGTCTAGGCATGGGATGTTTTGTAGATGATATGTATATTGACATGTGGGTTTCAGTAATATGTTGAAGTTTTATATACGACATGTATATGTCAAACATCTCTTTTGTATACAAGTTGTGGATGATGACATTGGTCAGGCATGTAAATACCTAATATGGTATGTTTTGATATAGAAGTTGTGGGACCTTTATGTAATGTTTTAGAACAGGATGGTAATGTACAAATCGGTTTAATTTATCTTGTTTTCTGGCTATGTAGTTAATTAGATATTAATCATGTATTTTGTTTTGAGTAATATCATTTTGTCTGATGGGGTGTCACATGATAAAAATTTGGTATCAAAGCTTTAGGTTCACTGAGTCTATAAGGACATAGGACTTAGGTTTGTGGATGTTCTTACATAATCCAACATATCTGAGTATTGCTTATGCATATGCATATATGTCTAGAGAATGTGAAGAGCATGTTGAGAGTAGTTATGTTGTGTCAGGAGGTGGAGCTAGGAGGTAGGAATGGGATGATAGAGTATCTAAGATAGGTCTGGAGCAGCCTGTGGTGCCTTAGTTTGACCCGACAGCCATGGCCAATCTAGTGTTCTAGTCCATGTTTGGACAGCTTATGTCCATGATTAGGCATATAGCAGATAGAGCATCATCCCCCAAGCTAGGGCTATTATCCCAAATGTTAAATCTCAGGGTTCTAGGAAGACATTTCAGTAGTTGAGACATGTTGAATCCATCGAGTATGTGGGTATAGCAGACCCAACTGAAGTAGATATGTGGTTGACGGAGCTTGAGAAGGCTTTCATGATCCTCAACATCCCATATGAGGACAAGTTGAAACACGTAATTTATCTAATGAAGGGTAGTGATGGCCACTGGTGGGCCATAGAGGAGGAGAGGACCTAGATTTGTGATCTGTTGGGAAGAGTTTCAACAAGAGTTTGTGAGTTGTTACTTTTTGAAGATGTATTTGGATGAGAAGATAGTGCAATTTGAGAAGATACTTTAGGGTTAGATGTTGATCAATGAGTACGAGGAAAAGTTTATGGAGATTCTGAGGTTCTATCCTCATATGGTAGTGACAGATAAGGAGAGGATCTACAGGTATGAGAAGGGCTTGAGTACGGAGTTGTCGACGATAGCTAGTGCTTTGGAAAATAGAGAGAGGTTTTCTACCTTTGTGGAGTCAGTGAGGAGGATAGAGAGGTCTGCTATAGAGAAGCATGAATCCAATTTTAAGAAGAGGCCACCTCAGTTTTAGGGACAGTCATCTAATGGCTTTAAGAATCTAAGGTTTTCATCACCTCAATCACAACAGAGGTCAGCTTTATGTAAGTCGAGATCAAGATTGTCGTCACAATGGTCCCTGAGCAAGGGAAGAGAACATAGTTTTCTGCTAAGAGGAACATGCAGTGCAATGTCTATGTCAGTGATAGGGTCGTCTAGGCTGCAATATGATTTAAGGACTTGTCACAAGGGTGGACAAGTAGGACACATCATGTGGTTTTGTCTTTTGAAGGATGAAGAAGTGACGCAGCAGTCGAGGTAGAGTCAGCAAGGTTTGCAACAGCAATAGTTTAGAAACAGTGGTGATAGAGGACACAGTCAGGCATCACAAGTAGGATCATCTAGACCAGCTAGCAGAGGACATGGATGACAATAGGCGACATCTAGATTCTATGCTATGAGTCAACTGGAGGGAGTGGTCAATCCATGAGTCATGACAGATTAGATGGAACTTTTTCATTCTGACTTATCTACATCTTCTTTCATATTTGTTTTGGTTGACCCAGGTGCGACGCACTCTTTTATCACTAGATAGGTGATAAATAGTTGTTATCTGCATGTTTGTAGTAGATTTTATAGCCTTTTTCTTGAAACCCCTCTCATTGGTTACACCGAGTTGCGGGAGGTGTGTCCATCTTGTTTTCTTTCTTTCTCAGGTGGTAGCGTTCAAGTGGACCTTATGCCACTTGACATGTATGGATTTTATATGATCCTATGGATGGATACTTTGGATAATTACAAGGTTGTTTTGGACTGTAGTTCTAGGGTGGCAAAATTCCATGATGGAGAGGTCTTATGGATCTTCCAAGGAGACAGGAAGATTCTTCCTATGTGCTTGGTGTCAGCCATGACAGTGGAGAGGCTAATGAGACAGGGGTGTGAGGCTTTCTTGGTGAATGTTGTGGATACGAAGGTGAGGAGCCCTAGTATCCATAAGGTGCCAGTAGTGTGAGAGTTTGAGGATGTCTTTCCAGAGGAGTTTTGTGGTGTTCTCCCTCCCAGAGAGATTGAGTTTGAGATCAATCTTGTTCTTGGAACATAACCCATAGCACAGTCACCCTACATGATGGGACAATTGGAGATGCAGGAGTTGAAGAAATAGTTGCAAGAGCTGTTAGAGAAGGGTTTCATTAGACGAAGCACTTCCCCTTGGGGTGCTCCCATGTTGTTTGTGAAGAAGAAGGACGGTTCTATAAGGTTGTGCATTGAATACTGATAGTTGAATAATGTCACGATCAATAACAAGTATCTATTTCCAAGGATAGACAATATGTTTGATCAGTTGTGAGGTGATACAGTGTTCTCAAATATAGATCTAAGGTTAGGATATTACCAACTGAGGATCAAGACAGATGACATGCCTAAAATAGCTTTCAAGACCAGATATTATCACTATGAGTTTGTGGTTATGTTGTCTAGGTTAAACAACGCGCCAGTAGTTTTCATCAAATTGATGGACATGGTATTTAGATCATATCTAGATCAGTTTTTGGTAGTGTTCATAGGTGATATCTTGAGATACTCCAAAGATAGACAACAACATGAGCAGCACCTTCGTCAGGAGTTAATGTTGCTGAGACAACATAGGTTGTATGTTAATTTTAGCAAGTGTGAGTTCTGGTTGATAGAGGTATCTTTTCTAGGTCACATCATATCTTCTAAGAGAGTCTATACAAACCCAAAGAAGGTACCTTCATTCATGGAGTGGTAACATACCAAGACACCAATGGAAGTCTGAAGTTTCCTAGGCTTGGCAGACTACTATAGGAGATTCATTAAGAACTTTAGTGTTGTAGTGTTATCACTAACCAAGTTGACCAAGGGAGAGAGAGAGAGAGCATATATCCACTTAGTAGCTACAAACCATCTATACTCTTTGTTGTCCTTATTGACATGGCGAAGATACTACAATCATAGTACATCCAAGCAATATTCTCAAATAAAGACAAGAAATACATTCATAGCTATTGCACACAAGAAAACTAGTCATTTACTTAGATAAAGCCCATGTACCTGAGCTCAGAGATTTCTAATCATTCTTGCTCATCTAGATATATGGTCATCACCTGGTTAATAACAAATTAACCATCATTAATACATGGTCCATTATGTCATTGATATTTTAGGTCTAAGTTAGGGTTTAGGCCAAACCTAGGTTTAAACTGACCTAAGCTTGCCTCTAATATTTTTATATTGGTCTAAAGGTCATAACTATGGTCTGGTTCAAATTTCGTAATTTTTTGATGCTTAATCTATTTTCTAACATTAATATGAGATTGAAAGCATATAATTATGCATTAATGGGAAAAGACCTAATATTAGGAAATACAATTGAATTCAGGGCCCACAAATGGATTAAATCATAATTAGGGATCTATAAGAATTTTATGAGAATTTATGTCAGGTGTATACAATTTATTTCATTTAATGAAACCTAAATGGGGTATTATCATCTAAACTAAATAAGATCAGTAAATGTGCATCAAAGGATTGATCTAGGGATTTCATAATAAAGAGAGCATTTTTTTGAGTCTGGTAATATTTTTGAGAAATTATTTGGCATGGGAGCTGTTTATAAGGTATTTTGCAAGATTTAGACAACTTTTGAGATTTTAGATGGTATTTACCTTGCAAAAGGATTGGGTCGGCCGAGTCAGTAGGTTTGGACCCGGTTCAGTCTGGGGGAAGAGTCAAGAGGGCCCAATGTTTCTTCTCTCACTCTCGCATGCGATCTCACACTCCTAGTCAATCACAATTGTCTGCGCTTCGAGCGTCGTCGCTGGGTGAGGTCCCTCCGGTGAGAGATTGATGGAGAAGATACCTTCTTCGTCATATCCCTTGTCTGCCACATGCTTCGTTGACCTCATCGAAGTCATAAAGGCTATCCAGGGAGGTGCAGCTCCGTGTGACCTTCCGCCTCCTAAGACCTCCGCTAGGTCTCGCTCCGGTGAGAAGGTTTTGCTTTTCATGGCAATTTGTATCCTCAATCATCAGTCAAAGAGTCCCCTAGGAGCCGTCGCACCACGAAGTCCTATCTTGGAACCTTGTGAGAGTTCTAAGGCTCGACAAGCTCTCTCGCCTAGGGCTGTGACAGATGGCGGCGCCACGGAAAGGGGGTTTTCTACTTCGGGCCTTTTCTCCTTTGCTAACTCGTCTAAAATCTTAATTGAATGTTCCTGGACTCGATTGGAGTGTATAAAGGTTGGAGGGACGCCCGAAGAATGATCTACTGGTGTGTCTTCCTCCTATGACCTTGATGGCTCACATGCTATGGAATCCATGAAGTCATGCATTCCTAGTCCTATCTACATCTCTACCCAGACCAGATGGTGTTTTTCACCTGCTCCTATCTTCCCTTAGACTCAACAAAATCATGGTGACTCTATTCTCAGCAATGGAGATGGGGTACAGAATGGTGGGTCGTTCTCTCTCATCTATGTATGAAAATGCATCCCAAAAGGGTCGTTATCTAGCTCCATTATTTTCGATTCTGATGCGCCCAACAGAAACAGATGGAAGGGCATCGTTCGACAAGGTGGTCTAGGTTTCTCGCTCATAGATCTTTTTTCCTATTCTCCCATGATATTTGGAGGTAGGGGATGATATATGTACCCTGTGATCTTTGATCTATGGATGGAAAAGAGAGCCGCATAGGTCACCTTATATCCAGGCCGGTAACATTTGAATGTCACATGGATGGCCCCTTAACAGCAAACGAATAAGATTTAGAAGATCATTATATATATATATATATATATATATATATATATATGTGTGTGTGTGTGTGTGTGTGTGTGTGTATGTGTGTGTAAAGTATTCATAACTTCACACTCTTGTATCTTCTATGATATACCTCATAATAATATGCAGTTTGAACCATGGATTCTTCATCACACGAAGCCTCTTATAAACGAATTTGAAATCAAAAATCCAACACATGGTCATCTAACTTAACTCCTTGAATACCTCATCGATAGGTGTATGAACCTTAATTGAAATTCAGCTAAACATCAAGTCATGGCCTGACAAGTCCAAAAACATGTGTTATGATCATAACATACCTTAAGTCTTATCAATTGACCACTTGAGTTTGTTGTGACTACAAAATGGACCTCTTGGCCTCATAAGTACCTAAATTGATTAATAAGGAGTGGTTCGTCATAATTGAACTCAATTGGGTCTGATAATCATCAGTTGCATCCCTAGTTACACTTTTTGGGTGAAAAGAGTTAGTAATTAGATAATGCATTCCTCAATTTGACATCAATCATCGACATAACATTCACCGTCTTAAAATACTACATTGAGTATCATAATCCTAAAATTGGGGTCATCACACAAACCATGTTGAGTAGGCACTGATGTGACCTCAACCCATTGTCCAGTTCAGTCATGTAGCTTGAATAGATGATCATATTAATGTTGATGTGTCAATGGGTAATTACCTTGTATATGCATAATCTTGTTTTAATTCTAGAAAATAACCTATAGATTGGAATATAGGGATATTATATATCATTTTTTCTCATGCAAATGAGTAGATCACAAATACAATAGAATTAGATTCTAACTATGCTTCCTATTCCAAAAGTATAGCTAATACTTCTATTTAGGGTGGTTAATGTAAGTGAACCCTAGTTTTGATGAATGATAGGTTGAATACATTGGATATGATTATTTCCTGATCTAATGTGAAATTTGAGTAATATAATGATGTTCTAAGATCTCAATCGGATTTGGTTTATAATGATTATCTTTTAGGATTACTAATTCATTAATGAGATAATTAGGGTTTAATTGTGCTACATCTTTATATTTAGATATTAACCCCCATGATTTGATCTAATGGAGTCATAATGTAATAATCAGTCATATCTAATGATTAGACTTCATATAATGCTCAATTAGGCTTTATAACTCTTAGGAACCACAATATGATGGATTTAGAGTTTGATACCCTTATTCCTAACCTAAACCAGACATTACCCTAAACCCCAATCTAAGAACTAGGTTAGGTCTGATTGGTATGTTGAAAATTTATTGGTGACACTTTAGGGTTGTATGAAATTATAGGTCATGTTGATTGATTGGGTGTACGTTTTCTCACTATATACACTTGATGGTTGGATTTCATAAATTACACTTTAATTATAATTGCATTGTTCTTCAATAAGGTAAGTGGTTACGCTTATGAATACTCAGATTAATGGATTCAAAAGTTTGTTGAGCTTTCTCAAAGTTTGGTGAATGATAATTGTTGGATGTTTATTTATTTCATTCAAACTATGAGGCCCATATGAGTATCACATATAGTAAACTCTGATAACTTGAACCCAAGGTTAGACCTACCAGGGGGTAGTTCACCTAAGTCCAATGATGGATAGAGTAAGGTGATTATTGTTGATATGTATGGCCAGATAGCCAAACATATGATGATTGTAATGGTATATCTTGTAAATGATTTGATCAATAATAAAGGCAATCTTAGTCTATATTTTAAAAAATGGTGATTCATTCATCCTTCTGCTTGTGTTTGAACTCATGACCTCTTGGTCTTACGTCATCCCTTTTACCACTGGGGTGCCACTTCATTGGCATCTTAGTCTATATATTTTTTCAATTATGAGATAAAGGTATAACATGGTAGATGTATAAAGAATGATGTTACTCGATGACGTATGTCTTCAGGTTGAGGACCTAAATAGTGAGATCATATGTATGAGAAGAGTTCATACATTACTATTATGACCCTAGTTGGATATTATTGTGGAAGCTAATAGACAGCAATAATACACAAGACTAGAGTGTGTGTTGGTTGATGACAGAATCTCATTAGTCATAATATGTGATATCAAATAAAGTAAATAGGTACTTGTTGAGGACAGTGTACTAGACTGACCCACCTTGAGAGTGATACATGGGAATCATTGAATAGTAGTCAGAATTATCTCTCATAGTGATTGTGGTGATTGTAGTTCTTAGACATAAAATCACTACACTCATCACATGTCGTTGGATGTACTTTGACATCATCAAATGTGACCTTGAATACCAGTTACCATAAAGGTGACACTCAGGTACATTGTGACACATGGGGATTGGTTGTTAGCGATCTAGATGTGGTGTGTCCCTACTACTGAAGATGGTATCATGTCCACTTGTAGAGGACAGTGTACTAGACAGACCCACCTTGAGAGTGATACATGGGAATCATTGAATAGTAGTCAAAATTATCTCTCATAGTGATTGTGGTAATTGTAGTTCTTATACCTAAAATCACTACACTCATTACATGTCGTTGGATGTACTTTGACATCATCAAATGTGACCTTGAATAATAGTTACCATAAATGTAACATCCCTAACCTGGGTTATGAATTAACCCTAGGCATTTTGCTTAATAAAAGAGATTATATGCATGATTTTATCTTTTTAAAAGTAATTAAGGCTCAAGAGGAACTTATATTACAATTTTAGTCATTTTTGAATATTGTTGAAATCAATATTTTGCCTATTTTGGACTAAGGTGCAAATTACCCAAGTTGAGGGGTCTGTTTGCAAATTGTGTATGATAATATGTTCCTCATGTGTTAAATCATAATGAGAGTGAAGATTATGTAGAGGTATGGCTTGTGATAGCCTGAATACTAAGAAAGAGCTGATAAAGCAATGTTTGTGCATGAAAACCTAGTTTTGGTGTAATGTGCAATTTACCCAAAACCTAGGGTGCAATATGTAAATTACCACTTCAATAAGGTCCCTAATGTTTCTTGGCATCATGTGGAGCAAATAAAATAAGAGGGGCGCCTTATTTGAATTAAGTTGGAGGAGAGAGAATCTTGATATTAAAATAATCAAGATTTAAGCATAATGGAAATATTAATGCAAAAATAAATAAAATAATTGAAGGACCTTCAACCAAAATTAAAATGGTGGAATTCAGATGTGTGTGTGGACGTCCTTGAGCTTTACAAGGACCGAAAATATCCTAAGGAGGTGAAATTCCACTCACCCTATTATACGGAAAAGAATTTCCACTCAAAAAGATATATCAATATTATAAGGGATTAAGGTGCTTATTTTCTTTTCCCTTGATCCATGGATAATGGAAGGGATCTCGGTGGGATTGAGTTGCCTATGCATGCAAGAAAACCAAAGAGGAAGTGGTGGCAACATTTTTGGAAGTAATTGATTTTTATAAAACATTTTCTCTTTCATCAAATTTCTTATAAAATAGTTTTTTCCAACCCACCTAAGGAGCTTTTTCGATTCCTTTCTTCTCCTTGCTTGCAAAATCGACCAAGAGAGATAAGAACAGCAGTAAGGACGCCCCCAACCTGTTGGTAAGCCTTTGACCTTCGTTTTTTTTATTTCATGGTGAAAATCATAAAACAATACATGATTCCTTCATTTCTTCACTCTATCTTCAACCCTAGCCGATCCTTTCACTCCAAAAGCTTGAGAAATGACCTAGGGAGGTTGCTAGAGCTTCAACCACCATTGGAGCCATGAAGCTTGGAGATTGGGATCAGATTTGAAGGCGGGTTATATAACTTAAACCCTTAATCTTTGTCATTGAATTTGATTCCTTCATGCAAATGAGTTAATTGTTATTATTGCAATAGCCTTGCTTGATTAATGGAATTGCCATGGAAAATGGCAGTAGTTCCGTGAGTCTAAAGGTTGAAGATGATAACATGTTCATAATCACACACCTTAATTAAAAATCAAGAGCAAACGGTCTTGGACCTTTGGTCCAAATGGTTTCACCAAACGGTTTGCAAACCGTTTGGTGAAGTTGGACTCCAAACCGCATGGATGAGTTGACCATTTGGTTTAGTTGATCGTTTGAGGTCTGAACTTAATCACATGTTGGATGATGATCCAATGGACTCAATTGATTGATCCAATGTATGCACGATCCTTTAAGTGGAAACCCTAACCAATTTGATTGAAGAAATCCTTGATTGGTCCTAATGATTTCAAGACAATTTGGGTCAAACGGTCTTGAGACCGTTTGAGCCCAAACGGTCTTGAAACCGTTTGGGACCAAACGGTTTCAAAACCGTTTGGTGGGTTAGTGGTTGATCCTTGACCCATTGATGATGATCTAATGGTTTAGATTGATGAACCGTTCAATTGAATAATCAATGGTCAATTCAATGGTGCAATTGGAAATCAATTTGATGGAGAAATGACCTAGTTAGCCCTTGCGGTTTTGGGACTGATTTGGTCCAAACGGTCTTGGGACCGTTTTTTGGCAAACGGTTTCAAAACTGTTTGGTGATGAAACTTCAAAACCGCATGAAGGTTGATGGTGATTCAATTACTTGGATATTGATGATAATGATAGTTCAAATAATCCAATGATGGTTAGTAATGTTAACCAATAAAGGTACAAAGGTTAAAACCCTAATAGTACCTAGGTGATTAGTGTCAATTAAGGGATGAACCCTAATTGCTTATAAGATCAATGACTTGGTACACTATGTCAATCATAGTTGTATGAACTTAACTAAGGGTTGATATGACCTAATCAAGTTAAGAGGATGATAGCATGGAATTGATACATGAGTATGATTCATGTAGTGATTAAGGGTATGATCCTTAAGTAAAGAGATCATGAAACCCTAATCATGAACATAAACCCTAATTGACAAGGTTGTTGAACCTTAACCCTAATTCAAGGCAATTATAATTGAAACCCTAACCCAAGGTATGGATGTAACCCTAATTTAGGGAAATTATAATTGAAACCCTAACCCAAGGTATAGATGTAACCCTAATATAGGATGATGATGTGTGTAGACCTAATTAAGGGTAATGTGATCCAAAATCCTAATTAGGAAGAGTGATAAACCCTAATTATGGGTGATGGAACATGAAACCCTAATTGGGATGAATAGTAAACCCTATTTATGGGTGATGGAACATGAAACCCTAATTGGGATGAATAGTAAACCCTAATTATGGGTGATGGAGCATGAAACCCTAATTGGGATGAATAGTAAACCCTAATTATGGGTGATAGAACATGAAACCCTAATTGGGATGAATAGTATACCCTAATTGTGGATTATTGAATGTAAATCATTTTCTAGGGTGAAATTTATGTGAAACCCTGACTAAGGATAGTTTCATGAGAAACCCTAATGTTTGATGTTCTATGAAACTCAAATCCAGGGTAATGTTATGTAATGCTTAACAAACTCTAAGCTTGGGCAATATGGTGATAAAGCATATCTTTGATGTGATAATGGGATGATTATCCCCATGTGACATGAAATGGGAAACCCTAACCCTGGTGAGGGAATAGTGGTGTTACCCATGAATAGTGAATTCACATTTGTTGTACATGGTTCTGATATGCAATTGATATCACTGTTATCATCTGTGCTAACCATGCAGGTATATTGGAATAATGATCATAGCCAGGTATGAGCTATGATGTTTAATTCACTATTGTGATTGTACTTTGAGTGTCATAATATACCTTGTTGTCTGGTAAGAGGTAAAAAGAGAGTTAATGGGCCTCAAGTACCATGTGTGATGCTTTTAATAGCAAGTATCATGTTTGCCTTGGTCAGTTGACCTAAAGGTGATGGTTACCTGGAAAAGTGGTAACAATGCTTAATGATGAATCAAGGGTTTAATTACCTAGGGCCATATGATTATGGTGATGAAACTATGATAGAATGAGAATTTACAGTTTTGAAATAAGGGAGTGAACTCCCAATGTCTTTTAAAGACTGTTAAGTAATTGATGAAAATAGTACATGTTTCTTTATAGCATTGTCATAATAAGTTTTGTTTGAGAACTTGCCTAATGCTAAAATAATATGAAAATGTACTTAATTAATCAAGTGAAATATATTAATGTAGTGCTCTGACCATAGATCCATCATCGTCAGTAGTTGGTGATGGTGAAACAGGTTTTCTATGGAATTCCTGGAATTCACATATTTTGAATATGTGGGGGTAAATGGGCGAAAATATCCTTACGTCCGGGTGAAGAGATTGAGGGAAGGTAAACATTAGACCTCTCAATCCTTCATGTGTCGTGATAGATGTATGTTAAATCTCCCGATGGTTGGGATGAATGTACCATTAATCTCCCAATGTTATTTTATGTCGGGTCGATGGAGATAAACATTGATGCCCTCGATTGCCGATGAGAGTGCAGTTGACATTGTAACTCTATAGCGAAGTTCTAGTATACCCTGGAAAGCTATTTGAGAAGTTGATATAGTCTTGCTTGTAGTCCTGTGCTGACTAGGATGTGGGAGGTCATGGGAATCCGGCTCTTCCATTGACCTACTTATGGTACCGATTTCGATTCTAGAAATGGTCGGTTGGAGTATGAGCGGTATACCTCATCTCTAAATCTATTTGTAAAATATAATTAGACGTGTAGCATATTTGCATAAGATTGAAATGCGAGAAACACTGATTGATGATATACTTCTTAGCATGCCCTTGATACATAAATGTACTCATGTTCCTTTAATTCATATTGAATATGAGATATGCTGCTATATCAAGTTATAAGAATGTTGCTCTAATCTGTATAGTTGTTGATTCACCTGCTATTGATTTATTTTATCCCACTGTTTAGTTGATTTCTATTTAAACTGCAATGACAATATTTTGGTGGAGAGTTATATCTCCCGTTGGGGAAATTTTATAATTGTTTCACCCCCGTGGGATTCAATGTTTTTAGGTAGAAGCAGACATCAAGGAAGAAACTCTTCTGTAGGGAAAGAGCAGCAGCAGTCACATGGACAGCAATGATCCAACAGGTGGAGACATTGGTTGTCTGGTTTTTGTGTAGATAGTCCTATAGTCATCTTTGTACTCTCGGGTCCTAGGAGTTAGCATTTTGATACTTCGATCTGAGATTTTGTGCATGTATGTCTGAGGTGCAATGATGCATGTAATGTATATATATGAACCAGGATGTAATGTTTTACTTTGGTTCTAAATGAAAGAGTTTTCCTGTGAATGGATCTCTTGATAAATGGTTTTAATTTTTAGTGATTTTCAGTAATTCCGCTGCTAACAAAACGCTTCCGCATAATTAATCTCATTTTTAATGAGTTGAATGTGACAATTAGAGTGGTATTAGAGCTTTAGGTTCGTTGAGTCTATGGAGACATAGGATTAAGGTAGTTGAGTATGTTCTAGTGTCTTCCAGTTTATCTGATAGTGTCTTCTACTCATATAGGAGAAGAAGAACTAAAGATGTCTAGATCACATGATGAACACGCTGCTGAGAGTAATGTTGCTGCACCGGGAGGAGGTATAAGAGATCAAGACAGGGAGGAACCTGTACCTGAACAACCCCAGTTCAACCCAGCTGATATGGGGAACCCAGCCTTCCAGGCTATGTTCGGGCAGTTTATGGCAGCTATGACCCACATGATGGATAGAATGTCAGTACGTGCACGTAGGGCACCAGCCCATGATGAAAGACATGGTGCCGGAAAGACGTTTGAAAGGCTTAAGAGGGTAGGAGCCTTAGAGTATGTTGGCACAGCCGATCCAGCAGATGTTGACCTATGGTTGACCGAGTTGGAGAAAGCCTTCAGGATCCTCATGATTCCTGATGATGAGAGGGTCAGCCATGTTGTATATCTCTTAAAAGGGAGTGTTGGCCACTGGTGGACCATAGAGGAAGGCAAAAGACCTGGAGTTGTGTTTGGATGGGATGAATTCAGGCGTGAATTCCTCGCTAGATACTTTCCCAAGACGTATCTAGATGAGAAGATCTCTCGGTTTGAGAGAATTAAGCAAGGACCAATGAACATTAGCGAGTATGAGGCTAGGTTCATGGAGTTGTTGCGGTTCTGTCCGCACATGGCATCTAATGATGAGGAGAGAATTCGGCATTTTGAAAAGGGGTTGAACGCTGAATTAACCACTCCGGTGTTTGCTTTGGAGAACCGGGAGAGGTTTGCCACTTTCATGGAGTCTGTAAGACGCATAGAGATGTCTGTAATTGAGAAGCGACAGACCAAGGGTAAGAAGGAATACCCATAGTTTCAAGGACAGAGTGCTGGGAGTTTCAAGAAACCAAGGTATTATGTGCCTACACCACCACCAAGGTTTAATACCCAGATGCAGTGGACGTCAAGTAAGGGTAGAAATTGTAGTTTACCACCAAAGGGAGCTCACATCTCAGCCTCAATGTCAGTAACAGGACCACCCAGACCACCAAGGGGGAATATAACCTATTATAGATGTGGAAAACAAGGCCATGTGGTGAGAGAATGTCCTGAGAAAGTCAGGAATGTGACCCAGCAATCGAGGCAGAGTCAACAAAGCTCTCAGAGGCAATAGCCTGGCAGTGGTTCTAGAGGATGTGGACAAGCATCCCAAGCTGGTTCTTTGACATCCAATAACCAAGCACAGGGTCAACAGCAAGTGACAGCTAGGTTCTATGCTATGAACCAACCTAAAGCAGTAGTCAACCCTCGGGTTGTGACAGGTCAGATGGAACTACTTTATTCTGATATGTCTTTATCCTACTTCGTATCTATGTTAATTGATTTGGGTGATATGCACTCTTTCATTACTCGAGAAGTGATTGATGACTGTAATATGATTATTAGTCATAGAGCAGATAGCTTGTTGTTAGAGACAGCTTTGATGGGATCTGCAGTATTGCGGGAAGTGTGTTCTCCCTGCAATCTTTTCTTTTTTATCACCGCATTCAAGTGGATCTTATACCACTTGAGATGCATGGATTTGATATAATCCTTGGGATGGACACCTTAGAGAATTATAAGGTTGTCTTGCATTGTAGTTCCAAGCAAGTTGTGCTCACAGATGGTGGTGACACATAGATCTTTCAGGGAGATAGAAAGATTCTTCTAACATGTCTTGTGTCAGCCATGGTAGCTGAGAGGTTGATGAGACAAGGATGCCTTACATTCTTAGCCCATGTGGTTGATACCACAATGGAAAGCCCTCATCCTGCTGAAGTTCCTCTAGTCAAGGAATTTGAAGATGTTTTTTCTGAACAACTTCCAGGTGTTCCGCCGCCCCGAGAGATTGATTTTGAAATAAATCTAATCCTGGGCACACAACCAATAGCACAAACGCCATATAGGATGGCACCAGCTGAAATGGCAGAGCTCAAGAAACAATTGCAAGAGTTGCTTGAGAAGGGTTTTATCTGACTGAGTACTTCACCCTGGGGTGCTCCAGTCCTTTTTGTTAAGAAAAAGGATGGGTTGATGTGGTTATGCATTGACTATAGACAGTTAAACAAGGTAACTATAAAGAACAAGTATCCTCTACCAAGGATTGATGACTTGTTTGACCAGTTGTGTGGTGCAACTGTCTTTTCTAAGATAGATCTGAGGTCGGGATACCATCAGTTACGTATCAAGGAGGGTGACACACCTAAGTCTGCCTTTAGGACAAGGCATGGTCACTATGAGTTCACAGTTATGTCGTTTAGACTAACTAATGCACCAGTTGCATTTATGGAACTCATGAATAGAATCTTTCGACCTTTTCTGGATCAGTATGTTGTCGTCTTTATAGATGAGATCCTGATATATAGTAGAGATGATCAACAACATGAGCAGCATCTTCGCCAAGCTCTGACTTTGCTAAGGGTGCATAAGTTATTTGCTAAGTTTATCAAATGTGAGTTCTGGTTGCCAGAAGTTTCCTTTCTTGGACACATAATATCTGCCTCAGGTATCTGTGTTGATCCTAAGAAGGTGGAATTTGTCCTACAATGGGAGCAACCGAAGACGCCGACTGAGATAAGAAGTTTCCTAGGACTAGAAGGCTATTACAGGAGGTTCATTAAGAACTTCAGTTCAATAGCCTTACCCCTGACCAAGTTAACAAGGAAGGAAATTCCTTTTGTCTGGAATGACAAGTGTCAACAATCTTTCCAGTTGCTGAAAGAAAGGTTGACAAGTGCACCTGTGTTGGTGCTACCTGAGCACGGAAAAGGGTACATAGTCTTCTGTGATGCATCTAACAATGGCTTAGGATGTGTGTTGATGCAGGATAAGCAAGTGATTTCTTTTGCTTCTCGACAGCTTAAGAAACACGAGGAGAATTATCCTACACATGATCTAGAGTTAGCTGTTGTGCTCCATGCCTTGAAGATCTGGAGACATTATCTCTATGGAGAAACATTCCAGATTTTCACAAACCATAAGAATCTAAAGTATATCTTCTCTCAGCATGAGCTAAACATGAGGCAATGCCACTGGATGGAGTTAATTAAGGACTACGATTGTACAATTGATTATCATCTAGGGAAAGCCAATGTGGTTGATGATGCACTAAGTAGAAAATCAGCAACACTAACCCTAGATAAAGCATAGCTAAACTCCTTAGTGTGCTCTAAGAGAGATATGTTTATCTCCTTGAGGCAAGACAATGTACAGCTTAAAGTATCATTGTTAGCCGGATTGTTAGCTGAGATGCACATAAAACCAACTCTGAGACAGTAGATTAAAGAAGCAAAGTAGATTGATTCTATGATTCAGCAGATAAGATCAGAATATGGCAGTGAGAAATGGGATAGTTTCCATGATTCTGATGATCAGGTAGTCTGTTATCATGGTAGGATGCTAGTACCTGATGTTGATGACTTAAGAAAGTTAGTTCTGGAAGAGGCTCATTCTTCAATGTATTCTATGCATCCAGGGAGCACCAAGATGTATCATAACTTAAAAGATATGTATTGGTGGCCTAGTTTAAAGAAGGATGTTTTTGAGTTTGTTATGCGGTGTCCGGTGTGTCAGCAGGTTAAAGTCAAACATTAGAAGCCTGTAGGAACAATGCAACCCCTGCCTATACCACAAGGAAGTGGGATCATGTAACTATGGACTTTGTGGTTGGTTTTCCTAGAACAGCCAAAAGTCATGATTCCATTTGGGTGATAGTTGATAGGTTTATAAAGACAGCACAATTATTACCTGTCAAGACAACCTATACAGCTGAGAAGCTTGCACAAATCTACATAGATGAGATAGTGCGGCTGCATGGGATACCAGTTATCATAGTTTCTGATAGAGGTCATCAGTTTATGAGTCATTTTTGGGAACGACTTCATAAATCTTTGGGCACTCAGCTGAGGTTTAGTATAGCTTTTCATCCTCAGACAGATGGACAATCTGATAGGACAATACAAACCTTGGAGGACTTGCTTAGGGCATGTGTCCTTCAGTTTGTGGGGAGTTTGGATCTACATCTGAGCTTGATAGAGTTTGCTTATAATAACAGCTATCAGCATAGTTTAGAAATGGCACCATATGAGGCTTTGTATGGTAGACGTTGTAGATCTCCCCTATGTTGGTATGAAACTGGTGAATATCAACTTTTGGGTCCTGAGCTGGTTCAACAAATAACTGAGAAGATAAAGATCATACAACAACAGTTGAAAATAGCCCAGGATAGACAGAAATCATATGCTGACAAGTGTCGTAGACCCTTAGATTTCCAAGTCAGAGATAGGGTATACCTCAAGGTTTCACCTTGGAAAGGTATCCTGAGATTTGGAAAGAAAGGGAAGTTAACTTCGAGATTTATGGGGCCTTATCCAATCATTGAGAGGATGGGAAAGGTAGCCTATAAGCTGGAGTTACCACCTGAGTTGCATAGATTGCACCCAGTGTTCCATATATCTATGTTGAGGAAGTGTCATCCTGACACTGAGTTAGTTCTACAACCTGTGGAGGTAGAACTAAATGATGACATATCTTATGTGGAAGGGCCAATGTTGATTCTTGACAGAAGAATCGAGAAGTTGAAAAAGAAAGACATTAATCTTGTAAAAGTCCTCTGGAATCACCGTAACATTGAAGAAGCTACGTGGGAACTAGAGGATGAGATGAGGAGGAAATATCCTACTTTTTTCTCTTAATGTTTTGTTGATGATTTCGGGGACGAAATCATTGTAAGGGGTGGATAAACTTATAACATCCCTGACCTGGGTTATGAATTAACCCTAGGCGTTTTGCTTAATAAAAGTGATTATATGCATGCTTTTATATTTTGAAAAGTAATTAAGGCTCAAGAGGAACTTATATTACAATTTTAGTCTTTTTTGAATATTGTTGAAATCAATATTTTTCCTATTTTGGACTAAGGTGCAAATTACCCAAGTTGAGTGGTCTATTTGCAAATTGTGTATTATAATATGTTCCTCATGTGTTAAAGAATCGTGAGAGTGAAAATTATGCAGAGGGATGGCTTGTGTTAGCCTGAATACCAAGAAAGAGCTGATATAGCAATGTTTGTGCATGAAAACCTAGTTTTGGTGTAATGTGCAATTTACCCAAAACCTAGGGTGCAATATGTAAATTACCACTTCAATAAGGTCCCTAATGTTTCTTGGCATCATGTGGAGCAAAGAAAATGAGAGGGGCGCCTTATTTTAATTAAGTTGGAGGAGAGAGAATCTTGATATTAAAATAATCAAGATTTAAGCAT
Source organism: Alisma plantago-aquatica (assembly GCA_963693085.1). Classification (NCBI taxonomy): domain Eukaryota; kingdom Viridiplantae; phylum Streptophyta; class Magnoliopsida; order Alismatales; family Alismataceae; genus Alisma; species Alisma plantago-aquatica. The sequence goes on from OY856409.1 coordinate 515,318,098, forward strand.
AATGGAAATATTAATGCAAAAATAAATAAAATAATTGAAGGGCCTTCAACCAAAATTAAAATTTTGGAATTCAGATGTGTGTGTGGACGTCCTTGATCTTTGCAAGGACCGAAAATATCCTAAGGAGGTGAAATTCCACTCACCTTATTATAAGGAAAAGAATTTCCACTCAAAAAGATATATTAATATTATAAGGGATTAAGGTGCTTATTTTCTTTTCCCTTAATCCATGGATAATGGAAGGGATCTCGGTGGGATTGAGTTGCCTTTGCATGCAAGAAAACCAAGGAGGAAGTGGTGGCAACATTTTTGGAATTAATTGATTTTTATAAAACATTTTCTCTTTCATCAAATTTCTTATAAAAGAGTCTTTTCCAACCCACCTAAGGATCTTTTTAGATTCCTTTCTTATCCTTGCTTGAAAAATCGACCAAGAGAGCTAAGAACAGAAGTAAGTACGCCCCCAACCTGTTGGTAAACCTTTTACCTTCGTTTTTCTTGATTTCGTGGTGAAAATCATAAAACAATGCATGATTCCTTCATTTCTTCACTCTATCTTCAACCCTAGCCGATCCTTTCACTCCAAAAGCTTGAGAAACGACCTAGGGAGGTTGCTAGAGCTTCAACCACTATTGTATCCGTGAATCTTGGAGCTTGGGATCAGATTTGAAGGTGGGTTATATAACTTAAACCCTTAATCTTTGTCATTGAATTCGATTCCTTCATGCAAATGAGTTAATTGTTATTATTGCAATAGCCTTGCTTGATTAATGGAATTGCCATGGAAAATGGCAGTAGATCCGTGAGTCTAAAGGTTGAAGATGATAACATGTTCATAAGAACACACCTTAATTAAAAATCAAGAACAAACGGTCTTGGACCTTTGGTCCAAACGGTTTGCAAACCGTTTGGTGAAGTTGGACTCCAAACCGCATGGATGAGTTGACCATTTGGTTTAGTTGACCGTTTGAGGTCTGAACTTAATCACATGTTGGATGATGATCCAATGGATGCAATTGATTGATCCAATGTATGCACGATCCATTAAGTGGAAACCCTAATCAAGTTGATTGAAGAAATCCTTCATTGGTCCTAATGATTTCAAGACACTTTGGGTCAAAGGGTCTTGAGACCGTTTGAGCCCAAACGGTCTTGAAACCGTTTGGGACCAAACGGTTTCAAAACCATTTGGTGGGTTAGTGGTTGATCCTTGACCCATGGATGATGATCTAATGGTTTAGATTGATGAACCCTTCAATTGAATAATCAATGGTCAATTCGATGGTGCAATTGGAAATCGATTTGATGGAGAAATGACCTAGTAAGCCCTTGCGGTTTTGGGAGTGATTTAGCCCAAACGGTCTTGGGACCGTTTGAGACCAAACGGTCTTGAAACCATTTGGGGTCAAATGGTTTCAAAACCGTTTGGTGGCAAACGGTTTCAAAATTGTTTGGTGATGAAACTTCAAAACTGCATGAAGGTTGATGGTGATTCAATTACTTGGATATTGATGATAATGATAGTTCCAATAATCCAATGATGGTTAGTAATGTTAACCAATAAAGGTTAAAACCCTAATAGTACCTAGGTGATTAGTGTCAATTAAGGGATGAACCCTAATTGCTTATAAGATCAATGACTTGGTACACTATGTCAATCATAGTTGTATGAACTTAACTAAGGGTTGATACGACCTAATCAAGTTAAGAGGATGATAGCATGGAATTGATACATGAGTGTGATTCATGTAGTGATTAAGGGTATGATCCTTAAGTAAAGTGATCATGAAACCCTAATCATGAACATAAACCCTAATTGACAAGGTTGTTGAACCTTAACCCTAATTCAGGGCAATTATAATTGAAACCCTAACCCAAGGTATGGATGTAACCCTAATTCAGGGAAATTATAATTGAAACCCTAACCCAAGGTATGGATGTAACCCTAATTCAGGATGATGATGGGTGTAGACCTAATTAAGGGTAATGTGATCCAAAATCCTAATTAGGAAGAGTGATAAACCCTAATTATGGGTGATGGAACATGAAACCCTAATTGGGATGAATAGTAAACCCTAATTATGGGTGATGGAACATGAAACCCTAATTGGGATGAATAGTAAACCCTAATTATGGGTGATGGAGCATGAAACCCTAATTGGGATGAATAGCCTAATTGTGGATTATTGAATGTAAATCCTTTTCTAGGGTGAAATTTATGTGAAACCCTGACTAAGGATGGTTTCATGAGAAACCCTAATGTTTGATGTTCTGTGAAACTCAAATCAAGGGTAATGCTATGTAATGCTTAACAAACTCTAAGCTTGGGCAATATGGTGATAAACCATATCTTTGATGTGATAATGGGATGATTATCCCCATGTGACATGAAATGGGAAACCCTAACCCTGGTGAGGTAATAGTGGTATTACCCATGAATAGTGAATTTACATTTGTTGTACATGGTTCTGATATGCAATTGATATCAATATTATCATTTGTGCTAACCATGCAGGTATATTGGAATCAGGTATGAGCTATGATGTTTAATTCACTATTGTGATTGTACTTTGAGTGTCATAATATACCTTGTTTCCTGGTAAGAGGTAACAAGAGAGTTAATGGGCCTCAAGTACCATGTGTGATGCTTGTAATAGCAAGTATCATGTTTGCCTTGGTCAGTTGACCTAAAGGTGATGGTTACCTGGAAAAGTGGTAACAATGCTTAATGATGAATCAAGGGTTTAATTACACAGGGCCATATGATTATGGTGATGAAATTGTGATAGAATGAGAATTTCTAGTTTTGAAATAAGGGAGTGAACTCCCAATGTCTTTTAAAGACTGCTAAGTAATTGATGAAAATAGTACATGTTTCTTTATAGCATTGTCATAATAAGTTTTGTTTGAGAACTTGCCTGATGCTAAAATAATATGAAAATGTACTTAATTAATCAAGTGAAATCTATTCATGTAGTGCTCTGACCATAGATCCATCATCATCAGCAGTTGGTGATGGTGAAACAGGTTTTCTATGGAATTACTGGAATTCACATATTTTGAATATGTGGGGGTAAATGGGCGAAAATATCCTTACGTCCGGGTGAAGAGATTGAGGGAAGGTAAACATTAGACCTCTCAATCCTTCATGTGTCGGGATAGATGTATCTTAAATCTCCCAATGGTTGGGATGAATGTACCATTAATCTCCCAATGTTATTTTATGTCAAGTTGATGGAGATAAACATCGATGCCCTCAATTGCCGATGAGAGTGCAGTTGATGTTGTAACTCTATAATGAAGTTCCAGTATACCCTGGAAAGCTATTTGAGCAGTCGACACAGTCCTGCTTGTAGTCCTATGTTGACCAGGATGTGGGAGGTCATGGGAATCCGTCTCTTCCATTGACCTACTTATGGTACCAATTTCGAATTCTAGAAATGGTCGGTTGGAGTATGAGTGGTTTACCTCATCTCCTCAGAGCTTAAATATGTTTGTAAAATATAATCTATCGTGTAGCGTATTTTCATAAGATTGAAATACGAGAAACACTGATTGATGATATACTACTTAACATGCCCTTGATACATAAATGTACTCATGTTCCTTTAATTCATATTGAATATGAGATATGCTGCTATATCAAGTTATAATTGAAATACTTGCATAAGAATGTTGCTCTAATCTGTATAGTTGTTGATTCACCTGCTATTGATTTATTTTATCCCACTATTCAGTTTATTTCTATTTAAACTGCAATGACAATGTTTTGGAGGAGAGTTATATCTCCTGCTGGGGCAATTTTTATAATTGTCTCACCCATGTGGGATTCAATGTTTTTAGGTAGATGGAGACATCAAGGTAGAAACTCTTATGCAGGGGAAGAGCAGCAGCAGTCACAGCAATAGCAGTGATCCAACAGGTGGAGACATTGCCTGTTTGGTTTTTGTGTAGATAGTCCTATAGTCGTCTCTGTACTCTCGGGTCCTAGGAGTTAGCATTTTGATACTTCGATCTGAGATTTTGTGCATGTATGCCTCGAGGTGTAATGATGCATGTAATTTATATATATATATATGAACCAGGATGTCATGTTTTACTTTGGTTCTAAATGAAAGAGTTTTCTTATGAATGGATCTCTTGATAAATGGTTTTAATTTTTAGTGATTTTCAGTCATTCTGCTGCTAACGAAACGCTTCCGCATAATTAATCTTATTTTTAATGAGTTGAATGCGACAATAAAGGTGACACTCAGGTACATTGTGACACATGGGGATTGGTTGTTAGTGATCTAGATGTGGTGTGTCCCTACTACTGAAGATTATATCATGTCCTCTTCATAAGTGAGACTAAGAAATGCATGACCATGATCATGTGAGTCTATATGAGATATTGAGCTCACGTATATCTCAACAGTATGTTCTAGTTCAAGAAACATGGATTGAGTATTAAAAGAATGAAGATTACATGCCTTGCATTCAATCTGGATAATAGAGACAAAGAAATTATATGATCACAATAACAATATAGGTTTATGTTGTTATCCAACTTTCCAAATACTTGAGTAGCAACAATTTGTTGCTAGATACTGTTGATTCTTTGTAATGTCATAAATTGGTTATGGACATTCACTTCCAACATAATTTGGGACCTATAGGGTCACACGAATAGGACGCACTTGGAAAAGTTGTTTACTCATGAATATGATTTAACTTGATTACTAAAGTGTTTAGGTATTCAATTTAAACAATATTGGTTGTACATTGGTTGAACAAAAATTTGAATCGATTAGTTTAGAAGTGAACCGCCTGGATCAGAATATGAATTACCCAGTTAAGAAGTGAACCAACTGGTTCAGAATGTGAATCGACCAGTTGAGCGTTCGGTGAGAGTGGATCAAGGATTGATGTTCACGTCATATTGTGCATAATCGTCACATTAAAGTCAATATGTTTGCAAATAGGAAATAATGTGAACCGACTGATTCAAGTATTTAATCGATCATTTCACACGTGAACTGATCAGTTTAGTAGTTAACCAACTATTGCATGGTTCACAACTTCTATAAAATTCATCAAAATCCATCTCTTTGACTCCCAATGATCTAGAAACCCTGACCCTAGCCCTATAAATAGAGTGGCAGTCAAGGCTTTATAAAGACACAACAATAAATTTTGACAATTTTTGTCCTCTCACAGTTGTGATAACGTGAGATCCTGAGCAAGTCTTACTCATAAAAGGGAGAGACGGCAAGGGAGAGACAACAAGGGAGAGCAGTAAATGCTAGCACATTGACATTAAAGGGACAACTCCTTCCTGACAGTTACAAAAGAATGACAGGAGTTCCTAGTGGTCTATGTGGACTACGTAGAGGCATGGAGGCCATTTTCACCCTCTAGAAGGACGTCATCAACCACCGTATGTGGTGCTACACCAATAAGCCACAATCAACAACCATTTGAGTGATGCTTGCAAAAGAAGCACATCACTGCAAAGATAGTTTTTAGACTTGCTTTAGGATCAGGTATAAGCCTTGTGAACCTTCCTTCCTAATCCATACTTGTTGAGGCAATCCACCTGTCAAAGGGAATGTGGCAAGAAAAAAATTTGATGTCGTCTATGCCGCCATATTTCCCTACAATGATATCATATCTATGTTAATATATTATATTTTGAAATTTAATCAATATGATTGGATTTTTTTGTTATCATTTATTTCATTGCATAGGATGTGAATATTGAAAATAATTAATGTGCATATCTGATTAAATACCACATACAATCCCTATATATATATATATATATATATATATATATATATATATATATGATACGATATATATATGCAATATATATGTGTCACCTTCAAATTGTTTTGATGGTGGATATACCAGATTGTATATATGATATGATATATATGCAATATATATACAATCTCTAGAAGATTGTACATTGCAATCTTATGAATTGGTGGTGAGGGCTATCAATTTGAAAAAATAGTGAGAATGATAATTAATTAAAGGCCTAATTAATAACGTCAATATTATCAAATTAGATCAAAAGTGTTTTGACAAAGTGAAAATTTTACACTTGTAATAATAAATGGAAAACATACTATCATTGTGATCGATCCTTGAGAAGGACAATCTAAATGGGATAAACTTCCATAACTAGTTTAGGACCATGAGAATCATTCTCTATATCCCTGAAACACCACTGCCAGTGTAACCCACTCCATATGCTCCTAAGGCTTAAATGGATGCTTACTCGAAGGATAAAAATGATGCCATAGACATTTAAAATCTTATGTTTGGGGTTATATGAATTATGAGTTTCATAAACTGCATGAAAAGCAAGAAAGGTATAATGTCTCCAAGACATTGTTTGAGTGCAAACAGATAGAGGGAGATCTAGTAGAGCCCTATGTTCTTGATATGATTGGGCATGTGGAACATCCAGAGAAATTGGGATTTCCTTTAGGTCAAGATTTGGCCACAGATATGGTTCTACAATCATTGCCAGAATCATATATCTAGTTCATGGAGTTGTATCACTTGAGTAAATTGGTTAAATCGTTGTCTGAGTTTCTTGGTATGTTGATAAATATTGAAGCACAAATGAAGATGGACGAACCTGTGATAGTGATCAGAGGAACAGAGTCCAAGGATAAAGGCAAGGTCAAGAAGAGTTTTGAGGCGAAGCGGAACTCCAAATCTTCTGTACTCAAGATAAGGAGAAGGGCAACTACAAAAGGAGTTTGTCCTTTTCACTCAAAAGGACTATGGAAGAAGAAATAAGGGATAGAGATATCTACTTCTTGTATTACGTAATTGAGATTAACTTCTTTACTTCTTCAGCATGGGTATTGGATACCAGATGTGGGACACACATTTGCTCAAATGTGAAGGATCTAAAAAGAAGTAGACCTTTAAAGAAAGGTGAGGTTGAACTACGTGTTGCTAATGGGGCAAGAGTTGTTGCCAGTGCAGTTGGAACTTATGAGTTATCTCTATCAAGTGGGGTTATAATATAGTTGAAGAACTACTTTATGTACATGCCATTAATAGGAACATCATATCTATATCTTGTTTGGACAAAATTGAATTTGAAATTCTTATAAAGAATAGTTGATGTTCTATTAGCAAAGATGGGATCTTTTATGGTAGTGCTTCAATGTCCTATGGTCTATACATGATAGATCTATAGACAAGAATATATAACATAAATTCCAAAAGGCTAAAACTCGATAAATCAAACCAAAAATACCTTTGGCATTGTCGTCTAGGGCACATAAATGAGAAACGCATCTCTAGACTCCATAAAGATGTTTATCTGGACTCTTTTGGTTTTGAATCAATAGAGACATGTAAGTTTTGTTTGTTGGGAAAGATGAAAATGACTCCCTTCATTGGAAATAGTGAGAGGGAAGTCATCTATTAGGACTCATACATACTAATATATGTAGCCCTTTAGAATAAATGCTAGAGGTGGTTATCAATACTTCATTGCCTTTATTGATGACTTCAGTAGGTATGGTTATGTTTACTTGATGAAACATAAGTTAGAAACCCTTAAAAAGTTCTAGGATTTCATATATAAACTACATAACCAACTTGGTAAAATTATTAAGGCACTTCATTATGATTGAGGTGGAGAATACTTAAGTCAAGAGTTTGAGGACCTTCTGAGAGAGGGTGGTATCATATCACAATGGACTCCACATGCAATAGTATAGCATAATGGTGTATTAGAAATAAGGAATTGCACATTTCTAGATATGGTGTGATCAATGATGAGTTTTTATGATCTTTTGACTTTTCTATGGGGATATGCTTTGGAAACCATAGCGTTTACACTTAACTGTGTATCATTTAAATCGGTTCAAAAGACAACATATGAGATATGAACTGGGAAGCATCTCAAAAGTCTTCTATGAGGATTTGGGGTGTGAAGCTAATGTGAGGAAGATGTTTCCTAAAAAGTTTGGGCCTAGATCAAATAAATGTTATTTTGTTGGATATCCCAAAGAAACCAAGGGATACTAATTGTATAATCCATCTGACAACAAAGTATTTTTTGATAGGGATGTTGCATTCCTATAAGAGGAATTTATTTGCAAAAGAATCAGTGGGAGTAAAGTAGAACTCGTTGAGGTTTGACATTGAACTTGAACTTGTAGAGGTATAGAAGGAACAAGGACACTCACAAACTGTTGTGGAATCTTGAGTTCCTCGTGCAACATAAGGACCTCATAGATCTAGTAGGACACACCTTAAGCTTGAAAGATTTGGTTACCTTGTGACTCAAGAAGGTGGTGAGTTGGTCATAGATGATGAGACAACAACCTACCTAGTGGCTACTGAGGGACAAAAGTCATAATAAATGGCTTGAGGCAATGAGATCTGAGATGGAATCCATGTACACCAACAAGGTATGGACCTTGATGGATCCACCTGAAGGGGTAAAACCCATAGGGTGCAAGTGGGTTTTCAAGAAGAAGATGGACATAGATGGTAATGTACAAACCAATAAGGGTTTATTTGTTACAAAAGGTTTCAGACAAGTTCAAGGTGTTGACTATGATGAAACTTTTTTACCAGTTGTAATAATTAATCCATCAGGATCATGCTTGCCAATGCTACTTATTATGACTATGAGATTTAGTAGATGGATGTTAAAACCACTTTCCTTAATGGGAATCTTACTGAGGATGTTTACATGACACAACTTGAGGGTTTTATAAATCCAAAGGAAGCCAATAAAATCTATAAGCTACAAAGGTCAATCAATGGATTGAAATAGGCATCTTAGATTTGGAATCTTTGTTTTGACAAGATAGTCAAAGAGTTTAGCTTTAGTCAAAATGAAGATTAACCTTGTGTTTACAAGAAGTTTAGTGGGAGCATGATTATATTCCTCATATTGTATGTAGATGACATATTATTGATGGGGAATCACAACCCTACCTTAGAAATGGTAAAAATATGGCTAAGAAATACATTCTCTATGAAGTTCTTAGGTGAAGCATCGTATATCTTAGAAATCAAGATCTATAGAGATAGATCTGGAAGACTTCTTAGCCTAAGATAGAGCATATACATTGACAAATTGTTGGAAAGGTTCAGCATGGAGAACTTGAAGAGAGGAAATTTACCCATGTCTCATGATGTTAATATCTCTAGAGCTCAATGTCCCAGTTCTTGTGAAGTATGGGAACGTATGAGTAATATTTCATATGCATCTACAATTGGATCAATCATGTACGCGATGTTATGTACTCATCCCGATGTCTCATATGCCTTGAGTATGACTAGTAGGTATCAGTCAAATCCCAATGAAAGTCACTAGATTTCCATAAAGAACATCCTTAAGTACTTGAGAAGAACTAAGGATCAATTCCTTGTCTACTGTGGTGATGAAGAGTTAGTGGTAAAGGGTTACACTGATGTAAGATTTCAAACTAACAAAGATGACTTTAGATCGCAGTCTAGATTTGTTTTTTGCCTAAACAACTTGTAAGCTGGAAGAGTTCCAACGCAACAAATAGTTGTTGATTATACAACAAAGGTTGGGTATATTGATGCCTCAAATGCAATAAAAGAAGTTGTTTGGATCACGAAGTTCAACATTGAACTTGGGGTGGTTCCAAGCATCAGTGATCCAGTAGAGTTGTATTGTGACAGAAATAGAGCTATTACACAAGATAAGGAACCCAGATCGCATCACTGTTCCAAGAACATGAATGGAGGTTCCATCTCATACAAGAGATTGTACGGCAAGGAGATATGAAGATTTATAGAGTACCAACTGAAAGCAATGTTTTGGACCCCTTAATAAAAGCACTTTTGCAGAAGAAGCATGAAGTTCATGTTAGATCACTTGGGATTAAATTCATGGGTGATTGGCTCTAAGTGTGTAACACCCAGGCCCACTGCCAAGACTCTAGTAGAGTTTTAGGAATGACGGTTGGCCCCACAGACCACCACTAGACTTAACAGTGTGCTTTGTCCTCACTCACATGTAAGCCAGGATAAACTTCCTGAATGGTCACCCATCCTAGTACTACTCTGGGTTGAGAACGCTTAACCATAGAGTTCTTTAGTGGTTGAATCCTTGAAAAGGAGGTGCACCTTGGTGATATGGGTAGTCCAATTAATTCTTTTAAGATCATTTTATATGAGGCCTCAAATCATGGGACATTATAATCTCCTCCACTTAGACTCTTGACATCCTCGTCGAGGCTCAACTATATGGCCTCATAATCTATCCCCATTTCATTACAGACCCAAACGGCCCATGTACACCCAACTCCTGACCACAGCTACCAGTGCAAGGGTGGCTCCATCAACTAGGATATCCCTTTCCAACATGCCTAAACTGCACGGCTCAAAGACAGGCATGTCACATACCCAATCCCGCCTACTAGAGGGGAATTGGCTCTAATACCATTTGTAACACTCGGGCCCACTGCTAGTAAAGTTTCAGGAATGACGACCGGTCCCACAGACCACCACTAGTCTTAACTGGATGCTTTATCCTCACTCACATGTAGCCAAGATAAACTTTTTGATTGGTCACCCTTCCTAGTAATACTCTGGGTTGAGCACGCTTAACCAAAGAGTTCTTTAGTGATGGGCTCCCTAAAAAGGAGGTGCACCTTATTGATATTAGTAGTCCAATCATTCCTTTTAAGATCATTTTATCTAAGGTCTCAAATCTTGGGATGTTATAAAGTGCAAGTGGGAGTCTATTGGTATGTATGCCCAGAGAGCCGATCATATGATGATTGTAATGGTGTATCTTATAAATGATTTGATTAATAATAAATGCAAATCTGCATCTATATGTTTGTTCAATTATGAGATAAAGGTGTAACACGGTAGATGTCTAAATAATGATGTTACTCGATGACGTATGTCTTTAGGTTGAGGAACTGAATAGTGAGATCATATGTATGATAAGAGTACATACATTCTTGTTATGTCCCTAGTCCATATTATCATGGAAGATAATAGACAGCAATAATACATAAGACTAGAGTATGTTTGGTTGATGATAGAATCTCATTAGTCGTGATATGTCATATCAAACCAAGCACGTAGGTACTTGTTAGAGAACAGTGTACCAGACAGACTCAACTTGAGAGTGATACATGGAAACCATTAAATGGTAGTTAGAATCAACTCTAATAGTGATGATGGTGATTGTGGTTCTTAGACCTAAATTCACTACACTTATCACATATCATTTGATGTACTTTGACATCATCCAACGTGACCTTGAATAAGGGTTACAATAAAGGTGATGCTCGGGTACAATGTGATGCATGGAGATTGACTGTTAGTGATGCAGATGGGATTTGTCTATCCTACTAGATATGATATCATGGCCACTTGATAAGAGAGACTGAAGAAATGCATGACCATGCTCATGTGAGTCAATATGAGATATTGAGCTCACGTGTATCTCAATAGTCTGCTCTAGTTTAAGAAATGTAGATTGAGTATTAAGAGGAGGATGATTCAATATCTCACATTCAATCTAGATATCAGAGACAAAGAAACTATACGATCACAGTAACAGTAATCAAGGATTGTAGCTTGAAGTTTTTCTCCAACTTTCCAAATACTTGAGTAGCAATGAAGTGTTGCGAGATACTTATCATTGCTTATGATGTCGTAAATTGATTATGAACATTCACTATCAACGCAATTTGAGACCTATAGGGTCACACACATAAGATGAACCTGGGAAAGGAGTTTACTCATGAATATGGTTTAACTTGATTACTAAAATGTTTAGATATTCAATTTAAACAATATTGGTTGTACATTGGCTAAATTGGAATTTGAATCGATCAGTTTAGAAGTGAATCACCTGGTTTAGAATATGAATCGTCTGGTTCAGAAGTGAAGAAAGTGGTTCATAAAGTGAGTCAACCAGTTCAGATTGTGAATTGAATGATTGAGCGATCAGTAAGACTGAATCAAGGAGTCATCATGAGGTCATGTTGTACATTAATCATCACATTAAAGCCAATATGTTTGCAAATAAGAAACCATGTGATACGACTTGTTCAAGTGTTGAATCGACCATTTCACATGTGAACCTACCGTTTCATGGTTCGCAGCTTCTAGAAAATTTATGAGAATTTGTCTTTTTGACTCCGAGTTCATCTAGAAATCTTGGTCGTCCTATAAATAGAGGGGAAGTCAAGGCTTTCAGGAGACACAACAATAAGCTTTGACAATTGTTGTCTTTTCATAGTTGTGGTAATGTGAGAATCTGAGCAAGTCTTTCCTGTAAAAGAGAGAGACGTCAAGGGAGAGTCATCAACGCAAGCAGGTTGACATCAAAGGGACAACTCCTCCTTGTCAGTTCTAAAAGAACGATAGGAATTCACGATGGTTCACGTGGACTATATAGAGTTGTGGAGGTTGTTGCCACCCGCTAGGAGGAATTCGTCAACCGTCGTCTGTAGTGATATACCAGGAGGCCGTCGTCGACAACCATCCAGGTGTTGTTTGTGAAAGAAGCACATTGCTACAAGGATATATGTTAAACATGCTCCAAGACCAGGTATATGCCTTACAAACCTTCCTTCCTAATCCATAATTATTGACATGATCTAATGTTTAAAGAAAATATGGCAAGAAAAAATTTGTTTCTATTGTCATCTCTTTCGTCATATTTTCCTTCAATTACACCCAAGGTGGTTTGACAAATATGGGTTAGATTATCTAAATAAAAATACCAATTTACGTGTGCATGTATTTGATGGTTGAGAATATATGTTGTTACCATATATGCACACTTTTATATACACCCCATGTACACAGTGTAGAAATATATTGATCTATTTTGTTTGCTGATGACTTAGGTTAACTTACATCTATTAGTTCAAGAGATAAAGAATCAAGAAATATTGAAGATATAAGATAAATCATGGTGGATTACATAGTTAGTATTTCTTCTCATTGTATATGATAGTTCTCATGTTGAAATATTCATGTAGCTCCTTAGAGGAGCATCATTCATCATCATGTAAACACTATTTGTTTGAATAAATAAAAATTATTTATGGTTATTTATTAGTTTTTAAATTTTATCCTAAAAATTTAGACTAATGATCCTCGGCTTTAAGATCTTTCTTGACAGGGAGACACTCAAAAGTGGGGGTCATCACAGGAACCATGAATAGTTTATGATAATGAACAAAAAGACTTGTTCACTGAGATTATGAGGTCTCAAAATAAGAGGAAGAGGCAACCAAATGAATATGGTGGAGAACTTAGAGGTAAATATTTAACATGAGATTGACTTTTAAGTTTGAAGTTCATCTATAGCAAGTAATGGTCCTAATGATTTTCCAAAAACATAGAACCAAAGCATGGACTTGATGAGCCACCACATGGAAATAAGAAATGATTTTGGTAACAAAGAAGATCAAGATGATGAGAATACAGATAATGTAGATGAAGATTACATGCTATGAATATTAATGATGTATAGGATGATATATTATATGTTGACTTTTTGTAATATGAATGATGTGTATTCACGTGAAATCAACTTAATTTCAATTATTAAAGTTTGACAAAAGAATCAAGGGATGAGGTATATGATTTCGATGTCGTTTGACATCGAGGAAACTGAAATTTATCAAATTTTTGACACAATTTTTGAACATTGCAACTGTGCATGTTTCAATGCCGAAATGAACAAATTAAACCATGAAATTTTATAGGCATGATCTTTACACCTCAATGATACTATTTATGCAATAAAATTTGATATGGGATTAGGTGGGGGTCTTTCATGTGGGAGGAAAGGAAACTTTCCAGTTTCTTGAGAAATTTCCAAATTTGGATAACAAATTTAGTTGATTCTGACATAGCAGCACAGTGGCAGGGCTTCGTAGCAGATGCTGCAAAATCAAACAAGTTGGAAAAATTTTGACAATTTTTACAAGACTTCATTCCTTGTGAAGAACTATGGATGATTTATTTAAGTATGGGTTAGTTCACTTCGTTCTTTTATTAATTTGGACTTGATAGTTTGATATAATAATTTCGTACATTGGTCAATTGCACTATGCATCTTATTTTATCTCATTTGTATATTTTCCTTTATTTTTATTTACATTTTAGATTTTTTAAATGTTTATAATGGCATATTGGTGTCATCGGTTGAACCGGTCTTATTATTGGTTGAACTGGTGAACTGACAATTAGGTGCCTCATCAGTTCGCTCACTAGTTCGGTTCTAAAGACATTGCTGCCATGTAATTTTTAATAGGTTGTGTTATACATATTTTGGGATACTAACATCAAGCTCGAAATATTGGCTTTGAGATATTGAGTTTGTGACTCAATAAACTGAATGGGTAAGTTGCCAATCTCTAAAATGGACTATGTAATGTACTTTATCCAACCCAGGTGGGCATTTTACCAGAGGTTTCTATCAATCTACTATAGCGATCACTTGGAGCCTGCTTCAACCGCTCTGGTGCCCCCTGAAGAACAATTTTGAGGGGGTCACTTTTGCTCTGGACGGCCAAAATTAGGCCCATTCCAGAGGCCCATAAACTTGTGGCCCATAAGGAATAAAAAGGACCCTATATCATACAATTCCAAACCCCCTCCAGCTTCCCCATCTCCGACTACAATACTTGCGGCAACGTCCTCCGACTACAGTAATGCATTCCTACCTCTTTTTCATTATTTATTGTTTTTTCTTTCTCTTGTTTCTACGGCAGTATGCACTATAGCTGCACTGTTCTTGCGTTTTTTACTTGTTTTATGTTTCTCGTTTGTTGGCATTGCTGCTATACTTATTTTGTTTTAATAATACCATACTTTTTATGTTCCGTGTATTGATATAAAGACTTATGCATATCTTCAATAAGTCAATAGAGGAGAAAAATATTAAAAAAACCTGCAGAGAGTACGGTGTTACATATCGTTTAAAAATATCATAGTGGGGATTGATCACCAGTGGTGTATCCCTCAGGAGCGTGAGTTAAAGCTTATAATTACATATTATAGTCTATGAAAAAGGATCAAAGCATCAAAATGTAGTCTGATACTCCTGTGAGTGCAGCGTTGAGTGGAGGCTAATACTAGGTTCTTGCATAGCTGTCAGGCGCTTCAGTTTTCTCATGCTCCCTTCGTATGTCCCAGCGTCAGGTTCCTTGAAATGTTGTTTTCATGCATCAGGTTGTATGTTTCTATGTGGGTTCTGCTCCTACTGCCGTTGTTGTGACCTGTTGCACATGAAATTATGATATGTTGAGTCCACCTGTAGAAGGGTGTGTTGTATGGATAGGGTGTAGTTGTCAAAAATAATCTTATTTCTGGTAGTCCATATGACCCATATGATGGTCATCGTTAGTATGTCATGATTGGGGTATCGGTCCATTTGGCTTTTTGTGTGTTGTATTATGTGCATGGTGTTGAGGTAGGCGTCTGCTAGAATGGTAGTGTTTGTGGTGTAGTAGATCCATATACATTTGGAGGTGTGACACCTGTATATAAGATGTTGTGTAGTTTCTTCATTACAATTGCATAGACGGCATCTAGAGGGTCCCTCAAAACCTCTGCGCCTCATCACCATGTCGGTGGGTAGTTTGTCATGACAGATGAGCCATATCAGAATGTGTAATTTGGGGGTGGGGGGGGGGCATTTTATCTGCCATATCTTAATGTATGGTCTAGTCAGTATTCTGTAAGTAAAGTGTTGGTATGCTGATTTGACCGTGTATCTGGGTCCCCAAACCCATGAGATGTTTCTTCTAATGGTGTGTTCTAATTGATTGAGGATGTCCAAATATGTGGGTGGGTTTGTGCATTCTCTAAGGCATTGTTTAAAACTGTTGTCTCTATTGGATCCTAGTTTAACTAATGTTGTGCAATTGTTGAGATTGGTAAGAGTACTTGGTACATTCCTGGTAGGTAGTTGTTGGTTGATAAGCTTTTGTCCATGCCACCAAGGGTCATGCCAGAATTTGATATTATTTCATAGGTGGGGTGGTATATGGATTGTGTTGGATATGATGTGAATGGTGTTGGTCAAGTGTTTCTAAAGGGGTGATGTTGTTCTACTGATTTTGATCGACCATGGTGTTTGGTGTCAGAGTTATTTATCGTGGAAGGTCTTGGTCCAGATTTTGTACTTTTTGTTGCTAATTGATGTTGTGATTTTGTGGACGAGAGCGAGACTGTGAATTTTGATGTTGAGGATGCCCCATCCTCCCTCCTTGGGGCAGCATATTGTTTTCCATTTGGCTAGATGTAGTCTCTTGCCTTTGTGTTCCCATAGGAACTTCATGTGGATTCTGTCAATATATTTGTGAACCGTCGATGGGAGTGGTGTGCATGACAGATAGTAAGTGATGATGGGGTGAGAGATGTGTTGATGAGTGATATGTGCCCTGCTATAGATAGGTAGTTGTATTCGCATGTGCTGACTCGATTGTTGAGTTTGTTGATGATAGGATTTCATGTCGTGTTGGGGTGAGTGGGAGTCCAAGATATGTAAATGGAAAAGTTTGGGGTGAGTGGGAGTCCAAGATAAGTAAATGGAAAGGTTTCCTGGCGACATCCCAACATGTTCGTATATCTATACCTATCTGTGGAGTCCATATGGTCACATATAATTGTGGATTTGGTGTAGTTGATTTTGAGTCAAGACAGTTTGGTGAAAATGGCTAGAATCCTAGTCATATTAATGACATTGGCGTCATTTGGTTTGATGATGATAATGATGGTATCATCTGCGTATTGAATCACATTGTGTGGGCAACCCCTGGACTTGTTGATGTATCCCGCCTCTATGGCATTCTAGTACATTAGAAAATTACATTTTTAGCATAACTAATATGTTTTTGATGTACATAGCATGCATGATTGATGATTCTAGAATACATTAGTATTGTAACATAAGTAAAAAAATTATTGTTCATTCATTATTTTGTAGTTGTTTTATAGTTTATAAACTATTTGGGTGTTTTATTATGTTATGCAAGGTGTTTTAGATAAGTGTAAAAGTTCCCTAAAATATATTACATATAGAATTATGTGTAATTTTCTATTAAAATATATAATAATTTTGAGACCCACTTTTTCAAAAAGCGCACATTTGGCATTCAAGCAGCCACAAGGAGATGTTTGCATACCTCCTACGGCTTTTTAAAAATTGGGTCCAAATGTTATTGACTATAATAAATTAAATATATATACATCAAATGTTCTATAATAAGTCGTGGAGTTAGAATGCATTCTTTGTATGCAAGCCGAAATAATAGTGCATTTATGTAATGTATCAAAATAAATTATATATAACTATTATCTAATTTAGAATGTATACCTTGATTAAATGTGATGTTGTAATGTATGACTAATTGATGGTATGCAAAGGTAATAATAAGTTAGTAAGATATCTATGACAAGTATATTATTTGTTTACTTTACTGTTAGCTATGTAAACATGTGATGCGACATTGTTGTTGTATCATGTATATACACTAATTGTTTTATAGTCGTGCAATGTGTTTATCTAATGACATTGCCAATAGGGATGAAGTCTGGAAAATAGTTTGGAAATCTCAATTACCTCCTAAAGTCTCACACTTCTTATGGCGAGCTTGCACGGGTGGCTTGGCTACAAAAGGTAGAGTCTGGGACAGGCATTGTACCTCAGACGGTAGTTGCACAAGATGCAATGAGCCAAAGGAAACAATTATCCACGCACTGTTTGAATGCCCAGCAGCGCGAGATATCTGGCTGAGACAACACACTCTTCTGTGATTACAGGATATAGTTGGAAAACAATCGGCAGAAGTGGTATTGCATTTACATGATAGCCTGGAGTTTACAGACTCGCTCAGCTTCATGGCAGACTTTAGCCGCTTTAATGGAGGAACACAAAACGTTGACAAGGAAAGCACGAAAGACACTACTACCTGGACTAGGCCGCAACTAGGAAGAGTAAAACTAAATTGTGACGCAGCTCTGGGGCAGAATGGTCTGATCGGTATGGGGGCAGCAATAAGGGATGCATATGGCAAGCTGCTGGCGGTGGTAGCTGAAAGAGGGCACTGTTCTGGTGACGTCAAATCTGCAGAAGCTCAGGCGGTGCTTGCTACAGTGAAGCTAGCGGCAGCATGGGGCTTCAGCTCCGCTGAGGTGGAGTCTGACTCCAAGACTTTAATCGTTTCCTTGCTCAAATCTGACAGGAGGAGGGATCACCTGGGTCTTATAGTCGACGACATTAAGTTTGTAGTCTCCATGTTTTCTTTCTGTTCTTTTTCCTTTGTCAAACGTCACTGTAATAGGTTGGCCCATGAAGTTGCTAAAGGTGCTTTACATGCACGGTTAGTTCTTCCATGGATCCGCTCTTTTTTCCGAACTCTCTGAAGAATGTAGCAAATTCTGATTTGCAAATAATAAGATGGTCTTCGCTTTCAAAAAAAAAAATCTAATGACCGGTCTATTGTTTACTATATTATAGATATAATCCTTCTTTTATAGTTGTGTTGTAAACTATTTAGGTGTTTTATATTGTTGTGTAGAGTGTTTAGATATGTATACAAGTTCAAAAAATATATATTTTTCACATGTATGTATGAGGACAAGTAGTGCGAGAACCGACTTAGATGGTACGGACATGTGCAATGCAGACCGACTAATGGCCTATACAAAGCAATGCTATTGAGTCAAACACAATTAATAGAAGAAAAGGAAGACCTAAATTAATATGGGATGAACTTATAAAGAGAGATTTTACTCTACATCTCAACCAAAATATGGCCCATGATAGAGCTGAATGAAAACGAAGGATTCATGTGTATGTTGGGACTGAAGTTTAGATGATGATAACAATGATGATGATGATGACGACGACATACATGTATGTAATTTTGCATAAAAGTATATGGGAAACAAGAATCCACTCTTTTAAAAATCACCTGCTTAGCACTTAAAGTAGTTACAAGGTTTTTCCTGCACGCTTACCGCTTTACGCTTTTTAAAACGTTGCTCAACACAATTAATTGCTTTCATCTTCATTTTCTATGGATGCAATATCAAAGTTCTGAATGTAAATGTATAATCGCTGATATTTAACCGTCAAACTTTAGCGACTTGAGAACCTTTGGTGAACTGACAAGTAACAAGCAGCTGCTGATCTTTTGGTCATTTTATATATGATCCACTTTCTATGTCAAACAGGCCCTAAATCTTTTATTACTTGAACTTAGCAAAACCAGAGCAAAATAACAAGATCTACACATTCAATTGAAAAAACAATCAGGAAATTTTAGATTATGACCACTTTGAAATTATTTGTGCTCCAACGGAACTCATAAATTCTTTGTACAAATGAGCTGAAGGTCATCAACTCCCTCAAGCAGTTGCTTACAAAATGGGATCTCATTTAAACGACATTTTATGATGATACTGCAACTCATCAATCATGGTTGCATTCCTAAAACAAATCTAAGAAAAAAATGATAAATTAATCACAAAATTCAAGATAATTACACCTAACTAACAGATCTACTATGTCAAACCTCATAAGTCAACAAAATTGCATCTCACTGTTAGGTAACTCAACATATTTTTCATCCTACCGTTTCGCCGCAGTCATTAGCTAGTGTATGTTCACTTTGAACAATCTGGTTCTTGGAAATATAGAACTGTGGCATGTATGTCAAGTCAGATGCCTCACAACGTGATTCACATTTTCAGCATCAAGCCTGTGAATGTTCAGTCTTTTTTTTTCTCTAGACATCAATGTAAGCATCTCATGGCCACATTTGACCGCCTTCTTGATCATCTTTGAATCTATGTGCCTGGTCATGATCACTTGAGCTTCCCTTTGAGAGCCCCCTAAATTTCTGCCAAAAATATCCTTTTCTTCTAGTTGTCAATGGGCCAGAGCTAGAGTGCCTTCTAAATGAACCTGACGTATCTCTAGTAAGTCCTGTACTGAATATTTCAGAAGCAGAGATTACTCTCTCTGTATTTGGGCCAAGAACGTTGTTTGTTCTTGGCTCAGGATCTTGTATAGATAAGTCTTGCCAGCTGCTTCCAGATGCTCGATGCCCATCAATTTCACTGCACACCAACTTTAAGGCCTGTACCACTTCACCCATGAAAGGGCGATGGGAAACTTCTGGCTGAACACACATTGAAGCAATCGCTGCTACTTTAGAAATATCATCCATTGGGAAATTGGGCCCTAAAGCAGGATCTATAATCATTTCCAAACCTTCCTTGCTGGTGAGAAGGGGCCTTGCCCATGTGACTAAATTTTCCTGACCCGGAGGTTGCTGCATATCTACAGGTTTCCTTCCAGTAAGAAGCTCTAGAAGGACCACTCCATAGCTATAGACATCACTTTTTACAAGAAGATGCCCTGTCATTGCATACTCCGGCGCCACATAACTGAAAAGCAAATTAAATCATCTCAATGAAACAATAAATTGCACTTGGGAAAACTTGAGAAATCAGAAATCTGACGGAAAATACCCAAAAGTTCCCATGACGCGTGTCGATATGTGTTCATTTCCCTCTAAAGCTGTTCTGGCCAATCCAAAATCAGAAACCTTTGGGATAAAATCCTGCTCTAACAAGATGTTACTAGATTTAAAGTCACGATGTATGACGCGGGGACTAGAATCTTCATGCAGATATGCCAGACCTCGAGCTGAACCCAGTGCAATTTTCATCCTTGAGCCCCAATCTAATGGAGCTGTCTCCTTATCAACCCCTATAAATATCCACATCACAAGAATAGTTAGATCAACCAAAATAAAGAATCAAAATACAACCTGTGAACCCAGCCTGGTAAGAACTTGTATGCAGTCATTAAAAAGAAAAATCAATAAGTATATATCTAGAAAACATACTGATACTGTGAAGTTAACTGGCCAATAAAATTAAAGTAATTCAGTGTTGTATGTGGCAACTTATGGTATCAGATGCTAATATCCTAGATTATGTCGAACGCTAGTGACCAAGTTGCTACAAAAAAGTTTGAGAAAGAGTTATGAATCATATGAATGGCAGGAAGGTGGACAGAACTCTGGGATGTACTATGGCAGACAGAATCAGGACGGCTGATTAAGAGGTAGAAGTTACATAGCAAGGCTGCAGCAGCACAATAGTAGAGACAATGCGCTCCTTTCATCTAGTATTAGGCAATTTTCAAAGTTAAAGGAGTGCTGAGTTAAGACCAAAATATTAGAAATCTTTAATGGTTTTCCTTTGCCCCCTTCTCCTAGTTACAAAACCAAAACATTAAGGCGTGACACACCTACACTGGTTCCTTTGAGTGATCTCAAAAGTGTATGCAATATGTCCATTCAAATATATACCCATCTGTACCATAGGTTCCCTCATATTTTCTTGCATCTATCAGATATCTCATCCAAACATACATCATGCATCTATGACGTTTTAATATCCTCCTGACATCTCATGTTCCATCTGTATTTCTCACTTCAGGCTACATTTTCAAGGTTCTATATCAGTTAAAGCTTCCATAAATCCTGTTGTTTAAGTGGCTTATTTTGTTAGTCTCTTCTAGGACTATTTGGCTACTTTTTGTAACTTATTATGTATATGTTACCTTGGCATCATTGGGTAAGGAATAATACTTTTCAAAAAATCAGTGGATATGAAATGAATTTTCACTAGTGTTAGACACAAATTTAAATCAGTGTGATAAGCATCCAATACACTGATAGTCCAACCTTTTGTAGAGTTTGACCAAGGGAATATCATCCATTTCTAGATGCCTCCCCATTTCTATTGCTCCAAAAATATCCACTTATCTTGTTGCTAGTACAGATTGACCCTTATGCTCTGTTGAGCATGAAAATGTTAGGAGATCCAGGACAGAGTTTGGTATTATAGAAAAATAAAAGACGGCTAATTGTTGTATTCGATAAGAGAAACCATGTTCCTATATATAGGAGGATAGGGAAGCGTACAGACATAACTTAAACCTAATGGGCCAAGACATACTTGGGCCCATATTACAAAACACTTAATAACATAAATAAACAGACTCTCTAATACTCCCCCTCAAGCTGAAATTGGGAGAATCCCAAATCAGCTTGGAAATAGACAGACATACAAAAAAATTGATAAGCCAAGCCCATACAAAAAATTTCTCCCCCTCAGTATTACGATTAAGCACTCAAACACTCCCCCTCAAGTAGATACTCCATGGCAGGCAAGCAAGTCACAAATGTTTCTCAATTATCTGGAGTAGAAGTTTCTCGATCATCTGGAGCAGAAGTAGGCAGCAACAGAACATCATGGCCTTTATCACAGTCGCTAACATCACAGCCCAGAGAGTGTTGGGTCACAGCAACAGTAGCAGTCAAAATGTGAAATAGAGCACAGACGGGCCAGAGAGTGCTGACACACAGAAGCAGAAAGTCGTACAAACAAGGCACGGACAAGTTAAAAGGTCAACATGCGTAAAGCATGGACAATGTCAACATGCAAATAAAGCACAGACAAACCAAAGAGTGTTGGATCACAATAGAAGAAAGTCAACATGCACACAAAGCATGGACAAGTAGAGAGTCGACGTGCGCAAAGCACGGACAAGCCAGAGAGTGTTTGTGCACAACAAAGTGGATGTAGCCAGATAGAAATTCCATCAACTTAAACAAGCAAGCAGTAGACAAGAAGCAAGTTCTCCAAAAAGCATATAATCAGTAAGTGTCAATAGTGGAAGTCCATAAATTCTTCAAGAAGTGCATAAAAATCCACAAAAATATGTATAGAGCAGTAAGAAGATCCTCATAGATATAAGCAGAATAAAATTTCTTTCTTCATCTCATCTCTCCTCTATTTCTCCCCCTCACACCAACCACGGAAAGAACCAAGAGTGGTTAGGGTGGACAATGATAAAGAAACACCCCCAAAAGAAATGTAAGTCGTAGTACTGCCGGGGGGCTTGGGGGCGCGGCCCCCCAATAGGGGGTCTCGCTGCCCTTCAGCGGGCGGGGGTCGAAGGGAAGCCGCCCCTCGTGGGGACTCGGGGGCAGAGCCCCCATATAAAGGTCTACACTAAATTTTGAAGAAAAATCAAGCACAAATTTTCATAAAGATCAATATTATCACATATGAAAATCCATCCAAATTTGCACTAGTCTGTCACCAAAAATTGGTAGTTTCTTCTTAAAATTAAGATGCTTGCACGACAACCAGGCTAGAGTCATCACAGGCACCCAATGTCTTTGTATAGTGAAATAGGACCAGTAAGAATCACAAACCAAATTCACTCAGGTCAGAACTCCCATTTAATGCCGGTGCAGTTTAACATCTGGTTTTTCTCATTAGGAACATCCGGACTTGCTCTCCAGATCCCACATCTTAATAGAGTCTTGGGTAGTAGCGCATAGCCCAGTACAAGTTCAGGCTGAAACACAAAGTGTGGATAATGGACCCAGCATCAAGCGAATAAAGATTTTTCCCTTCAGCAAGGTCCCACAGCAGGGCGATTCCGTCTTTGCCACGTACACTAGTGTAGAGAACCGTCGCGGATGACAGCAATAGTGTTCACATATCCAGTGTTGCAGATGAGTGTGCAATGGATCTTGCAGTTAGTGAGGTTCCAAACCTTATGAGTACGATCCCAGGAACTGAACACAATGGTAGGATGTATATTTGGGCTGAAGCGGACACAAGCAACCCAATTGGTGTGCTGGTATAGAGAATAGTTGGCGGCCTGGGTGGAAATGGGGTTTTACTGGGCGTAGCGGGGTGTGCGGCAGTGGGAATAGCCAGAATACCAAAATACTCAAGTAAAAGGTAGGATATGCCGCTGGAGGAGTGTGCGCTTGGGACAAAGACTGCAAGATGGGGATCTGTCGTCGGGGAGAGGCGGTTAGATCTTACAGGACAGTGGGATCCGAATACCTTGATGGTGACGGTCTGCTGGGCGAGATGGTGCGTGGTGGTTGACGAAAACCTGGAAATCCTTTTGTTGGCGTTGAAGTCGATGTCTGAGGCAAACGGTAGTGGGGTCCCTTGCGGGATTGTAGAAGATAGAGGCAGACAAAAGGGCTGGAGATGCGGAGACCACCAACGACGGAAGTGCTGGAAAAAATAACGAGAACCATGGAAGAGACTACGGGAAGCCAACCCAAAGAAAGAAGGGTGGCCACCCGTCGGTGACATCTCCTTCTATTTTCTCTCTCACACAGTTAGGGTTTTGGATCCTTCTCTGATACCATATAGAAGAATAAAAGACAGCTAATTGTTGTATTCGATAAGAGAAACCCTGCTCCTATACATAGGAGGACAGGGAAGTGTACAGACATAACTTAAACCTAATGGGCCAAGACATACTTGGGCCTGTATTACAAAACACTTAATAACATAAATAAACTGACTCTCTAATAGGTATCAAGCTATGGATAGTGCGATTACGATCTTTGGCAGTACAACAGTTGCAATCAGAAAGGTCTTTCCAATGAAAGAGTCTAATAGGTGACAAGCTAGGAAGCATGCCCACTTTGCGGGGGCTGTTGTGGCTACCCTGCATACTGTCATATAGGACATGTGGTGAACACTCACATACTCCCGAATTGTTTTAGTCCAAACTTGGAAACTATCTTCACTGTCCTCGTCAACCGGCACCCGTCTTCAGTTATTCGAGCCACTACTTTGCCAGTATGTACCTACCCTACAAACAGATAAATTATCTACCCTGCTTATTTTTGTACCATTGTTACCCCCACGCTTATTTTGACCAACAAACCAATAAAATTGAGTTCCCCACTAAGCAAACATGTCTTGAAACGTTGTATACCCCACTATTTTGACCAACAAGCAGATAAATCGTCACGAAAAGCCATTTAAATTATTGTTTTTGGGTACTCAGCTACAAAATAGATAAAAATGCTACTGTGCTACCTAATGAAATTACATCTCTGTTGATGTCATGTTTCCTGAGTTGGTCATGTTTTTTGTTGACATATATCAAAGTCAGGTGATATGTGTCCCTTAAGCTTTGTTAGATTCTCCTGAACTTAAAGTTAGCCACTCTCGTTAGGAACCCAAAAAAATTATTCAACCCTATAACCATGTCTATTACAGGATATGTATCACTACCAATGAGGTTCTCTAGGATGATCCCTCAGTCATAAGATGTTCAGAAGCCTTTGTTGTTACCGGCATGCCCATTGATTTGGAGAAAGCTATTCATTCATGTGTTATCAAGCAGCAAGTCTTCCAACATTGCTTGTATGTCCAGAGTGTCGTCGACTTCTCAAGCATACGTTATAGCCCTGGACTAAACAGTACTTCCTCAAAAACACAGAGTGTCTCTGTAGATAACGGATACATATCAGTTATAAATGATGAAATCAATGCTCTTATCAGTAGTGATGCATTGGAGCTTGTTGACCTCTTCTTGAGAAGAAAATGGTCGATTGCAAATGGTTATATGATGTAAAGCACAATCTTGATTGTCCCATCAACCGGATCAAAGCACACTTAGTGCCTATAGGTTCACTCAAGCATATCAAGTTGATCCCTTTGAGACCTTCTCCTCAATGACACAAATCAGCTCTGTTTGTATCCTATCTCTCTAATTGCACATTTTGACTAACCCATATGTAAGTTTAATTTCAAATATGGCTTCCTTCATGGAAATCTCCTTGTGGAAGTATACATGGCACAACCTCTAGGATATACTAATCAGGCACTGTCATATGAAAGTTTTGTTGTATGAAAAAGGCTAGCTATGGATTAAAACAATCTCAAAGAGATGGCTTGATAAATCTAACAAAGTTCTTGAACAACTGGGCTTCCAAAGGTCTGCTAGCGAACATTTATAATTGTATTCCCAGGAAAAAAAGGGCGGGACATCATGATAACTAGAGACAGCTTAGGAGGTATCTTTGACCTCAAGAGGTCTATTCAAACGCACTTTCATACAACAACTATATATTTCTGTGATATTTCTTAGGCATAGAAATTCTAAGATTCAGAGTAGCATCAATCTGTCTCAAAGATAATAATCTTGATCAACTACAAGAAACCAGGTCATGTAATGCCAAACCAGTCTTGACTCCCATGAATTATCATGGCAAAGTTGTCCAAGTTGATGATGAAGACTTCTGTGATCTTGAAAATTCTGGAAGAGTTGTCGGTAAACATAGTTACTTGTTTATTTATCATTATTCACCCAGACATTTCTCATGCACTAGGAGTAATCAGTCAATTCATGCATTCTTCAAAACAGTGACACTAGGAAGTTTGTTCATAAAATCTTAAGATATCTGAAAGGACCACCCTAGAGAGGCCTTCTTTATTTAAAATCTTTGCCTATACACAAACTACAACTGGAGGGGTATGCTAATGCTGACAAAGAGGACGATGTCACAGATAGACGATCAACTTCTTGGGTCATGTATATACCTCAATAGCCACTTAATAGTGAGCATGAAACACACATATGTTACTCAAGTATAGAAACTGAATATCGAGCTATGCTTCATGCTTACTATGGACACATGTCGTTATGGCACTCATATAGCAAATGGCCCTATCTTATGTTAACGGTCAAAGCACATAGAGGTGAATTGCCATTGTGTTCTACAATTAGTTTATGGCTGTTTAGTTAGTGTTTTATTATTAGTTTGTAATATGGGACTAAGTGTTTTGGCCCATTAGGGTTGTCTTATGTCCTGTACGCTTCCCTGTTCTCCTATTTATAGGAGCAGAATTTCTCCTATCTAATAGATCAATTAGCCGTCTTTTATTCTCTAAGAATGGCAAAGAAAATAACTAAAGATACTAATAGAAGATGGTCCAACTAAGCCATCAGCAACCTCATTTGAATAGCAAATTGATTCTATATTGTGTATGCTCAAGCTTGTGGGTGAGTATTGATGTGCGCATTTTATACATGTTTTTTGTTCATTTTCACACACAAACTCAGTCCATTTTGCAATCCATTTAGCCTCTAATCATACTTGACTTGCCATCTTTTTAGTTGTTTTACTCGTTGCATGTTTGTGATCGCAGGTACATGATTAAGATGATGAATGGGACCTAATCCAACCCAAATCCGACCTCAGTTGGATCCCTAAGGAGTTTGTATGCTTAATAGAGATGATATTGAATATTTTGAAGAGTACACGACATGTGATAATTACCACACAGCGTGCATGTTTCCAGATGGTTGCATCTACGACTGAAAAGCGCAGGCACGCATTGTTGCTTTTCAGCCATGTCTGTGCCATTAAAAGCTACGTTTCCAAGTTATGTCATCTTACACATTGTGTGTTAATTACCACACGGCATGTCCAACCCGGTCGGCCTCAACTCAAGATTTCTTCAGGATACAGCGACACGGCGTGTCTCAGCAGACACGGCGTGTCCCCTTAAGTATGACAACTGATCGTTAATTATACACAGCAACACAGCGTGTTGAGTCTCAAACACGACATGTTACATTCAGTTTTTGCAAATTTGAAAAACAATCGCCCCTCGTTTCAAATATGAAAACACTGGGATGGGGCGGTTATCTCTCATCATTCGAAACACTTGACGACCAGAGGAAATTGCAGAGCAAGAGAAGGGTGATTTTGAAGAGGAAGAAGAGGTTTTGAAGAGGTTTCTTGGGAAAGAACATTCTTCATCATTTCTTCTCCTTTTCTTCTCCAAGAGTGCAGCAGAGCTTCTCTACTCTAACCAAGCTTCTCGAGAGGGAAGAAAGTCCGATTTGGAGCAGCTACAAGGGTGGAATTCCGGCCTCAAGCCGGAGTTTTACTCCTTCCACTTCACTCTTTGGTATCTCTTAGCTTTTCCTCTCTCTAATCATGGAAAACTCTAAAAAATGTGACAGGTACTTGTGTTTCTACATGATGTACGAGTAGAACTCTCTTTCTTGGGCATGGGAGACTAGCTCTCATGCTATTACTCATGTGAACTCGTGATTCTCATCTAATGTTAGTTAATCTTGTTTTTCCAAGTGTTTCTATGGTGCTATATTGCTTGTATGTTTGCTTGGCCATCAAACTTACTTGTTTTATGCTTCTTATGTAATTCGGGAGAATGTGTAGAAAAGTAGGGAGTAGATCTCTTGGCAATGAACAAAGTAGGGAGTAGATCTCTTGGCAATGAACCTTTGACCACGGAAGTGGCTTGGGTACATTGAGGATTCAACAATTTCTCCATCAACCCCACCATTATGCAGATGATCCAGCAAAACCGGTTTGGAGGAACTCCTATGAAAGATCTGAATCTTGACATAGCTGGGTTTTTGCAGTACATGAACACCTTCAAGATTAACGGTGTTCCAGCTGAAGGAGTATGTTTACTCCTATTCATGTTCACACTACGAGACCGAGCCAAGGCGTGACTTTCCTCTTTGCCCAAGTGATCTATCAAGAGTTGGGACGAGTTGCTTAATGCTTTGCTTACCAAGTACTTTCCTCATAGCAAGACAGCTCAGCTGAGGAGCCAGCTCACCAACTTCAAGCAAGAAGGTGAAACACTCTATGATACATGGGAGAGATTTAAGGACCTACAATGCCTTTGTCCTTACCATGGTTTGACCAATTGGCTGTTGGGTTATTCTACAACACCCGTACGTCTGTGGATGTCGCTGCTAATAGAGCACTGATGAACAAATCCTACAGAGAGGCATATGACGCCATAAAGGATATGGCAGTCAATCATTGTCAGTGGAGTTCGGAAAGAACCCGTCAACCCTACTCATCAAGTGGCACTACTGAGAAGTCAAGTGGGAAACATATCGTTGATGCAGTTGATCTAATTGCAGCCAAGTTAGATGCTTTGACACAGAAGTTTGAAAATCTGACTACACTTTGTCCAAGCAGCTGAGCAAGTACGTGAAGCATGTGGAGCCCTCGGTCATGACTATTTTTCTTGTTTTGCCCCACAAACGAATGTTGGAGGCACCGGAGCAAGCCAATGCAGTAGGGAGTTTTCCTAACAAACAGCCCTACAATCCCTACTCCGATACCTATAACTCAGGTTGGAGAGACCACTCAAACTTCTCTTATAAAAACAACAATCCTCATAATCAACAGTCAAATCAACATCAGCAAAACTAAGGCCAGAATCATCAACAACAAATGAGCAACCACGGCGCCAACCCATGAACAATAACCCATTGTCAGGATTCAACAACAATAGAAACTACAATCAGCCTCAACCTAAGTCAACTTTAGAAACAATGCTTGAGACTTTTGTGTCAACACAGATTCAGCAAAATGATGAGTCTCGTGCACATGGGTTACTCTTGAAGGATGTTATCACTCAACTCTCTTCCACGGTAGACGGTATTGCTACTCACACAAAGATGCTAGAAAATCATATTGCCCAACAAGCTTTAGCAAATCAAAGAGCCTCTTCTAGTGCATTGCCAAGTCAATCGGAGATGAACCCCCGTGAATGTAAGTCCATCACCCTGAGTGGAAACATAGTTGAAAGACCCTCGTCGGTAGATGAGAAGACCCTCGCCGGTAGATGAGAAGATAGTTGAAGATGATAAAGAAGTTGATGTTGAGAAAAATCAAAAGAAGAAAGGTACAGTTGAAGAGCAACCGTCTTACAAGCATACTGCCCCTTTTTCTCAAAGGTTTGCACGCCAGAAAGAAGAAGGAAAATTTCATAGGTTCATGGACATTCTCAACAAACTGTATGTCAACCTTCCGTTCGCAGAAGTTATTCTTGAAATGCCTACCTATGCAAAGTTCCTAAAGGACCTCTTAACCAAGAGGAGGATAGATCAAGTGGAAACTGTCATGCTATCTGAAAGGACGAGTTCCATCATTCAAAACAGATTATCGGAGAAACTTGATGATCAAAGAGCCTTCACATTGCCATGCAAGATTGGTGACACAGCATTTGATAAGGGTTTAGTTGACCTTGGATCCAGCATAAGTCTTATTCCATTTACATTGTGGGAGCAGCTTGATATTGGAGACTTGAAGCCAACCAAAATGGTCATTCAATTGGCAGATCATACCATAAAGTATCTTATAGGAATTATTGAAGATGTGCGCCCGTTCAAGTAGGCAAGTTCTTCATCCCTTGTGATTTTGTTTTGATTAATATGAATGAGATTTCATCCAATCCTATTCTCTTTAGAAGACCCTCCATACAGTTGATTGCATAGTCTACGTACGAGAAGGCAAGATCACTCTAATGGAGTTCTCTATTCTGGATGCAATGAAAGCCTCAGGCAAGATGGAGAATATCTGCCTGGTAGATTATATTAACAAATTTCTGGAGGAAGACGAAAATTTTTCTGATTTCCTTGTTGACTATTGTAATGAAAGCGAGTTGAACAAAGCCATGGCCATAGAAAAATTGGATGTTGTTTCCAGTACCACACCACCTCCGTCTCATGAAAATATTTCACCATTGCAAGATGACTCTAGCAAGCTCGCCAAGAAGAACAAGGTAGAACTCAAACCCCTTCCACCAGGGCTAAGGTATGCTTTTCTTGACCCAAATTCTACTACTCTTGTCATCATAAATGTTGCTTTAACCGATGAACAAGAAATCAAATTGTTAAATGAATTGCGTTTACATAAGGACGTAATCGGTTATTCAATTTGACGATTTGAAAGGCATCAACCCCTCCATTTGCATGCACAGAATTAATCGAGAGGAAGATGCCAAACCTTGTATAGAACCTCCTAGATGTTTAAATCAGAACATGTTTGAGGTTGTTAAAAAAGGAAATCTTCAAGTTAAAAGATGCAGGGATCATTTATCTTATTAGTGACAGCTCATGGGTGAGTGTTATTCACGTAGTACCCAAAAAGGGGGTGCAACTGTCATGAAAGGAAACAATGATGAACTGATTCAAACCCGTGTAGCTACAGGATGGCGCATGTGTATAGACTACTGGAGATTGAACAAAGCAACCCGTCAAGACCACTTTCCATTGTCTTTCATTGATTTAATACTTGAGAGACTAGCCAATGATTCTTGTTTCAGTTATCTTGACGGTTATTTGGGATTTTTCCAAATATTGATTTATTCGCCAGATCAGAAAAAGATGACTTTTACATGCACTTCTGGTACCTACGCTTATAGACGCATGTCATTCGGTCTTTGGAACGCACCAGCACTTTTCAACATTGCATGATGGCCATCTTCTCAGATTTTATTGAACGAACAATGGAAGTTTTTATGGATGAGATTAGTGTCTACGAGAATTCTTTTGATGATTGTCTATCTAATTTATCTGAAGTCTTTGAGCGTTGTAAAAAGGTTAACCTAGTACTAAACTGGGAGAAGTGTCATTTTATGGTACAATCTGGAGTAATACTAGGCCACGTGATTTCTAACAAAGGTATTGAAGTTGACGGGACAAAAGTAGAAGCAATTGAGAAGATGTCAACTCCTAATGGTAAAGATGTCAAAAGTTTTTTGGCCATGCAGGTTTCTACAGACGGTTCATCAAAGACTTCTCCAAAATAGCAAAACTTTTGTGTTCGTTGCTTGCCAAAATGTTGAATTTATTTTTGATGAAGAATGTCAAGTCGCTCTCAAAAAACTCAAGGATGCACTAATCTCAGCTCCCATAATTCAGCCACTGAATTGGAATGCACCGTTGGAACTGATGTGTGATGCATGTGACTACGCCATCGAGGCAGTCCTTGGCCAAAGAAAAGACAACAAGCCGCATGATATCCACTATGCCAACAAGACACTTGATGAGGCTCAAGTAAACTATGCCACAACCGAGAAAGAGATGTTAGCCATAGTATATGCATTCAACAAATTTCGTCAGTATCTAGTAGGCTCCAAAGTTGTGGTCTACATTGACCATGCAGCCATCAAGTACTTGTTGAATAAGAAAGATGTCAAGCTACGTCTAATTTGCTGGATATTGCTGCTCTAAGAATTCAATCTTGAGATAAAGGACAAGAAAGGAACTGAGAACAATGTCACTGATCATCTATCTAAAGTGACCACAAATGCAAATGACACAATGCCAATTGATAATTACCTACCCATTGAAAGACTATGCAATAATGGCAATGCAAGCACCCTGGTTTGCCGACATAGCAAATTTTTTCGCCACTGGACACCTTCCACCTGATCTTACCGACCAGTAAAAGAAGAAATTTCTACTTGATGTCAAGTTCTACTGTTGGGACGATCCAATGATGTTTAAACAAGGAATCGATGGATTGATTCGCCGGTGTGTAGCCGAAGAGGAAATATCAAGCATCATTTTCGAATGTCATTCTTCTTCCTACAGAGGTTACTTTGGAGAAGAGAAGACAACTATTAAGATCCTAAAAGTTGGATTATATTGGCCTACCTTGTTTTGAGATGTTCTTGCTTATGTCAAAGCATGTGATAATTGTCAAAGGACGGGTGGGATATCAAAGCGAGATGAGATGTCTCTTAACTCCATCTTGGGGTTGTAGTGCTCGATGTATGGGGTGTCCCTACATGGGCCCCTTCCCATCCTCCTGCGATTACAAGTACATATTAGTTGCATGTGATTATGTCTCAAACTGGGTAGAGGCTATTCCTACCCAAGCCCCAGATGCAAAGTCTATACTCAAGTTGTTCCAGAAGATTATCTTTTCCCGCTTTGAAGTTCCCAGGGCCGTTATCTCAAATGAAGGGACACATTTTAATGAGAAACAGTTCAATAATCTTCTCTTGAAGTATGGGGTGACATATAAAATATCTACCCCCTAACACCCTCAAACAGCTGGACAGGTTGTGTCAAATAGATAGCTGAAGAACATTCCAGAGAAGACGGATTCAAGCTCAAGGAAGGATTGGACACTCAAGCTAGATGATGCTCTTTGGAGATTCCATATAGCCATAAAGACTGTCATCGGGACCACACCATTCCGGCTTATCTATGGCAAGTCTTGCCATCTTTCCTTGGAGATGGAGCATAAAGCTTTAGGTAATCAAATTTCTAAATTTTGACATGAAGAAAGCAGGTCAGAAACGGTTGTTGCAACTCTAAGAGCTTGAGGAGCTCAGACTAGACGCATATAAGAATGCAAAGATCTATAAAGAGCGGATAAAGACATGGCATGATAAGAAGATCAAGAGGAGAGATTTTGTTGAAGGAGATCAGGTGCTATTGTTCAAGTCAAGATTGAAACTCTTCCCAGGGAAGCTTAGATCCAAGTGGTCTGGACCCTTCCTAGTCTTTAAGGTTTTTCCATATGGGACAATAGAGTTGCAAGGCAAGCAATCCACTTTCAAAGTTGATGGACAACAATGCAAGCTATACACTGACAGAGAGAAGATTAACCAGGGAGCCTCTTGCTCCCTCTCAAATGCATGATTTTAGAAGTTGAAGAGTCTCACTCCGGACTCTAAATGGAGGACCTTGTGGGAGTTGGCCCCACGTGTAGGATAGATTTCACTTCAATCATTAGCTCAAGAACTTTCACTTTTAAATAATTTTGCCATGGATGAATGTAACAATCTAGCCCTCATTACGTATACATTATCATCATTTGAAGGTGCTACAGATAGATCAAGAAAAGAACTTGCTTTTGGGAAAAATTTAGTTGAACCCGACGTATCCTACATGACACGCAGTGTGTCACATCAGTCAATAATTTCAAGACGCAGCGGCACCGCCGCTCCCCCACTCTTCTTCGAGGTGCAGACCTCACCACCGGTGGTGAGGTTGTTCCTCTCTTTCTCTGTCTCCAAGAACCACAAGTAGCCGCCATGAATTGCAAGAGACACGGCGTAATCAGGGCACGACACGCCGAGAAGATCAGAAGTCATCGTCAACCTTGGAAAATGCCTAAACCGCGCTGAACACAGCGTGCATCAGACAACACACGGTGTGTCTTTGCGTTCATTTTCTCGAGTCAGGAACCTTCTTCAACACCAGGTGACACGCCGCATGTCACAGCGTACATGTCGTGTCCATGTGTGTTGAAGCTCAATCCAAAGATCAATGGCACCCGTTAAGCAAGTAGCCAAGAGCCAACGAGGGGAGAGCTCCTCTTCCGCCACCGCATTTGTATCCTCTATTGTGTTTAACGTCACAAGGAAGAGGACAAGACTTACCAAACAATGATCTCAAGAAGGGTCTTGCCAACTCAGTTTGTCTGTGAAGAAACCGTGGATGCGCTCGGGTTCAAGGAAGAAGTCTTGGAACTGCGTGGAGAACTGGGACTCAAGTACATCACCTGCACAGTAAGCAAAACCTATCCCAGGCTCACTTATGAATTTCTCACTACACTACATGTTGAGGATGATCCTAAAAAGCCACATGAGGTTTTTGCTATTATCACTTTCCGACTTCTCGGGCGAAATTATAAGATTACTTTCAAGCAATTATGTGAGTTCCTAGAATGTCATTATGGTGGAGCAACATCATATGCTATGGCATTTAATAGTGATGAATTTTAGAGAGAGATCACTGATGATCATATGCATAAGGCTACCAGGACTAGGGCGACCCAAATTCACAACCCTATCTTCCGCTATATTCACAAGACCCTTAGCACCTGTGTGTTTGCCAGGAAAGAAACACAGGGAGTATGTGGGTTACAAGATCTTATCTTCTTGTGGGCTATATTGCATAATTTCAAAATCGATGTTGGGTATTATATCCCCTACCGTTTCTTTGAGCTTAGACGAGCCAAATCAGGTGATATTATGATTGGGGGGTTGATTACCCACATAGCCCGCAAAGTGAACGTCGAGCTGACAGGTTTAGAAGTTGCCCCAAGGAGAAATTTGATTGATCTCAAGCTACTTATTTCATCTAGTCTTATTGCAAGAGATCCTAAAGATGAAGACAAATTCAGACAATATTTTACAGACTGTCATGGGTATATCGAGTTTCCTGATCTTGAGGCCGTCACGTTGAAAAATAAAGAAAATTGGAAGTTTAATTTTGAAGATGAGCCTCAATCCGGTGACCAAGCTGGCCCTTCTACTAACGTTGTTGCACCACCTCTACCCCCCTCAACTGGGACACAGACAGAGTATAGTTGGAGTATGCCTGACGTCCAACACCTTTATGGGTATGTTCAACATTGATTTGATCAGCAAGACGCCCGCTTCGACGTGATCAGCCAACAATACTCTGAGATACACACTCCACCGCCTCCACCACCTCAGACTGAGCAGCCTCCTGTGGAGTATCCCGGATGATGACTATCTGCACCAGCATATTCCAACTGGAGATGAGGGCCCCGGCCATGGAAGGTACCTCGTTGCTACCATCTTGAGCATGATTGATGCAGTGAGGACACTGCAGATTTCAAGCTTGGGGGGGAGCAACCGGCCGGTAGTGTAGTGTAGCGTAGTTTTATTTCCCTTTATCATTGTTTTTTTAGTTGTTGTTTTCAGTTCTACTCTTCTTGTAGAAAATCCAGTATGATATGAGGCTTATCTTTTGTATGTGGATTGAACTCCTATGTTTAATTGATTGTCCTCTTTTGTTGAGAAATGTCATTTGGAAAAATTGTAAAAGGCATGCATTAATCAAATGAAGTCTTTTGGCCATTAACATGCGCTTAACTCTGGCTTATGCTTCTAGCCTGAACATTCATCTTTCACATCCTTAATTGCTTAAAATATGTAATGATTTTGATTTTTATGAGCAAATCAACTTTACAACATCTTTAGAATAGGGGATTCCCTTACCAAGCTCTTAGTGCATTTTCAACCACTCTTTCAGTGAAAAATTTTCAAAACAAATGAATGAAATCTAGCTAATGTTGTGTTTTAGTTGACTCTCCTATGTTGTGGAAAAATGTTAAAATTTCTTTTGGCTTATTTCACCCTCATACCCCATAAAAAATGACTAAACTGCCCACATATCATGCTAGCCTAGTGTAAGTCCGATCTGGCCACGATGGTTAGGTGGTTGCTTTAAAAGAGGGTAGAATAATCCAACTGGAACTCCACGTGTGCATAAGTCTACATTAGCAGCCGACTGTCGGAACCCGTAATCCATTGTCATCATTTTTTAGAAAGGAGAGTACAGCTAAAATTGTTAATTTTAACTAAGATTTCATCATTTGTATTCTTAATAGTTGAGAGGCTTGAGTTGCACATCCACTAATTGTTTAGCTTGGTCATCCAAATTCTACTCGATGTTTAATTAATTGATTCATTAAATCATTACAACCCCTGCTGAAGTAAAAATCTCTTTTTTGGGTGTTTTAAGTTGAATTGATGGCTATGAGTGTAAACATGTTGATCATGGTTGCTTTGGTCTTATACACATCTTTCATTTCATTTGATCCATGTATGAACTTGACAATTCCTTCATTTGTGCTTCTATACTCTTTTTACTTGAGAATAAGCAATAGTTCAAGCTTAGGTGGATTTGATGTATGCATTTTATACATTCTTTTTGCTCATTTTCACACACAAATTTAGTCCATTTTGCTATCCATTTAGCCTCTAATCATACTTGACTAGCCATCTTTTAGTTGTTTTACTCGTTGTTTGTGATCACAGGTACACAATTAAGATGATGAATGGGACCTAATCCAACCCAAATCCGACCTCAGTTGGATCTCTAAGGAGTTTGCATGCTTAATAGAGATGATATTGAAGATTTTGAAGAGTACACGGTGTGTGGTAGTCACCACACGGCGTGCAAGTTTCCAGATAGTTGCATCTACAACTGAAAAGCGCAGACACATCGTGTTGCTTTTCAGACACGCCGTGTCCGTAACATCAAAAGCTATGTTTCCAAATTCTGTCATCTTACATGTGTGTTAATTACCACACGCCATGTCCAACCCGATCTGCCTCGACTCAAGATTTCTTCAGGTTACAGCGACACGATGTGTCCCCCTTCAATATGCCAACTGATCGTCAATTATACACAGCAACACGGTGTGTTGAGTCTCAAACATGACGTGTTACATTTAGTTTCTGCAAATTTGAAAAGTAACCCCCCCCCGTTTCAAATACAAAAACACTAGGACGGGGCGATTATCTCTCATCATTCGAAACACTTGACGACCAGAGGAAGTTGCAGAGCAAGAGAAGGGCGATTTTGGGGAGGAAGAAGAGGTTTTGAAGAGGTTTCTTGGGAAAGAACCTCCACACTTCATCATTTCTTCTCCTTTTCTTCTTCAAGGGTGTAGCCGAGCTTCTCTACTCCGGTCAAGCTTCTCGGGAGGGAAGAAAGTCCGAGTTGGAGCAACTACAAGGGTGGAATTTCGTCCTCAATTCGGAGTTTTACTCCTTCCACTTCACTCTTTGGTTTCTCTTAGCTTTTCCTCTCTAATCATGGAAAACTCTGAAAAATGTGACGTGCTTGTGTTTCTACATGATGTGTGAATAGAACTCTCTTTCTTGGGCATGGGAGGCGTGAACTTGTAATTCTCATCTAATGTTAGTTAATTGTTTTTCCAAGAGTTTCTATGGTGCTATATTGCTTGTATGTTTGCTTGGCCATCAAACATACTTGTTTTATGCTTCTTATGTGATTCGGGAGAATGTGTAGGGAAGTAGGGAGTAGATCTCTTGACAATGAACCTTTGATCACCGGAGTGGTTTGGGTACATTGAGGATTCAAGGTTGTAGTTCGAATTTTGATATAGTCACGAGAGTGTTATGTCAAAAATTTGAACCGTCTCATATCACCGGGAGGTGTATGATGAAGACAACCTCCTTTATAAGATAATTGAAATATTAATTTGTTGTTGCATATGAGTAACAGTATGGAAGTGACCATGACCAACATCTCCTATAATCTGATCTAAATCCTCTTAGTCTAACTCTTGTTCTTTAAATTGTTAGTTAGCTAGTCATAATCAAAACTCAACTATTACAATCCAACTTAGATTGTTGAAAGTTAGCAATTTTACGCTTAGCTAGCCTAGCTCTCTGTGGTTCGACCTCGACTACAATTGATCCCGTATACTTGCGGGTGATTGACGAGTTGAGAAAAGTAAAATTTAATACTCGCTTGCCTTTGGCAATCACCAAGTATTGAGGTAGATATGTATCTATATGCTTTTCATATTATCCTTCTATACCTCATATAAATTCATCTATGTAATAGGGTTTCACACTTCCCTGCTCACACAAATATGACTGGCTCCACTCCTTTGTGGTTAAGTTAAAACCTTGATTGCCAAAACTTCAGTTAGAAGTTGACTTATACTGTCAATTGAAGATTTAATATTATTGATTTTAAGGTCAACTTCAGTATCAAGGTTGACGAAAACCCAAGAAGTTCTAAACTTCTAGTTTCAAGACCAGGCTGAAATTCATGAGGGTTTCTTAATATTATTATATACCTGTTACATTATTTATTTCCTGTTTTACATAACCTGTTATTTGTTTTGTTATTTCTCTTTTATATGTGGACCTCTCTGTAATTCTCTCAGTATTATATATATGAAGGTGCACACATTGTGCAACCCTGAGCTTTCTGAAAACCATGACTATGTCACATGGTATCAGAGCAGGTCGAAACCTAGCCGTCTCTCCCTCCCTTCTCTCTCTCTCTCTTCTTCCCTCTCCGCCGCGCCGCGCCCCCCCTCCCCCGCGCCCCAGCCCGCCGCCGCAGCAGGCGCTCCGACCTGCCGGTAGTGCTGTTGGCCGCCGCGGCTGCGCACGGCTAGCGCCGCCGGCAGGGGCCGCTGCCCGTGTAGGGGCAGCCTGCCCTCCTAGCGTCGCCGATTCTCTCCCACTCGTGGCTCCGTCTAGCCTCCTGGCTCGGTGTGCCGCTAGTGCTTGAGCAACATAACCAATTTTTTTTTTAGTTGTTCGCACAGCAGGTGCACTGCCGGGTGGCCGTCTTCTACGGGACCACTGAGCCGCTTGTAGATCTGGACTAGTTTCGTCTTCATGGGGAGATCAGCGAGTTGTTCGTCTGAGGGACAACCTTCCGTTCGTGTTTGTCTGTGCCTGCCTACCTGTGTAGGCTTCGGCCTCCGGGTTTCCTGCTACACTTCGGCGTCATTCGTATGTGAGAGGTCCGTGGTGATTTTGTGCCTTCTTCTACCTGCCTGACGGTGTAGTCCGTCTCTTGCCTGTGCATGCTTGCATGTACCTGCCTTCCTGCCTGTCCTCATGGCGTCTTCTGGGGATGACTTCGGGAGAGACTCGCGCCGTCAAGTGACCACTGTTAAACTTGACGGGCCCAATTACCAGCTTTGGGTGTGCTCCTTTGTGATATATGCCAAATCACAAGGGAAGTATTCTCATCTGATCCGCACTGGTCCGCCTCAGCCTGCAGAGAACGCGGATGAAAAGGACGTCAAAGTTTTTGATGATTGGGTCCGTGAAGACTCGACTGTGATGACATGGATTCTCAACAGCGTCGTTGAGAAGATCAGTGTTACTTTACTTCGGCTACCTACGGCGAAGCAGATGAGGGATCAGCTAGCCAGTACCTACTCTCACAGTCAGAATCCCAAGAAGGTCTTTGACATAACCAAACAACTGGGGCGACTCCAATTCACGGGATCTGACATCTCCGATTACTTCTCCACCTTCACCGGTCTGTGGGGTGAGTTGGAGACTTACCACCCGCTGTCTACTGATCTAATGACTATGCAGAAACAGCGGGCGGAACTACAGCTGATCCAGTTTCTGAGTGGCTTGCCAGAGTCCTATGTTGGCGTTGTGGATCAGATCTTGGCGAGTGATCCGCTTCCTACCTTGCAGAGTGCCTACAAGCGCCTCCAACGCCTTCCGTCATCGACACCGCCTCCTCCTACTGAGACTGGAGATTCTACTGCCCTGGCTGCTTGGGTCGGGCGTGGTCGTGGTCGTTCCACTGATGGTCGTCCTCCCCTGGGTGCAGGACGGGGACGTGGACCTGGTACTGGACGAGGAGCCCCACCTCCTGCTACTGCGCGTCCTCAGCAAGGACAGCGCGTGTGTACCTTCTGTGGCCGGTCTAACCATATTGAAGAAAAGTGCTGGGAAAAGTATGGTAAGCCGGCTTGGGCCAATGCTGCTGCAGATTCATCTTCTACTGCTTCTAAGGGTGTTACTCTGACGCCTGAGCCAGAGACTGCGGGAGCGACCGCAGACTACATTCGTGCTGAGGTGGAATGCCTCCTTCTTGAGCGTGCTGGCTCTTCGACTGCTGCTTTTACTAGTGGAGCACATGCTGCATACTCTGGTTATGATACTGCATTCCTGAGTTCCTCCTCACCTTCTACTTCTGGTAATACAAAATGGGTGATAGACTTTGGTGCCTCTGCACATATCTCTAGCAATAGATCTCTGTTTAACTCTTTATCTAAACCTGCCCGTAACTCATCTGTTATGTTTGTTGATGGCTCAAAGTCTTCGGTTTTCGGAGTCGGCGACATTATGTCTCAATTTTGGCTCAAGTCTGCCTTATATGTGCCTAGATTTCCTCTGAACTTATTATCAGTCAGCAAAATTTTACGAAATTTAAAATGTAGCCTGACATTTGTTCCTGGTTCATGTGTCTTTCAGGACCTTCGCACGAGGACGAAGATTGGTGGGGGGTATGAAGGTGCTGATGGGCTATATTACTTAGACCAGTTACCGAGATCAGAGAAAGATGTTGTGGTATCTGCTTTATCGGCTTCTATTTCTGCACTGCAGTGGCACTACAGGCTGGGACATCCATCGTCAGAGAAGCTGCGTCATTTAGTTTCTGATATTGGCAGTTGTAATTTTCAGTGTGAAAGCAGTAAAAACATTTTTGATTTAGTTCACTCTGATGTATGGGGCCCATGCCATGTACCAAGTTTGTCTGGTTACAAGTATTTCATTCTATTTATTGATGATTTTTCTAGGACTAATTGGTTGTTTCTATTAAAAAGTAGGTCCGAAGTGCTGTCTACTATCAAGTATTTTTTTGCTGAAATAAAAACGCAGTTTGGTTTGCATGTTAAAGTTTTCCGCACCGATAATGCTTTAGAATTTGTTAAGCAAGAAGTGGCGGTTTTCTGTAAATCTGTTGGTACGCTACACCAGACTTCCTGTGCCTATACCCCACAACAAAATGGTGTCGCTGAGCGGAAAAATAGACACTTATTAGAAGTTACCAGGACGATCATGATGCATTCTCATGTGCCTCGCTCCTATTGGCCTGAGGCTATTTTAACTACGTGTTTTCTGATTAATAGAATGCCATCGTCTGTTATTGGAAATAAGATTCCTATACAGGTTCTGCACCCTGAGACTTCTTTGTTTGTTGTGCCTCCTAGAATTTTTGGTTGTACCTGCTTTGTCAGATTACTTGGACCTACTTCTGATAAGTTGTCTCCTCGAGCTGCTAAATGCATTTTTCTGGGCTATTCTAGAATTCAAACGGGTTACAGGTGTTATAATCCCAGTACAAGGAAATGGTTCACTAGTAGTGATGTTGTCTTTTTTGAAGATACACCGTATTATTCTTCAGCAGGAGACAGCTTGCAGACAGACATTATTGCCCCTCCTTTGCCTGTTATTTCTGACTGTGTACCTGACATTACTGACACTGTGAATACTGAAAATCTAGATCCTCCTCTTATTGTTTATCAGCGCAGGAATAGAGCACCTTCTACACAAGTACCCCCCCAAGACAACCAATCTTCTCCTCCAGAAGGTTTTGCTGCACCTGAGGTACATTCTGACCTTGACATACCTATTGCACTCAGAAAGGGTACTCGTTCCTGCACTTCTCATAGCATTGCTCAGTTTGTGTCTACCGCTCATTTGAATACTCAATCTAGCAATTTTGTATATGCTTTATCTGTTGTGGCTGTACCTAAGAATGTTCAGGATGCATTGAAAAGTACTGCTTGGACATCTGCTATGAAAGAAGAAATGATTGCTCTTACTGACAGAGACATTTGGGAGCTGGTGGATCCACCTCCTCAATGTAAGCCTGTGGGCTGCAGGTGGGTATATGCCGTAAAATATCAACCTGATGGTACGGTTGAGAGGTTGAAAGCACGGTTGGTTGCTAAGGGCTATACTCAGATATATGGCATTGATTATTTTGAGACCTTTTCTCATGTTGCTCGCCTTAACTCTGTCAGGATTCTCCTATCTGTTGTTGTGAATCTGAATTGGCATCTTCTGCAGCTTGATGTGAAAAATGTTTTTCTATATGGTGACTTGCAGGAAGAGGTGTATATGGAGCAACCTCCTGGGTTTGTTGCTCAGGGGGAGTCTCACAAAGTATGCAGGCTTAAGAAGTCTATCTATGGGCTCAAGCAGAGTCCTCGTGCCTGGTTTGATAAGTTGAGCAGGATCATGATGGATTTTGGTTTTCTGAGGTCACAGGTTGACCACTCTGTGTTTACAAAAAAGACTTCAGCAGGTATTACTGTTCTGATTGTATATGTTGATGACATTATTATTTCTGGCAGCGACTCTCTTGGTATTCAGGCTACCAAAGATCATCTGGGCAAGCACTTTGCTACAAAAGATTTGGGCAGACTTCGGTATTTTCTTGGCATAGAGGTCTCTAGAAACTCTAATGCCCTGGTGCTTTCTCAGAGAAAGTATGTTCTTGATATTCTGCAGGAGACTGGTATGCTTGGAGCAAGACCTGCGGATACTCCTCTAGATCCCAATGTGAATTGGGATGATGATTCCTCTTCTGTGTTTGTTGATCATAAAAAATTCAAGAGGTTGATTGGTAAATTGATTTATTTGACTGTTACTCGTCCTGATATTGCTACTGCAGTGGGTCTTCTTAGCAGGTACCTTGACAAACCCAGACAGTGTCACTGGGATGTTGTATGTCACATTCTGAGATACTTGAAAAAGTCGCCTGGCAAGGGACTTCATTATAAAAAGAATGGGCACTATGTTCTTGAAGGGTATTCTGATTCTGATTATGCAGGCAGCAAAGTTGATAGAAAATCTACCTCCGGTTACTATACGTTTGTAGGAGGCAATCTTGTTACCTGGAGGAGCAAGAAACAGAATGTTGTTGCCAGATCTAGTGTTGAAGCTGAGTACAGGGCTATGGCCCATACTGCCTGTGAGTTACTGTGGGTGCGTTCTCTTCTGAAAGAGTTTGGGATTGAGTCTTCTTCAGCCATTCCTATGCACTGTGATAACAGAGCTGCCATCTTCATTGCAAATAATCATGTCTATCATGAGCGCACCAAACACATTGAAGTTGACTGTCACTTCATCAGAGAATCTATTCTTGCTGGCAAGATATGGACTCCATTCACGAGATCAGAAGATCAAGTTGCTGATATCTTCACCAAGCTGCTGGCGAAGAAACAGTTCTGCACACTGATGGACAAGTTGGGCATGATTGACATCTATGCTCCAACTTGAGGGGGAGTGTTACATTATATATTTCCTGTTTTACATAACATGTTATTTGTTTTGTTATTTCTCTTTTATATGTGGACCTCTCTGTAATTCTCTCAGTATTATAAATATGAGGGTGCACACATTGTGCAACCCTGGGCTTTCTGAAAACCCTGACTCTGTCACAATACCAATGTGCATATTGCATTTACCTATGTGCTTGTTGATAAGGAGCAATCTGTATTACATGCTTCTTAGGGAGAGTGACAGAAGGCCCACAAATTATTAAGATCAATCCATGGTCTCAAAAAATTCTTTATTGTTAGATTTTGTTAACTCGAGTGTTATTCAGTTGCATGTCCTTCATTCGCCAGCAGAGTAAGCTTTTTTTAACTACTAAGGGCTTACGTTATGTAACAACTATCTATAGGATGGTGTCATTGTCGATGATTCTAAAGTGTTGTCTATTAATATAAGATATTATTTATATTCCTTCCTTTATTTTGTGCACTATTTTAGTGTCTTGTCTTTTATCCCATATTGGTGAATTCTGTGATGAGGGACTTCTCCTATCGTATATTAGGAGGGTATCTATGCTTCTTAGACCTGTCAAACTGGGTCAAAATCCGCGGGCACCCATGGGTCGACCCGTTTAAGTCGGGTTTGGGTGATGAAATTTACCACCCACTAGAAATTACCAAACTCATACCCACCCATTTATTTAACGGGTTTCGCGGGTGACCCGCTTAACTGAGTTATTTATATAAAAATAAATATAATGATACACTAGTACTTAAAATAAATAAGATGATCTACTACTAACCATTAATTGTTAAGGAGTTCCAATCCAAACTCAAACTTGTCGAACAAGATTTGATATGAGAGAGAGAGAGAGAGATTGGGGAAAATAAATCCATGTCTACTACATGATCTAATTGTTTATCAAACTTAATCTAGAGTCATTGTATAAGTTACTCTAGTTTATTGATCATAGTCACACATTAGAGGATTTTAATTGAACATTAGAGAATTTTACCTAAAAATAT
The DNA here is from genome assembly GCA_963693085.1 of Alisma plantago-aquatica. Lineage (NCBI taxonomy): Eukaryota > Viridiplantae > Streptophyta > Magnoliopsida > Alismatales > Alismataceae > Alisma > Alisma plantago-aquatica. The sequence continues at coordinate 515,362,398 of OY856409.1, forward strand.
GTTTGTGCTTGAATGGTTGTAAAAATATAACATACTATTTTATTTGATAGTGACAATGTATAGTAGTGGGTTGTTCTTGTGCTATATTTCATGTAAAAACACTAGCGAAATATCTTCTTTTACCATTACGATAGCAACTTAGAAAATAATTCTTTATTGAACGCATATTATATGGACACCCGCGGGAGACCCACAACCCGCTGGGTCGGTTTGGATTTGTCTTTCTTCGACCCGTTTAGAATTGCATCTTTTTGACCCGTACCCACGAGATCCAACCCGCAATGACCCAACTCAAACCTAACCCACCCATCCGTTTGACAGGTCTAATGCTTGTATTGGACACACAATTTACTCAAATTCTATTCCCACTCACATGGTTCCAAAGAGTGATTACTATCCCCCCTAATCTTCTTTCCTTTCCTTTCCACCCACAGCCCTCTTTGTCATCCTCACATCTTCCATTTCTCCACCCAACCACCCGCCACTCATCTCCCGCTGCCGCTGCTCGCCCTTCATCCGCCCATTACCCAACATCCAGCCGCCCATCACCTTCCGCCCAGCCTTCACCCGACGCCCAGCCTTCACCTGCCGCCCAGCCTTGCCGCCCGCCCATCGCCGCCGCCCAACCCACTCGCAGCCTTCACCCGCCGACCATCCAGCCCACCTGCAACGTCACCACAAGTCGCCGATCCTGCAAGTCCCACCAGCAACCCATCTACCATCTTCACGCCGCCCCCTATCATCATGTCGTCATCCGTCTTCAATCGTTGATCTCCTTGTCACCAAGCTCCCATGCCAAAGCCACCACCAACCCCTTTGTCTTCCTTGCTTTGTTAACCTGCCATACACCATGCCTGAGTTGACTTAATTGGAAACTTGCTCTCTATATAAATCAACCATTCCTTGGTTCCTTTTGATCTTCGAGAGGGACTTGTTCCCTCTCATCAACCTTCGTTACATGTCGGTCTAATATGATGATGTGACGTTGGTTTCTAAATTTAAACAATTTTAAAATGTGCATTCTTTGGGTCTCTGAACTCTTCAATTAATTCTTGCATGATGCCTCATGCCTTCATGGCCTCTACAAATAACTTCAGAACTCTGTGTGACCACATTTAAATTAGATGGTTCAAATTACTATACGTGGTCAGCCTCCTTTGAGTTGTACGTCAAGGCTCAAGGTCGGTACTCTCATCTGATCACGAACATGTCCTCCGTCTCAAACTGATAACAAGAAGACTAAAAAGGCCTATGACTTGTGGGTCAAAGATGACTCTGGAGTAATCACCTGGACGGTCAACAGTGTAGAACCGAAAATCAGTCAATCCCTTTAACGCCTTAGAACGGCCAAGGCCATATAGGATCAGTTAGCACATGTGTACTCACACCAACAAAACCCTAAGAAAATTTTTGAAATCTTTAAAAATCTGGCTAAAAAGGAATTCACTACTAATTCTTATGTGGAAGATTACTATAATCATTGTTGTGCTCTGTGGGATGAATTTGAAGATTACCATCCCCTAACTTTCGAAATGACTGAAGTTTAAAGACAATAGAATTCACTTCAGTTGTACAGTTCCTTGTAGGGATACCTGCTTCTTTTAAACGAGTCGTGGATCAAATCCTATCTAGTGATCCACAACGGGCATTGGCTCTTGCAGTCCATTCTAGCAGCATTGGTCGTGGAAAAGGTCGTGTGCGTGGTAGAGGATGTGTTCCTTTTGGCCCGTCGAGACCTGGACGTGGTCAACCTCCTACTAGACCAGGATATGGTCAGCCCTTTGTTGGACCAAGTAGCATCCCTCCTACTGGACCTAGTCACTGCAACTAGTGTGGTCGGGACAATCACAATGAGGACCTATGTTACGTGGAACATGACTACCCCAGCACATGGGCCAATCAAGCTTCTACTAACTACACCGAGGATGCCCTGGCCCAACCCTCCACTGCTTCTATAGATTGGGTTCCAGCAGAATTCGAAAAGCTTTTCCAAGAACGACTCTAGACTCCGACATTGGCTCTACGGTCGGATGGTGATCATGCCTTCTGTGCGTCCTCCGCTGCTTACAGTAAAAACAAATGGGTCATCGACTCTGGTGCTTCTACCCAACATTTCTGGCAATTTAGAATTATTCTCTAATTTGACTGCTTTGTCTTCTATTCTGGTTGTAACTATTGTTGATTGCAATCAAGCCCCCGTTCGTGGGCTCAGTCATATCCGCACTCCAAATAACTTCTTGTTTAGATCAGCGTTATGTGTTCCTCGCTTTCTCTAAATCTTCTTTCCGTCAAAAAACTGTTAAGCAACTTAAATGTTCTATTATTTTTTACCCGGGTGGATATGTCTTTCAGGATCTTTGTACAAGGATGAAGATTGGTTCGGGCCATGAGGGATGAGACAACTTATACTACCTTGATGCTCTGAAGCATGTGGCTCTTCTCTCCTCAACAGTTTCACGACTTCAGTGGCACTATAGATTGGGACATCCATAATCATCTAAACTCAAGCATTTAATTCCAATTGTTTCTGAAAATTTGTTTAAATGTGAGGCTTGTCAGTATGCAAAGCAAACTTGATGTGTTTTTCCTAAGAAAGTGACTATGTCTTCAAATTTTATTTTTGATCTTGTTCATGTTGATATATGGGGGCCGCGTTCTGTCACTGGTATAGTTGACTTTCTATACTTTATGACATTTATCAATGGCTTTTCTAGAACCACTTGATTATTCTTACTTAAAGACAGGGCACGTGTTATTGTTACTATTACAACTTTTTTCACTAAGATTAAAACTCAATTTGATAAACCCATCAAAATCTTTAGGACAGACAACGCTCTTGAATTTATGCAACAATTTGTCATTAATTTTTGTAAATATCTTGGCACCATTTATCAAGCATCTTGTTCTTACACTCAACAAAATGGCATTGTTGAGCGTAAGAATCGACATTTCCTTGAAGTTGCCAAAACCCTTATGTTTCATTATAATGTACCTAAACCTTTTTGGGCCGATGTTCTCTCCAGTGCATTTTTTTTATCAGTAGAATGCCCTCTTTTGTTTTAAATAACCAAGTCCCATTTTATGTTTTGTACCCCGGAGCTCCCATGTTTCAGTACCACATAGAATCTTTGTAGCACATGTTTTGTCAAGAATCTTCAGACCGGTTTGAGTAAACTTGACCCTCGATCTACGAACTACGAAGTGCATCTTCCTGGGAAACTCATGCACTCAAAAAGGGTACAGATGTTATGATCCAAATTCCAAGAAGTGGTTTGTCAGTGTGGATCTCGTTTTTTTATGATACTTTGCATTTTTCTATTACGGGTTCAATTTTGTCGACGAATCTTCTTGCCACTCCTCTTCCTATTCTTGTTGAACTGGCATCTTCATAATTTATTGCTCCAGAGGTACCTCTCAAAGTGTATCACGGATGCCACAAGACTACAACTCCCTCTGTAGCCCCTCCCTAAACCAATCCTTCATCCTCGTTGGTAGATAAGACACTCCTCGGGTATATTCTGACTTGGATACTTCAATTAGCATTTGCAAAGGAGTGTGCTCTAGTACTTTCTATCCTATCAACAATTATTGTTCTGATGCTCATCATGGTTCAAGTTTTGCAAATTTTATCATTGCACTTTCTTCTATCTGTGTTCCTAAAATGTGGTTGAGGCCCTCACACATCCTGCCTGGCGGCGTGCCATGGAAGTCGAGATGGAAGCCATCTATTCTCAACATACTTGGGAGTTAGTAGATCCCCCTGCTCATGTTTCACATGTAGGATACCATTGGATCTTCACTGTGAAGTATCAACCAGACGACACGGTTGAACGCCTTAAAGCTCGTCTTGTTGCTAAGGGGTACACTCAAACCTATGGTGTAGATTACTTTGAAACTTTTTGGCCTGTTGCGCGACTTAATTCTGTCCGAATTCTTATTTCTGTTGTTGTCAATAAGAGGTGGCCCCTATACCAGTTGGATGTTAAAAAAGCCTACTTAAATGGTGATCTACTACATCTACATGAAGAAGTATATATGGAACAACCTCCCGAATTTGTTGCTTAGAGGGAGTGTGCTAAAATCTGTTGTCTTAAGAAAGCTATTATGGACTGAAATAGAGTCCAAGAGCATGGTTTGATAAAGTAAGTCAAATTCTTACCAAATTTGACTTCACATGCTCGCATTTTGATCATTATGTCTTTGCTATAACAACTTCTAAGGGCCTTATTATTCTGATTGTGTATGTAGATATCATACTTTCTGGAAGTGATCATCATGGTATCTAGGAGACCAAGGAATATTTATAAAAACACTTCATTCCTAAAGATCTCGGAAAACTGCTCTATTTTCTGGGAATTGAAGAATCTATTTCTGCTTCTGGAGTCTGTTTATCTTAGCGTAAGTATGTACTTGATCTTCAGCAAGAAACTGGTATGTTAGGTGCTTGCAGTACCCCTCTAGATCCCAATACCAATTGGGATGATGTCTTCTCCTTATCCTGATAGCAAATAATATAGAAGACTTGTGGGCAAACTTATTTATCTGACAGTTACACAAGTAGGCATCACTTCTGCAGTTGGATTTCTCAGCAAGTATCTTGATAAACCTTGACAATGTCATTGGGATGTTGTGTGTCATATTCTTAAATACTTAAAAAGTTCACTCGGAAAGGGTCTTCTATATAGGAACAATGGGCATTGTAAGATTTCTGGTTTTTCTGACTCGGACTATGTTGGCAGCCGGGTTGATCGCAAATCTGCTTCGGGTTATTGCACTTGTGTAGGTGGTAACCTTGTCACTTGGAGAAGCAAAAAGCAGGTTGTTGTGGCTAGATCCAGTGTTGAGGCTGAATATCGTGCCATGGCACATACCACGTGCGAGCTAATGTAGGTTTCAAGGGCTATTAAAAGAGTTCATTGTCTCTAACTCAGCTCCTATTCCTATGTATTGTCACAGTAAAGCAGCTACCTTTATTGTAAGTAATCCAACTTTTCATGAGCACACCAAACATATTGAGGTAGACTGTCACTTTGTCAGAGAGTTCATTTTATCCAACCGCATAGTCACTCCATACTTCAAGACTAAGGATCAGCTCGCATACATCTTTACAAAATCACTGCCAAAGACAAGATTTCAATCTATGGTGGACAAGATGGGCATGCATGATATCCATGCTCCAGCTTGAGGGGGAGTATTAATATAATATATTTATATTTCTTCCTTTATTTTGTGCACTCTTTTAGTGTCTTTTGTCTTATCTTTTATCCCATATTGGTGAACTCTGCCATGAGGGACTCCTATCCTATATGAGGGTACCTATGCTTGTATTGGACACACAATTTACCGGTATTCTGTTCCCACTCACACTGTATTCTACAAAAGCAGCTATAGGCTCATTTTCACATTCCTGGTATACAAGAATTTGAAGTTTTCTATTCTTGTGATAGTCTCAACTTGTCTCAGAAAAAAAACGTTTACTAAAAGGATAAAATATACTTGCTGCTTAACATACTAATAATGGTGATAATTGTATCCTATCCACTACAAAAGGAAAATTGGCAAAGTCGTCTACCTTAATTCTTTATCACACTATCTTGAATTCTCTAAGGTCATTTTACTTGTATCACATCTTGGGATATCTAGAATGCCCCTCAAAAAAGGTGTCCTTACTTTTGTCCCCAATCTGCTACTGATTCCCATCTTCACAGTTTAGCATCAATTGGGCAGGTGGCACTAGTAATAATTAGCCTATTTCTGGGACTGAGTTCCTTCGATGTCATTTGATGTCCTAGGAGTAGAATTAATCTACTTCTAGTTCTGAAGCAGAGCATGGGGCTATTGCCCATGTATGTGAGTTGTATCAGGTTAAATCAGTTATGAGTTCCTTTAGTCGGAATGGGACTAAACCAAACCACTATATGGCTAAAAACTATCCTCACACCAAGTTAATGTATTGTTACTTCAAGATCTTTTCACCATTAAAAGGATAGTTACTGCTCCACTTTAACTGGAATTCAAGCAAAAGACATCTTTCCTGAAGCATAATTCCTCTTTACAAAAAAAATCCAGTTCGGTACACAAAAACTTACATACTCCGTCTTAAAGGTGTGTTAAAACTTAGAATATAATATATTGTGAGATGTGTAATTTATTTTATCCTTTGGATCTAGCACATGCTTGTTATGACTACGCTAATGATATCAGCATAGTAAAAAAAAAATTAAACAAATAAGGGGAGACTTCCTAAGTGAAATTACATTGTGCCATTTGCAGAAACTCTCCTCATACCCTACAACAACAACTAAGCCTCCATCTCAAGTTCTCAACCATGTTGGGATAGTCATATGATATACTTGTAGAATTAATTATACAAACAGCTTAGACCCGATATCACATTTTTTCTTTTGGGGGGATATAAAATGTGCGTGAATGGAGCAAATAAACGAGTCTTTCTTACCATGCAAGTGGGATTCCACGCTTCCATTTGGTATAAGCTCATATATCAGACATCGTAGATTTTCTTCAGTGCATATACCTATTAGCTTAACCAAGTTCCGATGGTGCAAGCGGCTGAGCATCTCAACCTCTGCTAGGAACTCTCTTCCTCCTTGTTGATCTTCTCTCTTCAGAACTTTAACTGCTACTCTAGTTCCATCATCAAGTATACCTTCATATACACAGCCAAAGCCGCCTTCACCTATTATCCGTGACTCGTCAAACTTTGTTGTGGCTCTTTCAATCTCTGCTGCACTGAATGTCTTAGCAGTGCCTGTGTAAGTTGCCATGTTAGAACTGAATGACCCTGAAGTTGAACTAGGTTTGCTCCCAAACATCACAGGTCCTATGCCTGTCAAACGAGTAAAATGATCAATCATAACTACAGTCATAAAGAAACCTAGCAGCGACATTAATAATCAAATTTGAAAATGGCTGTATGCAAAAGAGGAGAGGTTTTTCTTTCAAGTATAAGAAGACGCTGTAGCCTGTAGGTGTGTTTACCGGTTAACTAAAGAAGACTTTAAGGCAAGAGTTCGTTAGTATAGCTTACCTCCCATGTATTAGTCCCCAGTATTTTGATTATGCTTTGCATTCTTTATATGATGTATTAAGTATCAAATCGCCGGTTTGCCACTTGAACATATTCTTTTATGTAATAGCATCATCTCTTTTTCAACACAATATTCTTGCAGTAGAAGAAACTTAAAAACTTAATTCATAGTGTTACTCTAAGCCTTTCTTTTTGTATGGGACAATACACTATAGTAAAGTAGAAAACTAACAAAAAAGGAATATGGTTCTCAAGGATTCTGAATTCTGAACTTCAAAGTTCTTTCTTGGCTAGACAGTCTAGGCAGGTACCTATGCATTTAAGGCAGTGAGAGCATTAAACAGGTGACCAAGTATACACGACAGTATAATCTAGAATTATACAAGCATTTCATTAGCATTTATCGAGAAGGATTAATCACATAATCGGATACTAGCACTTCATTTTTAATTGTCTAACTTTGGTGTACTGTAGCTAGGCAGAGAGACGTTATCGTCTCCTTTCTGGGTCTATTTGTTATTCTGAACTCTGTAGACTGAGTATTTATTTTAATCATTACACGTTAGATTCCTTCCTACTCATAGAAGTGAAAAAATCTAAATAGGACAAGATACCCTTTTCCCATGGTTTATAGAATATAATGTCACACCAAGACTAATGTGTTCTGAGAATCAAGGTGACAAGGTTCTAATATCTGGTACAAAATGTATACATGGCAGACGGTAATTGAATATAGAAATATTACAGTTACCAATTGTGCTCTTCAATTTTGGTACTCTGCCTAAAGTAACTGAATAATTGTTAGCTAAAAACTGACCTGGTGCTTTTGAAAAAGGTGGGAAAGGCGTTCTAACAGTCTGTGCAGGCAAGTGATCTTGATTGCTTCTCTTCGAAACAAAAAACCAAGCAATTCCCAGAAACAAAACCAGGGCTATGACAGATGATAGTATTATTATAGCAATCACACTGCTTCCAAGCTTCTTTTTATATTTCCTCACATCAACACCAACAGGATGTATTGTCCGTGAATTACTACCATTCCCATATGATACACCGTCCACATTAAGGTCTGATGGTGGCAAGGGTGGAGATGGAGGAAGGCCTGTCAAAACAAATTTAATGAGCCAAAGATGAGATAGATACAAGTTTTTATAAAACAAAATACAAGTTGCAAAGAATGAAAAATAGCAGGTCAATGGATCTTACAAAAGGCATGCATCAAGAATCAATACCAAATGCCATAATCCATAATTTGGAACAAGTCAACTAAAAAGAAGGTAGCTCGGTGTTCCTTGACTATTGATGTCACTTATCAACCAGCTTGATGCAATACAAGCACCAAATAGTTTTACTTGCTATTATGACATAAATTGGTGTGTGAACTACATTAAATCTGACGGCATTTACCAGCTATCATTTCATGACTTATAAATTATTAGTCGAGTATTACCGAGTTTAACACATCTACCAATATTTCAAACCATCTCAGTCCCACAACGATTTCTATGAAACATAATGGCATTTGGCACCCAACGTATCTTTTCTTCTATAATCCTCGATCAGTTTCTAAACGAAAAGATCGAGCAAGACCAAGATGCCATCTTCCGACACTTGATCAAAACCCACTTATTGATAGAATGGGAATTGTGTATTAGATGGTTTAACAAGTGTACAATATAATCTCTTATATAACAGAAGAGAGTAGAGACTAAAGTAGAGATGAGCAATATGGGACTAAACTACTGAAGTAAAAACATAAGTGAGGCACATGCTAGGCACATGACACTCAACAAAACACAACTTATCTCTATACTCCCCCTCAAGCTGAAGCGTAGATGTCGAACATGCCCAACTTGTCCACTAGAGTCTGAAAACGAGCTTTTGGAAGAATCTTGGTGAAGATGTCCGTTACTTGCTTTTCAGTGCTGAGATATGGAGTGCAAATCCGGCCAGAAAGAACTGTTTCTCGAACAAAGTGACAGTCGACCTCAATATGTTTTGTCCTCTCATGAAAAGTGGGGTTGCTCGCAATAAAAATGGAGGTCTTGTTGTCAAAAAACATTGGTATAGGGCTGGAATAGGATATGTCGAACTCCAGTAGGAGACTCTCGACCCACAGAAGTTCACATGCAGTATGAACCATGGCTCGGTATTCTGTCTCTGAACTAGATCTGGCTACGACAGTATGCTTTTTGCTTCGCCAGGTAACAAGATTTCCGCCCACAAATGTACAATAACCTGACGTTGACTTACGATCAAAGCGACTTCCTGCATAGTCAGAGTTTGAAAAACCAGAGAGATTACAGTGGCCATGCTTCTTATACAATAAGTCTTTGCCTAGAGAGCTTTTAAGATAGCGCAGAATGTGACATATAGCATCCCAATGACATTGTCGAGGTTTATCAAGATACATGATGACGAATCCTACGGCGGCCAGTGAGGTCAGCTCTTGTGACCGTCATATAAATAAGCTTGCCTACCATCCTTCTGAACCGGTGATGATCAGCATAGGGAGGAGAATTTTCATCGTCCCAAACCATATTTGGGTCAAGGGGAGTGTTGGCTGGTTTGCAGCCAAGCATACCAATTTCTTGCAAGAGATCAAGTATATATTTCTGTTGAGAGAGACACAGCCCTGCAGATGATCTAGAAACCTCAATGCCTAAGAAATATCTCAGCTTTTCGAGATCTTTAGTGACAAAGTGCTTTTCTTAGTAGGTTTTAGCTGTCTGTATACCCAAGGTATCACTGCCAGATAAAAAATATCGTCAACATAAACAATAAGAATGACTAGTCCAGCCACGGTTTTGCGGATAAAGACTGAATGATCTGTGTGGGAATGACGGAAGCCAAAAGTGACTAAGATCTGACTGAGTTTGTCAAACCAAGCACGTGGGCTCTTTTTGAGACCGTAGATGGCCTTTTTCAGTTTACAGACTTTTAAGGCAGACTCCCCCCTGAGCAACGAAACCGGGTGATTGCTATTTGCTCCATGTAAACTTCCTCTTGTAGATCTCCATAAAGAAATGCATTTTTAACATCTAACTGAAAGAGGGGCCAGTCTTTGTTAACAGCAATAGAAATCAGAATTCGAACAGAATTTAACCGTGCAACAGGAGAGGTCTCAAAATAGTCGACACCATATGTTTGCATGTACCCTTTTGCCACAAGTCGAGCTTTCAGGCGCTCAATTGTTCCATCAGGTTGATACTTAATGGTGAAGACCCAGTGGCAGCCAACGGTAAGGCATGAAGGAGGGCGATCCACAAGTTCCCATGTCTTGCAATCACATAGTGCCTGCATTTCCAGATTCATCGCATGTTTCCATACAAGAATTACTAGAGCTTCTGCATCAGTCTTTGGAATAGTGACGGCAGAAATTGCAGAAGTAAAGCATGCAAAATTGTTATGCAGATTAGCAGAAGAGCAGAAATGACTGATAGGATGTTTAGTGCAGGAGCGAACACATTTGCGCAGACTGATAGGAAGGTGCAAGTCAGAAGTTACCTCAGTGTTTGTATGATCATCCACATACGGAGGAATTGGTTGTGGAGGGGTCATGGAAGGAGCGCTTGGCTTTGGCCGTCATTTGTACACTTGCAAAGGGCGATCTTCAGGCTGGTCTGAAGAAGGCAAATCCCCAACAACATCTGGTAGAGGCATGGGTGCCAACCAAGGAATAAGGTTTCGGCGAAACCGGCGAAATTTCGCCCCAGAATATCGATTTCGTTGGGATCTGATACGAAACCATGCGACTGTATCGAAACCGTCGCATTTCACGAAATAAAATCGAAATTTCGCCAAGTTTCGATGGTTTCGCCGAATTCGTCAGATTTCAAGGGTGTCCAGTGCTATTTTCCCATCTTAACTAGCGGTACCCGGGCGAAACCGGCAAAACCGAGCGTCATTTGCTGCTGCTCGTTTGCTGTTGTTGTTGTTTGGTGAGAAAAGGGTGATTTTGAGGGGGATTTGTCATTTGGAGCTGAAGATCTGCTAGAACAAGGTAAATAAATATATTGTCTTCCATTTTCATTAATTTCCAACCTCTATTTCTCCTATTATCATCTATTTTGAACACCTATTTCTCCATTTCATCTAATTTCGTAATTTATATTAAAATCATAGATCTACTCCACTATTCATCAAATTTGTGTTCTAAACATAGATCCATACATCTAAGCCATGGATCTATATATATCTTCAATAAATTTACACAAATAACTAATCTTTATATCTTTTTTAGATTATAAATACTAATAATAGTATATATAATATATATATTCATCATAACTAGTTATTTCACTTAGGTTTAGTAGAAGAAGTTGTTACAAACACCAATATGAACACAAGGAAAATAATTTTTGTAAAAAATAAGATATTTTTTATATATACACTATTTAACAATCCAAAAATTTAAAAAATCATAAAATATTCTTTTTTTTTAGAAATAAGATATTTTGTATTGATTAATATCCTATTACAGTTGTACTCCTAATCACTTACATATATGTATAAATTATTTGTTAAATATGCATTTATCAATTTAAAAATATATTTTCAGACCTAAAAATACAAATAAAAAATAATTCTAAACCTTTTTTCGTATTGATTAATATCGTATTACAATAGTGTACCTAATCACTTACATATATGTATAAATTATTGATAAGTATGTGCATTTATCAATTAAAAAATATTTTCAGACCTAAAAATACAAATAAAAAATAATTCAGACCTAAAAATACAAAAAAATAATTCTAAACCTTTTTTCTTCCTTGTTAATATCCTATTTCAGTAGTGTGTACCTAATCAGTTACATATCTGTATAAATTTTTGCTTATGTCGTTTATTGTTTTGATTGCTAATTCATTGCATATTCTATGTTGTTTTTTTATTTATTTCAGTGTTGACAATGTCTTCTGATGGAAATTCGTCTGAGAATGAGGGTGCTAGGCAGAATGTACCCAAACCCAAGGAAGTAGATTTTGCTTGGATTTATTGTGCTCCTGTTCCCGGGGTCAAGGAAAAGGTGGTTTGTAACTTCTGCAAAAAGACAATTGGTGGAGGGGGCATCACCAGGTTTAAGCATCATATTACTGGGGGAGACAAGAATGTTGCCTTATGCCAGAAGTGTCTGCAATCTGTTAGGGATGATTTCAGAAAGATCATAGCATCCAAAAGGGAGAAGAAAGACAAATGTATTGAGGCCAACAAATCTTACACTGATACTCTCTTCAATGTACAAGCCACAGGTTCATCTGCCGAGTCTGATGATGACATGGTGTATCCTACAGGTTGTGGTGATACTGCTTACGGTCGGCATATGTATAGGCGGGCATATAGAGAATCAAGAAGAAGTGAGTGGGAAAGGGAGGAAGCTGCAAGAATACTACGGAGGTATGGGCCATCAGGAACCGAAGGAGGCAGTGGGACTGGACTACCTCGCAGTCAACATGTTCCTGTTGTTGATCTGGATGATGAAGATGATGTGTTTGCTCAAACAAAAAGGAAGAAAGGCACAGTTGATGTTCTGTTACGTTCTGCTAGTGCTACATTGAAAAATATTGATGAACCAGGGGTTAGGAAGGCTGAACCTAGGCAAAAAAACCCTTAAAGGCATGTTCAGTGGGGCAAAGGAGAAAGTGGGAAAGGTTGTAGGTAAATTCTTTTTTGCTCACGGAATCCCGACACATGTTGCAACTGAACCCTATCTACAACATATGGTTGATGTGATAGGGGAGTCTGGTAGGGGAACTAAGGCCCTCACAGCTTATGAACTTATGCATAAATATCTTCCCGAGCAGAAAAAAGAGCTAGAACAGTGGGTTAAGGAGCAAAAGATATTGTGGGCTAAGTATGGGGTCACACTCGTGTGATGGGTGGACCAGTGGCAACAGGAAACAAATTATAAACCTCCTTGCTCATTTTCATGGATCTACTATCTTCCTTGATTCTGTTGATGCTTCTGGTGAGGTTAAAGAGTACTCATATTTATACAAGCTGATGAAGAAATACATGAAAGTTGTTGGGCCTGAGAATATTGTGCAAATTGTTACTGATAATGGATCAAATTTTAAGAAGGCTGGGGGAAAGATAATGAAGAAATCTCCCGTGTACTGGACGTCGTGTGCTGCCCATTGTATAGATCTCATATTAAAAGATATGGGAAAACTTGAGTACATCAAATCTGTGACCATTGATGCAAAATTGATTTCAGGTTTCATATATAATCATTCTTTTCTGTTGAATGCAATGAAACGCCCAGAATATTGTGGAGGTGATCTAGTTAGAGTGGGGGTAACAAGATTTGCTACCAACTACTTGGCTCTAGATTCACTGAAGAACAAAAGAGATGGACTGAGGAGGTTATTTAATGGAGTAGAGTGGACCTCCATGAAGGAGCACAATACCCCACTTGGTCGACGAATTGAAGAACTAATTGCTAATAGGGCTTTCTGGGACAAAGTTACCAAGGTACTTAAGGTAATGGCTCCTATAGTAAAAGTGTTGAGGTTAGTAGATGGTGACAAGGCTGCAACCATGCCTTGGTTATATGACGCAATGGAAACAATGGTGGAGAATGTGAAAAAAGCCACTCCAACATCCAATGCACAATACATGAGCATCATAAAAAAGAGATGGACCGATATGCTTTTGCATCCACTACACAAAGTCAGTGAGCATCATTGTAATTGTATCATGTATATAGTTATTTAACTGGTCTATGTTAAGAAATTAACAGGTTTTGTATTATTTATTTACAGCATGCTATTTGAACCCAAGATACCATTACTCGCGACAATTCGGTATGAAACCAGACTTGATGAATGTGGTTAGGGATGTGCTCAATAAGTTGCTTACATCCACAGAAGAACGGATGCAGGTTTTGGATCAGGTATACAAATAGTTTAATTGTATTTCATGTTTATCTAATATCTATAACCTAACAACTATTAATGTGGTCTTTCATGTTTGTTGGCTTTTTTGTAGCTACGACAATTCCGTGAAGGCCTTGGATGCTTTGGCCACCCCAATGCAGTAGCCGACCGTGTAGAGGGTGATCCTTGTGAATGGTGGGTGTGGAATGGGAACGGTGCCCCTCAACTTAGAAAAATAGCCATACGCATTCTTTCACAGACAACTTCTGCATGGGGGTGTGAAAGGAATTGGAGCACTTTTAATTTGATTCATTCAAAAAGAAGGAACAGATTGGGGGCTCTCAGGTTAAGGGATCTCGCGTATGTCCACTACAACATGCGTTTGAGAGCTAGAGCCATAAGAGAGGCCAACTACAAAGAAGTCCAATTTGCTGAAATGCATGATCCCATTGACACAGCATACACGTTCCATGAAGATAGATTTCGGGGCCTTTATGATAGTGATGATGAGGGTACCGGTACAATAGAAGATCCCTTGGAAGAATGGATGAATGAAATAGGTCGTCCAGTTCTAGACTATTTCTTCTGGCCGTCCAGATCCATATGTGGAGGAGCAATTTGAAGATGCTTCGGGTGTTGTACTTGAGGAAGAACGAAGAAACAGAAGCCCACCTGAAAGACTTGAGCCAAAGCCTGAGCATGTAGATCTTGATATGGAAATTGACAGAGCAGTGCAAGATGAATTGGGTGGAGCATCTAGTGCTTCAAAATCTATAACTACTACATCATCTGGGTCCAAGTCTAAGAGTGATGACGACGATGATGATGGTGGTAATGCAGGTGGTGGTCAACGTTCTCCAGAGTATCCTCCACCAGTTGATCCTCAGAATGATGATCGTCCATATATCACTAGGGATATTCCACGGGAAAGAAATATCACAATGGCTGAAAAAACCTTTCCGAGGAAGAAAACTCGAGGTGGAAAAGACTACAGTGGTGCACCACCACGGCCACATGAGGATACATGCTATAGGCCTCCTACAACTACAGCTACACCTATAGGATTCCAATCCTATCCTACTTCACAATACTATACTGATTCCACTTCTGATATTGTTGAATCCATGGGAAACATGAGCCTTTCTGATTCTCTATATCCTCAACAATCATTTGGTGATACGTTGTTTGGGCACCCACAAGCGTACTATGGGTATTCTAGATATCAAACTCAGCCACCACCACAACCAGAAGCAAAATTAGAGCATCATATTGGATATACATATAGTGCAAATGTCTCGGGCCCGCAAGGAACATATCAGTACAACAGTAGTGTATTTTCTGATGATGGGGGGCAATCATGGAGCGGTGGTAGCTCAGTTATTCTTGTTGCTCAAGTCCCAATGCATGCTACTTTTCCTCAAGCTCGTCAACCTCCATCTGAAAGCAGGAGTCGATATCTTAGAGATCTGGAAGATCACTTTCCAAGGTTTGGGATGATGCAGTTCATTTCTGGTGATGTGCACGAGGAACATGTGATTTCATACAACACACTTTACAAAATGTACATGACCTGGGAGCAATATGTCAACCATATCAACACAATACAGTATGCTGAACAACCAACTCAACCAGCACGACACTCAACATACAACTGATTTGAGTTGGTAAGTTATTATATTATTGATATGTTGTAAGTTTGATATTATTGGAGAAGTGTGTGCACTTATGTTTATGGATTGTGCTAGTAAAATTGCATAACTTAATTCCTATATTTTGTCATCGAAATTCTCAAGAAACAAGATAGTTCCCTTACATCCCACATGAAGGACCCCCCCCCAACCTACCCCCACATAAAATTTTATTGCATAAAACGATGCATTTAGGTGTAGAGATCACGCCTATAAAATTTCATAAATTAATTCGTTCATTTTGGCGTCGAAACGGGCATAGTTGCATTTATCAAATTTTTTGTCGAAATTTCCATAAATTTCGGTTTCCATGCTGTCGAAACGGTATCGAAATCGGATACCTTATTCCTTGGTGCCAACATATCACTGGAGAGTGTTGCCCCATCATCAAAAAAAATAGGACATGTGCTAAAAAAAGATCACATCCGCACTGACAAACCATTGCTTTAGAACTGGATCAAAGTAGCGATAACCTTTCTGGGTTCTAGAATATCCCAAAAAGATGCATTTAGTGGATTGAGGATCAAGCTTCGTCATCCCTGGGCATAATTTTTTGACAAAACAGATACACCCAAAAATACGAGGAACAGAGAACAGAGGTGCATCACGAAACAGAATGGTGTAAGGCATACGATTATCTAAAACAGAGGATGGCATACAGTTTATAAGATAGCATGTCGTACAAACTGCCTCAGGCCAGAACCAGTGAGGGACTTTATAATGAAGAAGAGTGCGAGCAACCTCCAATAAGTGGTGATTTTTCTATTCAACAACACCAATCTGTTGTGGAGTATAAGGACAAGTGGTTTGATGGATGGTGCCACGAACAAAACAAAAAGATGTGACAGATTTTTGCATAAATTCTAGGGCATTATCAGTACAAAAAATCTTAATTGGTTTATTGAACTGGATCTGTATTTCAGAAAAGAAGATATTGATATTGTCCAAAACAGTGTTGCGATCTTTGAGTAAAAAAAGCCAAGTAGCACGAGAATAATCATCAATAAAAGTCAGAAAGTATTTAACACCAGAGTGGCTAGGAACAGAACATTGACCCCAGATGTCCGCATGAACAATATCAAAAAGTGCCATAGAACCAATTTCTTTTTTAGCGGGAAATACATACCGCGTTTGTTTTCCCAAAACACAAGATGCACAAGAAAAGGTTTTTTCAGATAATGCGGGAAATAAATGTTTCAACTTTGTTGCAGACGGATGACCAAGCCGACAGTGCCACTGAAATCCTGTAACTGATGTAGACAGAAGAGCAGATGCTTCATGCGGTCCATCCAAATAGTAGAGTTTGTCTGGTCCTTCATGACCCGAACCAATCCTCGTCTTCGTGCGGAGATCCTTCAAAACACAACCAGAGGGATCAAATTTAATAGAGCACTGAAGTTGTTTTACAGTTTTACTGACAGATAATAAATTAACAGGAAACTGCGGTATGTATAAAACAGACTGGAGATGCAACTTTCGAGACAGAGGAACAGTGTTGATGCCATGAACAGGAGTCTTAGAGCCATTTGCAACAGTGACAGATGGAATATTAGTGGTTTTAGTCAGAGCATAAAATAATTGGATGTCGCCAGCCATATGAACAAAGGCACCAGAATCAATACACCATTTATTGTTACCAGCAGAAGGAGAGGCAAGCATGGCGGAGGAACCCGTAGTAAATGTCGAAGGTAGTTGAGTCATGCGCTCCTAGAAAAACTTCTCAAACTCCGAGCGAAGCCATTCAGTAGACGGCAGAGCAGATTGTTGGACGGATGCAGTATTAGTTGTGGTTTCTGTAGATGCTTGGTTAACCCAGGCTGGTTTACCATGCTTGATCCAACACCTCTCTTCGTTGTGATTATCACGACCACACCAGTTGCAGAAGCGAGGCCCAGTAGCTTGGCCTCGACCAGGAGCAGTAGAGGAGCCGCGTCCACCAGTAGGAGGTAGACGTCCACCACGGCAACGACCTCGATCGCGGCCACGTCCAGAGTCAATAGTGCGAACAGCTAGAGTAGGATGCTCAATAACATGATTGGAGGTCATTAACGGAAGTCTTTGAACTCGCTTAAGAACATCGCGAAGAGTAGGCAGGGGGTCGCTGGATAGAATCTGATCGACCGTGCCTGAGAAAGATGCAGGAAGGGCAGCCAGAAAGTAGACCAGTTGTAGTTCATTGCGCTGCTTCTGGGCTTCTTTGATGTCGGTCGTCAAGGGGTGGTAGATTTCGTACACATTCCAAAGAGCAGAGCACTGGTTGTACAAGTCCTTGGTAGAAGTGTCAGAAGAAAACTCCTTGGCCAGGTTTTTGAAAATTTCAAAAACACGTTTAGGATTCTACTTATGGAAATAGACATGGGAGAGTTGGTCCCACATCGCTTTAGCATCATGAAGGCATAA
The DNA here is from genome assembly GCA_963693085.1 of Alisma plantago-aquatica. NCBI lineage: Eukaryota > Viridiplantae > Streptophyta > Magnoliopsida > Alismatales > Alismataceae > Alisma > Alisma plantago-aquatica. Next base: position 515,380,412 of record OY856409.1, read on the forward strand.
CAAGGACTGATTGATCCGCGGCTTGGTGCTATTAAGAAGCCAGGACATAACACCAGAGTCGTCTTTGGACCATTGTGCATAAGTTTGTTTGCTCTTTTCATCCGCAATAGCAGTAGGAGCGGCAGGAGGATCAGTAGTAAGATGTGAGTACCGGCCTTGTGCCTTGACATAGAGGACGAAGGACGCAAACTAAAGATGGTAGTTAGAGCCATCGAGCTTGACAATGGTAACGCACAGAGAATGAGGAGGCTCAACAGAATCCATGATGAGCAGAGACAGAGTAGTAGTGAAGTAGGCAGCGCAGCAGCAACGATCAGTAGATAAGGAACCCGCTATGGGGCAGTAGCAGCACCAGAGATCTGACGCATCAGATCAGAAGAGACCTGTGTCGGGCAGATAGACTGATAAAGGAACCTACGCCGTCATGAGGAAGATTCATATTCCGTCATGAGGCGCAGGCAGAGAAACCCACAGAGATGAGAGACTCTCAATGTGTGGTGGCTATGGCTGTCCGGAAGATTGTACGTACGGAAATGAGTGGGAGGAAGCAAGAGAGAAGGAGAACAGCAGGAGGAGTGGGCAGAGGCAGGTGGGCAGCGGCAGGCTTAGGGAGGGAGAGGGCGGCGACGGGTTGGTGGGGAGGCGACAGCGGGAAGAGGAGGGTGGGGGCGATAGCAGCGCGGGGGTAGGGGGTGCAGTGGCGGCAAGGAGGGGGGGCAGCTCCGACGGCGGGGGGGAGAGGAGCTAGGGCATAGGGGAAGGGTGGGAATTTGCAACTCGAGGAACCGGACCTGCTCTTGATACCATATAGATAGAATGGGAATTATGTATTAGATGGTTTAACAAGTGTACAATACAATCTCTTATATAACAGAAGAGAAAAGAGACTAAAACAGAGATGAGCAATATGGGACTAAACTACTGAAGTAAAAACATAAGTGAGGCACATGTTAGGCACATGACACTCAACAAAACACATCTCTATACCACTGAAGCAAAAGGAAGCCAAAATGCATCACATTGTTTGGTAAGTTCATTTCAGTCTCTTTATGTAAAAAATCAGTGTCTGTAGTTTTGACCCAGTAAAATAAATCATGTAATCCTTTTGTCTAAAATTTGAACCAAAAAAATATATTATAATTCAAGTACACCAGATTATATGTGACAAGTATCTTATATACATTAAATGTAAACAATTATAGTTTGCCTCAAATTAGACCGAAGTTGCTAGTTGAACCTAATGAAAAAACCGATTGTCCCGCAAAAAGTAACATGAGTAACCAAACAAGCCACTTTTTCAGTTTGACTAGAGAATTCATTGGCATCTATGTTGTTTGGTGGCAGTGTTCAAGATACGAGCACCTAGCCAGTAGCCACCTATGCTTTTCTTGTATATGTTCGTATATATAAGCATACATACATATATATATAAACATAAATAAATATATATATAGAGAGAGAGTCTAACACTCGGGCCCACAACCCAAGGCTCTAGTAGAATTTCAGGGATGATGAATGACCCCACAAACGAAAATTAGCTTCTACTGTGATCTTTGTACTCACGCACAGCCTAGGTTCAACTTCGCAATATTCTAAGCCGAGCAAGCTTAACTACATATATATATATAGAGAGAGAGAGAAAGAGAGTCAGGCTAGTATACACTCAAGTGTACAGATCACAAGGTACACTCAAGTGGTGTTTGCATATCAAGACTGGTTTTTTTTTGTAAAATACAAACCATTGATCTTCATTGTCACACTATAATTAGGCTACATACAAATTTTGAGCCCATTCGGATGAGTGTAAGTCACTCATCCGAGGGCAACAAAATCGACGCACGAACTAATTTGAAATGCATTATTTTTAGGTCTTAATAACATGACCTGTAAATGTCCAAATGGGCTCAAATTTTATGAGCTATTCACAAGATGTTTAAGAAGATCAACGGATTAGATTTTTCGGAAAAATATTGCATCATGGAAAACTACTTGAGTGCATTCTTCTCCGGATACACTCGAGTGTATTCTAGCCTGATATATATATATATATATATATATATATATATATATATACACACACACACAGACACACACACACACACACATATATGGAAAAGGGGACTCTATCCCTAAGGGATAGGAAATTGCCTACACCTAAACCTTATTTTGCAAGATTCCAAAGACTTTTGGCATGATCCAACCATATGGATATTAAGTTTACCAGGTAGATAAATTGTGTTTCATCATTCAAATTCGATATGTATAGCACCTTCATCTTAAAGTCTTATGTACATACAAATGAATAGTAACTCTAAAAATCAGCAGCCACCATTCAATTTTTTGGTTTATATGCAACAATGTAAAATTGTGATCGTCATGATATTTTAAGAACATCTAATCCAAACCATATATTTTTCATTTGAATGGTTGGATTACAGTAAATACTATTTTAATAATACTAAACGGACTCCGATATAGGGAATTTTCGATACCCTTGGGTATAGGCTCCCGATCCTATATATACATAGATATATATACATATATATATGCATATGTACATATATACATAGATATACATACATACATAAAAATATGCATACATATATATAGCCGACAAGGAGTGGCTCAAGTGGTCAAGCACGGCGTCTCCTAACAAAGAGATCCAGGTTCGAATCCCAGCTGCCACCTTGGTTTACCACCCTCCCAGACGCTCGGCCTCCGTCACAGGCACGAGAGAGGGGGAGAGAATGCCTCTCTTAATCCCATACATATGTATATATAATGTTTAAATAGAAATTAGCTATATTTATGCATACATCCTTTAGGTATATGTATGTTGCATACTTGTTAAGGTGTCAAGGCGACACGGCATTCCAACTGAACGCCTCGCGACTAGGCGCGACTAAGCGTTGCCTAGGCGACCTTTAAAAAAAATAATTTATGTATATGTTTTATGTATACATATGTGTCATGGTTTTGATGAACATTCCCCACTCCTATACACACAATGTATAGTTATATATGTAGTTATATACATATTTATGGTTGATCTCCCCATATATATATTTAATAGTATGACAAAATAACCAATTACATTTCTAATATATTACCATTAACAATAATGTCAAGAACAAGAAAAGAACTATTGTAAAGAATGTAAGAGAGTGATCAACAAGTAAATATATTTTTATTGTCATACATAGCTACAAGTATTAAGCGAGGTAATCACTATCCTTCATAGCATAGCTACTGAATACAGTCTGAATTGAAGGAGAAAAATAAGAAAAATCAAAAGATGTGTATTAAGAGTATTAGATCCAGGTCAAACAAAAAAAGAGTATTAGATCCAATTAAAAGTGATATTTGGCACATAATGTAGGCAACAATATTGATTTTGAACATTAATATAGCAATATTAAACACTAAAATACATGAATATACAACCAGACCCACAAAACTAGGTTAGTTTGGCATTATAAATAAAGCGACATCGCCCTAGGTGCAGCCCTTGGGTGCCTTGCCGCTTAGGCGGCCGCCTAGGCAAGCGCCTTGACAAGTATGGTATGTTGGTTTTCTCAAAACTCAATATATCATACATTCTCTTCATTTGCACCTAACACAACCCAAATTAAACTTAATGTTCTCTAGTTTGGCCTAAATCATACCAAATCATAGCTAAGTGACCTAAAACAGACCTAAATTGGCCTCATTTAGCTTAGACTAACCTGCTTCAAGCATTGATAAACCTAATTTGGCCCTAGAATGCCTAACTTGGGTCCGAGGCCGTAAGCATCCAGCGTTCATCCAGGCTATTGAAGACCTAGGCACCAATGTTGACATCCGTCCAAACTCAAGTGGTAGCTCTTCTTGTGTGCCTTATAAAAAAAAGAATACGGTTCGGTGCAATATTTCAATTTAATCCAAATATTTTGCAATCCCAACACCAACATACAATTCTCCCTCATAATAGTGCATTGTTTCACCTCACTCCACAAACAAATTCCTTGCTCTAGACACCTACTATGGGGAGAAGCACTAAGTGGTAGAATTGAAGGACTCCTTGGGGTTGTAATAATTGGTAAGAGATGTCTCCACCAAGAAAAATAATGTGGAAAGAGGAAGACTGAGAAGGCATGGGTTGAGGAGGCAATGGGAGGTGTGTGGGTGTAGGGAAGGAAAAGCCAAAAGGTAAACACCTGAGGAAATAGTGGCGGTCAAGCGGCTGCAACATTCACCTATAGAAGCATCAAACATTCCATTGTATCCTACTACCAGGTACTTCCCAATCACCCGCTTCCAACCATAAAATAGTGAAGGTAGCGACTACTGAGCTACGACTATTGTTACTATTTACAGTAGTGAAAAGAAAGAGGTGTAGGTAGAGGAAGAGAAAAAGACAATGAAGAGATGGAAAGGGAAGTGTTGAAGGAGGAAGTAAAGGATGTAAAGAGGTGGGGGGTGGTAGGGAGGAGAAGGTTGGAGAAAAGAGGAAGAGCAGAAAAGAAGTACAAGGTGATTTTAGATTTTCGATAGTTGTTTTTTACTAGAAAGAAGGAAATGACTAACTCGACTATAATTTTGTCAAGTTTAGGAAGCATGTGTTGTCTCGGATAACATGGTCGCAGTAAAACTAAGTATTCTAATCATATGACAGCACTAATGTATTTTACCCTACAGGTTACTAATCTATCACTTTTATTATGTTGAAAGTTTAAGAAGCTAGTTCGGCCTCCGTCACGGGCATGGGAGAGGGGGAGAGAATGCCTCTCTTAATCCCAAAGTTTAAGAAGCTAGCTCTCTAGTAATGCTCTAACTAAAAAACTATCAAAACAAGTTAAGATCCAAAATATAATGGGTCATAATTCCTACTTGTGTTTCCAACTGAGATTCCCAATATGTACTTAGGTATTATCCGCATATACTACACCAGTATAAATGGGTAAATTACTATATTACAAGCCAATTATGCCCAAATTAAGATCAAGCAAAAGTTATGCCCAACTTTAAGTAGTGGTTTTTATACTTTTCAATTTCATTAGTATATGAATTCCAGTACACTTGCAGACTTAATTACTTTACTGCCTTCATCCTTCACTTTCTTTACTTTAACTCTGCTTCACTTTCTTCATGCATAGGTCCTTTCTATGTCCAAGCACTCACGCCTTCCAATACCATGGGACGGGATGACCTTCACCAGCCCCTCAAACCCTCTTCCATGGTTCCACCCCATCTCTCTTTGTTTCTCACCTCCTTAGAGAGCAAGGATGGGGTGTGGTGGTGTCCATCGCGCCTGTTTGTGTCAATAGCAGCGCAAGGGCAGCATGATGTCAGACATCTAGGAATGGTGGCAGCAAAAGAAAACGATAACAACACCATGGTAATGGCAAAATAGCATCACAGACATGAGACACCTTTAACCATGAGTAGCTAACCCTCTCCCTCTTCCTTTACCACTCGTGACTTCACGTCTCAATTTGGAGGCATGATGACATACAATTAGGAAAGGGGTGGAAAAAGTAGACTTAAGATAACATCGTAGTGGAGACAAAATAGAAAAACAGAAGCATGAACTCTTACTACCCCTCCTTTCCTTTCACCTTTTCCATCTCTCGACTTCGTCACTCCAAGTAGTTACTCCAAAAGAAGGAGATTCATCACAAAAATAATGCTGGCAGTAGAATGGTACAAAGTCATTCCATGTGTCTAGGTGATAGATTTTGTTTTTGCAAGGAGTATTGAAATTAATTTGTTGATAAAAGACAAAGCACATATGCAAAGTTACAAAGTAGTTATTTATTGTGCTGAATTCTATAAACTGGGTGTTTCATAATTTAAATTACAAAAGGATATTGGCTTCTTGTCTTCAGGAAAGCATCGCCATTGAAACATATGCCATGATTTCATATGTTATACTAGTCCAACATAAAACTAAGCATAAATATTGTTAATATATATATGTTCTGTTATTTTTATTTTGTTATTTTACATTATATTTAGACTTCTTTGTAATTGTCACATTACTATAAATATAAGGGTGCACACATTGTGCAACCCTAAGCTCTCCAAATCTCATTGTCTTTCACATGGTATCAGAGCGGGCCGATCCACCTTAAACCTAATCCCTCTCTCCACCAACCCTAGCCGCCGCCACACTCCGAAATCTCTTTTTTTTCACCACTACAGTACTTCTACAGTACTGCTACAGTAGTATCGCCGCTACAGTAACGCCGTCCACCCCTCCGCAGCCCTCCATCCACCTCTAATCCCCTAATAGCCTCCATCCTTGTGGCCTAATCCACCACAGGCCCCTCCGTGTAGCTCCGTTTCTCTTTCCGAAATCTCCAGACAGCCTCGGTAACTTTCCAGTTCTGGCACGTTGACGGCGTAACGGGCTTCATCCTCTCTGTCTGCCTGCGCCTCATGGTGGAATGACTAATCCTCCATGTTGGCGTAGATTTTTTCTCTTCATCTGCTGCCCCTACGTGGGTTTTTTTTTAAGATCAATGCGTGGATCTTCTACCTTCTACTAGTCCATGTGTTGGACTTCTGCCTCTGACTGCTGACTACTACTGTTGTGCCTGCTCTGTGCCTGCTGCCGCCTACTTGGATCCGTAGGTAGCCTTCTACTGCCTGTTAATGATTGCTGTTGTCTGCCTGTAACTCTACGTCTGTATCTGTTTCTTCCTGATGGCGTCTACTCATGAAGATATGCGACGTCAGGTGACAACTGTGAAGCTGGATGGGCGAAACTACCAGTACTGGGTGTGCTCTATGCAGACATATGTTAAATCACAAGGAAAAATGTCGCACCTGACGCGAGATCCACCACCCGTGCCTCCTGCAACAGCCGATTTGAAGGATGTGAAAGCCTATGATGATTGGGTGAAGGACGACTCCACAGTCATGACATGGATTCTGAATAGTAATGAGACCAAGATTAGCATCACCTTATTATACCTGCAAACGGCGAAGCAGATGTGGGATCAGCTTGCCAGCACTTATTCACACAGTCAGAATCCCAAGAAGGTGTTTGACATCAACAAGCAGCTTAGCCGCCTGCGTTTCTCTGGATCCGATCTGACGGATTACTTTTCTGCTTTTAAGGGACTGTGGGGGGAATTGGAAGCCTACCATCCCTTGTCTACTGATTTGACTACTATTAGTATATAGACTTTCCTGTGTTTTTACTTAGTCTATTTCTCTCTTTTTCTTGTCTTGTTTTATCCCATATTGGTTATATCTAAACCATGTGTCTTTCTCTTGTCTTATAAAAGAGAACCACTGTATTCTGTTTTAATCATCTCAATAGTAATACAATTAGCCTCATATTCTAGATGGTATCAGAGCCACCCGATCCACCCTAGCCCTTTTTTCCTAACCCTACCCCAGCCGCCACCCATCTTCTCCCTAACCCTACCCCAGCCGCCACCCTCCTTCACGCCGCCGCCCAGTCCCCCATCTTCCCGCCGCCGCCCACTCCCTCCCAGCAGGCTGCTGCCGCCCATCCCCTCCTCTCTTCTCTTCCATTTTCTTCTCCCTCCTCCACTCACCCTCTCTTTCTTTCTCTCCCTGCCCCTACCCGCCGCCACCCCTCCTTTTCTCTCCCTGACCTGCCGCCGCCCCCTCCTCATCCCCACCACCACTAACAGCCACCGCCACCCTTTCTCCACCATCTTTTTCCCCTCTCCTATAATCTCCGTACCCTAAGCACATCTTTCCTTGTGGCTTAGACTACCACAGGTTCTCTCTTCGGTCTCCGTTTCCTTTCCGAAAAGCTTACGTACAGCCTGGTCACTTTCTAGTCTGGCACGTTGAAGGCTTAAAAACAAGTTTCTGGCTCTGACTGCCTACGCCTCATGGTGGAGTGATCTCTTCTCCATGTTGGCGTAGGTTCTGTTTCCTTCTTCCTGCCCTATAAGGGTTTTCTGAGGTCCATGCTCGGATCTCCTATCTACTGCTACTAGTCCATGTGTTGGACTTCTACTGCTGTCTACTACTGCTGCTGACTACTGTCTGGATCTGTGCCCGTGCTGCTTCTCTTCTTCTGCTACTGCTGCGATGGCGACTTCCGACCTCCCGCCGCGCACTCTTTGTGTTACTACGGTGAAGTTGGATCACTCCAACTATCATCTATGGGCTGCCTCCTTCGCGTTATATGTCAAATCCCAAGGACGTTACTCTCACCTGACTACCAAGGGCCCTGATCTTCCTGCTGCAGACGCTGATGAGAAAACCAAGCAAGCCTATGATCTATGGTCCAAAGAGGACTATGGGGTCATGACCTGGATGGTGAATAGTGTTGAAGCGAAAATCAGCCAGTCCTTGCTTCGACTTCAGACTGCCAAAGAAATGTGGGACCAGCTTTCCCATGTTTACTCTCACCAGCAGAATCCGAAGAAGGTCTTCGAGATATTCAAACAGCTTGCCAAACAGGAGTATTCGGCCACCGACTCCGTTGAGGACTACTACAACTCCTGCTGTGCTCTCTGGGATGAGTTCCGGGTATATCACCCTCTGACTGCTGATATTGAAGAAGTGCACCGACAACGGAATGAACTTATGTTAGTTCAATTCCTCGCCGGCCTACCTGCGTCCTTCACTGGTGTTGTGGACCAGATTCTCTCCAGCGACCCTTTGCCTACTCTCCGCGATGTTCTCAAACGGGTTCAGCGTCTACCCTCTGTGTCTCAACCTGTGCCTGACACCTCTGACGGTGCTGCTCTTGCTGTCCGCTCTGGTGATTCCTTCCGTGGTCGTGGCCGTGGTAGAGGTCGTGGTCGCGGAGGACGATTCTCTGCTCCTGGTCGTGGAACTGGATCCGATCAAGCTGAGTCCCGCTATTGCACTCACTGCAAACGTACCAACCATAATGAAGATAAGTGCTGGATCAAATATGGCAAACCTGAGTGGGCCAACAAAGTGACAACTGATGAACCTGCTCCGCCGACGGCTGACTGGATCCGCTCCGAGTTTGAAAAACTCCTTCAGGCTCGTCTGGCGTCTTCTACTGAGGCTTCAAATTCTGGCAGTGCTGCTCTTCTGACTACGGCTGGTAAAAATTCTTGGGTTATTGACTCTGGTGCGACTTCTCATATATCTGGCAATCCTGCTTTATTTTCTAAACTGACCTCCTGTTACCTTAGCTGATGGTTCTAAATCACCTGTTACTGGCATTGGTGATATTTGTCCTACTGGTCATCTGCCCCTGCGCTCTACACTTTATGTCCCTAAGTTTCCTATTAATCTTCTTTCTGTGAGTAAAACTGTGAAGAGCCTTCGTTGCTCAATTACATTTGATCCGGATGGTGTTTTATTTCAGGATCTGCGCACGAGGATGACGATTGGTTCGGGCCATGAGGGACCGGATGGACTCTACTACCTGGACGAGCCAAAGACTGCTGCATATCTGACATCATCGGTGACCGACATCCAGTGGCACTATAGATTGGGACACCCTTCTATTGGAAAGTTAAAAGTCGTGTTACCAGATATAGTTAGTTCTGATTTTCATTGCGAAACTTGTCAGCTTGGCAAGCAAACTCGTGCTACTTTTTCAAAAAAAATTTGTATCAGCTCTAAAGCACCTTTTGATATTATACATGCTGATGTTTGGGGTCCTTGCTCTGTCACAAGTACTTCCGGTTTTAGATATTTTCTGAGCTTCATTGATGGTTTTTCTAGAACTACCTGGCTGTTTTTACTTAAAGATAGATCCACTATCCTTGAAAAAATTACTGACTTTTTTACTGAGATACGCACTCAATTTGCTAAGCCTATCAAAATTCTTCGTACTGATAATGCTTTGGAATTCATGCAAACATCTGTTAGCTCTTTCTGTCGTCGCCAGGGCACAATCCATCAAACCTCTTGTGCTTACACCCCACAACAAAACGGTGTTGCTGAGCGCAAAAATCGCCATCTTCTCGAGGTTGCTCGTACCCTTCTCTTTCACTATCATGTTCCCCAAGCTTTTTGGCCCGAGGTGATAGCCACTGCCTGCTATCTAATTAACCGCATGCCTTCATTTGTGCTCGGCACTCAGATTCCTTTTCAGATTCTGTTTCCCGATGCATCTCTTTTCTCTGTCCCGCCTCGCATTTTTGGGAGCACCTGTTTTGTTAAAAATCTTCGGCCTGGCCTTACTAAATTAGATCCTAGAGCAACTAAGTGTATTTTTCTGGGATATTCTCGCACTCAGAAAGGATATAGGTGCTATGATCCTGTTTCTTAAAAGTGGTTTGTCTCTGCGGATGTGGTGTTTTTTGAGCATATGCCTTTCTACTCCACGGGTGGTTCTGCGCTCACTTCCGATTTACTTGCTGATACACCTTTGCCTGTGATGGACGATGTACCTGCTATTTCTGAGGATCTGATTGAAAAGCCACCTCTGAAAGTTTATCAAAGAAGACCGAAGCCGGCAGCTCCCTCCATGGCCCCTCCATCGTCCTCTTCCTCGGTGCCAGATCAACCATCCTCGCAGGTATTTTCTGATCTTGATATTCCTATTAGCCTGAGGAAAGGGACCCGTACCTGCACTATGCATCCGATTGGAAATTTCTGCTCTACTGATAATTTGAGTGCTAATTTTGCTAACTTCACTGCGGCTCTGTCTGCGATATCTGTACCTAAGAATGCTGCTCAGGCTCTTAGCCATCCTGCGTGGCGTCAGGCTATGGAAGAAGAGATGAAGGCTCTTACTGACCGTCATACCTGGACCCTAGTTGAGCCACCTGCTGATTGCTCTCCAGTTGGATGTCGATGGGTGTTCACTGTCAAATACCATCCCGACGGTACTGTCGAACGACTTAAGGCGCGACTTGTGGCAAAGGGGTATACCCAGACCTATGGAGTTGACTACTTTGAAACTTTCTCTCCAGTAGCGCGCCTGAACTCTGTCCGGATTCTGATTTCTGTTGCTATCAATTCTGACTGGCCACTGTATCAACTTGATGTCAAGAATGCTTTCCTGTATGGTGATCTTCATGAAGAGGTATACATGTCACAACCTCCCGGTTTTGTGTGTCAGGGGGAGGCTTCCAAAGTCTGCAGGCTAAAAAAGGCTATCTATGGCTTGAAACAGAGCCCTAGAGCGTGGTTTGACAAGCTCAGCAATATTCTTCAGCAATTTTCCTTCAGACGTTCCCAATCTGATCACTCTGTTTTTGTGAAAAATACTTCTGCGGGTATTGTTATTCTTATTGTTTATGTTGATGATATTATTCTCTCTGGAAGCGATTCTGTTGGTATTCAGTCTACAAAGCGCTATCTGGAGAAACACTTTGTTACCAAGGATCTTGGCTCACTTCGGTATTTTCTTGGGATAGAAGTGTCCCGGTCTTCTTCTGGTCTCTGCTTGTCTCAACGGAAGTATGTCCTAGATCTCTTATCTGAATCTGGTCTTTTGGGTGTGAAACCTGCTAGCACACCTATGGATCCCAACATCAACTGGGATGATGAGGAATCTCCTGCTTACCCTGACAATCAGCAGTATCGACGTATGGTTGGGAAACTCATATATCTTACTGTTACTCGGGCTGATATCACTGCTGCAGTTGGATTGGTTAGTCGCTACCTGGACAAGCCTCGACAATGCCATTGGGATGTTGTCTGTCATATTCTGAAATATTTGAAAAGTTCTCCTGGAAAAGGTCTACTTTACAAAAAAAATGGGCATTGCAAACTCCTTGGCTATTCTGATTCTGATTATGCTGGCAGCAAGGTTGACCGTCGGTCTACTTCTGGCTACTGTACCTTTGTGGGAGGTAACCTTGTCACTTGGCGAAGCAAGAAGCAGTCTGTTGTTGCTCGCTCTAGTGCTGAAGCTGAGTATCGTGCCATGGCACATACTACTTGTGAGCTATTCTGGATTCGGAGCCTGCTGAAGGACTTTGGATTTTCTGATTCATCTGCTATTCCTATGTATTGTGACAACAAAGCAGCTACCTTCATTGCTAGTAATCCTACCTTCCATGAGCGGACCAAGCATATTGAGGTGGACTGTCATTTTGTTCGTGAGGCTGTTCTCTCAGGACAAATATCTACTCCCTATATTCATACATCTGATCAGGTGGCTGATATCTTCACAAAGATTCTACCAAAGACAAGGTTCACTGCTATGACATCCAAGCTGGGCATGCTAGACATCTACGCTCCAGCTTGAGGGGGAGTATTAGTATATAGACTAACCTGTGTTTTTACTTAGTCCATTTCTCTCTTTTTCTTGTCTTGTTTTATCCCATATTGGTTATATCTAAACCATGTGTCTTTCTCTTGTCTTATAAAAGAGAACCACTGTATTCTGTTTTAATCATCTCAATAGTAATACAATTAGCCTCATATTCTAGAACTACTATGCAACGACAGCGACAGGAGTTGCAAGTAGTCCAATTCCTTTGTGGCCTACTTGATTCCTATGCAGGGGTGGTCGATCAGATTCTCGCTAGTGATCCGCTGCCTACTCTACAGACTGCCTTTCAGAGACTACAGCGCTTGCCTGCATCGTCATCTGAGACTCCTACTGATACAGGGGATTCGACTGCTTTTGCTGTGATGTCTGGTCGTGGCCGTGGCCGTGGACGCGGTCGCTCATATGATGCTCGTCGTCCTCTTGGTGTTGGTCGGGGGAGGAATTCTTCAGGTCGTGGAGCATCCTCTAGACCTACTACTACTACTGCTCGTCCTCAGACTGGCCAACGCTTCTGCAACTTCTGTGGTCGGTCTAATCATGTTGAAGACAAATGCTGGGAAAAATACGGCAAACCAACTTGGGCCAATGCGACCACTGATGCTACTACATCTTCTGAGACGTCTACCCAGCCTGATGCCCCGGATACTTCTACTGCTGACTTCATTCATGTCGAGGTCAAGCGCCTGTACTGGAGTGTACTGGCTCTTCATCTACTACCACCACCACGGGAGCACATGCTGCGACATACTCTGGTTGTGACACTGCCTTCCTTTCTGCACCATCCTCTACTGCTGGTAATACGAAATGGGCCATAGATTCGGGCGCATCTTCTCATATTTCTGGGAATCGGTCATTGTTCAGAAAATTATCTAGACCGACTACTAATTCCTATGTTATGCTTACTGATGGCTCCAAGTCTACCGTTTCCGGAATTGGAGACATTGTGTCTGATATTGTGTTGAAATTTGCTCTATATGTGCCTCGTTTTCCGTTGAATTTATTATCTGTTAGCAAAACTTTGCGGAACTTGAATTGTAGCCTGACTTTAGTACCTGGTTCATGTGTTTTTTAGGACCTTCGTACGAGGATAAAGATTGGTGGGGGGCATGAAGGCTCTGATGGCTTGTACTACCTGGACTATCTAAAAAAAGTAGACAATGTGGCTCTGGCTTCTGCAGTATCTTCGTCAGTATCGGCTCTACAGTGGCATTACAGACTTGGGCACCCATCATCTGAGAAATTGCACCATATTGTACCTAATGTAGGAACAAATGTGTTTCAATGTGAATCGTGTCAGTTAGGCAAACAGACTAGGGTTGTTTATCCTAAACGTTCTCAGATTAGCAGTAAAAATGTTTTTGATCTTGTTCATGTTGATGTATGGGGCCCTTGTCATGTCCCTAGTCTATCTGGAAACAAATATTTTATTTTATTCATTGATGATTTTTCTCGAGCCACATGGTTATTTCTTTTGAAGAGTAGATCTGAAGTATTGTCCACTATTAAATTCTTTTTTGCTGAGATGAAAACACAATATTCTATGCCTGTTAAATTTTTAGAACGGATAATGCACTTGAATTTGTTCAAAAAGATGTTGAGTTGTTTTGTAAATCCATTGGCACTATCCACCAGACTTCGTGTGCACACACCTCAGCAGAATGGCATTGCAGAAAGAAAGAATAGACACTTACTAGAGGTTGCCAGAACTATTATGTTGCATGCTAATGTACCTCGGGGATTCTGGCCAGAAGCCATCTTGACTGCTTATTTTCTAATAAATCGGATGCTATCTTCGGTAATTGGAAATAAAATACATGTGCAAATTCTGAAACCTGATAAACCTTTATTTACTGTACCCCCTCGCATTTTTGGCTCTACATGCTTTGTAAAGTTGCTTGGCCCAATGCATGATAAACTATCTCCACGTGCTGAAAAATGTATTTTTTTGAGGTACTCTCGTACACAGAAAGGGTACAGATGCTATAGCCCAACTACCAAGAGATGGTTCACTAGCAGTGATGTCTTTTTTGAGGGTACACCATACTACTCTACTCAAGGAGATAGTCTTCAGTCTGAGCTTATTACTTCTCCACTACCTATTACTAGTGACTGTGTTTCTGATGCCACTACTTCTGTACAACCGACACCTCCTCTTATTGTTTATCAGTGCAGGAACAGAGCTCAACCTACACAAGATCCCCCCCAACCAAGCCAATCTTCTCCTCCAGAAGGTTCTGCATCACCTGAGGTAATATCTGACCTTGATGTGCCTATTGCTCTTAGGAAGGGCACTCGTTCCTGTACTATTCACAATATTGCTAACTATGTATCAACTGATCATTTAAGTGTTCATGTTAGCAACTTTGTCACTGCTTTATCTGTTGTTGCCATCCCAAAGACTGTACAGGATGCCTTGCAAAGTACAGCTTGGACGACTGCTATGAAGGAAGAAATGCTTGCTCTTTCTGACAGACAAACTTGGGAGTTGGTGGATCCACCTCCTCAGTGTAAGCCTGTAAGCTGCAGATGGGTGTATGATGTCAAGTATCAACCAGATGGTACTGTAGAACGTCTGAAAGCACGTCTTGTTGCTAAAGGTTATACATAGACCTATGGTATTGACTACTTTGAAACTTTTTCACCTGTTGCCCGTCTTAATTCTGTCAGAGTTCTCTTATCTGTTGATGTTAATCTTGACTGGCCTCTAGTACAACTAGATGTTAAAAATGCTTTCTTATATGGTGATCTGCAAGAGGAGGTCTATATGGAGAAACCTCCCGGATTTGTTGCTCAGGGGGAGTCACATAAAGTCTGCATGCTAAAGAAGTCAATTTATGGGCTCAAACAGAGTCCTCGTGCCTGGTTTGATAAATTGAGCAATATTCTGATTGACTTTGGTTTTCTGAGATCTCAGGTGGATCATTCTGTCTTTACTAAGAAGACTTCTACTGGTATTGTGATTCTGATTGTGTATGTGGATGATATTATACTTTCTAGCAGTGACTCTATTGCTATTCAGGCTACTAAAGCTCATCTCTACAAACACTTTGTTACTAAAGATTTGGGTAAACAGTGGTATTTTCTGGGCATAGAGGTATTTAGAACTTCTAATGCTCTTGTGCTATCTCAGAGAAAATATGTCTTAGATCTTCTGCAGGAGACTGGTATGCTTGGAGCTAGACCTACTGATACTCCTCTGGATCCCAATGTCAACTGGGATGATGAGTCTTCTCCACTCTTTGCTAATAATAAAAAATCCAGGAGGCTGATCGGTAAAATGATATATCTGACTGTGACTAGAGCTGACATAGCTACTGTTGTGGATCTTCTTAGCAGGTATTTAGATAAACCCAGACAGTGTCACTGGGATGCACTCTGTCATATTCTGCGATATCTAAAAAAGTCTCCTGGCAAGGGACTTCACTACAGGAAAAATGGACATTGTTCTCTTGAGGGTTATTCTGATGTTGACTATGCAGGGAGCAAAATTGACAGAAAATCAACTTCTGGCTATTGTACCTATGTTGGAGGTAATCTGGTCACATGGAGAAGCAAGAAACAAAATGTGGTTGTCAAATCTAGTGTTGAAGTTGAATATAGGGCCATGGCCCATACTGCATGTGAGCTCCTGTGGGTGTGTTCTCTCCTAAAAGACTTTGGGGTTGAGTCCTCTTCTGCTATACCCATGCACTGCGATAATAAAGCTGCTATCTTCATTGCAAACAATCATGTTTATCATGAGCGCACCAAGCATATCGAGGTTGACTGTCATTTCATTCGGGAATCTATCCTGATTGGCAAAATTTACACTCCTTTTACTCGCTCTGAAGACCAGGTTGCTGATATCTTCACCAAGTTGCTGGCTAAGAAGCAGTTCTGCACACTTGTGGACAAGTTGGGCATGATTGACATCTATGCTCCAACTTGAGGGGGAGTGTTAATATATATGTTTTGTTATTTTTATTTTGTTATTTTACATTATATTTGGACTTCTTTGTAATTGTCACATTACTATAAATATAAGGGTGCACACATTGTGCAACCCTAAGCTCTCCAAATCTCATTGTCTTTCACAAATATGATATGCTGCAAGAAAGCTACAGCCATACCAAGCTAGTTTTAGTGCCAAATGTTTTAAAGAAAAAAAAATAAACACAAAATGAAGTATCATGTTTGCTGTGAGTATGCTATAAAACAAAATAACGATTTATCAGGCAATAACCTGCTCACTCTTCTAAACAGCACAGCTGCATTAGGGTTAGCTTTGCTATTAATTACATTTAAAAGAAAGTGAAGTAAGAAATCTAACCAGGATAGCTGACGTACAGGACGTCATATTCCCCAAAAATTGTTGTCTGAATGCCAACCTGCTTGTGCCAAAACTTTTGAGATATCGATAGAACCGTACTGTAATCAAACTTTTTACCAAGCGGCACCAGGTCTATTAGAACAATGGTCTTCTCAGGTTGGTCATCAGCATTTGCACCCATTATACGAACCTGGCTTTGCTTCATAGAAGTTCCAAGAGAAATTTCTTTAGCCAGATCAGAAACCAAGGGAAAGAATGTATACAAAGGGACTGTCAAGCGCAATCCAACTTTTATTGGTCGAACACACAAGCAAGGTGAACCTGGTGGACTATTTGTAAGGGGGTCCATACAGGACAGAGGCATACATTCTGCATGAAATCAATATTCTTAGTTAAAGTCAAGGTGATTTCTGTTTATTATGTAAGCTTACCACATGGAAAGAAAGGAGATTGAAAACAGCAAATATCAAGGCCAATAAAGGATGTTATGACTTGAATTTCTAGTAAAAATATATCTACTCATGACAGAATATAGTAAGGTGTATCTTAGTTCTTACAATACCTAGATTGGGAGGGGGAGGTGGTAGTGCCCGCATGGGATGTGGCATTGGTGGGGGGAGAGGTGGTAATGCCTTGGAAGTTGCTGGTATAGGGGCCCCTTGTCTCATACGGGTTGTTCTGGAAGGTGAAGGTGAAGGTGAAGGCATATGAATCGGCCCTGAGAATCAGTAGACAAACTTGATGAGAACACGGTTATTTAATACATGTAAATTAAAACTCAGAAACACTAATTTGTTCTCATACGTTGAGTTTGTCCAGCTGGAGACAGTGCAGAAGACTCTGCATGTGAAGGTTCAGGAGAGTGAGCAAACCCTGGGAAAAATACAGATCCATTGAAACTAGAGTAAAACACAGCATGTAAATCTCAATTTTAACCATGTTTGATTTGAATTTAGAGTGTGAAGTTAAGTCAACTATGTAAATACCAAGTACAAGTGGATTTTATAAAAATTAAGAGCATCTCTCTTACCAGAATTATGTCTGGGAGGAGCCACTGATGAGGGAGAAGGAGCTAACACTCCTGGGGCAGGTTTTGGTGATAATGGTGATTGCTTAGGAGAGAAGGCATCTGCAATAAGATTATCAGGTAATCTACATTTAATACTTAAGGTACCTAATTACTTAAAAAGTTAAGTACCCTGAGAATGAGAAGGTGGATCCGAATCATGTCGCGTCCGGTTCTTTTTCGTCACTCCAGGGGGAAGCGATGGAAGAGGGGGGTTAGCTGTACCTAAATTTCAGTTAAGGAAAGCTGATTAGTATGCCATCAACAGACTGTGCTGCAGCACAGGAATATCCTTCGCAAAGTTCTAACCTGTTGGTGGATGTGAATGTGAGGGAGAAACAGCAGGGCCCCTGGCACTCGAGTTACCACTATGCTGCTGGAAAGCCTTTATAGGCGCAGGCGCAGGAGCCCAAACTGTTCTTTTTGGCAATTGAGTATTTGGGACTGGAGGAGTGGGCGAAATGGTTGGTGCCTCTGTATCCCCATTACTTACAGGGCTAGAAGCTGCAATTACTGTCACAGGCATGAGAAAAAACAGTAAAATTTGGATTTGTCCAGCCTTTACTTCCAGTGTATAATAACGTCTACCACTAATAAGTCCACGATTACCTGGTGGAAAAGGGGGAGAACCAATTTGTGGAGGAGTTGCAGTTGGTCCATTTTTGCTCTTCCCATGTGTAATGGGGAAAGATGATGATGAAGGTGAACTAGCTGGACCTGCATAATATATAAAATTGCATCTTCAGTATGTAAAAAGCTAAAGAGAGGTATGTGCTTTGCATGTGATATTATTCATGTTTCTACTCTTCATCAATTATATTGAAAGAAAATATATTGCCGAGGCTTTTATAAACTTGTCAATGGCCCTATTCTGTGCCCAGTAGTTTTGATATCAATGGTTTTTTTTTTCACTTTTGCTTGTTGTTGTGGGGGACTGTGGGGGGGAGGGGGGGTTGTAAGTTGTTATAGAATCCACATGAGTATAACCACAGCTATTAAATGCAATTAGCTTTGTTTTAGTTCTTGTAAGATAAAAAATAGCCTTCAAATTTCATACTGAGATTACCATTGGAATGAGGGGAACCACTAATTCCCGGTGCTGCTGCTCCAGCTTTTCCAGGAACACCATTTGAAGATGAAACTGCAACAGAAATTTAATATGGATCAATTAAGGCAATTTGATTATTGTAACCTTGAAATGGTTTGCTAAATTGTACAGAAAAAAGCATATTAAACAGAGAATTACTACTTGGTGCAGTTGCAACAGGCTGGCCTTGACTGGAATCTGGTGGAAGTGATGGTAGCGAAACTGAACTGGAAGGTGGCATGCTAGCTGTAAATGGAAATAGGTCATGCATAATACTACACACACACACTCACACGCATAAGCCAATAATAATAAAAGTACCTGCTCTGACAGGTACGCTTGGCGCAGGAGTTTCAACAGATGGAGATCGGCCCTTCAATGGTTTATGCTCTGCTGGAAAATGACTTGGTGGTGAGCTCGGTGGCAGTGATGATGATATGACGTGAATTGTAGGGCTTGGTGGTGAGCTAGGTGGCACCGATGATGATATGGGGCGGAGTGAGGGATTGGGTGGTGAGCTAGGCGGCACAGATGATGAAATAACATGGATTGTAGGCGGGCTGCCTTCAGAATTAGGGGGCATGTTTGAGGGAGCACTAGCAGGTACAGGTGTCACTATAGGATTTCCGGCTAATTTAGGTGATGGTTCAGGAACTTCAGCTGATATTGGCACAATGGCAGATAAAGGTGGTGATTCAAGAACGTGAGCTGATATAGGAGAGGATTCAGGAACAGGGGTAGAAATCCGTGACGATTCAGAGGGTGCACTAGAAGGCAGGGGTGGCATCATAAAAGCAGCCAGAGATATTCCTAGAAATCAAACATTACATACTGAAAAGCGATCCAATATGGTAACAGATCAAAAAAGATGAATTTTGGATGCAAGTCAAATTACCATTGGAGACTGGAGCCGCACGGTGAGCTACAAATGATCCATAAGAAAAGTTGGCAGATGTCTCTGTGAAAAAAGATGTGTCATTGTATTCAAGATAAAGAAATCTGAATGGCTATAAAAGATATCAAAAACAAATATATAAAATCTTACTATAAAGCCTACTAAACTCATAACCAGTTTCAGGAATTTCATAATTATAACTTTCTCTAGTACATAGGGCCAAAACATTCAAATTTAAATCCATGAAAATTTGTGAATAAATAAAAGTTCAAATTCAAATCCATGAAAATCTGCTCTTCTATCAATAACAAACAATGGGTATTTTCCCCATGATATTGTTTCTCCACAAAATCGAATGGAAACAGTTTTTGCTCTGAACACATGCAATCCAGACATTCTTTGAGTCCTGTAGCAAACTGATGTACATAAATAACAGCAGTTGCTGACAAAATGGCATGGCTTTTGGGGTGCATGAATCCAAACATCATTGTCAAATAGATGAGGCATTACAATGCCAAGACGACATGGGATGAGATGAAACAATCATACACTCAGGAAGAGAATTGCCTCTATATCTCATCTTCTTTGAGCGGCGTGAGCATCCTCTCACCCACTACGCTTGCTGAGGTCACCAAGGGAAGAGACTCTCATCATCACAGGCCACTTCCTTAACAGCCTTAAGCGCTGATTATGTCATCGTACATTAGATCCTGCTTGTCGGAAAACGATAGGTCACTTCCCTCCATGGACCAAGCATACGCTCGTCTATTCTAGTCTAAGATGGCATCAGCTCGCATCTCCCACACTGATCCCTTCAAAGCTCAAGCCAAAGTTGTTACAGCCCACAGTCGTGGACGCGACGAGGACCGCGCTAAAAGTGCACCTAATGTGGCAAGTTGGGCCAAACTAGGACATCTGTCATTCCAAACATGAATACTCCCCCCAACTACAGTCCAGCGGATGGCTGACCACATCCCGATTCAAACACGTCCAGCTCCAGCTGGTCCAAAACAACCACGTCCTCTACCACGACCAAAGTCACCAGAAAGTATTGCAAGAATTAACGCCTCAGAGGAACCAGCAAGAGAAAAAGAGACATATGGTTAGGGGTGAGCAAATAATGGTCCAGACTGCAAAACCGGACCGGACTGCTCAATTCGTCCGGTCCATTTTGAGTTCGGTCCGGTCTACGGTCCGGGAATTTCGATGAGTTCGGTCTTCGGTCCGGTCCAAAATCGGTCTGGTCCGGACCGCAGACTGACTTTTATATAAAATTCATGTATATTTGAAGGTGTATTCTATAATTACTACAAATAAAGTACATATATAAGCACTACTAGTATAA
This sequence comes from Alisma plantago-aquatica, assembly GCA_963693085.1. Classification (NCBI taxonomy): domain Eukaryota; kingdom Viridiplantae; phylum Streptophyta; class Magnoliopsida; order Alismatales; family Alismataceae; genus Alisma; species Alisma plantago-aquatica. The sequence continues at coordinate 515,401,301 of OY856409.1, forward strand.
ATGCTTGATACTAAAGTTATATAATTGTTAGAAGTGACTAAGATTATCAACTTTGTACAATTAAATAAGTTGTAAAACATGTAAAAAAGACTGATTACGGTCCAAACGGTCCGATCCGGTCCGGTCCTAACACAAAACGGTCTGGTCTCAGTCCGGTCCTACCTCGAAACGGTCTGGTCTGCGGTCCATATATTTGTTGAAATCCAGTCTGCGGTCCGGTCCGGTTCTGGACCGATGCTCAGCCCTACATACGGTAGGCGTTGCACCCGTTTTAGACATCTCGCAGTTTTGGTAAAGGATCACTAGACAAGATCTGATCCACAACACCTGCAAAGGAGACAGGTAGTCCAGCAAGGAATTGTATTAGTATATGTTCATTTCACAGTCTTTGGATTTCAGTGATGACAAAAGTCAAGGGATGGTACACTTTAAATTCATCCTAAAAAGCACAACATTGATTATAATAATCCTCAATAGAGGTATCATAAGAAACTTCCTTTTTAGCCAGATTTTTAAAGATTTCAAACACCTTTTTAGGGTTTTGTTGATGTGAGTAAACATGAGATAACTGATCTCACATGGCATTAGCCGTTCGAAGCCTTTACAGAGATTGAATTATTTGGTTTTGCATTGTTGACCATCAAGGTCATCACCCCGTAGTCATCCTTGACCAACAAAGGACTGTGTACTTTTCTCATCAACATTCTTGGCAGGAGTAGCAGGTGCTTTAGTAATAAGGTGAGAGTACCAACCTTGGACCTTGACGTAACTCAAAAGAAACTGACCACGTATGGTAGTTAGAACCATCCAATTTTACTGTGGTCACACTCAGAGTTCTTAAGTTATCATTAGAGGCCATGTTGGAATCTAGTTTTTGCTCAGACCACACAAGTCATAGAAAGATGTGGTAGAGCAATAGTTCAGTTCAGAGGGGCGTGAAGCATCACCCCAAATAATAGCAGCAAAGTTCAGAAACCTAAATCATGGGCATTAAGAATTTTAAATTAAGAGACCAACGCCATATCGTCAAGTTAGACCAACATGTGATGAAGGTTGATGGGAGGGAGCAAGTCCCTCCGGAAGAATTAAGCCGAACCGAGAAGCAATTGTTCTATACCAAGAGCAGCATTCCTATTAAAGTCAGACGAAGGAGGGAATGAAGACACTTAGATCTAGGAGTAGGGATGAGCATCGGGTCGGGTTATACCGGGTTTTGCCTGTCCCAAACCCAAACCCACATTTCAAAGCGGACCACAGGCCGGATTCGGGCCCGGATAAAAATGAAAAATGTCAGCCCATACCCGACCCATATAAGAATGTTGGGTTTCGGGTTGGATTCGGGTTTGCCCATATAACATCGAATGAGCATACCAAATTTTGCTAGATCCAACTTGCTAACATGGAAACTAAACTAGTATGATATGTATTTTGTGATCAACCTTCAAAACAATATATATATTAACATCGAATGAGCATACCAAATTTTGCTAGATCCAACTTGCTAACATGGAAACTAAACTAGTATGATATGTATTTTGTGATCAACCTTCAAAACAATATATATATTTTGTGATAAATGTAGTTGGAATATGTACACCTTAGTTGTATGATCCCCTACAACAATGAATGGATATTGAAAGAGAAACAAATCATTTTCTCGTACATGTTAAAAAATCAGTGGAATCTACAATGTTGTGGCTTTTTGCTTCTCATCCTATATGTATATACAATGAAATGGGTTTTGGAAGCCGGTGGGGTGTAGCTCAGGTGGTGTGGCTCGCAAGGCCTCTGCGTGAGGTCACGGGTTCGACTCCTGGCTACCCCCAAAATCCATACCTCGCCCGTCACGTCGGCCGGCCAACGATGTGGTTTCTGGTGGCCCCCCGTACGGGTCAGGGGGTCCATCCGGGGGTTTACACTGCCTGCGGGGGTCACAAAAGTGGCGCTCGTGCGGGAGTGGTTCCCACGTCACAAAAAAAAGGGTTTTAGAAGGATAAAAGATCATTTGTCTCCTACATGTGGGCATATGAGAAAAAAGAGAGCATAATCTACTATGCACTGAGCAAAAGATCATTTGTCCCCTACATGTGGACAGAGTGAGATCAAAACAATGAAACCAAGTATGTCTATCCATGTCAATGATAGATATCTTACTAGTATCAATTCACTAATCATGTTGATTGATTACAGATTTTCTATGTTGCCATTGGTTGAATACATACTACATATTGCATCAAGAAATATGTATGTTTTCCTTTCCGGACAAAGATAGATGTATACATTTATAACGTACATAAAATCTAATCTGGGTATTCGGGTTTTCGGGACTGGGTTTACATCCGCCCATACCCAACCCAAATAAAATATGGGTTTAAATTTTAGGCCCGATCCACCCATATTATAAATCGGGTTCGGGTCTGGATCGGGTTATGCAGGCTGGGTCGCGGGTCGGATTGGGTCGGCCCGACCCGATGCTCATCCCTATCTAGGAGTAGCATAGTAGGTGAGATGGTTGTGTGGGAGAGTGAGATGGAAAGTGGCTGGTGGATTTGGTGGTAGGTTCAGAGGGTCAGAGATGGCGGTTGGGAGGCGGGATCAAGGTGTTGTGCGGGCGGGAAGGCAGTTGGTTGAAAAGAGGGTCAAGAAGGTTGCGGGTGGGTGGAGTAGCAGCGGCGGCGTGAAGCAGGGCTGGCAGCGGCGTGGGTGAGGGCTGGCGGAGGGGTGGAGGGTGGTTGTTGGAGGAGAAGATGGCAGGGAGGGAAGGTGGCGGGCAGTTGAGCGATGAAGGAAAAAGGAGGTGGAAAAGTAGCGGCAAAGGGAGAGGCGTGGAGCAGGAAGGGGAAAAGGAAAAGAGAAAAGGGAGGCTAGATGAGGGAAGGGAAAGCATTATGTTTAGGACTTACGGAGGATCAGATTGCACTAGTACCATGTGATTAGAATAGGATCTTATTATTTAGATTAAGAATACAAGCACAGACCCCCTCCTTATATAGGATAGGAGGAGTCAGTGAAGACAGAGTTCACCAATATAGGATAAAAGACAAGACACTAACGAGCACACAATAAATAATATAAATAACATAAAGCTAAATATGTTAACAGCTATCCTTCATATAGGTTGGAGGACTATGAGTTGGAAGCCCCTTGAATTAAATAATGTATGAATGAATAGAGTGATCCACATGGAAATAGACTAGGTTGGATTATCAAAAATCTAAAATAGAAGGTTTAAGGTATGTGTGTAATTTGTGATCAAGTCTTACTTGTCTATATTTGCTTTATGGTCAATTCACAAAAATATTATCGATTTATTGATATGAGTTGTTTACCCAAAAGCCTTTCGTGTCCACTTATATCTTGTTACAATTACGGGTTATGATTGAGAGTTATTTAGTTTATGGGTTTACTATTTAGTTTGTAATATGGGCCCAAGTGTGTCTGGGACCATTAGGGTTGTGTTCCCCCTTCTATATATAGGACGGGGGTTTCTTTTATCATATATATTGTCTATTTACTTTCTAACATTGTAAATAAGCAGGACGCTCTTGGGAAATTCTAGAGAGAGTGTGAAAAGGAGGAACACCCCTATCACCTCCCTTGGCAGAGCTTGGTTGCCCGCAAGGATTTTTCTACATTTTTTCTGCAGCCTTCCCCTACCTCTCTGCCTTCTTCCGCCAATTATTTTCTTCATCTTATCCTTCAGCCGCCAACCCTAGGCCTCCTGCTACATTAGAGAGAGAGATGTCGTTGTTGCCCACTAACTGCCTCATGCTGCTGTTGCCCCCTACCTTCCTGTCGTCGTCCTCTTGCCCTGTGCTATCAAGCCTCGTCGCCGTCATGAGTCTCCTAGCCGTGGCGCCGCCATCTCTCTTACAACCTCTACTAAACTTGTCATTTGTTGCTTCCTTGCCACCTACAGCCATTGGCGTCGCTCCTTGCTCCACCTATATCCAATGGTGTCGCTCCCTGCTCCACCGCCAGCCACTATCGTTGCCTCCTGTCCTCTCTTCAGCCACCGACGTCGCCCCCTGCTCTGCCTCCAGTCTCAATGGCACCCCTCCTTACTAATTGCAGTGGTGCTCCCTTTGTACCACTCTTAGTGATGCCGACCTCGCTCTTGTCCGTTGACGGGAAGGAGACAACACCAATATTTTGGTGATCATTGTAGTTTACAGCCTTATGATATTCATGACGGATTTGTGGTATTCTGCTTTTGAAATCAAACTTGTGTGGAAGTTCTTTGAAGCCTAGAGAATTATTTATGACACCTCTAACGTGGAGATCACCACAAGAGCTTTGACTATCCGCGGCTGGCCTCCTCCCTATTTCCTATTGCCCACCCACCTTTACCACTGCTACCCTGCCCTACATACACATACACTTATTTCCTTCATTACGTGTATTGCCCCCCACATCTACACTATGCCTATTGCTAATCGGATCCATATTGGATCTGATTTTTTATCTAATACATACGGTAGGGGGCTTCGCCCCTCGCACATGCCTAGATTTGTCGGCCTAAAGGCCAGACAAACCTCCTTTTTTGGGTCGCATTGAGCTCCATTATTTTTCTACCCTGGATTTGTCTACATCAACTTGCAAACTTTGTTACTCTCCACTTTTTGTCTTTGTATCTATTGCCTCTGCCATTGTTTCTGACTTTCCACCCCAACCACTCTTAGTTTTTTTCATGATTGGTGTGAGGGGAGAATAGAGGAAGATGAGAAGAGGAAGAGATGAGATGGAGGAGAAGAAGAAGAGATGAAGATTTTTATGTTTGCTGTCTTTCTGGATCTTATTGCCACTATATATCGTGGTCTATGTAGATTTGCCTGTTGATATATATTTTTGTTGATCATTCTCCTACCGCCGTTTTGTGTTCATCGTACGAAGAGATTGTGGAGCATGTTCATCTTCATATTTCTCTATTTGTTGTTGCTTCTGCTCTTGGAGAGCCTACTATCAGGAGCTTCATATCTGTTGCTTGTTTATTTAAGATAAAGGTCTTTTACCAGCTACATCGTCTCTACTTTTGCTTTTTGTTTGTGCTTTATTTGTGTGTACCTTGCACATTTCAACTTTCTATTGATGTGTGCCAACACTCTCTGGATTGTCCATGCCTTGTTCACATGTTGACTCTCTACTCGTCTATGCTTTATTGACACATCAACAACTTCTGTTGTGACCCAACACTCTTTGGGGACTGTGATCCAACACTTTATAGATTGCGAAGATGGTGAATGTGATGAAGACCTTGAAGCCTTCTTGATGTTGATTACTACTACTCCATATGCCACTTCCTTTTGATCGAGAAGCTCTTGTTTTTGCTTGCCTACCTGTTGCTTTTGGATTATCTACATGAGGGGGACTATTTGAGTGTTTAAGTGATTTATTGTAATACTGAGGGTGAGAAACATTCTTGTATTGGCTTGGTTTATCTTTTTATTCTATTTCTTTCTTTTTAGTCTATCTGTCTGTTTGCAAGCTGGCTTGGGATTCTCCCAAGCTTCATCTTGAGGGGGAGTGTTGAGAGTTACTTAGTTTAAGGGTTTATTGTTTAGTTTGTAATATGCGCCCAAGTGTGTCTTGGCCCATTAGGATCGTGTCTAAGTCTATACACTCCCCCCTTCTCCTATATATAGGAGGGGGTTCTCTTATCAAATATATCGATTAGTCTTCTATTTACTTTCTAACACGTACTATTAGCTTTATCATTGTGTGAGTGAAGTTTGGTACATCTCTATAATTACTTTAAAATGAGCATGATAGTAGGCAGATGAACATATTGATTTAAGATGTAAAGAGAGATAGGATTGGTCCCGGTCAACTTTGGTGTATAGTTACCCGTCAACCATTTAATTATGACCTATATTTCCCTTCTTCTATTTGAAACTACATTGTCACAAATAATAAGTACACCTTTAAAAAACTTTGATACACCTTATAAGGTGGAGATGTATATTTGAGATGAAAAGGGTGGCAATGTGTTCGGTTTAACTGGTGAATCGATCAACTCACGGCCCAACGTATCAGATTGTCATCATAAATAGGTACCACTCTAAGAATAGCCAAAAGAATATAATCATTGCTACATGGCATGTGAATATTCTTATGCAACTTAACTTCAATTTTTTAAAATATCTCCTATACATAGGAGGGAAGGATTTTAATGGATTCTACTTAAGTATAATACAGATCATTTAAGTAGGATAACATAAATGGGCCAAAACTATTGTCTTTACACTCTCCCTCAAGCCAGAGAGTATATATAGTATAGTATAGTATACTGAATAGACTACGAGGAAGCGGTCTTATGAGAATATCTGCTACTTGATCTCCAGACTTCACATATGTTGTGGATATCTTTTTACTTCGGTTTGATTACAGACAAAGTGACAATCAACTTCAATATGTATGGTACGCTCATGGAAGACCATCGTATGAATGGCAACTTGATTGTCGTAGTATATGATGTTGATTGATTGGACGGAAATCTTAAACTCATATTGGACGGATTGGACCCGTTGTAAGTCACAACCTTTATGTGCCATGGTGTGATATTCAACTTTACAGCTTGAACGGGCAACAATCGTGTCTTCTTGCTCCTCCATGAGGCTAGGTGATTACCCAGTGGGATACAATATCCTGATGTGGATCTTCTATCTTTGGGATCCCCGATCCAATTTGCATCCGCATATCTTGTACTAGTTAGTGACTTGTGTTGAGGTCGTTCATTTCCTACAAAAATCCTTAAATATAACAATAAATGTTGTATACAGATTGTTGTACTAGGTATAAGGAGATTGTTTTAGGCCATAAAGAGTTTGTGGTAAATGACATACTTCGGTAGCACATTCCCCTCCAGCAACTAATCTGGGAGGTTGTTGCACGTAAACTTCTTTAGGGAAATCATCATGTTGGTTTGTATTCTTGATATCCTGTTGGTGTAGGGGCCAATTACTGCCATCCAAGGAGATCAAAATGAGTGGAGAGGCGATCAAAAAGTCATGAGGGATAAGGCCTGAAAGAAATCCGCCACATAGTCTGGGTATATCCTTTCACGAGTGAGCGTGCCTTTAGACGTCAGGCATAAGGGCCATACCATACTTGTTAAGGTGCCAAGGCTAGGTACTTTATGTCTTGGCATGCCTAGGCATGCATCGGAAGCTTTTTCTATTTCTAATCTTTTTCTTATTTCACTGTGTGGGCATACATTTTAATGTTCATCGGTACATATGTAATATAGTCCCAATAATGTGTATAGATATATAATGTGGTTAGTCCTTAAATAAGTCCCTTAAATATGACCTATTTTCACCTTCAGAAGGCTTGTATGTGCGCATTTAGAGCAACTATGGGATTTCAAATTCCTATGGTGTGTAAGATAGGGTTTATATAAATATTGTAATTATATACACAAAAGTTAAATACCTAATAAGGGTTCAACAATACTCAACACAGAAATCGAATTCAATCTCAAGACTGTGGCAAGGAAGCAAAATGGATAACAAAGATATTGATCATGAATGATACTAATGTTATGCAACTACATAGACAAAATTATTTATTTTAAACCTTACGACACTTGTAATGAACATATATATTCATGTATCGGCCTAGGGATTTAAAAAAATATCAAAAGGTGTGGGTCAAGGATGTCTCAAGGATGCTTAGTTGTGTGCCCTAAGTATAGGTCATACTCAAGCGAAGCCTTATTACAACTAGATACTACTTTAGAGGGAAATAAAACTCCATAAGGCATGCCCATGGCATATGAGATGAGCTGGAACTCTTCACTTAAATAGATCTAGCACTTCAAGATTTCATCAAGACTTTTTTAGTTGTAAGGAAGACTAAGATTTTCCCATGCTCCACGTGTGGGAAACTGCACCCACCACCACTCCTTTTCTATGGTGTCATGTTGTAGAGATACTTCAAACAATAATGTCTATTTATATAATAAGTTTACAAGCTTTTGACATAAGAGAACATATGCTTGCAAGAGTGTGGTGCAACGGTAATCGGATTAGAATACATTTATCATACTATGATACATGTATTTGTAGGCCTACAAGGGTGTGGTGCAATAGTGACTAACTCGCCACCGCATGAAGATGCCCCTAAATTAACCATTGCTAGAGGTATTTTCTTGACAAGTACCTAGCATGCATTGTTTGCTATGCTTGCCCTCAATTTACCTAACCCCTTCACACCGGACCTTGAAAGGGTGATGGAGCCTTATGGAAAGTTCATAGACCTTTGAAATTTCATCATGCAAACATACAAGCGTCGTAGATTTAACTTCAATAAAAACTCTACAATTAGGAGTGTTGGGTTGAGATTCATACCAGAAGGGATTGCATCCTAAGAAGTCATCATGTTGTACCCCTTTAAACTAACCCACAAGGTTGTGTTGCAATGGTGATAGGATTGTGGGCTCATGTAAGAGGTTCAATATTCAAATCCAACTTAAGGGCAAGTTTTCAACAACTTCTTGACAAGTATACGTTATGTTACAGAGCATAGCCCTCGATTTGCCTTCCTTCTTTATTAGACCTCCATGGGGTTATGGGATTGTAGATGGACCTTTCCCCATTTGGAAATTGCATAAAAACAGATCTACACATACAAAGATATAGATATATCACATTTATTATTGATGTAACTCATTTCTGGTTATGTTAAATATGTGTAGTTTCAGTAGAATGAGGTGACAAGAAAGAAGTTGGCCAAGGTAAAAAAGGAGCATTTGACGTGTCAGACGTGAATTTGAAAATCACCTTTATCATAGTTTCCTCTATAGCTTGTGCCTCAATTAACGTATGTTAACAACCAAGTCCAAAGTAGGGGATACTGACTATGGTAGTATGGTGTATCCTAGAAGTTTACTCACATGCTTAGAACATCACTCTATGTGTTTGTGGCATGTCAGGTTATATTAAATGGAAGAATCCATTTTGGTGTCTTGGCACAACTACCAGCAATGTGCAAGGTATATTCGCAGTCAATATGTAATTATACAAAGAATGCAGAAGATAACTTGGTCTCCATGAGCTTACACTATATGAGCTTGTGATTGCATTTTTCAATTACGAATAGAGTGGTTTCAAGAATCAGTATATAAGTTGTGGTTACAGGTTAAATGTTATTCAGCTCAAAGCTACCCATTTCTCAAGGAATTGCATGCGCAATACAGAGGCAAAGCATTTTCAGCGCGGGCTGCTAAAACAATACCAAACAGGGGGAAATTGTGATTGTTACATATGAACTAAAAAGTGTAAAGGTTTAGCATCCAATACTGAAGAAGAGTATATTTAGACACTAGCATAATGTTGGTGCACCGACAATGCAATGAGGTACATCAACCATATCCAGTCTCAAATTTCTCTTTGTATCCTGGAAGACAAGAAAAAGAAAAGTGGGTAATCTTTGCTACATGTGTCATCTGAATATTTAAGAGCCAGTTTGACCCATAAGGGTGGGTATTTACTCCAGCAACCATTAACTAACCTTAATGGGTGAATAAGACCATGCGACTCTTCCCTAGCCAAGGACTCGGACTTACTAGATATCCCACTTGCTAGTGATTACTTGAGAAGCCACAGGGCACTGTCATAGCAATATAATTCTTACCGGAAGAGTGAGAACAAAAAGGCAAAACAGTCTTCCGTATACTCTAAGTTCGTGATGAAGTAATACATTCTAATGGAAGAAGCAACAACTAGACGGTTCAAAATGGCGGAAGCTAACTGATGGGAGCATGTTAGAGTTGGATTCGTTAATCGTCCAACTGATGGAAACGTACAACTCATTGAAAATACTAGGGAATCTAAGCGGGATCCCTAAGATTTCTGTGGTGTAACGTGAAACGGACAGCTGGTGCAGAAATTTACATGTATCTATAGACAAAATGTCAAGGCAGAAGTTTTCATCAGCTGCTGCACATTTTAGACTGTAGTGTCCTCAATCTACCAGGATCAATCCAGGGTCTGGAAGTACTAAAAATGAGGGTACCTGTGAGATTCATTGGATCAGTTAATGGGAATGAAGCTGGTCAAAGTGGTGAATTAATCATAAGCCTTGGTGTATGAACACTACTAGCACCGTGCATTAGTCATTGTTAATGAAGAAATGAGATGAGGGGGAGGCCGGGAGCTGATTCCCGGATTCACAAACAATCAGGCAACCAGATCGCTCCGTGCATGCAGCTGAAGCCCCGAAAATAAAGCGAACAAGACTGCAGAATGACTCAACCATTACGAAACATCAAACCAGTTGTGGGGAAAGGACCTACCTTTAGATTCAGGAGTACTTGCTATGAAGATCATCACGGAGAAAACGCACGCCACGCGAAACCGTACCTTCCGATCCATCTGCATCCGCTTCCCCACAGCCCCCGTGGAACCCAGATAAGGAAGACAGGAACAACCCACTATCCGCTACCTGCCGCTGTCCCGCTACCACCGCATCCCACCCACGCGAAGCAGACCGGCCTTCTACCAACCACCCATCTAAAGAAGCGCGCAACTAAAGGAAGCTCAGTTTGAGTAATATAAGGAGGCTTAGGACCAGCAAGAACCAGCTTCACCAGTCACCGGGCCAGGAACTGGAGGGAGCACAGGCACAGCATGCTCGCAGTACAAAGGGTACTTGCGAGCCAAAGCAAAAATGATAGCAGCTGCTGGGTAGAAAAGGAAAGAAAAGGGAAAAGAAAACAATGGTGAAAAGCACAAACAGCCGAGCAGCGCAGGAAGTGAAGGTAATACGAGCGAAGGTGATAGCTCATTAGACAACAATAACGAACAATTAGTTCAGAGAGTGGACGGGAAGAAAGAGGTGTAAATGAGGCGCCAGAGCCGTGGCGACACGAAGCACCAACGAGAGCTCATCGTTCCATTCCCCCGCCCCTCCTCTGCACAGTTAGAAACTTAGAGCTCTGAAACCTGTAAGCTGGGGGTACCTCCAGCAAAAACCCGAGCTCCGAGATGGCAGAGCAAGCAAAAAGCCAAAAGGGACGGGGAAGAAGGGATCCGAGACCAGATTAGCAGTGCCAAAATCCGATTATTTTAGTTGGAAACCACGGATTAGGGAAGGGAGGGGTCATGCAGGAGGGAAGTGGGGCTCGGCTTTTACCAGTCCCAGTGGGGAGTGACCGGACGAGTGCCCCTTTGTTTAGTGCGGGGGTGGGATGTAGATTCCCTTGTTTCGAAGGCGTGGTGGACTGGTGGTGTTGTCGAAGGAAGGTGGTTTGGTCGGAACTCTTACAATTGGACGGCCCATGCCACGCGGCTACATTGCGCGGGCAGGAAAGAAATAGAGGGAATTTTTCAAGACTGATTTGTATTACTATCCTTCCACCTTTATTTACATATTTAAGCAACGAAATTCATATTTTGGGAAGGCACCAAACATATATAACTACAACTTGTTATAATATGATTTTTCACACGTATTTATATATTTGATTGTTAAGGATATGTTAAAAATTTTGGTATGTCGTATTTTTTAAAAGTATGGATTTAACTTGCAAATTCTTCTTTGTAATGATTTTTGTGGTTTTAATATTTTTAATAATCCAATAATAGATATGGGAAAAAGAAAGAGAGAAAATCACATACATTACTAAAAGTAATAGATTGTTAGTAAACTACATATAAAACTATGTGAAGTTTTGTAGAAAAGTAGTGTTGAAAGCAACTAATGGGTTGGTTTTAGTTCCATGTTATAAATAATGAGAAAAGATATCAAAATAGAGAATTTAACCAAGTTTGGAAAAGAAAAAATTAATTCGATGCATTAAATAAATGAATTAAGAGGGAGACTTATAAATAAAGAAAAGTTTCTTTAAGTTTCGTATTATGGTCTCAAATCTCACCCACACCTAGATATAAGTGATTAGGATTTTCTTTTAAAATTTGGGATTAAAAATATTAATGGAGAGTAATTTATGACTTCATTACCTTTTTCCTAAAGTGAAAGGGATTTTGAGTAATGTATTAATGTCATGATTTATTTGTTCCAATTCATAAACTTAGGGGACAGCCCTTTAGTTCGCATGTTGGCCCTTATCAATGGATCACATATTCAAGGGCTCCTAGTTGTCTTCCAGCTTGAGACAAACTAGGAAATATTGTGAATAGGAAAGCTCGGTTTTCTCGTGATAGACTCCCTCTCTCGATCACCTCTCCTCTTTATTTCTTGCTCATTGAGTTCTGGAGGCAAATCTGAGTATAATCATCCCTAGATGGCCCTGTCTTGAGAAGAATCTAAGGTTTCCCCAATTTTGGTTCTCGACCGACACCCGACACCCATGGCCACCCCTATAAAAGAGCATAGGAGTCTCTCTAAGGAACCAGGTTTTTGTTGGCAAGACTTGGCTAGACTAGTAGGAACGTTTCTCGCTTCCAATTTCCTGTCAAACCCCAATTGTACAACTCTCATGTTCCATCTACTCTGGCGAGGAAAACTCCTCTCCGACCTCTCTCTCTTCTCGCCACATCTAAGAAATCAACAACTACAACTGAGTCCGACAAGGCATCGTGAAGAAGGTTGTGCCTTCGCCTGCCACTCCAAGGTCCAGACATCTAGAGTCAACCTTGGAGTTGACTCGGCCACAAAGGGCTCGGCTCGCGGAAGGAGGAGGATGAAGGAGGGAGGCGAACCTGGGCGAATCTACCTCTTTACCCTTATCCTTCTATTGAGAGGTAAGGGGGCATTATCATCTTTTGGCTGTGTTTTAAGCCCTGCCATGAAAGCACGAAGCGTCGAGATGGCACGAGCATGTTGGCTTGGCCCCAACCCCACGGCCCTATTTGATAAATTGGCCGCTTGCCAACGTAACGTCATATGATTGGTCCACTGGTATTAAAATTGTAAAAAATGTAACTAATTATTGGTAAATCCAAACATGGCAAGTAATATATGAAACTTGATCAGAAAAACACAAAGAATTCAATAAAAATTAGTTTTTAAGACCTAATTCTTACGCCCAATTCCAAAAGTACCTAAAGTTGATAGCTTTAACGTATTAAAAGCATGGAGATCTAATTTCTTAGTTTTATTTATCATAACTTGCTTAGATGACTTTGATGGATAAAGTTTAGTATTTTTTAATGAAAGGATATCTTGGACTTAATTTGAGATCAATAATGCATATGATATCAAAATTAGGATTTGTAATTTAAAAAGGAATTAAATGTAATGATTAGGGGTTGGAAAGACAAAACCCTAATGAATCCATAATTTGACCCCAAAACCCTAACTTAGAACCCAAGTCAGTGTTAATGTTAAATTATTAACAAAATAGTAATACTTGCGTGTTATGCATTAATTTTAGGGTGATTTCTTGCTTGTTCTCAACTGCACTTGTTTACTTGGACTTTTGATCATCCCTGAGAAAGGTATGTGGTTACGCCTATGACTACTTGCCTTAACCGAATTCTATGGTTTCTCAAAGTTTTCCCGATTGGATTGCGATTAAATGCTTGCATGTTTATTTACATCCTGCAATCTATAAAGTCACTATGGATATCATCTTATATAAATATAACATGCTTAAACCCTAAATAATCTCTAGTGAGTTAAAGAGTGTGGGATGAATAAAGAAATTATGGGAATGACTGGTGATCAAGCCCGGAAAGGAAGTTCACCTCAGGACAAGCCTGAAAAGGAAGGCCTATGTATGAAACCAAACCCAGGTGAGAAGGGGTTATGAATGTCCACTACAGGGACCAAACCCTAAAGAGAGGGTTCTTCATAAAGAGGCTCCCCAAAAGAGAGGGTTCCCCATAAAGAGGTTCCCCTAAAGAGAGGGTACACCATAGAGAAAAAGAGGATAAGGGTGGCGAGGTTAAAAATAAGAAATTTCTTGTTCAATTTTGTAATCATAATTGTTGTTGTTATGGCTGATTATATTGTTACACCTGCATGTGAATATTTTGTTTCCCCCACATACCAGTCTATCTTGATACACTAATCGTTGTTTTGTTTCACGATGTTTTAGGTTTAAGTACTACTTATCTACAAAAATGGACATCCTAAGAAGAAGGAACTAGAAGGAAAGATGCTTAAAGTTACCATGGAAGATTTAGTTAGATAGTTTTTTATTCATGTTGGAAACAATAGATTTCTATATCATGTAACTCCTTAGCATAGAGTTTATCTTTCATGTTGTATCAAACTATTTTCCATTCAATGAAATTTATAATTATTTTTAGTTAATTTCTAAACTTTGATCTAATAAATATGGTAATGGTCCTTGCCCTCACGGTCCGCCTTAAATGGGGATAACAAGGGGAGGGGGTGTTACAAAAACTGTTTCATTCTCCTTATTAAGAAGTGTGGTATGAACAATTGTATATATGTCCTCACTCGAAAGTGTTTATTTTATGGTTTATTATTATTGTTAATGATATTTTAACATGTGTGTTGTATGAAATCCATATTTTTTCAAAAATTAGGGTTTTTGGCTATCATGTGTTGTTGTTTTTTGTTAATCAAACTCCTTTATCTTTTTTGTATTTTCTGTATAAAGGGGGGATACAAGAATGAGATGAGATTTACAAATGAGAAAGTAAGAAAGCTATGAAAATAATGTATATACTATATTCCTAAGGCCAACAAGGAACAACAAAAAAATAGAAATTTTCTAAAAACAAAAGCATAACCAATGTAGCTACTGCTTATGTTTGACAGAGTCCACAAACACCCCAGATAGATAACAACCTATTAGCACTCAGGAAGTACAGAATGCAAGAAAAGATGTATCACTTCCATCATCTCAGTAGACTATAGACCCAAAAAAGTTGAATCATGTGTGAGGATCTAGTCACAGTCTCTACATTAAGAGAATCTCTTGAAGAAAATCTAGAACAAATACATTTGTATATAGAGCTTCTACTCACCTTGAAATCCATCCAACATACTCAGAAGACTATAGAAAATGAAGAGTCAAGGCCTTCATTTTAATAGATAGAAAACATTGTCCCATTTAGTCAATACTTATGGATTTTGTAGATAATTCTTCAGATAAAAAAATATAAATAACTTGTTGAAGGTATTGTTACCAAAACATAAGCCCAAAGATCTACTGGAAAGAAGAAACATGCCAAAATATTCAAGCATTCACTCATTAATTTGAAGAAGACTTTCTCAATAGGGGAGGCATCGATAGACTAAAAGGAGGTATTTTTAAAGCAATTCAATTGTTCCATATGACTCAAAGAAAATCCTTTTTACTAGCAATATCTCATCCATTAGGATAAAAAAGCCTTTGATTCTTCTTTGCTCTTCCTCAAGTGAAGTCCTTCTTCTTAGGTAATGTTTTTTTTTCTTTAAACAAGTTATAATGACCTTTTATTATCAGTAAGACACCATTAAAAATCTCTACAAATCTTTTCTATTTCACCAATAAGAATAGGAAAATTATAAAAAAAAGACGCATAGTTGAAAGAGTAGATTTAACAAGCTCCAACCTGGTTTTCATGGAACGTGGCTTGGATTTCCAATATTCTAACATGTATTGGATTTTATTAATAATACTAGAATGATAATTTTTCAAGAGCTTATCCATGAACAAGGGAATGACTAGGGATTTGGAATGAAACATGTCTTCATCAATACCTAAAATGCTAATAATAGACTTTTTTACCCTCCTTGATAAAAAGATAAAACTTTCACAAAGTTGGTTATGCATCAAATATCAATCCCATTACTCTAGTAGGCAGTAAGGGGATTTAATGCATTAAATCCTAGATAGATTGTATCGACATACCACATACATAATAATGAAAGAAAAGTTCAATTTTCCAAATGAACCATCATGATTTACAAAATACAGCCCAAAGGCAACTTGGAATGAAACATACATAAAAAAACAACTAAAATATATCTAAAAATACATCATCCTCATAATTATTATAACTGTAATGAACCAAAACTTAAGGAAATAATAATGCTTCCCCTTTAACATACAATCTTTTATCTAGGAACCCTCTTCTTAGTTTCGATTGATTTAGGATGTTAATAGTCTTCAATTATAAGAGTTTTAGCTAATGAAACAATTATTTGAGGTTTTAATACAAGAATCAAGAATAATATAATAATTCTGACCTAATTGTATAAATTCACCACATTAAGGGATCTAAGTTTGGAATAGATCTTCTAGATTTTTTTCCCATGGATAGGTATAGGCATTAGAGAATCTCATACAAAATTTGTGTATTTAATGATGAAGGAATAAATTAATATGTCAAAAATTTACTTAGGCATCAAGTTAAGTTTTGTTGGATTTAGAATTGTCAAACACTAAAAACAATAGTAAAATCAGATTCGTCATCCCTCAATTAGTGAACTTACTAAATTTGAGCTTAATTGGACATTGTTTGCTCCTCAATTGATCAAAGAAAGAAAACATTTAATTATATGTCTCTAGGACCAAAGTTTTGGACATTTAATATGGACACCTCGTTTCCTTTTTATTTGGTTGGGTGCGCTATACTATGGATCCTTGGATCCAAACCATGTGATTCGCAACTTCTCTCCTACCTTGGCAGGATACTGTCCATGCCGTATACAACAACTTTCCGAATAGGTTTGGTAATCCTATCATTTCTCCCTCCACGGACTATAAATCTTATGAAATTTATTCAATTAGTTTCTAAATCGAAATATGCATCCAACGAGCTATAGATATAAATTTAATATCAAGTAAATGTGATTTGTCTAAATCTAAACCCAAGCATCTCGAAGTTCCCACACACGAAAGCTCTAACACCCGATCCTATAAATAGTCACCCCCACTTTGGTTTCTGTTGTACCTCTTGCAACTGAACCATGAAGTTAATTTCAATGCAAGTGCTCTCTTGGCTGGCAGCTGAACTTATTTCTTTGATTTCATATTAGGCCCATGTTGTCTACACCCTCCATCATGAAAGAGAAATTACTTCTAGGGTAAGCTTCTTTGGACTCTTTCTTCGTGTTTGCATCGTTAAAATTGATAATTTATTCCTTCTATGGATTCCCCTAATCTTGTTCCTAGTCCACTGCATGTCGGCAGACATCCATGGCGCAAACAAGGGATAAGGGAAACGATGGGTAATTTACCTTGATGCCCTCAATTTTATTTAGCTTGATGTTTTGTACCCATGGGCAAGATGGCCTTTTTGCTGATCTCATTTTCATATATCGCCTAGATGATTGGGTAACATCAAGATAGAATTACCCTATTATGTTCCATGGTATAGGATAATAATACAAAGACACTTTGGTAATTTGTGTTTAATTATCATCATTAGATCACACTTTGGTAATTTGTGTTTAATTATCATCATTAGATCAGTAAATAACATAGAAGGAAAATTCATAACTTTTGAATAGAAGATCCAAAAATTACAATAAAATATGTTTTAGAACCAGGAAATTATTCTCTACATAATTTTTCAGTTTTATCACCTAAATCTAATATAATAGATATGTGTTTTTCTCAATGATTTTCCTAATTGCTTATTACTTCTAAAATTCAAAACTAATAATTTATAAGTTAGAAAAATAAAATAAAATATGATATGAACTCAAAAAAATATAATCTAATATAGAATGTTTTTATAACCTAATTTAAATATAATAAAAGGCAACTTTTAGGATTTATAAAATTAATGCAAATCTAACCCTAAATTCATATATGCCTTTGATAGGTTGCTCATTGACTGAGATGGACTTAGAATTTTGACCGTGGACATGTGTAGACTATACATGAGGTATATTTGCATTCTATATTATTCCTATTGAGAAATAAACCTATTTTCTCCTCTCTCTCTTGAACAAGTTATCTTACACTAGTTCTCTCTCTTCTGAGAATTTATTCCATGTGAAATATTTTATTGGTATTCTGATCTTGTGATCATCTTACTTTATTGACTATTAATTTGGAGTCTTACTTATATCTTGTTCATCTTAATCCTTATAAAATCCTAATTTTCAAGATATGTAAACTTTTGTGACCCTGTAAACCATCTTAATTGTGGGAATGTTTGATGATCTCATCTCTTATTTGATGGGTCCTCTGACCCCATGGTATCAGTTTGATGATCTCATCTCTTATTTATGATTGACTATACTTTATCTTACCTGCACTATTTGCATGGATGATTGACTAGTCATAACTATAAGTAGTGACTCCATATAGGCATTAAGTTTTATTCTCCTGCTACTTATAATATTTATAGGCACTGGGTTTTATTCCCCTTCCAGGCAATGAGTTTTGTTTCCATGCCAGGCACTGTGTTTTATTCCCCTACCACATGTAATATAAGGTACTGAGGTTTTAGTCCTCCTGCCATGCACTAGGTTTTATTCCCCTACAAAATAATATATTTGTTTGGCACTAAGGTTTTACTCCTCCTGCCATTTGGTATGGAATACATATGAGTCTCTATCCTACTTTTTAGTATATGCTAGTTTGCTTATTACTCACAATGCACTACTTATAAACTGTGATATTTTTATTCTGACATTGTCTATAGGCAAGAAATATCTTTTGTTTATCATCTTATTGTAGGGAAATATGGCAACAACAGGGCAGTGGAAATAAAAAAAATTATCTATCATATTCCCCATAAACCAGTAGATCACGTCAATAACTATAAGATTGGAATGATGGTTTTGAGGATATACCTGGTCCTGGAGCAAGTCTAGTGACATCTTCTCATCATTTTTTATATGCAACTATTGACTAGTTGCTCTTTGACGGTGTCTGTGCATCTCCTGGTCTTCACTACGAACAATAGACGGGAACAATGTTTGTAGTGGATCCTACGGTCTCACCACAGACTATATGTTGACATTGTCCTCTTAGAAGCAACTAAAGGACTCTTGCCTCCATAGTAGTCTATACCGACCACCTAGAACTCCTATCATCCTACTGTAACAGACAAGAAGGAGTTGTCCCTCCCATTGGCATACTAATCACCAACTTGCTCTCCCACAACAATGATCCTTAGTTGTTCTCTCCCGTAGCTATCCCTCCCTAGTTGGGTAGGACTTGTTTGGACTCTCTAAGTTACCACAACCATAGAGGACAAAAATTGTCAGAGCAACTGATTCTCAATTGTATGTGTTGTACTCTGAGAAGCCCTCAGTACCCCTCTATTTATAGTAGAGGTTAGGGTCAGGGTTCCCAGTCGATGCGGGAGTGGAAGGGACCATAAGATCATAAATTTTCACAACTTGCGACCACCCAAATGGCCGTCTGGAAACCCAAATGGTCATATGGTACACCAGATGGTCGTCTCATACTGTGAAACGGTCATTTCATGGTTTCTAGATCGCATACAAAATTGAAAATTTGTTTTCCATTAATGCAAAACATCAATTCCTTGCATACAAGTAATGTATAATTGAAATAATCAAATTCGAGAAAGTATCTAGAACCTTTTCGGCCAAAATGAGTGATCTCTCCCAAGTGAGACAACCATTTTGCTCACCCAGACGGTCATCTGGTGAGCTAAACTGAGCTGGTCAGTTCAACCCATAGCCAATTTCAACTCGAATCATCCCTGATCCTTCAAACGCATATCTCAACTCTTGAGCCGACCGTTTAGCACTCCAGACGACCATCTTACTCAGTGAAATGATCATTTGGTAGTGTAACCAGCTGATTTGTTGTGTGAAATAATACCTAAACACTTCGGTTTTCAATTCAATCATCATTCAAGACTAAACTCTACTTCTAGGTCAAGACATATGTGTGCGACCCTATATGTCTTATATCTTATTGGTAGTGAATGTCCATGACAACTTATGACATCACAAGTAAAGAGTGGTCCCTAGTCGCACATCAGTACTACCCAAGTGAATGGAAAGTCGGGGAACAACTTCAACCTACAATTTGTGTATGGTATTGTAGTGTTTGTATAATTCCTTTGTCATTGATATACAGATTGAACTCGAGGCATGGAGTAGTCACCATTTTAACATTCAATCTTATTTATTGAACCAAAGCAAACTGTTTGAGATATATGTAGGCTCAATATCGCATATTGACTCACATGTGCATGGCCATGCATTTCTTAGTCTTCCAAATCAAGAGGCCTTGGATATCATACTCCCTTAGGAGGGACAAATTCCATCTCTATCACTCACAGTCAATCCCCATGTGCCATAGTTACCCAATCATCATCGTTATAACAACCCATTTTTCTAGATTGTGTTTTATGACGTCAAAGCATACCAAAACCACAAACGCCACCATCACTATGAGATCTGACTATGACTTACCATGGTAATTATTTCCATGTGTCAGTCTCATGGTGAGTTTGTCTGATACACTGTTCTCTAACATGTATTTGTGTGATTAGTTCGATGTAGTTATATTGTGACTAATGAGACTATGTTATCAACCAACTCACACTCTGATCTTATGTGTCATTTTTGTCTATCAACTTTCTACAATAACAATTGATCAAGGACATAATGAGAATATATATTCTCAACATCTGTATGATCTCATTTCTCCAAGTCACATACTTGAATACATACGTCATTGAGTAATATAATTCTCTAGACTTTAATGATGTCATCATTATCTCATAACTGGATTAAATAGAATAAATTGGAAGCTTGCCTTTATTTATGTTTACAAATTCTGCCATTACAATTATCATATGATTGGCTCTCTGGACATACATATCAACACTTATTGCAATTTATATTCTTTTGATATTGATTTGGTGATTTTTTCCACTTCTATGGGATGCCTTGCTACATATGTTGTCCTTTAATTCGTATCTTGCATAATCCATATTTTATATGCACATACCAGTGTCTTGTTGAAATCTTCTACTTTTTCTCTACTTCTGGGGTATGCTTCCAACCCTAGGTGTAGGACTTGAAATATAAGCTCAATGACACGGACTCACTAGGCGGAGCTCTTGGGGAAGATAGACTTGAGACCTCCACTTAGATCCTTATGTTGTTGCTATCATGTAAACCCTACATGGGAGAATATTTTTTACTTCTGTAAAATTGAATATAGTCATGAAATATATTCTGCTGCTACACTCTGTTTATTCTTGTATACCATCATTTGAGGGGGGAAATACATCAATTCAAGCATACCTTTTGAGGGTGTTTGAAATAGATGGATTTATTCTTCAAATTAAGTAGGGAGTGGATTCCTTCTCTGGTCCCACTCCTTACAATAACCCTAATGATAACTGGTTTGGTTAAGCTTTTTGATCATTAATCCTAGAGTAGAGTCATCAACTAGTACGCAATCATATGTTGCAAGTCTTAAACAGTCATCCTTCATTAACATAATAGGAGGGAATCTAGATGCGGTCAATGAAAATGTGTTGGTATAATGGGGATAAAATAATATAATTTCACAATTATTTAAAATCTAGGTAGTAAAATAATAAATATGAGAAACAACATTAATGAGCTTTATTATTTAAGAACCAAAACATATTTTATCACACATTTTTATTACACAATTGTGGACATTAATCCTCTACCATCAACGTTTGAGGATGTTCCATGCACTAGACCCTTTATACACCCACAAGTGAGGATCCTTTTGCATTTAATTATATGGATTAGGAACTCTCTACACTGCAAAGGTGAGGATCCTTTGACGTGTGTTATGATGCATTAGATCTCTCTACACCCACATGTGAATGTCTTTATTTATTTATTTTATATGAATTAGGTCATCTCTACATCCCAAAGGTGAGGATCCTTTTGCATGTAATTCATATGCATTAGACCCTCTCTACAACTCAAAGGTTTGGATCCTTTTGTGTGTTCAATTTATTATCAAGGTATTAAAGTGTTTATTACATTATGTTCAACGTATTCCTAAAAACTTATATACATGAAAACTAAAGAAGGGTATCATATGGAATCACTTAGTTCAGACAAAAGCCATATGCCATGTTGGGAGTCCTATACACATAATGCGACCAATCAATACCATAATTATGGCCAATATCAAGGATATAAGTGTTTATTTGATATTGAAGAGTGGATCCTGTTAGGGTTTTTAAGTCATGATTCAAGTCAGATCCTTGTCAAGAAAGATATAGATCCAAGGGTCAAGCATGGTTTGCCAAACATCTTAGGTCACACGGATTGAGATTAGGGTTTTAAGACCCAAAATGGACACTAGGTGGGGGTTTCACACTCATGATCACCATCTTCAGGTTTTCAAGTATTTCAAGGTTAATAGAATATTCAACATCATTTTTAACATCACTTTGATTGGATGGTCCCACACCAAGATCATATTAGGATAAAACCTTATTCCATTACTAGAAGGTCATCTTTATTAGCATCAAGGGGTTTATAATAAGATTCATTTTTTGGTCTAATAGGCATATAAAATAGGGTTTTCAATAATTAATTAGGGAAATCATAAGATGAATTGCTTCTAATATTGATAATCATGAGATCAAGTTTAGATAATCATATTTAAGTTCCATGTTGTCACCATGTATTGTAGAAATATTAGCATAGTGATTATATATGTTCTAAGGTTTCAGATAATCTTTAGGGTACCATTGAATATCAAATATAGGGTTTTTAATAATCATGATGCATAAGATTTGAATATTATTCATCTCTAATTATAAGAAGGAGAGTAACTAGGATATTAGTCTATTAGAACTAGATCTATACTTTAAAAAAATGTTAAATTGTTTGATTTTTTGTATTAAATTTGAGTATTGGTATGTAATATTTGGAGTTAGGGTGATTTTCTAGCAATTATACAAGATTTGTATATTATTTGATTTTCTACTTAGAGAGAAAGGTAAAAATACCTTTTTATGAAAAATTAGAAGTTGCTTATGATGACCACCATAGTCCATGTCGTGATCTAATGGTTGAGGTGTGTCATATATGCTTAGTACAAACGTGCAAGTCAGAGTTTGGTCCATTGATATTTAGATGTTAGATCCACAACTAGCTTTGATCATAGAAGATCCAAGGCTTGTGGGAATAGCCCTTTACTCAAAATGACTATTCCCGAGAGTGGAGATAGTTGTGAGTCATTATCTTTTGATCTTATTCTTCACTTACTAGATTGAGATCAAATGGTAGGTGTGTGACTTCTCCACTTTGTGTCTCACGTGATAGGGGTAGGGG
Source organism: Alisma plantago-aquatica (assembly GCA_963693085.1). NCBI lineage: Eukaryota > Viridiplantae > Streptophyta > Magnoliopsida > Alismatales > Alismataceae > Alisma > Alisma plantago-aquatica. Next base: position 515,424,443 of record OY856409.1, read on the forward strand.
GCACCACCATGGCGTTTCCACCCGAGGGGAATAGGAAAAGGAGAGGGAGAGCATGAAAATCATGAAAACCAACCAGGGTTCAAGGGTGAAGTCATTGATGAGGGATTGTAGCAAGAGAGGATCTAGGTGTAGGGTTTGGGTAGGTGCATCTTCATAGGGTGAGAAGAGGGAAGGGTGGGAATTTTATTCTTGGGTCTAAGAAACCAAATAGTTTCATACAACCAATGATATGATACAAATTGGTGAGAGGAATGAAAGGAGTAAAATAGGGTAAATAAAGAGCCACGAGGGTGGGAGTAAGAGAAAATCTTGTAGAATTTCATTCCTACTTTCCAAAAAGGTCATGAGAAGGAAAATAACCTTGGCAAAGTTGGGTCATGATCCAACAAATGTTGGCACAAGGAAAAACTACATCATTAGAGCCATTCCATAATGGACGAAGGTAATGGGGATAATCAAACCCCAATGGTCGAACATCCCATAATTGAGAGGCTAGGAAATAAAGGGAAAAAGAAAGAAAAAACAGGCGAGGTTTTTTTTCATGCATATCTTTGATAAACCATGTAAAATTATATGAATGGCAAATTATAATGGAATTTATTTATAAGTTTGGTTTTATGTATTAAGGCCACATAGAAAAAGTGTCAGATTGTTTTCTACATGCTAGATTAAGAAATTAGCAAAGTGAGACCAGAGTTAAATCAAATTTAAGGTTGCATGTATCTTAATGCATATCAATGATTCAAACTGTAATTTTTTAATCTAAAGAGTCACATGAGATCTTAAATATGGAAATGATGAAGTGGACACAAAATAAGAAATTTGATGGGTAACAAAGTAATTAAATAAAGTATTGTAAAATAGGACTTTCCCACATCCTTCACCTCTTGGAAATAATTATGTCCCAAAATGTATATATTCTTAGAACTTTCAAGAACCTCATATTCCATATCATTATTACTTACATACTCAACTTATCATCAATATGTCATAATTCGACCATACTTAGATCAACTCAAATTCATAATTCATATGACCATCTTGTATATGCAAAGATCTTATATTTTTATTTGAGTACATGATAGATTTTAAGTCACAAGACAAGTGGATAGAGTCCAAACAATATGGCGGTCATAGATGAAATCATACTTAAGTTCCACAAGGTCACACTTTTTTGGTGAACAAAAAACCATGACATGTAGGAGTAACATAAATTCAAAAAGTACCTCTAATTCTCATTCTCTTTATATTTTCCTACCTTGAGTGAAAATCATGGGCATGCCAGTGATACAGGTTGCACTTGTTATCCTATGGGGGAGGTGGGTAGGGTCACTTGTACTTTAAGTTTCCTTCTTCATTATAGTAAAAACAAAAAAAAATTGATGTCAGTAGAGTTCTGGGTGCCTCTTCCCATAGTTGTACATATCTGGTTTTGGTCGTTGGTTATAATTCTGATTAGGGCCCTAGTTGTGATTCTAAATTGGATTGTTCTAGCCATGAGGATTCCCAGGGCGATTGTTGTTTCTATTATTATTCTCATCACTATTATAGGGTCTCTTTCATGCACTAGCATGGAAAAAAACACATAAGTCGAGTCCATCTACAAAAAGGTACACTCTCTCCTCCTTAGTTATGTTCTAGGCATGCGTGTTTAATAAGTTCAAGTTTTGGCCATACTTGACCACATACAGTTTTCCTTGGGTGAGGGAATGGAATTGTTTACACTTCTCTCAAATTTGGGCATGTAACTTTTAGAAAATATGGGCTTAAATGCTACCCAATTCACATACACATTTTGTCAAGAATGGAGATAGTTTTCCCACCATAGTTTAGTTCCAACCTTGGTTGGTAGGTGGAAAAGGTGACCTTGTCCTGTTCAGGACATCAAAGAACCTTACATGTTTTTTCAATGGATACACACTAGGCATTAACCTTATCCAGAACTTCTCCCACATCCTCACCAAATAAGGTTTCTAGGTGAAATTTGAGAAAGTTGGCAATAGAGAGAGAGGATTTGGGTTGGGGTTGTTTATATGGACTCCCATAGGAACTAGAAATTTGATGTGCACTGCCAAGTTCTGCATAACATCCGTCAAGAATTAATGCCATAGTACTTCATCATTTTAGTTGACACTTTATACATCAATTCATGGTTTAGTTGTTTCCTATCATTAGGGTACCCAAAATTCAGGGAGTCAAGAGACCAAGTCACCCTAACACATAGAAAAGATGGGGATTCATCATACTTCCTCCTAAATGGGTGGTTTAGGATAGTCCTTAAACAAGATATGAGATTCTAGAAGACTAGGGTTTTAAAGGGGAAGCTTTGGTCCATTAATTATTCCACTATGGCCTAGTAAGGCATGAGGAACCTCAGTCGTGCTAGCTGAAAAAATAGGAGATGAATATGTCACAACCCCCATATATGCTCAATCCTAGCCACCCCAATTTCAACTTTATGGATTTTAGGACTTCCTAGGGTCATATGAGATTTTAGGTTAATTTTGATTATCACTAAGATGTTGTGTTAGGTTTTGATACCAATTTTCATGAAATGTTATCCATTAAAACTAAATGCTACTACTTTGGTAGGTAGTATTAAGGGGATTTATTGTACCCAATCCTAAACAACCCAAATGAAACACACAACATATGTAATAACAATGTCCAACATGGGATGCCTTGTTTTCTAGATCCTTGGTTTGTTTCCTAGAGGTCTCAGTTCAATCTGCGATGACAGTATGATAGAATCACAAATTTTAACATACATGATAATGAAACAAAACATCACCTTTTTAAAATGAAACATCAAATTTTACAAACTATGACCCACATGCAACTTGGAATAAAAGATACATAAAAAAGAACTAAAACTATTATTATATCTAAAACCACATCATCTCTCATTATTATGATGGACCTTATGGAAACTATTTTGGTGTATCATGTTCATTACTCTATTGAAGGGTAGAGTCATCAACTAATGCAGAAGCATAGATGTAGCAAGTCTTCATTAATTATCCTTCATTAACCTAATAGGGATTCAAACACGTTGACACACTATCTGAAAAAAATATGACTTGCACGACAATTACTAATCTTGAAAATAAAATAATATATATTGGAACAACATATATCAGCTTTATTGTTTATGAAACAATAACATATTTTACCACACATTTACATTACACAATTATGACCATTAATCCTCCACCATTGAGATTCATAATGTTTCTATGCATCACAGACTCTTTGCACCCACTTGTGAGGATCCTTTCGCATTTGATTTTTATGCATTATATCCTCTTCACCCCAAAGGTGAGGTTCCTTTCATGTGTGTTTTGGTGCATTAGACCATCACTACACCCATAATTGAGGGTCTTTTGCATTTATTTTATATGTATTAGATACTATCTACACCACAAATGTGTGGATTCTTTCACATTGAATTATTATGCATTAGACCCTCTTTACATCACAGATATGAAGATCCTTTTGCATGCCTAAACTGATTACTCAAGGAGTATTGTGTTTATTACATTATGGCCAATGTTGAGGATCAGACCATTGAGATTCAATAATAGATCATATTAGGGTTTGGGATTTAATGATTTAAGTCAAATATTAGTCTAGAAAGGTATATATCCAAGGGTCAAACATGGGATATCAAACATCATGGGTCGTAAGGACCCAAATTGGGGTTTTAAGTTATAATATTGACCCTATGTGGGAGTTTTACATCCATGATGTATACGTTTTTGGATACTAACATCATATTCAACATTATTTGAGCATCACTTTCTTTGGATGGTCCCACATAGTTCATTTTAGAACAAACCCTAGTTCTAACATAAAAATGCCATCTTTATCGATGTCAAGGGTTTCAATATTTAAGACTTGATTTTTGGGGTTTTTACATGCATATCCAAGAGGATTATCAAGATTTAAATAAGGAAATCATAATATCACAAGTATTAATCACAAGATTGTGTTTAGATTATTAGATTCATGTTTTGGTGTCATCTCCATATATGATATAATATTAGCATCATTAACATTAAAAGTGATTAGATTCAATTGAGGATTTTAAATAATCTTTAAGGTATCATTCAAGATTAGATGTAGGGTTTCCAATAATAATGTTGCATAAGATTTGAATAATATTCATTTACAATGATCAAAAGAAGAGTGAGTGGTATATTAATCAAACAAGGATCATATATAGACTTTTCAAGGACGTTGAGACAATTCCTTATATTTTTCATTATTAAAATTGAGTTATAGATAATATTTGGAGTTAGGTTTGACTTCTAATAAATTACATAAGATTTGTAGTTGATTTGATTTTCTATTCAGAGAGCAATATAAAAAACCTTTCTGGTAAAAGTGGAAGCTGTTTATGGTGGAGCACCATGTTGGTATGTATGCTCAGTGAGCCAATCATATGATGATTGGAATGTGGTATAAGATACATGATTTGATAATCATAAAGGTAATTCCATCTATTATGTCTATCTCAGTAATTAGATGATGACACAGACATAAATATATGTCTAAAGAATGATGTTACTCGATGAATTATGTCTTCCAGTACATGACTTGAACAATGAGATCATATGAATGCTAAGAAGTACATACATTCTTGTTATGTCCATAGTCGGATATTACTTTGGAAGCAAAATAGACAACAATAATACATAAGACTAGAGTGTGTGTTGACTGATGATAGAGTCTCATTAGTCATGATATATGATATCAAGTCACTCACATAGATAAATGTTAGAGAACAGTGTATCAGATAGACCCACCATGAGAGTGATACATGGAGATCATGGAATGGTAGTTAGGATCAGCTCTCATAGTGATAGTGGTGATTGTGGTTCTTAGACCTGAAGTCTCTACATTCATCACATGTCATTTGTCATACTTCGACATCATCAAATGTAACCCTAAATAAGGATTGTCATAACAATGATGATTGGGTAACTGTGACACATGGGGACTGAATGTGAGTGATGTAGATGGGATTTGTCCCTCCTATAGGAGATTAATATCCAAGGCCTCTTGATAAGCGAGACTGAGAAATGTATGGCCATACTCATGCAAAATATATGATATGTAAGCTCACATGAATCTCAAACACTCTGCTCTAGTTCAAGGAATATGGAATGAATGTTGAGAGGATGACGATTCCATGCCTCGAGTTCAATCTGGATATCAGAGACAAATGAACTATATGATCACAGTAACACTAGTCATAGATTGTACATTGAAGTTGCCCTCTAACTTTTCGAATTACTTGGGTAGCAATGATGTGTGACTAGGTACCACACTTTGCTTGTAATGTCATAAATGGTTATGGACATTCACTGCCAATGTAATTTTGGACCTATAGCATCACACGCATAGGATGCAATTGGATTAAAGGAGTATATTCATGAATGATGTTTAGATTGAATACTAAAGGTGTTTAGGTATTCGATTAAACAACTAAGGTTCAAAATTAACTAACTAGACTCTGAACCGACTGGTTCACATGTTAAACCGATCGGTTGGAGTGTCAGGCCAATTGGAATCAATATTGGTTGAACTTTGCCTGAACTGAATAACTAAAATGACCATCTCACTTGTGAAATGACTCTCTCATAATGTAAAATGACTATTTCGCTATGTGAAATGACTGGTTCACCCTCTGGGTCGCCTGGTTCAATTTCCAATTCGATTGGTACAAGGATTGATGTTGATGTCATGTTTAGCATTAATCGGGCATTGAATATCAATATGATTCAGAAAAGGAAACTGCGCAAAACAACCATTTCACTAAGTGAGACAACCAATTCACTCATCATACAACCAGTTTGCTATGCGAGACGATCAATTCTCCATTCGTAGGTTCTAGAAAATTCATGATTTTAGATCCTTCTACTCCCACACAGATTGGGAATCCTGACCCTAGCCTCTACTATAAATAGAGGGGTATCGAGGGCTTCCCAACACACAATTGAGAATCACTTGCTCTAACAACTATTTTCTTCTCTGGTTGTGGTAACCAATAGACAACCTGAGCAAGTCTTACCCGTTAAAGGGAGGGATAGCAAGGGAGAGAACAACTGAGGATCAGTTGTAGGAGAGCATGTCAGTGACTAGTATGTTGACAAGAGGAGACAACTCCTCCCTGTTGGCTCTGGTAGTGCAACGTGGAGTTCTTGGTGGTTTGCATGGACTACTCTAGAGGCGGGAGGCCGTCTTTTGCTGCTAGAAGGACATCATCAGCCGCTGTCTGTGGTGCTGCACCAGGAGGTCAGTGGAGACGATTGTTTGAGTGTTGCTACTGTTGAAGGAGCGTATTGCTGCCTGAAGAAGAAGAAGCATGATGCTACTGCAAGGGTAATGTCGTTGTACTTGCTCCAGGACTAAGTATAACTTTGCAAACCGTCCTTCCTAGATACATTGTTGTTGATGCAATCTTGTTGTTCTGGGAAATGAGCATTTTTTTTGCTGCCTATTTATGCACACAATTTCCCTACACACCATAGTCCACATGTCGGTCTAATAACCAAGACAGATCTTCTTCACTCAATGTGAACCCATGAGTAGGAGGTTGTCCCAGTATTTGGTCATCAGATCATCACTCAACTTTTACTAAAGAAGTCCAATGCTCGAGAGATAATCTGTAAAGACCGAATCATTTCGATCAAATTTTTACAAACAAATCTATAAGAAAATATAAACAAGTCTTTTAATTCATACAACTCTCTCAAAGTACATGGTGTTTTTAGAAAAGACACATATACATTGAATACTAGTGAATAAAACTTTAATTTATCTAATCTTCATCTTCTAACCGAGGACTATTTGGTGCAATCTCTTCTAGGTCTTCTTTGATACATGTACATAAGTTCCCAGAAAAAACAAAACCACACATGGACCCCAAGAAGGGAATCATAGGTCAGTCAAATGACCAATATAAAGTTAATATTTAGAACATAAAAGTATGAACCTATCTACAAAGGATTTTCATGACAAAATGCAAAGGAATTAACAATGTAGGCAAGTATCAAATGGTAACAATTGACTTTCAACTTCAATGAGATTCAATATCCAAATTAGTGACTTGTAACTAAAATTTTCAAATAGATAGCACATGCCAATGTCTCATTGTTGGGGAAGTCATATGTTCTCTCCTATGGAGAACAATAACACACCAACTGAGATTCCCAGTATACTGAGGGATCCCATGTCCTTTAACTCTGAACAGAGGTGAGAAAGCATAATTCCACTAAACTAAGGGCAATGACATACCATTTTTGACATTTAAACATTGTGCTACTATTTTCCAAGAAGAAATGTTGGTGGCCTTTCAAAGAGTAAGGCTAAATTTAAAAAATAATTTTAGGCCTACCAATCTATCAAATCATGCATGCAATCAATGAGGGAAATAATTTTCCAAATAGAAATAGAAATTTTATATCTTTATATTAAAAGTATCCAAAATTATGAGTTCCAAGTATTCAACTCCAAGAATTCAATCAAAATAGAGAGTTTCACAAATGAACAATGAATTGGTTACTATTGGCTCAAAGTCCATTGGTATTCAATTTTTTTATTTAATTATTCGTGACTAGTGTTTTCATCTGTGAGTGTTATTCATTTCCATAATTCTCATTTAATAGGGTCTCTAGATAGGTTATTATATATACAAAATCAATGTTGCATACCCAATTGTTTTGTTTAATTTCTTATGGATTAGATCATAAAATGCTATCCTCCCCTATATCATTCTATTTAATTAGTAGAATTTAAGACATTCATTTACTAATATTCATTCTTCATATACTCATACCTATATTTCAGCTATGTATAATATATATATATATATATATATATATATATATATATGTGTGTGTGTGTGTGTGTGTGTGTGTCTAGATGATTGAGAGGAATTGACTTCATTTATAGTACAAAAATAAACTTCTTATATTTTCATTCTCTAAAATATATCCTATATTTGTAGATATACATATTTAGGAGTTTTTTTTTTGGTCGGTCAAAAATCCTGTTGCAATAATATTACCAAAACTTTGGGTACAAAATAATGTGCCCCTTAACCAGCAGGGATGAAACATCCTAAGCAAGAAACAATGAGATCTTAGAAAAAGACCTCCAGAAAGGAAGAAGAAAAGAAATCTACGTCAGCTACAAAAGTCAATGACCCCAAACAATTACTATGGGAAACAACCAACACAACCAGCACAACACTAACAATAAAACATCTTCAAGATGTGCCATCCTGGAGGACTGAAAGCTGATCATAGAATTGGAGCAGCCATTAACTTCAAGAAGAGACAGGGATCAACTTCCGCCACCAAACCATTAAAATCTTCAGGTCACTATATGGATGAGCACGCATCCAACAAGGGACCCCTTACTGCTGAGCACTAAGGCACTACAACCAGATGCTGGGATGATCCCAGTCCAGAGAGACACCAAGATGACCACCGAGGTGCACAAGAGAAAGCATAGAATCCGTCCATAAACTAACCATCAATAGATGACCTTGAGCTGGGCACTGCCTTTCCTCCACTGATGTTTGAACCATTATCTGAAGAAGTGAAATCCAGGTAGACGGCCAACCCCTCTTCATCAATCAACAATCATTATTACATTTATCAATTATCTCCAATATTGACATGCCAACATAAACATATGTTAGTGTTAAAACATGCATTAAACTAACTAGTTTTCTTTATCAACCTAGTGATTACTTGATATGTTAGGATATCATGATTATCATCGTCCATCTATTCAATTAATTTAACTAATTTGTATAACAGTAAAATAAAAAAGTCTACTAAATTACGTTTATTTGGATTTTTTTGGCATTTGTATACTTATATATATATATATATATATATATATATATATATATATATAGACACACACACACACACTCCTATGTAGGTTACTATAATTTGTATAATTATATATGATTATCTAACCCATATTAGTTATATAAGTTGTGATTTGTACATAGCAAGTTCTAATACCATCAATTTAATAGTGAGTCTACAAAATCTCATCATGTACACATACATTTTTTATTAGGTTGAGGATTCTAATGGTTGGGATTACCCAAGCTACTCAATTTTTGTAAGGCCCCAAAACTTGCTTAATAAGCTTAATTAGCCTAACTGAATCCTTAGAACCCTAATATAACCTTGTGATAATCTTTAAAATCAAATACAAGCTTAATTTTCAAATTTGTTCCAATTTGGACACTGGTTGAGCAAGTTATGCAATTTTATGCACATTTTGGACTTTTCTGCAATTTACCCAATTGAGAGGTTTTCTTTGCAACTTATCACTTGCATTATGTTCTATGGATATTCTCTCATCATCCTTGTGTTTTTGAGCAATGGGGAACCTATTTAAACCTTGGTTTGAAGGTGTTTTCCTCAAGGGTATATTAGGGTTTACCCCTTCATGGATGAGCTACCTTTAGTAGCTATCAACTAATGGATTATTTGTTTTGCTTGGAAATTCAAGAAAAGGGGGATAATCATGTCTCTATGGATGGTGGGATAGCTTCTTGTGTGTGTGCTTGTATATTCTTAATGGTTTAAGACCATGGACACTTGGAAAGATACTAGAACTTCAACTTTTTCTTTTTCTTTATCTTAAAATTTCATATACTTATCCCTAAGCACCAAAATGAGCCATTTGCTCTACACCACTTCCCTCCTTCTCCCAACCTCATTCTCCCTATTTTATGCTGTGAATTTTCCTATCCAAGGAAGAAGAAAGTGGGGATCTTCTTGGAAAAAGGATATAGGGTTGTAATTGACTCCATTTTAGGATTGAAAAAGCTTCCTTCTAGTGATCTTGACCTAAAAGAGTAAGAATCCCCTTATTTCCTTCATTTATTTATTTTTTATCCTTCCTCCTACCTTTCTCCAGGTTGGAACCTTGCTGTTCCATGGTAGAAATTGCTCTTAAGCTATAAAACCCTACTTTCTTGCTCCTTATGCTTATGGTTTGCTCATTTGATGAAGAAATGTTCTAGATGGACGAGTTTACAACTTATGATTGGATTTCCTACCCTACCTGCTCGAATTTTTTTTCGGGATTTCATATTCTCATTAGAGGCAAGTTTTATAACTTGCTCCACGTTTATTGCTTACCATAAGCTCTCTAGATCATGTTCTTGCTTGAAAATGATGATTCGTACACTAAAAAGCTATGCTTGACTTGGATTTTGATTTTTATAATGTTCCTTGTTCTGATTTCAGTTCTAGATGAACCTTTGATCATGTGTACATTATTCCTAAGGTATAATATGACTTGGATCAGGTTGGTTTGACAACCTATGGTGCTAAGCACCTATCAACCAATGGTTAATTTTAGGGTTTAAGCTAATTTCTTCTATAAACCCATGACCCGATGATGGTACCATTGCAACAACCCTATGGTGTTGTCTTCATGACAACTGATGGTCGAGATCAAAGGTGTCAGATGATGGTGACAACCTATGGTCACCCCCTTAGGTCAGGTTTTGGATCAATTTAGAAGTTTAATGATCAACCATTAAGTACCCTACCGATGTTATCAATCAATGATGACATTAGCTTAATATTTGATGTTGATTAATGAATATAGTGTTGATATAACAACCTATGGTGACTTAATAGTCATTAATTATGGTGGATCAGGTCTCCACAACCTATGGTGATTTAATCATTGTAGTTGTAGCATCAATTAAGACTTAGACCAATGGTTTCTTGGGTCACTTGATGCAATGGTTGGACCTATACTATAATTTATGGTTTTAACATATGAACTTGACCCAATGGTCAAGATCTACTGTTTATTCCTCCAATAAAGTGGAATGATGGCTAATGTAATATTTTGGTCCTAATAATGTGATTTAGATGGTTCCCTTTATATGATCATCTTAAGGAGCTTACTAGTTGACAATGGATGGCTTGTTTTAAATGAGTAGTCAGTTGTGGGTTTTACCCTACTCTTAATGGAACTTTTTGTGTTGTTGATTAAGGGATGTCTAGGGTTAGATGGTGACTCTTTCTAGAGAACAAATCAAAGACTTAATAGGTGGTTTAACCAAGGTGTTTCCTTATGTAAACAACAAATGGTCTTACCTTTTAAACATCCAATGGTTCTGGGTGACATTGTGGTATAGTGATATGGGTTGAATGATGATGGAACAAATGGAGGGTTACCCTTAATAAGGCAGTCTTAACTATTCACTCATATGAATAGAAGGGATGATAACCATATTGTCTTGATATGTAACCCTAACGAGGTATAGCTTGTTATACCGAGCTTTAATATAACTAAATGATGGTGATTGGGTATGAATAGTCCTTGAATTATTAATACAATAATGGAGTACTCTCTTATTGTTGTTGAAACCTTAGTATGCTATATCCCGATGGTTACACCTTGATTTATGTGTGGGTTCATACTTGAGAATAATATGGAATGTGATGGTGATGCTTCACGTTATGCATCCATGATCCAATGGGGATGCCGTGAGTTAGGGCTTGGGTGTAAGTGCCGATTAGTAACATTGATATAATTTATCATGTTGAACCTAACTCTAATGCAAATAGATAAATATGATTATTCATGTTTAACATTTTGATATGATGGAATGATGGCGGAATAACCTCCTTAATATGATCATAACCTTAATATGTTAATTGGTGGTTATCATAGCCGCATGGTTGATACTTTCTTATGCTAAACATGTGCATTATGAATATGATGAGGGTTAATCATATCTAGATTCCTTGCATGTTGATGTAATAAAGGAATGTTCTTAACGTTAATATAACCCTACTATGATTGTTTATGAATATCTCATAGCTCATTAATGCAATATTGTGTTGATCCAGTGTATTATATGTAAGTGATGTTGTTCAGCCTTGTTATAAGGCATGCAAAGATAATGATGATCTTGCAGGGAATAGTATAATGGTCTTAATGACCTTTGGGCATGGTTGAGCCCTGAATGAGGTTTAATCCTCTTATGTTGATAAGGGTTGATACCCTGTGATATTGTGAAAAGGATTTATATCTTGTGATAGTATGATGACTAGTGTGGTCTCATGAATGGCAAGTGAATAGTACCATGTCATGATGAGATGACAAATTATATTTCACACATTTTATATATTTTCAAAGTTGTGATATTTATATGCTTTCTAGAAGTGAATTAGGGTTTGTATGTCCACTTGTTTGATGCAGTCTTAATTCACCCAATTGGCATAACTAATCAAGTGCAACTCTAATCATGTAGTGCTCTGTGCCGCAGAGCCATCTTCAATGTCAGAACTTGTTGGATGGTGAAATGAGTATTCCTAAGGGAAACTCAGAGTGCATACTATTGAGTATGTGGGGGTGGTAGGTTGAGGATATATCCTTGTCATCCACAATGCAGATTGTGGAGGTTGTCTATGGTCATGCCTCATACATTTGATGTGATTGAGAACGGTTGTGGTCGTGTCTCGGTGATTATAACATGATGCGATTAGAGGACAACTGCGGTTGTACCTCAGTGATTGGGTTTGTATACCCTAGTTTCTTGTGTCGTGACCTGTACCAAGGGCGGACTAGTGGTTAGCTGCTTGACTATATGTCACTGTGGTGGTAGCTTTGAGTGATATGTCACTGCCTTTTTACTCGTACTGACCGAGGGGAAGAGATATTATACCGACACTCCTAGATCTTGTACAAAACCGAATAGCCCTTCACAGGGGTCGGTTGGACTTTGAATGGTACAATTCAAATTCCCCAGGGCATAATAAAAGATGTAAGACAGCTGTGTAGCATAACTGTTTAGGTTATACACAATGCTTCATATTGGATGATAACCCTTGTTTGCTTTCTTTTCATTGCGATCATGTTTAGCACAATAAAAGATAATAGATATGATTATGTTGTAGTTATGCTCATGTTGTAAATATGCTTATGTTGTCAAATATACTAACACTGATGGTTAAGATGATGCTGCTAGCTATGTTTAATATTGCTAGCCATGCCTATGTAATTATATATGCTTAAACTACTAATCATGTCTATATAGTTAATTGTGCTATGATGTTAGTTCTACATATGATATAGATTTGTCCCCTTTATTTGAGATGCTAATATTGATAGCCATGTGTAATATTGATGTTAGTTCTACTAATCATGTCTATACACTTATGGTTTGTATGTCCACTTGTTTGATGCAGTCTTAATTCACCCAATTGGCATAACTAATCAAGTGCAACTCTAATCATGTAGTGCTCTGTGCCGCAGAACCATCTTCAGTGTCAGAACTTACTGGATGGTGAAATGAGTATTCCTAAGGGAAACTCAGAGTGCATACTATTGAGTATGTGGGGGTGGTAGGTTGAGGATATATCCTTGTCATCCACAATGCAGATTGTGGAGGTTGTCTATGGTCATGCCTCATACATTTGATGTGATTGAGAACGGTTGTGGTCGTGTCTCGGTGATTATAACATGATGCGATTAGAGGACAACTGCGGTTGTACCTCAGTGATTGGGTTTGTATACCCTAGTTTCTTGTGTCGTGACCTGTACCAAGGGCGGACTAGTGGTTAGCTGCTTGACTATATGTCACTGTGGTGGTAGCTTTGACTGATATGTCACTGCCTTTTTACTCGTACTGACTTAGGGGAAGAGATATTATACCGACACTCCTAGATCTTGTACAAAACCGAATAGCCCTTCACAGGGGTCGGTTGGACTTTGAACGGTACGATTCAAATTCCCCAGGGTATAATAAAAGATGTAAGACAGCTGTGTAGCATAACTGTTTAGGTTATACACAATGCTTCATATTGGATGATAACCCTTGTTTGCTTTCTTTTCATTGCGATCATGTTTAGTACAATAAAAGATAATAGATATGATTATGTTGTAGTTATGCTCATGTTGTAAATATGCTTATGTTGTCAAATATACTAACACTGATGGTTAAGATGATGCTGCTAGCTATGTTTAATATTGCTAGCCATGCCTATGTAATTATAGATGCTTAAACTACTAATCATGTCTATACAGTTAATTGTGCTATGATGTTAGTTCTACATATGATATAGATTTGTCCCCTTTATTTGAGATGCTAATATTGATAGCCATGTTATGTTACAAGACATATTCATGATGTCAAATATGCTTATGCTACTAGATTGCTTGTGTTGTTAGCAAGGAATATGATGATAGACATATTAATAATAATGATTGTTATTATATGCAATTTGATGATATTTGAGTAGATATCTATTCAAAGAAATGGATTTATTTGTTATCTATATATGCATTGATGATCATACTTGTTGCTTTTCTTAATCTATTTAGCATACTTGAACTGTTCAATCTATTCAATTGACTATTATATACTCCAACTGCTTAGTTATCTACTATTTAAAATGTTATAATCAATAAGCATTGTTGGAGGTTATATCTCTGGCTGGGACATGGGTATCACCCTTGTGGTTCACCACATTTTTTTAGGCAATCAGAAGTGACGAAAACAAACATGTGGTAGCAAAGGGGAGCTATAGTAATGAATCTTTGATAAATTTGATTAGATGTCTAGTGTGTCCTAGAGTCATCCTTGTACTCTCAGGTCCATGCAGGAAAAGTTTGTATATGGCATTTCAAACAAATTGAAATTTTGTTAGCATGTTAATGTTTGTTGTGTGGCATATAAAAACATTGTTCTCCTGTGTATATATGTTGTGGCTAAGGCGATAGAACAATTTGTATCAAATTCTTGGCATTGTATGGATATAAGAAAGATATTGGGCTCTTATGAAAATGTTTCTGAGGGGGTTGCTGACATTGAAATCAGTTTTAATTTACCCATATTTTTGGGTATGTGATTAATTAGTAATTGATTGTGCTTTATATTTTGAGTAATCTCATTTAGTGTAACGGGCTCTCACAATTTTGAACCACACTACATTTCCCATTTGTTTATGTTGTAGAACCTATGAACATACTAGAAAGTAGGAGAGGAGATATTGACCTATCAAGATTAGGTCTATTGGTATCAATAATAGCAGTGGTTAGATATGAAGATCAGTTGATCAAAATCTCATCACTCAGATCTTCTTCCTCCAACAAAGGGGATCCATGAGTGCTATATTGTGGCTTGCGGAGGTGGCAGTAATTTCATGCGTCTGCTACCCAGGTTAAAGTTCGACCTACAACATCCATAGGTTTCCAAAGACTTCTTCTTCATCCAGCTTAGGGTTGGATTTGATCGATGGTAGTAGGTTCATGAGGAGAGGGCATTACCAAAATCTACAACACTCTTGGCAGAGAGGATGAAGGTCTCATGGGGATATTTATTGAGTCGATGAAGGTTGAAGAAAGGTAAACTAGTTGGTCGATGGGGAAGGACCAGGATCAATGGCTAGCTATTTGGCGATGGTCGAGAATCTAAAGTTGTCTGAGATCTTCTTAGATTTCAAAGATCTATAGATCTCTGCACAAGCATAGGGTGCTCTAGCACAAGATTGTGGTCGAGGGAAAAGCTGGGGATCCTAGTGCAGATATCGACATGTAAATGGTTATCTTTGAGAAGTTGGTCGAGCTACAAATCCTCAATGATTTTAGGCCTGCACCAAATGCCATGTTGTAGGGTATGTGGACGTATGTAACCATGGTATTTCAAGAAGGAAGGAGGCGCCTTTTGGAGAGAGGGAGGAGTGGTGTCGCCAACTGTAGATTTGTAGTGTTGGTCTATGTTGGTTGTAGGTTGGAAGGGACTAAGTTCCAACTAATCCATGTTTGTGATGGTGAGGGCGAACTGGTGGTGGTTGAATAAGGTGATATACCATGGCATTGAAGTGGTAGGTTCAAGGTTGTAGTGGGATCTATAAAGCATAGTGGATGATAGGGTTTCCCTTGATGAATACCTACAGGTGAGTAATAGTGCTATTGTTTCTTTCAATCTACACTAATGACCTGGTCGAGGTGATGGTTATCCAATGAGAGGTTGTAGGGAGAAACATTTCAGAGGTGGCCTATCGGGTAGAGGCTGTGAAAGCAATCATGATGTCGTTGCCTAGTTGGTGTCCAGTTCACGGAGAATGGCCCTTCTGTTTCTCTGCATAATTGTAGTGGAGGTCACACCCTAAAGGAGGACGAAGGCACATACTCCCTCTTTGTTACTAGTCTAATATTTATTAGTATTATTATTAGTAAAAACTACTAATTACTTCTCATATTTATAAATTTTGAATGACAAATTCATTAGCTTTGGAATTTTAACCACAAGTCCAAATACTATTAAACAAGTTTATACAAATGTTAACTCCTATATTTATGATCTTGAAAGGGCTAATTAATTATACTCACCATGTATATAAAATGGGTATATTTTGGCCCAATTAATAATTCATATTGTTATCGAAAGCCATTAGTTGACAAAGTGGGTGTGTTACTAAAAGACAAGGTCTACTTAAAGTATTTGAGCATGGGGCTTTCAATTGAGATAAATGATGTCATGAAGATAAATCAAGGGATTACTTTGTAAACATTTTTTGAACGAGGAGAATGAACTTATCAGGCACAATAAATCAAATGAGGAGGGAAACTAGCATATGAGAATATGATAACAGATAAAAATAGTCACACGAGAGTTGGAAGAGGGATCAATTTGTAATTTAGCTCAAGTTTTGGGGAAATTGCAAATTATAACTCAAAATAAAATCTTGTATCAAAATCAATATGTTATAGAATTCATCCAAACAATGTGAGTGTGTAAGGGAGAGGAGATGATCGTGAATAATTACCATATGATCTTGATCTTCACTGAGAAATTCGAGACAGGGTGGTTGTTGTGTGTCTTCTCGACTCCATAGATTGTATGAGAGGCACTACTACAGAACCGACCTTTGGTGTCAGTTATTTAAGGCCTTTGGTGTCGGTTAAAAAGCGACACCTATGTGGGAGATACTAAAAGCTGAACCCTTAGGCGTCGGTTTTAAAACTGACACCAAAACCCTTTACGCACACCCAAAACGTGCCAGCAGGGGCACTATAGGAGTTGGTTATTAGTGAGAAAACCGACACCAGAACCCTTCACGCCACAAAAAGGGTGGCAGCAGGGGCACTATAGGCGTTGGTTATTAGTGGGAAAACCGACGCGAGAACCCTTCGCGCCATAAAAAGGGCGGCAGCAGGGGCACTATAGGTGTCAGTTATTAGTAGGGCAACTGACACCCAAACTCATCTAGGACACCATCGGTGTCAGTTTCGTAGTAATAATTGACGCCATATCACCTTCCACCATGACCATGCTAGCCACCACGGTCATGCTGTCTGGCTACATTAGACATCAGTTTTTTTTTTCTATTAACCGACACTGTAAGCCTTTGTTGTCAGTTTTCGACTAATAATCGACGCCTATATTTTGATTTTTTTTCTTATCAGTTTGCAGGCCTACTGTGGATGGTCACAGGATAAAGAAACCTATAATCTAGTAGAACTGAACTGTAGGTTTACGACGTCCATTGATATCAGCTAACAACAGGCCACAAACCTACAAATTTAACAAGATTCACACACATGTAGAAACATGCCACAAACATGAAGTTCCTTTCATTTTCACATTCACACATGTAGAAACATCCAGATACATGTAGAAAATTCATGTAGCAACCTACAGTTCCTTTAATTTTTACATTCACACATGCACATGTAGAAACATTAATGTAGCAACCTGTAGTTCTTTCATTTTTACATTCACACATGTATAAATATTCAGACACATGTAGAAACATTCACACATATGATAATTCAGAAAAATTCATTTACAAAATATCATTCTTTAGTCATTATCGCTATCAACATCCCAATTATATTTTAAAACCCCCACTACTTGTATAACTTTTGTCCATTCTTCTCTTACATCATTTAATTCTTCCGTCCTATAGGAAGTATGTACATCTGATAAGGCCTTACCTGTAGTGTGGTCAGTTTTAAACACCTACAAAGAGAATGATGTATATATAATTAATAATATATAAATAAGATTTATACATTTCATATCATCTAATGAGACTATATATAATATCTCAGGTATGGTATCGATGTCCACTTCGGCATATTTGATAATCATGTGTATAAATCACATCACATAGTATGCACATGCCCAACCGTTGTCTTGTGTAGCACACTATAAATTGAAACATACAAAATATTAAAAAAATACAACTAAGCACAGTTCACATAAATAATATATACATTGGAGTCGGAAACTTACTTTTACGTTCTCCCAAATTATTGGCTGGTTCTTTTTCCCGGGAACCTTTCCTCGAGCCTTTTTGAACTCATACAAACCCCTACATGTTAATGTAACACAGTAAATTGCATAATTAAATAGTAATGTAATAACAATTGTTAACAGATATAAAAATGAAATATTTCTCACTGGAATAATGCCATTTTCATTGCATGTCCATATTTTGGATTCAATTTAGTCCCCTTAAGATCTAGATAATAGATAGTGAACGTCCCAGGGACAATAACTAGTAACTCTCAATGCGTACCCCTAGAGGTAAAAAAGTTAAAAATTAATAACTCGAAATCTACCATAAAAATATAATTTTCGGAAGTCCAAATTATAAGCAAAGTAAACTTACTCCACATTGAATGGAGCTATTATCACCGTCTTCTTATTTTGACCAAAATTTGTAAAAGCATCACAACAATATTGTTGAACTGACATAGGGTCTTTAGCTACTATACTAATCAAAGATAGAATAAAAAATCCTACATGTTCAAATGAAAAATCTACACATATCTTGTCTAAGTAGCTGCAAAATATGTATTACATATGCATTAATATATAAGAAACTAGATCACCGGATCCTAGATAAGGTATATGGATGTATAAACAAGATCTCACCTTATCCATAGCTCTATCACAGATGTATTTAGCCAATCATAGTGAAACAACTCCAAAAATATCTTGTATAAATAGTTTGGTTTCGTATGTTTGACCTGTAGCATCCACATCTATAGAAACATTTATAGGGCAATTTATATCATGTTCGCCTAACCATACTGCCATACCCCTACAATTAGGACCTAACGGGGCAGGTAGGTCCTGTGGAACCCAACTTGGTAATGTAGGAGGTGGAGGTGGAGGCCTAGATGCTCTGGGTGTCTTCATTTTAACCTATATATATAACTTCAGATCAATTGACCTCATATATACACACTAACAATTTAATGTAATGTAATTTTACCATACAATTTCAATATAAATAACATCCGCTTTGGGCCACAATATCACTCTGCCTTCTGCCTCACCAAGCATTTCACAATCTGGGTGGGCATATAGTAATTGAATATCTATCCAATTGGGGAATATACGTAGCGGGCTCACACGAACCCAACCATTTGGTAATGGAGACCCATGAAACATTTCCCCTAGAAGGGATGTGTAATTTGATGCCTCTGCAATAACATATTCGTTACTTTTTAGACGGCATGGCTTCAACCCCTACAAATTTACGTAAAGAATGTTATATACATATATACATATCATCGTGAAAATATATCATCTTGAAAAGACTAGCTACTATGTCATAAAAATACTTACAACGGATGTGCTAGGTGGTGGGTCTATAGGATTACTCCCAACCTCTATAACAGGAGTAGAGCGGGACACCATAACTGTCTGAGTGGCAGTCTGAGATGCCTGCCACTTCACCATTGCTTCTTGGATTCTCCTATCAATTAACACATCTACCTATACATGGATAAAAGAAATGTTAGCTTCTGATTATTGAATTTCCTTTTACAATAACATTCTAAAAAAAGAATAGGTTTTTCTTATAAAATTCCTAATTTTAGGACATGTTTGCGATGGGATGGCCCAAAGAACACTTTGATGCCCACACCAGCTCCTACACCCCTAACACGTCCAGGATGCTCTGGGTTACCCAAAGCAGCTGTTAATTCATCCCTTGTGCCCTCAGGGATGAACTTGCCTTATTTCCTCAGCTCGTGCAACTCCCGCTAATCGCCATCAATAGAAATTGGTAAGTAAGTAAATACCACAAATAATCAATATTCGAACGAATTGCTCTAAGAGTTGTATTTTACCATTTTTGCAGCCGCCTCAACAATTGCGTGCTTCTTTATTTCTCCCTTCTTATTTTTCCTCCTAGCTATCTAGACATCATGGCGAGGCAGAGGTGCGGTACCTATAGTAGAGGACTCCTGAGTAGCAATAGACTGAGTAGTACACTCAGCCTGTAGTCTTTGGCGAATGCCTACATAGCCGTTTGGACCCATTGTGTGGTCATGCACATTCAGTGCACACCTTGCTCTTTGCGCCTCACCAATAGCCTAGTTAGTATGCACATTGATTTGGTTAGTAACACTAAAGGTTAATCTTGAATAGGTGAATACAACGTATATTAATTAAATAGGGAGTAACACCTAATACCTTGAATTCATCAGTGTTTCTTGAAGCAACAAACATGTCCCATTCTTCTTGGTCCAGGAAGTTCCACTGTTCAGTGGCTGACTTCTTCCTCTTCTCACCATATTTTATGTATTCTTGAGTGAGATTTGTCCTATAGTTCCTTAGGACCCTCCCACAGCGTTGCATCACGCATTTACGATGCAACTTTTCATCCAATGCAAATATACTCTGAAAAATAGAATTTCTATTAACTAGTATCCAAAAAATTAGTAATCTACAAAATAGAATTGCAAATAATAATAACTCACACATAAATCATTCCATATTAAGTCTTTCTTCCCCTTAGGAACTTTACGCCAAGAATCTATCTTAAAACCACAATGGCTACGAGTAACATACCCAAGATATGAAATAAATGAATTGCGGTTCACTCCAATTGCATTTCATGTATTATCAAAATCTACAACCAATTTAAGTCCATTGCCCCTTAGCACTGTTAATTTTTTTCATCATAGTGATGCCCCTTCTCTTGTCAACTTTTTTGTACTGCTCATCAAGTGCCTCAAGTGCTTCAGAGGGTACATGTGCATCATCAACCTAAAATTTGACAAAATAAACACACTTACATGATATAACTATAAATGGACATATAGATAGAAATATATGATATATTTTTAAAACTTATATTGTGAGGCGGAACATTGGTATCCTCACCATGCTCATAATGGACATCATGGTCATCATGCCCATGCTCAGCCATCTAAAAATTTCATTAAAAATCAAACATTTAGCATTTGACATAACTAGAAGATAATGAAACATTGAAAAATGAAACATTGTATAGTTCACATATACAAATGAAACATTGAAAAATGAAACATATAAAAAAATATAAATATGCATGCCTCTAATATTGCGATCGTTTATCAATTAACAATCCTTCATTGTGATCTCCGCGCACATATAAGTCATCATTAGCTTCAATATTTTGTGATGTTGGCAACCCAACTGAGAATGGACTGGAGTCATCATACTTATCATAATACTCTTCTTCATCTATAGAATCTTCAATGAACTATCTTTTACCATGAAGAAAAACTGACCATTTATCATTTGCAGGATCATCGATATAAAATACGTGTTTTGCCTGTGATGCCAATATGAATGGTTCACCCTTCTCGCCAATCTTTTCAAAGTTCACTAAAGTGAAACCCAATTCATCCACTATAACTCCTTTGGTGTTATCAACCCAATTACATTTGAAGAGCAGAATTCTGAAATCTATGTAGTCAAGCTCCCATATGTCTTCAATGACACTGTAATATGACATTTTAGCTTCACGTGGACTCTTATCCTTTGTACTTGCAAAAAACATAGTCGACGCTTGAAGGGTGACCCCACTATTTTGGATGACACTCTTATCATCTTGGCGCTTTGTTTATATGTGAATCCATTAATGTCATACCCTTCATAAGACATAACATTCAATTTTGGTTTAAAGGGGAGGCATTTGATAGTTTCAGTAATATCATATGGTGTTTGAGATAGTTGATGTAAGACTTTATCTTCAAACCACTTAATAAATGTCTTATTATGCAATCTAGCAAGCCACATTGAATTGGCTCGAGGATATTGTCTCTTGATGAAATTGGTATGTTCCTCGATATAAATACTCACTTCATCCATGTTGTGTAAAATATACAAGTGACCTTGTTCCAACTGCTCACGGCTGATTACTTTCACCCGTGATCCCAAAATTCCTTTTCCAAATTACTCCTCAATATTCTTTTCATTACCATGAGTGTCATTACCAATCAAAAAGTCATTGCAAAAATCCATAACCTCTCTCTCCACATAACCCTCAATAATACTCCCTTCAGGCCGATAACAGTTTCGAACATCACTTTTAAAAATGCTCATGTATCGTTTAAAGGGATACATCCAATGCAAGAAAATTGGTCCCAACATTTTCACTTCCCTAGTCAAGTGGACAATAAGATGTACCATGATATCAAAGAACGAAGGAGGGAAATACATCTCAAGCTGAAATAGGGTAACAACCACTTCTCTTTGCAAAGTATCGAGAGTATCAAGGTCAATAACTTTGCTGCACAGACTTTTGAAAAAGAAACAAAGTCTGGTGATTGCAAACCTTACATGCTTTGGCAATATAGATCGAATTGCCACGAGCAATATTTGTTGCATTAGAGTGTGACAATCATGAGATTTAAGGCATGTCAACTTTATATCTTTCATTGATACCAATCTACATATGTTAGATGAGTAACCCTGTGGCACCTTAACATTTACCAAGCATTCACAAAAAGCTTTCTTCTCCTTTCTAGACAACGTGTAACAAGCGGGAGGTAAGTATGTTCTCCGATTTCCCATTTCACGTAATTCTATTAATTCTGACCTTATTCCCATTTCACGTAGGTCCAGTCTGGATTTTATCCCATCTTTAGTCTTACCTGGTATATTCAACAGAGTACCAATGATGCTATCACATACATTTTTCTCAACGTTAATGACATCGATACTATGCCTGACTGTCAAAGAACTCCAATAAGGAAGATCCCAAAATATTGACTTCTTCTTGAATAAAGATTTGTCACTCTGTGTGGCCATAGTACATTGTGATCTCTTACCGAATTCATTGAAAAAGTCTTTTACTCTTTCATAAACAACCTCCCCCGGTATAGGTTTAGGTGCACTCCGTTCCTCATTCCATCCATTGAATGCTTTGTGCTTCCTATGATACATATGGAATTTGGAAGAAACCTTCAATGACCAAGATATACAGTCTTGCCACCATGTTTTAGTCTTGTTAAATTAGTGTTCTCTTCACATATAGGACACACTTTAGCTCCTTTGACACTATATCCAGACAAATTTCCATATGCTGGAAAGTCATTAATAGTGCAAAACAACATAGCGTGAAAATGAAATGTCTCTCTTCGTGAAGCATCATAGGTCATCACACCTTCACCCCAGAGTTTCTTTAAGTCATCAATCATAGGTTCAAGATAAACATCAATATCATTTCCAGGTTGTTTAGGGCCCGATATCAACAACGACAACATAACGTACTTATTTTTCATACACAGCCAGGGAGGAAGATTGTATATAACAAGCATGACTGGACAAGTGCTATGTTGGCTGCTCAATGTCCCGTACGGATTCATCCCATATGTACAAACCCCAAGTCTTAGATTCCTGACTTCTTCACCAAATTTAGGGTACAATAGATCAATCTTCTTCCACTATGGGGAATCAAATGTATGTCGTAGGATCCCATCATTATTTTTCTTAACATCTACATGTCACCTCAAATTCTTCGCATCTATCAGATTGGAAAACAAGCATTGAAACCGTGATATTATAGGTAGATACCACATCACCTTCGCAGGAGAACCAGTTTTGAACTCCCCCGAAGTCGTCAATTTATACCGTGACACACCACATTTTGGACAATCTTTCAAATCCACATAGTCCTTTTGAAATAATACACAATCATTCAGGCATGTGAGTATCTTCTTGGCCTCCATTCCTATTGGGCACCACAATTTCTTTACCTGGTATGTTGAGATTAGCAACTCGTTTCCTTCATGAAGCATTTCTTTGAATAAATACAACAATGACGTGAAGCTTTTGTCGCTCCATCTATTATTAGCTTTCAACTTATACAATCTCAACACAACACTAATCTTCATAAACTTAGTACAACATGTGTATAACGGTATCTCAACATCATGCACAATGTTTCTAAACATGGGAGGTGGATCAGTTTCGGTGTGCTCTACCCCACAACTATCCAACATCACATTAATGATGTCTACTAGAACTGGTTCGTTCACATCTATGTCATCGGAGGCCATTTCTTCTTCCACACAAGCACTGCTATCGACATCCACTGGTTTCGGGTTTGAGATCTCTCCATGCCAGTGCCATTCTGTATAGCCTTGTACAATCCCGTTGCACATGACATGACTTTTGATTTCGTCACCAGTGCTGACTTTCAAGTTCTTACTGCAATGCCTACATGGACAGTAGAACCTATCTCCAGGTTGTTCCTATGTTCCTCGATAAATCTAATAAACTGATCAAGACCAGAAATAAACTATGGGGTGCAGCGATTGCGAATGGACATCCATGATCTATCCATTCTATGATCAAAGAGAAAACAAGTATATATTACAACAATATTAGGGTCTAGGGTTAACAAATTAGAGTTTAAGCATGGTTAAAACTTTAGGGTTTAAGGTCTTATATATAATTAAGATTTACTCCTATTGAGTAAATCTTGGATGGGTTTCTAGGCCTACAAATACACGTGATGTCATTCTTATATATAATAAATATGTACCACCTATCCCATTCTTGAACACCTAATCTCACTAGTAAGTGTATAATGTATATTGGATTTTCAAGAAAATTTCGACAGCATTTCCCCGATGTTCTCCAAGTATATATGTACTTAGAGAACAAACGGGGAAATGCTGCCAAAATTTTCTTGAAAACCCAATACATAGTATACACTTACATCCTAAGTGAGATTAGGTGTTCAAGAACAGTCCCAAATCGGGGACTATCCAAGATTTACTCCTATTGAATAAATCTTGGACGGCTTTCTAGGCCAACAAATACATGTGTTGTCATTCTTATATATAATAAATGTGTACCACCTATCCCATTCTTGAACACCTAATCTCACTAGTAAGTGTATAATGTGTATTAGGTTTTCAAGAAAATTTTGGCAACATTTTCCCATAGTTCTCTAAGTACATATGTACTTAGAGAACAAATGGGGAAATGCTACCGAAATTTTCTTGAAAACCCAATACACATTATACACTTACATCCTAAGTGAGATTAGGTGTTTAAGAATAGTCCCAAATCGGGGACTATCCAAGATTTACTCCTAATGAGTAAATCTTAGATGGGTTTCTAGGCCAACAAATACATGGATGTTGTCATTCTTATACCTACAATCCTAGTTTCATCATTCATATCCTAAGTTTTGTGTAACATCATTTAATCGTGCTTGTCAGTAAATACTAAACAGTAAATAAACCATGATTCCATATATCAAAGATTTGAATCAGGGGGTGATGTAGCCCTATTTTAGGGCTCCATCCTATGCCATTTTGTACTTAAATCACATATAAACATGTTAGATTACAAGCTTTTTCCCCTAATGTGTTTATCATTGCCAAATGCACTTATGATGTTCTTTGCACTATTTTCAGGTACTTGGACCATGCCTTAGATGGAAGAGAGAGAAAGAAGGAGTTCTTGGGTTTCCATGCCACTCATGGGGAGGTCCAAAGTAGGCCCCAAAATCTCCCTCAACCTACCTCCAATGGCCAAGAGTCATCACCAAGCAAAGATGTCCAAGAATGATGAAGTTTAATGGATAATCAAGTGGTGTAAGCCTCACCACGGCTATGGGAACTTCCCACGGCCACATCCCCCTCCTCCAAAGTAGCTGTGTGACCCAATACGGCCATGGTGCCACTCACCCACCATGACTGTGGCACTCCGCCACGGCCATGGCCACCAACATAGCATACCACCAGCCCCATACCACGAACGTATTCTTACCCCCATGACCGTCCTATACTACCCTCACCATGGCTGTGGCACACCAACACGACCGTGGTGACCAACCTACCCTACCATTTCCACCACATTCCACCTCAAATCCACTCCATTTCACCATTATCATTAGAGCTTCATATATCAACATACATACTAGGTCATATTTCAAGTCAAGATTCAGGCATTTAATCACCTTAGGACGCATACATGATTCACAAGGCATTTGGGTGCACAAAGAATAATATATGTTACTGATTTAGGAGTTCACATTATCATTTTAGAAATAGAAGACCCACATGTGAGTTAAGTTTGAGATTTAACATCAATGTATCTTTAACACGCATGTTTCAAGGTTCAAAGCACATAATCAAATCAAATCAGGATGCTAGAATGGACAAGTTGAATCTTATTTCAGCATGCATCAAAATTTACTAAATTAGGTCAAGCATGAGGATTAGAAGCACAAATATATGCAAGTACAAGATTTGAATCAAAATGAAGCCTAATGACACATTGGGAGAGTGAGATTATACCTCACTTGAAGGCTGAAGAACAAATATATGTAAGTCAACAACACAAATGGATGACACAACAACTCAATTCAGCCCAAGAGCACAAGTGCAATCAACACAATTATGTTATAATGAATTAATTAGGTGTCAATAAGCATTAATTTTAGTGAGACTCTCTTAGTCCATGCTACTACAAATGGGAAATCAGAAAATATGCCACATGTGTAACCTTAATTGCAAAAATACAATCTAAGACCACTATGATTCTTATCCATCCACACTTACATGCTTCTTGAATGGCTAAATGACGACATTCATTTTTAGGTTCTCTAACTAAGAATAAATGTATACATTATGCTCAATGCAAAAAAAAATTTACGACAGTGTGCCCTTGCAACCACTACATTTTCTGAGTTATCACTGTTAACATCTGCCTCCGACGTCAAGGCCGTAGGAGGAAGAAGAGGAGAAGGAAGAAGAAGAGTAGGAGGACGATCGAATAGGGAGAAGAGTAGAAGAAATTAATTGTACCTGTCAGTAGCGAGCTCGTGGAGGAAGAAGAGGAGAAGCTCTGTCGGCAGTGAGCTTGATCGTAGAGGAAGAAGACGAGCAAACGAGCAGCTCAGTCGGCAATAGCGGCGGCGTTGAGTAGGCAGTTGAGCAGGCAGCAGTGGCATGGAGCAGGAGAGCCGTGGTCTGGATAGCAGCGGCCAGAGCACTAGCAAGCGACGACGGCGACAGTGACTAGAGCACCAGCAAACGAGGGAGGAGGTGGAGGCGGAGAGCACATGAGCATCGGGCGGCGGTGAGCAGAGGAATCACTGGACCTAACCCTCAATCGAGAATGAATGAAACAGAGAAAGGGGAAGAGTCTGGCTCGCACGGGTGCTATTAAGTTAATAATATGTATCAATTATTAGAACTAACCGACGCTTAAAACTATAAGCATCGATTACCAACAAGAAACCGACACTTATGTTAGTTGATAGTCGTTGATTCTAACTAAAAAAACTGACGTCTATCTATATATACCGACAAAAATAAATGTTCTCGAATTAAGACTATAGTCGTCAGTTTCTGTATAAAAACCGACGCTAAAGGGAGGTGAACATTTTCACGGTTAAGCACGTGAAAACACATCGACGTCGGTAATTGTAAGACAACCGACGATAAAAATTGGACAAATTTCTGTCTCGTGAAAAACCTTTAGTCGTTGGCTTCTTTGTTAAAAACCGACATTGTATGTTAAATTTTGGAGGTAATTCTTTTCACTAGAAAATTGGAATTTGGCGGTCAATTTTAGGTGTCAGTTTCTTATTAAGAAACCGATGCTAAATAAAAAGTGATACCCGTGTCTGGTCGCCCTTCATAGATAGATGTCTGTTATTTTATTTAATAGATGTTGTATGGATTAGGCGTCAGTTTTTATATACAAACGATGCTTGTAAATGTGACGTTATAAGTCATTTCTGTAGTAGTGAGGGAGGGCAGATGTTGTGTCAAAACTACCACTACAGGAAGGGAGAGCATGGGAGGCCATGAAAACTGGTTAGGGGTTTTAGGGCGAGGTTTAGCATTTAGGTGGGGTTTATAACATGAGAGGGGCTTGGCTTAGGGTTTGGGGAATATGACTTTCTTTGGGGTGAGAAGAGTCAAGGTCAGGAATTTTAGTCTTGGTAGCCACATCAATAAAGGGGTTAAAAAAACCCACAATCCATAACAAATTGGTCAGAGGAAGGAAAAGAAAAGGAAAGTGGGGAGAAAGAGAAAACCATGTGGGAAGGAGAAGGAGAAAGTACCACAAACTATTCTTACTTTCTAAAAAGTCATAAGGAGGAATATGACAATGGTGTTTTTGGATCGTGATCCAATGTCTATTAGGTAAAAACTAGGTCACATCCCTAGACTCGAACTGACAACTAATTCATGAAAGACTGGTGTGGGGGGTGTCCAAATCATCATGATAGAATGATTTAAGAAGAGGGGTCAGGAAAAATAGGAAAATAGAAATATAATTAGTGGGGGAAGATGGGTTCTTCATGCATAACTTTGATAAATCATATAAAATAATATGAAGAGCTACTTCAAGTGCAATTTAGATCAAAGTTAGGTTACAAGATTATGATTTCCGGATCAATGAGCATGCTAGATCAATAAATTAACAAAGTTAGTCGAGAGTTAAATTAGCTTCATGGTTTCATATATCTTGGTGCATATAATCGATCCAAACCCCAAAATTTTAAATTAGAGAATCACATGAGATCCTTAATAATGAGAATGATGAATTGGAAGCAAAACAACATATATGAGAGGTAATAGAGTAATTAGATCAAGTATTGTAAAAGTAAACTTCATCACTAGAACTCTTCAAGGGATAATTGAGAAAACTAGTTGTAACATAGTGATAATTAGCTTAAAAAAATACCATAATATCACTAGCAAAAAATCAAATGGGAAGTCTTGAAATCTTTAGATGAATTAATGATAATTTATAGTCTTGTCAATAGAATCCTTCTTCACCAGTTTTGTGAATCAATGCACAACATAATGAAAATTAGTGGGGGATACATAATCCACTTGCTTAATGCCATTATAAGGTTTAGAATCATTAGAGGGTTCACCGTTGAATAAATTTTGAGAAGAGTTGCAATGAAACACCACTCATTTTTTTCTTATCCATATAGAATAAAATCCCATCTTATGCATAACACAATATTGATACTTGCACTTGACAGAACCATATGCTTTGGAGATCTAAATTTAAACCACATCTTGCTTCCACAAATAGATTTGTAAAAATCATGAAGAACTCCTCCGATTTTAAGTTCCCATTAAATTTTGACAATATATATGAATTTCTCATGAACCACCCAAGCATTGATAAACATGAAAGGAGATTTCACAATATTATAAGTTCCAACTTTAAGAGATACAATTCTATGATGATTAATGATGTTTGAAATGATTTTACCATGAAAACAAGAATTTTTATTAAAATAAAACAAAATTATGGAACATCTTGTAAATCTTGGATGTAATAAATCAAATCCATCTTGGTGACTATGCCAAGTATAGAGAGGTCCTTTCAAATCCATCTCAAACATATCATAATTAAGAATACAACCAATGAATTCATCCGCATATATTTTAGTGAGAGGGAGATTCCAAATAGTTTCAAAATATTTCTTAATCAAAATGATATCTTCCATAATAAAGGGTCATTATTCATTAGTAACATTATTAGTATACTCGATAGACTTCCATAAAGAATTTGTATCAACATATGCATTATCAACATACTTAGCGGTTAGAAAAAAATAGATATGACCCAAATCAACTCTAGAGTGAATGATTCGAGCAGTTTCAAAAATCTTATTAATGTTAGAACTATTATCATGGCACAAGATAAAAAAATCTTACAGCACATGAGAATCAATCTAATTGAAAATGGGGAATCATCT
Source organism: Alisma plantago-aquatica (assembly GCA_963693085.1). Lineage (NCBI taxonomy): Eukaryota > Viridiplantae > Streptophyta > Magnoliopsida > Alismatales > Alismataceae > Alisma > Alisma plantago-aquatica. Next base: position 515,454,502 of record OY856409.1, read on the forward strand.
TTGCATAAAATCACCAACAATCTTTTCTCTTAGCTTAGTTTCATTGAAGATAATAATATCACTATTTGGTATGTCCAAATCTTGTTGAACAACTTTGATTTTATTGTTGATGCTTGTGACATTCCAAGAAGATATATAAAAGGGTGTATTCAATTGAAACCTTGGATTGTTGAACTATCATCCCCAACATTCATTTCTTTGATGATGACCTTTATGTCAATAAACCTATTGTTCGCACGTGAGAAAATAAAGTACAAGATCATGTATATTAGGTTTGGTCGTACATCTGGGAGGGCAATTATTCTTCCTTTTAACTTCCTAGAAAGCATATACATTATCGTCTTGCTAAGAATTGGCCTAGATGAGGATTAATAAATATAAAAGTAGATGTGGAAGGAATAAATCTATTTCATGTAATGGGATTGTTACTTACAACAAACTCTTTGAAATAGTTTGACTTATCATTTCAGCCTTCCATATGCTTAGTGACTACTATAGAACATTCACAAAAGTAGGAACATCAGTTGAGAGAACTGAAGAATCAACATAATTCTTTGATTTTTATTGTATGCAATTGACTTGCTTCTCTTTCCAAACAAAATTTTGTCACGGTCTTGAGGTTTAGTACATGTACCCTTTTCATTACCATGATGTACATATATGAAAAACATTTATATTCCATTCATAATAATATTCAATAAAATGTGAGTCACCTTTGTTAGTTTGAACAGTCAATTTTTGGAAACTCTAAAAAAACTGGAATGAGCACTTGAAAACATGCATACTTCATTCTAAAAAAAAGACCCATTAGGTCTATCGAAGAAAGAATTTTACTAAAGAATGTCAAATTCTCCAAGACATGAATCTATCACACAATTCAAAAGGAAGTTAATATATTTTAATCCAATTTGGAACATCTATTGAGTAATGCTTCAACAATAAGTTACTTGGTTGCCATTTCATGATAAGCATAGGCTCATTCTTGACCAACCAAGGGCCTGCTTCTAGGATAGATATCATGTCAGAACTATTAGAAAATCTAATGAGAAAGAGTGATTTATACTCTAACAACCTCAAGGGTACCCCCATTTCCCACAAACAATAAAGATATTATTTAGGTGTAGGGAGATGAGATTTAAAACCTAGAACATGCCATGCTAAGAAGTTGTTCCATCTATTTGCATTTTCTAAGGCTTCCATTTGGGGCAGTACAACTTTTGTACTTCAACTTTGAACTATATTCAACTTCAGGATGTTTTCAATATCAAGGATCTTCACAGTGAAATCCTATGGTAAGTTCTTTAGAGAAGGAGATAAGGATATTTCATTTTCAGTCAACATAACAATGCTTTCTACATTATTCCTCAAGATTTGGCTCAACCTTCGAGACATGATTTTGTGATGCTCAGTCGCCAAAGCCCTCTCAATGATCATCATTTCTCTAACAAACTTGATAATCAAGTCAACAAGATAAAGGAAATCTTCTTGCATTTCCATCGTCTATAATGGGTTATTTGATGTTCTTTGTAATGTTCATGGAGATGTTTGTAAGGTTTTTGGTGTGAATTCATTCCTACAGTTGTTATAGGGTTATAATGGGTGCTAGAGATGTTAATGGGGGTTAGAATTAATAATAGTTTGATATGAGTTTTATTTATTAAGGTTCTTCTATATTGTGTAAGAAGTCAATTGGTTTCTTAGAGGTCAACTAACTTGTAAGTGACATCAATTAGTATAAACCAATGAGTGCCTAGATTGTGTATTGACTATAATAAGTCACCCACATGTGCTATTTTTTGGTTTCCTGTTATGTTGTAGTAAATTAACCTTTATGCCTAGGTTTCTGATAGGTCGATTGAACTTTGAGATGTCAATTTAATTCTTGATTGAAATTGACCTAAGTTAAGGTGATGGACAATATATTTGACTTGTAGTAGCTGATCAAGTGGCAAGAGAGCAACCAATTTGTCTGACAAGTTCATTGGCATTCTACCTTCTGAGACGATAGTCAATTCTTAATTGGAATTGACATGGGTTAAGTTAACATGTGTCTTCATCAAATTGTGATACTTTCAAGACTAATGAGAGGTCAATTGAGTCATGTATAAGATAGTCAAATTGTTGTTTGTTTAGAAGTCAACTGAATTCTTGATTTTAGATTTAGGTTAAGTTGATGAGAAGCATGCTAAAGTTGTAGTAGTTGACCAACTAATGCGAGATAAAATGACTTGTGTGATAGTTTGGATAACCTATAAACAATTTAGTGGACTTGTGCATGTCAAAACTTAGAAATAAAAATGGGTATATTTGACTTTATCCATATATACCCAAAGCATATAAATGAAATCAATTCCAACACTTAGAGAGAGAAGAAGAGAAGTAGCATTATGAAAGAATTAGTTGAAGGCATATCTTCAATGAGTTACCTCCCTTGATCTTATGGAATGTTTGGGTAAGGTTTTTATGAAATCAGTTTAATTATGTCTGATACACATCTTTTAGTAACTTTGATCAGATCTCCTTCATTTGGATTTAAGGGATCCAAATTTAACTTTTCTTCTTCTTTCTCATTCTTTTTTATTATTTGGACATATAGAATCTAGAAGTCAAATATCTTAAATTATGTTTGAATTTTTGGTTAAGGTAGATTGACCTATAGTTTTCCTAGAGGTGAATGCATGTTTTCTTTTCGTTGCCAATTTTTCATGGAATTTAATTATGAAAAACACTCTTAAGGTAAAACTAGTGCAAATATCAATGTGTCATTAAGATATTTGAATTAATCTAACAAACATCACAAACTTAAACTAACATGATTCAAGAAGAAAAGGAAAACACATGATTTTCTTCCTCTCTAGTTGTTCTAAAGCTTCAACACTATCGAGTTAAAAGGCTTACTCATCGGTTATGTAAATATTTATGTTCGAATAAAATTTTCACATTCAGATACATTAAAATTGGATCAAACTCTTTGTCCATATCTAGTCCGAATTACAAAATTAACATATATATGAGACTAGATCATGTAGTTTATACAATATTACTCACATGCATACATAAAAGTGATAGTATAGGGATATATCTAATCTAGATTAGATATATACATTTTAACTGCAAACTTTCCATTATATGGCATTATACGTGAAACATGGGAACAACCAATATAAGACTCATATAGAGATACAGTATATCCCACTTTACCTAGAGAAACTTGTATTTGCATTAACTAATAATATTATGCACATAAAAGAAGTGAATAGGATTTGTATAACATCTCTAACAGATTGTTATTGCGTGAAGCATTACTACATTATACCAATAAAATAATTAGTTGGAGAATATTCCTTTGTATCATAGTCTAATGAATTAATATAAATTCTAAGTCTAGTTCTATTTAACATCTAAGAAGGAATATCACATCTTGATTTGTTGAAGGACATGTAAGAAAAAATACACATGACACCGTGGATGATCCCAGGAATAATAGGTTATTGTACTGACAGTTAAAGACCCAACATAAGAAAAACTAAATGCATAATTATTCATAATAATAAGTATACTATAGGGAGAGCAATCTATAGGAAGGTACACCATTATTTGCTAACTGAACCAATCAGTATAAATATTAAAGAAAACATCAAACATCAATTAGTATTAGCTACCCACCCAACACTCAAGAATGTGATCGTAATGGACACTCTAAAATGAGATAAGTTATTATTTATCATCTCAGCCTTTCTATTGATTCCATTAGATCTAAAAACATATGGAACAACCATATCAAACTCATAGAATAGTCCCAAGCAAAAGGAGAACTCCCACCTAAATGGTAGAGAGGAAGAAAACAATAACAAAGATGATAACAAGAGAAGAAAGTTAGATAGACCCGAGCTCTACTAGATTATCAAGGTGATTTTAACTTGGATCTTATAAAGACTTTTTAAACCCACAACATTTCAAAACTTCTCCTATGAATTACCTTCTTTCAGCTTAACGATAGCTCTAGCAGCCCCTGAATAGCATAAATGGGTCCAGGGTCGAAGGACATCTATATATGTAGTTGGTTTTGAGGGGTAGCTGGAAAAAACCCTTATAAATCTCACTTTGATTAAAAACCATCCCACTTGACCTCCTCTAGACCGATTTAAAATGAAAACTTTGTTGAGGTGCTCCATAACTTCCCATTCCTTTCACTCCAGAACACACACTCTAGACCGATTTAACATGAAAAGCTCCATAACTTCCCGCTCCTTTCACTCCAAAACACACTTTGGCATCCTTGCGGTCTGCAGCATCCCAAAGTGGGTCATATCAATCACATATCTACACGCTTTTACCATAGTTAATCTGTTTCGACCTAACCTAAACTTGTATCAAGCATGTGAACCAGTCAAAGTAACCTAGCTGACATGCTTTGATCCACCCAAAGCAACCCTAGGGGCCCTACAGGAGTCCACTTTGAGCTCAAGAATCGATCCCACTACATAAATTGGTCTGTCCAATTGATGCAATAGAAAACGTATATTTCACTTAGTCTACTCAAAATTTTATTAAATTAATGTGGATCTTGATTGTGTATTTTGAAGATGAGATACAGACAAATATTCATGTTAACACTTTTTTCATCACAACATAATCATATGAAGAACAATTGCTTGTGTTACCTTGCTAGTGCATTAAAACCCTATTTTTTCTTGCCAGTGGTACTCCATATGAATAAAATGGAAAACTTTATTTTGAAATTCAATACTATGAGTAAGATACCTAATGTTATCAAGTGAAACTTAACTCAACATATTTAGGTTTCTTAAACACAATAAAACTTTCCTGACAATTGTGTGGAGAAGAGGTAAATAGTACCTTCTTATAGTGGATTATATCCATGAGAAGAAGACTTAGATATGATTAAATCTTGAGGACTAATATGCGGACCCCACATCTCTTAATATGATTTTAAATAGAAAAAGGGAATAGAGACCCCATTTCTAGGAAATATTATACAAACTATAAATAATGTGATATGTGATATGTTATACCAGATGAGGTAAGACCCAACCTTGTACCTGGATGTGTGAATGAGAAGTTAGAGATGCTAAATGATCCTATTTATCCCTTTGGTAGATATGGAGTGAATTATTTGTCTTAGGATAGTCAGGCTAAACCCTAATACATGGATGGTGAATTTTTGTGTGAGCACATCATGACAACTTTTACTTGGCTAGGTACAAGTCAAGCAGTTTTAGGACATATTAAAATGGAAATTGTGATAGTTTAAAATGGTGATTGCTATTGGTATGGTTGCATCCCTAGAATAATATTCTTTAATGCCAGTATATTGCTGATCCATTTAATTGTTAAATATGTTCCTTGAAAGTTAAGCCAATCCTAATTAATAAAAGTTGAAGATAAAAATGCACTAATTTATTGATTTGTTTGATCTAATCATTTAGACATTGGCTAATCAACAATTGAACAACTTTTTATGTCAAAAAATGACTCCTTTGCTCCTCTCCCTAATCATAGACTTGAGTTCAGCGACTTCACAACTAGATGAAGTTCAAGATGACTAGCTGTGTAGAGATGATCTTGTACATGGGCTTTAGTATGTGTTGGGTGTTTTAATGAAAGTGTTTGTATGATCTTAATGTGAATTGATGCATATTTGTGAAACTTCAATACATGATCTATTATGACATGGACATAGTAGATGTGATACCTTTGCCAATCCTAAAAAACGAAGGAATGTTGATTTAATCACATTTTAAATGTTAAGTTTTCTTATTTCACTTATTTTTGGTTATCTATTTTGGAATGACTTTTGGGTTTAGTTCATTACCACCCTCAAGACCTCTCCTAATAGTCATGTTTAGGTTAACTATTAGGAGCAATAATTGACATATAGAGTGAAGGGACATCATACATGATCAAATTACACCGTATGTAATTTTTAGATACTCCATCTATTTTTATCTTTTTAGTGTCTTTCTTATCTTAATTTTCACTCTATAACACTTTCTAGCTACGTGATTTATGTTCATCATTCGATTTTTGACATCATTTACTTTAATAGCTCTTTTTCTCTGCTCACTCTCACTTAGCCAAATTAAACTTTTAACTTCAATGTTATTTAACCAACCACTTGGCTAAAGGGTGTATAAACATTAGTTTGAGGTTATATAATATTGGATTGATCTACTTTAAGAAGATATCTAATCCATATTCTAACACAAAAATGGCACACAAGGTGGTGCAGTAGATTATATATGGTTATACAAAATATGTAGTCTATGTTGAACTACTCTAGAGTGAATCATATTTATAAAGTTCAACTAAATACTTAATGTAAGTCTTTCGATTACATAATAAAAACTAAATGATGTAACCACCTTTCATCATGTGCTTAAATTTTATTAACGATTTGAATTTGCCTGTCATTGCTTATGATTTTTCAAATAACATTACCAGATGATTCTATGTAAAATCAGTTGAAGATGATAATTTTAGGTACCAATAAGGTGACATATTGGATTAAATTGTCCACACTATGCAACTTAGAGCCAAATAACATTACCAGATGATCCTATGTAAAACAAGTTGAAGATGATAATTTTAGGTGCCAATAAGGTGACATCTGGATTAATTTGTCCACACTATGCAACTTAGAGCCAACTAGAATCGAACATACATTAAAACGTTTCACATTAGATTTAGGCCATTCTAGAAAGATATCTAGTATAGTTTTCTTTGAAGCAAAAATGCATAAATAAATCTAAATATAAACAAGATAACAAACTTTTGCTCCATTTCATATTCATTTTTTGAAAGAAAGAAAATAAAACAACAAATGATAAGAGACCATAAATGAATGGTCTAAACAAAGTTAACACATGTATGGTAATACCCTAATATAATGAATTATAATATGTAAAAGTAGGATATATATATTCAAGTAGTTTCGTAGGTGTATATTTTTATTTGAATTCTACATGTAAACAAGTAATTGTTTTTTGATTTTTCCGAGCTGATCTCTATGCTTTGTGTTTTGTCTTTTACCATTGTAAAAATCAAAATTAGATGAATAAAGATGTACATTCTAAAACAAAATATATTGTAATGACAACTATTTTACAATGTTATAATGCCACATATATGTATGTTATCATCTCAACTTGTCTGTTAGAATTAAAAGGATACTTCAATAGAAAAAAAATGAAAATTCATTCTACATGCATTCTTACATTTGAAAGCATATAATTGTGCAATATGCATTATATACAACCATGCACGTATTTAACACACAACCAGTGGCGGATCCATAAATTCAAATTGAGTGAGGCCAAATATAATAGTCATTTGTAATCCACAATATTGTCAATAGATAACAAATGAAAGGTGAGTTTAATCATTATAGTAGTTTTACTTGGCATGAACAAATACTTTTATAATTAATAGAAAGAAAAGTACATATAGGAAAAGTATATTTTCTAAAACACTATAAATAAATGAAAAGAGCCTCAACCGCAGTCTGAAAATATTGTATAGTGATATCAATAACAATACTCTTTTATAGATCATGTTCAATATATGGTGTCATGCAATCATTTGAAATTTCATTACTCACCTTATTGCGTAATCAATTTTTAATGATTTTGCAACAGAAAAGGCTCTTTCCACAATAATACTTGCAATAGGAAATAGTAATGATAATTATCAATTCCATAGATTAAATGAAATCATTGCATTAATTTGTATAGACCAAAATTTATGAAGTATTTTGAAAGACAAAGAAAGCAAACATACTTTGTCTTGATCTATTAACATTTTGCATGTTGATATTAAATAATGTAAATAAGACATTCTAATCAATTTCATTTCATCATGAAAGATAAAACGTTCAATTGGATTGATGGAAGAAATGCACAATAATGATTGTGTTTCTTTTATTTAATTAACAATTTAACTCATTTCGTAACAAACCTATCACCAAGTCAATATTAGTGTAAATTTTCCTTCACCTCTTGGCCTCTTTCATTCTTCTTGGAACTACATAAATATAATTAATATCATTGATAGCACATTGAGACCATCATAGAAAATAGGAGACTGTAGTACATTATATATATTGTTATACCTTTGAGTCTGTATGTAAGTTTAACTTGGCTAATAACGCTTATTAACAAAACACATAATTTCTAGATCTTGGTACATGCAAAGAGATATGCATAAGCTTCAAGCCCAGGAAAAATGTCACATGAGATACAGCCCAAACATGCATAATAAAAGTCATGACCACCCATGTTGACAAAGACAATAACCACCAAATAAATAACCAAGTAGAGAACATGATTGGCGAAGAAGACCACATAATTCTATTAAGCAACTCCAAAAAGATTACAAGGATTGCTGCTCCCTCACAATCCCGTGCGCACAGTAGAATTTTGTAACCCACTCTCGTTCTCTCTCCCCTTTGGCTATCCTTTGTGGCTTCCTATTTTGACACACAATATTGTCATACGTTGGCACACCCGAAGTTACCACACATTGAAACCCCACACAATGGTGCTCCTTGGCACACCATATCCATCGGTGTCTATCCCTATTTATAGATAGAGACTCCCGGTTAGATAATTTGAGAGGATACGACAATTCTATAGGGATTATGAACGACAATACAAAAGGATAAGAAAATAATGTCTTGGACTCCATTAATTGTACTTTTCTAATATTGTTAGATATTATTTCTTATCCAATTATGATAAGAGACAAAATCCTAACAATCTCCACCTTGAATCTTATCCGCTAAAGTTGCTCCTCCAAGAAGTCTACTCCCATTCTTCTTCTGTGCTTCCGCCCTCGGAAGCTGCTCCTATTTCCAGAAGCGTATCACCATGCACGCCTGCATGGAGTGTGTGTCCAGACATGATTGTCCAGACCCTTCATGTGAGAGCTTATTGTATTGTACAGTTTGAGAAACTGTACCGCCTCCACCTGCGGTTGGAGGAACTGCATCCTTAGCACCTTTGGCCCCCATGCCATAGGGTTGTGTCTTCTTTTAGTCACACCCACTTGAAGACACTGCGTGGTCGGTCCAGCCACGACTTCCTCTTTCCAACAGTTGACAGCTTCACCTCTGCATCTGTTGAAATTTGCAGCTGAGTTTGCAATCTCGCACCAGACTGCCCGTGAGAGTTGAATACATGTAGCAATCTTCGGATTCATGACACTCGCCACCCATGCTACTGCTTCATCTACACCTTCTCAGTCGGTAGACCTCTCATCAGTCGCTCCTCTTTTGGTTAGAAAAAATTCAACCAGTCAATAGAACCATGTAGCCTCTGTTATCGCTTGCCCCTTGCAAGTGTATTGCACGACTCCACCTCGTGTTGATATTTCACAACACGTGGATTCACTCCCGCCTGGTTTCATAACGATGTTGCCATCAAGATTTACTACCGGATGACCTCCAACAGTAGTTGTCGACGTCGTCATGTTTTTTTGTGCTTCCAATGCTTTCTGATCATCTCGCATGAATCTTGCTCTGATACCACTTGAAGAGATATGCGGAAGCTTCAAGCCCAGGAAAAACGTCACACGAGATACAACCCAAGCATGCACAATAAAAGTCACGACCGCCCACATTGACAAAGACATTAACCACCAAATAAATAACCAAGTAGAGAACATGATTGGCGAAGAAGACCGTATAATTCTATTAAGCAAGTCTAAGAAGATTACAAGGATTGTCGCTCCCTCACAATCCCGTGCCCACAGTAGAATTTTGTAATCCACTCTCGTTCTCTCTCCCCTTTGGCTATCCTTTGTGGCTTCCCGTTTTGACACACGATGTTGTCCTATGTTGGCACACCTGAAGTTACCACACGTTGGAACCCCACACATCGGTGCTCCTTAGCACACCATATCCATCAGTGTCTATCCCTATTTATAGATAGAGTCTCTAAGTTAGACAATACCAGAGGATACGACAATTCTATAGGGATTAGGAACGACAATACAAAAGGATAAGGAAATAATGTCTTGGACTCCATTAATTGCACTTTCCTAATATTGTTAGATATTATTTCTTATTCAATTAGGATAAGAGACAAAATCCTAACACATTATATATATTGTTATACCTTTGAGGCTGCATCTAAGTTTAACTTGGCTAATAACGCTTATTGACAAAATACATAATTTCTAGATCTTGGTACATGACAATTACTTACAATGGGATTAGATAGTTTTTCCAGTATTGCATGACTTGAGAGCATGTTCCTATTTTATTAAAAGAAACAACCATAATGAGTAGAATGACTTGAGAGCATGTTCCTATTTTATTAAAAGAAACAACCATAATGAGTAGATGAATTTTTATTGTGTGTAAGTATGGATGAAGTAGTTGCAAAAAAAGGCAATGTATTTCCCAGATGTATAATGTAAGCAATTGTCTTGTCCACGAGCCATGGGGTGATGTACATATAGACACAAAAAGAATCCTTCTAGAAGTATCATTCATAGTCCTATGTGTTCTATTAGATTTCCTAAATATAAGAAATACCACTGCATCAAACAAGCAACGGGTTATTAAACTGATTATACTTGCTTTCTATTTTAAAGTGTTTTATTATGAAACGGATACGAGATATCACCCTCTCTATTCAAAATTAAACAAGTTAAAAGTAAGTACACACATTTTTCCTTGCCGAAAATCCCTTTCCCCCACCCATTTTCCATATCTTATATTTTGTCCTTTTATTTCTTCTATGTGTCGGACTCCTCCAAACCTATATCATTCCCGTAATCTTCTCATCAGGTTGTAACGTTCTCAACCGCGCACCACCTAATATTTCTTTCATTTCCCGTCTCTCTCCCGTCTCAAACTCCTTCATTCTCTCCCTCCTCCTTGATCTTCTCCCGGTCAAAAGACTGTTACGGCCACAAGCATCATAAGAAAATTAAGTATACATGCCACCGAGTTAATTAAATGGAAATAGAATGGTTGAAAGTAGGTGAAGCCGTCTGTCATTAATGGTTTTAAATGAGGGGTAAATCACCGTGTGCGGGTGAGGCCATGGCCTCATGTGGCCTCTATGTACATCCGATACCGCACACAACTAGTGCGAAAAAAAGGTACACAAATGTGTTGACCGTTTAGGAGCTGTTAGCCTATTAAAAATAAATTTTTATGGTACATATTTAATACACACTAATAATAGAAAAGAACTGTCATTGGTCGTTATATAATCGTAATCGAATTGATGGCCTATAGTAGAAATATTTCTACGGTATATTTATATAATAATCAGCAGTAAAAATATGAAAGTGGACCATCAGTGATTGTTATATATCCGTTGATTGAGTTTATTTTCGAATTTGATTCACGGTATGTATATAAGTGTTTTAACACTTGTATCACACATGCCGAACATTTGTATTCAACTAGAAGATAACTGAACGAACCACTCTTTTCCTCCCCAACCATATTGGACATGTTTGGTTACTTGGATTTTACTGTATTGGATTGTATTTTGGACTCTAGTTCAACAAATTTTACGTTTGATTTGCATGATTGGAGAACTGAGGCTAATCCCGGGATTTTCAGACATAATACGAATTCCGCATTTTGGTCTCCATCAAAATTCTCCCGGACGCCAAAATCCAACATGACGAACGTCGTGGACACGAAAAAAAATAAATCCCGCACTTACAAAATCCAGCAAATCAAACATAAAATTTTATTTTGCGGGATTTTGACAATGTATCATTTTAATAATGCGGGATGGACAAAATACATGATTTCTAAAAATCCTCAAACCAAACGTGCCCATTGTGGATAACAATGGAAACCTGAAATGGGAAAGAATTGGTATCAGTATGTTATCCTCTGCTGAGAGGGCCCCTACCCTGTCACGCCCACATATGGAAAGGCAAGCGGTTTGGATTCGGACAAGACAATGGTATATTATCTTCCCCCATTCTCGTGACGTCTTGCTATATCAAAGGAGTATGCCGTTGCAATGACCTGAATTTCCGTTATTCGGAAGGTAGGCCGGCGGCCTGGCCCATGGGTTTGACTCGGGCGACAAGAATCAACATGGATGGGAGACGCTCGAGGCATGAGGAGGGGTCAGGACGAAAGATGCATATGCATGTTGATATTGATTTTTTTCTTTTCTTTTAATAATGAAAGAGGAAGAAGGAAACGGGAAGGTCTGGCTTGTTTACTGATTAATCTATTTACAGTTGTCGGGTAACCGAACATATCGGCGTCAACGTCACCGCGGATAATTTATGATGGATTAGGCTCCAACTTGCGTGGAAATTTATGTCATCCGGACCGAATTGGATGCATTTTGCTAGTTGATATGACGATTATTCAAAGCGAGAACCCATCTCTTAAAGTTGCGTATATCAGTTGGTTCTGGCGTAACCGTGCTTCGAAGTTCGAACCTATTTACTGGCGTCCCTATATGATGTAACGATCCTAACCTAATGAATGGAATACGTTTTATCCAAATTAAAAGACAAGGTTTGCATCTGGCGTCAAGTGTAGTTGACTGTTTGCATAGTAGATCATTATTAACAGTTTAAGCACTGTGTTTGCTTGCTGATTGTTTAACAAAATAAAATAATATGAAAGTCTTTAGGATTTATTAGTCCCATGTGAATACGGAGTAGCTTATTCATCTTATTAAATTTCTTCAAATTTTGCTAATCCCGTGTAAACATTAAACACAGAGTGATCTACACCTCCTACCAGATTAAAACCACTTGTCACAATCATTTAATCTGAATCAACATATTTAACTACATTTACACATATCTAATTTATACACATCTAAAGATAACCAAAAGTGTAAACCTACACCGTATTCACATTATCTAAAAATAACAAATCTGAATTCGGAAATACTTAGGATTTGTTAATCCCGTGTGAATATGGAGTAGTCTATACTCTCTGTCAAATTAAAGTCACGTATCACAACTATTTAATATGAATCAACAAATTTAATTATATTTACCGGATGTCAAAATTACACCATGTTCAGACTAGGAATGGTAAAATCTGAACTCATGTGCAAAATGGCAGAAACGACTTGATAAATATCGTTTAATTATTTGTCGACAACATTGGTATAGAAGCAAAGGTATGGAGGAATTTCGGAAACATAAGCAAGGCGACGCGCCACAGTGTTTGAACGCAGTCGATGCGTCGAATATCCGGAAGAAACGAGAAGTGATGTCCTGGAGGAAACGGCATGACGCAGATCGCCTAAACAATTAAAGTCAAAACCGTGTCGCCGCTGCCGCAAGAAAGATGCAAGTAGAAGAAAAGAAAAGGAGAGAAGGAACTAAGAAGAGGAGTGGAAACAGATCGAAGAAAGCTACTGCTACTGAGCTTCTTCGTTGACCTCCAACGTCTTTACCCCACTAATTAGTCGTGCGACTTTTGTTCCATTTGCAGGCTTGCAGCGATCTGGTGCTTCCCTGCCTGCCTACGACTTGTTAACTGGGATCGCAACGGTGTAGTGTTAAATGAAATATGCTTGGTGGACATCATTTTGGACCACCCCAAGCATTCTTTACCACATGTTAGAAGATACATGTGGTGGAGAAGGTTTGTGATTCCGTTTTGGATTTTAAAATGGGTCTGCATAGCAAATTTCGTAAATAAAATAATATATTAATTAGTAGATTTTTTCGAAAGGATGCATCTTTCGAGGTTTAGTGTTGACCCCATAACCTCTATGCCTCTTGGTGATAGATAGAGAGATATTAAATATTTTATATAAATGTTTGGTCCTCTTTCTATGGGATCTATTTGTAACTATATGACGACAATGATGAGTCCATTAGAAATAACCGTCATCATGTATAAGACGTTGATCATCAGTTTTCTTATTTGCATGCCTTTTTTCGATTTCAATGCGGCTGAAGTTGTCATTGTATCCATGTTTTATTGAATACCAATTGAAAAAAAAATGGCCTTTGAACTATGTGCGTGAACCTTTCTTCACGTTTCCTTTCCCCTATCTTTGTGTGCCTTTTCTTGTTTTCCGTTAAATCGTGTCCAATAATGAACAAGATGCAACTTTATGCGGTGCAAGTAATTGGGTATAAGATCACTGACATTGGGCTTGCATAATGAACAAACAACACAACAAACATCTACGTATGATGCATTTTATTAAGAACATCACATGTGAATGTGATATGTCTGTAATGATTTATTCTTGGCTTATTATATATCAAACATAAAGTTATCTTTTCTCCCAATTGAGTGTAATTAGATTAGTCAAGTAAGACTTAATGCATTAATTTTATTCTAGGTGTGGATAAATTTATGAAATTCATCGCTACATAAAAAAATAATAATTGTGTAGCATTGAAATTGATTCACACTAACACTAACGACTAAGTAACACTAAAAGCACTTGATTCTAAGTGACAGTGATACTACCCAAAGATATTTCAATTTTCTTAGATTAAGAAAGGCAAGACAACTTGAATTCAATTATTAGATTAATATGATATTTGCCCAAAGATACATATTATTTTGTTACCCTAATATATATGTTAAGTTGTTCTTGTCAATACTCACATTAAGTGACTAACTCTATTTTGTGTTTATCCAAAGATAAATGTGATGATTAATTAGAGTTTGTAGATAAAAGTAAATTAAAACAGACCTCATTTACTTTTATATTTATTGTGGTTTTGATATAGATTTTTTTTAAATTATTACAGTTGTTTCCTCATCTTTATATGGTAAAAATAGCATTCCAAATCTCAATGGTTCAAATTTCAATGAATGGAAAGAAAATGTCATGTATACATTAGGGTGTATGGACTTAGACTTAGCTTTTCGAGTGGAAAAATCACAATCACTGACAAAGAAAAGTACCCCTATAGAAAAATCTGATTATGATAAATGAGAACATTCTAGTAGACTTAGTTTGTTGCTTATGCAAGCACATGTTGGAAAGCAGTCCATTCCTACTTCTAAATTGGTAAAAGATTTTCTTAAGGCAGTGGATGAACAATGTGTTTATTCTAGTAAGTCTAGGGCCAACACCTTAATGGACAAGATGTGTTCTATGAATACAATGGTTCTTGTGGGATTCGTGAATACAACATGGAGATGAGAGATATTGCTGCACAACTCATTGAGATGAAGTTATCCATCTCTGATGTATTTCTTATTCATTTCATTTTAACTTTCCTGCCTAGTCAGTATGGATCATTTAAGGTCTCTTACAACACACGAAAAGAAAAATGATCAATAAATGATTTATTGGCCATGTATGTTCAAAAAGAAGAGAGACTTAAGAATGAAGGAGTCCCTACTGGCACATTTAAGCACCCATGACAAGCGTGGTCACAAGGATAAAGAAAATAAATAAAAGGAACTACTCTTATATCAGATGGAGTGTCCAAGCCAGGGGATGGCAAGGCTGGGAGAAGCAAGGCTAATATGAAGTGCTTCTTCTGTCGTAAGAAAGGACATGATAAAAAGGAATGCTTCAAGTATAAGAAATGGTTGGAAAAGAAAGGTATAATCTCTCTTGTTTCATATGAATGCCATCTTTCAAATGTTCTATTATATAGTTGGTGGCTTGACTCTGGTGCCACTGTGCACATTTCCAATACATTGTAGGGGTTTCTGAATCAAAAGAAACCAAGGGAGCATGAAAAAACTCTTTATTCAGGAAATAAATTAGACTCTCACGTAAAGGATGTTGACACTTACAAATTAATCCTTGACAATGGAAAGTTGCTAGACTTAGAAAATACTTTTTATGTACCGAACTATAGTAGAACTTTAATCTCTATTTCTAGATTAGACAAATTAAACTATGGTTTCATTCTTCAAAGTAGACAACTATCATTGTATAAAAATTATAATTTAATTAGTACTTGTGTTTTAACAAATGATCTAAATCAAGTTAAGCTAAGCCTCTATTTTGAGCAATCTTTTACAATACATCATAATGTTATTGGTAATAGATGCACATTGTGAGATGAGCAATCATCACTTTTTTGGCACCGATGGTTGGGACATATTTCCAAAGAAAGAATCCAAAGATTAGTAAAGGAGGGAATTTTAGGGCCCTTAGACTTTACTGATTTTGGAACATGTGTTGAATACATAAAGGCTTAGAAAACTAATACTTCTAAAAAGGGTGTCAAGAGGAGTAATGAAATATTAGAGATAATTCACACAGATATTAGTTGTTACACCCTGATCTCACAATTTCCACTAATCATGAGATTAGGGCATAAATTGAGAATTTAACATAATACAAAGATCACCCTTAACTTTTTCTTCTCTTTCAAAACTCTTTATTTTCTCACATTGAACCACATAAACCAACTTTATAAGGGAATATAAACATTGATTTCTCTAATCTGATTTCAACAATAAAAATGCATGTATGAACATTCATTATGTTCCTCATACTTTTAAGCACATAAGACTTGCTGATTCGCACATATTGCTAAAAGAGGAATAATGTTATACATCATCATTTACAACTCTCTCTTATTTCTTTACAAGGACCTAGAGTGACAAGGACCGACTGAACTTAACTATACTCAGACTTAACTCTTGTGGCATACCTACTCTGATGCAATGATATCTTCTTCAACTCTATGTGATTTCCCTAAAAATTGTGAGTAGAGGGGTGAGCCTACTCACTCAGTGAATGAGTACTTCAAAGAAATAGTCTAAAGCACTGATATAATTACAGATATACTTTTGAGAAATTGATATCAATTATAATAGAAGTAAGCTATAAAGAGTCTAATAATTGGCAATCATAAATATGGCAGGATACTCTAAATATCTATAAGAGTGAATCAATATATGAAATTCTTGATTGATCATAAAGAAAACTAATAATTCAAAAACATACAAATAATAATTGAATAACTGTACACACTTGTTTGACCTCTAATTCATTTTATTATGCCCTGATCATATGCAGTGTACTCTACATATGAAGACTCGTAGTGCACTACGATCACACCGTACAAGACTTAGCGGACACACCCAGGAAATACTAAGTCTGACTACTCTCCTGGTCTGTAATAGGGAAATGGCTCTCTGTGTAACGACCCTGACCTGGGTTATGAGGTAACCCTATTTGTTTTGACTAATAAAGTTTCTTAGAACTTTAATATAATCCTCTAAGGTGTTTTTTTATCATGTTACACACTCATGTTTCAAGTTTGGTCCCGATTGAATGTTGTTTGAGCAATTTTCCTTTGTTTTGGACCAAAGTGCAATTTACCCAAGTTGAGGGGTGATAATTCAAAATGTCACATGTTTAATGTACCACATGTGTTTTACAATCATAAGAGAGAGAATGATGTTAAGTGGTGGCTCGTGCAATGCCTAAATTCCAAGTTTGAACTTGTTTGAACAATGTTGGAGCATTGTGCACCAATTTTGGTACAAATTGCAATTTACCCAAAATGTGGGATTAATATGCAAATTACCACATCCAGAGTGTTTCTACTCCCTCCTAGAATCATTTAGAAGAGAGATAAAGGAGGATACACCATACTTGATTCCATTATGAATGATGGTAATCTTGGTGAAGAAATGACCTAGAAAAGGGTTGAATTTGAAAGCTTAACTTGAGTTGTATCAAGTTGAAAAGCTTATATATGAGTGCCTATAGGCCATGGATCCCAAGGAGGTGTCTCATATAGTTTTGTGGACTCTTGTCAAATTCCATATCGTGCAAAGAACCTCAAGGAGGTGAGGTGTGTCGGGTTACAACTTCCTTAGCAAAGTTGTAATGAGTTGTGAATAAAGTGGTGATTTTGTTGATATATCTTATTCAAAGAGATATGTAATGGACGAATATTTATCCCTAAATGATTCTCAACTTATTTTCAAGACAAGATAAATGTTTATGCATGCATGTAAACGTGTCACCCATGCATGACACGTGGAACCTACTAGCTCAAAATGTTGACACCTCATTTTTTGCCTTCCTTCATGAACAACAAGTATATATACCCCTAGTTTCACCCCTTGGTGCAATTTTGCGACCCTTACCACCCTCCTACCTTGTGTTATCATGCATGGGGCTCTTGTATCGTGCAGGAGAGCAAGCATATCGTGCATAGGCCCTTGGATATCGCCCATAGCAAAAGCATATCAGCCAAGTAGGTGAAATTGGCCATATAAGGTGATATCAGCCAATAGGGTGAAGATTTGAGTGACATATCGTGCAAGTGAGTGCCATATCGTGCAAGAGGGTTGGAATATCGTGAAAGGGAACAAGGGTATCGTGCATAGGCTTTGGGTATCGGCCATAGCAAGTATATCAGCCATACCATGTTGATATTGTCCATAGTAAGTTGATATCGGCCAATTGAAGTGATTTTGGCCACAAGTGAGGGGGTATCGGCCACAAGCAAGGTTGTGTCATCCAAGAGGAAGTCCATATCGCCCAATAGTGGTGGGGTTTCGGCCAAGGAGCTAAGGAACTCAAAACTTAACCCTAAGGTGAGGATAAGATCATCTTCAACATTGGTTTGAAGCATGAATTTAGGGTTTTGATCTTCTTTTCTTTTCTTCTTCACCAATTGCTTATCCATGGTGATTCTTTGCATGTAGAGGAGTTGTGAAGTTCATCTTCAACCTTAGGAACGTGGAGCTTTGGAGCTTGGAGCTTTGAAGTCGTTCTTAAGGCGTGTTATATAACTTGAACTCAACCATGTTATTATTCATCACCTAAATTGCTGTATTTAATGATCTACTTTTAATTCCAAAATTTCCTGAAATAGTTGATGAAATTATGAGTTCTAGTAGTTGCTTAGACCTGTTGACATGAACTATAATAGTTATAACAAAGGTCTAGATCTTGAAGATGATGATATTACCTTATAAAAGTGATATCGGGTGCAAGCACACAAGTAAGTACCTTTAACCCGATATGATGATGCACCTTCTTCACTTGAACGATATGGATATGAATGAATACATTGTTGCACGATATGGAGGTGTAGTATACACCTCTTGCACGATAGGGAGTCAAGTATAGACTCCATGCATGATACAAGGTTAAATGAATACTTATAAGTTGACGTGAAACCCTAATTTGGGCAACCAAATATGAGTAAAGAATAGCAAGTGCTATTGCACGATATGGTAGCCCGATACACAACCCTAGTTGATGTCTAGCCCAACATGGTGATGGCTTAATACCTCATGCATGACATGGGTAACACATACAAACATTTTTAGTCCGATATGAAAGGTGTGTATATACTTCTAGCCCGACATGATGAGTGCCCATATACTTACAACCTGATATGGTGAACATATGCACACTTCTAACCCGAGATACCTTGTAAAGGTGAGGGAAAGACACTCTTAGGAGTGATAAGAGTAACACCAAGTTATGGTGTGGCTAATACCTTTATTGGTGAAACACCTAAAGTGGTTGATAATGGACAACCTTATATCAATAGTGTCTTAACCCGAGATGAATCCATATCATTGATGATAGTTGGGTGATTCAAGTGTATGATTTATGGCCAATTGATGCGATGATTTTGAGTCACATTTATAGACTTGTTTGATATTTTTTTATGCATTTATTAGGCATTTTCATGGTTAATGTTGCATAATTCATCTACTTTGGTCTATGCTACTTCTCTATGTCAAATTTCCCTTATTTCAACATTTTTTAGTATAATTTGTCAAAAGAATACGTTTTGTGTAGACTTATGTGGTATCGTGTTATAATTTCAAGAAAAACAAGTATCTGCTACTGTCGATACCATCGACAGTGGTCGATACCATCGACCAAACCACAGGGTGCCGGCCGCAAGGACCAGAAGAAAGTCGATACTATCGACAGGGATGTCGATGGTATCGAGAGACCATCAGGTTGCTGCCGAGAAGTGAGTCGATACTATCGACTAGTGGAGCTACAATGATGGTAAAAGGACAAAACCGACGCCTATGAATGTCGATACCATCGACCCGCATCGATGGTATCAAGATAGGATCAGTCGCGACAGAGAAAAGAAAAGAAAATCAGCCGATACAGCGCAAGGTCGATACTATCGACCCGCGTCGATAGTATCGACACCGTCAGATATGAGTTTGCTTCAGATTGATCTTAATCCGACGACTGTGATTAATTAGCGACCTAACTCGGGAATTATACCTAATGACGGCGCCCAAGAGGGGAGGATCACGTCATTAGCCGCAGCACACATCCCGAGAAGGTGTGGAGAGAAGAACGGAGCCCAGAAGCACGCCCCAGCCGATCCGGACGCTAAAGAAGATGATTTCCACCACCAAAAGGCGGGAGAACGCGTATTATACACCAAGGATCACTTGGATCTTCTCCGTTCAGGGGTTTCACCACTCAATCACAATTTTCTCCATGTTTCCCCTTTTCTCTACCATGTTTTGCTTTGAGATGAACATGCGGGGCTAATCCCCTTTGTCTTTAGGACCGGGAGTAGCCCGAGAATTCATTGTATGACTATTTTATCATAGTAATTCATATCTTATCTCTTAAATCCGTGGTATAACTTCATTTTCTCAATTATATTGTTATGCTTGATCACCATAATAATAGTCTAATGCCCTTAATTGCTTTGAAAGAAGAATTAATGGTTGAAAAGAGACGGAATTTACATTAATTGACGAATCCCTTGAACAAGGTGGTGTAAGGTTAATGGTGGATACCGAGAGATTATTTTTAATGCACCTAGTTTAGGATATAGGTTACTACGACGGTGGAACTGACCTAGACATATGTAGTGAATTGTACCACGACAGTGGGCAATTATGAATTCAGGCCACTACCCGGATAGAGAGATAAAAATTGAGTGACTACATAGAATTTAATACAATGAAAACCCGCGGTGAAACCACAATCCTAAAGATATCGTTTTGAATTGATTAAACCAAACATTTAATCGATTGTTTTGTTTTATTTTATTTTTATTTTCTTTTAATTTTAAATACAACTCTCAACTCTTTAATCGGTCTAGCTGATTGTGAGTAGTTAGTAGTAGTCTCCGACAATTCATGTATCCTTGAGTTCGACTCGGGCCTCACAAAGACCTATATTACATTGACGCGTACACTTGCGTGTATACGCACGTAAAAATTGTGTCAAGTTTTTGGCACCGTTGCCGGAGATACGGCAAGTTGTCGACACTACGAGTGCTGCAAGCGGCCACTCTAGGCCACATTTTTTTTATCATTTTAAAAATTCATAGCTTAGTCTTTTTCGCATCTTGTAGTTGTCTAGCAATGTACTGAACTTAATTTACTATTTTGCAGGTACTGTGCATGGTGCAGACGCGTAGTACCGACTACACGCAACAAGCACCTGAGGTTCCATTGACGGGACCTGACGACGAGGAAGGCCATAATCAAGACCATCTGGAGGATATAGTTTCTGAACCCAAACAAGAAGAGATGGCAGAGCCACAGACAATATGGGAGAACATCAAAGCTTCTTTCTCATCCGCTTCCAAGGGGCCGATCAAGAGGCAGGCGGTTAATATTCTGACATATAAGATTGATCCAGCATTAATCAACTTGGTGAAGTCGAATGCTTTCCATGGGCTCAAGAATGAAGACCCCGTCGCGCATATAAGTCAATTTGTGGAGAATTGTGATATGTTAAAAATAAACAGATTTCCACAAGATGTGCTCTACTTGAAGCTCTTCCCGAGTTCCCTAGCGGGAAACACACGAGAGTGGTTACACAACCTGGACGATGAATATGTGGAATCCTGGGACCACATGGTGGAGGTTTTCTTTGAACGGTTTTTCCCGCCCGAGAAGACCAATGACATGATCAGGAAGATCCACAACTTCACCCAGAAAGCAGGAGAGACTTACTCTGAGACCTGGGAAAGGTTTCAGATCATGCTTAGGCGGTGCCTGCATCACAGGCTTGACAAAGAGACACAGGTCAAAATCTTCTATTTTTCTCTTTCCGAACATGATAGAAGCAACCTCGATTCAGCTGGCTCAGGATTCTTCTTGAACAACACAGACACCAGGTGTTGGGAAATCCTTAAGAACATGGCCAAGAAGCAATCATGGGGTGACAGGGACGCTTTTGAACATGTCCGAGTAGCAGGGGAGTCTAAAGCAATTAAGGAGCTGAATGAGAAGATGGATCTTCTTGCGAAGAAACTGCTTGCAAAGGAGGATACTGAATCTGAGGATGAGGCACAAGTAAAATTCATGAGGCAACAACAAGGCTATAGAAATAATGACTATTCATGGAGGAAAGACAAGAAGTTCTCCTGGAAGGATCCAAACAACTTTCTGCAGGATCCAGATGCAAAACCCCAGCCAGTAGCGAAGGATAAGAGCACGAAGTTGCTCAATCAAGTGATAAAGAAAAATCAAGAATTAATGACTACTTTTGGCCAGCAAATAAAGCAACAAGGGGAGTTTATGAACCAATTTGGGCAGACACTGCAGAGCCATGGGGCTCAAATGAGGACAACAGAGACGTCCATGGCACAAATGGCAGTGGAAATAGCCAATTTGAAGAAGCTGGCGCACCAAGGTTTTCCGAGTAACACTAATGTTCCAGGAGGAAACCAGTAGGTGAAGGCCATCTTGCTAAGGAGTGGCAAGAAACTGTTAAACCCCAGAGCCGATGAACCAAGCAATCCCCAAGCAGAAATTGAAGGTGAGGCCACTGAGGAGCTGCTCATACCGGTCACAGAACTAGTTGCGGACATTGCAATGGATGCTACTGAAGATCCTATTGTAGAGGAGGAGGAGCTACAGAAAAGTACACCTTATGTGCCACCACATCAAAGGGCACAGGCTGTCCCGGTCCCATATCCGAACAGTGCTAAGGCAAGGAAAGTGAATGCCCAATTTAAAAAGTTTCTAGACAGTTTTAGAAAGCTTTCAGTCAACATCCCTTTATTGGAAGCTATTGATCAAATCCCTTCTTACGGGAAATTTCTGAAAGACATCATCACCAAGAAGAGAAAAATCCCAGACACAGAGGTTGTTGTGCTTAAGGAGCAGGTGAGTGCCTTCATCATGGGCACATTGCCACCAAAGAGGCAAGATCCAGGTTGTTTCAACATCTCATGTTACATTGGGAAAGTTAAGTTTGGTGAAGCGCTATGTGACTCAGGGGCGAGCATTAACTTGATGCCCCTCTCTACATTCAAGAAGCTGGGATTAAAAGAGTCACGACCGAGCAACATGACAATCCAATTGGCGGACAATTCAGTGGTAAAGCCATACATGATTTGTGAAGATGTGCTAGTAAAAGTGGATCGATTTGTTTTTCCAGCAGATTTTGTTGTCATGGAGATGCAAGATGAACAAGGCAATGAGCTACTACTCGGACGACCATTCCAAGCTACAGCTGACATGATACTTGAGATGGGGAGAGGTCGTTTGACTTTAGGTATAGCCGATGACCGATTTGAGATGGTCATGCCTTCCAGCGCCACTTCACCTAAGTCCAAGGAGCAATGCCACATGGTAAAACATTTTGACAACAATATCTCACTTTGTCTAGGGAAGCCATTTTTAGATATGGCCCATGTAATGAACAAGGTGGAAAAAGGGACTTTGGCTGTGGACATCATGGAGCATACCAAGGTGGTATCTCTTTGCAAGGCTGTAGGTTTTCCGAACGATGAGGAGGAGGACATTCCTCCTTCTACTGAAGATGAGGCTATAGCAAATTTAGTTTTTGATGCATATCCGGAATTACCACTTGAGGCCTGTTTAGTCAATATCACTCTTGATTGGATGAGAAGCAAATCACTAAAGGAGTGCGCCAAGATGCTTCAGATGTCGCCGTGCTTCTATGCGAGGTACTATGAAGATTTAGGCGAACTCCCACCTCCGCTTCAATCATCCTTAATCAGCCCGCCGGATTTGGAGTTGAAGCCGCTGCCACCGCACCTCAAGTACGCGTTTCTAGCTGAGGAAGAAAAGTTTCCTGTGATTATTTCTTCTTATCTGAGTGCTGAGGAGGAGGACCAGTTGCTGATAGTGCTGAAGAACCACCGGGGAGCATTTGGGTGGTATGTTGCAGATATCAAGGGGATTTCCCCTACTTTGTGCCAGCATAAGATTCGGCTCGAGGAGGGAGCCAAGCCCGTGATTCAACCGCAACGTCGACTAAATCCGAGCACGATGGAGGTTGTGAAGAAGGAGGTGATTAAGCTTCTTTCCACAGGTATCATCTATGCAATTTCTGACTCGACATGGGTGAGTCCCACGCAGGTAGTCCCTAAAAAGGGGGGAATAACTGTTACTCATAATCTCTTAAATGAACCTGTCACCACCCGCTTGGTAATCAGGTGGTGAGTTTGTATAGATTACCGATGACTGAATGCCGCTACGCTAAAGGATCACTTTCCTCTTCCGTTTATTGATCAAATTCTAGAGCGCTTAGTCGGCCGATCACATTTTTGTTTTCTGGATGGGTATTTGGGGTACAATCAGATTTCGATTGATCCTAAGGACCAAGAGAAGTCCACCTTCACTTGTCCCTATGGAACGTTTGCGTACCGCCGCATGCCCTTTGGATTATGTAATGCACCGGCGACCTTTCAGTGTTGTATGCTCACCATTTTTTCTGATATGGTAGAACGCTGTCTAGAGGTCTTTATGGATGATTTCTCGGTTTATGGTGCATCTTTTGATGAATGCCTTTACAATCTGGATAAGGTGTTACACCGTTGTGAGGACACACATTTGGTCCTCAACTGGGAGAAATGTCATATGATGGTGAGTGAAGGGATAGTGCTAGGACATAAAGTGTCTAGCAAAGGTTTGGAGGTAGATCCGGTAAAAATTGAAGTAATTTCCGAATTGCCCCCACCAAATTCGGTGAAAGGGGTAAGAAGTTTCTTAGGTCACGCCGGTTTCTATCGTCATTTCATAAAAGATTTTTCAAAAATCGCCAAACCTTTATCCGAGCTTCTAGAAAAGGATGTTGTTTTTGATTTTAATGAAAAATGTTTACACGCGTTCAACATGCTTAAGGAAAAATTGATTTCCGCACTAGTTGTGCAAACACCGGATTGGACCAAGCCGTTTGAACTCATGTGGGATGCATCCGATTTCTCCGTTGGAGCTGTGTTGGGACATCGGGTGGACAATAAACCCGCTGTGATTTTTTATGCCTCTAAGACTTTGAACGATGCCCAACTCAATTACACGACTACCGAGAAAGAATTGCTTGCCGTTGTTTTCGCTTTTGAAAAATTTCGGCAATATCTAGTTGGATCGAAAGTCATAGTTTGGACTGACCACGCCGCTATTAAGTATTTGATGGAGAAAAAAGATGCCAAACCTAGATTGATTAGGTGGATCTTGCTTTTACAAGAATTTGATATCGAAATCAAAGACAAGGCGGGGATTGAAAATGTTGTAGCGGATCATTTGTCTAGGTTAGAGAGGGTAGATGAAAAAGATTTACACATACCCATTACCGAGACATTTCCGGATGAACAACTTTTGAAAGTGAATTCTAAAGATCTGTGGTTTTCATATATTGTGAACTATCTTGCTTGCAGAATCATCCCGGATGATTGGACATATCAAGAGAAGAAGAAAATTTTCCATTCTCTACGATATTATTTTTGGGATGACCCTATCCTCTTGAAGCAATGCAGGGATGGTGTCCTACGCAGGTGTGTACCTGAGGTGGAATACGAGAGTGTTCTTCGTCATTTCCACACACTACCGATGGGCGGACACCACACAAGCTCTCATACGGTAGCCAAAGTACTGGAAAGTGGCCTATACTGGCCTACCTTTTTTAGGGATGCGTATGAGTTTGTGAGGCAATGCGATTCCTGCCAAAGGGTGGGTAACATTTCGAAGAGACAAGAGATGCCCCTAAATGTTTTCCAGGAGGTTGAGGTATTTGATTTATGGGGTATAGATTTTATGGGACCCTTTGTGTCCTCAAATTCTAATTTGTATATCCTTTTGGCTGTTGATTATGTGTCGAAGTGGGTAGAGGCAATACCCACAAGGACTAATGATTCCACTGTAGTGTGCATGTTTGTTAAGGAAAATATCTTCTGCAGGTTTGGGGTGCCCCGAATGATCATTAGTGATGGGGGTACACACTTCCGGAATCAAAAGTTCTCGGCACTATTGTGAAAATATGGTGTCAAACATAACATTGGTACCCCATACCACCCGCAAACTCAAGGACAAGTGGAGGTCTCCAATCGAGAAATTAAGAAGATCTTGGAGCGTACTGTGGCTTCCATGAGGAAGAATTGGAGTTCCTTACTACCAGATGCGTTGTGGGCATACAGGACGACATACAAGACACCTATAGGCACCACGCCTTTTAGGTTGGCGTACGGTCGGGCTTGTCACTTACCGATGGAATTAGAGCACAAAGCACATTGGGCGCTGAGAAAGCTCAACTTAAAGTATGATGAAGCGGGGAAGAAGAGATTACTTGAACTAAATGAGCTTGATGAGCTGCGAATGAATGCATATGAGAACTCTCGGATATACAAGGAGCGCACAAAGTTGATCCATGATCGCCATATTCAGATGCGCACCTTCAAGAAAGGAGATCGTGTGCTTTTGTTCAATTCGAGGCTGAAGTTGCATCCCGGGAAGCTAAAATCCCGATGGAGTGGACCATTCACAGTCGAAGAGGTCAGACCACATGGCACAATCATGGTGCGCAATGGCGAGACCATATTTTTGGTCAATGGATAAAGGTTGAAGTTGTATTTTGGTGAAGATTACACGAGGAAGGTGAATGAGGTCAAACTCATTGCACTTTCGGATGCATGACAAGCTTCAAGTTGTCTAGACTAATACGTTAAATAAGGGCGCTTGTTGGGAGGCAACCTAACCATCGGTACTTTCGTTTAGTTTCTTTTACATTTGTAGTTTGATTTGTTTTGACTTTGTTTTTAGTGTAAAAAAGATACCGTGATCGTTTTCTCATTGTGCAGGACTGAGGCAGAGTCGATACCATCGACCCTTACGTCGATGGTATCGACCATGGTACATGTTGGTGACTGCAGAAATCGCACTACATTGATACTATCGACGACCTCGTCGATAGTATCGACACACCAACAGGTTGATCGCCAAGTCAAGGTCGATAGTATCGACATGCCAGTCGATACCATCAAGATCTCTGGAGATATTCAAAAGAAATCGTCTCAGTAAAGTCGATACCATCGACGGGCCTGTCGATGGTATCGACACATTCACACACAGAACGCGGTGGCCGAGCCTCGCGAGGGTTTGCCCTAATCAGAAAGTCGATAGTATCGACGCACCACGTCAACAATCCGCGAGGAAAGATCCACGGTGATCGCAGCAACCAGGAAGTCGATCCAGGGGACGGATCGATAACATCGACACCTGTCGATAGTATCGACACGTCAGTGATCCGGGCCCCGCAGATCCAGCCATCGACGACCGTAGATACTAGCGGCAGTACGGATTGTGCTACCCGTGTCGATACCATCGACCCGCGTCGATGGTATCGACGGGCATACAGCAGTGCCGACCACGGCTATATATGAGTAGGATTGTCATCATATGACATCACAACTCCAGAGTAATCCTCCTCCACCTGTGCCGAGTGTATTCCAAAGTGATCCAAGCCCGACGATGAGCAACATCGAGCACGTTCTTCATCGAGCAGAGATTTCTTTCTCCGATCTTCACCGAGCTCTCTCTCTATTCCTCTTTCTTTCGCGATCATGGTGCATGTTGCTGGTGCATCTTCATCACGCGCCGACTCGATGGAAATCCCAGAATTCATGCCACCACCTACCGTGTCGATTTCACGCCCGCGGCTGATTCATCCATCCATGGAGGTCAAGAATATTTACGAGGAGATCTTGAAGAGAAAGATTGATCCGATCTGTTATGTTGAACGAGACACAATCTACAACTTGGGGTTCGAAGCCAACCTCGACTATGTTCTGAAGGGGAAGGCCCGACACACGGGAAGAAGGCCTGACGAGCTGGAGTTCCATGCAGATGGCCAGCCATTCTTCGGAGAGTGGCCTACTTACAAGGAGATGGTGGCTGAGTTTATGGCGTCGCTGGACGTCTGCGTCATACCAAATGACGTCATAGCCACTGACCGCGAGTGGATCAAGGGCTGAGTGTCTTTCCGGTTGTACAACAACGACAACACCCTTACACTCTGAAAGTTCAACAAGATCTTCAACTGGAATCATTCACAGTCTGACTACCGGCGGCCGGACAACCGCACCGACTACGACGCGATCTTCGCCGAGCTTGTGACGGTGCCGCCGGGCAAATCAGTGAGCTACCATAATGCGGTGGTAGCAGATTTTAAGCACCCATTCTTGCGGGTTTTACACCACATGATCTACACCACTTTATTTGGCCGTGGTGATCTGTCTCTCAGTAAGTTCCAGGAGACGGACTTGTTTTTCTTGAACAAGATTTTGAAGCGCCAAGAATGCAACTGGGGCACGTTTTTCTTAACACGCGTTTTGGCGGTAAAGAGGAGTACACAGAAAGCTCCCATTCACTTTGGAGGGCTTATCAAAAAGCTGGCCTCCTACCTTGGGTTGAATTTCCAGTAGCTTACTCCTCTCTCCAACAGGAGCAAGGTGAACCTGCAACATCTGCACCACTCCAACCTCATCCTTCTTTGAGATGGCTTGGCGTATGCACACTGCCACATCAACCATGCATACCAAGAATGCTCACTTCCCGATCATGTCTTCAACATCGAAGGGGCGCAACATTTCTGATGGCCTATCATAGCCATTGCTGACTCCGATGAAGACAGTAGAAACGACGATGACAACAAAAATGATGATGAGGCTGAAGAGGAAGAGGAGACCTACACTCCTCTTCGGGCACGAGTGGCACCACAGAAGCGTCCTCGCATGCATCCGGGTGCATCTTCATCTTCGCAGCCTTCGCCACCACCACCGCCCTCGCAGCAAAGCGAGGATGTCTATTTGATGCAAGGCATGTATGCTATGCTGCAAGACATACAACAGATGCAGCAGCACCACACCGCAGTGTACACCGATATTCATGAGATGACGAACTGGTTACTTGACAATCAGAGGCATATCTTCAAGAATGAGCGCCTCCTCCTCGACAACCAACAACAGATTCATGACCGGTTGCATAGGATGGAGATGCAACAACAACCCTTTTATGATCACTACTGGAGCCAGAACTACTTTGGAGGCTATCCACAACCTCCACCTAGGGCCCAGTTTGATCTGAGCTTCCAGGGGGAGTACCCATCTTGGGACCCCATGGCTCCACAATACCCACCTCCGCCTGAAGAATAAATTGGTATCTCTGTTCCAACCTTTAAGATTGTTTTTGACTATGAGGCCATAGTCGAATTCAAGCTTAGGGGGGATTTGGAACAACTCTATCTTTTATTTTCTCTATTTTTAGTTTTATTGCTTTTGTTCTTGTCATTTATTTCTTGCAATCTTAGTTTGTTTGTAGGATCCACATTCTATCTAGTGTAATCATGGATGTCTTAAGTCTTGTGTCATCTCAGTTGCGTGTACATGGGAATTAAGGGAAAATTAAAATTTTTTTGTGTGCTCGCAAGCTTGAGTGTTGTTCAACTTTGAGCACTTAACTTAAGAAAATGATTGGTTTTGTCAACTTTAAAACAGAAAATCACAACTGTACATTCCTAATGATTCATGAAATTGGACAGAATTGGTCGTTTGAGCATAAATTGATCAAATGATAATGAGACTCTAATTTGAAGTAAGAGAGAGAAACCTCTTAACTACTACACAGGTCGGTAAGGAGGGACACATAATACTTTTCAAAGGTTCAGTCAATTAGTCTTGTGATCTTTCCACCTCATTGCTTTTCACAATCCACCACAAGATTTGGAAGTAAAGTACGATTTTAACCTTTTTGATTGCATGTCATGTAGATAGGACTTGCATTGCAACCACTTTCATATGTTTTGCATGAAAAAAATAGAACAGTTATACATGCACATTACCCTTAGGTGCATGTCATTTAGTTGCATTCATAACTTTTATGCATAGAGTACATTATGTACCTCATTTCTTCTTTAATGGTGAATTAAATTGTTCCATACCTTCTAAATAGTTCAAATATTTGAGTTATGCAGAAAAAGTAAGCCCAATAAAGTATTCCTTGTTAATTATGGATATAAGGGCTTGAAGAGAAAAAAATCTGAAAAAAAAATGAAATTGAAAAAAAGGAGAAAGTCATTAAGAAGCAAGTAGAATAAGAAGGAGAAAGGAGCATAATCTCACCTGCATTTTAAGATGAGTAAGTACATGATGTAGCTCAATTAGATATCCATCTCATTTTGAGATGGGATGTTAGTGCATGCATCATTCCACCCAATCTTAGGCATTAGGGCATTTTTCATGTGCATTTGCATCATTTAGGGCATTTTTGTTTTATGCATGTTGAAACCGTATAATGCTTCCACTTCTTCCATTAACCACCCATTCCATCCACCCATTGCTCGAATTGGTAGGCCACCGTGATTCTCCTCACTTGTGAATATCAGGAGAACTGTTTCCATGTAGATGGTAGTTAGGGCGAGCAACGTAGTATAGGAGATCACAAGATGCACTAAGTCTGGACCGGCAAATTCTATTATGTTAACTGCCTTATGTGATAGCGTTCATCAGTTTTGGGGTAGATATCTTTTATGGATGATTACTGTCACCTTTAGGGTAATTATCATTCTGTGGTTAGCGAGGGCCGGTATGCGGATGTCCGGTGGGAGTCATATGGGACGTTAGTTGTGATGCTTTGTTCTTTAGTTGACTCTAGCAATTCTATTCTAAGGTTTAGTTGCTCGAGGGCGAGCAATGTTCAAGCTTAGGGGAGTTTGATGCGATGATTTTGAGTCGCATTTATAGACTTGTTTGATATGTGTTTTATGCATTTATTAGTCATTTTCGTGGTTAATGTTGCATAATTCATCTACTTTGGTCTATGCTACTTCTCTATGTCAAATTTCCCTTATTTCAACATTTTTTAGTATAATTTGTCAAAAGAATACATTTTGTGTAGACTTATGTGGTCTCGTGTTATAATTTCAGGAAAAATAAGTATCTGCTACTGTCGATACCATCGACCAGACCACAGGGTGCCAGCCGCAAGGACCAGAAGAAAGTCGATACTATCGACAGGGATGTCGATGGTATCGAGAGACCATCAGGTTGCTGCTGAGAAGTGACTCGATACTATCGACACATATGTCGATACTATCAATTGGTGGAGCTACAACGATGGTAAAAGGACAAAACCGACGCCTAGGAATGTCGATACCATTGACCCACGTCGATGGTATCGAGATAGCATCAGTCACGACAGAGAAAAGAAAAGAAAATCAGCCGATACAGCGCAAGGTCGATACTATCAACCCGCGTCGATAGTATCGACACCGTTAGATATGAGTTTGCTTCAGATTGATCTTAATCCGACAGTTGTGATTAATTGGTGACCTAACTCGGGAATTATACCTAATGACAGTGCCCAAGAGGGGAGGATCACGTCATTAGCCGCAACACACATCCCAAGAAGGTGTGGAGAGAAGAACGGAGCCCAGAAGCACGCCCTAGCCGATCCGGATGCTGAAGAAGACGATTTCCACCACTGAAAGGCGGGAGAACGCGTATTCTACGCCAAGGATCGCTTGGATCTTCTCCGTTCAGGGGTTTCACCACTCAATCACGTTTTTCTCCATGTTTCCCCTTTTCTCTACCATGTTTTGCTTTGAGATGAACATGCGGGGCTAATCCCCTTTGTCTTTAGGACTGGGAGTAGCCCGGGAATTCATTGTATGACTATTTTATCATAGTAATTCATATCTTATCTCTTAAATCCGTGGGATAACTTCGTTTTCTCAATTATATTGTTATGCTTGATCACCATAATAATAATCTAATGCCCTTAATTGCTTTGAAAGAAGAATTAATGGTTGAAAAGAGACAGAATTTACATTAATTGACGAATCCCTTGAACAAGGTGGTGTAAGGTTAATGGTGGATACCGAGAGATTGTTTTTAATGCACCTAGTTTAGGGTATATGTTACTACGACGGTGGAACCAACCTAGACATAGGTAGTGAATTGTATCACGACAGTGGGCAATTATGAATTCAAGCCACTACCCGGATAGAGAGATAAAAATTGAGTGACTACATAGAATTTAATAAAATGAAAACCCGCGGTGAAACCGCAATCCTAAAGATCTCGTTTTGAATTGATTAAACCAAACATTTAATCGATTGTTTTGTTTTGTTTTATTTTTATTTTCTTTTAATTTTAACAACAACTCTCAACTCTTTAATCAGTCTAGCTGATTGCGAGTAGTTAGTAGTAGTCTCCGACAATTCACGTATCCCTAAGTTCGACTCGGGCCTCACAAAGGCCTATATTACATTGACGCGTACACTTGCGTTTATACGCACGTAAAAATCGTGTCACTAATACTTTACAAGATTAATATGATGGGATAGTGGATAAAGTATTAGGATGGGAAATACCCTAATACAAGATAAGTTGATGAACTTAAGTAAGTTAAAAGTGATGAGGGAAGTGATACACCAAGGTATGTTAAATATCACATCCAACACTTTAAGGTTGCTACACCTTGATGCATCTTAAATCCAATATGTATGGATGAGTAACACATGAAGTGTGTCATGCCAATTGTTACATTGAAATGTAATGAGTTTAATGCACTTGGATAAGTGTAGGCTAACATACCTTGAGAAAGGGTTAAGCCAAAACAATAATGTATGATGTAATCAATATTCTAGAGAGGATGAGAGAGAAACTCGTATGTTGTGTTGGTAATCATTTAATGATAAATGTTGAGAATAAATAAGTATGATTGGATACTTATGATAGCAATGTATGCTCCTAGATGTGTGGAGAAATGAGTTAGGGTTTGGATCAATAAAATAAACATGAAACCCTGATCAGTCATAAAGGGGAAACCCTAATCCCAATGATGGGATGGTTGTAATTCTCTTATTGCATAAGCCTTGTAAGGCATGTTAAATACTCGTATAAAAGTATAAAGAGGTTATGGCCTTGTGAGCCATGCGATAATTTGTTGCCTAGTGAGAGGTGACAAGATGTGTTATGGCCTTGTGAGCCATGTGATAATTTGTTGCCTAGTGAAAGGTGACAAGATGTGTTATGGCCTTGTGAGCCATGTGATAATTTGTTGCCTAGTGAGAGGTGACAAGATGTGTTATGGGCCTTGTGAGCCATGTGATAATTTGTTGCCTAGTGAGAGGTGACAAGATGTGTTATGGCCTTGTGAGCCGTGTGATAATTTGTTGCCTAGTGAGAGGTGACAAGATGTGTTATGGGCTTTGTGAGCCATGAGAATAAGTTGTTGCCTAGTGAGAGGTGACAAGATGTGTTATGGCCTTGTGAGCCATGTGATAATTTGTTGCCTAGAGAGAGGTGACAAGATACTTAATGGGCCTTGTGAGCCATGTGATAATTTGTTGCCTAGAGAGAGGTGACAGGATACTTAATGGGCCTTGTGAGCCATGAGGATAGTTGTTGCCTAGTGAGAGGTAACAAGGTGTTTATAAAAGTCTCATGTAAGAAATGATAATGTTCAAAATAAGCTAAGAAATGGAAACTTAGTAATATAATGATAATAATAAATGGATACAATAATAATAATGAAATCTTGATCATACATGCTTTATGCTTATAGCCAAATAAGGACTATAGTGTTTGAAATATATGAGAGGGATACTTGTTTATAGAAAGGATGTGAATAAGTATGATGGCTTGGCCAAGGTATAATGCCTAGTAAAAGTGATGTGGTATTCAGTGATATTTGCACAGGATTGACATAGTCCAATGCCTGAAATAGTTGCACATGATTGGAATAGTCCAATGCCTGAATATAATATGATGATGTATACTCACATGACTGGTACAATTAAATATCTGGTTAGCAGATTGGCTGAGGCCAATAAATAGAAATGAGAATGATTCATGGATGACATGCCATGATAATGAGTTTCACTAGATAAGCTTGAGATGTTGATATAGTATGATGAGTAAATGATATACATGTTCTTCCCATTTCTTATAAAGAGAATAAATGACTTACTGCTCTATCACAGATAGTTGCAATGCTTTAAAATCTGAGATTATTCTAAACTACTTATCTTCTGCTCAGTTTTATACCATTTAAATTGTGATAATAATATTGTTGGCGGAGAGTTATATCTCTCGCTGGGGCAATTAACAATTGTCTCACCCCCGTGGGATCCAAATTTTTAGGTGGACGTGCACAAGGAGGTGAAGACCTTTTTGCAGAGGAAGAACAACAGCTGAGGCAGCAGTGACAACTCAGGTTGAGTGTACTGTCTGTCCTGTCTTGTAGATATGAGTCCTATGTGTCATCTCTGTACTCTCAGGTCCTTGGAGTTGGTTCGTACTGGTTTCATGAAAAATATGAGATTTTGGCTTGAATGCCTCGAGATTTTATGTTGCTCCAGTATGTGTTTTGATAGAGCAACTGTTATATGTTGTCCTCGAGATGAGATGAAACAATGTTGTACAATGTCAATCATGATATGTAACATCCCAGGATTTGAGGCCTCAGATAACATGATCTTAAAAGGAATGATTGGACTACTCATATCACCAAGGTGCACCTCCTTTTCAGGGAGCCCATCTCTAAAGAACTCCATAGTTAAGCGTGCTCAGCTTGGAGTAGTACTAGGATGGGTGACCAGTCGGGAAGTTGATCCTGGCTTGCGCGTCAGTGTGGAAAAAGTGCGCAGTTAAGGCTAGTGGTGGTCTGTGGGGCCAGTCGTCATTCTTGAAACTCTACTAGAGCCTTGGGCAGTGGGCCCGGGCATTACAAATGGTATCAGAGCCATAACCCCTCCAGTAGGTGGGGCCCACATGGGCATGTGGCATGCCAGTCTTGAGCCGTGCGGTCCAGGCAAGTTGGAAAGGGCTATCCGTACAGACGAGATGGAGCCACCCTTGTGCTGGTAGCCGTGGACGGGAGCTGGGTGTCCATGGGCCATTGTGGGTTTGCACTGAAATGGGGTTAGATTATGAGGCCGTATAGTTGAGCCTTGACGAGGACGTCAAGAGTCTAAGTGGGGGAGATTGTAACATCCCAGGATTTGAGGCCTCAGATAACATGATCTTAAAAGGAATGATTAGACTACTCATATCACCAAGGTGCACCTCCTTTTCAGGGAGCCCATCTCTAAAGAACTCCATAGTTAAGCGTGCTCAGCTTGGAGTAGTACTAGGATGGGTGACCAGTCGGGAAGTTGATCCTGGCTTGCGCGTCAGTGTGGAAAAAGTGCACAGTTAAGGCTAGTGGTGGTCTGTGGGGCCAGTCGTCATTCCTGAAACTCTACTAGAGCCTTGGGCAGTGGGCCCGAGCGTTACATGATATGTATGAGTTTTTAATCTTTCAGTAAACGTTTTCTATACAAGGATCTCCTTGCAAAATGGTTTTAAATTTTAGTGATTTTTGTTAATCTGCTGTTTATGTTTATTCCACTTAATTAGTAATGATTTGTTTGTCAGTTTGGTGACTTTTGTTACACTCTGGCCTAAACTGGACTCCTCCTCTAACCTGAGCATACAGGCGAAGAGTCAAGCCACCTCTTGGATTTTCTGTACTCTAGTGCCACTAGGACTTTTGGTTGATGTTGGGCAATGCAAACTATAATTTAAGGATACTTCCAATAGGGCTTCATCCCCCATGCCACCTGATAGTACGTTTTGACCCCCGTATACTAGACGCTGCCAGGGTTAGGTCGTTTCACCCCTAAGGCGCAAACCTCACATAGGGATTCTACAGTGTTCATGGCTCCTAATTCTATTATTTTATTATTCTTAGAAATCTCTTTCTACATTATACCCTTCTCTTACTTATACTTGACTATGGTATCTCTATGGTGTCACGTCTACTTATTTGAAGTTATAATACAACATGTATATCATTCTAAACTTGGCAGAGCAGTATGTTCAAAACACTATAATATACTGAGTAATCAACATACTATACATGCAGGCAGACTACAATTCTTAAATAAACAGATTACATGTCCACTTGGCACATACACACTAGAATCGTGCAATTTATCATCTCATTACACTGATAAGAGTTAATTACTAGACATATGAGTAATCATCAATAGCACCTGCAACTTATCAGTAATTTCTCAAAGAACATGTATATCAACCCAAATCTTGAGTTGTGCATCTCATAACTCAATTAGGAGTTAATTACTTATCATGACAAGAATTATTAATAATAACTGAGAACATTGATATCACAATACTTGATTCATTGAACACCCTACCCTTAGGGTTTCATTTAATCACAACAAATACTACAAAGAAAGGTGTAATACATTTATCACGTACTTTTCAAATCTTTACAACACATGATACCTGGGATCTCAATCCCTTATTACATTACTAGTAATTCTCATCCCTTCACATCATTATCATAATTATTGGATCTGGGTATTCAAACCCTTAGATCATCACATAGCATTGTTACCTCTGTAACAGGTAACCATTACCTCTAGGTCCTCAGAGCAAGGTATTCATTTCATTGGTCGTACAAGTATTCTCATGGCTCATAAGGCCATCACACATCTTGTCACCTCTCACTAGGCAACAACTTATTCTCATGGCTCCCATAAAGATTTCATGTGACATAAACATTCACTGAATAAAGACTACTATCAACAAATCATATAAAATCAATATACATATGAAACCTTAGAACTGAGCTGAATTTGGGTTTCCATGCCATTCAGTGGGATATCATGCATCAATAATAACATTGAATAAATAAAGTCTATCATGTCAAGAAAATCCCTTCAAATGGATTTCACGATATCTATTCACAAATATCCAACTTTCCTCGCATCTAGGGTTTCACCCTCTTCATTGAGATACTAAACAAACACTACTCACTTTAAATGAAATCCAAGATAGTATCTGACATATATGTACTATGAATTTAGATAAACAATCATTCAAAACCAAGGGGATCTAGATAAGTAACTTTCTCTATTTACTTATACAACAAATTTCAGTCATAGACACATTCCCTATATTTCAGTTTACTCTTATAAGCTCTCCAAATACTTAGGGAATTCTCATTAGAATACATTGTATACATTCATAATATGATTTTATCTTCTAAAATTCAGTTAAACAAAGGAAGAATCCATTTCATATCATTTTGCAACAACTTAGAACAAATAGATAATTCAAGGTTTGTAGTCGCATACTAAGCAATTAATATTATGATTGATTTAACCAATTTTCTTGCAATATACTATTTAAAGGAAGTTCCCACTCACCCTAAGGTGTGAAAACACCTTAAAAATGTATCTCATATATGAAAATCTTGAATCCATATCAAATCCCTAGCAATTCACCCAATTCTTCTTCCTTTCAACTCGAAAACCCTAAAAATGAGGGATTATAAAGAAAGAGTGAGAAAAGGGGAAGTTTTGATATCATTTTGGATCAAATCAGAGGAGGTACATAATTTTGAAATGTGAGAGAAAATTCACCATGAAGATATATCCAAAGAAGCTAAACTTACATGATTTCATCATTCCTCGGACCGCAAAACCCTTGGTCAGCATCTCCATCAATTTCTCCTCTCAAACCCTAACTCTCTCTCTCTCTCTCTCTCTCTAGGATTTCATTTCTCTGGATTGAATCATGAATTATGAGATCTCCTTGTGTGTTAGGTTGACCATATAGAGAAATTGATCTTCTTGGGTTAATTGCACATTGACCCCGCACTAAACGTTTTCTTAATTTAGCAGATTTTTCTGTCATATAAAGGTTTCTTTGAATTCGTATATTTCAGAGATCAAAGCATCTCCAAAAATTATGAGAATTTATCTTGTTGTTTATAATTGAGTTGCAAAGCTTTAGTTAAAATTTTAGATCATTCCATGCTTCCATTAAATAACTAAAAATCGAATATTACACTGCTATTTAGAATTCTATAGAAATGTCAATTACTGTAATTCGTTTACTCATGAGGTCTAAATGCATCCAAAAATTATAAAATTTTTACATATTGTTTATAATTGAGTTTCAGATCTCTAGTTAAAATTCAGATCATTAGGAGTTACCAATAAATAATTAAAAATAAAATACTATACTGCTGAAAAGCACTATGTCACCATTTTGGTCGAAGTATAGTTTGACCGAGAACCACATTAAAAAACACTC
This sequence comes from Alisma plantago-aquatica, assembly GCA_963693085.1. Lineage (NCBI taxonomy): Eukaryota > Viridiplantae > Streptophyta > Magnoliopsida > Alismatales > Alismataceae > Alisma > Alisma plantago-aquatica. Next base: position 515,492,800 of record OY856409.1, read on the forward strand.
AAATATTCTGATTTTTTTTCCAATATGAATTATTGAGTTATACATATCATGTACAAAATTCAATGAAATACAAAATTTGTAGAAAATATGAAAAATCATTTACCACACTGCTATCCTAATCAAATTCCATACTCATGTACCACCAAAACCTTGATTTTAGCCAAATAGGGTTTATATTTCTCAAACCCTAATTTCTCAAATAATAGAACACTTAACGTTCTTATTAGGTTTAAAATATCATAATTGAATTATCGTCATTAATTAGATTTAAGCAATAATCAATCTAATTAAGTATATAATCATCCAGGTAAACCCTAGTTTACCAATTAAGCTCAGATGCGGTCAAAACAATTCCCACCCCCACCCCCCAAAAAAAGGTTTTGCCCCCAAAACATAAATATGCAAGTAAAGTACATTCAAGGTATATTTTAAGCTTCTGAAATCTTACATGTCATTATATTCTTGTATTTCATACTTGAATGCAGTTTTCAATATTAAGTCCTTTATTCCTTTACTAAATCACAACATGTTTGAAATAGTTCTCAATGATAACAAACAAATTCTCTATGCCACAATCAATCATAGGACAGAGAGAGAAACAACCATTTCAATATTTTCATACTCTTGAGGTGTTACTCAACATCAATAATCTGCATACGGCTAAATATGTACTATTGTTATGTATTACCTATAAATCCCAAAAGAGAGTTCATCATGTTCTTTTGAATTTTACTATTGTACTACTCAAATAGCAAAACAGTCTTGAGTTAAAAGACTAGATTCAACAACAATTGTACATTACTACTCACGACATCCCCATTGGATCATGGATGCATAAAGTGAAGCATAACCATCACATTCCATACTATTCTCAAGTATGAACCCACACATAATTCAAGGTGTAACCATCGAGTTATAGCATACTAGGGTTTCAACAACAGTAACAGAGTACTTCATAATTGTATTATTCATTCAAGGACTATTCATACCCAATTACCATCACTTAGTTATATTAAAGCTAGGTATAACAAGCTACACCTCATTAGGGTTACATATCAATACAATATGGTTATCATCCCTTCTATTCATATGAGTGAATAGGTAAGACTACCTTATTCAGGGTAACCCTCCATTTGTTCCATCATCATTCAACCCATATCACCATACAACAATTGTACAATACTAAGATGGGTTACTGATATGAATGACTTAAACTATCAGACACCTTTAATTAACATATTACTTGCACATGTACACTGAAATCATACGTAGAACCAATTTACATCCCTTAATATATCTTCAACAAATTATACTTCTAAAAAAATTCACATATTACTAAAAACCATTATTTTCTCTTATCTCTCTCCTCATTCATTACTATTTACTTTTTGCTACTTATCCTTCTCATTTTAATCATGTAGATTAAACATCCCTAAAATTGAAACATACAAGGTATGAATAGATTATTCATCATTCTTGCTATTACTGCAAGAATTTATTTCATATCACACTTTACTCATACTGTATTTCTCCTTTTGTTCAAAACACATCTCTTATATTTCAAATCTATTTCTTATCCTTTGCTCTAAATCATTTTCATATTGTTTATCTAACTTTTAGATTATCTAGGTTTACTATCAGTGCTAGTTTACTTCTCATAGTGCAAATTTCATGATCTTGTTTTATAGAGATGCTAGTATTCAAGGTCAAATCACTAGTGACAACCCTTGAACTACTACAACTATAAACATTCTAGGGTTTGGCCTTTATTAGTAGCATGACGTTATTGTGGTATGACTTTGCTCCCTTGATTTGAAATTCAAACTTTGGATCTCACAAGCTTTTAGTAAAGTCTTCCTTATCTTATCAATTGAATTTCCTTCATCTTAATTGTCCATTCAGATAGATTACATTCTCAATTTACCCTTCTAGGGTTTCATCATCATATTGTGTGTCATTATTACATTCACTAGATGCCTATACCATGGTGGTTATGCATCAGATATGATTCATTTTCTTATCACTTCATTCCCACATTTCTCTCATTAAGTAATATATGGAAGAGAAGATGGTTCTGAGACTTAGAATTCTTATCTTCAAACATCCCATTAATACATTTGTCGTATGTAGGTTTAATTAGTTATCAACAAGGATACTTGGCTAACTAGCACTTGATTGAATCTCCTAACCTCTTTCTTTTATAATCTATATTACTCCACCATGTTTCAAACCCTTACTTTCCATAATCCTCTTACCATATAATACTCTTCCACATGTTATCTTTAACTTCTACTTTTCTCTTATGATCATGTTTCTTATTCATGTGTATGATCATGTATACCATGTTGCACATATTTCTTTTTATCCTTCTACTAATGTGAAGTTGAAATTCTAAATCAATAATCTCTCTACTAGTTTCAACTCATGTTTAATACATTACATATCCTTCATTTTAAATCAAACGGCTCATGCATGGGTGAAACATAGTTTCTCTTATATCAAGTTTTTCCTTCCTAAGTACAGTCTACCTTTGTATAACTTATTCATTTTGTTAAGCTACACTTTTGTTCTTTTTTTAGAAACTAGTTTGTTGTTCTATAGAGACTTGGAATCCAAAGGTAGTAACGATGAATGTATTAAACTTATTAATAAAGGTATACATTCCATGTTCTCAATTATATCATAACCCTCATTCCTTAATCAATCTCATCATTTCCAACATTTATCTTTGTTTTAACTTAGTTTCTTATCCTAGTCTTATGATTTACATATTTATCTAATTCTCTTTACTTTAACTCTTCTAAAGACTCTTCACTTATATTTACTTATTGTATACTTAACTCTTTTCTTCTATTTTTCCTTTGCTTTGGAGTACATAAAAACATTGTACTCAGTTATATAATCCATTCCTCATGATTGATTCTTACTACCTTGGCCCTTACATACTTTTCTCATATCTTTTCCATATTTCATATTTAGAGTTCATATAATATTAATCATTAAACTTAATTTGAACCTTACGTCGTGTTCCTTTATTCCCAATTAAGGATTTCTCATATGAGACCCCAAAGTTGGGTCTCAGATATCAGTTCCAACTGATTCTTAGCTATTCTAATCTTTCCCATATGTTTCAATATCTTAGTGTATGCACATTCTCACTATGATGTGGGTCTAATTTATCCAGAGTCTACTCTTATCATATTGGTAATAGGAGTCATTAGATCCTAGTAACACATCTTTCCAGCCGGACCAGGCCGAACTTACAGTTCTGAAGCCAAGAGCTACTTAAGATTAACCAACTCCTATTAATATCAAACATGTGGAAAGAATATCCACTTAGGAAACTTCATTCAAAGATCATTTCTAGTCTACTTGATATAAAGAATGTAATCAATAAATGCTACAACTGCATAGTGTACAACAAATCTTAAAAACCCATATATATTTCAAAATACTGAATATCTGAATTCAAACACATAAGAGCATTTCTATTCATCTCCAATTAAATAACAATATGAAATGAAAGTTCTATCTCATTTTATATTTATGCTCTTAATTCGTGTTACTTATCTTGCTTCTAACCCTAATATTTCTAGGGTTCCTCTCTAGCCCATCCTTCCACTGTATACCTGGCTAGGGTATACATGAAAGAATAAACAGAGTAGCTTTATACTTGTTGATCCAAGTACTCAGATACCGGGTCAGGATTTCCAAATACTCAAATCCCCAGAGCTAACATCATAACATCTCTTATCTACCACACTTATGACTCTAACTTACTAACTTAATGGTCCCTAACAACTCAACCTAAGTTCTAATACCAAGTTGTTACACCTCGATCTCACAATTTTCACTAATCATGAGATTAGGGCATAAATTGAGGATTTAACATAATACAAAGATCACCATTAACATTTTCTTCTCTTTCAAAACTCTTTGTTTTCTCGCTTTAAACCACATAAACCAACTTTATAAGGGAATCTAAACATTGATTTCTCTAATCTGATTTCAACAGTAAAAATGCATGTATGAACATTCATTATGTTCCTCATACTTTTAAGCACATAAGACTTGCTGATTCACACATATTGTTAAAAGAGGAATAATGTTATACATCATCATTTACAACTCTCTCTTATTTCTTTACAAGGACCTAGAGTGACAAGGACCGACTGAACTTAACTATACTCAGACTTAACTCTTGTGGCAGATCTACTCTGATGCAATGATATCTTCTTCAAGTCCATGTGATTTACCTAAAAATTGTGAGTAGAGGGGTGAGCCTACTCGCTCAGTGAATGAGTACTTTAAAGAAACAGTCTAAATCACTGATATAATTACAAATATACTTTTGAGCAATTTATATCAATTATAACAACAATAAGCTTTAAAGAGTCTAATAATTGACAATCATAAATATGGAAGGATACTCTAAATATCTATAAGAGTGAATCAATATATGAAATGCTTGATTGATCATAAAGAGAAATAATAATTTAGAAACATACAAAGAATAATTGAATAACTGTACACACTTGTTTTACCTCTCATTCATTTTATTATGCCCTGATCATATACATTGTAGTCTACATATGAAGACTCGTAGTGAACTATGATCACACCATACAATACTTAGCAGACAGACCCAGGAAATGCTAAGTCTGACTACTCTCCTAGTCTGCAATAGGGAAATGGATCTCTGGCCTAAACTAGACTCCTCTTCTAACCTAAGCACATAGGCGGAGAGTCAAGCCACCTCTTGGCTTTTCTGTACTCTAGTGCCACTGGGACTTCTGGTTGATGTTGGACACTGCAAATTATAATTTAAGGAGACTTCCACTAGGGCTTCGTCCCCCGTGCCACTTGATAGCACATTCCAACCCTCGTATACTGGATGCTTCCAGGGTTAGGCCGTTTCACGCCTAAGGCGCATACCTCACATAGGGGTTCTACGGTGTTCAGGGCTCCTAAGTCTATTATTTTATTATTCCTAGAAAGCTCTTTCAACATTGTACCCTTCTCTTACTTATACTTGACTCTGGTATCTCTATGGTGTCGCATCTACTTATTTGAAGTTATAATACAACATGCATATCATTCTAAACTTGGCAGAGCAGTATATTTAAAACACTATAATATACTAAGTAATCAACATAATATACATGCAGGCTGACTAAAATTCTTAAATAAACATATTACATGTCCACTTGGCACATACACACTAGAATCATGCAATTTAGCATCTTATTACACTGATAAGAGTTAACTACTTGACATATGAGTAATCTTCAATAGCACCTACAACTTATCTGTAATTTCTCAAAGAACGTGCATATCAACCCAAATCTTGAGTTGTGCATCTCATAAATCAATTAAGAGTTAATTACTTATCATGAAAAGAATTATTAATTATAACTGAGAACATTGATATCACAATATTTGATTCATTGAACACCCTACCCTTAGGGTTTCATTTAATCACACCAAATGCTACAAAGACAGGTGTAATACATCTATCACGTACTTTTCAAATCTTTACAACACATGATACCTGGGATCTCAATCCCTTGTCACATTACTGGGAATTCTCATCCCTTCACATCATTATCATAATTACTGGATCTGGGTATTCAAACCCTTAGATCATCACATAACATTGTTACCTCTGTATCAGGTAATCATTACCTCTAGGTCCTTAGACTAAGGTATTCATTTAACTAGTTGTACAAGTAATCTCATGGCTCACAAGGCCATCACACATCTTGTCACCTCTCACTAGGCAACAACTTATTCCCATGGCTCCCATAAAGATTTCATGCGACATAAAAATTCACTGAATAAAGACTACTATCAACAATTCATATTATATATATATATATATATATATATATATAAGAAACCTTGTAACTAAGCTGAATTTGGGTTTCCATGCCATTCACTGAGATATCATGTATCAATAATAACATTGAATAAATAAAGTCTATCATGTCAAGAAAATCCCTTCAAATGGATTTCACGATATCTATTCGCAAATATCCAACTTTCCTCGCATCTAGGGTTTCACCCTCTTCACTGAGATACCAAACAAACACTACTCACTTTAAATGAAATCCAAGATAGTATATGACATATATGTACTACGAATTTAGATAAACAATCATTCAAAACCAAGGGGATCTAGATAAGAAACTTTCTCTATTTACTTATACAACAAATTTCAGTCGTAGACACATTCCCTATATTTCAGTTTACTCTTATAACCTCTATGAATACTTAGGGAATTCTCATTAGAATGCATTATATACATTTCTAATATGATTTTATCATATGAAATTCATTTAAACAAAGGAAGAATCCATTTCATATCATTTTCAACAACTTAGAACAAATAGACAATTCAGGGTTTGTAGTCGCATACTAAGCAATTAAAGATTATGGTTGATTTAACCAATTTTCGTGCAATATACTGTTTAAAGGATGTTACCACTCACCCTAAGGTGTGAAAGCACCTTAAAAATGTATCCCATATCTGAAAATCTTGAATCCATGTCAAATCCCTAGCAATTCACCCAATTCTTCTTCCTTTCGACTCGGAAACCCTAAAAATGAGGGATTATGAAGAAAGAGTGAGAAAAGGGGAAGTTTTGATACCATTTTGGATCAAATCAGAGGAGGGATGGAATTTTGACATGTGAGAGAAAATTCACCATGAAACTATATCCAAAGAAGCTAAACTTACATGATTTCATCATTCTCGGACTACAAAACCCTAGGTCAACACCTCCATCAATTGCTCCTCTCAAACCCTGACTCTCTCTCTCTATCTCTCTCTCTAGGATTTCATTTCTCTAGATTGAATCACGAATTATGAGAGCTCCTTGTGTGTTAGGTTGACCATATAGAGCAATTGAGCTGCTTGGGTCAATTGCACATTGACCCCTCACTAAACGTTTTCTTATTTTAGCATATTTTTCTGTCATTAAAAGGTTTCTGTGAATTCATATATTTCAGAGATAACACCTTCTCCAAAAATTATGAGAAGTTACTATTTTGTATATAATTGAGTAACAAAGCTTCAGTTAAAATTTGAGATCATTCCAAGCTTCCATTAAATAATTAAAAATCGAATAGTACACTGCTATCCAGAATTCTATAGAAATGTCAGTTACTGTAATTCGTCTAATTCTAAGGTCTAAACGCATCCAAAAATTATGAAAATTTTACATGTTGTTTATGATTGAGTTTCAGATCTCCAATTAAAATATCAGATCATTAAAAGTTACCAACAAATAAATAAAAATAAAACACTACACTGTTTAAAAGCACTCTGTCAACATTTTGGTCGAAGTATAGTTTGATCGAGAACCAAATTCAAAGAACACTCAAATATTCTAAAATTTTTCTCCAATATGCATGATTGAGTTATCCATATCGTATCCAAAATTCAATTAAATATAAAATTTGTAGAAAATATGAAAAATCATTTACCACACTACTATCTTGATCAAATTCCATACTCATGTACCATCAAAACCCTAATTTCAGCTAATTAGGGTTTATATTTCTCAAATCCTAAGTTCTCAAACAATAGAACACTTAACGTTCTTATTAGGTTTAAAACATTATAATTGAATTATCATCATTAATTATATTTAAGCATTGATCAATCCAATTAAGAATATAATCATCCAGGTAAATCCTAGTTTACCAAATAAGCTCAGATGCGGTCATAACGACCCCCCCCCCCAAAAAAAAAACGGTTTTGTCCCCAAAACATAAATATGTAAGTAAAGTACATTCAAGGTTTATTTTAAGCTTCTGAAATCTTACATGTCATTATATTCTTGTATTTCACACTTGAATGCAGTTTTCAACATTAAGTCCTTTATTCCTTTACTAATCACAACATGTTTGAAATAATTCTCAATGATAGCAAATAAATCCTCTATGCCACAATCAATCATAGGATAGAGAGAGAAACAACCATTTCAATATTTTCATACTCTTGAGGTGTTACCTCAACATCGATAATCTGATCCAACTATCTCAATTCATACTGCGAAATATGTACTATTTTTATGTATTACCTCTAAATCCCGAAAGAGAGTTCACCATGTTCTTTTGAATTTTACTATTGTGCTACTCAAATAACAAAATAGTCTTGAGTTTAAAGACTAGATTCAACAACAATTGTACATTACTACTCATGACATCCCCATTGGATCATGGATGCATAAGGTGAAGCATCACCATGACATTCCATACTATTCTCAAGTATGAACCCACACATTATTCAAGGTGTAACCATCGGGTTATAGCATACTAGGGTTTCAACAACAGTAACAGAGTACTCCATAATTGTATTAGTCATTCAAGGACTATTCATACCCAATTACCATCACTTAGTTATATTAAAAGGGTTTCATTACTACTTACTTTTTGCTACTTATCCTTCTCATTTTAATCATGTAGATTAAACATCCCTAAAATTTAAACATACAAGGTATGGATAGATTATTCATCATTCTTGCTATTACTGCAAGAATTTATTTCATATCACACTTCACTCATATTGTATTTCTCCTTTTGTTCAAAACATACCTCTTATATTTCAAATATAATTCTTATCCTTTGCTCTAAATCATTTCCATATTGTTTATCTAACTTTTAGATTATCTAGGTTTACTATCAGTGCTAGTTTACTTCTCATAGTGCAAATTTCATGATCTTGTTTTATAGAGATGCTAGTATTCAAGGTCAAATCACTAGTGACAACCCTTGAACTACTACAACTCTAAACATTCTAGGGTTTGGCCTTTATCAGTAGCATGACATTATTGTGGTGTGACTTTGCTCCCTTAATTTGAAATTCAAACTTTGGATCTCACAAGTTTTTACTAAAGTCTTCCTTATCTTATCAATTGAATTTCCTTCATCTTAATTGGCCATTCAGATAGATTACATTCTCAATTTACCCTTCTAGGGTTTCATCATCATATTATGTGTCATTATTACATTCACTAGATCCCTCTACCATGGTGGTTATGCATCAGATGTGATTCATTTTCTTATCACTTCATTCCCACATTTCTCTAATTAAGTAATATATGGAAGAAAAGATGGTTCTAAGACTTAGAATTCTTATCTTCAAACATCCCATTAATACATTTGTCGTATGTAGGTTTAATTAGTTATCAACAAGGATACTTGACTAACTAGTACTTGATTGAATCTCCTAACATATTTCTTTTATAATCTACATTACTCCACCATGTTTCAAACCCTTACTTTCCATAATCCTCTTACCATATACTACTCTTCCACCTATTATCTTTAACTTCCACTTTTCTCTTATGATCATGTTGCTTATTCATGTGTATGATCATGTATACCATGTTGCACAAATTTTTTTTATCCTTCTACTAATGTGAAGTTGAAATTCTAAATCAATAATCTCTCTACTAGTTCCAACTCATGTTTAATACATTACATATCCTTCATTTTAAATCAAACGGCTCATGCATGGGTGAAACATAGTTTCTCTTATATCAAGTTTTTCCTTCCTGAGTATAGTCTACCTTTGTATAACTTATTCATTTTGTTAAGCTACAATTTTGTTCTTTTTTTAATAGAAACTAGCTTGTTGTTCTATAGAGACTTGGAATCCAAAGGTAGTAAGGATGAATGTATTAAACTTATTAATAAAGGTATACATTCCATTCTCTCAATTATATAAAAACCCTCATTCCTTAATCAAGCTCATCATTTCCAACATTTATCTTTGTTTTAACTTAGTTTCTTATCCTAGTCTTATGATTTACATATTTATCTAATTATCTTCACTTTAACTCTTCTGAAGACTCTTCACTTATATTTACTTATCGTATACTTAACTCTTTTCTTCTATTTTTCCTTTGATTTGGAGTACATGAAAACATAGTACTCGGTTATATAATATTTTCCTCATGACTCATTCTTACTACCTTGGCCCTTACATATTTTTCTCATATTGTTTCCATATTTCATATTTAGAGTTCATATAATATTAATCATTAAACTTAATCTGAACCTTACCTCGTGTTCCTTTGTTCCCAATTAAGGATTTCTCATATGAGGCCCCAAAGTTGGGTCTCAGATATCAGTTCCAACTGATTCTTAGCTATTCTAATTTTTCCCATATGTTTCAACATCTTAGTGTATGCACATTCTCACTATGATGTAGGTCTAATTTATCCAGAGTCTACTCTTATCATATTGTTAATAGGAGTCATTAGATCCTAGTAATGCATCCTACCAGCCAGACCAAGCCGAACCTGCAGTCCTGAAGCCAAGAGCTACTTAAGATTAACAACCTCCTATTAATCTCAAACATGTGGAAAGAATATCCACTTAGGAAACTTCATTCAAAAATCATTTATAGTCTACTTGATACAAAGAATGTTATATATAAATGCTACAACTGCATAGTGTACAACAAATCTTAATGACCCATATATATTTTAAAATACTGAATATCTGAATTCAAACATATAAGCGCTTTCTATTCATCTCCAATAAAATAACAATATGAAATGAAAGTTCTATCTCATTTTATATTTATGCTCTTAATTCATGTTACTTATCTTGTTTCTAACCCTAATATTTCTAGGGTTCCTCTCTAGCCCATCCTTCCACTGTATACCCGGCCAGGGTATACATGAAAGAATAGAAAGAGTGTCTTGATACTGGTTGATCCAAGTACTCAAATACCGGGCCATGATATCCAAATACTCAAATCCCCAGAGCTAACATCATAACATCTCATATCTGCCGCACTTATGACTCTAACTTACTAACTTAATGGTCCTTGACAACTCAGCCTAAGCTATGATACCAAGTTGTTACACCCCGATCTCACAATTTTCACTAATCATGAGATTAGGGCATAAATTGTGGATTTAACGTAATACAAAGTGTGACACCTCAACCATCACACAGACAACAAGGTGACACGTGAAAACGTGCGGAACCACTATAAACCACATATTACTGAAAACACGGGTTAATTAAAACCGATTGTGAAAAATATATGAAAGAGAACTATTACATCCAGATCCTCATCGAGCAGGAAACATGTTATATAAACATTTACAAGCCCTGATATAAGTTCACAGCTTACAGAAAACCAGCTATCTTGCCAGCACATGAGTTCGTCACTTGTTTATACATACATAATGGCCACATAAGGCCAGCAACATGATATAACAAAGGTACAACATCTATACATCGTGAAACGTCGACAAAACACCTATGAGGACCTGAGAGTATAGGGATGACTTTAGGACTCTACTACAAAACCACCAAAATAGCAGCATGTCTACCTCTTGCCTTCTATTGCTCTTCCTCTTGCTGCTCGGCCACAACATCGCGACGACCACCACGTCTAGCATGACCACCTAAAATGGTTGTAAACCAGCGGGGTGAGACACAGTACCAACAAGAAACATATCTCCCCACCGAAACTATAAAACCTCAGAAGGTTAAAGCAGATAAAGCAGATAGCTGGTTAAGACATATAATAAGAGCAGCATACTGAGCAAGACTATTATTACCATCAATCTTACCAAGATATCCAGGAGGCATATAACCAAGTAATTATTTATGGAACATGATTGAAAAGATAAGATTTATAAGAACTTATAAAAAAATATAAGGATCGTACACATAACTGCAAGGTATAACTAGATTAGCTATATAAGCCAGGCCTCAATCAATGTTTTGTGTTTTTCTCTAATCAATATATATTATTCGACTAGATTACGTTTTGATATGCCCTGAGGAAGAGAGCTATCCCTGCTCAAATCCAACCTTTGGTTGCGAAGCCCAACAACTGGTGCCATACAAGGTCAATGGGAGAGTCGGACTCCATGACCTCACCTCCTCATAGTCAGTGCACGAAAACCAAAGTAGGACCACAGTCTGATGCTTATATGACCTCATCCTTAGGGTCAACTCTGCAAGCTACACATATCTCTAGCTCACCTTGACACATGTGCTAGTATCCTTTTGATCCATGGGCCTGATCACCGTGCTCTTGATCCATGAACGCATTCATGCTCTAACTCATTGAGTCATGGGCATGTTCACCATGCTCTTTACGATACGGAGTCTACAACCACAGTTGTACTCTAATCCTCATATTTTCGGCTAGGAGAAACCCCACATATTAAAAAATATGCACTCCAGGTAATCCCGTAGGATAAACCTATTTCACAATCACTAAATTCTGACGATGATGTATCTATGGCCAGGGCAAACTACATGATATGTTCCATTGTAATTAATTAGTATATTTTAAGTGATTTGTTGAGGCAACCAAGTTATATGGCATCGAGTTACATTATCACTGTCACTATCATGGGATCTCAATCCCTCCTCATAGATTGCTACTGCCTCTCAAGGCATCAACATCCTGCATCAACATCCTGGGATAGCAATCCCTTATCTCATCATCAGAGGTTAACACCTCAACTAGGCACTCATCCTTTATCAGGTCCCTCAACTAGGCACTCAGCCTTTATTAGGTCCTCAGACCTATCTCAATACTGGCGATGCATGTTATCTCATCAACAAGGAATTATTATCCTTTAGTGTTATTCAAAGCACATATATCTCATAGCTCTTACCTGGCTATGAATCCATTTAATACACCTACATGGTTAGCATACATATCAGGAGAGGTAACTTAAATCACTGAACATAGATCTTTATGATTATCATGCTATCGTTTTTGGAACAATATCCATGATTATATGAAGCATAAGCTGTATCAATCATATTATTGTTATCAAACCATGAACATACACTATGCCCTATGCTTGAGAACATAACCATGTATCTTATCATCTTATGTATAAGAATCTTAGATTCCCAACATACCCTGGTTCACAACCTACCATCATATCCCATTACTAACATAGATCCTGGTTCAAGGCGATTAATCCATTTATTAGGATTTCCGGGTTAAACATAACCTTCACCAAAGATTCCAACTTCCCTCACTATAAGTGTGGCGGGTAGCACCACCCTCACCAAAAGAAAAGTGGGAAAGATCTTATCCCTCATAAAAGCTTGTCGGCTAGGGTTTTCAAACCCTAAAGCACTTATGTCACCATATCGGCCATCAACTCTTCACCCTATCGTGCACTAGAGAGCAACCATCACTGAGTTGTGTCGTGCAGCTTGAACTAGAGGTGTGTATCGTGTATAAGCAACTAGGTATCATAAATTATCCTATCGACCAAGAACCCTATCATTTACTAGGGTTAGGGTTTCTATCGACCAACCCTCTCAACAAGGATCATATCGACCAGGAGCATGGCGCCTAAGACACCCTATCACCCAACCATCAAACCATGTCGTCCAAGGGACCCTCATGTCAGCCAAGGCACTCTATCACCCAAAGCATCATGTCGTCCATGGGCAAGGTGGCCACTAAGGCATCATATCAACTAACTCAACTTAGGGCATTTCATGCAAACACAAACCCCAAGCCTGATACAAGGTTTACCCATCTTACTCATATCATTCAAGGAAGAGGCTAGGGTGTCTCCCATCTACAACACACAATACTAAGGCACCAGAAGAAGGCCTATCATCCAACTAGATCAAACACTTTATATCGGCCACCACTAAGGCACCTATTAGGGTTTCACCATGAAAAATCCATATCGGGCAACTCAAGACCAAACCATGTTGCCCACAATAGAGATAGCTTATCAGCCACCATGTCGACCAAATGGACATCCAAAGAAAGGGATCATCTTGGCCAAAGAATATCGTCCAAGGATACTAACAAGGTGAAAGGGGTCATATCGGGCACAAAGCCAACAGAGCTTTACTGGACATATTGGCCAAGATAAAACCCACAAAAGGGTGTATCGTGCAAGGGCACAAGAACCTCACCAAGATGGTCATCTTCAACCTCAAACTCTTTAGCAACAGACCCCAATTTATCAAGATAGTTGGATCACCTCTCAACAACCAAGTGAGAGGGGTTTTGCTCAACCTCCATCACAAATTGGGAAACAAGATGGATCATATCCAACTTAGGTCATCACTCATCCAAAGGCTCACCTCTCAAATCCATGGTGAGAGGAGGGTGTTGCCCAAGCAACTAGAGCATAGACTCACCTCTCAACGACTAAGGAAGAGAGGGGTTTTGCCTACACCACTAGAGCTCAAACTCACTTCTCAAAACCAAGGAGAGAAAGGGGTATTGCCCAAAAGGAAACCCTAATCTATGGGTTCTGCCAACTAGGTCCAAAGGTACACAAGAAACAACAACATCATCAACAACATGATCACTATGTCCACAAGATTAAAGGTACATGCTAGAGTAAGAAACATATCTAACAACATGCATGGCCGTTCATGATCATATGTGAACATGCAACATAAAAGAAGGTAGTATAGTTAGGGTTAGAAGTTATGTAACCCGCCTTAAGAAAGCTCCTCAAGCTCCAAAGCTCCAAGGAACCCCTCCTTTGACCACCTCAAGGAAAGGAACAAAGCTCATAACCACCATGGCTGAAGAGCAAGCAAGAAGGAGAAGGAGATGCTAAGGGGAGAGGGAAGATTCTTACTAAGGAAATAAGACTCACCTATGGTTCAACCACCAAGATAGAGGAAGAAGAAGAGAACTCCTTTAAAGGGATCGACCACCAAGCATGCCAAGGGAAGGAGTATCATGCACCAAGGAAGAGGGAGGCAACAAAGAACTAAAGGGATCCTAAGCAAGTGAAAAGGAAGGTATATATAGAAGAGGATGAAGGGGGAAACAAGGCAAGGTGTCACCCACCTAGGGACACTTGTCCATGGGCAATGCCACCTTCTCATCTCACCACATACACATGTCCAAGGCATTTGCCACATGCAAGAATCAAGCACCAAGTGTCCACAAGGGGGTGACACAAACGATGCCAAAGGTCAAGGATGGTCAAAGGCCGACACACCTCATGGGTGATACACTCATGCCCGACACAAGCCAGGGCCGACACACCTCATGGGTGATACCCTCATGCCCGACACAAGCTAGGGTTGACACACTCTAGGCCGACACAAGCACCCAAACACTCCATTGCCCAATACAAGGCCCATCAAGGCAAGGCAAAGCCCAAACAAGGCAAAACAAGGCTAAAAAAAATCCCAAGGCTACTCAAGCAACGAGCCCAACCCATCCTCTCCATACTAGAGGATGCAAGGAGAGAGAGAAACATCTCTCAAGGTGGCAAACTTGCTCATCAACCCTAAAATTGGGTTATTTGCAAGTAGCACCTCCAACTCCCAACAAAGTACAAACAAACCCTAATCACCACTTGAGGTGATTAATAAGCAAATAAACACCAGGGTTAGGCAAAGCAAACATGATAAGCCCAAAATGGAGGGCATGGTCCTTACAAGCCATAAACCTCTACAGAGGGATTTTATCCCCAAAATCCAAAGACAAAAGTGAGGGATACTTCCTCCTCATCTCTTCCTCAAGCTCCCACGTGGCTTCCTCAACACCACGATGATGCCAAAGAACTTTCACAAGAACTAGGTCTTTCCTTTTTAACTTCTTTACTCTTCTATCAAGGATCATCACTGGACCTTCCTCGTAGGTCACATATTCATCGATCTCAACCTCAACTGGTAACATCATTCTCCCTATGTCTGGATGTCTTTTCTTCACCATGCTGACATGGAACACCGGTTGTAACCTATGCAACTCTGGCGACCGCTCTAACTTATAAGCTACCTTGCCAAGACATGCTATTACAAGGTATGGCCCCATATACCCGGGTTCTAGTTTGCCTTTTCGGCCAAACCTCAACACTCCTTTCCAAGGTGAGACCTTGAGATACACTTTGTCTCCCACCTGGAACTCTAAAGGTCGTCGACGATGATCTGCGTACGACTTCTACCTATCCTATGCCACTTTCAACTTTTGCTGTATCACTCTGGTCTTCTCTATTGTCTGCTGCACTAACTCATGACCCAAAAGATGATACTCACCAGACTCATACCAACATAGAGGAGATCTACACTTCCTGCCATATAGAGCCTCATAAGGAGCCATGTCGATGCTCCGCTGGTAACTATTGTTATAGGCGAACTCTATCAAACTGAGATGTACATCCCAACTGACTAAGAACTGCAAAACACAAGCTCAGAGAAGATCCTCTAAAGTCTGAATAGTCCTTTCAGACTGCCCATATGTCTGCGGGTGGAAAGCAGTACTGAACCTCAGCTGTGTTCCCAATGCTTTATGCAGTTGTTCCCAAAAATGACTCATGAACTAGGGTCCTCTGTCAGAGACTATCATTGTGGGTACACCATGCAAGCATACTATCTCATTCACATATACCTGAGCAAGCTTCTCTGCTATATACGTTGTCTTCACATGTATAAAATGAGTAGATTTTGTCAATCTGTCCACTATCACCCAAATGGAATCATGATTCCTAACTGTCCTTGACAGACCAACCATGAAATCCATGGTTATATGATCCCATTTCCACTACGGTATCGACATGGGTTGCAACGTATCGCCGGCTTCTGATGCTCAGCCTGAATTGGCTGGCATACCGCACACCTAGCCACAAACTCTGCTACATCTCTCTTCAAGCCAGACCACCAATATAGGTCCTTTAGATTATGATACATCTTGGTGACACCTAGATGCATTGCATACATCGATGTGTGTGCTTCCTCGAGCACTAGCTTTCTCAGATCAGCAACACTGGGGACCACCATCCTACCATGATAACAAACTAGTCCATCCTCGGACTCATGGAACCCATCACACTTTTCGATGTCAAACTCTGATCTTGTCAACTGAACTGAAGCATCTGCCTGCTGTGCATTATTGATCTGCTGTATCAATGTAGGCTTTACTTGCATCTGTGCCAATAGTCCTGCCAACAAGGAAACTTCTAACTGTACATTCATCTGCCGCAAAGAAACAAACATATCCCGCCTATGGCATACCAAGGAACTCAATTGTGCCTTCTTCGTGGGAAGAGAAGAAGACTTTCCACTAAGCACATCAGCTACCACATTCGCCTTACCAGGATGATACTTAATGATGCAATCATAATCATTGATAAGCTCCATCCAGTGACATTGTCGCATGTTCAGCTCACTCTACGAGAAGATGTACTTCAAGTTCTTATGATCTGTAAAGTTCTGACACACTTCCCCATAAAGATAGTGTATCCAAATCTTCAATGCATGAACCACCACTGCCATCTCCAAATCATGTGTCATATAATTCTCCTCATGTTTCTTAAGTTGTCGTAAAGCAAAAGAAACCACATGATCTTCCTGCATCAGCACACATCCTAAGCCTTTCTTGGAAGCATCGCAGAAAACAACATAGCCTTTCCCAGGCTCTGGAAGCACCAACACTGGAGCACTAGTCATCTTCTCCTTCAAACTTTGGAAAGATTGCTGACAACGATCATCCCAAATAAAGGTTACATCCTTCCTGGTCAATTTTGTCCACGGCAATGCGATCACACTGAAGTCCTTTATAAACCTTCGGTAATATCCTGCTAAACCCAGAAAACTACGAACTTCTGTCGGCGTCTTCGATTGCTCCCAATCTGCAACTGACTCCACCATCTTAGGGTCCACTCTGACTCCTTCTGTAGATATCACATGACCCAAGAAAGTCACTTCTTTCAATTAGAACTCACACTTACTCAACTTGGCATACAACTGATGTTGTCGAAGATGTTGTTCATGCTCTTGACTGTCCTGACTATAGATCAAGATGTCGTCTATAAAAACTACATCAAACTGATCTAGAAACGGATGGAACTCCCTATTCATCGGATCCATGAAAGCAGCAGGCACATTGGTTAGCCCAAATGACATAACCACAAACTCGAAGTGACCATACCTCATCCTAAAAGTTGACTTTGGTATGTACTCATCCTTAATCCTCAACTGATGATATCCAGACCATAGATCGATCTTTGAGAACACTGTAGCGCCACACAACTGATCAAACAGATTGTCTATCCTCGGCAACAAGTACTTGTTCTTGATCATAACTTTGTTCAGCTACCGATAATCTATGCACAAACACATCGCTCCATCCTTCTTCTTTACGAACAGGACCGGAGCACCCCACAACGATGTGCTCAGCCTGATGAAACCTTTATCCAACAACTCCTATAACTGCTTCTTTAGTTCTGCCATCTCAATTGGAGCCATCCTGTACGGTGTCTGAGCAACTCGCTGTGTTCCTGACACTAGATTGATATCAAAATCAATCTCTCAAGGTGGGATAACACCAGAGAATTCATCTGGAAACACGTCCACAAACTCTCAGACAACATGCACCTCCAAAAGGCTAGGACCTTTTGCCTTGGTATACACAACATGAGCTAGGAATGCCTTACATCCTTATCGCAGCAAATTCTCTGCCACCATCACTGACACTAAACACGTTGGAAGAATCTTCCTATCTCCTTGGAAGATCCACTTCTCTCCACCGTCACCAAACACTGCCTACTTGAAACCACAATCCAACACAACCTTATACTTCTCTAAGGTATCCATCCCAAGGATCACATCAAATCCATGCATATCAAGTGTTATAAGATCCACTTGTATACTGTGTCACGAAAAAGATAGAACACAAGATGGACACACCTCTCGAAGCATTGAGGAACCATCAAGAGGGGTTTCTAACAACAGACTATCTCTCTTACAACTAACAGGTAAAAGACAGTTTTCAAGCATAGTTCGTGCGATAAAAGAGTGCGTAGCACCTGGGTCAACCAGAACAGATATAAAGCAAGAAGAAGACAAATCAGAATGAAATAACTCCATCTGACCTGCCACCACTCGTGAGTTGAATATCGCCTCTGGTTGACTCTTAGCATAGAATTGAGTCGTTGCTTGTTGTCCATGTCCTCTGCTTCCTTAAGCAGACGATCCCACTTGTGACGCTTGACTGTGTCCTCGCCCTCTGCTACTACTGGGCTACTGTCTATCTGACCCTTGTTGATTCTGCCTCAGCTGTTGTGTTACTTCAACATCTCTCTTTGGGCAATTTGACCTCAAGTGCCCATCTGTCCATAGTGGTAACATGACCTTCCTTCTATCAGCGGCCTAGATGGCCCTATCACTATTACAGAAGTTGTACTATGAGCTTTGGATGGTGAAAATCCATGCCCTCTTCCCTTACTCAGAGACCACTAAGATGGTACATGAGAACTCTGCATCGCAGAAGGTGTCGAATACCTTGGCTTCTTGAAGCCATTAAACCTCTGTCTCTGGAACTGAGCATGCCTTTTCATGGTCATGGACTCCCTTTTCTCCCTGATAGACCGTTCAATCCTGCGGACATACTCCACGAACGTGGAAAACCACTCCCAATTTTCCAAAGTAGCAACAGGTGTCGACAGCTCAACACTCAAACCTTTCTCAAAGCGTCTGATTCTCTCATCATCTATTGTCGCCATGTGAGGACAAAACCTCATCAGGTCCATAAACTTGGCATCATACTCGGTGATGCTCATCGATCCTTGGCGCAGACACTTAAAATGGTTGATCTTCTTGTCCAGATACATCTTCGGGAAGTATCTGCTGACAAACTCTCATCGGAAAACCTCCCAACCGATCACCTCACCGGGTCACTTCTCCTCCTCGATGGCCCACCAGTGGCCAACACTACCTTTCAGAAGGTAGACAACATGCTTGACTTTATCTGTTTTGGGGATGTCTAGGATCCAAAAGGCCTTCTCGAGACCTGTTAGCCACAAATCTGCATCTACTGGATTAGCCGTTCCAACATAATATGAAGCTCTGACTCAGTGAAGCTGCTCAAAGGTCTTCCCAATGCCTGATGATTCACCATGGGAAGCCTGTGCTCTTGGCGGAGGCACTGGCACTCTTTCCACCATGTGATTCAGCATAGCCATCAACTGCCCCATAAGGTGCTGATAGGCAGGGCTTTCAAGAATGGCTGGGTCAGGTT
Source organism: Alisma plantago-aquatica (assembly GCA_963693085.1). Taxonomy (NCBI): domain Eukaryota; kingdom Viridiplantae; phylum Streptophyta; class Magnoliopsida; order Alismatales; family Alismataceae; genus Alisma; species Alisma plantago-aquatica. Next base: position 515,512,814 of record OY856409.1, read on the forward strand.
GGGGGACCTCAGACACCCGATCTTCATGTGCCTGCACTCTTGCTCCATCAACTGATACAACATCGCTGCTCTCGGCAGCATGTTCTTCATGGTTTCCAAACATCTTTAAACTTTATCTTCTGCTGAGGGCAGAAGGTTATTGTAAGAAAATCTGGAAAACTTACACGAATAGACACAACCTAGTCCTAGATCCCTATAGACTCAGTGAACCTAGGGCTCTGATACCAAACCAATTGTGACACCTCAACCATCACACAGACAACAAGGTGACACGCGAAAATGTGCGGAACCACCATAAACCACATATTACTGAAAACACTGGTTAATTAAAATCGATTGTGAAAAGCATATGAAAGAGAACTATTACATCCAGATCCTCATCTTGCAAGGAAACATGTTATATAAACATTTACAAGCCCTGATATAAGTTCACAACTTACTAAAAACCAGCTGTCTTGCCAGCACATGAGTTCATCACCTATTTATACATACATAACAGCCACATCAGGCCAGTAGCAGGATATAACAAAGGTACAATAGCTATACATCATGAAACGTCGACAAAACACCTCTGAGGATCTGAGAGTACATGGATGACTCTAGGACTTTACTACAAAACCACCAAAATAGCAACATGTCCACCTCTTTCCTTCTACTGCTCTTCCTCTTGCTGCTCGGCCACAACCTCACGACCACCACGACGTCTAGTGCAACCACCTAAAAAGGCTGTAAACCAGCGGGGTGAGACATACTGTCCCAGCGAGAAACATAACTCCCCGCCAAAACTATAAAACCTCAGAAGGTTAAAGTAGATAAAGCAGATAGATGGTTAAGGCATATAATAAGAGCAACATACTGAGCAAGACTATTATTACCATCAATCTAACCAAGATATCCAGGATGCATATGACCAAGTATTTCTTTATGGAACATGATTGACAAGATAAGCTTTATAAGAACTTTTCACAAAATATAAGGATCGTACACATAACTACAAGGTATAACTAGATCATCTATATAAGCAAGGCCTCAATCAATGTTTCGTGTTTTGCTCTAAGTAGTATATACTATTCGGCTGGATTATGTTTTTTTATGCCCTGAGGAAGTGAGCTGTCCCTGCTCAAATCCAATCTTTGGCTGCGAAACCCAAAAACTTGTGCCATACAAGGTTAATGGGAGAGCTGGACTCCATGACCTCACCTCCTCGTGGTCAGTGCACGAAAACCAAAGCAGGACCACAGTCTCATGCTTATATGGCCTTATCCTTAGGGTCAGCTCTGCAAGCTACCCATATCTCTAGCTGACCTTGACACATGTGCTAGTATCCTTTTGAGCCACGAGCCTGATCACCGTGCTCTTGAGCAATGAACACATTCATGCTCTAACTCATTGAGTCATGGGCCTATTCACCATGCTCTTTACCATATGGAGTCTACAACCGTAGTTGTACTCTAATACTCCTATTTTCGGCTCAGAGAAACCTCACATATTCAAAAATATGCACTCTAGGTAATCCCATAGGATAGACCTGTTTCACCATCACCAAATTCTTACGATGATGGATCTATGACCAGGGCAAACTACATGATATATTCCATTGTAATTAATTAGTATATTTTAAATGAGTTTTTGAGGAAACCAAGTTATACGACATCAAGTTACATTATCACCGTCACTATCATGGGATCTCAATCCCTCCTCACAGATTGCTACTGCCTCTCAAGGCATCAACATACTGTATCAACATCTTGGGATAGCAATCCCTTATCTCATCATCAGAGGATAACACCTCAACTAGGCACTCAACCTTTATCATGTCCCTCAACTAGACACTCATCCTTTATCAGGTCCTCAGACCTATCTCATCATACTGGTGATGCATGTTATCTCATCAACAAGGAATTATTATCCTTTAGTGTTATTCAAAGCACATATACCTCATATCTCTTACCTGGCTATGAATCCATTTAATATACCTGCATGGTTAGCATACATATCGAGAGAGGTAACTTAAATCACTGAACATAGATCTTTATGAATGCTATCATGTTTGGAACAACATCCATGATTATATGAAGCATAAGCTGTATCAATCATACTATTGTTATCAAACCATGAGCATACACTATGCCCTATGCTTGAGAACATAACCATGTATCTTATCATCTTATGTAGCAACATCTTAGATTCCCAACATACCCTGGTTCACAACCTACCATCATATCCCATTACTAACATAGATGCAGGTTCAAGGTGATTAATCCATTTATTAGGATTTCCAGGTTAAACATAACCTTCACCAAAGATTCCAACTTCCCTCACTATAAGTGTGGCGGGTAGAGCCACCCTCACCAAAAGAAAAGTGGGCAAGATCTTATCCCTCATAAAAACCTATCGGCTAGGGTTTTCAAACCCTAAAGCACTTATGTCACCATATCGGCCATCAACACTTCACCCTATCGTGCACTAGAGAGCAACCAACACTGAGTTGTGTCGTGCAGCTTGAACTAGAGGTGTGTATCGTGCACAAGCAGCTAGGTATCATAACTTATCCTATCGACCAAGAACCCTATCGTTTACTAGGGTTAGGGTTTCTATCGACCAACCCTCTCAACAAGGATCATATCGACCAGGAGCATGGCGCCCAAGACACCCTATCACCCAACCATCAAACCATGTCATCCAAGGGACCCTCATGTCGGCCAAGGCATTCTATCGCCCAAAGCATCATGTCATCCATGGGAAAGGTGGCCACTAAGGCATCATATCAAATAACTCAACTTAGGGTGTGTCGTGCAAACACAAACCCCAAGCCTGACACAAGGTTTACCCATCTTACTCATATCATTCAAGGAAGAGGCTAGGGTGTTGCCCACCTACAACACACAATACTAAGGCACCAGAAGAAGGCCTATCATCCAACTAGATCAAGCACCTTATATCGGCCACCACTAAGGCACCTATTAGGGTTTCACCATGCAAACCCCATATCGGGCAACTCAAGACCAAACCATGTCATCCAAAATAGAGATAACTTATCATCCACCATGTCAACCAAGGGGATATCCAAAGCAAGGGATCATCTCGGCCAAAGCATATCGTCCAAGGATACTAACAAGGTGAAAGGGGTCATATCGGGCACAAAGCCAACAAAGCTTTACTGAACATACCGGCTGAGCTAAAACCCACAAAAGGGTGTATAATGCAAGGGCACAAGAACCTCACCAAGATGGTCATCTTCAACCTCAAACTCTTTAGCAACAAACCCCAATTGATCAAGATAGGGTGCTCACCTCACAACAACCAAGTGAGAGGGGTTTTGCTCAACCTCCATCACAAATCAGGCAACAAGATGGATCATCTCCAACTTAGGTCATCACTCATCCAAAGGCTCACCTCTCAAATCCATGGTGAGAGGAGGGTGTTGCCCAAGCAACTAGAGCATAGACTCACCTCTCAACGACTAAGGAAGAGAGGGGTTTTTCCTACACCACTAGAGCTCAAACTCACTTCTCAAAACCAAGGAGAGAAAGGGGTATTGCCTAAAAGGAAACCCTAATCTATGGGTTCTGCCAACTAGGTCCAAAGGTATACAAGAAACAACAACATCATCAACAACATGATCACTATGTCCACAAGATTAAAGGTACATGCTAGAGCAAGAAACATATCTAACAACATGCATGGCCGATCATGATCATATGTGAACATGCAACATAAAAGAAGGTAGTATAGTTAGGGTTAGAAGTTATGTAACCCGCCTTAAGCAAGCTCCTCAAGCTCCAAATCTCCAAGCTTTAAGCTCCTAGCTCCAAGGCACCCCACCTTTGGCCACCTCAAGGAAAGGAACAAAGCTCATAACCACCATGGCCAAAGAGCAAGCAAGAAGGAGAAGGAGATGCTAAGGGGAGAGGGAAGATGCTTACCAAGGAAGCAAGACTCACCTATGGTTCAGCCACCAAGCTAGAGGAAGAAGAAGAGAACTCCTTCAAAGGGATCGACCACCAAGCACGCCAAGGGAAGTTGTATCGTGCACCAAGGAGGAGGGAGGCAACAAAGAACTAAAGGGATCCTAAGCAAGTGAAAAGGAAGGTATATATAGAAGAGGTTGAAGGGGGAAAACAAGGCAAGGTGTCACCCACCTAGGGACACTTGTCCATGGGCAATGACACCTTCTCATCTCACCACATCCACATGTCCAAGGCATTTGTCACATGCAAGCATCAAGCACCAAATGTCCACAAGGGGGTGACACAAACGATGCCAAAGGTCAAGGATGGTCAAAGGCTGACACACCTCATGGGCGACACACTCATGCCCGACACAAGACATGGCCGACCACACTAGGCCGACACAAGCACCCAAACACTCCTTTGCCCGATACAAGGCCCATCAAGGTAAGGCAAAGCCCAAACAAGTCAAAACAAGGCTCAACAAAGCCCAAGGCTACTCAAGCAATGAGCCCAACCCATCCTCTCCTTAGTGGAGGATGCAAGGAGAGAGAGAAACATCTCTCAAGGTGACAAACTTGTTCATCAACCCTAAACTTGGGTTATTTGCAAGTAGCACCTCCAACTCCCAACAAAACACAAACAAACCCTAATCACCACTTGAGGTGATTAGCAAGCAACGAAACACCAGGGTTAGGCAAAGCAAACAGGATAAGCCCAAAATGGAGGTCAGGGTCCTTACACAAAGATCACCCTTAACTTTTTCTTCTCTTTCAAAACTCTTTGTTTTCTCGCATTGAACCACATAAACCAACTTTACAAGGGAATCTAAACATTGATTTCTCTAATCTGATTTCAACTGTAAAAATGCATGTATGAACATTCATTATGTTCCTCATACTTTTAAGCACATAAGACTTGTTAATTCTCACATATTGCTAAAAGAAGAATAATGTTATACATCATCATTTACAACTCTCTCTTATTTATTTACAAGGACCTAGAGTGACAAGGACCGACTGAACTTAACAATACTCAGACTTAACTCTTGTGGCAGATCTACTCTGATGCAATGATATCTTCTTCAAGTCCATGTGATTTCCCTAAAAATTGTGAGTAGAGGGGTGAGCCTACTCGCTCAATGAATGAGTACTTCAAAGAAATAGTCTAAAGCACTAATATAATTATAGATATACTTTTAAGCAATTGATATCAATTATAACAACTGTAAGGTTTAAAGAGTCTAATAATTGACAATCATAAATATGGCAGGATACTCTAAATTTCTATAAGAGTGAATCAATATATGAAATGCTTGATTGATCATAAAGAGAACTAATAATTCAGAAACATACAAAGAATAATCGAATAACTGTACACACTTGTTTGACCTCTTATTCATTTTATTATGCCCTGATCATATGCAGTGTACTCTACATATGAAGACTCATAGTGCACTACGATCACACCGTACAAGACTTAACAGACACACCCGGGAAATGCTAAGTCTGACTACTCTCCTGGTCTGCAATAGAGAAATGGCACTCTGGCCTAAACAGGACTCCTCCTCTAACTTGAGTACACAGGTGGAGAGTCAAGCCACCTCTTGGATTTTTTGTACTCTAGTGCCACCAGGTTTTCTGGTTGATGTTGGACACTACAAACTATAATTTAAGGAGACTTCCACTAGGGCTTCGTCCCCTGTGCCACCTGATAGCACGTTATGACCCCCGTATACTAGACACTTCTAGGGTTAGATCATTTCACCCCTAAGGTGCAAACCTCACAAAGGGGTTCTACGGTGTTCAGGGCTCCTAAGTCTATTATTTTATTATTCCTAGAAAGCTCTTTCTACATGGTACCCTTCTCTTACTTATGCTTGACTCTGGTATCTCTATGGTGTCGCGTCGACTTATTTGAAGTTATAATACAACATTTATATCATTCTAAACTTGACAGAGCAGTATATTCAAAACATTGTAATATACTGAGTAATCAACATACTATATATGCATGTAGACTAAAATTCTTAAATAAACAGATTACATGTCCACTTGGCACATGCACACTAGAATCGTGTAATTTATCATCTTATTACACTGATAAGAGTTAATTACGTGACATATGAGTTGTCGTCAATAGCACCTGCAACTTATCTATAATTTCTCAAAGAACGTGCATATCAACCCAAATCTTGAGTTGTGCATCTCATAACTCAATTAAGAGTTAATTACTTATCATGACAAGAATTAATAATAATAACTGAGAACATTGATATCACAATATTTGATTCATTGAACACCCTACCCTTAGCGTTTCATTTAATCACAACAAATGCTACAAAGAAAGGTGTAATACATCTATCACGTACTTTTCAAATCTTTACAACACATGATACCTGGGACCTCAATCCCTTATCACATTAATGGGAATTCTCATCCCTTCACATCATTATCATAATTACTGTATCTAGGTATGCAAACCCTTAGATAATCACATAACATTATTACCTCTGTAACAGGTAACCATTACCTCTAGGTTCTTAGACCAAGGTATTCATTTCACTGGTTATACAAGTATTCTCATGGCTTATAAGGCCATCACACATATTGTCACCTCTCACTAGGCAACAACTTATTCCCAAGGATCCCATAAAGATTTCATGCGACATAAACATTCAATGAATAAAGACTACTATCAACAAATCATATAAAATCAATATATATATATATATATATATATATATATATATATATATATATATATATATATATATATATATATATATATATATATATATATATATATATATATATATATATATATATATATATATGAAACCTTGGAACTGAGCTGAATTTGGGTTTTCATGCCATATACTGGGATATCATTCATCAATAATAATATTGAATAAATTAAGTCTATCATGTCAAGAAAATCCCTTCAAATGGATTTCATGATATCTATTCACAAATATCCAACTTTCCTCGCATCTAGGGTTTCACCCTCTTCAATGAGATACCAAACAAAACTACTCACTTTAAACAAAATCCAAGATAGTATCTGACATATATTTACTATGAATTTAGATAAACAATCATTCAAAACCAAGGGGATCTAGATAAGCATCTTTCTCTATTTACTTATACAGTAAATTTCAGTCATAGACAAATTCCCTATATTTCAGTTTACTCTTATAACCTCTGTGAATACTTAGGGAATTCTCATTAGAATGCATTTTATACATTTCTAATATGATTTTATCATCTGAAATTCATTCAAACAAAGG